>BSBM01000410.1:0-2500000 GCA_027924585.1 Larix kaempferi | reverse complement strand
TATTATTTGTTCCTATTTTTTAGTTAATTTCAATTGCACTAACGTCAATCTTACACAAAGAGTAGGTTATTTCTTCTGTCTATAACTTTTTATTGGCTCACCTATTTTGAAAACGGAAAAGAACCCACACAAGTACACACAAAAACATACATCCTAAAAAAAAAAAATTGTTGATTGATTAGTTTAAGACCATGATATCGAGGGCTAACACTCGGCCTAATCATTTTAGGGATGGGTTGACTTCCTTAATTAAAAAAAAAATTAAAATTAACTTAAATAAATATGGAAAAATAACGACGCACTAGAACGACCTGTTATCTACGACTGTATATAATTTTTTTAACAAAAATCTACCATTTGAATACTGAACCAGAGGGCTAACGCAAACATATTCATTATATTTTCTTAAAAAAATAACATACCAACCTTAGGAGAACCAAATAATATTTATATATTCCGAAAGGTAATCCGATTTCCTACGTTTGATCTTCTTGCGCCATATTCCAAAAAGTTGTGTAGGTAGCTCTAATATTGCATTTTGACATTAAGATTTCTATTTTTCCAGAAGTCCATTGCAACTAACGTGTCATGAGTGGCCAACATTAGCTTGCACCAGCCCATATTTTATTATAATTTTAATCTTAATTTCACTTATTTTATAATTATTTTTTCTAACTTATTAATGTTTTAAATATCTTAATAATTTTTTTATTATATAAAAATCACTTTAAAATCTTTATTTAATATCACTTATTTTCAAACTTCATCGTACCTTTTTTTATCCAAATTTTTTTATTATACTTTTACCTTCTTTAATTTCATTCCCCCAAACCTTTATATTTAAATATTTCATAATATTTTATTAATTTTTCATTTCCCCAACCTTTATATTTAAACAATTAATAATACTTTAAATTAAATTAATAAAAAAATCTGGTTCCCTAATATTTTATACATGAGGCGAAATGTCAAATTTCCTTGAAATGAAGATGTGAAATGAAGATGTGGATATTGCCTTGTGATGAGAAGGTAGCATATTTTTAAACCTTGTCTTCTATTTTTAAACATTGATCTTTATTAACCCATCATGCTTTTAAATAACCCCGTCTTAACCCACCAGAAGGTAGCATATTTTTAAACAATTGTCTTCTACTTCTACCGATATAATTGTCGAAGCACATTAATCTTTATTAACCCATCATGTTTTTAAATAACCGCGTCTTAAATTAAGGAAACAAGAAATTAGCACCAAGTATTATTGCATACCGGACCTCAATTTTAGGTCACGAATGAGTTTATTGAAAGAACAAAAGGAAATTATTAATCTAATCAAAAGATACAGCAAACTAAATTCCTACTCCTACTCTAACGGAATAGAACACAAACTAAGTGAAGTCATTCATACATCAAGTAGAGCCATTCAAGTAATTGTAATCTTGTGAGAATGCGTAAACGTCGCATCAAAGCAAAGGATTTAGTTGTATACAATTCTGTTCCAATGCTGAAATCACTTTCCAAATAACTTTTTTAAAAGTAAATATTACTAGCAATTGCCCCAGAAGGTGCAAAGGAACGCGGAAAGGAAAAATAGAATAAATTGAAAGTAAAGTAAATGTAATAAAGTGAAAAAAAAGAGTAATGAAATAGATGTCATAATAGTACAAAGAGTACTTAGTTTGTTGGAAAGAATAGAATTTTGGATATGCAACATGGATATGAAAGAGAGAGTTTGGTAAATGTTATTGATACATTGTTGTAGGGTTCTTGGAATCCATCCTATGAGCATGATACTTACATTTAATTACTAGGAGGGTTTGATGTAGGAGCATCCTTGCACACTCAAAGTTTCATTTTTATTTTGAATTCCTTTAATTGTGCATTTAGTCGGTTTGACACCAAGAAGTTATAGTTGCTTTGGGTTGAGCTAGCATGGTTGCACATTGTGTATCCAATTCATTTAAGTGTTGCAACTTACAAAGAATTCATAGTACAAGGGTTACATCAATCTTTCGAGTCTATGATGTGCCAACATAGTCACATGCCCAAGTGACTATGAGAGTTTTGGGACTTGTGAGAGTTTAAATCTCACTTCTTGTCCTAATCTAGAGAGGTGAACAAGTAGCAAGTGGGTAAAGTCAGATAACCTACCAAAAGAACATCTTAGTTTCTTCTCTCCATATGATTCATAATCAAGTCTACATGGTACAATCCCAAGATTAAAGATCATGAGTGAACTTACATTTAGAGTGTTGCTATTGTTCATCTCAAAATGTAGTCATTTTGGAGTGGCGTTTTAGAATATTTTTAATATAAAAATTTTCATTTTATTGGAGAAGTTAATAATTTTAATGATATTTTTGTTTAATTATATATAAATAGATTTAACAACCTTAAATATCTATAGACTATGCATTCTCAAATTCTCAAGAATTTATATTTGTAATTCTAACAATTTTTCTAAATTAAAAAAGTAGAAAAAACAATTTAATAAAATCCAAATTATAACATATTTGAAGTATTCTAAAATAAAATAACATTGACATTTAGATTAACTAAAATCACATTCACATTTAATTTAATCCAATCAACTAATTGAAATTTGTGACTTCTTTCTTTTTTCTAATTTAATATAAATAAAACAAAATTGAATTCATAACCTATAAATTCTTCTTAGAAGTTTGCAATTTAATTTTTTAAAGTTTTTTCAATATTTAATTTAATGTAAAGTTTAATGAATATAATAAACTAAATGTAAATTAATGTAGACAACTTTGATTTAAATGTAAATTAGTAAAATAATATTAACATAATTAAAACAAAATTGAAATTCAAAACTGCAAATTCTTAGGAGTCTGCACTAATTTTTTTTCTTTTTTTTCCCAATATTTACTTTGTAATAAATGTAATAAACTATTATTTTTTCCATAATGAGAGAGAGAAACCTTTTGGCACAAAATCTCTTCAACTAAACCCTGATCATCATATCTAGAAAAAGCTCTTCTAAGTTTAAAAATCCCTTGAATTGATTCAATAACCAACTTGGAGTGAACCATGAATTGTGCTTGTGTGTTCTGATTGATGTTGTTTCTTTTTATTAATTGCAACATCCCACCTTAACATGGGGTACATACATTTGGACCTTGAGATTGTAACATGGGGTTGAAAGATTTGAACCTTGCACATCTCCCAAGAAAGAGAAAATCTTACCCCAACTCAACACAAGGTAATATGTTTACTTGAGTTCTTACTATTCTTCTACATTATATGGTAGGTTCAAATCCATTGAATTTAGGTTAGCATTGAACCATGTAAAGTAGTTATCATCTTGTGTACTTCCTTTAAATTGTAATCCTTGACAAGTTGTGAAGGATATGATTTAAGCAACAAACTTGCCATCTATATATTAAGTATCTTGTAAAACTGAGTGTTGGAGCCCAAGAAAACAAATTTTCATGGTCCCTAACTATCAGGTTTTCCTTGTAGATAGGAGACTTAGATTAGTGTGCACAGCTTGAAATGTACCCATTGTAGGCATGCTAAAAATTTAAAAAGCCTCTTTTGGTTTCGTTATGTAGCGAAGTCTCTCTCGAGAGGGTCAAGTCTTTATGTGGTAAGTGTATTCATGCATCTATTGCATGGAGTGTTTCTCTCCTAGGAGATAATCCCCATGCATTGTATATTTGTAGTGTTCTTAGCTTCTTGTTTGTGTTGACATTGTTCTTTTTTTGTGGAATAAGGGAATGATGCATTATTTTTAATAAAAAGTCTTCTCACGCCTTTCAAAGGTGTGAAATGCTATAATATGTGTGAGCTTATTCATGCAATATATCATTGTTTAGGTACAAAAGATAAGGTGGAGATGGGCCATTTTCAATAGTCGTTAGATTTCTATAATGCCCCCAAGCACTTGGTGTATGCCAAATTTTAAAGTCAAGGTTGTGCAGTTTGACATATGTTTGAATAGATCTATCATTGAGTTCCCTCTCTAGTTCAATGCAATAACAAATTCCTAACCATGGTCTTGGATAGTGTAGACACTGCAGCCCATTGAATATAACAATTATAATTGGGAGCCAATCATTATGGATCCAAATTCGTCCTCTCCTTGGAGGCCAACCACCAAAAATTGCAAGAACAAATCAAACCTGAAATTAAGTGTGTTATGATGCATTCATGCCATAAAACACTGTAGGAATAAATCAGACCTAAAATAACACATAAAAATATTAAAGAGTGTTGAAAAATGATGTAAATTGCACAATGAACAACTCATATAACAGTTTATAATTTAACTCAATTTAAATGTTAAATGAAATAAACTCAATGGGGTTAAATTGAAGCAAAATCTGAAGATTATTTCACGTTAAATATTTGTGTTAAACAAAGTATACCCTAAGCTGACCTAAAGATGAATTTATGATGCAAAAATCAACCTATATTGTACGACAAAGAAACAAATAAAGTGCAGCCCCTTTGAAGAGGGTTAAATGAATTAATTCTTAGACTAAATAATTAGGATACCTGTGTCCCAATGTTAGGTAACTTGGATAAATGTAATCTCCCTGTCTCATGCAAGGAAATATCTTGGATCACATCATAAAGACATCGGTTCCTTCACAATATGACTAGAATTAGATATTGTATTAGTTTGCTTTCAAAATAACATCACATCAAATGTGCTTCTTCTAAACCTATAACCATATATGAAGCACCAAGCATCCATACAAATTTGCTCGAGTCCTGTCTTCTGAGCACAAACAATTTGTTGTGCATACTGCATAGTAGAAGAAGAAGAAGAGCCACCGATGAAATGGCAGAAGAAAAGCACAGCCAAATGAGTGATTAGCTGATTAATGACCATGTTTTATGTAACAAGCAATTAGTTCCTGTATACAAATAACGATGGAAAAAATTTACATATTTTATGCCCTTAAAAACAGGAAAAGCCACATCAAAGTGGAGAATTAAAAACACCTAAAGCATAAAGAATATAGTATTTCCTTTTAACAATTTTATCCATTTTGATTAAATAATCCTATGAAAAAATCTCTTGAAAATCTTTTTAAACAGTAACAGGTTAATTTAAACAAAACAGAAAGAAAGAAAAGAGTCCTTAAATATCAAAATATTTCCACTTAAATGAAAAAATAAATAACCCAAGCACTACACTTAAAATCAAGGCAGTAAATATCCAAATCACTCCGCTCAAAAAAGGAGGATACAGACATGCAAACAATAGCAGAAAAGAATATCAACAGTCAATATTACACCTTTGCATATAAAGTACATGATACTGGCAACAGTGTATCTGATGATGTAAATAGTGAGAAAAAATTAAATAATATGGAGTGAAAGACAACAAAGACGCAGATTCTACATGGGCGAAATTAGCCACAAACTCTACTCCAAACATCAGAAAGAATAGCCAAAATCACAAGTAATAAAAACAAGGCCAAATTCATGAATGCTTCTTACTTTAACATGAGAATACTTTAACATTTCAAGCTAAAGGTCCTAGAGCAAATATTCGAAGTAACTTCAAACTGATGTCAATACATATTACATATCCATATCCTGGGCTTAACTTTACAGTTTGTATTAAACTTGAAGGTTGACAAAAATGTGTATGTTGACATGAAAGATAAAACTAAACTATAAAATAAAACAAACAAGAGAACAGAGAATTGAAACAAACCAAAGAAATTGTTAAAACTTTGGCATTTGCATTTTAACTACATCATGGTGCAGATGTTGAATTTACTATTATAAATGAAAATCTACAAAATAAGTCGCATGATTGAGAACATACAGCTTTGGTGAGTGGATAATAATGTTGCCTCCTGAACCTCCTCCACCGTCAATCCCTGCATGACCTCCCTCTGCACTTATAGTTCCATTGACATCTAAAATACTCTTTTCTATGATCATGATGCGCCCTCCTCCACCACCCCCAAGGTTTTTTTCAATAGAAGTCGTTCCACCCTTACTTCCATAACTCCAAGGTTTAGAAAGAGTAGACCAGGCATAGGAATCTCCACCCCCCCAGTTATCTCCCTCATTCTTACCTTCGCCTTTAGTACAAGAAGCACCCCTTCCCCCATGCCCTCCACCAGCACCATCAATGCCATTTGGGGTTCCACTAGTCTGCGCAGGAGGTGGCCCCCCCAAATTAATAGTATTTAAAGATGAACTATCCTCCAAACTTACATTTCTGGCATGTACAACTATAGTGCTAGCTACAATAGAAGCATAGTGACCCAATTTGAAATCACCAGAAATATTGATATAGATCAGACAGCCTGCAATCAGACAGATTACACTGACGTTTGATAAGATCTCTAGATCACCTTGTCCGAAAATGAACAGGTCCTTCTCAAAGTGCAGGTTTGTATTAAGCTGGCAAGTAGTATTTAATAAACCAATGCCTTTCAAATCTCCTTCACAAGAGAGTGACTTATTTCCGGATGAAAAAATACTAAGTGAATTTTCCATTCTACCACCCTGACTTACTTCTTTAATGCATTGCTCTAGCTCCGAGGGACACATATGAAGTTTCCATTTATGTGCACACTCAAAATCTGTATCCTGTGGCTTTAGACATGATATGTTGATGTTGATATTTGCAATGCCTTGTACCCTTGTAAACACAAAGCCTTGACAATGGATCACCCTAGTAGAATTTATCTCCTTTTGTGAGTCAATAACTGGATTCTACCTGATTCTATTGAACATTTCTGCAGATGTAAGGTCTCCCTTTCAATCTTTAACTGATTGTTACCTGATTGTTCTACTAAACATTTCTGCAGATGTATGGAATGACTGAGATGAGCGGTCCAGTCATAAAGAGTGAAGGAAACGACATCAAGCATTACGGTTCAGTAGGCATACTAGTCCCCAACGTGGAGGCTAAGGTAGTTGATATTGTAACGGGGAAGCCCTTGCCTCCCAACGCAAGAGCCGAATTATGCTTCAGAGGCCCTATGGTTATGAAAGGTTAAAACAAATTATGATTTGCTCACCATATATCATTTAAAGGATGATATGAATTGTATTAGCATCCTTTGGGATTTTTATGAGCAGAAAACAACATCAATCATCCGGTTATGAATTTTCCTCTGTAGATGTTGTTGTTCTTCTATATGGATATGTAATCATAAAGTCCATGTTCTATAAATTTCATTTCGTTAGGTTTCTGCCGAATCGTCTGTACTTCATTTTCAAAAGCCCTAATAACCAACATCAATGGAGCCAGACTTTTAGATTGCCCAGTTTTGAAGCCACTTCATTTGTCCCAGTCCCATCCATTCGGTAACTCTGAAGCCACTTCATTCCCTGATACCATCTCTTCTCTATAGTCACAATTATCTACCATCATAAGATTGGCGTTTTCACCTTTACTCTCAAAAAATTTCTTCCAATATTCTTTGTTAAATATTCTTTTACTCTGTTCCATAGATCCTTCAGGGCTCTCCTATGAAAGTAACGCCTTCATTTGTTCCGGATAGAATAGAGGGATTTCATTCATCCATCACTGTTTTTTCACAAGAGTTTCATTTATAAACAGTCAAGATTTGGTTTGATAAGTTTCTGAATCTCCACAGAATACCACAAGAACAAAGAAGCTACGTCATCGTCTATAGATTCAGAAGGCTGGTTGCACTCTGGAGATATATGATGTATCAATGAAGAAGGGCATGTATATATTGTAGACAGACTAAAAGAGCTCATCAAATACTAAGGACTCCAGGTATGTCTAGTTAACATCTCCAACGCCATTGCCAAATTCATGAAAATGATGGGATCTAACATCTCAATCAACAAAATTCTCCAGCATGGACATTTGAACCGTTTCAGGTTAAGATAAACATTGGTAAAGCATTTACATAAGCATCCAGTAAATGATCACCATCCAGCACATATCGTAACAATTTCACAATTTCCGACCACGATCATTCTAATGGGATGAATAATCTAAACCCTTACTGTTCAGAAGCAAAACCAAAACAAAAAGTACTATTTATTCGGTTTTTCTCCATTTTTCTACTTTATCCAACCCCCTGAACACCAGAAGGCGCTGTGGTCCATTCAAGTTGGTAATGCGTACAAAATTTGATCTCATAATTAAAGCCCTCTTCTGAAATCCTTCAGATTGAAAGAAGCCAACATCCAAAGCCACTTACCAGGCGCACTCTTTTCAGGAGAGCGTAGCCGTCACAGCGAAAGGAATCCAATTCCAGCTCGTCGACGTTCTTTCTTTTCAGACGCCCCATGAAAGTATCCGCCATTACTGTACTCAAAGCCCT
Organism: Larix kaempferi; assembly: GCA_027924585.1. Taxonomy (NCBI): domain Eukaryota; kingdom Viridiplantae; phylum Streptophyta; class Pinopsida; order Pinales; family Pinaceae; genus Larix; species Larix kaempferi. The sequence continues at coordinate 2,491,697 of BSBM01000410.1, read as the reverse complement.
GGTAAACAACAACCAATTCTTACATTCATCAAACATGAAAAATAAACCCAAAAAAAAGTACATACTGCAATTATACATTCAACGGAATAATTGTGAACTAAATAATAGTACATACTGCAATTCATATCCATTGAATAGAATAATTGTACTCTAAATAATATTGGGTGTTCAATTTCGCTAAATTTCATACCTAGAAACGAGGAATCAAGGGCGTATCGTGGATCGAACGACTGAAACCCTCTAGATTTGTCCTCCCGAAAACCCTGACATACCCTGCAACCGAGAGAAAAGAAGCGAAATGTGTCCAGGAGGCTTCTGTTGCATATTTCGCAAGTATTGGTAACGCCCTTGCCTGGCCTAACTTGGGGTATTTCTTTGAGAAATACAACGCTGGTGCTATTTATAATGTAAGTCTGCACACCGCCGAGGTCGAGCACTTTCTGAATCTCAGAAACACTAACAACACTATTGTATGAAAACCGTCTTACCTGCAAAGACATTAAGATTGCCCATTCCCCATCCCTTTAGTTTTCTCCAATAAAAAACTTTAAAACTAAAACCAGGCATGAAGAAATTATTTGATTTGTCAGGTACCTGGACTATGAAATTATTTTTATGATGAACAAGGCAGTAGGAACACAATGCACCACCCATACAATCCAGATAATACATATTACACTCGCTCTTGCTGAAATCTCCATGGATTTTACAGGGCACAAAAAAGCTAGCCGTCGGAAGAGGACTCAACCATGGAGGCCCCATCTCCTCTGCATTGTACATAGGCACCTGAATCGGCGTAGGACTTACCCGATCATTAAACACAGACATAAATCAACATGAAAACCTAAATCCTTTCCCAATACAGCAAACGCGGGAAGCCTAAATTATGATGAGTATGAAACCACGAACATGATAAAACCGCGTGAAATACAGAGGCGTGAACCACAAGCAAGATAAAAACCGCGTGAAACTGGGGTTTTGCAGTGAAGCAAGAAGGTGTGTAGGCATGTAGCAGTGGAGCTGTCCGGGTCGGACACGTCGGAGGGTTACGTGGCGCAAAATCATTGGCTGCATAAGGGAGGAATCTCGCTACAGTGTTTATCGAATGTCTTCCCAGAAAGAATGCCTTCGACGTAAAATAAACTTTCTTTTAAAACACCTTGAAAATTGATTATAAAATATTTATTTTAAAATGCTTATCTGAACTTCACAAACACAAACAAAACCATGTTCATTGAATTTCATAACACTAATTAATTTTTTAATTTATTTATAAATATCAATAAGCGCAACAATTCATCAAATACTTTAGTAAGCTTTCAAAACATAATCATGTCTATGGTCATTGGATTTCAGAACAATAAAGTCATAACTTTCAAGGCTTTTATTTTATTTTAAATATAAAAAATTATTCAAAACTTCATTTCAAACTATACCATGTCATCCCTCGAGTAAGTGCCATTGGCCCAAGTTGAGTTCAATATGAAATTATTTATATTTCTAAGGTTATACAGTTCAATTTATAAATGAAAGGTAGACTCTCGACTGATCTTAACATTCATTATTAAATTATTTTTTATATAATATCAAGATGACAAGGAAAGTTGGTCCGTAACATCTTGTATGGAATTGAAGAAACCTCAAACAAAGAAGCGAAATACAAGTATGCAAAATTAGAATCTTTGCTTGTTTTTAAAAGCCAGTCTCGAAGAAAGGGCAGTGGTAATTGAGTTGACGGGCTAATATATATATATATGTGTGTGGAATACATTACATTGGTAATTGATTTGAAGGGTTTGGATATATATAAAAATGGAGGGGGTTAAATTTTCAACAATATCTTTATCCAGAAATGAGAACAAGTATATTAGAATAAATGATAGTTTTTGTTATATTTTAGAATTTGGGGTCGAGTAGTAAGTGTGATTTTTTAGTGATAACATAAGGTAACTGAGGTATAAACATATGATTTTTTTACTGATAACATAAGTTAACCAAGGTATAAACAATTCGTTATTACAACTAAATATGAAAAAATTATTCATAACACTTAACTTATAACCTTTATACATTTACTAACCTCAATACTTTAGTAACATCAAGTTAAGTAACTGTACTAATATATATAAACAATAAATATGTTTCAAAGAAAGAAAATTTCTCAAAAAGTAATACAGAAACAACACAAGATTACAAGTGAATCAACCATCAAGGAATCATATTTGTAGCCGAATAAACTCAGTTGAAGTAATATCGAATCAAATTTACAAGAGGCAAGTAATATTGAATCAAATTGACAAGAGGCTATGTATCCGATGTGCAAATAATGTACGCTTGCCCCTTTTTCATACATGCATGAAAAAATTGTGTAGTGCACATCCTACTATAACGAGGGCAACAAGCTTCGCCTTCCTGAGGCCCACTTATGAATGCTAGGATCACCACCATCGATGCTATGAGATGAATTTCCATACATGTTCGGGATGCTGCAGCCATTGGAAACAAGTCTCAGCATAAGTACTGGAAGATGATTGATGTTCTGATTGAGCTGTAGAAACTGCACTATCCAAGCATTCATCTATTTATCCTCTTATCTCCAACTCTTCCTAGTCGATAGCTTCCACGCTGTCACTGCATTTTTCTTCTCTGAATGGAAGTTCTTGGATGGAGGAGCCATTACTAATTTCTAATTTCCCAAAGGTTTATCTGAAGATGGATTACTACCTCTACAAGACCTCACAACAATCCACTGACCATGGGGAAGTGCAGACAAGTTAACAACATCTCCATATTTACAACCTATGGATAGTGCCATCAATCTCTCCCTAGGAGAAGGCCTTGGGCATTGCTCAATTGACCTATTCACCTTTACATTGATTTCCCCTATTGGGATTGGAATGCTGAGGGACGGAATGGAAGTAGTCTGGTAGGAATTCCATTCTTGATTTACAAAATCCAAATTACTGGTTGGGGACACCAGACCCCTAATGGCCTCTTCCTTCAACGTAGAGAAGTCCTTGTTTAGAAAAGGATGGTTCAAAAGCTCTGCACTGGTCCATCTCTTCTTGGGATCTCTCTGAAATCATTTCTCTAGTAAATCCTGGAGCTGAGATGAAAGCGATGCAGGCAACTCAGTGAGCTCCTTTGTGCATCCAATTTGATATATTGCAGCAAGGGGATTGAAAACATGGCTCCATGGAGGCCTCCTGGTGGCCATCTCCAGCACAGTGCAACCCAAAGACCAAATATCAAAAGCAAGTCCCTGCTCCACCTGGTTCAATACCTCTGGATCCATCCACAGAGGGGTCCCCCTTAATTGCAGGGTCTTCTGGGACTCCTCATTACCAAACCTCTTGGCAGAACCAAAGTCAGCCAACTTCACACCATTGAAACTGACAAGGACATTCTTCCCTTTGACATCACAGTGCACAAGCCCCTGCCTATGGAGGTAATGGATTCCATGTAGTATGCCATGCATGTATGACCTGATCATGGATTCGTTCAATATCCCTCCAAACTTAATTAATAGATCCCCCACGCTACCACCCGTCATATACTCCATGAACAAATTGTGCGTTCCCACGCCATTCTCGACATTGAAATTGTGACCCAGGAAGTGAACAATGTATGGAGAATCCACACACTGCAAAATGGTCAATATCCCTCCAAACTTAATTAATAGATCCCCCACGCTACCACCCGTCATATACTCCATGAACAAATTGTGCGTTCCCATGCCGTTCTCGACACTGAAATTGCGACCCAAGCAGTGAACAATGTATGGAGAATCCACACACTGCAAAATATGGTACTCATTATCCAAAGACACACTGAAAGCATTTGCAGATTTGACTGCAAAGAGTTGGCCATTAGAGTTGTTCATGGCGAGGCTAACTGTCCCATAAGCTCCGACCCCAATAATGGTGCCACTGACCCATCCTCCATCGATTTCAATCTCCATTCCCACCCAATTCAATACACGATGAATATTTGATTTTAGAATTGTGCAGAACCTCCGCTTCTATTGGTGCTATGGTGAGGTTCTACAGGACGGGTGAATGGGCGATGCTCAAATTAGCCACCAATTTTTTGCTCTTTTATCTGACCAAGTCCCCTGCATGATGTTTTTTTTTCCTTTTTACCATTTTTTGCTTTTCTTTTGTGGATTTAAAGATAAGTTAGTGCCATTGGCTCACTTGCATGGCGTGTCTTAGTGGAGTTAAAATAAGTTAGTGGCGTAAAACTAGCGTCGTTGGCTCGCTTGCATGGCGTGTCCACTAGAATGATGAATATGGTTCGTTTGCACGGCGTCTCTGCCATTAAGATGAAAATGGAAAAGTGAAACATTATCCACCCTGCAGAAGCCGTTTTTAAGGGTTTTAGTTTCAGACATGGCTAGCCAATTGACAACAACGCTGCTACAATGATGGAATCAGAAAAACCATTGGCTTTCGGCTGATAACTGCAGTGGTGGATATTAATAGATTGTTTCGAGGGAAGTCTGTATTTTTTTAAACTGAAAAAAAAACGTACTATTGCTATTCCTTGAAATCAAATAGTACAAAGATTTTCACCTTTTCTGAAAAAAGGTATAACCAAACAGATCAAGACAGTTTGTCCCAAAGACCTCAAACTATCATCATCAAAAAGATTTTCCATGCTAGATTATACAACTGAAAGGTCAAAGACATTACAAAAAGGAAGTTGTTCCACATAAAACCTTGACTTAAAACTTCTAAAAGAAAAAGACTTCACCACATTCCAGCAGGCTGGAATCCATCCATTCTTCCCAAACCAGTAAACCCTCTATGCCCAGTAAAGCATGTTTTGATAAGCCATCAGCCTGACCGTTGTGTTCACGGAAGATGTGAGAAAAAGAGATGTGTTCCTGCAAATCAATCTCCGCTCTAGCAAGCCTACACCAGTGAGAGAGAGCAATAACATTTAGATCAAATTCTTTAGTTTCCCATTTGATAGTAACTCGGGAATCTCCAAAGACCTTAATATTTACCAACCCAAAGATGTTGGCACATTTCAGAATACACCACAGAGCTAAAAGCTCTGCTTTCATATTACTACCATTACCACAATTGAGTCGTAGTGAATAATAATGACCCTCATTCAGATAAATAACACCTCCAGCGGCACAAAAACCATTCTACGCAGCCCCATCAAAAAAAAGTATAGGCTGGTTCACAATAAATGTAAACTGACCAAGCCTTCTCTCCTCCACCAAATTGGTAACAGTAGTATAATGTTGTGTTAAATTTAAGACAATAAGTCCACAAGCCACAACATCAGGCACTTTGTCTTGAAAGGTAATCATATTCCGGAAGTACCATAGTGCCCAAGTTATAAGAATAGGAACCTGTAATGTCTCTCTTGAAGAACGAAACCAACTCAGCAGAGACTCACCAAATCCAATATTTTCCCATACCTTTGTGATTGCCAACTTCGAACAACAGAAATCCCAGACTTTTTTCCCAAAGGAGCAAAACACAAACAGATGATTGATAGATTCAGAATCCTTCTTGCATAAGATACACCAATTTGGACCACACCAGCCACGCTTTATAATATTGTCCCAAGTTTTCAAAGATCCCTGTAAGGCATGCCATAAAAAACACTTGTGCTTTAAAGCAATATTCCACTTCCAAATCTGTTTGTACCACCAGTGCTGAGGAAAAATATACTTCTCCTGCATAATTCTGTCATAGGTTGTTTTAGCAGTAACAATACCAGATTTCTCATTACCAATCCACACCATCTTATCACTCTGATCTGACAAAGAAACACCGGCCAAACCAAGAGCACTGACATAGGAATCCCAAGAGATTGCATCCTCACCAGCCAACCCCAAATCATAGGATTTTAACCAATACGACTGACCTAATACACCCCTGATACTATTTAAAGTAGTAAGACCATATATTTTTAAATAATCCAGAATCTTGTTTGAAAGACGAACAGAACCATCAATGCCCAAAATATTATCTTTTCCAACTCTAATATCTTTACCATTTCCCACCTACCACCTCAGGTCACCAATGATCCATCCAGAAACTTTAAGAAGTCCGCGCCATAACGGAGAGCAACCAGAACACGAAGGCATATGCATTATGATCCATTCAACCAGATTCATTTTAATATATTTCACAAAGGAAATCTTGGACCAAGGATTAAGATTAAAGAGACACCTCCATAGGCTTTTAGCTCTGAGAGCCATACTGAAAGATTTTAAATCCTTTATTCCCCAGCCTCCGTATCTTTCAGGCCTGGAAACCGATTCCCACCCAGTCATAACCAAAGTGGCCCTATCTAAACCACCGGACCACAAAAAATTGAAAATCAATTTTCTGATAACATTTAAAATGTAGATAGGCATCTCGAGGAGAGACATCCAATAAATAGGAATCCCCAGCAAAACCGCTTTGATCAGAGTAAGCTTACCTCCCACGGAGAGCAATCTATATGCCCAGTGAGAGATCCGAGCTTCAAATTTCCGCACTAGCCACCACCAATCCTTGATCTGATAGTTGTTGAGTCTCAAGAAAAAACCCAAGTATTTGAGCCCTTCATCTAAAGGGTGACAGATATAAGGCATAATAGTAGAAATTTCCTGTCTATCATCAGAAACCACATTATGATAATAGAAGCTTGATTTTGTAGGACTTACCTTCATCCCAGAAACACGACAGAAACAATTCAGTATGTTCCTAAAGACCCCCCATTCTGCAACAGTCGCCAAACCGGCCAGCAACACATCATCAACAAAAATCAGATGAGATATAACACAGTCCATCCCCAATTCAATGCCCTTGATTAAGCCATCCTGCTTGGCCAAGTTTAGCATTCTGCTAAGAGCATCAATAATCAAAAGAAACAATAAAGGGGATAAAGGACATCCTTTCCGGATTCCCCTCGAACACTGAAAAAAAGACGAAGGCGAACCATTAATCAAGATAGCAATGCTAGCCGTGGTGACGCAAGACATGATCCAATTAAGGACCAGAGGGGGAACCCCAATTTGGATCAGAATAAGCCTTAAGAAAGTCCAATTCACCCAATCATATGCCTTTTCCAAGTCTAATTTAAGAAGCAATGCACTGTATTTACGACTTTTAATGGAGTGGAGAAGTTCCTGTGATGCCCCAATGGCATCATGAATCTGTCGATTATGCAGAAAGCCAAACTGTTCTTTAGTGATATGTTTAGAGAGAGCCGATTTAATTCTTTGTGCAATGATTTTAGATACCAACTTATAAGCCAAATTACAAAGGGCTATAGGCCTATAATCTCCAAAATTTTCAGGTTTGCCCTTCTTAGGTATCAGCGTAACAAAGGTAGAATTTAAAGCACCCGAAGTGAAACCCTGCAGCCTAGTATATTCCACCATACGCAAAATATCCGGCCCCATAACCTCAAAGAAATGAGTATAAATCTCCAAAGGCCACCCATCAGGGCCCGGGCTTTTCTCACAAGCAAAAATTTGCAAAGTAGTCTCCACCTCCTCAAGAGTAACCTCCCTTCCAAGAGCAGCTGCCTCCTCATCATTAAAGAACCGAGGGAAAAGTTCTGCAATTCTAATCTGATCCATCAAATCACAATTACCCTCATCTTTATAAATATTCCCAAAATGTTTAACAGCTTCTAATTTCAGCGCCTTACCTCCCGAGCAAATGTTACCATCAGCAATATTCAATTCCCATATTGAATTCTGATTACGACGAGCCGAGGCAAAGGAATGAAAAAACTTTGTGTTATGATCACCATGTTTAACCCACAAAGCCCTACTTTTTAACCTCCATTCCATCTCCTCCTAAAGAAGAATATCCTCTCTTTTCTTCTCAAGCAACTTGACCACCTCAAATTCTTCCTTTGTCAGCTCTCCATCAAAATTTTCCTTATTAATCTTTTGAATTTTAGCTTCGAGAGAAACCAGATCTCTCTTATCAAATTCCTTCTTATGCTTGATCCAACCAATCACTACTCTTTTAAGATCCCGCATTTTGTTGCAGAAAATATCTAACGGGTTATCCCCATTAGCAACAGCAGAAGCCCAAAAACCTTTCACCATATTGCAGAAATCTTCCTCCAACAGCCAGGAGTTGTCAAATTTGAAAGGAACATTTGATTTCACCCCAAATTCATCAAACTGAAAAAGGATAGGCCAGTGATCATAAACTTTTTTCCCATGGACCCAGGAGCGATATCTATGAAACTTTTCCAGCAAAGAAGCCTTAACCAAGAAACGATCAAGACGCTTATGAACACCATCATCACCCCCTCTATCGTTACTCCAAGAAGGGCATAATTTAGAAAGCACGACATCAATTAGTGCATGATCACACAATAATTTACAGAAATAATCCGCCATGGGATCCAATCTTGCTTTTTTCCCCCAAATTTCCGAGGGTGACTTTGTAAAATTTAAGTCACCTGCAAAAATAAGACTCTCATCATTCAATAGACCTGAACCAGAAAGAGAATCCCAAAAGATCTGCCTATTTGAATAAGGTGCATAACAGTTGAATACCGATAAACATAAGTTCAGGCCAACACAATGACCTTTCAAAAGTATCCCCCACGCAGTCCTGAATGCTTTGAATATAAATAACTGAGGATTCCAAGAAACAACCAAACCCCCTGAAAGACCAGAAGCATCCACAGTAGAGACCTCCCAATTTGGCAAGAGACTTCCAATTTTTGAAACAACATCTGAACCAGAGCACATAGTTTCTTGAATTAATAAAATACCCGGACTAGTAGCAAGAAAAAGGTTGGATAGGGCCCTAGCCCTCAAAACCCCACCCAACCCACGTACATTCAAAGAGATTAAAGACATTAAGGAACATCCACATTGGGCTTCTGTGCTCTAAGACCCAAATCATTACCACCATCATACCCCCATACACCATCACAAGATCTTTCAGTCTGCAAAGACCCATGTACAAGAGCTTTTTTCTTTTTCTTCCCCTTTCTTATAGTCACATTCTGAAATTTAGGAGGAATAGCCAACACATCGGAGTCCCGAGAAGGGTTTTTTGAAAAAATATCAATAGGGACCAAATCTAACACCCCCCTGGAACCACTATCCTCCAAGCAAGCAGAAACCACAACATCCACAGGTTTATCAGAAAGATTGACAGCCGACTCGCAAACAGTGAGAGCAGGAGAAGAAAGGAAGGAGGTGTCCGAAACATTTGTAACCTCCCCACAAAAAGGAACATCCGAAGAAGAGCTAGTGCACAGAGTGGAAGGGCAAGTATCAACCCCTGAGACAGGAACGGGACCAGAACCAACCATATCTGACCTAGGACAAGTCACAGGTTTGGACAAACCATGCCTCAACTGTACAACCCCCAAAGAAATCCTCCTATCTAAATCTACCTCTTTAACTGAAATAAAATCTAACTCTGCTTTAGTAAGTTCAGAATAAGCAGATTCCGGAGGAACTTTCAACTTACCAGAAATTGGGGTCTTCGGGGAATCCATCTTCGGGGAAGCCGAATCAATATGAGGAGTGATAAAAGTATTCCGGCAACTCGAAACCTTCGGACAAGACAGAAGCTTAGGACATTTAACTTGGATGTGCCCTACCTCCCGACAGTGAAAGCAGCCAAACAGAATCCTGTAGAAATCCAACTTCTGAGTCCAGCAACGGTCGCCCCACACAATTTCAATATCAGCCTGCAAACCCAAACTTAAGTCAATTTCCACTAACACCTTCGCATAACGTCTATCTATACCAAAGATAGAATTTTTTTCCACCCTGATGCACCTACCCACTGAATTTTCCAACCCAACCATAGTATCCTCCGTCCAAATTTCAATTGGGAGGCTAGGGACAATCATCCAAAGATGACGGATTCCTTGATGTTCATGAATAGGATCAAAAGCGATGTGCCAGTGCTTAAGATTCAGGGAACCATTCTTAAACAACCAGGTCCCCTCAAGAATCCGAGCCAAAGCCTCCGCAGTGGGGAAAATAAACAGAATCCACTGATTTACCAACATATTGACCCTCGGAATATTGCCCACAAGAGGCGTCCAATTTTTCTTAACCCACTCGACAATCTCCACCTTCGAGCCCGATGCAAACTCTAATATCCCAACCAAAGCTCTGTCCGCCAACATTTCGACCCTCTCCAAATGTGCACCAACAGGTATTACAAACCTTTCAACCTTCTCTCTGGCCTTGAGAGTTTTAGCCCATCGCCTGCTTTTAGCACGAGCACCAGACAAGTTAGGGTTTCCCCCATAACCGCGAGCAGAGGGGGAAAGAATAGAAGGGCAGACACCAGTCTCAATACCGAGAAGATGAGACGATAGGGGACAAGACCCCTCTCCGTGTGAACACATATCCCGGATACCGGTCCAGCAGGTGGACCAAACACCTGTCCAAAGTAATAGGGAAAACAATGACACCTCCCTCAAAGGGATCCAGCTGTCCCTACTATCCCGTACACACCTTATGGGCCTGCCACTCGAAAAGACCCTAACACGCACGATCGAAACCATAGCCACCACCACCACAGCCAAAACATGCAGGTTTTGCAGACCATTCCTGCAAAACCCTAGTAGACTCCGCCATCGCTCCCGTCAAGGGAAGTCTGTATTTCTATATATCGACATATATATATTATAAATTTTTAAGTGATTAAAAAATTTATAACATAAACAAATTCTCCTTGGATTTCTTTCTACTGAAAAAATTAAAATTTATGTGATTATGACATTTAAGCCACTTCTTTCTCCTTCTTCTACTTTGTAGAATTTACTAGCACAACCATTTACTTTGTGGCTGGTGAACATTGATAGGTCGCAAGTTAAGTGCCAAATTACTTGTTCTTCATATGGATCAGTTATGAGTTATTCATGCATCAACTACAAGTTATCCATGCCTAACTACCAATATATATAATAATAATTGTTTATTTCAAATTTGAAATGATTGCCATAAAATCAATCTCAACTGTACACGTGTGTCATCATCATGCAATCTAAGAAACGCATAGGCACTAGTCCACCCCAAATTCTAAGATATAAACACCTATAGATGTAAAAATTTCATAAATTTTATGATTGTTAATATTTTATATTCTTCCTTTGTAAAACTTAAAATTTTATACACTTCATAATTGTTAATATTTTTCATTATTAATGTGAATTATTCATCTAGACATAATAAGTATTGTAAAATTAAAAGAGTGTACCCAGCTTATAGAACACCTTTGTAATTGATGTAACTAAATGGATTGCAAAAGGATGAAGTAAAACTTAGCTTTCCTATCTTAGATCTACTTTGGGATTTTATAATCTATTAAAGGAATTGTTGATACATCAATTTTGAGAGGTCTGACATCAAATTATGTTTTCATTCATTATTTTTAATAAATAATGTATTTCAATAAAATAAAATAAATTGATTAAATATAAATCTTATCAAGACTTGTCTTACTTTTATTTTTTCTTTGTTTTAAAGGTAAGTTCTATGAGTAAATTGAAGGACTTGGCATGGGATCTTGTCTATGTTCCCTTGCCATTAACTCCTTTACCTATAAACCCAAATGTTGGAATCGATTCGTGGATGATATTTTTGTCATTTGGCCCCATGGGCGTGCTTCCCTTGAGAACTTTTTGAATCATCTTAATAATATCTCTCTACATATCCAATTCATTATGGAAAACAAACAAAATGGTTCTCTTCCCTTCCTTTACATCCTTGTCACTTGACAACATGATGGTTCATTGTCTCATCAAGTTTACCGCAAAAAGGCCAATACAGTAGGTACCTTCATGTGCCAATCCCACCACCATCTTTCTCATAAATATGTTGTTCTTAAAACTCGGATTACTAGAGCGTTTCGCATTTCTGATCTGCATCATTTTTCTCAAGAAATATCCCACCTTACCAAGGCCCTCATGGCCAATGGCTACCCTCGACGCCTTATTAAAAAAACCTTCCATCAAATCCTTCATCGAAAACCTTGACCCTCCAAATGCTCATCCCCGATCCAATCTTATGTTCGCTCCCATTCATTCATGGTATTACAGATCACATTTCCAAGATTCTCATTAAAAAGAATGTCAAAACCATATTCAAACCTCATAAGACACTTAAACAGTTATTCAGAAGTGACAAAGATAGATCTGATCCTTTTCAATCCCAAGGCATCTATCGAATTCCTTGTTCTTGTGGACAATATTACATTGGTTAAACTAGAAGATCCATCTAAACTCATCTCAAAGAACACATCGCTGACACTAATCACAATCGACTCAATACATCTTCTATAAACGAACATTCGTTCAACACTAAGCACCAAATTTGTTTCGATCAAACTAAAATTCTTGCCTCCACTTCTTATTACTCTTCGCGGTTAATCATAGAAGCTTTAGAAATTGAAAAACATCCCAAGAACTTTAATCATGAAGATGGCTATAAACTTAGTCAACCTTGAAAACCTCTGATCCATTGTCTTAGTCATTAATCATTTTTTATTGATCTCCTCTCTCCCTGCTTTCTAACTCATGTCAATCTTTCCTTTTTAGGATTATTATTGATCTCAAGCTTTGCCATGTTTAATTTTTTCTTTGAATCATCGTCTCCCTTACACTATTCCTTATAATTTAAGTCATTCTCCCCCTAACTTTAATTTAATTATGATCGTGTGCTTTTGTAAAATTTATTATCCATTCCAATCCCCTTGAATATTTTCTAATGATTTTTATTGTGCATTATAATTGTACCTCCCTCCCTCAATTTTTATTTTTTCCATTTTCTTATGTTTTGCTTTTACTTTTACTTTTACATTTCATTTTATTTTATAATTCTTACTTTCTATCTTATTCATGTTTTAAAAATCTTTAAAACAATCTTATTATATAAAAATCACTTTATTTAATATCACTTTCAAATCTTGGTTTAATATCACTTATTTTTAAACTTGTTCATATTTTTTATCCAAAATTCTTTATTATATTTTTACCTTCTTTTAATTTCATTCACCCAAATCTTTATCTTTTAAACAATTAATAACATTTTAAATTAAATTAATAGAAAAATCTCTAAATTTATAACCTCTACCGTCAAATCCTATATTTTTATTTTATAATGTTATAATTTATCAAATTATTATTTTTCTTTTTATTAATACTTTAACAAAACTTCTTTACTTCTAATTCAATTTAATAAAACTAAATTCTATTCTATATTATATTCCCCCCTAATGATTTATTCCTATTTCTCCTTATTCTTAATTCTCAAATATCAAATCCTCAAAATGGGTTGAGTATCCACTCAAAACCCATCAAGCAATCCAAAAATTCCAACACAAAGTTAATTGTTATGTTTTTATCAATTATCTAAATAATATTTCTTTTAAAATCAATCTAAAATTAATTAAACTTTATACTTAGAATTCATTTAAATGATTCAAAATATTATGTTTAAAAGAAAACTTCACCAAAAACAAGGAAAGTCTTCTTAAATCTTAGTTGCAAGTTTGAATTTGATTTTTAAAAAATTAATCAAGGTTTATGATTTTTAATTATAATAGTTTTGTTATTTATAATTTTATTTATTACAATTTTAATATCAGTAATATTCTAAATTAAACTCCTTAAAAGGATTATTTACAAGTAAACTATGTAAAATGGATCTTAACATGCAAACATTTTATTGTATTTTTTTTCCATAACCATTAGCAACAATGATAGATAATTCTTTTTTTCTTCTTTCCTCTTTTCAAGATTAACTTTGTGATCACAAGTCTCTTTTCCTTTAAGTAGCCATGAATTAGAGTTCTTTGTTGAAAAAGAATGTATACATAACCTCGATCCAAGTGGAAGAGAAGTCTCCTTCTTTGGGGTGAGCACCTTATAGATGTGGAAGCAACTAAAATATTTCCACCTTCCTGTGAGGGGAAAGCCCTATATTTCTTCAAACATTCAGTAATAGCTGCAGTTCATCACTAAATTCCTCTTGGAAGAAAAGACCAAAATGCTTCGCAAAAACAAAAAATCCTTTATTTTGGCTCTCTTATGCCACATCAATGTTGTCCACCCTCCACAATATCTAGGTACATAATATTCGTAGGTACACAATATTTTCTAAGTTGGATTTTCAAATTTTCGAGTGTCATTGGCAAAGGGTAGAGCTACAATAGATGGTATGCTAGGGAGGAAAAACTAGAGGATAGACAAAGGGCCATGTGATAGTGCCACTATTAATCCAAATGAAGGATAAGAAAAGACAAATAATATCAATGTGAGTGCATAATTTCATTAAGAATATACACATATAAATACAATGTATATGACCCTTGGTTTCATACTCCAAGATGTCTCTTAGACTCTTTGTGACTCTTCATATTCGCTAATGTGAATAGTAATAATGTTTACTATCCCTAATAGATTAGGTTTCCAACACACCCTTTTGACATTGAGTAACTAACCACTAACTACCTAATGGGATTGATTCAAATAAGATGGCCTCATATAATATTTACTAGCTCCTATGTATCCCCAAAGTAGGGAGGTTAGGGTAGGCCCTAGCATGCCATCCCCCTTCAAGAGTTACATTGTCCTCAATGTTGGAGGTGTGGAAACTCTTATAAAATCATTGTTGATTCCCAAGTAGTTTCCTCCAAATGTGTATCCTTCCATTGTATGAGGACTTCCTGAATTGTGCACCAATGTTAACAGTCTCTTATGGTCACTACTACCTTTGGATAGAACCAAATGGAACTGTCTTCATCAAGTTTTGGATGGTTGGTTTCAACTCAAAATTTGTGCACCATATCCTTCTTCAATGAATACACATGAAAAATTGGGAAAATCATGGAGTGAGTTGTAAGAGCCAACTAATAGGCAACTACTCCAATGCATTGAAGTATACGATAATTTAGTGTCATGGTTTTTAACCCTTTTTATTGTTCCAAATTTGATTATGCAATGCTTTGCATAGGTACCTTTAGTGTTGTACTTTGAGGTAGACATGCCATGGTGATTTTTAATACTTGGAAACATTGTTATTTTGTAGTTAATAACAGAACCAAGAATGATTGAGCATGAACATCTAAAGGGGCTATGATATACCATGATATGGGAAAAGTAACGGGGTCAAAGTGAATGCTTGTATTCCTAGGGACCTATGTCTCCTATGCCTACTTGTGCTACCCAACTTACCATTACCCTAACTCTTCACTCTTTGATAATGTTGGTGTTAACCTTAGCCTATAGTCTAATTTGAGATTTGTGGTGGACCTAACCATATCCTAAATATAGGAAACACTTCCTACATCCTAGTAAAATTGTCCCCCACATTATTAGATATAATAAAAGTTGGGTTAGGACTCTCTTTCCACCTCACTCATGCCAAGTGAGGAAATTTGAATGGGAAAAGAGGAGGTTCTTTTTGGAATATTTAGAGAAGATAAAAAAAAAAGTTTTTTTATCTGTGAAAAACGGAGATACCATGCTATTGGATATTGCTAGAGAAAGAAATCCATTGGATCTTGGTAGAGAATAAGAGAATAAGAGAAGGTAGATGAAGCCTCAGAGAGAAAGAGGAAGGTTGTGAGATAAAACAATAGAAAATATACTAACTAGAGAGACACACCCTAAGAATCTATGAACAAAGTTGATCATAAAACTCCCAAGAGCCAAGGGCAATTTTGTTGGAGTTTAATTTGAAATAGATAACATTTTGAAATTTCTATGCACACACTAAAGAGAATGAGAGGAAATAACTTTTGATGTACTATTGGGTAGAAAAGGGGGTATTATCCTTGTGTTTTTGGGGGTAGATAGCATGAGTGTCTAATGTTGGTACGATTAAAAAACTCAAAAATGTGTTGCTTGGTTTGTCTTTTGTTTCTTTTTGTAATGGGTAGACTAACCTAAGAGATTATCCATGTGTCTTCTTCTGGCCGTGGTGGTCATATTTTGACTTCGGGCATGGCAGGCATCCATAAAGGATTTCCTATATTTGGGTGGAAAATTGCTCTATTTGATTTAGTTGCTTGCTATTCATTTTTTTAAACAATAAGTACTTCTTCACAACTCTAAAATTGATTCTTATGTTTTGAGTAAAAATCTATAATTCCTATGGTTGATTCCATTGTAAGTTCCTATTGGATTAATAAACAAATTGACCATGTGAAAACTACTTTAAAACTATGGTAAATGCGACAATTGCTCTATTTGATTTAGTTGCTTGCTATTCATTTTTTTAAACAATAAGTACTTCTTCACAACTCTAAAATTGATTCTTATTTTTTGAGTAAAAATCTATAATTCCTATGGTTGATTCCATTGTAAGTTCCTATTGGATTAATAAACAAATTGACCATGTGAAAACTACTTTAAAACTATGGTAAATGCGACAAGACGGACATGTACTTGAAGTTATATATTTCTAGGTAAATTTATGAATATTTATAATTGTATTTTACCATGCATTTCCTCCATTGTTGGTGGCATTGAACAAATGATTAATGCATTGTATATATTTCTGAGTAATACAGCTCTCCAACCTATTTGCATATTATTGGAACCATTGACTACAGGCACATGCAATTACATCACCTTTTCTTCTTAATAGTTCCAACAACCTCCATCTACATTGTAGACTTTTTTGGCATTTTTTCTATGAGAATCTATCAATGAGTGTATATGCTTCCAAATTAGGGCATGGAATTGTTGGGGATTGAAATGTATAACTTTAATAATAATGACCAAGAATTAAAATTTTCTTTTCCATATAAATCCTCCAACTGGACATTGTGCAAATTTATATTTGTTTCCTTATGTTTATAACAAGGTATGGTGTCGAGGAGAATACAAACCATTGGAAAGGAGGGGTTAGTATTTCCATTCGTCACTATCCACATATCTCATTACATCCATTTATGTTATCTATATTTGTATTTCGAAATGTAATGTGTTATGGGTATTCCACCACCATGCTTATCCCACACACAATAAAGAGGAAGAAAGAAGATGTTCAACTCCCAATGTTTTCATAGTGTTGTTGATACTACCCAACATAAAATAAAATGCTCAACATAAAAATATGAAAGCATAGAGAGACAAGATAAAACCCATCAATCCAAACTTACAAGTAAGTTCAAACCTCAACACGGATTGTACTCTATTGTCTTAATGATTCAAGTTGTTGTTATGAGATATATCTGTGCTACCTGGTAGATGGTTGTATGTATTTACTAAATATTGCTAAGTTGTGATTTAGAAAATTAGAGATATTATTTTTTCTACATTTCACTTAGTTGAGGTGGGCATGGTTTCTATGATTACATAAAAAACAAAGGAGCGTGTGAGTTTTTGTCAACTGGATATGTAGGGATGAGAGAAAACACCAAACGTAGGGAGCAAGGGGATATAGAACACTATACTAACCATTATCTCTTTAAGAAAGAAACATGGAAAACCGGAAGTACTCTTGAATATGAAGGGTGCTCCAATTTGTAATCCATACTACCAATCTTCTGCAACACTTTATAAGGACCATAATGTCACGTCCTCGATCCCCTCAGTTCCCTTTGAGTGATGGGGGAACAAGCCTAATAATTTTTTTTTCAAAACTTATCCGCAACACTGATCTTTTTACATAGCTGCAATTATCTTTGGTCCGCAATCCACGATCCGCAGGTCAGAAGTCGGAAGGGCGGAACACTCAAATAACAACATAGAACAAAATATGACTCAGACTTTCGCATTCCGCAGTGCGGGAGTCGAAAAGTTGGAACGCCAAAACACCCGGCATCGAACAAAATAAAACTCTGACTTGCGCATTCCGCAGTGCGGGAGATGGAAAGTCAGAACTCCCATTTACACTAGCTCGACGATTTACGCCTCCGACTTCTACACTCTACATCCGCGATGTGGGAGTCGAAAATTCAGAACACCACATTCACTATCTCGACAAAGCTGCGCCTCCGACTTCCGCACTCTGCATCCGCGATGCGAGAGTTGGAAAGTCGGGATACCAATCACACCATTCTGACGAAAATGTGCCTTCGACTTCTGCACTCTGCATCCGCGATATGGGATTCGGAGATTCAGAATGCCAACTCCACCCTTTCGACGATTATGTGCCTCCGACTTCCGCACTCTGCATCTGCGATGCGAGAGTTTGAAATTCGGGACGCCAAACATACTGCGTTGTGAAAATGCGCCCCCGACTTCTGCATTCCGCAGTGCGAGAGTCGGGAAGTTGGAATGCCAAAGTGCCTAGTGTTGAAGAAAATGCTTCCCCGACTTCCACATTTCGCACTGCGGATTCAGAAATTCGGGAGCTGATCATGCCCCTGTTATAGGCAACTTCTCAAGCTGATAAATTCTTCATCCTAAGTCCAATTTGGGAAAAATTGGTAAAATTGGAAATCTCTCAGAGATCTCTATGCAATGGTGTGGACCCCTACCACACCTGAGGACTCTGACCTTTCCTCTTTTCCAATCAAAAATCTGCCTCGAATTCCATCAAAACCTCTTTACCCCACTGTCAAAATCCCTGGAATCACCCTGCCAAGGCCCCTCCCTTCATCTGACCACAGAGGGGGCATGAACACATCAGTGGGTGTCTAAATAATCCCCCAAGCTCATGTTATGAAGTACAAACCTTCTAAGAATGTGTATCATGCATAATAGACATACATAGTGGAACTAGGTCTAATGAATGCATATACAACATATAGGTTAACAACATATTTAACATAAGCAAAATGATGAAACAAACAACCAATGCACCAGCCTCATGCTCAAGCTTATACACATACTTCCTATTGGTTAGTTACATATGCTCATTCCATTCAATTAACTTGAAAAAACAAAGGAACACAACATAGGAATTAGTATCATTTGAAACCACAAGAACACTTATCTTATAAGATGAACTGTCCAAGCAACTAGCTATGTGAGAGAAACGTTCCACCCACCATAGGTCTCTGTCCAGCCTATATTATTTTAACTGAGAGACCACCCCTGATCTAGGCTATGTATCCACTAAGGAGGGCTAAACAGGATCACTCACAGCCATGGCTTCTCACAACACACATGCTAAGCCAACATACAATGGGTTTATCAAGCATTCAAGGAACAATAGAGGAGGATGCTAATCCAATGAGCTCAATGACGGAGCTACAAGCCTCTCAATTCACACTCAGACAGTCTTGGCACCCACAATACATACCACACCCAACACAAGGAAGTATTCCCTTCACTATTGCACAGTCCCTCAGGCCATACCTTCCCTCCAGTTCTCTTCGGGGTGGGCGTAGAAAGGTCCAAGCTGCTAGATCCTTGAGACTCTAGCCTTCACTGGGTTTGAATTCCTATCAAACACCATATCAGTTGCAATGCATACATTTGACTAATAGCATATATTAAAAGAAATAGATAAATTAAAAACAAGCAATCTTCTTTTTCATAATAAATACACATAATGTAGGTTTTAGAGCCTTGGTGCATGGTGGAGAGTTAATTCTCCAAGGCTATTGAAACTAAAATAGATAATATTAAAGAGAGCCATCCATTAGTAGAAAATTGCATTTGTTTGAAATGTGTTCCTTACTTGTGCATCAAGCACTAGGTCAATTTAGGTAATTACATAGATTATCCCTTCTTTCTTTTGTAGTCGGCTATGTGTGTATGGGATATTTAGTGGAATTGGAAAGTCCTCAAGGTAACACCAATTATCTAGAATTGTGGGTCTAGGAATTAGTCCTACACTCCCTACCCATACATAGACACTTAACCAATGACTATTTCCCCTGCTTTTGTTTTTGCAAAGTAGTAACCTTATTGGATTTTCCTAGGTTTCACACATGTGATTGCATGAGGGAAGCGCTTGTGGTACCTAAGATATACATATAACATCCACCTTAGTTTCCTTGGAGGGTACTTGTCTTCATGAGAGTACTTACACCTTGGGTTATTTTTGCATGAGGGTTGCATTAATAGTATCTTTCTCACATTTGTTAATTGGTCTTGGGCCTTGATACTCCCAGGCTAATCATCGAAAGGTTCCATATCTAGTTTGGTTGTTATTTATTTCAAATTTATTTGTTGGGGGATTTAGTTTTGGTGGTGTGTGTCTAGGTTGATCTTAGGTTTTCTTATTTTTTCAATAGATATATTTGTTTGAACTAAATCAAGTGACAATGGATAACTATATGACTCGCTAGTCTCGATGGTTAAGAGGGTATCATGTAGAAAGTGTGGAACCACAATTAACTCAAATACAATCAAATTACCCTAACCCTATTCATAATGAGTCAAACATAGGCATACACACAACTTGGAATAAACCTGAAAGGTAAGTATCTATACATTCAAGAACTAAACAAAATCTATTGGAGAATCTTGACCAACCTAAGATTGAATTCATAGATAATCAACAACCAATTAATTTCACTCATTCTTTGACACAACCTTGTGATCCTGTTTTGATTCAATTGGGCATATCT
Source organism: Larix kaempferi (assembly GCA_027924585.1). NCBI lineage: Eukaryota > Viridiplantae > Streptophyta > Pinopsida > Pinales > Pinaceae > Larix > Larix kaempferi. The sequence continues at coordinate 2,471,205 of BSBM01000410.1, read as the reverse complement.
CTATCCACGGATACATTTGAATTTCTTAGAAATATACATAAAAATATGTTTTGAACAAGTGGTTCATAAAACCATGGGGGATAAACCCCACAACACCTAGTGTATATGTAGGGGAAACCAGTGCCCCTTTCATACCACCATTTAGTGCAGGAAGTCCCTCCACTAATATACCACAAGTTTTCAGTGTCTCTTCTTTCATGATGCCACGTATTAGCACACAGATGTTGACCTATGGCCCTCCTAGTGTTGTTATTCCCATCACAAGCACTCTGGTGCCTAGTTCTAGATTCTCCTTTAAAGGAGGAAACACTCATGGTTTTAATGTAGGAAGTGGGTTTCCACCAACACCTGATATATCGATAGGTGTATCAACAATTCCAAACTTGGGTTTCCCTTATGATTGGAGTATTCCTCCAAATGCAACTTACCCACTTGATATTGGTAATGTCATAAGCAGTAGTAGTACACCTAACGAAAAAAAAATTCAAGGGAGGAGTAAATTGTAATATTCTAGGAAACCATCATGTTCTTAAGGGCACCCATACCCAAGATTTTAGTCAAGTCCTAGGGGTTAGTTATGTTCATAGTGATGTCACACTTGGTGGTTGGAAAGGAGTCTCATTTAACAACCCCATTGTCTATACTTATTTGTGTTTTCCATTTTTAGAAACCGTAAACCTATTGTATCTATTGTGTTCAACAAATGACCCTATCCTCCATCAACCCACATGGATAATCATCCCAACTAATTAAGTTCAACAAATGACCCTATCCTCCATCAACCCACATGGCTAATCATCCCAACTAATTAGGTTGCCAGGAGACATTCCCAATTTTGATGGTTAATTTGGAGAAGATCTGTCAACACATGTTATGACCTTCCATATGCGGTTGTCATCCAAATAATTGGTATATGTGTTGATGTATTTGTAACTTCGGAAGATATTCACTTGTATATTGTATTTGTACTTTATTGTATCCCCAATGGAGATCTATTATTCCTCTGATTGGAAGTGTCATCAGTTGTACTTGCAAGTGTCACAAGTTATATTGTAAGTGTCATAACTTATACTTGATGGGTTATTAGACCACCTTGATGGGGTCGGCCTGTATGAGTCATGTGGGTTAAAGGGTTATTAGACCACCCTAGTGGGGTCATCCCAATTAGTATTATGTTAAGTGGTTAAGTTGGGGCCAACCTAGTTGAGTAAAGGTCAAGTGAAAGAAAAAGTATAAATAGAGAGTGTGACTCTCTCATTTGATACATTCTATTATTCACTCACTTTGCATTAGTGAGAGAAGAGGAGGGTGCGCACAAGTGGAGGAGGAGCATGTTGTTGAAGATATATATCTCTTGGGTTTGATCATTGTGATCCTTGTATTGATGCTTATTCTATATATGAGGAAGTTGCGGGGTTTTTCACCTTCTTGGTTTTCCCCGGTGAAATGTTTTGTGTCTCTTGTCTCTTGTCTTTTATGCTTGATATGCCATACATGTTATTCGTTCAGTTAAGATCCTAGATCTATTGAATTAAATGATGAAAATATAACATTGTATCAGAGCTAACCTGAAGGAAGGCATGATATGGCATTTATGAGATTTGTTTCACTTGAGACAAATTGGAAGCTAGGGCTTGATATAGCAAAGACCAGTCATTGTGGCACTTTCGCTATAAATCCATTTTGGAGAAGGTTTATGATCTGAAACTTTCACAGGTCATATATGACATCCCCATGTACCTTGTGTCTGAAGCACAACATCTAATTCACCATACTTTCTATTTTATGATCAGTACAATCTAGGGTTTCTGCCTCTTCCAGATCTCAGTCATAAACAAGTGACCTAGGAAAAAAGGTCACAACTTGGGATAGGAATCTCCAAATGAAATTTCGTAAAAAGTGACAGGTAGGGAATGGAATGTACTTTCACAGGACCTCTTTTCAGAGGCCGAAGTTGAAATAGTGACACGTGGCACTATGTACAAGTTCGCTCTCCCGTTTTATCCCATAAACAGGTCACATTGCGACACTTGGCATAACTCTCTCTTAGAGAATCCAATTGAGGTCATACATGTGGGGTTGGAAAGATGACAGGTTAGGATACCACAGGCCAAAGTTTCATACCCTGTGGATTCGTAAATTCAAAGATGCACCAGAAATAATCAAGTGCATATTTCTGTCAAAACATAATTAGATTCTGAGCACCTTCATTCTTGGCTTGTCACTACTGCGAAAATTTGGGGCTTCAGAGAAAGTTGGAATTTTTGGAATCAGAGACCACATCTGATCCTCATTAAAATCAAAATTTAGATAGTAAGATCGAATTTTTTGGTTGGGCAGAAGGCCGGGCTTTATCAAACCCTAGTTCGGGATTTTGATCGGAAAGGTGGAAAATTAGGGCTTCTACAAAAGTTGAAATTTTTTAAATCCATGACCATCGCTGGAAGCTCCTCAGAAAAATCAAAGTTTAGAACACAATATCGAACCTTTTGGATGGGCAGAAGACCGAGCTTTATCAAACCCTAGTTCGGGATCCTGTCTAGAAGATTCAGAAGCTTCAAAGGCAATTTTGAGGGGTCAAATTTTGCAGTTTTCAAAATTGAAGTATAACAGCTTGATCAGCTCAGCAAGGCGCACCTTTTCATCTTATCAAAAGTTTGAAATTCAAAATTTGAATTTTTAGGGTTTCTCTGACAAACCCTAATCCAGCTCCAGATCCAGTTTCAGCAAATCAAAGTGGATTGGGTTAATCCTATAAGAGAATGAATTGGACACCTGCAGAAGTGAAGAAGTTCCAGTTCCAGAGGGAGATGAGGCTAAGGCCTTACATAAGAATGTTACAAGCAATCTCGACAGGTATGAATTGAGGAGATATAGGTATGTTTCAAAATTTGTTCATGATTAAGTTTATGATATGTTTGTCTTCATATTATTGAGGTTAGTACAATCTTGAGTAATTTTAGACTTGTCTTTATGAATGCATGTGAATGATAGAATACATTCATTGACTAGGGTTATGACACTTATGATTGTACTATTGCACTATGGTGTTGTATGAGGATGATGTTGTTCGCTAACATGAAAGGAACATCAAGAAAGTTCTAGATCAAGAACATATGACCATGGTGACATGAAAACAAAGACTCATCCATCACATAGGATCTCTACTTACGAGGTATGTATATTTTGGTTCTACAATGGTTAACTTATGAGTTATGCAGGTTACTAGCACAAGTCATTGAAGAGAACAAGAAGACATTGTTTGGGTATGCTAGACATAACTAGCAAACATGATAACCAGGTATGTTTTTCCTATATCAAGTTAGAATCCTACCTTGTGTTAGGATCTTATACTTTTGTATGAATGATAATGATTATTCTTGAAGTTAGAAGTTTAAGTAATCAAGGGTTTATGCATATTATGTTTCTTACTTTGATTGATGATATGACTAACCAAAAGATTCCTATGGTCAAATAAAACAATGCATGAGTAAAAAAAGTCTTCCCTGAAACCTTGAATACTAACGCTTATTACCTATGTATGAAATGATCATGACCATACATGTTTAAAATTATTTAGAATCATAATGTTTTTATAGTATTGAGATTATACTAATGAATGTATGATTGTGTATGAGAGCTTGAGGATGACACTAGTGCACACTTAAGCATGCATAGTAGTCTAGGATGGATATAAGTTCAAGGACAGGTAATCCAGATCAAGAGGGAGCACAATCCAGAAAGCAAAGATCAAGAGGGAGCACACTCCAGTATTTCCTGCAAGGAAGCAAAGATTGAGAGGGAGTCCACCCTACAACTAAACAAAGATAAGTATTTGAATTGTCATTTATTATATGATTACTTAAATGATGTTGTCCAGTCATGTACATACTTATGTTCCTAGATGCATATTAGAAAAGTTACATTAATGAACAAGATACTACTAACATACAAGTAATGGGTAAGTGGCCTATGGTACTATACAACATTCCATTACTACTTATCTAGAATGAAACCTCTTTGCTAACATGTTGGGAGTTGTGCACACTCTTAACAAATGTTCTGGTAGAGATGGAAGGCATCTAGAAAGTTACCATGTGAATACGGGATATGGATCAATGTTGTATTGAAGCATTGGCTAATATATTTGCATGACTGTATGACATATGTACTTATGTGTAAGAATTTGTTTTCTGAAAAACTAAGAGAAGTTTCTAATCATGCAATTAAATTTGACTTGTAGGAAAGATCGTGTACAATCACCTACAAAAGAAGGACAACAACATTTGTTCCACAACGAAATTCAAAGAAAACTATCTATTGAAGATATTGAAGAATCTAAAGTTCCCAAGATCTGGGATGCAGTAATGGAAGAATGCCATGATCAAGGAATACCAGTCGATCATGTTTGGGATGTGGTCCCAAGACTAGAAGGGAAGTATGTTGTGACTTCCAAGTAGATCTATAAGATCAAGCATGCTGCATAGGGTAGCATAAAGAAATACAAGACGAGGTTTGTAGCTTGTGGCTTCTCCCAGAAAGAAGGGATAGATTATGAAGAGACTTTTGCACCTGTAGCTAGATACACTTCCATCAGAACAATACTTGCTCTGGCTGCAGTGGTGAAGTGGAAGATACACCAGATGGATGTCAAGACAACTTTCTTGAATGGTGCAGTCGAAGAGGAAGTGTAAGTGGAGAAGCCACTCGGTTTTGAAACACATGACAGGGAGTCATATGTGTGCAGGTTGAAGAAAGCCTTGTATGGCTTGAAGCAAGCTCCTAGGACTTGGTATGGTAGGATGGACAACTTTCTATCCAGTTTGGGATTTACCAAGAGTAAAGCAAATTCCAACCTTTACTACAAGGTTGAGGAAGGCAATCTTGTGATACTACTATTGTATGTGGATGACCTATTTGTTACAGGTGAGGATGGGTTGATTGCCAACACAAAGAGGAAGCTTGCTATCAAGTTCGAGATGAAGGACTTGGGTATGATGCATTACTTTCTAGGTATGGAAGTGTGGCAGAGTGCAGATGGAGTCTTCCTTGGACAAGGGAAGTATGCAGTAGAGATCCTGAAGCGGTTCGGGATGATGGACTGCAAGGCCATGGCCACACCTATGGCATCGAACCTGAAGCTTATGTGTGATGATTCATCTGAGTCGGTTGATGTCACGGTGTATCGTCATATGATTGGGTCCTTGATGTACCTAACGAACACAAGACCAGATATTTGCTTTGTGGTGAACACATTGAGCCAGTTCCTGACGGATCCGAGAAGTGTTCACATGGTTGTTGTAAAGCATATTCTGAGGTACCTGAAGGGTACAGTTGATTATGGGCTCAAGTATGATGCGAATCAAAAGTTTAACTTGGAGGGTTATGTTGATCCAGATTGGGCAGGCAGTGCTGCAGATAGGAAGAGCACTTCAGGGTGCTTCTTTAGTATGGGATCAGGTGTGATCTCTTGGTTTAGCAGGAAGCAGTCCTATGTAGCACTGAGTACAGCCGAAGCAGAGTATGTCGCATCTTGTTCAGCTAGTTGTGAGGCAGTATGGCTTAGGAAGCTACTATCTGAGTTATTTGATCTCCCATTGGATGTTACTTGTATCTTCTGTGACAACCAGAGTTGTGTGAAGTTGTCTGAGAACCCGGTGTTCCATGACAGGTCGAAGCACATCGAGATCAAATATCATTATATTAGGGATATGGTGTAGACAGGAGCAATGAAGCTCCTATATGTTGGAACGGATGAGCAAGCTGCAGATGTGTGGATTCCACGTAATAAGTCCTGAGGATGTTGTGATGCACGTAATAATTCCTGAGGATGTAGTGACACACGTAATAAGTCCTAAGGATTCCACAGTATGGCCAATGTTGATGAAGACCTGCAGGAGGTGAGCCTACATCCAGCATGAAAAAGGGCTGGCTCTGTAGAAGTTCCTATGATGAGAAGAATTCAGAGATAGCCTAGTGATAGAGATAACGGATACAACAACAGTGATGATGATCTAGCTCCAGAATTGAAGACTTGTGCCTATATGTATTGATGACTTGTGTCAAGAGAATACCTTCCTAGTTAAGAGGGAGTGTTGATGTATTTGTAACTTCAAAAGATATTCACTTGTATATTTTATTTGTACTTTATTGTATCCCCAACGAAGATGTATTATTCCTCCGATTTGAAGTGTCGTCAGTTGTACTTGCAAGTGTCGCAAGTTATATTGTAAGTGTCGTAACTTATACTTAATGGGTTATTAGACCACCTTGATGGGGTCGGCCCTCTATGAGTCATGTGGGTTAAAGGGTTATTAGACCACCCTAGTGGGGTCGGCCCAGTTAGTATTATGTTAAGTGGTTAAGTTGGGGCCGACCTAGTTGAGTAAAGGTCAAGTGAAAGAAAGAGTATAAATAGAGAGTGTGACTCTCTCATTTGATACATTCTATTATTCACTCACTTCACATTAGTGAGAGAAGAGGAGGGTGCATACAAGTGAAGGAGGAGCATGTTGCTGAAGATATCTATCTCTTGGGTTTGATCATTGTGATCCTTGTATTGATGCGTATTCTATCTCTGAGGAAGTTGCGGGGTTTTTCACCTTCTTGGTTTTCCCCGATGAAATGTTTTGTGTCTCTTGTCTCTTGTCTCTTATGCTTGATATGTTGTACATGTTATTCGTTCAGTTAAGATCCTATATCTATTGAATTAAATGATGAAAATATAACAATATGATATCATCTGATTGTGCCTATTCTAGTGGACCATGACCAATAGTGCTACTAATTGGTACATTGAATTGCCTTGCACTTTTTTTTGCCAAATTTTCATCCTTGTCAATGGACTTTTTAACATATTTTCAATTTCCTATTCATTATGAAACATGGACTAAACTATTAACTCTGCTTTAGTAGTCCACTTCTAATCATATATCTGATCATATTCATGAGTGGCAATGCCAATGATGATTTATTACAACTGAGATATTTGATCAATTCTTAGCATATCGATTTGTGAAATTTTTATTTCCAAACATTGCAAAGGATGTAGCGTTGTTAATGGCTCTATAGAAGAGAAAATTATCTTACACATGTAGAAATTGGATTTTATTTATTCTTGATCTAGTACACTATATGAGATAACTCTTCGTGTACCTTGATCTTCACCTGTTATTTCAAGGCTTGCACCAGGACCAAATTCTGATGGCACGATTGGTTCCATTAGTCATACTACGGATTGATTAGTTGTTAGGAAATGCCAGACAAGTGTCCATTTGCAAAGAACTTTCTTGCAATGTGTTATTTCATAATATTTTTATATAATTTGATGATGGTAAGTGCAATGATAATGGCCAGTTATATATGGTTGATAGGAAAAAGGACATGTGTTTTTATTTAATAGAAATGTCGTACAATATTTAACTAATTAATGACTAACCTAAATAACAATAAATAAAAATAATATGTGTAATATACATTTAGGTATATTACAATTCATCCCGCCTTGAAAATTTTCATCCTTGAAGCTTAGGTAAAAGACGAGTACTTGATTTAAGCACTGTATTTTCTTAATTGATTGCAACGTCGGGGAGGTTATTGAACTTGATGAGATACTCTTTGAAAAAAAACCTTGTACAATAATTTATCTCAAACAATAATACCGCGATTCAATAATTCTTGAAACAATTGTTCAGATCTCCATTCATATTTCTCCATGCATGGTGCGCATAAGATGCAACGACTATGCAACAAATGATTCTCACAAGGAATCTTGCAAGGAGGACCCTTCTGAATTTCCAATTTGATATTTTCATGATGAACTTGTGTCGTCATGTTGATCTCTAATATTTTTGCATGCTTGGGTATGTCACTATTCTCTAGTTGACATATGGATTCCTTAGTGATGATCGATGGATCTTCAAACATTGTTGAACCTTTAGTTTCACTTGTCATGGTCTCCTTATTTGTAGTGGAAACTACTAAAGGCTTACTAAATTCAATCGGATTGGTTAAGGTTTCTTCTTTTATAGTTTCAACCTCTACTTTTATGATTGAAGCACCCTTATTTTTTATTTCATTAATTCATGTTTGATTATGATTTTTCGAGCGATTTATTTCCTTGTCTTTATCTGACAAGATTTTCTCCAATTCTTTCTAGGCACCCTTTTGTTATTGCGATTCTATATCACATTTAATTGTGGCATCCTATAGATTGTCTATATCTTCGTGTGTCGAAGAATCTTTTATATTTTCATCCTCTACAACATCGTGATTTGGATCATTTTTATTGACTTCATCATTATACTCTTATACATCTTTATCTTCTTCACAATTTTTATTAGCAACGTCTTCATATTCATTAATATTTTGTGCTTTGTCATCATAAATTTTTAGGTCTTCATCTTCTCTATAGTTTTCATCGACATTTGTTCATCAATATATATTTATATCTTTGTTTTTGTTATTGTCATAGTCATGAAAGTCTTCTTTAGCTCCCCCTTGATCTTCCATACTTTGGAATTTATTCTTGTTCTATACATCCTTGTTTTCATCGACATCTCTACCATCTTTCTTATAATGTTATGGGCATCAATTTGGAATCTAAGCATTGCTTCTGATTCATATTTTCTCTGGAGTTTCATTAGACATTTTTTTAGATTTTACAGATGGATTATTTATGCAACTCATTTATGTCCCTTGTATGAAGCTGCAACTAATTTCTGGTACATATGCATATTTATGACCTGGCATCACATTTTGAGTATTGTATTTGAAACTTCCGTTCTTATCCTTCCTTGTATTTGATGGAGCAAATCCTTTGGTGAGGGGAAATATAAGGAGTTGGTCAGTAGGACATTTTTTTTCTTATGTTCTATGCGCAATGGTGATCCTTTGTTGAGAGGGGATATAACGGTGGAGGGAATGGGTTGTAGTGTGGGTGTAGGTGGATGTGGGTTGATAAGGTGATGAGCAACGCAAAGTGGAGGAATGAGCTGGAGAGAGACGGCGGTGTAAGGTGCGGAGCATGTGAGTGGATTGAGAGGTAGGCTGGAAGAGAGACATGGAAGGGAATTGGTAAGGAGGAGAGTGGAGGAGGGAGGTATTTGACGAGGGAGAGCGTGGGAGGATTGAATGTGGTGTGAAGAGGGAGATGAGTGTCAGATTTAAGGAGTGAAGAGGGAGATGAGTGTCAGATTTAAGGAGTGAAGAGGGAATATGATAGGACGTAGTGGAGAGTGATGAGCGTAGTGGAGAGTGGATAAAAATGAGGGTACAACGAGGATATATTTATGGAGAGAGGGAGGCGTAGTTGGGAGTGCGTGAGGAGGAGGATGTGATGGAATGGAGAGAATGCAGGGATGAGAGTAAATGCTCTAATACCACTTGCAAAAAACTTTCTTATAGTGTGTTATTTAATAATATTTTATATAATTTGATGATGGTAAGTACAATGATAATGGCCAATAGGGAAAAGGGTCATGTATTTTTATTTAATAAACATGTCGTACACTATTTAACTAATTAATTATCAACCTAAATAATAATAAATAAAACTAATATGTGTAATATACGTATATTACACCATTCACCAAAATATGTCTACAACTATTCAATATACCCGCAATGTTTCTCCCCCAATTCAAGCCTCTAATGTTCACTATGTTTAGTCCATTACTTAGTGTATCACTGACAACCCAAAGGTAAGAAAAATAATAAAAATAATAATTCTAATTGTGCAAAATTCCCATAATCGTGCAAAAATTGCCTTGCCGGAACAACCCTCCATTCGACACCCATCGCAACATTTCACATTTCCTATAGATTTATGTGTTCCATTTATAGAGTTAGGAACGCCACTCACCACCTTACCAATTTAAAATCCCCCTACCCTAAGTTAAGCTACTACAGTATGTATTGGTATGTATAAGCTCATTTTCTCTTCGTTTGAACTTTGTGCACAATGCTTTTGGAAATCTTGGAAATATACTCCCCTTTGTTCTCCATTTATATAATGAATTTACCTCACAAGTTCGTTAATATTCCCTCCAAGGCAGAGATATACTAATCGATGGATAGTTAAACTTTTTTTTACTGTTATTAGTTTACTTTTTTTGCACATAAATGTTTGCAATGTTTTGTAAAGTTTTCAAATTTTTAATAATAACGTAATATTTTGAAAAACTAAAATAAATTTTAAAATTTTTAAAATACAATATTTTGATTTTGGAATTAGTTTAAAGCACTTTTGATGGGACATAAATCCGTGCAGGAGTGGTTTTATTTATCAAAATTTTAAAATAAATAAAATTAATTTTTAAACTAATTTATTTTAAAAGCTCCATGTCTAACTAACTATTGTACAAAGATCCACGTGCTCTGCACCAAGGTCTCATCCGCTTTATGGTAATCCTACAAAGTGATCAGTTTCCTCTTGTCTTGGTCTACGAGATCAGGAAGCTAACTCATAAGGCTCAACCGCCTTATGAGTTAGCGCCCCGACCCTATACACTTCTCCTTTAAATCTTCATCACCATCATTTTTATTTTTGTGTATGCCCTCTAAGGTCCACAAAGATATGATTAAATCTTCATCACCATCATTTTTATTTTTGTGTATGCCCTCTAAGGTCCACAAAGAAATAATCATATCGGCCACTATAATTGCTTCTTCCACATATTGGTTGTTGATGGCTTAAATTTTAGTTGTATGTGGGTCACTTCAATTGAATTAGCTTGTGAGCTCAGAGTGTGTAATATTGCAATGATGTAAGGTGAAAGCATGGAATAACATGCTTGCTTGAATGCGCAGATGAATAGTGTAGTGTGATCCACTTATAAGCTCATAAATACATGAAGCGAATCTTAGGCTACAAGCCTGTTTGTTAGTGTTATGTTGGTATTTGTTGCAGGATGTTGTCTTTGTATTTAGTTATGATACTATAGACAAAAATATATCTTTGGGTATTATGGATCATAGCTTCAAAATAAGTCTATTGCTAGCAGTTTCTGCCATTGCGATAATTTTGACCTCAATTCAGTTGGCGCCTCAATCCAATGTGGGTAGAAGCTCAACCATTCCAATCAGTTACCTAGGCAATAAAGCAATGCAGGTCTTGCAATCAACAATGAGTTTTGTGACATTTGTGAGGATAATATTCAGAAGACAACATAGGAAGAGACATAAACCAGGAAATTGGAAAATAAACTGCAACAACACCTTCTCAATGGTTCCTAGAGTCCATATCCAAACACACAAAGATAATAAATTCTAATTGCCAGGTTCAACATATTTCTAGATGCTATTATTCCTTCAAACAACGGATATTATTCTTTGAACTATTAATCAATCTTGGAGAATGCAAAGCGATTTCATAATGTAAGTCCATTATATTTTGTGATAGATTTTTCGTCTAAAGCTAAATCCTTCACAAGCCGATCTATTCCCTTGGCAAACTCTCTTATTGTCATTTACTTCATAACCAATGGACACGTTGAATATTTTTATCAATCCTTCGATACATCTTTGTAATTATCAGGATGAAATTTCTTTGAAACCTGCGCATTTAGTAAAGATAACTCATTTGATAAACAATGCAAAAATTCAAAATGAGTAAGAGAATACATATGACGACCTCCATATGACGACCTCCATGTGAGTAAGAGAATACATATGACGACCTCCATGTAGAAGGATCTAGGAAAAATAAAACAAAATTTATTTTAATATATATAGGGTGTTGAATTTTTTCATGCATTCAAAAATACAATTTAAATGCTTCCAAATTTGGATTTAACCAAAAAAAATTACTGAATTCCGACCAAAAACAACCAGAAAATCTAAAACTTAGAATAAATAAACTACTCATATATATATATATATATATATATATATATATATATATATATTATACACACATTTGTTATTCATTTCCCTATAACTACACATTAATCATTCAATTGTTGTTCATTTCCCTATAAATGCACATTAATCGTTTAGTAAAGAAAAATAAATGATAATCCTAATGTACATGGGTTTAATCCATCCATGTAAAGAAGTCAAAAAGTTTCCTTACTTTTCATCAGTCACCATTTATGATATTATCATAACCCAAGCCCATAATCTATTTTAAATTTTAATCTTAAAACACTTTTATATTATTAACATGATAGGTTATAATAAATATTTTTTAAACTCCAAGGGAAAAAAATAATTTTTTTTAAAGAGGACAAATATAACAAGTGTTGCATGGCAGCGGATACCTATCGAGGTTGGTAAGTTGAATTGTATGTAGTGATATTGACTTGATTTGAAAATAACAAAATGTAAACTTGGTCTACCCATGCTACCACTTAGCGCTTCATGCATGAGAGCGAACAACGTTTTCATTATACAAAAGTTATAATGGAAATCATGCTACTAAGAACTCTAATCCTGGCATTATTTGCGATTTTGTGTGGAAAGATCTGCCCAACGATTTTTCTCTCTTCATTTCATTTTATCTTCAGTTTACAACTTTTATGATTTGCACCTTATGAATATGAGCTCATTGTACCTAGATTAACAAATCAAAGTACAACATTTATTATAAATGTACGAAAGAAATATGGAACTTGTTAGTTTCCTTTGACTCTTTGTCTCCAATTGCATGTATCATTGCGTAGGATTTGATAAAAATGTCAAATGGTTAGAAGAAAGTATATTATATCTAAAAGACAAATTTTAGGAATGATAAAAGTGTCAAATGGTTGGAAGAAAGTATATTATATCTAAAAGACAAATTTTACGGTCTATGGTTTTATTGCTTTCTCAAATTTGTTGATCCAAATGGAAGGTGAAGCAGAAACATGGACTCAACGGTGCCACCACCTCTGTGCATTTGTGAGCATCTTGGCAGTTTGTGAGGACTGGGCGAGCTGCACATGTATTTGTGAGCATCTTGAAAGTTTGCAAGGACTGGGAGAGCTTCACATGCACATATGGAAACACATGTATCTTATGCTTCTCAAGCGGTACAGAGTTGATTAGGCCAATATATTTAATTATAATGATTATTAATGAATGAATGATCAGTGTAATCAAATCATTGTTTAATTACAATGATTATTATTTAATTAAAAATTTGGGCATTAAGCTTGTAGCTGATATGGAAAATGCTGAAGACTGAGTTGGAGGAGCATGAGTAGACCTGACTCTACGAAGATTTAAATAGAAGATGAATAGACCCACGTCTGCAAAGCTTTAGCTTGCTCTAAAATATTTGTCTATTTAACTTTAGCTTTAATAAATAATTTTGTTAGCAAAAATAAACTAGATTTTGAACTTGTGACATTCTTGCAATTTAAACTCGCGACATTCTTACCATTTAGGTGAATAAACTAGATTTTGAACTTGTGACATTCTTGCAATTTAAACTCGCGACATTCTTACCATTTAGGTGATGAGGTGAGTTTGAGACTTACTTTTCCTTTTATTAATGAAAAAGCTATTAATATAAAAAGCAAATGCAACAAAATAGAGGAAGTATATGGATATCTTCTTGTTGTTAGAGTTGGATATAGCTTTGCATCCATAAAGCTTGCTATCGTGTCCATTCCTTTCTTTTAGGAAAGTTAATTATTTTATGCCTTAAATTGGCATAAAATATTGATATATTGTGTTTCTTAAAAGAGCATGTCATGATAAGGCGAGTGACAAATTTGTTAATAAAAAATAAAATAAATTTATATACTTTAAATATATATTAAAACTATTATACATCAAGATCAAAAACACAACAAAAAGGAACATACAAATGGAATGGAAAAGATAAAAGATATATATATGCGTACATTTATTTATTTTTGTAATGATTTTGCGTACCCTGCATAAATTCTGTAAGGACCATGTGCAAAACTAGACTGGAATAAATATATTATATTACAGGAATCCATGATAATATGGATTAAGGCTAATTAAAGGGATTATAAGGTTATGTAAGCAAGTAGAATACTAAACGCATAAGTTTCAATCAGCACGGTTGTGCATACGGGAAGATATTTCTACCCGAAAACACCCGCATTAATTATTATATGAGGGGGCGGCATGGAACCAAAACCTAACCTATGTCTGTCAGGACCCCTATTTACCGTAGAGGAATTATGAACACCTAGTTGCATCTAGACTTTTTCACATACGATAGAATTGATATGTCCTTTCCAAATGAATACTATGCTCCTATACATAAACTGCGAATCTATAAATTATGAATCTATTAACAAAATCTATAAACTGTGAATCTATAAATTGTGAATTTATTAACAAAATCATTCAAAGCTGGTGTAGTCACGGGAAGGGAAAGATGATGGTAGTTCCACACCAATACCCACAATTTTTTATTATTAGATGACGGTATTTCCACACCAATACCCACAAATTTTTTTTATTATATAATATTTTGACCAGATTTTAGTCCATTAAGTAACTTATGAAGTTTTGAAAAGATGTCATATTTAAATTTTATGCAAACTCCTAAATTGCATTTACATTACATGCCTAATGGAAACAATACTTTATAGTTTCTTATGGAGATTGGTGGATCTCATAATTGCACGCTTATGAATCAACAGAGTATATGTAAATGCTACGGCTCTCTCCATGCATGGACATCGAACGTGTCATGAGCCAGTTGATAACATCTATCAGATCATGAGTTGCACCTGTCATATGTTTCCTCTGCATGAATTTCTTCGCTATGATCAGAATTTGGATAGTCCATGAACATAAGTTTTTGAAAACAAGAACTTCTCTCAGTCACATTGCATGCGCTCTAGGTTGTCATAGCCTGTGTTGTCAGATTGACTGCTAGAATTATCTCAATGTGGGATGCAAGAATGGTCCTCATTGTTTCCAGGATTGCCTCATTTCCCTTGATACCCATCTTAGATAAACCAATAATCGGTTCGCAAAACACTGCAGTGATACTATATCTGGAGATACAAGTCTATGTGAACCTGGTCTAAACCGATATTACAAATAATACAAGAAAAATCCAAAACATGGATGCACAAAGGTAATACATGAAATGCTATTAAGTAAAATACGTGCCGCATTGATTTTTCTGTTCAAATTCTTTGTTGTGTGGTCATGAGAGATATTAGTGAGGCTTAAATTAAGTTCTTTGTTGCCTAGTTTTTGTTAATATTCTTTATAGCTTAAATTCAATTGTGAAGAAATAGTAGGATTTTTTTGTACATAAAATCCATCAAAACACATCATATACCAATTTCAGCGCAATATTATTAACTGTCTAGCAATTTCAGGTTACAGCTACACATCTAGCAGTGAAATGCACACAAATAAAATCAATGAAAATGCGGAAGCCAAATGAAATGGAATAATAGGTAGGTTGTAAAGTGTATACCAAAGTGTATAATGGCTTCTGCTGCTACATGTCCGCTTGCACTGAAACCTTATAACACATTTTTTCATTGTCATCTTGTTGTAAATCTTATTATTCTCCTATGCTTAGAACTATTTTTCTCTGAAATAAAATATCTTAAGAGTTTAGTTTGAATAGTCGTTATCCATTATGGAACCCAAATTTTATTTGATTGCTATTATGTTGAAATTATGGAGAAATTTATCTAAACTTATCTAGGGTATGTTCTAGTGTGGAAATTTACTTGACATCTAAGTTGTTGGCTTTGTTCTAATGGCCAGTGGAAGGACAACTTTCAAAATAGGGCTATGATCTGTCTAGTTTTCTTTTCTTAAGCTTTGCATGGATGTCAAGGTTGTTTTAACAGTTTCCAGATAACAATTTAGGTTCATGAAATAAAAAACCTTGTGGAGCACAATCTTCTGGTATCTAACCTCAGCGGTATAGGTTCTAAGGGTGTGGAATTCCATTTGGCACTTTGATTGTTTGGTGTATGCTCCTGTGAGAGGGTTTTCAACTATGGTCCAGGGCGATGAGGATTTTCAATCATCTATGAGGAATGAGGAATGAACAGTGTGATCCCCTTTGCACTGGGAGAAATACCTAGCTATAGTACCAATACATCTGCTCGTCGCTCATGCTTCACATGGTGAGAAATTTGATTTGTTAACATTCATTGTACCCAAAATAACATAAATTAATTTAATGCTTATATCATGGACTGAATGTTTTCCTATTCTCTATATCCAGGTCTCACAACCTGGAGAAAGACGTCTTATGGTTTGGATCTTGGGTTAACTCTTCAGCCATTGCCCATAATTTTGTTGAGTTTTCTGGGGTAAGGCGAAAACACGGTTGCAATGTGAATAGGTTTGGAAGAAGTACCAAGAACGGAATTCATCATAAGAAATGTTTCAGTCAATGCTTATTGTTTTCATGAAAGATGAGTTCGAAAAAATTTGTAAATGCCTTACAATGATGGTCTGTTTATCACATTATGTGGGTTAGAAAGGTAACATATAAAGATAGCACTTGGTCGTCTTGAGTTTATGATGCAATCATTTAGATATTGTTATAGAACGTACCCAATATTTGTTTGAAGACGAGCATGGATATTTGGCTCAAATTCGAACAAGACGAGAAGCGAGAGCACGCCAAAGCTGAAGACTTGGACAGGAGGCCTACCAGCCTACAACATTAACTAGCCTTCCATATAACAGAAGATAACCAAACTACTACACTGAAGGTATGGATTAGATTGGAATTCTTGTAAAATTAGATATAGCTTTCTCTCTATTAGAATAGAGAATAAAAAATAGTACCTGGAAGGATGAATTTTTTTCCCCATGTTAGATAATTGCATCTCCAGATGCACATAATGGCCTCGCTCTCAGGCTGGAAATTTACACTCGGTGACTTCTGATATCTGCCTGGTAATGGTAAGCACTCACATTGTAAATTGCTATCCTGAGAGCAAGGCTATTACTGCTTGAAGTTATGACTTTTATCCCAAACGCATCAGTCCCTGTTGCTTAAGAATCCACGTTTGTGCTTTGCATCGCAGAGAATACAATAATATGCAATATGCAATGATGCAATGGAGGAGTATATCATTTCGATGGAGGCGGTGGAGAGTCTGGAGACCATGTCAAGCGGTAGTGGCATGGCAGTAGATGTGACGGAGGAGAAGATCGGGGCTATGGCTGCCATTGTGGTGCGGTGGCGATGGCTGCATGAATACAAGTGGTGGTGGTGTTGTCAACCGGGGGTGACCTTAATTCAATGCAAAGTAGTCAGGCGATGGAGGAGGGCACAAGGAGGTCAGTAAGTGGATTAAACACCTTTTCTAATTCCAATATTTGCGTCGTCACTTAGGCAATAACACCTTCATCCTATTAGCCAATCATGTCACAGTTAAAGGATATTTAATATTTCATAAAAATAAAAATAATAATTGTACAACGAAAACTATGGAAAATTGTGATAGATTTTTGTTCAAAGCACAAACTAATAGTGAGTTGACCAAATATCGATTACAAGATATACAGTGCCTCCTGGCAGGTATAATAACCGAATTTCATGTTCTTGTTTGAATTTCATGAAAATTTATTTTATTAAAATATGACTTTGCAAAAGGGAGCAAAGGAAAAGCAAGGGAAACCTAGCTGACCACTGCATGTGACACCATACTTTCCATAAAGCCAACTCAATATTTCATCTATTGTACAGTGTAGATGCAAATGAAGGTGTCCTCATTCGTTTCAAGAAATAATTATGGGTAACATAACTCATAATATATGCTTTCTACAGCAAACCTCTCTTAGCTCAGGAGCAGATACATGCTCAAATTTTACATAAGCCTGCATTTTTATTTGAGAAATCATATATTTCATAAAGCATAACAGAAACTCCAATGTTTCCTGCTTTGACAGTCTGCCTAGATCAATGAATATATGTTTCCAAGTCTCTTGGTGGTTACATTGAATTATAAGTTGAACATCATTAATGTCTAAAGTAACCCTCTACCGCGACATCTGTTGCAACTAGAAGCGAAAACTTTCTCGAATGTAATCCAACAAGAATGACTTCATGTTGTGATTTTTGTATATGTCCATGCAAAGCACGAGAGTTTGGCAATGCTCCAACAAGTTCAAATGCATCATTCTTTGTCTCCGTAAAAACAATCGCACTCCCCCAATTGTTATAGTGGCGAATAACATATGGTATAATGTGTGCTCTTGTTGAATAAAAACAAACATGGAAGAACGGTGTGTCTCACACTTCTACTAGCTTTTAGCTTATCATCTCCAACAAGGTCTGTAATTTTAAGAACGTTATCTTCTTTATCCAATCTAGCATCGTTGCATTAAAAAGAAGCGTTTGAACCTTGCTTGCATCCTCAAATTTGTTAAGAGTTGTAATCTCATGTCTCAAGTTGGTTAGTTAGTTGAGTCAATGATCCTAAGTTAGTTGACTTAGTTGTTGACTAAGACATTAGTTGACCCATGGTATTCACTAGCCCATTGTATTAGCCCGTGGTTTTGAGTCTATGTGATACTATATATATCTGAGCTTAATAATGAGAAGGAAATCAATATGCCCTTTGTGTTTCCGCTATATGTTCTTTGTCTCTGCAAACTTTATCATGGTATCAGAGCTGACGGCCTGATCCTTAAATCTTGTTTTTGGGGTAAACCTTTTCAGAAACTGGAGAGCACACACACATGACTGGAAGTTGCAGCATGGAAAGGAGACGGAACACTCGGGCCGTGACAATTTTTCTTTCATTTGTTTTTTCCCACAATCTGGCGAAGTTGCACCCTGATCCGGCGAAGTTGCACCTCAAAAATCCCACTGAAAAGACTCTGGCGTACCCTGCCTGAAGGAAAACTGTGTCGAGCACACCCTGCCTGAAGGAAATTTGCGTCGGTGGCGCACCTTGGCTGAAGGAAACATGAGCCGGTGACGCACCTTGTATGAATACAAACTGTGCTAGAAGCTCACCCTGCTAGAAGGAAATTGCACCGGGATCCCTTTACTTATAAAAATTTTGTCTGACACACCCTGGAAGCGCACTGTGTCTGTTAGAAGCTTGCACCGATCAGTTTAACAGTTGTCATACTCCATGGCAAGCCTGAACATGAAGCCGATCTTAGGTCCAATGTTGAATGGCAAGATTATGAATTATAGTCTATCAAGATGCAGACCTTTTTACAGCTCAACAAGTGTTGGTATATGGTCAAAAAGGAGTTCACGGAACCGACGGCAACTAATCTCACTGCGATGACTAATGAAAATAAGAAGGCCCTCGATGAAAGCAGATATCGCAATCTCACTGCAAAATGGTTGATCCAAAGTTGCATTGAGGAGTCCATTTTCCCGCGGATCGCTAGAGCTACGACCACACATCAGGCATGGAATCTCCTCCAATCTGCATACAAAGGTACAGATCGAGTCAAAACAGTAAGACTCCAAACCCTTCGACTCCAATTTGAAAGTCTTAAGATGAAGGACACAGAGACTGTCGATCAGTTTATGACTAGGCTTTCTGGGATTGTCATGCAATTCCAAACCTATGGCGAAGCCCTAGAGCATAAGGCTATTGTTGAAAAGGTACTTAGATGCCTCACTAAGAAATTCTCTATGGTGGTTACTTCCATAGAAGAATCTAAGGATCTGTCGACGTTTACCCTAGAAGAGTTAACATGGTCCCTTTTGTCTCATGAACCTAGACTCAGTCAAGAAGACGAGTCTCTGTCTCATGCATTTAGCACTCAGACTTCTTTCAACAGAGGTCGAGGTCGAGGAGGCAGAGGACGAGGTAGAAGAGGAAGGAGTTCTAATTCCACAAAGGATAGAACTGCCAGTGAACACACAAATCACTATGAGCACAGTCATAACCCTCAAAAATAGAGAGGAATAGGAGGCAAGAGATGGACTAATAGGTCCAATGTCCAATGTAACTACTGCAAGAAATATTGCCACTATGGATGTGACTGCAGAAAGAAGCAAGTAGATTAGAACAGTGGCAAAGCAAATGTCTCCAATGTTGAAGAAAATTCGTCAGAAGTTATGTTTCTATCATACCAGGCGACTGAAGAAGAACATCAATCAGATGTGTGGTTGCTAGATAGTGGATGCAGCAATCATATGACAAGTAAAAAATCATTATTTTATGATATAGATCCATCTGTTAATTCAAAGATCAAACTGGGTGTTCATTATCTCGTTCCAGCTCAAGGCAAAGGTATTGTTCCTATACTTACCTAACAAAATGAGAAGAAGTACATAAACGATGTATTCTATGTTCCAAATCTTAAGGTCAATCTGATCAATGTGGGTCAATTGATTCAGAATAAGTATGATGTTAGGTTCATTAATTCCTACTGTGTTGTCTATGATAAAGCTCCTAGTAGAAGACTCCTATCCAAAGTAGAAATGACCAAGAACAGAATTTTCCCACTTACCTTGAGGAGTGTTATCTTGTCACGGTCATATGCTCATACTTTCTCCAGTCAAGACGAAACCTGGTTGTGGCATTGTAGTTATGGTAGTCTACCCTTTCAGAGTCTCTCTCATCTGCAAAAACAATCCATAGTCAAAGGATTACCAGTCCTAAATGAATAGTCAAGTTCTTGTGAAGAATGTATTTTAGGGAAACACCAAAGGGACAACTTTCCCACTTCTACAAATAGAGCCAAAGAACACCTTGAACTTGTTCACACAGACCTATGTGGACCCATGCAAACCCAGTCTATAGGAGGTAGTCTGTATTTCCTAACATTTATTGATGACTATAGCAGGAAATTCTGAATTTACTTTCTCATAAATAAGTCAGAAGCTTTATCTACATTCAAAGAGTTCAAAGAATTGACTGAAAAGTAGTCAAGTAAACCACTAAGAATACTCAGATCAGACAGTGGAGGTGAGTATGTCTCTCATGATTTTGCAAATTTTTGTAAACAACATGAAATCCAGCACCAGTACACCACCAGATACACTCCACAACATAATGGAGTTGCAAAACGGAAGAATCTGACATCATGAACATGGCCCGAAGTATGCTGTCATACAAGAAGTTATCCGATGATTATTGGGCAGAAGCTATTGCATGTTCAGTATATCTACATGTTCAGTATATCTACTGAACAGATCTCCCATAGTAAGTGTCAAAGACAAGATACCTGAAGAAGCATGGAGTGGCACTCAGATTAGTGTCTCGCATCTCAATATATTTGGATGTGTTGCATTCGCACACATACCTGATGAGTTAAGAAAGAAGTTGGACAAGAAGAGTGAAAGGTGTATTTTCACAGGCTATAGTGAACAACAGAAATCCTATAAGCTGTATAATCATGTCACCAAGAAAGTAGTGGTGAGCAGAGATGTAAAATTTATTGAAGATAAATGCTGGACTGATACAGCAGACATTCAGCAGATAGACATTCTAGTACCTTCAGAACCACTCAGCATGCCCAGACTTGAAGTAGAGCAGCAACAACAATAAGAAGGGACACCAACAGATAGTCCACTACAAAACCAGAGACCAGAAGCTTAAGGGATTTATATGAACAAACTCATGTCATTGATGAGCAACTACAGTATGCTCTATTTTCATGTTAGCCAACATGTTTTGAAGAAGCAACAAAAGATCCATAGTGGATCCAAGCAATGAATGAAGAGATTGATTCTATTGAGAGGAATCAGACTTGGGATCTATTTGATCTCCCATTAGCTAAAAGTTGCATTGGTGTAAAATGGGTCTATAAGACCAAGTTGAATGAAAAATCAGAGATAGAAAAGTACAAGGCAAGGCTTGTTGCAAGAGGTTTTGCTCAGCAATATGGTGTAGACTATGATGAAACCTTTGCTCCAGTAGCAAGGATGGACACCATCAGAGCTGTACTTGCAATAGCAGCTCAAAACCAGTGGCATGTTTATCAAATGGATGTAAAATTTGTCTTTCGCAGTGTCATACTTGAGGAAGAAGTCTATGTAGATCAGCCACCAGGTTATGTTGTCAAAGGTCAAGAACACAAGGTATGTAAGTTGAAAAAGGCCTTGTATGGTCTTAAACAAGCTCCACAAGCTTGGTACAACAGAATTGACTCTTATCTCATCAACAATGGGTTCAACAGAAGCAGCAATGAACCTACTATGTATGTCAAAACAAATTAGCAAGGTAACATTTTACTTGTTTGTCTTTATGTTGATGATATGATCTATATTGGAAATTTGATGGTAGAAGAGTTTAAGAAAGTCATGAAAAAGGAGTTTGAGATGACAGATCTTGGTCTTATGAAGTTTTTCCTTAGTCTGGAATTTGATCAAAGTGAAAATGGGATCTTCATCTGTCAGCATAAGTATGCTACTGACATTCTGCAAAAGATTCAAAATGGATAAATGTAAACCAGTAGAAACCCCCATTGCAACAGGAACCAAGTTAAGAAAGAATGATGAAGGACCAACAATAAATTCTACAATTTACAAAAGATTAGTATGCAGTTTAATGTATTTGACTGCTACTAGACCTTATTTGATGTATGCTGTCAGTCTTATTTCTAGATTCATGGAATCTCCCAAAGACTCTCACTGAAAAGTTGAAAAACGAATACTGAGATATGTTGCAGGTACAATTGATTATGGACTTTGGTAGACTCATTCACAGGACTGTACTCTCACAGGGTACACAGACAGTGATTTTGCAGGTACTATTGATGATAGGAAAAGCACACCCGGTTATGCTTTCCATCTTGGTACCAGTCTTATTGCTTGGTATTCTCAGAAACAACCTATTGTGAGCATGTCTTCAGCAGAAGTAGAATATATTGCAGCAACTACAGCAGCATGCCATGCAGTTTGGCTCAGAAGACTCTTGAAGAACATAGGACATACAGAAATAGAATCAACAACCATCTATTGTGACAACAATTATGTTATACAGTTGTCTAAACATAATGTATTTCATAGGAAGAGTAAACACATTGACACTCGCTATCACTTCATACGTGAGTTAGTCAATAATGGAGAGATCAGTTTGATGTTGTGTGGCTCTAAGGCGCAGCTAGCTGATATGTTTACCAAACCTTTGGGTACATCTACATTTGAGTTTCAGAGGAAGCACTTAGGCATTGATAATGCTGACCACACCATCCCACTTGAGATTAAGGGGGTGTGTTAAGAGTTTTAATCTCATGTGTCAAGTTGGTTAGTTAGTTTAGTCAATGGTCTTAAGTTAGTTGAGTTAGTTGTTGACTAAGACATTTGTTGACCCATGGTATTCACTGGCCCATTGTATTATCCGGTGGTTTTGAGTCTATGTGATACTATATATATCTGAGCTTAATAACAAGAAGGAAATCAATATGCCCTTTATGTTTCCGCTCTATGTTCTGTGTCTCTGCAAACTTTATCAAAACTTTCCAAGAGTAGTCTCAACGTGATCTACAAAGCCCATGTTAAGCATTTCATCAACCTCACCTAGCACACGAAATTTCAAGTATTTTCATATTCAAATTCCCTCTCTCGATATGATCCTTAATACACCCTAGTGTGCTGACAATGATGCAATGCACATTCCTATGGACCATAGGGAGCACCTCCATATACAGAGGATGAATGAAGGCCAACATCTCTAGGAAATGATGATCCTGGCCTTGTCCAATTCAAGAGGGAAACACATATATTTGCTATTATAGGATGCATGTCTAGCATGTGATCATTTATGTTGGTAAGCCCGAATTGACCAATTTGGTATGTGTAGTAGCTACAGTAGCTGGTCTAGCCGAAAAAATATGAATTTATAGTCCAACAAAGGGTGTGTGTCGCCATAAACCCTTGTTTGTGCTCTCAGTGTGAAGAATGCATTGTCTAATAAGAGGTGGAAGAAAAAATAACAGAGCTAGGAGGCATTGTCATCTACTTGCTTAGGCTTCTTTAGTAGCATTCCACACTTGTCATGTCCCCTTCCATCTTTCCAAACCATGAAAGGAAACATGGCCAATCTTACCGGGCTTATTGACATTTTTGGCCCCATTCAAATGCTAAGAAATGCATGGATAAAATAAAACTTGTGCATACATATTCATACTCAGCGAGCACAACAGAATTAAACACTATATATGCACATAGTTTCATCATGCATTCAACATATAACAACAATCATTAATTAAGACATTGCAGAACATAGAAATAACACAACTCAATTAATAAACACAACAGAATAACCATAATAACACACACGCAGAAGAGAATATATCAGTCTATTTCTTCCAGGAAGAATAATGAACAATCATACAATAATCGATCCCATTCTCATGCTATGCACAGGCTACATGCCAACTAGCTTAAGATACTCATTTCATTCAATTAACATGAATAATTAAACATGCAGAATAGAACACAGAATTATCATACTTTAACCACATAGAACACTTATCTTTATGATGAAGCAGTCCAAACAACTGGCTATGGAAGAGCAACGTTCCACCCAACCATAGGTCTCTATCCAACCTATATTCTTTCAGCCAAGAGACCACCCCTGAGCTGGGATGTGTATCCACTAAGGAGGAACTAGATGGGCTCACTCACAGCCATGGTTTCACTCAACCAATCATGCTAAGCCAACACACAGTTGGGTTTATCAAGCATACAATAAGCAAAGGAGGAGGATGCTAAGTTAGTGAGCTCAACCCCAAAGCTACAAACATCTCGAGATAAATTCAAGCAATCCAATCCTCTATTCAAACATCCACACTTGGATTTCTCACAGTTCTGCCAACAAATAACTCAATCCCGTCACTGGATTTATGGGCTATAAAAACTGGGTTTCCCAGTGGATTTCGGGGTATCTAATACTCTCAAATTTTCCTCAAGGCTCATATCTATGGATCCCCCATTGGATTTTACTATCAAATACCAATTTGGGGTGTTTATGGCTCTTCAAAACGTGGGTTCTTTCACAGTTGCGATTTTTGGTTTTTCTCACTGTCGGGCATGTGTAATGGATGAAAAATGAAGCTGGGATGTTAAACAATGGAATGAAAATGAGAAAATAAGCAACAACCATGAGGTAGGGTGACTTGTGGTACAAGAAAACAGAGCCCATACTCTGCCATACGAATTTCTGGGCTGCCCATGCTCCATTGAAGCCATGGACTGAAATATTCAACAACTTCCTTGCAACAGAATTAAATGTCAACAAGGTAAGTCAAATGGGTTCTCACAGTGACATTTGGCAGCATATGGTTCATCCCCACAACCCCCTCACCTCTCCCTAGTGAATACACATGGCCCCTTCTCATTCGTTGCTCCCATAGCAAGTTTTGGTATTTTATTGCATGATGTTTTTTTTACATCATTTTTACAATGTTCCATGACTTCATAGCACATGGGTAACATAATATCAAATGCTTTCCTTTTAACTAAAATTCAAACATCCATTAGCGGGGCCTTGGCCTTGAGCTCCACGCTAGGAAAACATACATCACATGCATACAATATTTACTTTAAAAGCTAATATATCCCAAGGGTCGAAATGGGGTATTACAATCCCCTCCCCCTTAGAATAACACCGTCCTCGGTGTTCCAATGCTTAGCAATACATATTCAATTTACAAGTCCAAAATTTTCAAAACATTTTGCAGGTCTGCCTTGCGTTCTATCATTTACTTTGAACTTTCAGGACCAATTCCTTTGGCTTCCACGAACTGTTCCTGTTGGTTCTGACTTTCCAGCTCATTCACAAGTCTGAAAACTTTATTGTTGCTACCCTCTTGATGTTCCTTTGTTGGGCAGTTGCGGAGGCAATGATGTCCTCCACATTTCCAACATTTCACTGTCTGCTTCATCTTTTCCTGCTCAATCTCTTTTGAGTCTTCATGCCCGGAACGTTTCTTAATGGACCAATTAGATGAATTCCTCTTCATTGACCCAATGTCTTATTTACTGTTGATTGCTTCTAGAATGCTTTTAACCTCCCTTTGCAGACAACTAGAGTCATGCAAAATCTTGCGGTTCATCTCATTCTACTTCTTCTGTATCTTGAACATTTCTCCAAGGTTTTCTTAGGTCTTGGAAATTGTTTGAAGAAGACTTTCAGCCAATTCCAACAGCCTATGGTATGCTACCATGGTCTTTGTGCGTAGCTGGTTCTCACTGAGCTTACAAGCAACACTTGCTTTGCAACAGCTGCCACAAATCAGTTTCACTTTCTCACCTATGAAATTCATCATTATAATTTATGTTAGGCCAAGCATAATATAAACATTAAAATCAGTCAATTAATTGCCAATTGACATGTGTAGTCCATGCTTTATCCATGAGACTTTCATACTTTTCATGCTTGCCCAACAGGCACATGAGCTCATTCATGTCCATTCTTGCACAAGGAATTAACTACTTCAGCATTCACAATTTATTTCAAGCAAATAAACACACTCTACTTTCAGCCATACATGCATTCAACAATTTTATATTTTTATAAATGCATCAATAAAAATGAAAGAGAGAGCAGTAAGAGTTTTCTCCTCTTCGTCTTGTTCCATTCTGGAACCCACACCACCACTGTGGTTTTCATGCTCCTAGCCTCTTTCACCTCTATGTGAATGCTTGACAAGCCCTTCTTGGCTATGACACTTAGTGTCTATGGTCTATCTCGGATCTCTCAACCATGGAACCTTTCCACATGGCAATCCACAACACCCTTGGTTGCTAGGACCCCCACAAGTCCACTAGCACCATCATTCATTTATGCACAAGCTGAGCTTTTTAGGACAGTCACATGTCCACATGCATCCTTAAGATGCTTTCATAGTCCTTGCTTCCAACAATACCTACACTCAAACATTGAATTAATTCACATGTTTAGTTTATTTTCTTAGGATTTATCTCTAAACAAGAGTTTAGGAAATCATAACCAAATCATATACACATGTATATTCATAAGCAAGAAGCTGCAAGATAACCAAATACTTATCTATATTATGTGTTTCCTCTCTGGTCCACGGGGTCCTGCTTTGCTTTGCAAGCCTTGGGATCGCCTATGGACTTGGATGTTTGGCCAACACGCAGGCTGCTCCACAACATCAAATAATCTTGGATGTTTGGCCAGCACGCAGGCTGCTCCAAAATATCAAATAATCTTGGATGTTTGGTTAGCACGCAGGCTGCTCCAAAACATCAAATAATCTTGGATGTTCGGCCAGCTCGCAGGCTGTTCCAAAACATCAAATAATATTGGATGTTCGGCCAGCATGCAGGTTGCTCTAAAACATCAAATAATCTTGGATGTTCGGCCAACACGCAGGCTGCTCCAAAACATCAAATAATTAATGCTCAACCAGTCACTCTCTGGATTTACCAAGCAATTTATAGTTCTTTCAGGGTCCTTGCTTTCCTACAATGACCAAGGTTTCCAACAAGAAACAATAATGTATCAACTTAGATGTTAGAAGACTTATACCTGAAATATTCATTATTCCAAACAAGAATTAAATGAAAATGAATACTTATCTGTATTGGACATTTCCTCTTTAATCCACAGGGTCCTTCTTTTACTTTACAAGCCTTGGGATCCTCCTGCGGACTGGGATGTTTGGCCAGCGCGCAGGCTTCTCCACAACATCAAATAATTAATTCCCTACCAGTACACCTTTACACTAACTGGATTTACCAAGCATTTGGTGGTGCCCAACCAGTCCCATACCTGGTTGGCCCTCTCCATTGTTGAGCCAGCACATCCATCTGGGTCATCAGCCAATGGAAGGAAACTGCACCACCGACCATTATGGTTCAAGGCTCTACTACTCTGCCTAAGGCTTGCATCAGCCTTTCACATGTGTCACAACCCCTCAATGCGCATAACAATTCTTCACCCACACAAGGATGGCACTCCTTCTCTTGTGCAAACCAGCGATTCCCTTTAGGAACTCTTTTAGGTGACTTTCTTAACTGCAGGCTATCATGGCCCCATGATACCCACTCGCACTACACAAAGGTTACCACTGCTCATACAGTCCTCTTGAGTACCATTTTCTTCACTTTTCCCTTTAATGTGCAGCACCAAGTTGCATATGTATAAGCTAACAACATAAGATGGATAAGCAAGCTCATCAGTATTGCTACTCTAAAACTGTAAACATATTTCATAACATTCACTATCCAACATTGAAACACCGAAAATGCGTCCATTCCCTTAGGGTGTAGTCAATATTGACAGTCCTGTCATAACCTAACATCAGAAAAGTGTGCACCCCTTTCTAATGTGAGCCATGTAGGCCCTACTCATACTCAAGCAATATGCCATAATGGAAATAAAATCAAAACATGCTCTGCATATTTAATCTAACAATTAAACATGCATATTCTTAGTTAGGGTCAGAGAACACTTATCCATTTGCAAATGTAGTCTTTCTTTATTAATGAGGAAAGGAGGCTCCTTCTCTGAGTTGACAGTCCCTCGGTTTTCCACCCCAACTCCTTTTGATGTTACATAACCCTCATATGTCTTACTGACATAATATTTACCATCTCACTCATATTGTTTACCAATCATGCAGTGCCGATGGGACATTATCAAAATGTCCAATGGCGTTTCACCCGAAACCCATTTCCAAAGGATGGGGTCCTTCCCATCTAGTTTGGATTCTGCAGGCCATCACACATGGTCTTCCTGGCACACTTATTAAATAGCCAAACAGTAAGCAACATTTAACAATAAAATTCAAAATTGATTGTTTCATAACCAATCAATGGCACTAATAATTAAATTCAATATGAATTTGCAATTCTGTTTACTGCAGAAATCAATTTGCTTAGTCATGAGGCTATCCTCATACTGTTTGTCTCTTGTAAGTGGCACCACTCTGCCCATTATGGATTTATTCTTGCTGCCATACATGAGCATCCACTTACAACATGTCCTCCTGACACATTTATATAAGCCAAATATTCATTAGTCAATTATTAGCAAAATTCCAATTCTGAGATTTACAAATCTGAATTAACAATCTGTTCTGCACATAAACTATTTCACAGCCATGAGATCCTTCTCATGAGTTTTAGCTCTTTCACATGGTAGATTCCAGCCTTCATCATGGTCTTACCCTCATTGTCATGCCTTAAACAATCTACTTGTAAACAGAAACTTCAACCAGCCAAACACTTGTAAGTCTCCATGCATATAATATTTCATTGCTGAAACAGTCACTAAAGCATTTTCAAAATTATAACATTCCATAATTCAAACACTTCGAGCTATTAACATATCAATATCACCAAAACTCATTTACTTCACGTGCATCATTAGCATACCAAAATTGTAAGGTACAATCACATCATTCATGCAATTTAAATGAGACTTTTAGATACGCATCATTTCTTAGTCCTATGATTTATACAACTCTGCACTTCCACAGAGTATTCCGATAACCCATTGATCATGACTGCCCTCTTCATGCACTTACTATTCTGCATTCATAGCAGCTCATGAAATGATCTCATAATTTTCGACAATTCATCATTTCATCTTTTATCTAATTGCAATGAATCATACGCATCACAACCTTGCATTCGCACAATGCATCACAACATGTGCATCCATACACATGCATGCACATCTACAATGTTTACACAAGATTTTCAAGTGCATTCATTCAAGGCATAACTACAAGATTTATAAAATTTCTTAATGCATATTCACTCAATGCTACCTAGCATTGGTTCATGAATATTATGCATTCAAACATATTATGGCTGAAACATGACCACATCATATAGCATGCATTACCATAATCAGGACCACTAATCCTCACTTGCTTTGATTATTAATCTCATAACCAACATACACATGGCACGATATATTTTATATGAATGCAATCCAAATTTCTAAACAGTCACATGGTATGGGGCCTTTTTCCTTCGCCACTCCATGCTCCACCACACTATGGCAGTATGGAATTCACATGAACACATTTCAACTCTAAATGCATACCATTTTATGATTATTAAACATGGTTCAAGGGATTCTTACCCAATCCCCTTTCAACACTTATGCAATCATCATAAGTAAACCATTACCTGCATGGCTTCCATTTACACCTTTAATGTTACATAATCCGTTGGTCTCTTGCAGAGAATTACAAAATTATTCCACCAACCTCTTGATCATGGATTTTTTTTCCCTAACCTTTTCTTCATAAGGTTGTTGGCCTCATGCAAAAACATCATCAACAACTTTAGCCATGTTTTTGTTGTCTTTGGTCCTACAACCAAAACCAACACCAATAGTGATTATCAACCACAATATTTACCATTAGTGATTCATTGCATATGTAGAACCTCACTACTTTTACTAATATGTAATATCATATATATGCACAAACATCTGCTCATGCACTATGCAATGTTTATTAATATTCCAACTAATGCATATCCATGCCACTCATCTAATATTTTGCATTTTTAGAATTCCCATGCCATAATTTTATGTACATAAAGCTTATAAAATATAGATATAGTTAGCAAGACAGGGGTTAAGGAATTCTCCCTTTCCAATCCCTCATCTTTGCACGATCTTCCTCTTCCACCTCATAGCTGGTTCGATTTCATGGTCTCTGCTACTTCTAGGCATGCAATTCTAGAAATTTCCCATATCGACAACAATTTGTCAAAACATCCACTGACACTTTTCTGCTCTACAAATCTATGGTGTATGACACCCTGATTCGAATTCTGGTGATTAAACATTGTTCTCTACTAGATAAGCTTTCCAATGCCTATCCACATGCTCCATTCCGACTTTAGGTGTGGAAATTACAGTACTTCAAAAATGACCATTTTTACAAAAAATTCTACACTTTTACACAGTTGTAAAACATCATGGAAGACCAACTTCAGCCACATGTAGAAGTAAATCTAGAAGAAATCAGGAAAACGTTTCTACTGGGTGAAGTTAGTCCATATAACAAGGAACACTCAACAACTTGTGGATCTTTGTTCCGATGCGCCATCCATCTTTTATGAATTTCTGGGTTTGACTACTTTTCATTTTTTTTTAACCCCTCTGCAATCTGTGCAACCTGTGCGCCACCTGCGCAACCCGTGCGCAACCTATGTGCCACCTGCGCACAACCTGTGCACAACCTGTGCACCACCTGTGCGTCACCTGCACAACCCGTGCACAATCTGTGTGCAACCTGCGCGCAACGTGTGCACAACCTGTGCGCAACCTGCGCGCAATCTGCATGCAACTTGCGTGCAATCTGTGTGCAATCTATGCGCAACCTATGCGCAATCTATGCACAACCTGCGCGCAAACTGTGTACTTGCGGGGCTCATATCTCCCTCATCCCTTAACCAAATAAGGAAAGTTTGGTACCATTGGACAAATCTTGGAGAGCTCTATGCAATGGTGTGATCCTCTGCCACATCTGAGAACTTTGATCCTGCCATTTTCCCCAATCAAAATGCCACCAAAACTTCATCAATACTGTGTTAAAAACCTTCTAATATCCACCTGCAAACTCAGAATTTGGCCCAAGCAGCCCCAGTGCTGCAACATGGGCTCTGATACCACTCTGTCATGTCCCCTTCCATCATTCCAAACCATGGAAAGAAACATGGTCAATCTTACCGGACTTATTGACATTTTTGGCCCCATTCAAATGCTAAGAAATGCATGGATAAAATAAAACTTGTGCATATATATTCATACTTAGCGAGCACAGCGGAATTAAACACAATATATGCACACAATTTCATCATGCATTCAACATATAACAACAGTCATTAATTAAGACATTGCAGAACATAGAAATAACACAACTCAATTAATAAACACAGCGAAATAACCATAATAACACACACGCAGAAGGGAATATATCAGCCTATTTCTTCCAAGCAGAATAATGAACAATGATACAATAATCGATTCCATTCTCATGCTATGCACAGGCTACATGCCAACTAGCTTAAGATGCTCATTTCATTCAATTAACATGAATAATTAAACATGCAGAACAAAACACATAATTATCATACTTCAACCACATAGAACACTTATCTTTATGATGAAGCAATCCAAACAACTGGCTATGGGAGAGCAACGTTCCACCCAACCATAGGTCTATGTCCAGCCTATATTCTTTCAGCCGAGAAACCACCCCCGAGCTGGGATGTGTATCCACTAAGGAGGAACTAGATGGGCTCACTCACAGCTATGGTTTCACTCAACCAGTCGTGCTAAGCCAACACACAGTTGGGTTTTTCAAGCATACAACAAGAAAAGGAGGAGGATGCTAAGTCAGTGAGCTCAACCCCAGAGCTACAGACATCTCAAGCTAAATTCAAGCAATCCAATCCTCTGTTCAAACATCCACACTTGGATTTCTCACAGTTCTGTCAACAAATAACTCAATCCCATCACTGGATTTCTGGGCTATAAAAATTGGATTTCGGGGTATTTAATACTCTCAAATTAGCCCCAAGGCTCATATCTATGGATCCCCCATTGGATTTTACTATCAAATACCAATATTGGGTGTTTATGGCTCTTCAAAACGTGGGTTCTTTCAGAGTTGCGATTTCTGGTTTTTCTCACTGTTGGGCATGTGTAATGGATGAAAACTGAAGTTGAGATGTTCAACAATGGAATGAGAATGAGAAAATAAGAAACAACTATGAGGTAAGGTGACTCGTGGTACAATAAAACAGAGCCCATACTCTGCCATACGAATTTCTGGGATGCCCATGCTCCATTGAAGCCATGGACTGAAATCTTCAACAACTTCCTTACAACAGAATTAAATGTCAGCAAGGTAAGTCAAATGGGTTCTCACAATGACATTTGGCAGCATATGGTTCATCCCCACAACCCCCTCACCTCTCCCTAGTGGATACACATGGCCCATTCTCATTCGTTGCTCCCATAACCAGTTTTGGTATTTTATTGCATGATATTTTTTTTACTTCATTTTCACAATGTTCCATGGCTTCATAGCACATGGGTAACATAATATCAAATGCTTTCCTTTTAACTAAAATTCAAGCATCCACTAGCGGAGCCTTGGCTTTGAGCTCCACGCTAGGAAAACATACATCACATGCATACAATATTTACTTTAAAAGCTAATATATCATAAGGGTCGAAATGGGGTATTACAACACTCTAATGTTTCAGGGGTCATACACGTGTGGTACACATCTTGCAAAGAATTATGAACCTGGTACTTTAGTGACTCGTCAGAGGCCTTTTCAATAGTGCTTGATGCCTTATGAACGATTCCTCTGATGGAAGTTGGTGCATTTGATTCATTAGAGGCTTTTTCAATAATGCTGAGAAGAACCTGCAATATTAAATTAATGAAAACACACGAGATAACAGAAATAGCAGAACTCATAATCACTTTTATATTGATCGCATGCCACTTCGAGGGGGAAACCTCCTTTGAGCAAGCTCAATACAAATAACTTCACGGTGCCTTCATAGGCCTCAACACACACTTATTTACTAAGTCTAAGCACCAATACTATGGGTCAAAACCATGGGCCAATACAAACTATGGATCAACAATACTATGGGCGACTTTCAAAGCATATGCGCCAAACAACAATAACACAACTATGGATCAACAAATACTACGGGACGACTTACAAAGCATATGCATCCAACAACAATATACTAACAAAGTAAATAGAAGGGTTGACATGGGTTCCTAACATCCCCTCTCCCTTAGAAAAAGCTTTGTCCTCAAAGCTTTAGATGTGGAAATTGATGCAGAATTAGACGAAATGGTTCCCCTGTAGCATCTTCGGGTTGCATTCCGGGCCACTGATGCCTTCTGAGTTTTTCAGGAGGATTGCTTGGAATGTTGAAGAAGAACCATATCAGCTGCGTGAAAAGTGCGCTCTGAACGGTGTTGAGCGGCTTGTTGTTTCAGTCGAATTCTTGCCATGTGAAGATTATCCTGTGGAATGAGAAGAATCTGATCGTGGGTTCGAAGAACTGAGTCAATTGTATGAACTGGGGAGCTGCTGAGGGTGTATGGAAGAAGAACTGGCGGTGCCTGTCCATAAACTGCTTCATATGGTGTCCTTGTAAACGTGGTACTGTACCACTAGAGCGCTTCTAGGAAATCCATAGAAATAGTTGTCCAAATATGTGTAGGGATGGGAAAGGGTTCGAGCAGTCCCGAAAGGAGTGTTGTTTCACCCTTGTTGACCTGGCAAGTATCACAGTCAACCACCATCTGTTGAATTGGCATTTTCAGTCCCTACTAAAAGAAGTTACATTATTCTCGGTCATACTTTTGGAGGAACCCAGAGTGCCCTGACGATGAAGAAGCATGGAGTTCATAAAAGAGATAGCCCTATTGAACATATTGCAACCAGTTTGGAACAAGCAGAAAAATAACTGTAAGAGAAACTGGATCATCAAATGTGCAAGAAGGAGCATCTACCACCATATTGTCCTTACCCTTCTTGTAAGTGATCGCATAGTCATAACCCATGAGGTGGATAACCCATTTTAGGTGTGCTAGGGAGGAGACCTATTGTTCCAGGAAATTTTTCAGACTCTAGAGATCAGTCTTGATGCAAAAATAATTCCCTAATAGGGATGGCTGCCACGTCGGTACTGCATGCAAAATAGCCATCATTTCCTGCTGAGATGTAGACGCAACTAAATGCTTACCAGAAAGGTCTTTTGAAGGCGGAAATCCCACTGGTGCATCAAAGATACCTGCATATCTATCCAAGGAAGTAGTGGAGACCGTTGATGGGTGCATTTGAATGGAATGGAGCTGAGCGATGACACCATGTGAATTCTTCTTAAGGATCTTTTTCAGGCGATGTGAACTGATGATGCGTAGAGACCCGGGTTGTAAGCCTATAAATTTGTATTGTGTCCCATTTACTGAAAACTGCATCCAAAGTTCAGCAAAATCCCATAAGATGGAGCCAAGTGTGCGTAACCATTGAATGCCTAAAACCACATCACATCTGCTTAAGGACAAGGCAAACATGTCAGAGCGCAGTTTATAATCTTCCAGAGAGATACGCACATTGTGACACTTTCCCTTGCAAGGTAAGGTGCCCCCATTGGCAACCATGACTTCAAATTTTGAGCAAGGATGGACAAAACAATCAGCCTGTTTGGCGATCCAGGGGTCAATGAAGTTATGAGTGCTACCAAAATAAATGAGTATTGTAAGAGGAAGCTTCTTGAAATAACCTCTGACCCGCATTATTTGGGGGGTGGTGACGACGGAAAAAGCATGGAGAGATATCTCTGGTTGTTCATCCTGAGATGGGGGGTCAATAGGAGGCTCCTGAATGTCGACCTGAGCATTCATTGTATCTAGAGCTTTTTCACCAATTTTAGAGGCAAGCAGAGAATCCATATCCAAGAGATAGAGCTTTTGTTGAACACATCTATGTCCCCGAGTGAATTTCTCATCACAATTATAACAAAGCCCTTTTTCTCTGTGTGCCTGCATCTCTGTTTTAGACAAATGCTTGATAGGAGTTGGTCAAGTTGCTGGCGGAATGGGAGGTCATTGAGAACCCATATTTTGGAAGGGAACAAAAGTGGGTTTGGAGCGCTGTTGGGCTGCAATCTTGTCTTCTGCCAGCTTAGCTAACCCTAGGACTTCCATCGTTGTGTTGGGATATAACATTTTAACCTCTAACCGGATTTCATCCTTAAGACCACTGATTAAACAACTCCTGTAGAATTCATCAGACAAGCCTTCTATGTGATTGGCTAGTTTCTCAAATTCGGTCTGATATTCTCTCACAGTGCCACTTTGACGGAGTTTATTGAGTGCTCCGGTGAAGTCATCAAAAGCACTAGGACCAAATCATTGCAAAAGGAGTTGGCAAAAATCTGTCCATTTTGGCTCGTCATGAGCCTTGATGTACCAACAGTACCATTGAAGGGCTTCCTGTTCCAAATGAAAGAATGCAAGTGGAACTTTTTGGACATCAAAAGTATTATGCAAGCTGAAATACTGTTCTGCACGATAGACCCATCCAGTCGGATTAGTACCATTGAAGCGAGGAAATTCAAGCTTCGGACCATGGAAATTGCTAGACAAAAAGAACCCAATGGCTGCAGAAGATTCTTGTTGTCGGTTATTATTCATGGCTGAATGCTAAACATGGAGGCTGAGAAATTTTTCATCCAGATCTTGGAGTTTGGTTTGGATGGCTGCAAGTGCTTCCTCCATGGTTTTTGCTCCTATGCAGGTGACAACCATAGCTAGGAGTTTTTTTTTGGGGGGGGGGGTGGGGGGATGGATAGAAAAACACAAACAAAAGCTTATTTAGTAAAGGGAAATTTGGATTTGAGAAAAACTCGGAGGGGTAATTGGGGTTTGACTAAGTTTTGGACACTTTCTAATGGACAGGAAAGTAAAAAATGGAGATTTCAGAAGCGGGGTGAAAGAAAGAGAAAATTTGGCAGAGAGTGACAAAGAAACAGAATTAGGAAAGGAACTCGGTGGTAAAATTTGAAGGCAATTGGGTGAAATCCGAAGAAGTTATGGAAAACCCTAAAAATAGACAAATGTGGGATTCCGGGCTTTGGGAAGTGGAATTTGAGATAGGGTCCTTAGGAATAAAATATGTAGAATGGGATTACCGGGGTGTCAGGGAAGTTTCAAAGGAAATGGAGTGAAAAAAAGGGAGATATGGCCAAAAACAAATTTTATTTTTTTTTGTTTTTTCAGGAATGCATTTGCAACGGCGCGGAAGGGATCTGAAACAGATAGATTTGCAATGGCGCAGAAGTGATCGAAAACAGAGGGATCTGAAACGACGCCAACTGGATCGAAAATGGCTGGATCTGAAATAGATCTAAAATGGCTGGATCTGAAACGACTTTCAGAATAGATCTGAAATGACGCGGCAACAGTTCAGCTGAAAATAGATATGGACCCTAGGTATGTGCGGCTTCCTAACAGTTCATGGGTTTCACTCGGCCACCAATGCTGTATGACAGCTTGCGTATTGGGGTAGTACCCCTCACTCCACGGCTCAGGTAAAACTGATAACAGCTTTGCCACAAATGACAACTCTTGGTTTACCTCACGGGTGGGAACTAGATCAGGTAGGGGTCGTTGCCCTTTTCACTAGCAGGTCCTCTTAATGGGCCAGCTACTTTGGGGTTCCTGTGGTATTCCTCACAATGAGTTTTAGGGCTTATGCCCAAGTACTTCCCACAGTTAAGCGGATAGAGATTATTCCCAGATCTGAAGCTGCAACAAATGCGAAAAAAAAATATTTGGCAGAAATTTCACCCAGCGAGCCGAAGAAAGTGCTCTGATACCAGATGAGAAGAACCTGCAATATTAAATTAATGAAAACACACAAGATAACAGAAATAACATAACTCATAATCACTTTTATATTGATCGCAGGCCACTTCGAGGGGGCAACCTCCTTTGAGCAAGCTCAATACAAATAACTTCACGGTGCCTTCATAGCCCCCAACACACACTTATATACTAAGTCTAGGCGCCAATACTATGGGTCAAAACCATGGGCCAATACAAACTATGGATCAACAATACTATGGGTGACTTACAAAGCATATGCGCCAAACAACAATAACACAACTATGGATCAACAAATACTACGGGATGACTCACAAAGCATATGCATCCAACAATAATATACTAACAAAGTAAATAGAAGGGTTGACATGGGTTCCTAACAAATGCCATGTGCTTTATTGGTGCATGTGATTCGTCGGAGGCTTTTCCAACAATGCCCCGTTCCTTATTGGTGCATGTGCTAATTGGCAGGGAATTAGCTTCCTTGCAGCTTTAACTCTTTTTTATTTACAAACATTGCTATCACAATGCATTATAGTTTAGGTTCGTGACACCATTTCAATATTGAATAGGTTGGTGCCCAACTATTATTCAACCCTGCAACCCCACAAAAACAACTTACAATGCCAAATTTAATTTTAGAAAATTTTCCAAAACCCTTAAACTAGACGAAGCCATGAAATTTAAGAACCAAATCTAGCATCTAGTTTTCATAACCCTAACAAGACCAAGCCGA
Organism: Larix kaempferi; assembly: GCA_027924585.1. Classification (NCBI taxonomy): domain Eukaryota; kingdom Viridiplantae; phylum Streptophyta; class Pinopsida; order Pinales; family Pinaceae; genus Larix; species Larix kaempferi. The sequence goes on along the minus strand of BSBM01000410.1, from coordinate 2,433,218 downwards.
GAATATACACAACCCCAAACCTCGAAACCTTGGAAATGTTTCTAGCTGATTTTAATTTAGAATTTAATGTCCCTAAAAATGTTTCTAGATGATTTTAATTTGGAATTTAATGTCTTGTATACCAACACCACAAAAAATCTACATGTATAAATTATGAGTATGAATTTTGACTCCAAAGTTGTCCAATCAACCAAACCTTAGCTCTTAAACCAAACTAACACATAATTATAACCCTTACATCATTTTCCATATTTTTTAATTAAATATTCATTATTTTTCTAAAATTTTAATGATAAAAGATAACATGTCATTAAAACCTGACTTTTAAAATTTAAGAAAAATAAATTTTAAAATTATTGTTTTATTCAAATAATAATAAAATCCACACAAATTTTATAATAAACAAATTCCAAAAACTTTGATTTTATGTACGGATGATAATAATACAAAAGAACATAACATATCGTCACCTCCCCTGACAAAAATATAAATGAAAAGATAGAAAAAAACGCATACAAAGTAAATATACAGACATGATGATTTATACATAAGATAATAAAAATTACAATATTGATTTGTGATTTCTATTAAAAAGTAAAATATATATTATTGAATATAGATCATGAGAGAGTATATGATATTTAGTGTTTATCTCCATATACATCGTCAAAGATATATTATTCTAATATTTATATGATTAAAAATATACATTGCATGGTATTTTGTGTTAATTTTCATATGCACAATTTTATATAATAGTTTATAAAACAAAATATGCAATTTTATATAATAGTTTATAAAACAAAATATGCAATTTTATATAATAGTTTATAAAATAAAACATGTATTAAGAGAATTTTGTATTTTATGAATTTTTTTTTAAGATGGCAAAATCTATCATAATTCACTTTTATTATTAAGAACAACCATCTTGCACAATTTTTATTAGATGTTTTTATCCGCAACTTCTATCATATATCTTTAAAGTCTTAGTTAATCAAAAATAGTTTTAAATCTTACTCCAAAACCATTTCCAAAATATTTAAATTTATATTATTATAATAACTTTTATATAAAATAAAACACATATTTGATATCATCATTCATTAATTGAGTGTGAGGATTTTAATGTTTGGTTACATTCACATCGTATAATGTTATAAAAAAAATTCTAACCATGTATGTACATAGGTATACTACCATTTAGAATGTACAACTTTAGTCGTATATCGGGATATTTGCAAGGATTTGGTTTTTTTTCACAAGGGTAGAGGAACCAACGCACACCCGAAGATGAAGGCGCCTCAAGGGAATATGCCGCGGGGTCAAACTCAGGTGAGGACGACCACAGCTAACCGCCCCAGCCACCCGTCCACAGCATGGACCCCAACGAGGATTTGGTTACAACAAAGTCTTGACATAAAAATGAGGAATTATAAAACCGGAGCTTAATCTGTGCTTTTGTTTATGAATCACTTAACTTGCAAATTGTTCAGTGTAGAGATATGGCTTCTTTGTCGTTTCTTTTAGGTTATTAATGTATGGTGTAGAGATATGGGCCTATGGCTTCTTTGTCATTTCTTTTAGGTTATTAGTGTATGTAATCAATATTTTGTGATAGGCAAGACTTATCTATGATTATAGCTGCTCCCATTTTTTCTAGTTTTTGGAATGATAAATTTGCATACCTATCCCTCAACAATTTCTAAGACAGTAAAGCAGCTAAAAGAGCTTGGACAACGTAAGAATATTGAGTGTTAGAATTGAATTAATTAATGATTGTAGGGCATTTTCCCGTTAAATGAAATTAGTTGACCAAAGTTATATGTTGGACAAGTTGATCCGATACATTCGATCAACTTGGTGTGTATTGGTTGGAAATCTATGCATTTGTTGGCAACCTCACTAAACTTGGATAAGTGCATAGATGTCCAAGGTGCCTGTGTTTTATAGATAAACTTTGGGACCACATGAGATGACATGTTATGTCCTTTACGACGAATGATTCACCTAGCATCGTTTGGGATAAGGCATGTTGGACTCAACTTAGTGATGAATTGTGGAGATGGTCAGACAATGCATTGTATGATCTACTTTTGGCTATTTCCTTTGATGACTCTTGGCAACAACTTAGGTATGCCCACCTAACATATTGATTAATAAATATTACCTTTGGTGCAAGAGGATTCTTGGATGGACACATGGATGCATTGTACATGGTCTTGAATTCCTTGGAGTTACAATGTAGAGATGAACAATGAGGCAACTTCCTGTAGTAGCATCCTTGGAGTCAACTCCAAGTTGTTAGGCTTGTTGGGGCAAGTCAGGATTTGGCCTAAAGGATTCAATTCACTTGAAAGTGGGTTTGAACCACCTAATGGACTAGTGAGGAGCACGACATTTTGTGGCAATCATGTACATCAACCCATTTTGAGGAAAACATATGAGAAGGTGAGTTGCTATAAAAGATGACTTGGGAGTTCATTTTGGGATCCAAGTGGATAAAATTGTACACATCTCATAGATGTGTTGGATAATTCCTCCAATAGCGGGCCAAATTCTTCATGTGATGGAAGAAGTGGTTCATAATTCTTTCATGGGTTTGGGTACAACAATTTTGAGTTCCATTATGAAACAATTGCATTGGATACCACAACTTTTACGTTGATTGCAGTGGAGTAGCTTATGGAACACTATTGGATATGTGCAAGATTGTTATAGTACTCATTTAGTTTGTGCTTCAATTCGTAAAGACGATTGTTTCATTATTGTTGTAAATGAATCTTGATGGTTTTTACTTGGTGCACTTTCATTGAAGCTTGACACCTTGGTGGTTGTAACTATTTTTATGAACTAGGATACTAATGGTTCAAGTGGGTTTTCTTATAAAGGTGTCGGTATCCCATTATAAATGATTGTGTATTGTGTCTTTTTGTTGGTGCGTGTTTTATGTTGTGGTGATTTGATTGATTTTTTATGGGTGTATGGCTAAGTTAATATTAGTGAAGTACTCATATAACATATAATGGCTAAGTTGTGGAATGACTCATGAAGTGATGAATAATCGGTTAAGTGTTTGTTGATTTAACTTGGAGTCAAGGATTCTAGACCAGTAAGGAGAGGAATGAAGTTGCATAGTTGATGTGTTTGTTAAAGATGGGGTTCCTACTTGGCATACTTGGGTGGTTTGACTCGTCTTTATACCATTTAGATTAAATTTGTTTTTAAACCATTTAGATAGACTTAGCCAATGAATGTTGCAAGGACTTACACTAAAAAAAGTAAAAAAGTAATAAAATAGTATCTAGACCCATGACAATGATAGTTGGAACCTCATCCCAAACACCAAGATGATCCTTCTCTAATTACATAAGTTATCCCCATCATAGTTGAGTTATGATCATCAACACCACTTAATATGTTTGCCAAAAGTATACATTAATTATTTTTATGTTTTATTTGCTTTAGATTTGTATTAACATCATTGTATATATCTACGTTGAAATTTTGGTTTCATCATTCTCAACCAATTTTGATATGAAGAGTATTTAGTTTTTAATTAACTAGTAGTAATATATATCAACTTACTTTCTTTTCTTTTCTATGGAATGCTCAAAATACATATGAAAATTAAGGAAAAGAACTAAATAATATCGTATTATTAAGTTGATATATGCCACTACCTTACTCCTCTTGTCAATCAAAACAATTATCAAGTTGATACCACTTGTCAAACAAAACAATTATCAAGTTGATATCTGCCACTACCTTATTCCACTTGTCAAACAAAACAATTATCAAGTTGATATCTGCCACTACCTTACTCCACTTGTAAAACAAAACAATTATCATTGTTTTTACTGTGCTTGCCAAAGGAAACATCCTTATGCACAGTGTAGTTGACATTACTTGTTATTTGGGGATAGGAAAAGTAATAATTCTATGTTGGTAGTGGTGGGCCATTTGTCATTGCTCCTCTTGGTCATGTCAAGCATGGCACTAGTGGATTACAATGTACCCCTAGTGGGGTAAGTGAATTGCTTAGTTGACACTAGCATGTTGTAGTAGAGTGAAGAGCATGTCAAATTGCACTATTATGTGACAAGGCTTTACCACAACAGTCAGAACTATTTTTGTTCAAAGCTACTATGTCAAAGCTTCACCCATAGAGGTCATGTTTATTTTTGTTGTGCCATACTTTGTCAAGGCCTTACACAGTGGTCACAATGATTTTTACTCTGCACTATTCTATCATTGATTTACCACATTGACAATCACAATGATTTTTACTCTGCACTATTCTATCATTGATTTACCACATTGACAGTCACAATTATTTTTGTTCTACGCAAAGGCTGATAAGCCAAAGTGGATTCTTCCAATCAAAAGCTAAGTCAAGGTAAGCCATTGTTCCACAACCATTTAATTTTCTAAGTTTTTAGAACCATTAAATTTGGCCAACAAATTAATTTACAGGTTTTAAACATGAAGATAAAGAAGACTATGAAGAACAATGTTAAGATCTTTTGATCAATAAGATAAATAAAGTCTCTTGTGATGGATCTTTTGATCAATGAGATAAATAAAGTCTCTTGTGATGGATCTTTTGATGAATGACCAGTGAGATAAATAAGGTCTTTTGAATGTGATTCCTGTGGCTGAGAACATTGCAGAAATCCACCAAGAGTGGAAATGGTCAGATGGGACTAGCCTTGAAAGAGGACTTGCAGAGGATAAAGATTGGGGTGTGAATAATCCCTGTGAAAGATTGTGGTGGACAGGGCAATTCTCAGATTCCTTCAGAGTTTGGAGGAAGAGATTGAAAGTTGAATATGTCCTTGAACGAGGACGTTCAATTTCATTCAGGCAAGGGAGAATAACATAGAAAGGAGAACTGGATGAAAACCGAACACGAAATTTTAGGGACAGTTGACAACCAAACAGTAACTAAACGCAGAATTTTAGGCGCAATGGGGACCCAACATCAGCTTCCATTCTATAATTTAAGAATCAGTTTTGATACTAGTTCTAAAATTAGAAACTGGAATTATTGTCATAATTATAGGGGGAAATTCAGTTAGGGATATCTTTTTGGTGAATTGCCGGATAGTAGTATGTATATTCTATATCCAGGTTCGGATTAGAGAAAGAGATCTACATCCATTTATAGCAGATTAATGCTGAGTGCAGCAATGAAGTCTTTCCAGGAAGATGACTTCTGAAGACTTCTGAGAGTAAACTAAACTTTTTTCAATTTATTTTTTTTCTAGTCATTTTTGTTGGAATCTAGCCCTGAGATTGAGATTTTTTGCTGAAATTGAAATTTTTATTGTACAAATTACAATTTTGATTGTAGAGATTTTTGTTGAAATTAAAATTTTCATTGCATAAATTACAATTTTGATTGTAGAAATAGATTCAGTGTCTTCAAATACCCTGTACACACTGCTTATACAATTCCAACCATTTCAACCAGATTTTAAGTAAAAAAATAGTCAAGAAGTGAATCCAAATCCAAATCGTAAAAGGAATTAGAGATTTCCTACCTAAAATAATATTAATAAAAATGGAAGTTTTAAGCTTGGGAATCATGAAGGGAAGCATTAGAAGTTGCAGATGAAGATAAAAATCCAACAGCATGGCAGAATCAACCATCCAAGCTAAACAAGCTGTTCAAACTACAAATAATATTTAATTAAGTGAAAGATAAGACATACTCATGCTAGCCATATTGCTACACCCGTGTTATAGCACCTGTACATGCCAGTATACAGCCCTGCCAAGGACAGTAGTACCCCAACCCTACAGCGTCAATGCACAACACAGTGTATTTATCCAGCGGACACCAGAGTGTGTCTGAACTCAGTGGACTTCCAAATGAAATTATTTACTTTTATTTTAATTTACAAAAGTAACTTTTTAATTAATTTTGAAATTCACTATCATAACATATCATTTTTTACTCGTGGACTCATATAGATGAGTATTAATAACCCCTGATCAATTTCTCATGTTTAGGATGATGAAGAAAGGTACCCATAATAGTTTTTTCACAGAAAACAATAAACATAGCATGTACATAATGGAAATGGCATAATCAGTAGTACCTGAGGGGATTGGCTATAGCACCAAAAAGTGCACACAGTTGAAAGGGTTTATAATCTCAGTCTGGGGTATTAAGCATTAATATGCAAAACAATATCTAAGTTTAACCAGTGAGCAAAACATTAAAATGTCATTTGGGCTGTCATGTAGTGGTAACTCGTAGAACTTGCTCCTCACTCATGATATTTTGGCAAAACCAGAAAGAAAAATTTCTCAAGAGAATTCACACAAACAAAAATGCAAGTAAAATGAGCCATCAGGGAATCATATATGTAGCCGAATAAACTCAGTTGGAAGTAATATTGAATCAAATTTACAAGAGGGGTAAGAATCTGCTCTGCTGCTAATGTACAATTGCCCCTTTATCATTCATCTATGACAAAATTGTGCAGTGCACATACTACTATAAAAGGGGCAGCAAGATGCTCCTGCCTGAGAGGTACAGGTGCACTTATCATCAAAGATAGAAAATGTTTCTCCCAGTGCTAATCTGCTATGAATGCCAGGATCACCACCAGCAATGCTCTGAGATGAACTTCCATACATGTTCCGGAAAGCTTCATCAATCAAATGGGATGCTGCCACCTTTGGGAACGAATCATGATGCAGAGTTTCAGCATAAGTGCTGGAAGATGAATGAAGTTCAGGCTGTGCTGCAGAGACTGCATCGTCCAAGCATTCAACTAGTTCACCTCTTGGCTGTAACTCTCCCTAATTGGCAGCTTTCAAGCTGGCACTGCAGTTTTCTTCTCCGAGTTGAAGCTCCTGGATAGAGAAACCATTACTAATGTAGAATTCTGACAGAGGATTCTCTGAAGTTGGAAAAGAGTTACCTCTGGAAGATCTCACAACAACCTACCGATCATTGGGAATTGCAGACCAATTAGGCCAGTCATTAACATCTCCAGATTTACAACCTGCAGCCAGTGCCATTATTCTCTCCCTAGGAGAAGGTCTTGGGCGTTGCTCCATTGACCTATTCACCTGTGCATTGCTTTCCCCTGTTGGGTTTGGGATGCCGAGTGACGAAATGGGAGTAGTTTGGTAGGAATCCCATACTTGATTCCTAAAATCCAAATTACTGGTTGGGGAACCCGGACCCCTAATGGCCTCTTTCTCTATGGTAGAGCAGTCCTCTTTTAGAAAAGGATGGTTCAAAAGCTCTGCACTGGTCCATCTCTTCTTGGGATCTCTCCGAAAGCATTTCTCTAGGAAATCCTGGATCTGAGAGGAAAGCGATGCAGGCAACTCAGGCAGCTCTTCTGTGCATCCAATTTGATATATCGCAGCAAGGGAATTGGAAACATGGCTCCATGGATGCCTTCCGGTGGCCATCTCCAGCACAGTGCAACCCAGAGACCAAATATCAGAAGCAGGTCCCTGCTCAACCTGGTTCAGTACCTCTGGCGCCATCCACAGAGGGGTCCCCCTTAATTGCAGGGTCTCCTGGCCTTCTTTCTCATCACCAAACCTCTTGGCAGAACCAAAGTCAGCAAGTTTCACCCCGTTGGCACCCACAAGAACATTCTTCCCCTTGATATCACAGTGCACAATCCCCTGCCTGTGGAGGTAATGGATTCCACATAGGATGCCATGCGTGTATGCCTTGATCACGGATTCGTTCAGTCTCCCTCCAAACTTAATCAGTAGATCCCCCACGCTGCCACCCGGCATGTACTCCATGAATAAATTCTGCGTCCCCACGCCGTTCTCGACGCTGTAATTGCGCCCCAGGCAACGAACAATGTATGGAGAATCCATACACTGCAAAATCTCGTATTCATTATCCAATGCCCAACTAGAACCGGTTGCGGATTTGACTGCAAAGAGTTGGCCATTAGAGCTGTTCATGGCGAGACTGACTATGCCATGAGCTCCAGCCCCAATAATGGCGCCCCTCACCCATCCCTCCTCGAGTTTAATATCCATCCCCAGCTAATTCAATACAAGATGAATGTTTGTATTTTGAATCGTGCAGATCCTCCGCTTCCGTTGGTGCTAATGGTGAGGTTATAAGGGGGCTGAGTAAAGCCGCATTCAGACGCTGGTGACGCTTTTCTTTGCTTTCTGAGACGCCGGCCCACGCCCGCCCAAATCAGCCGCCGACATTTTGCTTTCTTAGCCGACCAAGTGTCCTGTACATTGCCGCCGTTTTTTTCTTTTTCCCTCCTCTTCAGTAGAGTTAAAGATAAGTTAGCGCCATTGGCTTGCTTACTCTGCCCGAAAGATGGATATGGCAGTGTGAAACATTATCCACCAGAAGCCGTTTTAAGGCTTTTGGGACACCCACAATGTCGGACATGGATAGCCAACTGACAACAACACCCCATCCATGTCGATGGGGTCGGGAAAAAACCGTTGGCTTTCGGGCAAGAGCCGCAGTTGATGGATACCTAGTAAGAAAGAATCTCAAGGAAAAGCAACATCATATTATTATTATTATATGAATGATGGTTGCACCATGATTGATTTACCGATTTTTGTTTTTTCCTATCTTTTCTCTTTGGTTCAAAAAGGGCACCTTGATTTCTTAATTAAGGTAGTAGTTGCTAATTATGTCCATAGGTATTTAGATAATGATATTATCTCAAGTCGTTAATTTTTGGACAAAAAGAGCACCTTGATTTCTCAATAAAGGTAGTAGTTGTTAGTTATGTCGATAGGTATTTAAATAGTAGTTAATTTTTGGACGGCAAAGTTTTATGTTCTTTAGTATTTTGGTATATTCCTTTCTTATAAATGAATTATTGGAGATGATATTATGTGCAAACTTTGTGGTAATATGTATGATGTTTGTCAAACTAATTCAATCTTATGTATAAGAATAAGGTTGGATGTTGTTAAAAAGTACATGATCTTATTGAATATAGTTTGGGGATGATTATACGAGACATTGTCTTTTTTTTACATATTATTTAATTTAGGTTTTTTTTGTTTTAGATTAAATTTTAAAATTACTTTTTATAAATTTATCTTTCTTACACATAAATTAGTTATCAATTTAAAAACTATATTATGATAGAGTTTATTAACTTTAAAAAACAATTATAATTATTGTTTATCCATACGTGATTCTTAAAAACTAAAATTATGTACCCATGTTTTGCTTTCTTGGCCGCTCAAGTTAACTGCCTCCCCCGGGCCGGTGCTTTACTTTGTTTCTTGGCCCCTCAAGTGACCTGCGGTTGCTTTTCAGCCATCCGAATTGTCTCGCGTGTTTTTGCAAATTGAATAATTTTCTGATTGAAAGAGTGGAGTAGGCTTTAGTTATACTCTTTTATCTTCCTTTGATAACACTTATCCTCCAAAAATGTATGTCAGAAAATCTGTTTGTTTGTTAGTTAGGAGGAGAGTGTGTGAAAGGATTTATTCTAAATGTATGTCAGAAAATCTGTTTGTTGGTTAGTTAGAAAATATGTTTGTTGGTTAGTTAGGAGGAGGGTGTGTCAAAGGGTTAATTCTGGGCAAGACTTATACACATGGCATTTTAATAACAAATATTTTTCGATAATTTTACTTCCAAAAAATAACACTTTAATGGGTTTGCCTTTGAATGCGATTTGACTTGGTGTTTTAAGTTACAATAAAGTTTTCACGAATTTAAATTTAAGTAGGCTCCCTTTCCAAGGTTTTATTCTTTGCATGAATTAGTACAATGTCTTTATTAGTACAATGTCTTTATTAGCTTATATATCTTTATTGGATGAGGGAAGCAAGTTAATCCAAATCCATAAATGGTTTTATCACTTTAATCCGTAGTAAATAGAGAGCTAATCACTTTTCCTAAAGATCTTCCGATTTTAATTTAAGTAGGCTCCCTCCTTAAAGTTTTATTCTGTGCATGAATTAGCATAACGTCTTTATTAGCTTATATATGTTTTTTAATAGCTTAAGTAAAGCAAGTTAATCTAAATACATGAATGGTTTTATCACTTTAACCCATTGTCACTAGAGGACTAAGCACTTTTTCTAAATATCTTCCGATTTTAGTAATTGGTTTATGAAAGCTTTTTTAAGTTTCTTTTGTGACTCGAACGTTTCTCAATAATACTATTCTAATATGAATTGATTTTGTATTTCTATTAGTAATTGGTTTATGAAAGTTTCAATAAGTTTCTTTTGTGACTCGAACGTTTCTCAATAATACTATTCTAATATGAATTTATTTTTTTATTTCTATAATAAGTATTAAATGTTCAAACCAAGGAAGCATTCAATGGAATCGGGTTGGATATGCAACGGTATGAGTATAGAGAAACATTTTTTAAAGATAGCTTTTTTTCACAGAAAAATTCAACTTACTATTAATATACGAAATAGTAAATGTAACCAGCTGTCAGAAAACATACAAAACTGCTCTCAAAAACCAGTCCTAGAGAGCACTATGGGCATGCCAGACACAATGCCAGATGTGTCATCATCTACATCAGATAAGTCCAATATATAGTACCATACGTCCACAGAATATGTCAGGAATCCCTCCAGAAGGAGAAACGGATCCAATAACATCAGTACATCAAAGAGTCCATGACCACATAAATATAATGTTCATATATACCGACAGCCACAGCTGCCCAATACCAAGTACATCAAGTATAAATCAAAACAAAACTGTATATACCAATCCACAGCCATAACGACTGTCATATCTGCCGCAAAAGGTAGTGTATGCATACAAAAACGTCCAACAAGTAGTTGGAGTCAGTCCCTAAGAAGGATCTGCACATAGAGCTAACAGATATGTAAGTATATCAACCCGCATAATAAGGAACATCTACAACATATTAAGAAAATAATAAAAAACATAAATGCATCAAGTCCAATGTAGGTGATAAGAGCCCTGAGAAAAAAGTATATCCTCCCACCATTCTTGCCACATGATGACCCCAACCTGTGAGTTAAAGGCTCGCTTTGAAAGCATATCCGCCTCCATATTAGCCTCCCTATAAACATGTTCAAAATGAATATGTTCAAAGTCCCGGATAAGCAACTGTGCTGCATCCATCCAGTGTTTAAGGAGCATTACATTGAGCGATGTCTTGCCTTTCGCCCAAGAGATAATAGATAATGAATCTCCAAAAACTACAAGTGAGGAGATCTTTCTCAACCGTGCCCAAAAGAGTATGAGCCATAGGGCACACAACTCACTCCTAGTATTGGATCCATTGCCCAGATTTAGCCAGATTTGTATGGAGATATCCTTGGAAATATGTATAATGGCACACGCTCCACCACCCCCATATCGACCCGCTGCAGCCCCATCAAAGAAACCACATGGGAATACAAGTACAGGTGGGGCATATCGTTGATTCTTAACAAGTTTATCTCTACCATTTACAACGTCGTGGATAGTGACAAATTCATTATGTGCAGCAAGAGTTTTATAGCATATACCATCCCTAGAAGAATATCTGCTTTCAAAAATACACAGGTGGGGCATATCGTTGATTCTTAACAAGTTTATCTCTACCATTTACAGCGCCGTGGATAGTGACAAATTCATTATGTGCAGCAAGAGTTTTATAGCATATACCATCCCTAGAAGAATATCTGCTTTCAAAAATACACAGGTTACGTGCTTTCCATACCTCCCAGATGATAAAATATGGAAGTTCAGTACACCCAGCATCATAACGAGACCATTGCTCTAGATTTTCACTCAAAGAGCCATGATTCCATTGAAAATGCACACCAACTTTGGATGCAATAACATTCCAGAGGTCCCTTATGAAACGGCAGGAAGTGAATAGATGTTCTACCGATTCCTCCTGTGAGCAACAAAGAGAGCACCAACCCGGGCCGCAGAAGCCACGACGACAAAGATTGTCCCAGGTTAAGATCTTATTACACAACGTGAGCCATGCAAAAAAATTTATCTTGAGGGGCAAGACAAGTTTCCAAATAGTTTTATCCCACCAACGAACTAGAATCCGTGACTCAGCAAACATTGCATCATATGCCAATTTTGCTGAAACATTCCCACCAGCCACATCCCACGTCCAAACAAGTCTGTCAGCATTTTCGGACAACCTTAAATTAGAATGATATATCGGCCTGATATAGTCCTCCCATTCGTTCCCCATGGAGCCCGTTAATCCCATCTATTCTGCCGAAATCTAGTGAGCTCGCCCATCCTCATACCGGCCAGCCACATGTGCCAAAGTATAGTAACCATTAGCTCGGAGGTGAGTCCTTAAATCCAATGATAGTGTATGTCTCGAAGATCCACCTATATACGGATCCAGACCCAACTTTATATCACGACCATTGCCCGGCAACCAAGCAATCCATTGAGTTATAATCCTGTAGGCACCCAACAAACCATTCCAAATATTTGAGACACCCAATGTTGCAGGTCTGTACAAACGCAACCAGTTTGTCACCGAAATATTTTTCAAATATTTGGCTCTAATGATCCTTCCCCAAATCGAGTTATTAAAGAGGACGCGCCAGAGACTCTTAGCGTGCAGGGCCATAATGAATAATTCGAGATCCTTGATATTCCAGCCCCCCAAATGCCAAGGATGAGCCAATACCCTCCAATTTATGAGATGAAATTTCTCCTTTATTCCACCCCCCGACCACAAAAAACTGAAAACCCTCCGTCTGATTAGACTGAGGATGGTACGAGGGATTTTGCATAGCGAGAACCAATAAACACCTAAATTCTGTAAGACAGCTTTTACCAACGTTAGCCTGCCACCCAAAGATAAATGTCGGAAGCTCCAGTGGCTAATTCGCATTTCAAATCGTCTGACAAGCCATGACCAATCATTTATCATGTAGTTTGATGGCTTGATGAAGAAACCCAGATATTTAGTACCAGCCTCAAGTTCCTTGAATTTTAATGGCAGGATGTTGCTGATCGCCTGTTCCACATCGTCCTCCACCGCGTGCTTCAGGAAGAAAGATTTAATATAGCTGATAAGCATGCCAGTAACCAGGCAGAAAAGGTCAAGAATTTGCTTGTATTGTATCCATTCAGCAATTATACCCATACCAAAAAGCATAACATCATCCACAAATAATGAATGTGTAACAGAAATCTCCCTTGTTATTTTGATGCTAGCTATCCTACCATCCCCACGAGCCTTGTGTATGGAGAGACTCAAACCTTCAATGACCAGCAAAAACAGAAGAGGTGATAGAGGGCAGCCCTGTCTGAGGCCCCGAGTTGCCTTAAAATAGTCAGTAGGATGTCCATTAATCAGAATAGCATAATTTACAGAGGATATACAGGCCATAATCCATTTCATCACCCTCCAGGGCAAACCGATCTGGATAATAATTAGTCTCAAAAAGTTCCAGTCAACCTTATCATATGCTTTCACCAGGTCCAATTGAAGGATGAGTGCATCAATTTTCCTTTGTTTGATAGTATGAAATATTTCCTGTGTCACACCCACAGCATCATGGATCTGTCGCCCACAAAGAAATCCATAATGTTCCATGGATATGTGTTTAGAAAGCAGAGGTTTGATTCTATCAGCAATTATCTTAGCAATAATCTTGTAGACCAGATTACATAAAGCGATCGGTCTGTATTCATCATAATTATTCGGATGAGATGTCTTCGGAATGAGTGCCAGGTAAGTAGAATTTAGTGCCCCAGAGACAATGCCCATTTTCCGAGATTCATCCACAGCCATCCTGAGATCTTCCCCCATAATATCGAAGAAATGTATGAATAGCTCCACCGTCCACCCATCCGGTCCAGGAGATTTATCTTTTGCAAAACCTCTCAGGGTGTTTTCCACATCTTCCAGAGAGACATCCAGAAATATGTTATCCCCCTCCTCCTCATTAAACATCCGTGGATATTCCTTGATAAGTTTAAACTGTTCAGCCAGGGTAGTATTTTTTGGGTCACAGTAGTATTCCTGAAAGTGACGAATAGCTTCATCCACCAAATTCTCCTCCCCCCTAATCCGCCGGCCCATATGATCATTCAGATCCCAGATGGAGTTTTGCATCCTACGGGAGTCAGCAAATTGATGGAAAAATTTTGTATTCCGATCTCCCGCTTTGAGCCAAGTAGCTCTACTCTTCAATCTCCATGATTCTTCCTGTATCAGAAGAATTTTCATTTTTCGACACTCCAGGGTAGAGAGTCTAGAAAGTTCCATAGTGTTTAGTTCAGTCTCAGCACCACGAAGCATCAGTGATTCCACTTCCTTTTCTATCTCAGCAAGTTCCTTTCCCATCAAGGCTTTTTTATTTTTTTCCCACTTGATTGTATAGTCTTTTAACATCTTGAGCTTCACCGCCAACTTGTCCATAGCAGATCTCTCCCCCGATACGTTCACCTGCATCCATAAATTCCTTACCCCCGAAGTGTATTCCTCATCCGTGAGCCAAGTGGAGTTGAATTTGAAAGGGAAGGATTTATGGAAGGGCTCATCATCAAATTGAAGAATTATAGGAAGATGATCGCTAATTTTTATTTGGTGAATCCAGGATCTATAATTCTGAAAGCAAGATAGCAATGATTCCGATATTAGGAAACGATCAATTCGTTTTTGTATCTGATTTTCCCCTTTCCTACCATTTGACCATGTAGGTGCCATCGTCCGCGGGGCCACATCGACCAAAGAGTACTTCATAAATAATTCAGAGAAGTAGGGACCCAGGGGGTCCCTCCGGGCCAATCCCCCCCAAAATTCCTCATCCCCCCATGTGAAATTTAAGTCCCCAGCAATAATTAAGTTCTCCAAATCTAGCAAATGTTCTGACACAGCTAAGTTCCAGAAAGTCTCCTGATCACAATAAGGACCATAGCAATTAATAATATTAAAGTTCTTCTCCGATCCCCTGATGTTTCCAGACAGCAAAATACCCAGTGAGGTATGTGATGGGATTAGTCTCAAAACAAACGGATTCCACGCCGCTAAGAGGCCACTAGAAAGACCAGCTGCGTCCAAAGAACAACACATCCATCCCGGCTTGACTTTATTAAAAAATATACGTGCTTTTTCCTCGCTAACCATAGATTCCTGTAGTAGTACCAGATCAGGTTTGACAATTTCTAACACTCGCTTGAGGGCCAGCTGTTTGGGCAAGCCCCCCACCCCCCTAATATTCAGAGAGAAAAATATCATTTCCTAACCCTCGCAAGGGCTTTCATTCCTCTAAGAGCCTGGGTATCAGCAGTGTTGGGGGAGGTCATCATGCCATGGTCCACCTCTGACCCCCCCAGAGTGACCTTCTTATTTTTCCTGGCACTTCTAGTTTTCAAAGGCGAGAAGTCCTGAGCTAGACCACCCCTATGAGCCCCCTTAAGAATACATATGTCCCCAGGTGTATCAGGCATGTTCACAACAGAGGTATTACAAACCCCCTCCTTCAGGGTGGTTTCCTTCATATCCAGTGTTCCCCCCAAATCTCTAGTGGATGTCTCAATAGAGTCCACCACCCTATTTCTGAAATAAGTAGGTATGGGAGATTTCTTCACCATATCGGAATATGATGGAATGTGTATAACATTCCCACCTGGTTCAGAAGTTAAATTGAGTCCAACGCTGGGGCTATCCATCATCGGCAAGTTCACAGGATTCATTCCATAGGTCCCCATCCCCCCGGTATTATTGACATTAAGATTCATGTCTGTATCCTTCTCGACAACCTCGCTACTCATCATAGCATCCTTTTTAAGAAATGGTAGCTCTGAGTCGTGAGATATAAGAACCGTCGGGACAACTGAGGATGGAATATCGGGAGATACCGAGATGATCGGTGAGGAATCCACAGGGCTGAGGTTTTGCATTTTTTCCATCAATTCAGGCTCAGATATCGGGTCATCATTTTCAGAATTTTCATTTGATGTGTTTTCAGTCCCGGAGGAAAAAGTATCCATGTTATGACGGCATCTCATGTAATTACCATTATTACCATTGTTCAAATCTAAAGTATTAATAAAAGATATATCCATCTCATTTAATGAATGGAAAAATTTAGGGTCCTGTAATTCCAACTTACGGAATATTGCCGAGTCAGGTGCAAGAGGATTGAGTACCCGGTTGGAAAATCCATCAAGTGCGCCCGTCACATCCATCTCTATGTCACTGCCATCATCTGACAACTAGAACGGGCCCCCTTCCTTTATGCGGCTGAATGAAGCTGATGCCCTGCATTGACGCCACAGGTGACCCACCGCTTTGCAATTCGAACACCAGAAAGGTTTGCCCCAGTAGTCAATAACCTGTGCCAGCTGACAACCACGCCAATTAATATGCAGCACATCAATAAGTCCCAGGGAAACATCTACCTCGACCAACATCCGCCCCATCCGCCAGTCAAACCCATTCAGATGTTCCTCCTCCACGTGCAGAAATTGACCGATTCGGTTTCCAATGGTCTCAAAGGCCCCACGGTTCCACAATGCCAGAGGAAGTCCAGGCAAAAGAACCCATAAGTGTCGAAGGCGTACTGAAGCCGAGTCTGGATCGAAATCAGTCTGCCATTTTTGAAGCATTAAGCTCTCCGTTCCATATAGCCATAAACCCTCAAGAATGAGGGTACAATGAGCCTCCTATTGAAATTTAAACCCATACCATCCACAAGACAAAGCAAATACCTGTGGGGTGTATTTCAGAATAGGGTTCCACATCTCTTCGACCCATTTGACAATATTTCGGCGATTCATGGCATGATATGAGAATTTACCCACAAGAACAGTCATGTTAAACTCTACAATCTCCTCAAGTCCAATATCTCGGCCGACCGTCAGCCAAGCTTCCCCAGGCCTGCTAAAATATTTGCCAACCAATCTGTTGTTTGCTCGAGATGACAACCCATGCCGTTCACCGTCGCCCCTTCCCGGACAAACCCTATCACTATCGACCGATGGATCCGAGCCCGTGGGTTCTCCAGGTGTCTTCCCCATGGTCAGTTGTCCCTTTTGTGTTTTTCCATTTGGTGCCACCTATCGTCCGCTGGAGTTTAAGGCCCGTTTTCCACGCAGCTGGTTTTTGAAGTAAGAGTCGGGTTTGAACAACCCGGCTTCTTCAATCATAAAGTCCGAGACTGTCAAATTATTATCAGCTGGCATAATGGGTTCCAGCATAGTTCCATCCATATCGTCCACAAGACGTCGACGGGACCCAGAGTCACGGTAAACAAAACAAATCTCCACCAGCAGAAAACCCCTGACAAATGATGAAATAATAGCAAATAGCACAGGAAACCGGTCCAGATATTATAATATCTTGTAGATTCGGTGGTCCACCCCGAAGTTGCTGGCGAGTATTGTTCCAGTGGGTCACGGATCCATAAACCCCAAAACCAGCGCCCCACGGCACTTCAAATGAAAGCACCCCCGATGAAAACCAGCACAAATGCGACACAACCCAACCTAAAACGGAAATAACCACAGCAGTTACAGAGATTCTTACCCGTAAAATGCCCCAAACAATAAACTGCCGCAACCAAGAGTGTAATCCCAAAGATGTATGTATTCTTTCAACGGCAGCTGGTCGTTACCACAGATAAGGCAAGCTAACTCATTCAACAGTCTGTTCATGTGACCGCCGAGCATTCCACGCCGGTAGGGATCTACAAACCCTAAACTGCCTAAACCCTAATCTTCTAACCGCCATCGCCAAAGCTCCGCTTCCAATCACTTTTTTTCCCATTTTTTAAAGATAGCTTATGAATAGTTGTCGTGGTATGAATATCATAAGCATTTTTTAAGATAGTTAATGAGTAGTTTTTTGTGGAAAAAAAAGTTAATGAGTAGTGATAATTCTAATGTCATTCAAAATGCACTTTTGAAGGGTTAATTGTTAATGTTTATATGGTGGGAGAAAAGGTTGTTTTGAAGGTTTAATTGTTAATAATTATATGGTCAGAGGATTGTTGAAGGAGGTTGTGAGATAATCGTTTATCATCAAATTAACTCTATATTGACAATAGTGAGGGTTTCTAGTGGAGGTCTTCAAGTATTCCAATAAATATCTCGACGGCTAATCAAAATGAGATTGTGGCAAGAACTAGCAAGCTCATGTGTAAAGAGAAACTCCCAATCATTGTTAAATTAATAGGTAATTGAGGGTAATCAATATGTTTTAGGACATCTTAACAGGTCACTTGTACAACTCAATAAGAGGTCGAAAATCATTGGATCAAATACTATCAACAATCCACAAAGCACAAAAGGAACATCATGCCAACACTTTTCCAGTAGGGATGCTCATGTGTACTCACTACAAGGAGAACACCTTCTAGCGAAGATTGTAGTGGAATACCCCCCAAAACATGTCCCTTCTCTATTTATAGCGATGGTTTCTAGCTGAGGCAGGCGGGGGGAGGTTTTAGCAGATGTTTTATTGGACCCAAAAAATTATGGTGCACCAGTGCTTCACATGGTTTAGGCGCACTAATTCTCTTTTTTGGTAATGGCACACCATGCTCCTCATTTGTTTAGGAGGACCAATGCTCCATGATCCATGTGCACCAATGTGCCTTTAGCCGAAAAAATACCAGTGCTCCACTTTTGTAATGGCGCATTGGTGCTCCTCTTTAGTTAAGGCGCATTGGTAGCAGTGCTCCTATTTGGTGAAGGCACATCGGTGCTCTTTTTAAGGTGTGGGCACATCGATGCTCCATGACCCATGTACACCAATGCACTTTTTACCCAAAAAACATCGATGCTCCACTTTTGAAATGGCGCATCAGTGATCCTCTTTGGTTAAGGCGCACCGATGTCGGTGCTCCTCATTGGTGAAGACGCATTGGTGCTCTTTTTAAGGTGCGGGTGCACTAGTTCTCCATGAGCCATGTGCACCACTATGCTTTTGGAAAAAAAAAAAACATCGGTGCTCCACTTTTGAAAGGGGACATTGGTGCTTCTCGACAATCATGTTGTGTTCCCCATAGACGTGAAAACAAGAGAATAGGTCAAAATTTGATTTAATAAGATGTATCTCATCCATAAGGGGGGGGGGACAATCAAGTGTTGATGCATCTTTGAGACCCTTTTATCTAGTTAATACATAACATGGAATTCTCAAAAATTTGTAGGTTTTGGCATCCTTTTTCCAAGGAGAAAAGGGAGAGGATTTTTAAGGAAAGAAGATCTGCATAATTGTTGGTGCCTTCCCCAAAAACCAGTGGGATCTTAAAGAAGTGTGAATTAGAGAGATAAAGGAACACCCCACCTCCACATAAAGATTGATCCCTCTATGAGGCTCCATCAAAGAAATCCCATGGCATCAATTTGTTTATAGATTCCTCTTGGATGTTGCAGAAACCCGACATCCCTTTTTCCTATTGATAATAAAAGAGAATATCAATATCATGAGATGCAATCACTTCAGGGCAGGAAGGTTTATCCTAGAAAATGGAATTATTTCTAGTGATCCAAATTCCCCATCCAATAATGAGAGGGAGAGATTTGATAGAGTTGTTTTATTTATTTGAAAGCCAACTATGAAGGGCATTTTCCACTAAACCACCTTGCCATATACACTCTTGATCTATAGCCCTTGAGCAAGAAAAGATGAGCAACATATTCCCCATCGATTTTGCACAAAGAACACCAACCAGACCCTTCTAGTCTACGTTTTTTAATATTATCCCATGAAGGTACTTTCTTCTCTAGAATGCACCACATAAAGAGGAGAGCTTTTGTTGCACACTTCAACTTCCATAAATTTTTCCACCACCAAGCCAATTCTCTATGGAAAATTTCTACATTCAACTAAATATATCCCATCTTAGGAAAATAGACACCCGAGGGATCATGGTCCCAGGTCAATTCATTTTCCTTATCTGATAGCAAAATATGAGCATCCTTGATAACTTTTATGTAAGAATTCTATAATTCACCTTCTTCAAAAGATAGGCCTAGATCTCGCACTGAGAGCCACCCTTGGCTCCCTAAAGGTGGTGGAAAAAGAATCTACCACTTGATTTAAACAAAGAAAACCTCGCTCCCGCATAGAATTGAATAATGGAGGTGGTAAGAGGTGTTAACCACTACTTCTAGGCCAAGGATCCAAACCAATCCTAACACTTCTGTCATTACCAATTCTCCATGCAAGGTCCTTTCCAATGAGGTCGAAAGATTGTATGGTTGCGTTCCAAATAATAGAAGTTGTAGCTAGTGTTATCACACTAGCTAGTGCAAAAGGATACCTACTAAGGGTTATGGAACCCTTAGTAGCAGTTTGTGAAAGAGTAGTATGTGAGTGCAAATAAAATTAAAAACAACTAAACTAAATGCTTACTACAGTAAAACAAGAAATAACTTGGAACCCATGAATCAAATGTCGATTTTGTATTATGATGTAAACAATGATTTACAATGGATATTTACCTCAAAAGATGAGTAGATGGGGGCCCTCACAACCATATGAAGAGTGGTGCTCCAGGTCTCCAAGGTTCCTTGCTCTTCTCCAAGTGCTCTAATGGTGGCCGAAACTCAACCGGAATGGGGAAACACAAGCTCAAAAGAAAGCTAGGATTTTAGTGGGAATTTCGGCAACATAAGGGTAGGGAAGAGTGTATGTTGTTATTAAATGGGGGGCCTCCACCACCTTTTTATAGCAATTTTGGGTGGTGGTGTATTGTCCTGTGGTATTGGGAAGCCACTAGTATTGGCCAGTGGTATTTGATGGTTTCCCTCCTTTTTATTTTATTTTGACTATTTCCACTTTTACTTTTTCTTTTTTTGGAGGATTTTCATTAATTGACGAGGGAAATAATGATTTTTACCCATTTGGTTACCAACTTAGGCATTTTTGGGTTTTTGGAGGCCAAATATGTAGGAAAAATGGATAGATGGGTTATGTGACTAGGGAGATGAGCTAGGTGAACAATTTTTGGGTGTTAACAGATTGCCCCCAGATGTGTGAGGAAATGAGCTCATCATATGGCCAATAGACATCATAGGTTCTGAATTTTTCCAAGGGTGTGAGCATTGTGATGGCGAAGAGCAGGAACTGGTTGGAGACCAGAGCACGTGCTCCAGACAAATTGCAAGGGCTATAACTGGAAATACATCACCTCGATAATGGATGAGGAACATATAATCTCAAATATATGGACGAGGTGGGCATACCCATGCTCGTATAAAGATATACAAATCATGGTGAGACTCAAAGGGGACCTGAACAATACATAGAGAAATTTTGTGTACATCATAATGGTCTAGAGGGGACACAAATCTGGGACATACTCATGGTCCAACCATGACTGATATGAAGAACTGGAACTGGAAACAATGGCATCCATCCTTAATGCGGTACCATAACAACTGATGCACTGCTGGATTTGAAGGGGTCCAACAACTGTCCATAACATACTCGAGGAAACATAGAACTGCGAGCTTCCAAACACTGTTTCCAATGTAGCCCGGATATCCATGGGAACATACAACTATGGGTTCCGAATAGACTCACCAATGTGCTAGAGTGAGGGGACATACGGGGTCTTCGACCAATAACTGATGGGACCAATACCCTGTACGAATCTCAACAATGCGATAATGGAGTTTAAGTTGAGCACGTAAGAAACAACCATTCTAAGAGACACTAAGGACTCCTCTCAGATGGTCCATAGGCATTCACCAGTGATGGAGATGAATCCAAGGTACAGGGGCCTCTGGGCCTATCCTATGGAATAGATGTGCTGGTGTCGAAAGAGGGAGACCTGCAACTACCAAAGCAATGATGTTTCTTTGATAAGAGCAAGAGGTGTACAACCAAGATGTGATAGTACTGGATGTAAGACTAACATAGTGGGGAGGGGTACGAGGGTCACAGATGGGGGGATTCAAACTTCCTTTGTTTAGATTATGATGGAAAGGTTGACTTAGCAACATATGAAACTGACCTCGGGGGAAGGGGATCATAGCTAAAGGGATCAAGGATTGTGGCTGCAATGGGGGAGACTTAGGGGGGGAACTAATGAGTGAGATCAAGAGACTCCAAGGGTGAAACATCGTAGAATACTCTTGAACAAAGGCGACCATACTAGGGGTGTTTCCATAATGGTGGGACTAGATGTGATCGGTCGTGGCACTGAGAGGCACCATTTGGGTCTTCTTCATGGTTTAAGGAGCTCAAAGAAGGGATAGAAGTGTGCTCGAGAGGATACTGTCGTGTGGATTTGTACGAGCCTAGGACGGTGAATGCTCATGGGCACTTTCAATTTTAAGGAGTCTGAAAGTGAGAAGAAGACTCTGAGATAATGAGAAGGTACCATCATGTGGATTTATACGAGCCTAGGATAGTGAATGCTTGTGGTAGCTTTCAATTTTAAAGAGTTTGAAAGCAATAAGAAGACTCCGAGGGGGTTATTTTTTGTGTGTTAGACCCCAAAGCCCGAAAAAGCATAAAAGTATGAAATGGAGAACTCTTCTAGTTATTGTGACTAGAGTATTTCCTTTTCACAATTATTCTACCAGGTCCAGAAAAGGGTTAAACTTATACCAAATAGACGCCCTTTCAAATACTTTAACGAGCATGAAAGGAAGAAAGATTGCTCAGCGATCTTGTCATTCTTTAAGGAGTCAGAAAAGAGCTTAACAAAAACTACCTAAGTACCTTTTTTCGTAAAGGAGCTTCTTGGCCCAAAAAAGGGATAAAATTATACTGAATAGATATGAAAGTCAAGCAAGGAGGAAGTGTTCAAAACAAGGACTAGGTATGAGTGGGCCAATAGAAAAGAAAAAGGTGAAGTGGAACACTGATGGGGCCTCCTTGCGGGTAGATGAATGGCAGAAAAATAAATAAATAACTCTAGTATGGAGGGAACGAAGGGCTCATGAATAGGACACAATGGATAAAATGGTAAAAAATGTACCAAAAACTGTCATCATACCTGATGGCATGCAAATCGAGGCTGAGGACCATGGGAGAAACGGTCAAAAAAATGGGAAGTGAGAGCAAGAAATGATCTCAAGCATCATCACGGGTACGGAATTCTTAATCCGACACTGCGAACGGTGTAAAAAATGAAGGTCGAAGGACTCCGGAATGGTCAAAGAGAGAAAAGAGGCCAAAATAGGCTATAAACAGAAAGGGAGCCCACCTTCCACATATCATTTTCATTGTTTGAAGTGGGAGGAGTCTAGAGGGGCTCAAAAAAGGAATTTGGGATTTCTCTCAATCTATCCGGCAAAATCGACTTCTGTGACTTCCAGGTAGCTCTTGACATTATTCCTTTCAATTTTCATGGTTGCTTTTTTCAGTTGGAGCCTCTATGGGGCCTTGGCTAGCTGGACGAGGGAAGAAATGCGTCGAAGCGCGCCTTTCAAAGGGAAAGGCATGCTCCAGCACACCTTTTGTTCAGAATGGTGCGCTCCTTTCGAGGGGAAAAGTGCACTCCAAAGCGCGCCTATCGGGAAGAAAGGGGTGCTTTGAGCACGCTTTTATTCCCAACAGCTGCACATTTTCCCTAGGGGGATGTTGTGGTTTTCCGCGGTACTGATTGGGGGTTTTGACATGGGTCCAAAAGATGCCTAGGGTGAACTGGAGAGGGTGGGATCTCGGGAGGTTGTTGGATGACATCAATGACGATCAGGAGGTACATGATACTTTGGCCTGATGTGGGTTGCTGAAGTTCACCAGGATGCCCCTTATGCATACGGCAAAGTTACTGTTGAACAAATTAAAGGATTTTTGGGATGTCGACGTGGGGGCATTTGTGATACAGGGGGAGCAGATGGATATTACATTGACAGATGTGTACTTTCTGATGGGGCTCCAATGGTTGGGTGTGATTGTGGACACACAACTGAGGAATCTCAGTGATGTCTCGATGGAGGATCTACTAGAGCGTCATTGTTAACGCCTCAGCCTATGCACATGACAATGCCATATTGATCTGTGACATAGAGAGTCTAGAGATGTGCAATATAGCAGCGTTGGTAGTGTGAGTACTAGGGTCGAAAGCACCCCACAGGGTGTCTGCTGGTAAGATGATGCTAGTGGAGCAAGCCCTAGCGGGGATGTATTTTGGATGGGGACAGATGTATCTGACGGTTATTAGTGGGAGATGAACAAGATGAGCCATACTGGAGGGGATTTCTATTTCCCTTCATTTTTGTGCTCATTTTTCTTTGAGCGAGTACCAATGCTGCGATCACATAGAGAAGTACGTGACGGTGGGCCTACTAAGCTGAGGATGCGGTGATGGGGAGAGATGATGACTCGTAGTGGGGGGAGACTAGTGGGTCGGTTGCTCACACGAGAGTTGTTTACGTAGTGCCGAAAATTGCCAGTGGTGATTGAGGACTATCCATATGCAGGGATGGAATACAGAGGGGATGTAGAGCTTCCACGACCTCCCGAGCAAGCATGGGGACTAGATGGTATGTATATAGTTATTTGTATGGTACCTTGTTTTTACACTTCATAGCATATATGATAGCTAAAGGATTTATATGATGATGAAATTGGTGAGTTGTGTATGTGTGTGTAGATGTGGGTCCAAGTCCCCCAGTGGGATACCGGGTGCGGAGGGGCCGAATAGAGGGATTTGATCCTCTCGGATGTGGGTATCGGCGGCAGTGGAGTTCCTCAACGAATTTGGAGTCGCTACGGGTAGGGATCGATCGGTTGTTGGAGGGGGTGGTGGATGACAGGTAGCAACAATTGGACTAGGATTTGATCGATGTATGCGACGATGCTCCACGAGAGTGGATGCCGATCATGCAGAGGATTTCTATGGAAGCAAAGGCAATGAGATTGATGTCCCAAGGGGATTCCCCTTATGATGATGAGGAGGAGGAGTATGATGAGGAGGAGGAGGAGGAGGAGGACGATGATGATGAGGATGTAGAGGACTCAGATGACTAGTACGCAGTTGATGGAACTTCCCCCCCAATGTCATGAGCATTGGGAATTTTTGTACTCAGCTAGTATTGTTATGACAAGGAATCTATTGGGGCTCCTTGATGCAATGATGCTTATGTTATGATGTAAACACTGTTACACTTTGATGATATATATGTATGCACATGGATGCACTTTGGGTGTATGTTTTTCAATGATGAGCCTTTTATATGATGTTGTATGCCTATATGATGTTATATGTACATGTGAATGCAAAATGATATGATGATGCATTTTTATGATTTACTTCCTATATGTTGTGATTGATATGCCATTCTAGAATGTCGTTAGTCATTTGGTCTGCAAAAATGTTCTGAATTTGTGGGACATGGGTGAATGTAATGAATTCAAACTGTCTAATCAACCGTTTAGTGTACATGAAATTTCTAAAAAGGCAAAGATCACGTACCTGCTAAAACTCGTTGAGTTGGGTGACAAGGAATTGGTAGTCTAGAAACACACTAAGGTGACTTATGCCCATCTGAAGCGAAGTAGTCAATAGGTTGGTCACAACATCGTACTCAGCCTGATTATTGGTGGCAGCACCGATACACACTCAGTCGAGGTGGATCAACTCGTGTGAGGGGGAATACAATACCCAAGCTGCTGAGGCAAGGTTAGGAAACCATCGACTTGCGCCATCAGTGAAACCGACATAGATCGGGGGAATGGGATCCATATGGTGTCAATCATGGAAGCAAACCGTAAGGCTCAAAATGAAGAAAAAGTGGAAAACTAAAATAAAGAAAACTATACAACAGGGACTATTGGGTCCGGCAGGGTTAAGGGTAAAATCGTTTGAGGTACAACCCGTTGCGAGAGTTGGTCAAAGGGTGTCCTTCATAATCGGCGAGGATGTACACCCCCTTGTCGAGGAAAGTTTGGACAACGTATGGGCCTTTCCACATGGCTTCGAACTTTCCTTTTCCATGCTTTTCATGAGCTTGGTCATAAGAAGGCACAAGGTCGCTTTCTTTGAAGGTGCGAGGATGGACCCGTGTGTCATAATGGGATTTGGATCGATGTTTGGTGGCCTTGATTATTTGTAAGGCCACCAGACAATCTTTGTCCACCTACTCCAACAAGAGTAAGCGTTGCTCGAGGGATGGGGTATCCAGGAGAATTTCAACAGCAATATGTAAGGCAAGAATATAACACTCAATAGGGAAAATAGACTCCACGCCATGAGCCAAATGGAAAGGGGTAAAACCTGTAGCAATCTTGGTAGAGGTTCGGTAGGCATAAAGTGTGGGAAAGATCATATGGTGCCAGTTTGATGTGTGCTCATTCACCGTATGTTGAAGGATTGTTTTCAAAATATTGTTGACAGCTTCAACTTGGTCGTTCCCCCGAGGGTAGTAGGATGAAGCATACTGGTGTTCAAACTTCAAGAGGGTGGACAAATCCTTCCAAACGACGTCTTGGAAATGTATGCCATGGTTGGACACGGGTTATTTAGGGACCTCGAATTGTGTAATGACATGGTTAAAAAAGAATCGTGTTGCGTTTTCGTCCTGGAAGTTAAATGTGGGCATGGCCTCGACCCACTTAGTGAAATAGTCGACAACCACAGCAGTGTACTTATGGACACTTGCCGAGGTGGGATTGCACTCCATAAAATGGATGGCCCATTTACATAAAGGGATGACGGTTATCACTGGGTGGAGTAGGGCGGGAGGGGTCCTGGCCTTGGGGGAAAAGACTTGGAAATTGCGGTAGTGCTTGATTGTCATGATGCAATCTGAAAAAAGTGTGGGCCAGAAATAACTGGCACAGATAACCTTATGGGAGGTGGCCATTCCAGATAAATGGACACCGCAGGCTCCACTATGACAGTCATTCAGGAAGAGGGTAATTTGATCATAAGCTGGTCCAAAGCAAGGGCCTTGGTGCTTTCAGGTGTAACAAATTCGAGGTCATACTCTTGGAGGATGACGATCCACTTAGCCACTCGACCTTGAAGGAGGTGACGGTTCAAGAGATAGACTATGGGGTTGGAGTCTGCCACAATTGTAGTCCGACTCATAAGAATGTAATGGCGCAATTTCTGAACCGAGAAGACGACGACAAGGGCCATTTTCTCCTCGTGGGGGTAACTAAATGGTGGACCAAACAAGGTTTGACTCACATAATATATGACGTGATCGTGGCAAGCACTATATTACTGAACTAAAACTCCAGAGACAACATATTTGGATGTCAAAACGTAAAGGATGAAATCCTTTTAGAAATTGGGTGAGGAGATCAAGGGAGCAGAATTCAGGGATTTTTTTAATGCGTTAAAAGTCGCTTGTACCTAGCCATCCCAAACGAAGGGAACGTTGGTCCGAATCAAGCAAAGCAAACCATGAAATTTCATAGCATAGTCGGGATCAAAGCGGCATAGAAAATTGGCCTTACCTTGAAGGCTTTGCAATTGGTTCAATGTGCATGGGCATGGGAGGTCAAGAATGGCTTGAACCTTCAAAGGGTAAACGGTGATTCCTTTCTGTGAAATAATAAATCCCAATAACCGGCCGACAAGAACGCAAAATACACACTTGAGAGGGTTCAAGCGAATGTTATACTTGTGACAATGAAAAAAGACTTGTCGGAGATCATCTAGGTGGTCTGAACGTTTCTTGGATCGAGCAGTGAGGTTTTCCAGGTAGACAAGGATAATATGGACTAATTCATGAAAGCAAAAGGTCATGGCCCGTTGAAATGTGGCTCTAGCATTTTTAAGGCCAAATGGAATGACGTAATAGGCAAAGGTTCCCCATGGAGTAGTGAATGCAGTCTTATACTGATCCTCTTTACGGATATGAATGTGATTGTAGCCAGATAAACCATCCATGAAGGATGGGACCTCGTGGCCCGCACATGCATCAATGAGTTGATCGATGACAGGCACAGGAAAGTTGTCTTTGGGATAGGCTAGATTCAAATCACAAAAATCAGTATAGATGCGAATGGTGCCTTGTTTTTTGTTAACCGACACTGGGTTGGACACCCATGTGGTGTAAGCAATGGGGTAAATGCACCCAGTTTGACGCAATTTTTCAATTTTGTCCTTCACTGCTGGCATTTTGGATGGGTGAATGGGCCATTTATTTTGGCAGATAGGTGTATTGTCAGGACAAGTATCAATACGGTGTTCAACAATGCCAGGGTCAAGACCAGGCATCTCAATATATGACCAAGCGAAAACATCACATAACTCTTGGAATAGATTCTTGTAGGAAACTCCTTTCGTCAAGAGTACACGAGGCGCCTAATGTAATGTTCTCAACTATATCGGGTTTGAAGGAAACATCAACTTGGATGGTGGGTGAGATGTTAGCAATGTTACCTTCCTCGAAGGCATCCAAAGATGGAATGGGGTTCTTAAACCAGTCCACATTGATATGGATAAATTCTTTTGACTCGACCGAGAGTTGGTTGGCCGAAACAGGAATGGAATCCTCGAGAATAAAATAGGCTCTATGATGCATTTCATCCCAAGGGAAGTCACGTGTAGTTAGTGCTTCAAGGATTTCTTCGTTGCTACGAAAAAAACTGTGTGGAAAGATCAGAAGAGATGGAGATGGGTGTTGGGGGAATGGATGGTTCGCCAATTGTGGAAACCATATAAATAGTGTTAACCTCATCCGATGAGGAGGATTCGGGTGGGTGGATCTCTTCAATGACAGTAATTGATGATTCTAAAGATGGTTGGCGCATTTCATGAAGCACCAACCGATACTCAAGTAAGTCAGGATAGTGGTGGGAGTAATGGTCGTAAATGCCGCATATGGCGCATGAGTTATTGGTTATCAAAAATTTGTTACATGGTGGAGGGGTGGCTGGAAATTCAATAAACGAGATATTAGGGTCATCCACCAACGTATTCATATGTTTTTGAAGATTGGGAAAGTGCGGACAATTATGGGTTGCATGGCCTGAAACATCACACAAAGCACATTTGGGGGATGCTCATGTTAGAGGAGGGGGTTCACGGATTTAGTCATAGTTTCCGCGGTGATGGTTTTCGTGGCTTTGCCCCCAACTTTTTTGGAATACTGAGGGGTGGTGTTGGAGGAATATGTTTTCGGCACACATGGGGGTTGGATGATTGGCGGTGGTGATCGGTTGGATCAATTGAAATAGAACTTGTGAGGTTGGACAGGGATTCAGTGCGAAAAAAGTACCAGACGGGGAGTCCTAACGTTAATCCAGGGAGACTCAATGTGGCCATAAAAGGCATGCTAACGAATCCTGATGGTGGAAACAAGAAAGGGATCGTGTGGATCGAGGTGGCTCCCACATGGATGGGTACCGATGGTGGTTGAGGTAAAAGTGGTCGCTAGGGTTGCAGAATAGTAGCGGGCTATGATTCAGAGACGGAATTACTTAATGAAATGGTGCACAACTCGGATATCTCAGAAAATGGAGGAGGTGTGGGCAAGGTGGTAAACATTGAGGCCATGGGAACCTCTGAATAAAGACTAGGGCCCACCATGGAGATCATAGGTGCAGACGCACCAAGGAGGGGTTTGTCGACCATGGGGATGACATTCTTTGGTGTAGCAGGAACATTAGGGTTTTATTAAGTAAGCTGGTCGATTTTGAAAACCCATCCCTCATGAGGGAACATCATAATTCAGAACACAGATGAGGAAACAGGCTTCATTGCATACATGTAGCTTCATCCTAGGAGCAGTTTGTATTCGAGTTGTGCGTTGACAACTTCAATGTCAATCAAGACAGTTTCTCCAACTAATTGGACTGGAACATTGGCAAGAAGGCCTTGCGGTTGAGCTGCGTGACCATCATAAGCTTGAAGGGTGGTTGTAGATGGATGTAGAGGAGGGGATATGAGATTCTGCCACACGAATTTGGGAATGACGCATGTCGAGGCACCCTCATCGACGATGCAATGATGGATGACAAAGTTCCTAATCGAAATTGATATCTGAAATGCGAGGGTAAAAGGCATGTAGGGTTCAGATTGGTTTAAGTCAAATTCCATCATTCATGAGTCAGAAGGGTCAATCGCACCTATGGTAGACAACAGTGTTTTACATTGTGCTGGACCATTCTTTAAAAATTCTAAGGCCGGCATAGTAGCGGGGGACTGGGCTAAGTCATCCACGATATTGTAGTTGGGGGCACCACAAGTATTGGGGTTGTTATTGATGTGACGCAGAGGCAATATGGGAGATTCGGGGGCCCCCTTTGATGATGGTGGGGGTAGACATAATGACTAATCTATGGGAGTAGTGGTAATGACCTTGTCCACAGGAATGGTTTTGCTAGTCGAACCATATTGGTTACGGCGTGTCTAAAGGTTGATATCAGACAAAGACATCATTAAAAGGTGGTGAGTGCCTGCGTAAGTGGGTTGACTAACAGGATCAGCGTAAGTAAATGGCCGTTGTGTTCTAATAGTTGTTTGAGGGGGTGTCAAAGGTTGGGTGGCTAGGAACCCTTGCGTGGGTAAGAGGTTTTGCAACACCATAGGTTGAGCATTGGGTTGCGGGGGTTTTGGCGACATCGGAGGTGCACCATGTCCTTGATGTTGGGTGTCCTCACTCTAGAGTTGAGGAGCTCACGCCAAATGGGGACAATTGTGCGTGTAATGGTTATAGACCTCGGAAATAGAACATGGGTGGTTCATACGTAAGTTGGGGTATTTATATTTTCGATGTGGTCGATCACGATTTTGGTTGGCCGGTGCAGTGCCATTATTATTAGTTGGGTTCGGTGGTGGACCGTCATCGCCAAGAGGTTGGTTATTACCCCAGTTGCGTCTGCATCTCCTATTATGTTGGCCTTGTTGGTTCCATTGGGTAGGTTGGTTTTGCTGGGCATAAGCTTTCCCTTGTGGAACGGGAGGATTTTACGGTTGGGCGGGTGCCGGGGCGGACGACGGTGGATAATAAGCAGGAGGAGCTTGAGGTTGTGCGGTCATGGGTGCAGCTGGTGGAGGGTAATAAGCGAATGATGCAGCAGTGGGGGCATATGCTAGTGGGGTATGACTGTAGAAATGTGCCGAACAAGAGGGTCCATGGATATGGGGGTTTTGGGTTGGTGGAACATACGTAGGTGTTGTTCCAAAATGGGTTGTGGTGCGCGAAAGGTCAAGACCACCACTCATGGAGGGTGGCGCAGAACTGGGCATAGGATTATAAGCGGGTGTTGAGATTGGAGGAATATGGACGTATGGATGGCCGGTAGATGCAACGTGTCCAATGATTCCATTAGTAGCATGGGATTCTCCCGACGCGTCCTTCTGGGAGGAATCACTATGCAGAGCATCAGGTATAATGATGTAAAGGTAACCTGGCTGTGTATAGATAAGGTCAAACTGTTGGGATTTAAGTATGGATTCTTCTTTAGTTTGGGGTCGTTCAGATGCCACATCCTCGGTGATGGTTGGTATGATAGACTTCAGAAACCAATCTGAAAAGATACGGTCATCTAATTTAATATTGCACAAACTACGGTGACGACACCACTCATGGATGTGGTCAGTGATATGGGTAGTCGTGCTCTCTCTACAAGATAGAAGAATCTCAACATGCGCGTCATAACGGACGTGTAGCCGAAAGAACTGCAGGAAATTCAAAGTGAGGGAAGCAAATGTAGAATGCGTCCCATGGGGTTGGTCAATATACCACTTGGCTGCCATTGAGTGTCTCTTGTAAAAGGCATATGCGGATCGAGTCATCCACTATGGATTTAGAGGAACACCATAAGTGGAAGGACATGATATGGTTATGGGGGTCCTCACCACCCTTCCCCTCAAACTTGGGGATGTCCGAAGGGAGTTTGGTGGGCATGGGAGGCCACTTAGGGTCATGTCAGATCAGATCGTTAGTCAATCAGGCCATATCAGGTAGGTTGAGACTGGCCATAAATGGAAAACTAGCAGGAGGATGTGACGTGGTCGAAACGACCTACGTGCTAGCCGTGGATACCTCTTTCGAGTGGTGGTGCAGTGGCGTGAGTCATAAGGGGAATCGAGGAGCCACCTATTGGGGGTGGAGGGAACTGAGTGGAAGGACCGGTACCCCCAAGGGTATCGCTAGTAACCAAAGGGACGGTGGTCAGAATAGATCCACTACCGATGGGTATGGAGGTAGTAACTGGGTGCACTGTAGTGTTGGGGGTAGGTCCTGTAACAATAGGGATGGAGGGTCTCGTGGATGCCATGGTGGGAATGGAAACTGAGGTAGCAATGGGGCCACTGGTGGTTCCACCACCAAAAATCCCATCATAAAAACGGTTGGGATTCACGTCATCCATGGGGCTAGAAGGAGTTGTGTGTATGGGTGAATTTGAATCAGAATCATATGTGAAATAAGGGGCATCAGGATGAGTATCCGACAACAAAGAGGTGCATCTCAAATGAGCACGATGAGGGTGGTCTATGGGACCATACCGTGGGGACTACCCCCGTAGATGATGGAAGTGTCTCAAGGAATCAATGGTGATGAATGTGTAAGTGCAAAAGGTCTATGGTTTCAAAACACGCTAAAAAATACTAGTGCAACTATGTGTACAAAAGGAGAGATATCAAAAAGATGACACTCAGGCCAACAACAAGCTCAAAAACCCCTACTGCAACAATGTGCTACAACAGGTGGAGCGACAATAAAATGGTCAAAATACCAACAAGCAACACTCCTAGAAAGAAAAAGACTCACTAACCTATGGGGTATAGGAGCATGCAAACACCTATCTAAAATATAAGGAAGCTCACTCAAATCATATCCCCTGCAGGGGGATGAAATCCACAGTAAGAAAATACGCAATGGAGAACCAAATGGCTAAGATATATCCCTTTATTGAGAGGGATCTCGAGTAAAAGAGTCTTAGAAGAATGGAAATTAAGCTACCTTAGTCAAAGCAAGTCCGGAAAGGTATACTACAGCTTCAGTTCTTTAGTCATCGCCCACTTGGTATGGTTGCCAGCATGTGCAATGAGAACAACGAGTTGGTGTCCTTCAGTACAGAGTGGAGAGCGATATTCCACCCAGACTTCCAGAACCAATCTTGCTACTTTCCCTCCTAAGGGAGAGGCCACTGGGTAAATTGGTGTCAATTGTGCTAATCAAAGAGGATTTTGGCTCCCTAAAAGACAACAACCATGTCTCAAATGTGTATGACAAGGGGGGTGTTATTTGGATGCCTAACCCCAATGTCCTACCTAGCTACAAAGTTGTTTTTGGGTCCCCAAGTGGGGTTAATGTGTGTTCAATTAAACCAATTTTAGTCTCACTTGAAAATTAGGGAGTGAATGGGTGCACAAGTGGTGTAAACAACCCAAGATACACCGACATGAAATACTGAAATAAACTTTGCTTCTTAAATAAAAAATACTAATTGTTATGATATGCAAAATGATGCAGTAAATAAACTCGCTAAAAGAAGATGCAAGAGATAGCAATGCACAAAGGATGCACGCAAACTAAAATGTCTCAAGAGCTACAGCAAACAAACAACAGAAAAGTACCAATGGAAATAGGTGCAAGCAACCGGAATGTTTTTAGGGAAGCCGAGGTAACTAAAAAAGTCAAAAACAACTGCAGGTCATGGCTATCGGAGATATAGTCATGCTTTGTGAACTGCAGACTGCAGAACAGTCGCGATGGGAGAGGAAAAACCAGCTCAGGAAAAGGAGCGTGGGACTGGTCTCAGAAGGTGTGCTCGGAGCACGGGTTTCGAGCTAGAATGCGCGCTAGAGCACGAGTTTATGGATGAAAGTCGCACTCTTGAGCACGCTTCTGTGGCTGAAAGTCACGCTATGTCTGCTGAGAGCAGAGCGTGCTTTGTGAATAAAAAATCACATTATGGAGCATGGAAACGGTGTCGAAAGTCGCGGTATGGGTCGTAAAAATCGGAAAAGAAAAGGGTACTGCGATTGCAAGGGCTAGATCTGCAAGTACGTGGGGCAAGGATAGGCTATATCTACCCAAAGGGGGAAAACGACTGTAAAAACTAAAGAAAACTGAAAGGAAAATAACAATCAGAAATGAAAAAATGAAAAAATAGCTACTACTCTTACCAAACCATAGATTGATAGGAATAGACCCAGTTGGAGTTGTCAAAACTGTAGCTAGTGTTTTCACACCATCTAATGCAAAATGACACCTACTAAGGGTTATGGAACCCTTAGTAGCAGTTCATGAAAGGGTAGTGTGTGAGTGCAAATAAAATTAAAAACAACTAAACTAAATGCTTACTGCAGTAAAACAAGAAATAACTTGGAACCCATGAATTAAATGTTGATTTTGTATTATGTTGTAAACAATGATTTACAATGGATATTTACCTCAAAAGGTGAGTAGATGGGGGCCCTCACAGCCGTACGAAGAGTGGTGCTTAATATCTCCAAGGTTCCTTGCTCTTCTCCAAATGCTCTAATGGTGGCTGAAACTCAATCGGATTGGGGAAACACAAGATCAAAGGGAAGCTAGGATTTCGGTGGGAATTTTCAGCAACATAAGGGTAGGGAAGAGTGTATGTTGTTATTAAATGGGAGGCCTCCACCACATTTTTATAGCAATTTTGGGTGGTGGTGTATTGTCCCGTGGTATTGGGAAGCCACTAGTATTGGCTAGTGCTATTTGATGGTTTCCGTCCTTTTTATTTTATTTTGACTATTTTCCCTTTTACTTTTTTCTTTTTTGGGGGGATTTTGACCAATTTTTGGAGGATTTTCATTATTTGGTGAGGGAAATAATGATATTTTTCCCATTGGTTACCAACTTAGGGATTTTTGGGTTTTTGGAGGCCAAATATGTAGGAAAAAGGGATAGATGGGTTATGTGAATATGGAGATGAGCGAGGTGAACAATTTTTTGGTGTTAACAAAAGCATTAACATGTCTTTTGGAGGGGGAACGAATCCAATCTTCTAGTGAAGCATGGGAAATATACTTATGTTCTACTACAATGGTCCATAAAAGTTTTTTACTCAGCATCCTCCAAATGCATTTGGCCACTAGAGCTTTGGAGAAGAGAAATATGTTTGTTAGCCCCCATCCTCCAAGGGGTTTTGGGATAGCTATCCTCTCCCATCTAACCCAGGGCATCACAAAATGTTTTTTATGACCTCTCCAAAGAAACTTGAAACATAGACATCATGTTATTTCCAAAATTCCTTTTGGAATCCATGCTAGAGACATCCAGTAAACTAGAATTGCCTCCAAAACCAACTTCACCAGCACCAATCTTCTTTCCCCGGAGATCCATTTGTGACTCCATATCTATAATATTTTCTCTAGTTTTGAAATCAACCACAAACAATTATTTTTTGATAATGGTTGGGTTTTAAATGAAAGCCCAAGTATTTTAGCCCCAAATCAAACTCGACCATCATGAAGAGAAAAAGCGCATGCTAGTACCTCATATCATTTCCATCCATGTTCGCACAAGAGAGAAAGGATTTCCTTTCGTTTATTTGCATCACAGTAGCTTGACAATAGAGAGCTAAAATGCTTGCCAATTTATTTTCATCTCTTCGAGATGCATCGCAAAAAATTAAAATGTCACCCATAAAGAGTAGATGCAAAATATACAATGCCTAGGATATTTGTGTGCCCTTGAATCCTCCAGACCTTTTAGCAGCTTCCAATAAACAACGTAAGCCTTCAACAACTAAAATAAAAAGAAGAGAAGAGAGGGGGCATCCTTGACTTAAACCTATTTCTGCTAAAAAAGGGGGAGGCTGACCCGTTTATCAACACTGCAAAGGAGATTGAAGTGATACAATTCATGAACTTGTTAATGAAGGGAACCTCAAACCCTAAATGAGTTATAATGAGCCTAAAGTAGATCCAATTTAACTAATCATAGGCTTTGGATAGATCAGTTTTATTCACAACACCTTTGGAATTCCTAGACTTGATGTTGTGTAACCCTTCTTGAGCTACACCGATTTCTTCATGTATCTTTCTCCCTTCCAAGAAACCAAATTGTTCATAAGTAATAGCCTTTAAAAGGATGGCCTTGATGCGTTTAGATATGATTTTGGCCACCACTTTGTAAATGCCATTACATAGAGAGATCAACATGAACTCGTTGAAAGAAACAAGATTGCATATTTTTGGAATAAGATCAATAAATGTGGAGTTGAAAGAGGCCATCAACCTTCCCATTGAACGATATTCTTCAACCACCTTTAATAAATCAACCCCCAAGACATCATACAGCTCAATAAATAATTTGACTGGCCACCCATCTTGCCTAGGGATTTTATCCCTTTAAAATATATGGAGCACCTCAATCAACTCCTCTTCTAATATCTCATCCATTAGGCCTATGTTATCATCTTCATCGAAAAAAATCGAGAAGAGTTGGCCTATCCTAATTATTTTTTCAATTGAAGAAACCTCCCGAGCCTTAAACAGAGACTCAAAGTGGTTTCAGCCCATCCTGGCCAAACCTTCAAAAGAAGATACCTCTCCACCATCCTAGTCATTCAAACTCCAAATAATATTTCGGATTCGACGTCCCTTGGAATAATCTTGAAAAAAAATGATGTTTTCATCCCCACACTTAAGCCATATGGCCCTACTTTTCAATCTCCACGCTGCTTCTTATTCTTCTAAGAGATTTCTTCATTTGTTTTCCAATTGGATGAGAGAGTCTTGTGAGTCATTTGACATAAAACCACCTCCTTCTGAATTGTAAATAGTCTGAAGAGAGTCTTCCACCGGTTTTAGTTTATGCTCATCACACAACTTCTTCTAGTGAGCCCATCCAATGGTTTCCTTCTTCAAATTTCTTAAATTTTCAGCAAAATGAGCAGAAGCCGAGACTTGAGAATCTAGGTCAAATGGAATCCATAGATCTCGCATCATAGAGATGAAGGCATCCTCCTTTATCCATCTCGTGTTTAGTTTGAAAGGGCTTGCTTGATTTTGTCCCCTTCCCTTAATCTCCAATAAAATCAGAAAGTGACCAGACTCACCTCCATAACTGACCCATTGCTTCAAATTCACATAAATCTCCACAAGGGATTGAGAGACCAAAAACTTGTCCATCTGATTTGATAAACAATCTTCTTGAATCCTCCATAAGAAATTACCATTCCCAAAATGTATCATATTTAAGAAAAAATGTAAAGGTTCCCGAAATATTTTGTATTTTAGCCATAACGTTTCTCCTATAACTCGAAATTGGGTGGAGTTTAGACCATTGGAAAGGTCTTGAAATTCTCTACAACTTTTCTGTTTTGAGTTTTCTCTGATTCCTTACCATTTTTCCGTGGCGGGCATTTTAGTAAAAAAAATATTTTAAAAGATGTTTGTACTAAAATGCCCACTGCGAACAAACAATAAGGAATCAGAGAAAACTCAAAACAACACAGTTGTATAGAATTTCAAGACCTTTCCAACGGTCCAAACTCTAAAATTATCTTTTGAAATATGTTTTTTTACTAAAATGCCCGCTACAAACAAACAGTAAGGAATCAGAGAAAACTCAAAACAACAAAGTTTTATAGAATTTCAAGACATTTCCAATGGTCCAAACGCTTCCCAATTCCAAGTTACGAGTGAAAATTTATGGCCAAAATACAAAATATTCCATAAATCTTTACGTTTTTTCTTAAATAGGATACATTTTGGGCATGGTAATTTCTTATGTCTTATTTCTCCAACTAGGATTAAGCTTGATAGGATCAATGTCCAAGAGCCCTTTATCCTCTAACCTATGAATAAAATAGTTCGAGAGAGGATCCAATGAGGCCTTAGGTCCCCATACTTCATAAGCTCCTAGGCTGAAATTGAGATCACTGCCCAAAACAATAAAAGAAGAGCTTAAGAAGGAATTCCTCATCAAGTCGTCCAAGAAAGCAACCCTATCCAAATATGGACCATAGATGTTGAGGACTAAAAGCTCCATGCCTAAATATTCTAAGAAGACTTCAATTTCCAAACTTGAGTTAAAACCCCATGAGTTTTTGGCCTTGATTGACTTGGGGTTCCATCCAATCGCCAACCCTCCAGAACAACCTCTAACATCAGAAGTTACTAAAATATATCCTTTGAAGATACCTTCTGAATCTTAACAATATTATGCCCCTCACCCAATGTTTCCTGCAAAAGAATG
Source organism: Larix kaempferi (assembly GCA_027924585.1). Taxonomy (NCBI): domain Eukaryota; kingdom Viridiplantae; phylum Streptophyta; class Pinopsida; order Pinales; family Pinaceae; genus Larix; species Larix kaempferi. The sequence continues at coordinate 2,395,195 of BSBM01000410.1, read as the reverse complement.
ATATATGGAGAATTGAAATCAACCAATCTCATGTGCAATGATTTTTTGGAAGGTATTGCCAAACCCCTGCAATTGAAAGAGAGAATTTTCATTTGGAAACCCTAACAAGGGATTTCATTGCTCTAAGTGCCCAATTAATAGAAGGTTCTTTACCAGCTTCCATATTGGCCCTGGATTTATCCCATACTTTGGAGAAATTTGAATCTTGGTATGCCACCTCTTCCTTTCCCCACAAAAAGACTTCCCAGATTCAACCCTAATCCCTCAGATTATTTTCGAGCTTCACTCTGATTCTGCCTAGGTGTCATATTATATCTTATAGCTTCCTCTTTCGAGTCCTTAGTAGATCCTGACTTAATAGAAACTAAAGGCTTTAGAACCATAGAGTCTTCTTAAATACTTAGGCAGGTTGTTGATCTTAACAGAGGAAGAAGGGAAAGAGATTCCATGGAACCCACAAGAGAAGGGGGAAAGTACTATTGTGAACTTGATATTTCTTGAAAAGAAGAGCATGCATTCAAGGGAAATGTGGAAGATACCATCATACGTGCGAATGAACCTTCCACTTGACCATAATCATTCACACCTTGGCTTCCTTTCGATTTTGTCTACTTGTATAAGCCATCGAAGAGAGGCCCAAACCCATAGGCTACATTGAGGGGGAAAGGTTACTCATGATGGTCAATGGATCCAGCTCATCATCATTCTCCATTGCATGGTTTTCCTCTTCAAACATTCTGGCCTTTAGGAAAAGCCCTAATTTCTCCACCAGTCCAATTGAGTGGGAACATTTTATAGAATCTCTTGGCGAAATTGAAACGACCTTCGACACAAAAGGAAAGTGACAATGATCTGCTAGGTGGCCATACTAATGGCATCGATCACATTGAAAGGGAACACCTTTGTAATCTAGCCTTTGGGAAAGAACACTGGAACCCATTTCAATTTCCATTTCTTCTACTAACCCATTTCTAACATCCAACTTAACCAAAATCCTCGCCATAGTAATTTTTCCTGAAATATCATATGACATATCTGCTTCTATAAACTCTCCCAAGGAGTTCCTAATATCCCTGAAGAATTCTAGAGATCAATAGTCAAGGGGAATCCCTAGAAGATGGACCCATATGGGTGCAATGCCTAACCTTTCACGGCTAGCATCAAACAACAAATACCATAAGTTTAGTGCTAATGGAGATCCAATGGATCAATTCCTTTGCAAAATCCATTGAACATATTTTGATGTCTTTAGAAAAAGAGAAAACCATGCCTTCACTTGAACAAGAGTCGTCGGTAGGTAACCAAACTTATACCCCCTGTAAGCCTCCACCAAGTATTTAAGGGTTTTAACTCCGAAATTATGCCCTTGAACCCTTCCAATGATGGATTTTTCCACCATGGCCACTACGTTGTCAAGCTGGATGTATTTTCCCAACACTAATTTTATGGCCTTGCCCTTTTATTTAATGCATATTTGTTTTTTCTTACCACAACTACCCTTTCCTTTTGAATCCAAGTTTGTGCTCTACTTCTGGGACTGAGAACCATCCTTTCCCCCTTCGGAATTCTGAGCCCGAGGTCCTTTGAATGCCCCTCCCTTTGAAGGAGAATATTGGAACACAAAGCACCCCCTAGAACCATTGTTGTTTGAGTTGAAAAATCTCCGAAGAGCGAAACAAAGACGTTTGGTTCCAATGGAACTTCTCATGGTAGCTCTGAGCTTTAAGGAAGAGATTTGAAACCACGAATCTCAACACAGTAAGGTAAAATAGGTTCTTCAGTGGACAAGAAAGGGAAAACATTATCACTTAGGAGGCCCAAGCCATCCAAAAGACAAACCACACCTAAACAAGGGTACCAAGCCTCAGAGGGTTGGTAGAATACCTGGTAGGATGGGGACCATGACAAATGTTGATATTTTGGAACCATCTCTGATACTGACCTTGGAGGCTCCTGGCTTAGCGAAAAACTACTACTCATATCCAATGAGAAATGCTTGGTGACATCACTGAATTGCTTCCACTTGCGGCAGTCGGACCCTTAGGTCACCTTCTTCCGCGATCTCTCAAGCCGCCGCCTTCCTTCCAAGTAGCACATCCCATATATTCCCTTCCTCCAAAGGATATGAAGAATAATCCACTTTCTCTTTGTCATCTTCCATAATAAACCCTAGTATCAAGGACTATGGAGATAGGCATAAAGTTCACTTCGAGAACTAATCCTGCGGTAAGATCACCTGAACCCTAACCCCGCCAAAAAATCGTTGATCCCATTATGTATTTTATTTATATTATTTTTTCATTTCTCACTTTTGTTCCTAATTTCTTATTTGGTTTTCTTTTTTTGTTTTTGTTGGTTTGAGGGGTTTTACTTTATTTTGTAGGTTAATGGTGGATTTATTTTATGAATTTTCTTCAAAACATATGGATAGCAAATGAGAGGCAAGTTTAGCAAATAAAATGATACATTTTTGTTCAACGTGGGTGCATATCCATAGGGGTTTTCACCTTCTTTTATTTTTAGGTTAACATGGTTTTTGTACACATGGAAAACTATGTTTTGTTCACGGCATTCTAAATGATACATTTTTGTGCAACATGGGTGCATATCCATAGGGGTTTTCACCTCCTTTTATTTGTAGGTTAACAAGGTTTTTGTACATGTGGAAAACTATGTTTTGTTCACGACATTCTATTTTTTGTCCACGGTGCTCCTATTCCATGTGAGCATACTAGTGCTTCTCTTTGGTGAAGGTGCATCAGTGATACTCTTTGGTTAAGGTGCACCAGTGTCGACACTCCTCTTTGTGGAGGGCGCACCAATTTTGGTGCTCCTCTTGGGGAAGGCGCACCGGCGTCGATGCTCCTTTTTGGGCAAGGCGCATCAGTGCTCATTTTTGGTATAAGTGCATTAATGGTCCTATTTTAAGGTGTGGGAACACTAGTTCTCTTATTTGGTTTGAGAGAATTGATTCTCCATGTTATGCATATTATCTCTATTGGATGAGAAGTTTTGGAGAGTTCTCATCAAACATTTTTCATGTAATGATTGAGTGGTTTTGTAATTACAAGAGCTTCACTCATTAAGTGGTAAATTGAGTGTTTGACACTCATCATGGCTTTGTATGGGTGGTTTCATCACCATTTCTATAAATTGTATATTAATTATTGTATATTTTTATGTCTAATGATAATGTCTTATCTCATATGCTTTTAACTATAATTTTTTTATTTCAAACAATCAAAACTATATTTTTTATTTAATATTCGGCAAGTATTTCATTTTTAAATTGTAAATAAGAGATTTATTAATAAACAAGTATAAAAACTAATACTTGTAATATTCAAAATCAAAGTTATTATATCACTGCATTTTAATAATCATCTATTTATTAAATCACCTCCCTTTATTTGCACATTCACAAGGTTTTTGTATGCAACATATTTTTTTTTGTAATTGATGTTCATCTTTTAACATTTTTCATGTAAGAATTGAGTAGCTTTGTAATTACAAGAGATCCACTCATTAAGTGGTAAATTGAGTGGTTTGACACTCACCATGGTTTTGTATGGGCAGTTTCATCACCATTACTATAAATTGTAATACTTAACATTTCAATATTATTTTTTGTATATTTTCATAATATTATGTTTATATTTATTGATAATGTCTTATTTCATATGCTTTTAACTATAATTTTTTATTTCAAACAATCAAAATTATAATTTGTGTTTAATATTTGACAAGTATTTCATTTTTATATTGTAAATAAGATATTCTTTAATAAACAAGGGTAAGAACCAATACTTGGAATATTCAAAATCAAAGTTATCATATCACTTCATTTTAATAATCATCTATTTATTATATCACCTCCCTTTATTTGCACATTCACAAGGTTTTTGTACGCGACATATTGTGTTTTCTCATCGATGCTTATCTTTGGTATGGGTGCACCGATGCTCATTATTGGTTAAGGTGCACCTGTGCTCATTTTTGGTATAACTGCACTGGTGCTTGTTTACTATAGGTGCACCGGTGGTCCATGACCCATGTGCACTAGTGTTCTTTTGAAAAAAAAACATCAGTGCTCCTCTTTGGTGAAGTAACACCAGTGTCGGTGCTCCTCTTTGGTGAAGGAGCACCAGTGTCGGTGCTCCTCTTTGGTGAAGATGCACTGGCGTCGGTGCTTCTATTTGGTGAAGGAACAATGATGTCAATGCTCCTCTTTGGTCAATGTGCATCGATGCTCATATTTGGTATAAGCACATCGATGCTTATTTACTATAGGAATACTAAACCTCTTCTAGAAACCTCTACCCACTAAAAAAAAACCTCTACTGAAACCTCTGTGAGTGCCCCCACTGAAACTTATGTTACCAATTATGGAGGCTGTAGCAAAGGATTTTTTACAATTTTCCAAAATCTTGTAACACTAAAAACCTCTACTAGAAGGTGTTTTCCTTGTAGTGACTAAAAGGTGCTTAGGTGGATTCTATGTCATGCATGTGCATGGATTGGAATATGTTGTTGTTGAGAGAGATGTGAATTAAAGATAAATGTATATTTTTAAGACACGGATTTGAATGGAATCTATGAAGCACTTCATTTGCCATGCTTTGAATTCATTAAGTCCAAAGTTGAAAGTGAGATCAATAACAAAGGAATGAACAAGCTTTATGACAAAGTGAGGGGTTATCTAGGAAAAAATATGTACAAAGAAAAGTGAATACACTAGATAGTATCTTCATTTTCTTTTTCCTTGCATCTTGCGTCACTCCTTGTATTTTCAAACATTTGAGGGTAAGACAAAATACATCAAGAAGTTGTAGAAACAATATCTAATCTGTTTACATAATGTGATGCAAGTTATAGTCAGAACTTGCCCTAGTAATGTTCTTCATTTTCTTTCTCCTATAGGGAACTTCAAGTGCACAAAAAGGTTTGCAACTAATTCCCTAGGTGAAGAAGATGAACATGAGTATTTTAATATACAATCAACATGATCCAAAGGTAACTCAATAAGCTAGCTTGAATGGTTGAGTAATTTGAACTTAATGCAAGAGATCTTGAGGTCAATTCCCTATGCAAGTTGCCTTTGTTGTGTGCCTTACTCAATGTCCCTGTTAAGCCAAATATCATAATCAACATAGGAAAATTTTCATTGGGTGTCATCTACAAATGCGAGATAGTGTCTAAAAATTCTCTTTAGAGTGTTCCTTGCAAAAAAACACACCATTCATAAATATTGGAAACTATCTTACCAAATATATAAAAAGACACTCCTACGATAGTTTATCTACATTAGTACATCCCTTTATTTTATCTATTGAAATATCCATTAAATGCAATATTTATTATCGCTATTCCATGATGAGTTAGAAATATTGAACATATTAATGCTAGTGAGATTGCATTGTGTGACTTCTAAGAATTAAATCCTTTATGACATTGAAGTTTTCTTCATTAATGTTAATGTATTGTATTTTAGCCCACCTATAAACGTATTGTAGAAATATTGCAGTTTTTGAACAAATAGTTTCATCAAGATTCACATATTTGTATAAATGAAATGAATTATCATGATGTGTAGACATATTTACAAGGGAATAATTTTTTATTATTTTTAACAATAAAAATGAATAAATTGTGTATTAAAAGAAGATGCAACCAAACTAGATCACTTGTGAGATAATACAAAAAGAGAGATGATCTTACTAAAAAAATTGTTATATCGTGCCTGGAGGATTTAAACTATAAATCTCTATGGCATTGCTTATCAAACTAATCAAACTAATGTTATTAGAGTATACTTATAGAAAAAAATGCTTTCTCATAGAAACATCCTAGACCTCGTTGGAGGGGTGAGATTAATGTTTGTACACATCCATGTCTTCCATCCATTGATGTAATGGAGGTTGAGGAGAGGGAATCCTTAATAAGAGTTATAACCATGTATTGTAACATTGCACATTCTTCCTCTACGACTTATATTTTCCCCTTTTGTTGTATAAAGTTACCCATTACAGTTGCATTGCATTCTAAGAGTGCTCCAATCCATTAGCTTTTGGAGTGATAAAGAATATAGAAGTCTTGTTCCCATTGGTAAAATCTTCAAGGTGACAAAGAACCTTGCAAATTTCCTAAGTGTCTTTTTGACAAGAGGAAGATTTGTTGTGATTGTCCCTAACTCCAACAAATATTGAATAGTATCTCAACCCTTGGAATAAACCACTTGTAAAATTGGCCAACCACAACAATTTAAGACCTTTTCTACATGGATGGCTTGGTTAGTTGGGGAATAGGCCAATGCTTTTATGGAAGAGGGAAAATGGGAGGATCCTTAATGTCAACAAAAGAATCCTTTTTCCAACATGATAGTGCCAAAGCCTTGGAAAAACACAATGTAAATGAATTATCTAGACCAAAGAATGTACATATAATCCAAGCTTGAAACTAAAACCACTAAACCAAACATGGTCCTAAATCCAAAGACATGAATGGTCGAATTCGTTGTCATGTAAATAATATATAAGAAGCCTAAAGGATATGACCACCAAGTCTTGAAAGATAGCGATACTACCAAAACCCTAAGCAAAGATGGATAATCTAAATCAAAGAGAAAACATAACAACCAAGATAGAAGCCAAAACGACTAAACCAAGCAAAGTCACAAGGGAAAAGAACTCTAATGCCACATAAATAGTTGCATGAGAACCTTAAAACCTGAATTCTTCAATGAACATGTCAAAGAGCAAGCTAATAATACTCGGAGAGCCTATAATGCACCATGATCTAAAGGATTCCAATCTTCCTAGAACCAAACCCAAAGACAAATGTCGATCACAATAACAACAATTGACTAGAGAAACTATTAGAGGCTTACTCGTAAGCATTGGAGAGACCAAATCAAAACACCACATGCTTAACTAGTCTTAATTCCTTACCTGGTTGCATAACACAAAATCCCATTTTCATTCATGAAAGAGAACTCCGCGGCTTCAAAAATCGTGGAAGCCATAAACTCTAGCATGTGTAGATATAGAGCTTGACTAAATGCCTCGTCCTTGCTCTCATAGACACCATAGATCCTTATTAGGCATATTTGTTTCTTGAGATTGATTATCATGCAATTGAGGATGGCGGGTGATACCTAGGGGATGGGAGAAAACTCCATCACCACATTTTGGTTGCAAAAACCTTCTACCAACGTAGAGGCTAGATTGGCATGCAAATTGGCTTCCTTGTTCAGATTCCTTAGGATACGAAGGAATTGAATTCCATAAAATTTTGGCAATGATTATGGTGAGCTTATCATCATTTGGAGGATGGACGTTGTTCATAAATTGGATGATGATAGAAGAGTCCCTAAAGACCATCAAATTCCTAATATTTAAAGAGACCACGACCTTAATTCCCTGTAGAATAGAGTAAGCCTCAACTTGGTTGTTTGATGTTGTACCTAATTACCATTCAAAGCTAAGTTCTTGAGTTCATTTGGGATCAAGATGATCTGCCCCACACCTGCCACCCCAATATTCACAAGGGAATATATTAATAAGTGAACAAATTCAATTTTTTTTATTAAAATATTTTCCAAATTTGATAAGAACTTTATTGAAAGTTACAATTCCACCTAATTGATATAAACTTTAACTATAAATATTATCTTTTAGTCCATCTTAAAAAAACTCAAATATTAAAATAAATAAATAAAAAATTTACTTCGTTTGAATAAAAAGAATTAAATTTATTCACTTACTACCTCATTTCATTCACAAACAATAATATCCTCCCTAATAACATGATAACATGAGGCTTCATCATGTTTGGGAATGAATTTTGAAATTAAAGTCAAAATTAAATTAATAAAAAGTCAAAGGCTACGTATGGTTATTAAAGCATCATTGTAATTATCATTAAATTCCTACATTCTTAGAAAGGATGGTAAATAGATTTGTAAAATGTAAATATTTTATAACATATTCTAAGAGATCTTTATCATCATCTTAATTCTTTTCTTTATGATCCCTAATAACATGATGCTTCATCATGTTTGGAAATGAATTTTGAAATTAAATTCAAAATTAAATTAATAAAAAGTCAAATATTACATATAATTATTAAAATATCAATGTAATTATTATTAATTTCCTACATTCTTAAAAAGGATTGTAAATAGATCTATAAAATGTAAATATTTTAGAACATATTCTAGAAGATCTTTATCATCATCTTAATTCTTTTCTTTATGATCCCCATTGTTGAGTACTAGAATCAATAACCCTTATGCTTCAAGTATAAGCAAGAGTACCATGAACACATCAATCATTAAGGGGGCTGGACAATGTGTAGCAATACACTATCATCTAATCATTAATGTTTATCTCTTAAAAAAAATTCATTGCATACAAATTTTAATCTTTACAAATTTGCTTTTTGTTTTTATTTATGTTGTTCCGGAAAAGAAATTAAATTAAACATAATTTGAATTCGTATATATAAAATTATGGAAGAGTTCTCGCTATCTTCACAATATTGATACATTATTCTTAAAGAACATATGAAATATTGATACATTCTTCACAATATTGATACATTCTTCTTAAAAATTGGAAGAGTCTCTACTTCATTATTGGCGGTTGTTCCCAATCCTTACACAAACTCTGTATCCTCTTATCTTTCAAGATCAAATATGATCCCACTCTTATCGTCCTTATTTAATTCCAAACTACTTATAAAATTACTAATATTCACAATTTATACCATTTAAAAAATAATTCTGAGAACTTTATGTCATGCCAACTCACTCACTATAATTGTGAGAACTTTTGGTCAATCATCTCCATGCCAACTCACTCAGTGTTTGCAATACACTCAAACATCTTTGTCTTTGGGTAAGTTGAATTCAATATGAAGATTTTTTTTCGTGGATAGCGAGGGGCCCACACCTTAGGGATGGATTAGTGTTTCCAACTTGTCTAAGAAACATTGTGTGATAGGATTATATAGTGCTACTTCAAGGATGGATCAGTCCTTTTCAACATACTTGAAAGAGACTATGTAGCAAGTTCACACAATGCAATTATGTTTAATGTGTGGTTGACAATGCAATTATGTTTAATGTATTGTTGAGAGCTTACCATGTTTCATAGACTCAACAACTCACTTTAGGTTAAAAGAGATTAAAGGTCCCATAAAATAGACCCAATAATATGATGAAACCAAACCTCACACAAACTAACTAAACTACTTGCCAATATGAAGCTATTAATATTTATAATGTTATATGAGCTCAATTTACAAAAACAACATTTATGATGTACTAAACATTAGTTTAAAACAATATCTTCATCTTTTAATGAATGGGTGAGTCAAGATGATTTTTAATATCTCAAACTCACTTGTCAAATTTCATGGTTCAATTTTTATTTAATGAATGGGTGAGTCAAGATGATTTTTAATATCTCAAACTCACTTGTCAAATTTCATGGTTCAATTTTTATTTAATGTTTTAAGTGTTTTAAGATACCATGCGTTAAAATCCTTTTACTTATGCAGAGCATGTGTTTTTTTAAATGCAAACATTGAAAACACTTTTTATAAAGAACTTCTAATAATACTATTAGATTCTAAAAGAAATAAAATATGAAGGGTCTGTTCTATCTCATTATGATGAACAATTATAATAATTTTTTTTTTTTCAGCAAAAAAAAACCATACTATTGGTATTCATGTTAGTGAATCAAATAGTACAAAAATGAGTAAACCTGAAACCGAGTTATGATCAGTTATATGCTGATACCTATTTCATCAAAAACATATATTCCCATCGCCATACATAAAGAACCGGTAATAGTTCATCAAAAATACAAAATGCTAATACATCATCAATTTAGAGATCAAAGATCTGGACCGAACCAAAATCAGTCATCTTTGATGCTTGAAATTCCTCCCAAATGATTGCCCCTTCCTCTCCATTGTATGCAGCTTTGGATAGCGTATCAACCATGGAGTTATGTTGTCAATAGATATGGTCAAAGGTAATATCGCCAAAGAGTTGTATTTTTTCTTGAATTCTGCTACACCATTGATAAAGAGAGATAACATTTATGTTGTACTCTCCTCTAGCCCATTTTATGGTCACCCTTGAGTCTCCAAAGACTGCCAATTTCGGTAGGCCAAAATTACTTGCGACGATAAGAACACACCAGAGAGCAAGTAATTCAGATTTCATGTTAGTGCCTCTTTCGCAATTCAACTTCAGTGTATAATAATGTTCCTCATTTAGGTAGATGACTCCACCCACCGCACATAGGCCATCGCATGCAGCCCCATCAAAGTAAACAACAGGTCTGTGCTGAGGAGGGCAGAAGGTGCTAGTGCACTAGTACAAAATGAGAGATAAGTGACTAAGTGACTAAAAAAGTTAGTCACCACATCTTTTTCAAGGGATAAAAGACTAAAATTGAGCAATTTTAAGTGATCCAACTAAAAAAACTAAGAAAAATGACTAATTTAGTCACGGGATAAAATATACGACTAGATAACAAGTGACTAAAATAAAAGTGACTAACATAAATGACTAATTAGTCATAGAAATACAAATATGACTATCTAACAACGACTAAGAATATGTATTAGTCATTTATGTTAAGTCATTTTTAGTTTTGTCACCCTAGCAATGGAAAATCACAATTTTGACAATGAATTTGTACAATTTACTAAATTTTAACACCGCATATGTTAATGGGGTCTTTGAATCCATCTGTAGTGTTAAAATTTACTAAATTGTAACTTTTTATATGGATTTAGAGACCCGAGTGACGTTAATGGTATCACTGGCAATGGAAATTGCAGTTTTGAGAATGAATTGTTACGATTTTAACAATGTAGATGGATTCAATGGTCTCTAGATGATCTGCTTGAACCATGCTAGTGTTAATTCTCAACATCGATGATTTTGAATTGTCGAAAAATAGTGACTCCAACACACCTATCAAATTTTGTCATCCAACCATTCTGATCTCACCATCATGTCTAGTTTGAATCACTTTTCGTGTGCATATCTCATTTCATCATTTTCATAGCTTCCATTGGACCCCTTCGACAGACTTACAACCAGTTTGCATTTCATGTGTGGTCGTTTTGTGGTTAGGTCAAGTTTGGATTTTAGTAGTTTCTTGTTAATCATATTGTCATGCCGCGAAGTCAGTGTCATAATTGTATTCAACTAGTCACACTAGTCATGTCCATTTTTCGTTTGACAAACATCGTCATCGTTTGATCCCCTCGGCACTTAGTTGACAATTATCGTTTGACAATTAAATTTTGTCATTTTTGTGTCCTTCATTAATTCACAGGATGCGTCCGTGTGTCATTCTTCTCTTACGTCTATGCTTGGAAAGTTGAAAAATATTCCACCCCTAAGTCTTATATCAAAAAATCCAATATCCCATATTTTATAAAAAAAATATTATTGCTTCCCCCTTTTAATTATTTCCCTTATCCTAGTTTTTAAACCCCTTTCTCTCTAAAATCCTCACCCCTTCCCATTTTCATTTACATAAAAAAATAATAAATCACCTTTAAATCCCAAACCCCTTCATCTTCCTCTTCGAAAAGTCTCCTCCCTCGAGCTCCTTTTGTCTTATTCTAAGTTTCATATTCCCCATTTTAAATGAAAAAAGTGGCATTTCTATAATCCCTAATCCCCTTTACAATGTACAAAATGTTTTTAATCCCCTTTATAATGTATATATTAAAAACATATAATATGCCATTCCCCTTTTTTTTCACAACAGAAAAAATCTACACTTTATATTAAAGTATATAAAAGGAACAGAATACATAATCCTCCACATTACATCACAGCTCATGCATAAAAACAGGGCATCAAGAAACCAACAGCCACAGGACAGATCAGATCGAATACCACACAACCAACTGCCCAAATACTACGCAGAACAAAACAAAAGCTCTAGATAGAGATAGGGAAGCCTGTCAGCGACAAAAAACTGGAAACCCAACCAAAATGAAGAGATAAGGGATCTAAATGATTCACCTGAGAGTTAAGAGTATGATGAAAAGAAGACACAGAGAAATAAATAGGAAAAAAGAAAAAAAACTCAAGGCAGCGAAGCCAGTGAAGGGAAATACAGCAAAGATCCCGAATCAGACAGGGAAAGACCATCCCATAGCTCAAAATGGATAAACCCTTCACGAGCCAGCAAACCACACTTGGATAAAACATCAGCATCAACATTGGCTTCGCAGTAAATGGGGGAAAAATGGATGCCCTACATCCTTAGAAGGAGAGACTGAATCTGCAGCATCCAATGAGAGAGAGCCAATGCATGAATTGAACCAATACCTTGCGCCCAGTTGATGACAGCCAAAGAGTCACCTGCCACTAGTTGAATGTCGATTTTCCTGACCCTGGAGAAGAACAACACCAACCATAGGGAAACAAGCTCGCTTTTAGTGTTGGTACCTACACCACAATTCAACCAAAGGTTGAAATGCTTAGATGGTGTCAAAAAAATGACGGCCCCAACACCACAAAGGTCGCCCCCCTCCTGTGAAGCACCATCGAAGCATGCATAAATCCCCCCCGGATCAAAAAGGGGGCAAAAAGCGGCGAGCAACAACCAAAGGTCGGCGAGTGGTGGAGAAACTAGAGAATTCAAGATAATTGGATGGAATAAAGTAAATGAAAAAACATTTGGCCTTTGGAACTTTTAAGTGAAAAACATTTACAAGTAAGGCCTTTTATCTCTTTGGATCCTTCGAAGATAGATTTATGACTCACAAGTGTAATTTTTTCAATCTTTTCATATTTTTATTAATCATTTTTTTATGTCAATGTTTAGCAAGGCATTAAATTGATGTATGAGTTCCTTGTTTGAAGGACAAGGGAATCCCTCCCAATTATTTCAAGCTTAATTTACTGAGGTGTGCATATTTTACCTCACCCATAATATTGAAAAAAAAACATGTTGTTAATGGTCAGACTCATTCATGTACGAGTGAATACATTTAAGACAGGTCTATACCAGTAAATATAAGAATGATAGGAAGAAGACTAATAAGTTTAAAGTGCACACTTTGTTTTTCACACAAGAAAATTTGTTATACAATGTGCGCACTTTAATAGAAAGGAAAGTAATTATGGCCTTTTCCAAGTGCTGCAAGAATAAGTACTTGTCACGTGCATATCCCATTTCATCATTTTCTCTTCCGTTTGACCCCTTCAACAGACTTACCAATATTTTGCATCTCATGTGCATTCATGTTGTGGTTAGGTCAAGTTTGGTATTTGGTCATTTCTTGTCAATCACATTTTTAGGCCGTGAAGTCAGTGTCATTTTCTTCAACTCGTCACACTGGTCATGTCCATTTTTTGTTTGACAAAAATCGTTACCGTTTGATCCTCTCGGTGCTTAGTTGAAATTTTGGCAAGTCAAAGCTTCGTGTCATGACAATTAAATTTTTTCATTTTCATGTCCTCCATTAAATCACATGAAGAGTCCATCCATCAATCTTCTCAAGTTAAAAAATTCCCCCCCTCCTAATTCTTATAGAAAAAAAACAATATCCCCTATTTTATAAAATAAAATATGGGTGCTTCCCCCTTTTAATTATTTCCCCTATATCATAGATTTTAAATCATTTTCTCTCTTAAGTCCTCACTCCTTCTCATTTTCATTTACATAAAAAAAAAAAAACCTTTAAATCCCAAACCCCTTTACCTTACCCTTCCAAAAGTCTCCTCCCTCGAGCTCTTATTGTCTTATCCTAAGTTCCCTATTCCCCATTTTAAATGAAAAAAGTGGCATTTCTCTTGTCCTGATCCCTTTTACAATTACCCATTTAAAATGAAAAAGTAGCATTTCTCTTGTCCCTAATCCCTTTTACAATTAAAATTATCAAGCTAAAATAGAAATGGGATATTATTTCCCCTAATCCCCATTACAATTATATGATCTAACTTTGGTTTTCTATAAGTTATACAATAATTTCTTGTAACATAAGGTTTTTAGTCTTTGCCTAGGTGATAGATTATGTGTTCTACCCTTCTCAATTAATTTGTACAATCACATTAAATATATTTTAAATTTATAATATTGAATGAAATGATTTATTTAAATGTAATTATTTAATAAAATATGTTAATACATGTTGAATATTTATTAGACCAAAGTCTTTAATTATACTAATATTATCATTGACAAGAATTTAAAAGAATAAAAATAAAATAAAATACAACCTACATTTAAATATACATTAGATATCAAAATATTTTTTTTTGGGTGTATAGGGAGACAAGTTCGGGGGCTAAGATCCATTAATTGTAAATTGTTGCATTGGCCTATCCTTATGCTTCTACTACCTTCCACCACATTCACACCACAGAAAAATCATGTTTTCAGAATCCGCGCATCTTTGTTCAAATCGCAGCAAGAAATTCAAGCCATAGTACGTGCACTTCCCCTTCTTGCCTCAAAGTCTCAAACAGATGGATAATAGTAGATGAGATTTGAACCCCCATTCACTGTGAAGCTTTCTCTCCAGGTCGAATTCATACATTTATCATGGAGTCAAATCATTTTCCTCAGAAATCATCCTCTGGCCATTGGTTTCTATGTCGCTAGGTATTTTTCGCAGTAAATATGGTTGAATTTCATGCATTGTAGGGATTTTTAGCATTAAAGATGGTTGAATTTGAGGCATTCTAGGGTTTCTAGAGTTATTGAATAGGAATAGAGGCATATGAGAGAGAAAAAAGATTAGACATTATTTCAGAGTTTTTGGGTTCAAATGGCAAGATTGCATGTGGCTTTTGATGTACTTGCCCTGGATACAAAACCTCTGTCTTTGGATCTGCTAAAATTGAGAAATAAATTAAACTAATTAACTAGTTAGGTTGATTGCCTTGTTAAGTTCTTAATTTCTCCCTTGGTTCTCATTATTTTCTATTTACGAGGGGATTTGTTTTCTTTGTTAATGCTAGAGATGTTATTGGAACAACCCCTCTGTCGGCCAATTTTTTTTGGCATTGATGTCAAAGACTCAGTAAGAAGCAAGTTGTGTCTGTTATCTCTCTTGATCTCGGGACTGAGGAGCAGTAGGAGTAAAAGTTGAAGAGGTTATAAGTTTGAATAGCTCTGATTTTGGGTGAGGTAAATGAATGACAACAGAATACACAGCCACAGAGGAAGAAATATGAAGGGGCACCCGAACACATTATAAGGAGACAGTCAAGCCAGTCCTTGAAGTATACTCAGGTCTAAGCATACACAGTCACAAAATTGTAGATGGAGTAGACATAGCACTAATCATGATTTAATTACAGACATCATTTTTTCAGTATGCAAAGGTAAATAATGTATGATATGAGGAAGGGCGCATTGTTATCAGCAACCGGTTTTTGAAATGCTTCAGACTTGGTGTGAAGACTGTCTCTAAATTTAACTGCTATTCAAACCAATCTGAAGTTGCAGAGTCTACAAGCATTTGGAGTTCGTTCAAGTTATATGCGGCAGCATTTACCTATTTCTGGATGATGTCATCCCTTCTCTGTGTGACCCTACCAGCTAGTTGAGGACATTTCCTTGAGTATTTAAGTTGGAATTTCCTTCGTGGAGTCCTATTTTAGGAATGGGGTTTTTAAAATATAAAAACTCCAATTCATATCCTATTTGAAGACGTTGGCTAGAGTTTTGCAGTTGCTTTCCCACGTTTTATTGCAGCTAGAGTTTTGGGGTTACTTACCCACGTTTTATTGGAGAAAAAATATATTTTTTTTATTTCAAGAGCAAGCACCCTCACTAGTATAAGTAAGGGAGCCATTTGAATCTAAATGGTGGAGATGCATTTTGATGTAAAACTGGAGATGAAGATCTGAGGCAGCGTGAGGCTACTAGCTGGAAGATAGAAAGATTACATCAGCTCCAAGGCAAGGACTTTGTATCAGCATTAGGGCAGCGAAGTTGTTAACTGTGGCAGCGAATTCTTAAAGGTAAAAGACAGACTCTGTTGGATTCTAATAGTCGTAGATTGTTATGTCTATCGTAGGATTTAATGCTCAGCCAACTGATTGCTCTTTTTGAAATTGGATTTATCTTCTCGTTTACAGCTTAGTGGTATTCATTTCCTGGCTTTTGCATTAGACTTTACCCTAACTTTTATTATTGCCTTCTCCTCCGAACCAAGTAGTCCCATAGATCTTCTCAATCAGATTCTCCCAGGAACTGGATTGTAAAAAGGTCTATCTTATTTAGTCCAATGCCTTAGGCCTTTGTCCAATATGGTAAGAAGCTGCCTTAAGCTTAAGAGAGCAGCTTAGAGCCCCCTTTTTATATTTATATACAGCATTTCAGGCAAGTGATACCTTCCTTTTTTATATTCCTTTTATGAAGGCGCTCCCACGGGATATAGCAGATGTTGTTGTACTGCCTCACCTCCACGTTTTGTTGTCCATCCTCTTATCTTTGTAAAACAAGACTAGATTTATTATTCTTTTATTTTGGGTGATGCTGTTGGGCATTTGCTTTTAGGCCATCCACTGCCGCTCCCACCTATTCTAGCTAGGAACCTGATCCAAGCAAGCCCAAGCATATATATGGTAAAACAGCCTGTGTTGTTAATGCCAAGTGATTGGATCACTCCATCGGAGTCAAAGGAAGTCCATTTAAAGTACTAGTATTATCTCCTGTTTTTTCCAAGTTAATTCAAGGGCATGTCTAATTATATAGAGCTTGGGATTTTATGCTAGCTAATATATATTGGCTGGTTCTATTCTTATATTGTCTCAGGTGTTGGAACGACCCTTTAGGACTTAATGTCGTGTTTATATCTAAATGATTCTTACTCAACTATTAGGATCTCTATATAAAGCAGCTTTAAAAAAAACATACTCTATCAAAGATGCAATACCGATAAAGAATACCTTTTCATCAATGAGCTCGTGAGATGCATTATTTCTAGCAGTCTAACCTTGATGGGCACAAGAAACAAGTAAATTGTATCCTCATTTAACGTGTATAATAATTTGGTAGCATTTCCTATCTATGGGGTTATTACTAAAATTAGAAGGTTTGACACAAAACGTATTCATTTTACATACCCATCCCAGATCCATTTAAGGTACAAATTCATTTAGGGTATGTTTCCGAGTTGATTGTTGTCTGTACCTAGAGCTGATACAGCTCTAGGCTATTCCAAGAAGAGAATTTAGTGATTCCCATGAAAAGTCCTTAACAAAAATTAATTGTAAAATGCAATCAAGTGAGCTTGACAATATAATGCTGGGCACATTTTGAAAGCCTAATGTGTACACTATAGTCATCTAGTATTACTTTTATGTTCAATCTTTAAAGTTAGTATTTGATCATGTATGTGATTTATCTAACACCTCTTCATGTAATCCAATATTAGTGCTACCCCTATGCAGCAGTTTCGGTTGAACATAAAATAAGGCAGTCTAGAGTGCTAAGACCTTTAGTTCTGATTATTGGGATTATCCAATTAACTTATGTGGATTAAATTTATCGAATTAGAATGAAATGAAATCTGGAGAGAAATAAAGTCTCTACCATATAACTCTCTTAGATTGTTGAGAGTACTGTTGCCCCTGTGCAGTAGTTTCGGTTGAACTTAAAATAAGGCAGTCCAGAGTTCCAAGACCTTTAGTTCTGATTATTGGGATTATCCAATTAACTATGTGGATTAAATTTATTGAATTAGAATGAAATGAAATTTGGAGAGAAATAAAGTCTCTACCGTATAACTCTCTTAGAATAGTCAGGGAATGTTTATAGAAAGAAAATGCTTATTCACTACTAGGAGTGGAAATAGAATAGAGCAGTAGAAGAGATAGAGTCGTAGAGAGCTAGCTTAGACCGAGTCTAAGAGGAGTATATTGGAACTACTAACTACAATTATTAGTGAAATATATCACCAACTATACTTCACTTCTCTACGCTTCAACCTACTACTGGTTTGAGATGAAAGGGTGC
Organism: Larix kaempferi; assembly: GCA_027924585.1. Taxonomy (NCBI): domain Eukaryota; kingdom Viridiplantae; phylum Streptophyta; class Pinopsida; order Pinales; family Pinaceae; genus Larix; species Larix kaempferi. The sequence continues at coordinate 2,377,175 of BSBM01000410.1, read as the reverse complement.
TTGACTGGTATATATTCATTTCTTTGTGTTTACCAATATATGTTTCCTACTGACTTGGGCAGATAATTTAATTTTCAACGCAGCAGTTTTTGTCTCCTATAAAAGTTGGGCCTTCCATTCCACGTTCATTTTTCCATTCCCTGTACTTGTTTTCACTACAACTAAACGATGCACATACTTGATCATATTTACTAATCTTAAATTGTACTGGTGCACTTAACATAGTAGCTTATATTTTGTAACTCTTGTCTGTATGTACCATATATGTTTATGGTAGAAATCTTAAGCATATTATTTCCTAAAATATTTTAAAGAGCTTGATAGCCTCCTTTTCCAGATCGTTAAATCACTACATGGCTTTTTGACATTTGGAAGAGCTGGATGATGATGACCTTGTAATCCTCACATTAGTGAATTTCTCTATAAAGGTGTTGAGATAGGATGTTGCGCTATATTATAAAAACTTAGTGGCATTATAACTTTTTCTGGAAATATTTATTTTTCAATTAATTTTTTTTTAACAAAACTGTTGCAAAACAGATAAAATGTCATTGCACCTTTCATTTTCCATTGCACCTTCCATTCCATACCTCTAAGCCAATTACCATGGCCATCGCTCAACCATGAAGAAGCGCCATTTCTATGTCAAGAACACAAGTGTACGTCCTGTTCATCCAAATGCCTATCCATGAAGCACTGCAAGCTTGATCCTTGTGAAGGATTTCACAAGAGATGTGATGAAAATCATATGTGTAATCCTCATAAAATATGAGGGGTCACTGTACCCACATTAATACGATTATTTTATCTGGTCACTTTTTGGGGTTATTCTCCTATTTCTTTAGGAGTTTCTATGCAACTAGTCATCACTCTTATACTTGGGAGATGTGCAACACGTCTGTATTTGGCATATTCAGTATTTGTTGTGCTATTTTGGGTAATTTTGTTTATAACAAATGGTATAATTATATAGGAGTATTGGGTTCATTATGAGTGGTATTAGAGTAGAGGTTCTTGGAACAACACTTTCAAGGAGTACCTTGAGTGCATGGAGACATAACTTTCTCTAGTCAAATCCAAATTCAGTGAAACTTGGACTAAGAAAAATGTGATATTGGGTGATCACGGGTCAAAGTTTCATTGGATTTGGCACCAAATTTTAGGAGATCCAATCTAAATAAGTTAGGAGCTAGGGATTATGGAATCAGGTTAGGGTTGATTCATGAGATTGTTGGGCATGAATATGGACAGAGACAACGGTTTTGGACACAATTTAGGGACTACCCCACCTTCTCAACAATAGCATAGCATTATAAACCAGTAGCAAATCATGGCAATTCTCAACTCTGGGAAAATAGTAAGGTCAGTTTTGTGCACATAACAGAGGTAAGGAAGCTTGATTTTGCCCAAAGTCAGTGAAGAATCAACATTCTACGCATGCTTGCAGTAGTAAGCAATGGTTAAACCTCAATTGTTTGGCAACCTGAGCATTTTCAGACCTTGAATCAACAATAGATTGATATCAAAAGAAAATTTGGGCATTAAAATAGCCTCATATCTCCATAGATCTTAACCCATATATCTTGGAATTGATGCTAGAGGCATTGTCTTTCGATGGTTGTTATCATTGCATATCCTTTATTCCACCTTGATTTTGTTGTTGGGATCAAGCTAAAAATATGGATAGGAGAATATGAGGTTTGGTCATGTGGTATCTTTGGTTTAACATGGGGTTAGCACACTACACAGGATATCTTAGAAAATTTAGACATATCATAGTGGAAGAATCCAATAAAAGCATAAAATGATTTATAGCTAACGCAATATACTGCATCAACCAGTTCTCCTGTAAACTAATAGAATTATAGTTGTGTCTTCTCATACATAGTTGTCTATAATGTATGCCCCATTTCATGTGTAAAAAAGGGTTTTCCAGTGAGATATTAAAAAAACAAAAATTCCAATGCAAAGTGTTTCTCTGCATGACCCATAAAGTAAAGAAGATACTAGTAATAAGAAGTGATCCGACCTGAGAATTCAAGATGCAAAAACCTTACAATGAATTTCTAAAGAACAAGGCCTGCCTTAAACCCATGAACCATACAAACAACCTCCATATTTCTAGTTCTAAATATTATCGCATTCATCAGTTCATTGATGTATCACATCCTATTCATAAAATGGTCGTCCCCAAGATTGGTTCAGCTGATAAAAAGCAAATTTGCTTTCACCAGATTGACAAAAGTCAAATCTGGCACCATCAACTGACGTGCAAGGTGTCAAGCTCAGCCTACACTCCAGTGGGAATGCAGGTCAATATCAAACACTTGGGAAGATGAAAGTGAAAATGTCATGAGGAACCTCCTGAGCATGCACCATGATATGGATAGGAGAATACGAGGTTTTGGATGAATCATGAATATGATGCTAACTCCTTTGAGAAGCTAGGAATTACATTAACTTTCTGACCTGTAAATGATACATAATTTATGTTACATTTTGAGTTGAATATAACTAAAATAGTAGTTTTTGCTTCTTGGTAAATTGAATAAAGGACTTAATTTCTATGAGCTGATAGATCTCACTAGTACTTGTTTCATACAGATCAAGCACATTAGATGAATTAAATGGGTTTATCCACATCCCCGGTTTCTTTGTCGGGCCTATGGGATGCACACAACTTATTTTATTCTCTATATTATGATGTGTCGTAGTTCTAGTCCCATTGACCTATTTTGGTAACTTTTGGACATTAATATGATGTTTTTCTTTCTCTTTCTTTCTGAACCAGGGTCTAGTGAATTGCTTGGAAGGTTTCTCAAAAATTTGTTATTGAACAATTTTAAGCTTATTTCCCATGTTACGTTGTAGTGAAATTGGATTTTAGATTGTTTTGTTTTCCTTCTGTGTAAGTCATTCAGTTTCAGTCTACTAAAAAGATATGACTCTAATTTTTCCAGAGATGGAGGAAAATATATGATTAGAATGGTTGAGACAAGGTTAATGCATCAGAATGGGTTCTCCTCATTGGCTTTCCTTCCTTCCCGAATCTTCCTACTAGATCCTAGGAAGCAGGAACTATATCCTCTCCATCAGTAGCAGGAGGAGAAACCCAAGAAGAGGTTGCGTAAGCAGGATAATTATGACGAATAGGAAGAATGTTGATGAAACTAAACGGAGTGAAAAATGAACCTAGAGTGAGCTAGATTGAGGTTAGCAACACAATTCATTCTTTTGCAGTATGAGATAGTTCCCAACCACAAACAACAACTATATATGCAAAAATTTAGATATTATTGAAGCACATGAAAGATGCAAGGTATGTACAACTTGGATGAAGGGACTGAAGGCTCCCTGGCTCTTTGGTGTCTTCTGTATGCTAACCTGTGCAAACTAGGTGGTAACAAGCCCCTCAAATGCCATGAATTTAGGGCATAAAACCTTATGAAAAAGACTAAAATATGCCTCCAAGTGAGAGAGGCTGACTGCTACAGGTGAAATCAATAATTACAAGTCTACATGAATTTTTAAAGATGAATTGGCCCTCTGTATCCTTCAAATGCTGACTAGGTACATCACTCCCTTGGCTGGAAATAAGGCACAGCAATGCTAGCTTGACCTGGGGGTTTTATTGCTGCTGTGAGTGCATTTTCGGAGTATATTAACACCCATGGACTGACCCATCTCTGGATCTGGTTTATGAATATTTTAGGTCTGAAATTTCAACCCTTTGACTTCCCAACAACTACCAATCAAGCTGTCCTTAAACATCAACAATGATGCCAAACAGATTCCCTCAAAGCTAGTATATATACTAGTTATGAAAAAAAAAATTAAGTCAGTCCTAGGTTTCATAAATATAAGTCAGCCCTACCCTCTTTTCTGCCCAGAACAGGTTGGCTTCAGAAATTTGGGGCTTCTCAAATGCATGAGGATGCATTTATGGTTTCATACCTTTCTTAGCAACATCTCTCTTGTTATCAATTTCAACCAATATGGGAACTGGGTGCATACTATAGGATTTGGGCATTTATTGGACTTTGGCTATGTTTGCACTTGAACCTGCACTGATTCCTGAATGGAGACCCGGTGCAATTTGTATATGCTACTCCCACTGCCCCTTTAATGTACATGCCTCTCTCTTAGGGTTGGTGCATGTTAACTCTAGGGGGTTATCCCTAACTGTACCTGCTTGACATGCTTGAAGGATTCTATAGGTTGACATGCTTGAAGGATTACATAGGTATTTCCTTATATAGGTTGACATGCTTGAAGGATTATATAGGTTGACATGCCCAAAGGGACAATTTCTAAACATATGATCTTTCTATAGGAATTCCAACACCATAGAGTATATTTCAGTATTTGGTGTGTTCGGCAGTTTTGTCTCAAGAGATTAGACCAGTACTTGTAATGCTTGTATTCCGGATCATCCAAATTGTCGGCAATGCCATAAGAAAAATGGGCATCTCCTCGTTGCATCAATTTGGAGCAACAAAGTGTAGCAGATCTAAGACAATTTCTGTGGTTTATACTTTATGGTCAGCAATAGCCTCAATAATCTCCCAGGTCATTTCATGGTACTTAGTCCAGACATCTCCACATGATACATTTGACTTAGTGAGGCCATTATTTTCAGAACTGGCCATGTAATCTCTTCTGGTGCCCAATCTAGATTACCCCTAATTGTCTCACCACCTTCTGGTAACATTGACATGGTTGAATCCCAGGTGCGAGTCATGCACATCAGATGCTGCAGAGTATGTTTCCCAAGTAACTCATTGTCTACAACACCAGGAGCAACTGCTCTAGCAACAACAACATCCTTAGCTTCAGCTGGAAAAAGTCCCGAGACAGCTTTTGGGACACCAAGGAATGGGCCTCCAATATTCATTACTGCTTTTAGATTTTCAGCACACCAATCTGGACCACCTGAACCTCCACCACCCATAGGAGATGCTTCCTCCACCCACTTCATAAAGTGTAAAAGTAAAGGACCCCCATTGAATGGAGTATGGAAACCACTTTTCTGCCATTATTTGTTTTCACTTTTCACCATAAGCTCTATGTTACTTTTCATCTGCTTAATGTTTGGTCACGGAACTCTGTGTTTTTAAAAAAAAGTATCCAATCATATGCAGCTATGTGCATTGTTTTTTTTTCATACCCAATCTCTGCCAGGTTAGCAATCAAGACAGCCCATACAAAATAGCCAGGTACGAAACAATCTGCTTCCATAAGCCCTGAGACTGGCCTCAACCTTATCCCAGGAGGATTCAAGCCCGTGTCATTGTCCAAAGACATGTGTCCTACCCAACACAGAGGCCTTGTTTTACCATTTTCATCATCTCCATCTAATATTAGAACGAGAGTTTCTACAAATATCTGTGCCCTTTTGTAGAGACAAATTTGGTGCCCTTTGTATACAAAATGGCCCCGAAATCCAGGGAAGTGATGTGTGGCCAACTCAACTAGACATATTGCTGAATTACCAGTAACAGCCACAAGGTTAGCTTCTTTTTCCCCAAAGCTCTTGTCCAACTCTGTTTCAACCTCTTGCAACAACCGAACATGCTCATCCTCCAAAGGAAGAGGACATGACCAATTAATTAATTTCCTTAATTGAGGACCTTTATAACTTTTCAAATGGTCTGTATCAAACACTGAGCTATCATTCTGTAAAGTTGTTTTTATACCAACATCCAGTCTGCCAGGGCCCAGATGATCATAATGTAGTTCTTCATCTTTGAAGAATCTCATTTGTGCCAGGAATAGCAATAAGGAAAATATTTTGTTTTAACAGGATGAACCATGTCCATATGATGATGAATCCATGACTCCAGAGCAGAAGGCCGCTGAAGGTCTCTATCAATGCTTAAGGTTGTAATTGATTGTCTCCTTGCTGTTGTGTTTTACTGTTCCCCTAGACTTTGTGATACTTTTTTAACCTGATCAACCAAAAAAGGGCATCTACCAGTAGATATGCATTGGGACCACTTTACTATTTAACAGGATGAAGCAAATTTTTTCTCTTTTGAGTATATAAACTTCAACCTTTGATGTTTTACATTGTTTCCTTTTTTAACTCTGATTTGTGTCAAAAGACTATGCGCTACATTTTGTCCTTGTTGTCACTGCATCACTCTGTTTCACATAGTTGTTATTGAGGCATTTTGGAAGTTGTGATTTCTTGCTGTCCTCTTGAAATGATAAATCTGAGTTTAGCATGTTAGAATATTGATGTACTTTAAGGATTTACTGGCGTTTTCTGTAAAATAATTTCGACACAATTATATAGTTTGGAAGATCTTCAACAGTTTATCCTGTAGTTGCTCCTCACCCTATATCAATAATTTAGGTATCCAGGTATGCATGCTCTTGAGGTGTTTGCATTTCTAATGTCTAAGTCACTTTCTTGAAAATGTAAGTTGTTTTGCCTATAGCTTGCCTTCCATAAATATTACTTATAAATTTCGGATTGGCTAATTTTTGAATAAATCAGTATTCCAATTGTTGCTAATGAAATCCTGGAGTTTATATCCTAATGGAACTCCATGTTTTTCTCTTAGACACTACCACTGACCACTAGTTGTTACTTGCTTAGGCTTGTTCCATATATCTGGACTTATATCCAAAATCATTCACCATCTTTAGCTCATTTATTGTGTCAATATGCCCATTAATCTCTACAGAGAAATGTTATTAGAATGATAGAATCTATCAATGCATACATTCTTACACATTGAAAGTGTTTTGTCATATGTTAGATGTTTGAGTAGGGGAATTTTTTCAACTCTTTGTAAGCTAGTGCAAGAACTTTGGCTATTTTTGGATGTTAAGTTTTGAATTTACTTCCTCTGCTTCAATATTTCAAATTCAAATATGAGTTTATAGTTTCCATCTCATTGTGTTCATTTTCCTTGAGAACATATTTTCTTATAAATTATTTCTCAAGAGGAATTACTAAGAAATACTTTACCTAATAACTTATTTCCATGCATGGCTCATGTTGTACAATGTTTACTTATTGAAATATGGCCATTGACTAGCTCAATGCATGTTTTGATAGCGGGCATACTATCATTGTTTACCTTTTAGTATGCTTTTTCAAATCTGCAACTAGAGGGTTTAATACCTTTAATGCTTTTCAAAAAGTCCCTTTTGACTTCCTCTAATAAACCTCCAGTCATACTCTCATGTCCTTACTCCTTACCACATTCAACACTTCATGAGAGATAGACTAACAAGCATCATCTTTTCGTTTGAGTTTGACTCTAATCTTTTAAACTATTCAGTGAATTTCTTCTAGTTGCTAAGATTTTTCTAAATGCATTGTTTTTTCCACAAAAACTATTAACGGGCTTTGTTTGTAGCCAGTTTGAGTGTAAACTGGCTTAATTAAATAACAACCCTTCTGAATGCATTGAAATTTTCCATGTGTATGTAGCTTATCTGATTGTGAGCATCTGAAATTGTGTACCTTGAGAAGCTTCCTTGTTGAACATATTGCATTACCCTGAACTTAAAGGTTTTGAGACAAATTTAAATTTTGCATGGGATTCCACCCTGCTATACTCTTTAAGTTTAACAAGTCCCTTTAAGGTTATTAAGTCCCAAGGTTGGTTCTTCATGAAATTTTTCAAGAGTGCTTCATTTTCAAAACATATCTAAATTTTCATGAGTTTTGATTTGAGAACCCCTCAAGTAAAGCTAATTTCTCAAACTGACCATTTCCATGCCAATGCTCTGCAATATTTTGCTATTTGGTTAAATTTTAATGTTGGCACTTCTACAGTTTCCTAATATGCTTCTTAAACTGTGTATGATTGTAATATTTCAATGATTATTTATATCATTAATTGTAGGAATGACCTTTTGATTTGGATTTTGGGATTTACAGGTAAGGGAGCTTGAGACCATCCCAGTTTTCAATTCTGGTCGTGGCTCAGCATTGTCTACTAAAGGCACAGTAGAAATGGAAGAAAGCATTATGGATGGCTTCATAAATAAATGTGGATCCGTTTTGGCCTTTCTACTGTTAAAAATCCTATTTCCCTTGCCCAACTTGTCATGGAAAAGTCTCCACATGTCTACCTTGGTTTTAATGGGGCTGAAGAGTTTGCAAGAGAACATGTTCAAGCTTTTCTCAAATTTACTTCTCAAATGGAGTTTGATTCCCTTAATTTACTTGTGGCAATATCATGAACATGTAGTAGTCCTAGTTTTAGGTTTACTAATTGTATAAAATAGTAGATTAGTAGCATGGAGAACATTGATGTGCCCTTGATTTTCTTGTAATATTAATGGGATCATCTTAATCCTGAACCATACGCTTATGATTTAGATATTATTTACATCTTTCAGCAGTACTCTTCAACTTGTTTTCATTTCATGTGACAACCACAGGGAGTTGAAATCGTTATAGACACAAACTATTTCATTACTGCAGAAAATAAAAAGCGATTGGAATTTTAAATGTTTAAGAATTTCGTAATATGTCTGTGGGGGCAAAATTTAGAACCCCCACAATTTGTTCATGTCCCGATCGTCGGTCGGATTGATGGGTGGGGACGTGACATAGGTTCAAATTTGGTAGATCCTTTTGTGTATAGGCAGTTGATTGGTTCCCTTATGTATCTGGTGAATACCGGACCTTACATATATTTTGCAATGAATAAATTGAGCTTGTTCATGGTTGAAACATGAACCTAGGATGATTCATTGGATTGTTGTAAAACATGTGCTCTGATACTTGAAGGGTGCAGTTCATTATGGCTTGAGTTGTGTGGGAGATGGTGAATTGATTTTGGATGGTTTTGTTGATTTTAACTAAGCAAGAGATGCAAGTGCTAGCAATAGCACTTCAAGGTTTTCTTTTAGCTCAAGGTCAGGTATGATATCTTGGTTCAATAGGACATAGGCAACAGTTGCACTTAATTCAGCAGAGGCAGAAATATGGTAGCAAGCTCTGCTAGTTGTGAAGTCATATGGATCCACAAGTTGATAGCAGAGTTTACCAATCAAATGTTGAAGCCTATAGTTGTTTACTGTGACAACTAGAGTTGCATCGGACTAAGAATTCAGTATTTTGTGATTCCTCCAAGCACACAGATATCCAGTACCGTTTTCTCAGGATGGAGTTTAGAAGGGACAAGTGGTTCTTGAGTATGTTCCTTCAAATTTGTAGGTGGAAAATATTTTGACTAATCCCCTGGCAAAGGAGAAGTTTGAGATGTTGAAGGAGAGACTTGGTTTGGTGGAGAACATTTTCCTTGCAAAAAGGGAGTGCTAGTAGGTACTTGTTGCTCAGTCAGATTCTCCTTCAGCTCTGTAGTACGCAGCAGATTCTCCTTCTTTAGGTTGGCACAAACAACAAAGCCATGCAATAGCAAGGGAGGCATACAAGTTGTATGCCTACCGTTTTCAAGAAATTTCCAGTAGGGGCATGCCACACTTCCAAAAAGAGACAATTGTAATATCCTAGAATCCCAAGAGCCGTGTATTAGGGGATCTTCCAAGAGGCATACTATAGAAACATTTTTAAATAAGCAGACGAGGTAATATCTACATACAAATTCTACATACTTCTTATTTTTTTGATTTTGTATGCTACATGTTTTTTATACAATTAATTTCTATGTACCTAAAAATATATAATCCCTGCTACAATGGTATTGCAGCCGCTCACACTCCATATTCCCTATCACCATTCACGTAAATAAACCTCTCCATAGGGTGATAATATTGTTAAATGTGGAAAGCTTAACCTAGTAGATCTGGCTGGCTCAGAAAATATTTCACATTCAGGTGTGAAAGAAGTAAACAAAACATATCTTATATTTTATTTCTTTAATGTTGGTTCACTGGTATTGTTTTGAAATATAAAAATGATCAATGATCATCTAGATGAAAGTCAGTTTTTATTTAGCCTCAGAGTAAGTAGTAGTTCAAATTCCCATGGATTGGTCAAAGGGCCCTAGATTCATTGGGAGATAATCCAAGAAACCGGGCCCTTTGAACAAAAAAGAATCCCGTCTAAGATTGATTTTCTAGGTTGTTGATGTTCTCATGGATTCATGTTGTCACTACAAGCCTACAAGGTGTTGATATCCCACTAACATTGAGATTATAGGGTCGAGCAAGGGAAGCAGATAAGATTAATAAGGGCTTGATTGCACTTGGTTGTTTGATTACTACACTTGTAGAGAATTTAGGTCATGCACCTTACATGTAAGAATAATATTCAAAATATGTTTCTCTTATAGATAACAGAATATACTTTTCATTTGATTGTCTCATATGTAATTAACTTTTGAAATTACCTATTTTTCATCTTTAAACATAGAAAGTAAATCGACAAGACTATTGAGATATCCTCTTGGTGGAAAAAGAAAGACTTGCATAATTGCTACTTTATCCTCATCAATCTATTCTCTTGATGAAACTCTTAGCACACTGGATTATGCTCATCGTGCAAAAAACATTGGGAACAAACTTGAGGTGTGTCTGAATGAAAAATTTATGTCTTTATCATGTGTCTGTCTTTGGAATAAAACACAATACAATCATTTAATATTCGAGTGTTTCTTTGTTTCAGCTTAATCATAAAATGATGAAGCCTGCCCTTATTAAGGATATTTATGCTGACATTGAACCACTGAAACAAGGTTTCCTCTATTTCATCTTTTTTGCAAACATTTATATTTTTGTTGATATGTTTATAACTTTTAATGTCTTATTTCTTCTGTGGTTGAGCAGAGGTGCATACTGCAAGGGAGAAGAATAGTGTTTATCTTCCACATGATTGCTTCATACAGGAAGAAGCTGAAAAAAGGTTGATTGATGTCTTGACCTATTATCAAAACAATTGTGTTTTTTATTTCAATAATTTAAGTAATGTGAGATGTTGTTTTTAATAGATAAATATTTTGTTTTGTTCAAGCTATGGCTGAGAAGATTAACCGCATGGAATTTGAACTCGATACTAACAATAAGGTTTTGTTTGAGATGCACTATATACCTTGTATATCGTACTCTTGTTTTTCTTCTTTTTATATCTTTCATGTCTTTTTGATATCATGCATGGATGCAACAAATTGATGAGTTGGGGGAGTTGAATTATTCTTAGTAGCAAATAAGTGCAGACTTGAAAGATAAATTCGAGATTACACAAGTATGAATGAAAATTTATAATGCTATCATCTCAATAAGTTATGTTACCTAGAATACTTAGAATACTTGCTATTTTTCTTTCACAGAAAATCTTGATGACACTAAGGAAGTATTGAAGGATTTTCAAGAGAAACACATAGAACCTAACTGCACAATAAAGGAAAGGGGTTCATTATCTCAAATATGTTTTTTTTAGACAACAACGGTTAAGATTTGGAATTATAGATCAGCAAAGAAGCTGCCGAGTACTTTTGCACTACAGAAGTTGATCTTCTGCTTACAATTATGGCTAGACTACTGACAGGTATTGAAGAGAATGGGATTATCAGCCCAATGTGCTAACAAACTTTTAGGATGATTAACAAAGGCAGCTGAAGCAAAGAGGAAGGCTGAAACTATAGAAGTAAAGTGATAAGAGAAAACTAAACGCCTCTTAGTTCTCTTCAGATTTTTCCAGTAGCTTCTTGACTTTGTTTTCAAAAAAGCAGAGGCGATTCCCAAAGCTCCCGTGGGACTTTGCAATGTCTTTGAAATGCGTTTGTCCTGCTTCCTTGGTGGCAGTAAGTTCATCATGGGATTTGCGCAAATGCTAATTGAGTGGAGCTTGTTCACGGGTTTGTTAATTAAGCCTGTCCACCTCCGGTTGGAGCTCTGCAAGGCGATCCTCCAATGCATGATCTGGGGTAGAAATTGGGTCGAGAGAAGCCAAGACTAGAGGGGAGTAACAGACCCTCTCTCTTGAAAGTCCCAGCTGATTCCATGCGTCTTAATGACTTGATAATTCCTTGTTGATTTGACGAGAGGCTCGATGTGTAAATAATAGTCTTGAGATGCTAAAATGTCACGGGAGTTTTTATGAATCTGACGAAAGGGACTGACAAGTCTGAGTGCACTAAAACCTGATAGGAGTTTAGCGAAATGTTTCAGATGCAATTCCATAATGGTCCTCACCAGCGAATCCAGGCAGAGATTTGATTCGTTTTTTGTAGCTACAGTTGCAGAGGTAGTAGAAGAACTATTGTTGACCGGTCCAAGAGAATCGCCTCCCAAATTAGGGAATATTGCAAAGAGTTTCAATTCCATTTACTGACAGGGAGCTCCTACTCAGGAGAGTACCGTTGTTGGCTTCCATATCAGCCATTGAATTTAGATTTCTCAAGATGTGAAAGAATCTTATTTTTTGAAACTTAGAGAGCACAAGTTTGATTTTCTTGAGAATGGAAGAAAGGTGAAGCTGAGAGGGGTTACGTTTCAAATTCATTGATTGAATAATTAATCGGGAGTCCCCAAAAACAATGAGGGAGAGGATATTCTTGCTGAGAGCTAAAATAAGACCCTACCACAACGCAAGAGCCTCCGCTCTATTGTTGGTATCATGACCCAGACCCCAGGAAAAGCCCAGAACTAAAGAACCTCCAGGGCTCAGGAGCACTCCTCCTCCACCAACCGCTCCTGGGTTTCCTTTTGAGGCCCCATCAAAGAAGAGGCAATGGTCATCCAAAGTCGACCTCCACTTAATGAATTCCTGTTTTGCCAATCGAATTTCCCAAATGGAAGTAGGAGCTTTGGTGGAAGTGATTCTGACATTATGGTTTGGTACCAACCCTTTAAGCCACTGATCTTCTTCTTTGTCCAGAGTCCTTGCGTTAGTGAGTGTGGATTTGGCTTCTAAGGCCTCTCCCAGGAGAGCCCTGACTTTAGTTTCTATTCTGGGCGGGTTGCAGCTCTCTTCCCTGAAGATCCTATTGTTCCTCTCAAGCCACAATTTCCAGAAGGTGAATTTGGGGAGCCACATCCATCCGACTTTGAGGAGTTCTTTTTTGGTGATGCAAAAAGGAGATCTGGAAGCCCAAGTCTTTAGCAGATCCGGGATAGTTTCAGGCATAGCAATTCTGTCCTGGTCTATCTTCAGGACATCCTTCCAGACTTCATGCGCAAAAGGGAAACTAAGGAGCAGATGATCAGCATTCTCTTCTTCAGCAATGCACAGAGGACATCTTGAGGGGCCTTCCATCCCTGTCCTTTTTAAGTTATCGCTGGTGAGGATGCTTTTGTGGGCTAAGGTCCAACAGAAGTAGTTGATCTTGGGAATAGAAGCATAGGACCACACAAAATTCCAATGGGAAGGATCGGGAGGAGCATAGGGGATAGCCTGGATATATTTATAGCCTTCTACTGCCGTGTAAGATCCATAAGCAGAGCCCCACCCTCTTTTGTCCTTTGAAGTGGCTTTTAAGGGAGCTTTCCCTTGAAGCAGCTCTATCAAGGTGTCGGCTTCCTCAATTAGGATTTCTGGAACATCTCCCAGATTCCAACATTCCCATCTTTGCTCAGCATCCTCTGTCCAGGAGGAAATGTCCCCCAAAGTAAGAAGATATCTTTGCTGAAGCCAATGTCTGATATTTGCCAGCTCTTCCTTCTGTACGAGGGGCTGATCCCCAAGGATCGCATCTTCCCAAATTCTTATATTGTCCCTGTTGCTAGGAATCCAGTAAAGATTAGATTTGAAATGCTCCAAGGCTGTGAGGCATAGCTTAAATATTGGAGATCCTTTTATGGGTCTTGGAGGCTGGTCCAAACATCTTTTGCGGTTCCCATGAAAGTTTTTTTTCCAAAGCACCCGCTTGCTCCAGTTGGCATTTCCAGAAACAATATTCAAGAGGAGTTTGGAGCCCAAAGCTAGGGTTTGAGTTGCTATGTCTCGAATTTGAAGGCCTCCTTCAAAGAACGGTTTCTTTATTTTGTCCTAGCTTACTAAATGAAGCCTCCTTGCGTTGTTTTTCCCACCTTCCCACAGAAATCTCCTCAAAATCCCTTCAACTTTGCTGATGAAATTTTTAGGGGCAAGGAGGATCGAATTCTGGTAAATGGGAAGACTAGTAAGAACATATTTCAGAAGAATCACCTTTCCAGCTATGTTTAGCCAACTTGCTCCCCAAGCTTGAATTCTGATTTTCAGCTTGTCGAGCAGAGGCATCCAATGAGCAACTCTAGGGATGGATTTGAAGATAGGAAACCCAAGATATTTAAAGGACTCCCAAGACAAGGATCCTTCCATTTCTAAGAGCCTTGCAATGTCCGCCATCTCTCTAATGAGGTAGTTCCACCCATAAATCATGCTTTTCTGATAATTGATGTTACTGCCCGAGACCTCCTTGTAAAAATTCAGCTCCCTTTTGAAGGACCTTGCTGAGATAATGCTTGCTCCTCCAAGGAGAAAGGTGTCATCAACGAACTGGGCATGATTGATGTCTTTGACATTGTGTACAATCCTGAGGCCTGAAAGAGAACGGATTTGCTGGCAGTGGTCAAGTTGGAAGCTGAGTACTGAAGCTTGAATGGCATAGAGAAGAGGGGACAGGGGACAGCCTTTTCTTAGCCCTCTCGAGGCCTTGAAGAAATCCGTTGAGCGACCATTGACTAGAGGGGCTATCCAAGGAGAGGCTATACAGGCTTTCACCCAGCCTATGAAAGCGGATGAGAAACCGAGCTTCTCCATAACTGTGAACAGGAAGTCATGTCTCACCCTGTCGAAAGCGTTCGCCAAATCAAGCTTAATCACCATTCCTTTTTCTTTCCGGTGACAGCTTGAATGAATTGCTTCTTGAACCAGCACTATATTGTCAAGAATCTTCTGCCCTTTAATGAAACCTCCTTGGTTCATTGGGATGATTTCCGGCAGAATTTTCTTCAGGCGGGTGGCAATGATTTTAGTGATTAGCTTATAGTCGGTGTTCCAAAGAGAGATGGGCTGGAATCTGCTGAAGTTATTGGCTCTTTTTTCTTTCGGGACGAGGGCAAGGAAGGCCGAGTTGGTGCTGCCACCTAGCTTGAAATATCTCTGAGATTTCCTTACCATTCTAAGCAGGTCATCTTTAATGGTAGTCCAACAGGTCAAGAAGAATCTTGCAGTGAAACCGTCAGGGCCAGGGGCCTTGTCTGGTTCCATGCGGTCCGGGGATTTTTTAGTTCTTTCATACTGATCGGGGAAGTCAGAAGTAGATTATTTGCGTCTTGAAAAAGCTGAGGGATAAGATTGAGAGGGTAGGAGTTTACATCAATAGGGTTCTCTTTCGGAGCCGAGAAAAGATCACTGAAGAAGGAGTGGGTAGCTCTCTTAATGTCTTCAAAGTCTTTAACCAAGGTGCCCTGAGAATGGATTTCCTTTACTGCTTTGAAGTGCTTATGGGCCTCAACCTGCTTGTGGAAATAATTAGTATTCTTGTCTCTAGCTTGCAGCCAAAGACTTCTAGATTTCTACCTCCAGTACTCTTCTTCCACCCTGCAAACTTTGTGGTAGTCTTTTTGAAGCGTTTCTTCTTTGTGTAACAACTCTTGAGTCGGTTCAGAATCCTCCGTGGATAGTTGAAAGGTCTCAAGGGCCTCTTGAGCTTCATTTCTAAGGGAGGTGGGGGTTTTCAGGGATTTAGCCTAGGCTTTCAACTCTTTTTTGAGACTTCTTAGTTTTTATTCCCAAACAAAGAAGGGGGAGCCATGGATTTGGTGGTTCCAGGCTGTAGAGACCACCGTCTGGAATCCTTCTTGATGGATCCACAGCAGGATGAAACTGAAGGGGATGGGTCCAAGGTTTTTTTCCAGGTAGAGCTCCAGGAGTATGGGCTTATGATCAGAGGTGTAAATGGGTAGGATGTTGGAAGAGGCCACTAAACCAAAAGTCAAGAAAGAGGATTGGACTAGATATCTATCCAGGCGGGCAGCGATGTGACCCGGACCCAGACTTTTGTTGGTCCAGGTGTATTTTCCACGGGAGGGATTGATATCCTCCAGATCCCAATCTAAAATGAGATCTTCAACCCATTCTCTAGCTGGGTCTCTGACAGGAGAGCCCCCCTTTTTCTCCTCTGCAGCAAGGGTTACATTGAGATCACCTTCAATAACGACATTTTCTGGATTGTGCATGCTAAGATAGGACTTTAGAGAGTCCCAGCAGAATCGTTTTTTAGTTAGTAAAACCGGGACATATAAATTGAACAAACTTACATGATGACCTGATTCTTTGTGAAGGAGTTTGGTAAAGAGCCAGTGCATGTTGCTTTCTTCAGCTATCAGGTCAAATTTGGAGTTATCCTAGAAGGTAGCTATCCCTCCTGATGCGCCTCTTGCACTGATAGCTTTCCCTTGACCTTTTTTCCAAAATGCTTTGCTTGCTTGGAGGAGGACATATTCCTCCAATTTTGTCTCCTGGATGAGAAGGATTTTGGGCTTATACAATCTTACCATATCTTTCAGGGCTTCTTCTTTCAGATTGCTACCTAGACCTCTACAATTCCAGGAGACAAATTTCATAATTTACTAGCTTAGGAGGTTGTGGCTCCCTTTGGAGCCAGGCCCTACTTACTTGTGGATCTGGTGTTTATCATCCCTTTGAGGGTCATTTGGGAGCCTTGGAGCACATCCAGGTAAGTTTTTTCCTCTCTTTGTTTTTTTTTAGACTTCCGGCCCGTGGCGGTCTTGATAGGAGTGACTAGAGAGTTGCTTGATTTGGTACCTCCATCTTCGGTATCCCCCGATGTGTCTGATCCAAGGCTGATGTGCTCTCCCTCTGCTTCTTTTTACCCTTGAGGATCCTCTAGAGGAGATGGATCTGCCATTTTCTCAGTTTCTTTCGCTTCTTGCGCAGGGACCTCTGACATCTCTTGGATCTCAAGGTTTTTCTCAGAAGTTGGGCCTTCCTTTGGCGTTTCTTTGGATTTAGGATTGAGTTGGATTTTCTCCGATGGTCCTGTGCTTTTCTTCTCGCTTGGTTTGGATGTTGCCTTGCCTTTTTTGACCTTTTTCCAGCCTTCTCCTTCCTCTTTGTCCACTGGCTGGTTCTTTGGACAATTCCTTTGGAAGTGGCCATGCTCGTGACAGTTTCTGCATTTGAACGGGAGTTGTTCATAGTCCAGCTTTTGGTAGTGGTGCCAAGCACCAACAGTGAGTTTTACAGCTTCTGGAAGGCCATCTTCTAGGTCTACTTCTACATAGATCCTTGCATAGGTGTATTGGCCTTTGTTGTCCGCTATGTCGATAAATCGACCTAGCCCATTTCCAATCTTCTGCAAAGACTGGAAATTCCAGCAGTGGACCGGGAGGTTGGGGAGCTGGACCCAAACTGGAACCTCTTTAGGGACATCAATTTTGGGGTCAAAGTCGGGAGTCCACCTATTGAGATATAGTCCCTGGGTCCCCATGAAGTATGGGCCACTTCTGAAGATGAGATCACGATCTTCCTTGGTGATGAATTCGAAAATGAAGAAACCTCTTCCATCGGCATAGCAGATCACATTGTTCTTGAGTTGTGGCCTCCAGTTACGCTGAATCCAATCATCAGTGGTTTTTGCTGATCGCCAGATCCCCATAAACTGTCTTACCAAACCTCTTTCAGCTAGGGCAAGGGCGATTTTGATAGACTGTTCTTTTGGCAAGGCGATTTCAGGAATTGCATCAAGTTTTTTAACGAATTTCAGGACTAATGGGGCCGATGGTTTCTTCCCAGTTGGATCTATGAGCCTTCTGAAGGATTCCTCAGCAGAGATCAGAGGGGCGGGAGGAGGATCCCCACACCCAAGTTATCCCATGGCGACTGGCTTGGCTGCGGTAGCTCTCTCTCAAACGCTCACGGTGTACCCTAGTCTCTTCTTGAAAAAAAGTGTTATCATTATCTCAAATATGTTACAATCAGGTTGGGTTCTAATAGTAATATGCAAACGGTCTCTTTGTTTATATATAGCATCTCTTCTTAATTTTCCTATTTGCTCAGATTATGGGCTAATATCATATTTTCTTGTGGTGAACGAAGAAATCCCTTGTTGAGTATAAATTAGATCTTTGATCAGTGATAGAAAGTGTAGCATAGGATGTTGATGGTCTATTTGAAAAAACTAGCACTTATTCTTTGAAGACTTTTTACCCTAGGTTTTGTGTTTCACTTTCATTTTGCTACAAAATGCTCACCACCGACCAACTGTGTAGAATGAAAGAATAAGATGGAAATTGGAAACCAGAATTTAGCTCAATCATTTCAGTCTCAATTGTCACAACATTTGGATGTCTTAAATAAATCAATTTCAAATTCAGTTTCACAATAGCAACAACAACTAAAAAATATGGAAGAACAATTCCAGTCCTTTATTTCTACTAAAAAGTAGGTAGAAACAAGAATGTACAATCCTTTTGTTAAATTCAACCTTTTGTTTTGGCTTCATTTCCAATGTTATTTGATAACATACTACCACATGTTACATAAGGACTAACAGACAGGGTGGAGAAATTGAAGACAACACACAATTCTGGCATCAAAGATTTGCATAATTTGCCAATGCAATTGAGGAAAAGTCTCTTTCAACTTTTAAGAAGTTCAACTTAACAGTATCTAAACAATGTTTAGCTCTAGATGATGTAATATTATGCCTTGTAGAAATTCAGAAAGTAGTGAAGAGAAGACTGGATTTATATATGTTTTACTTGTGCATTCCTTGTTTTTTGTCCAGGTTTTGGCCATTGATGTTTCAGAAGATGATGCAATGCTTTGTGAAATACAAATTGCACTTGAAAAATAGGAAGAGAAGATGACCATATAACTCATACATACTACTAAATCAAGCATAAGGGGTGTCACAATTGTCCACTTTGGTTCCATTTTAAATTATTGTTCTGTGAAATTTGGGAACCATATACTTAAATAAATGTAGTTGCTCGAAATATCTCATAATAGTTGTAGAAGCTCTGTTGGAACTTGGAGAATCCTCTGATTTTTTTTTTCCATTCTATTTTTATAGGTGACTACAGCTATTGCACATGCTAGCCTTGAATCTTCCAACTTGATGGTAGGGATTGATTTCACAAAGAGCAATGAGTGGACAGGTGGGTTCTATGACATTGGATCCTGAAGTTTTTTTGTCATAATTTCTATTAAAATTTAAAACTTGAAAACAACCAATCTACCTTTATCCCAATGTGATCTACTGTGTTCATTTGGGAACATGAACTATTAATAGCTTTCTGTAAACTTTTCATATATAATGAATACACATTTTACGCTTTTTTCAGTTTAAGTTGAATGCTCTACAGGAATTTTGGTCTCCAATCTAATTGAAATCAAATTTACCACTTCAAAAATTTGTTATTGATTTTAGGTGCAAAGTCGTTTGACCATCGAAGATTGCATCACATTGGAGACGGTCCAAACCCTTATGAACAAGCAATCTCGATAATTGGGTGGACCTTGTCTGCTTTCGATGAGGACGACTTGATCCCTTGTTTTGGTTTTGGGGATGGCAAGTTTTAGTCTCTCTTTTGATTGAAATCCTTGTTCCAATTTTGTTGAACTTTGTCTTCTTACATTGTTAATGTGAATTCCCAACATATGTAGCAATATGGTTGTTAATAATGCATTCTTGTCTTATTGCACAGTTTCAACACATGATCAAGATGTGTTTAGTTTCTATCCAGATAATAGGCTATGCAATGGATTTGAAGAAGCATTGAGACACTATAGGGAGATGGTTCCACATATTCGACTGGCTGGTTAATGAAACTTTGACTTTCCACCTAAATTTATAAAGATCGAGTGTTTTTTAGCACATTGAAGCTTTGAGATGGGAAAGAATGCGTGTTTGAATTGTTTAAAATTTAGTTGATATGTGTATGTATACATATTGTATCTATCTCATGTTTTCTTTTGTATTTAATATATATTGTATGTTCTTTTCTTCTTAGGGACAACATCTTTTGCCCCAATCATTGAAGTGGGAATCCGTATTGTGTAATAGAGTGGTGGGAAGTACCATGTTCTCTTGATAATTGCAGATGGACATGTTACAAATCTTATTTATATAGATTGTTTATCAAGAACTATTAGTTTAGTTGAAGGGAATGTTTTGTCTGTTTATTCAAAAAATTTAGCATTTTTTAAATACATAGAATATATACGTTACAGTGTGGGTGTTCTTATTGTTGTAGGCATTGTTTTTACATTTGTGCAGTGAGCATGTCTTTCCTGAAATACAACCACAGCCTTTATGCTACAACATTTTTGTCCTCATTTTGAAACTTAATGAGAATATTGAAGTCCTCTTAGGCACATGCTTTTGTGGTCATTATTACGGTTTTGGTTCTGATCACAAAGTTTTGTGAATGGCCTTTGTTTATGTTGTAAGGTTTTCCATTTCATCCTTGTTTTGGTTCTGATCCAGTGTTTCCATTTTTTGGGTATTCCAAGCCTCCCACTTGAGCTAACCATGACAAATAATTGTTTGTACGATACAGTGGTTGAATGGACTGCCTTGGAATCCCAGACCCACTATTTTCCATAGATATTGTTGATCTTCATGTTCCAAGTTCAAAGCATAAATCATGGGAGTTAGTAGCATCCATCTTTGCACCCTACAATGATACCTTCATTGGATTATTAATGGTTGAATGTTCATCACCACATGCCATCTGCATTACTGGACAATCCATTTTCCCATGACCTTCCTGCCCACATAATCGACACTGCTTAGGAATTCGAAGTGTGCCTTTGTTTTTTGTCAATTCCCTTAGTTGAGCTAGTTTGTGTAGATTGTTGCTTTCCTCTACAGGCACAAGCAATTTTTCAACCATCTTGCAAGCCTTCTCTAGAGAATTCTTATTATCTTCTTCTACCAAAACACGTAGTTCTTCATTGTCTAATAATTACAATATAAAATACAAGTGAATATCTTCCGAAGTTACAATAAAATTAACAAGATGCACTTAGAATGTATGAAAAAGGTCTATTATGCCATTTGCCATCCTTTAAACTGAGTGCTTCTTCTATGAGATTTATTCTTTGAGTAAGGGCTGTTTGGGATCCCTTCTCCATGTAGTATTGCATTTAGTGTTCAAGGGTGGATCATTCCTCAAATCGGCTCATAATCCCTCACACTAATGTGATTTCCTTTCTGCCTGCGAATGATATGCATAAAACCAAACATGGTCGTGGTCTTCAATAGCATAAATCCTCCTTAATATGCCTTATTGAATCTTTTTCTTGCTATCATTAGGGAAAAGTAATGCTGAAACAAGCACTCTCTTAGCTGTTCCTTAATGCTGTCAAATATTTCCACTCTTTGTGCACTGCCCAAAACAGAGTACAGATAGTTGCTTCACTAATGCCATTACTTTCACTAATGCCAAGGATGAAGCATTTACTACTATCACAAGTGCATGAACTCAATGCCTAAAACATATTGCTTACTGCAGCCTAGTGAGTGCTTAGCAACTGATTAGAATGCTGAAAAAAACCAATGGAGTGTGTCCTCTAGCTGCTGTGTATAACTCCCTCTACGTCATCATGTGAAAAGGTCTGAAAATTTCAGCTTCAAACATATAAGCTCAGGTTTTAAGGATACCTAACATGTCACCTACAATTCAAACTCTCATTACTTTAAGGGTGCATCTTTTGCCTATTTAAACAGTGTAAAATTAGTCACAGCAGATCTATTGAACAAGAATATCAATCACAAAGATGTAAAACAATTTGGAGTAAAAACTGTGCAAGAGAGATGCATCAGTACTCTATAATCCAGAATGGTAGAATTACAATACAATACTATCACAATGAGTGAGCAATTCAAATTATCCAAGGAGGTCATTCGAATATACTGCATTGTGTAGCTTGGCTCCAACTAGGAGTCCTCATCATCAATCGGTGGTGGTCATCAATGCACAAGTAACTGTCAGACAGGTGTCAAACTGAGTCTAACTGAGTGTAATGAGTGTAACTGATGGTAATGCCACTAATGTAGGGAATGAGGCTCAGTGGAGGGCGCATAAGGAGTTAACCACACTCAGAATAGGTAATCAGGTCTCATCAGAGGTCCATCGGTGTGGTAACAACAATTAGGAGTCAGTCTAGCCTCAAATCAAGGAAAGACAACTAGCTAACTGAAGTGAACTGGAGTGGTAGGTGAGGAAAGGCGCCCTTCTCAAGTGGTAGGTGAGAAGTGGGCGCCTCCTTGACTAGGAGGGTTAAAAATGAATGGAAAGTGGCTCTCGGGTGCTGGCAGACTAGGGACTAGGTGCTAGAGGCATCAAACTGGTGACTGGGCAACATGCGGATGCATGCAAAGTACATACTGAATGATGAGATATCCTAACAAATAGGCCAAATCTAAAGGAAAAATCTGCTTCGAAAATCACCCCTTGTAAGCTGGAAAAGCAACATGAAACACAAATGATGACGCCTCTATTCCCCGATCGCTTGTTTTATGCTGCTGATTAACTTCAAACTCATACACTACATAATATTTATTATTTACATTTGTTTGTCACCTGATAACTAATTTGGATCATCCTTTCTGAGCTCTTAATGTTGTTAACTAACTGTGTAGCAATACCTCATATGTTGAAATCATAACTTAAAATCTCTCATTTTTGTACTTCAAAATGAAAACAACCTTTGATCCAGTGAAAAAAAATGACTCACTATAGCTACCTCCTTGGAACAATGTTGTTGGTCAGAATGCTTCTGAAAATGCAAAATGGAGATGCATTTTTGGTAGTAATAAGTGCATCAGTGGGAGAAAGTCTCATGAGGGCAAGTACATGCATATGATGAAGATGACGATTCTGATGATAATTTCAGTGACGATGAAGACTTCCAGTCTCTGATTGACAATGCAGATACTTTTGTGTTCTTCAGTGATACGATGAAAGTTTTGGCACCTTCTGTATCTTAACATGTGGAAACAATTTAGAGTGCTTCTATCTAAAAATTTGTTGTTGCTATTTTGTTATATTTATAATGTAAGAAAATTCATCCATTGTTGGCTGGGTTTAGACATTAAGTATACCCTTAGTTACTAATATTATATTTTATTTCGTGGTTCTGCCATCAGTCATGTCTGTTTCAGATCCAAGAAGGTTTCAGAATCTAACCCAGTCAATGGAATTCCACAGCCAAGCTGTTGCAAATGTTGTAGCACATCATGCTGAAGAGAGGAGGGTGGAGATTGAAAAGGAAAAGGCAGAGAAAGCTGCAAGTTGTGTGGTGCCACAACAATAGTTCTGTAAAATTGTAAAGTTTTGTTTCTTGTCGATCCATTTATTATTCATCAAATTTTATTGGTGAGTTTTAGAATAAATATACCAAGGCAATTTAGTCTCATTTTGTGACGGAAGCAACATCACGTCCAGAGTTTTCGAGTGTCTTCATGTATCCTGTAATGTGTTCGATTGTTCTCGATACTACATATGTTGAAGTGCCTTTGTTAGTTAACACATGGCATCTTTTTAAAAGTTGTGCTTGGATGTATAGATGCCTAAAGGCATCTTAAAGGGTGCTAGCTCAATGGTAAAGAACCTGCCTAATTATAGGCAGGAGATTGGTGGTTCGATTCCTCCGTACCCTATCATAAATTAGTGACTAAGAAAACGACTAAATTCGCATATATACGACTATTAGTAGCTAATTTCCAGTATCTTATAGCGCGACTAACGTTTAGTCGTATTTAGCTTAGTCATTAATATGTTATCGTCTAGTGGTTTATTTAGTCGTATATTTGGTCATTAATTGTGGCAATCAATGACTAAATCGTTGACTGAATCAGTGACTATCAATGACTAATAAGTCAACCAATTAATGACTAGTGAAATACGACTAGCTATAAGATAGTGGAAATCGGCTACTATTAGTCACCGACTCAAAAATAGTCGTTTATAGTCGAATTTTAGTCATTTTTTTAGTCATTAATTCCTCATTTTGTATGATAGAAGAGTCCTAAAGACCATCAAATTCCTAATATTTAAAGAGACCACGACCTTAATTCCCTGTAGAAGAGAGTAAGCCTCAACTTGGTTGTTTGATGTTGTACCTAATTACCATTCAAAGCTAAGTTCTTGAGTTCATTTGGGTTCGAGATGATCTGCCCCACATATGACACCCCAATATTCACAAGGGAATATGTTAATAAGTGAACAAATTCAATTTTTTTTATTGAAATCTTTTCCAAATTTGATAGGAACTTTATTAAAAGTTATAGTTCCACTTAATTGATGTAAACTTTGACTATAAAATATTGTCTTTTAATCCATCCTAAAAAAGACTCAAATATTAAAAAAAATAAAAAATTACTTAGTTTGAATAAAAAAATATTCATTAAAAAAATTAAATTTATTCACTTACTACCTTGTTCCATTCACAAACAATAATATGCCCCCTAATAACATGATAACATGAAGCTTCATTTTGGGAATGAATATTGAAATTAAACTCAAAATTAAATTTTAAAAAAAAGTCAAAGGCTACGTATGGTTATTAAAGCATCATTTCAATTATCATTAAATTCCTACATTCTTAGAAAGGATTGTAAATAGATTTGTAAAATATAAATATTTTATAGCATATTCTAAGAGATCTTTATCATCATCTTAATTATTTTCTCTATGATCCCTATTAACATGCTTCATCATGTTTGGGAATGAATTTTGAAATTAAATTTAAAATTAAACTAATAAAAAGTCATAATTATTAAAGCAACATTGTAATTATCATTAAATTCCTACATTCTTAAAAAGGATTGTAAATAGATTTGTAAACTTTAAATATTTTATAACATATTCTAAAAGATCTTTATCATCATCTTAATTCTTTTCTTTATGATCCCCATTGTTGAGTACTGGAATCAATAACCCTTATGCTTCAAGTCTAAGCAAGAGCACCATGAACACATCAATCATTACGGGGGCTGGACAATGTGTAGCAATCATTTAATATAAAGACTATCATCTAATCATTAATGTTTATCCCTTCTCTCTTAAAAAAAATTCATACAAATTTTAATCTTTACAAATTTGCTTTTTGTTTTTATTTATGTTGTTTTGGAAAAGAAATTAAATTAAAAATAATTTGAATTCGTATAAATAAGATTATGAAAGAGTTCTCGCTATCTTCACAATATTGATACATTCTTCTTAAAGAACATATGAAATATTGATACATTCTTCACAATATTGATACATTCTTCTTAAAAATTGGAACAGCCTCTACTTCATTATTGGCAATTGTTCCCAATCCTTACACAAACTATGTATCCTCTTATCTTTCAAGAGCAAATATGATCCCATTCTTATCGTCCTTATTTTATTTCAAAATACTTATAAAATTACTAATATTCACAATTTATACTTTATAAAATATAATCGTGAGAACTTTATGTGATGCCAACTCACTCACTATAATTGTGAGAACTTTTTGTCAATCGTCTCCATGCCAACTCACTCAGTGTTTACAATACACTCAAACATATTTGTCTTTGGGTAAGTGGAATTCAATATGAAGATTATTTTTTCGTGGATAGCGAGGGGCCCACACCTTAGGGATGGATTAGTGTTTCCAACTTGTCTAAGAAATATTGTGTGATAGTATTATATAGTGCTACCTCAAGGATGGATCAGTCCTTTTCAACATACTTGAAAGAGACTATGTACCAAGCTCACACAATGCAATTAAGTTTAATGTGTTGTTTACAATGCAATTATGTTTAATGTATTGTTGAGATATTACCATGTTCCATAGACTCAACAACTCAGTTTAGATGAAAAGAGATCGAAGGTACCACAAAAATAGACCCGATAATCTGATGAAACCAAATCTCACACAAACCAATTAAACTACTTGCCATTATGAAGCTATTAATATTTATAATGTTATATGAGCTCAATTTACAAAAATAACATTTATGATGCACTAAACATTAGTTTAAAACAATATCTTCATCTTTTAATGAATGGGTGAGTAAAGGTGATTTTTAATAAGTCAAACTCACTTGTCAAATTTCATGGTCCAATTTTTATTTAATGTTTTAAGTGTTTTAAGATGGTACATTGAAAACACTTTTTATAAAGAACTAATAATACTATTGGATTTTAAAAGAAAAAGAAATAAAATATGAAGGGTGTATTCTATCTCATTACTATGTACAATTATAATTATTATTAGTATATTTCAAAGTGGGAAATGAAATGTTGAGAAGAAATTAAATATGTTGTAAAATGAGAGAAAGTTGTATGTATGTAGACAATATAATTTTATGTGTTTGAAAGCAAGTCTAGCTAATTTATGATAGGGATAGTAATACTAATAAGCAATAAATAGAAACCCATGTAATCGATGGCAACTAAAATGATTTGTACATTAATTTTTCATACCAAAAAGTATACATATGTGAGTAAAACAATAAAGGGCTAGGTAGTGATCAAGTTTGGCTCTAAATATATTGGAAATCAACATTGGTATTTTCATTTGGTAGGAGGAGTGCAGAGATTGAGGGTTGCAATTTTAAGTGAAAGGACAGAGAATGAACGCATGCCTTTTGTTTTTTGCAAAGTGAGACATATGAGGTATTCAACAATCCATTGTGTCCCAACTCATAATCTATTAATATTTTCATAGAATGAATCATAAATTTCAATCTGAGATGAGATTTTATTAATATTTTTGTACAATGAATCATAAAATTCAAACTGAGCAAAGATTTTATATATAAAAATATGATAGTCGCTTGTTCAAACGCAGGAAAATGGTTTGATAATAGCAACGCCATAGACTGGCATCACTGATTTGTTAGTTGGTAGGGGAAGGTCGTTGTTACCCACACTTTCATTTTTCATTTATACTTTTTCGACCTTCTGATTCATATCCCAAGCATAAAACTATAAATCGAGTATACAATTTGCATGGCCACTCCAAGTACACCATTTACTAGTCTTGATTGGACCCATAAATTGCAAGATAGCATTACTCGTTGCCCCACACATAACAATGTTTTTTTTTTGTAGTTGATGGTCATCATCTTGCTATGCATATGAACCATTGGTGAAATCTGCGACAGATCGTGCAATAGGCATAGCCAATGCCTGGAGCATGTATTTGTTATGATTGTTTGCAAGAATGTTCGTTGCAAAGAGATGGATTGGTGTGTCAAAGTTTGGATGCTCCTAATACAAATCCAAGATTTAGTAGTCATAAACCTTGAATTTTGTAATGTATATATACATGGTCTAAAACAAAGTGATTCAATTACGACAAATAAGTTTGTCCTCTTCACTTTGCTTTGTATTTTTGTGTTACATTTAGTAGTCATAAATCTTGAATTTTTTAATGTATATATACATGGTCTAAAACAAAGTGGTTCAATTAAGACAAATAAGCTTGTCCTCATCACTTTGCATTGTATTTTTGTGTTACAATTAAGTGGATTGTAATTGAAATTTCAAAATTTATTTATTTACTACAAATGTAAATCTTCAATAAAGCATCCATGTGGTTAACTTTTTTTTACCAATGTAATTAGGATTTTGTGGTTAAACGTTTTTAAGACTTTTTTACTATTATAATTAAAAATTAAAAATATTTATTATAAATATAAATCCCCATTAATATTTTCATTCGTGAGAATTTATTTGATCTAGTGTTAAGTTTATAAGACTTGTTGATCATAGAAAAGTTTCAGTTGGCCATTTGCCCATTGTTTTAATTTTAATTATAATTTTTAATAATAAAAAAATCAATTTTTCAAGGGAAACAATATAACAACTCACTTATAGATTTGATTGCCAAGAATGGATGGGAGAAGATGAAGATATGTTTCTGAACACATAAAACCCGAGGAAACTTTGGTTAAATAGTTGAAAGATCTTAGGTGCAAATAGTATATTGCGACATCTGCAAGCGTTCGACCAATCATTCATCCTCGAGAAGGAAAAAGGTAAAAGGTGGTCTATCTTCAATGGATAGAACAGAGGGTTGGTAGGCATAAATGGACAGAATGGGAAATTCCTCAATTTCTTTCTCACAACTTGATTATATGTCTGGCGTGTACATGATGATCCCTACTAACTGACTCAGGTTTATTATTTTAGTTGAAATCACTAGAGTATGACCTTAAATTACTTGTTTTTGGTTAAGAATTCATTTTTCTAGGATGTTTTTTGGATACAGGGAAACAGGTTAATGGTCCAAGAGTACATGATCTTAAGCTACTTTTGATTGGTTAAAAATTCATGTTCTTTGGATGCAAAAAAATAGATTAATGACTCAAAACTCAGATACATTTGGTACGAGTAGAAATCTACACATTTATTAACCACCAGATAACCAAGAGTAGAATCTATAGTCATATTAACGACCAGATGACCAAGGCTTATATACAAACAATGAGGATGCTTTAAGTTGGAATCTTGGGAATGAATAAATATAAACTAAACCAATAAATTGAATATTGCGGGGATTTTTTACCGTTTCCCAAAATAATGATTTGAAACATCCACACAAATATATCCCATACCCATAATGCATATATCCCCATGTTAATTGCTATTTAAAAACATACTAAATTGATGTCATATATGCAGGGCTGCGATGGGTCTGTATTAATTTCATCCACCAAAGGAAATCGGGCTGAGATAGATGCAATCCCTAATCTCTCACTAGCAAGAGATGGGTTTGATGTGGTTGTCCGATATAAGAAGGCATTGGAAAGAGCATGTCCAAGGGTTGTCTCCTGTGCTGATATTCTAGTTATTTTGGCTCAAGATGCCACTATTCTCGTACATATACTCAATCACTAGACCTCCATTTGTACTCAATTTTGAATTTCCAGACTCGTTTTTGTTGGTTTAGAATAACAAGGAGATGACCAAGTTGGTTAATTCTCATCTTGTTGTGAAGATGCATAGACCATCATGGCATGTACTAAAAGGCCACAGAGATGGACGGGTCTCTCTGAAAGTGAATGCCCTAAACAACTTACCAGGAGGCGATTCTGATGTCAATAAGCTACGCTTAAGATTTGAACCCAAAGGTCTCCTTTACTTGAAAATGGAAAAAAGAGAGTAAAAAACCCTTTTATCAGGCTATATCTACTTAGACAAATGCAACCATGTGACTCTCGGACTTGCTTGACCCAAGCCTTCATAATAGACACATTCGCCTAGAATTCGACCAACAAAGAACCGAACGACGCATACCAGTTTCCACATGAATAACATTATACAAATAATATAATAAGTGTACAAGTTTTGAATGCATGCAACCATTTGTGATTGTTATTTATTCTAGGCACCTTAATACACATAGTAGGTAAATCTATAGCTTAATGGTGGAGAGTAATATTTATTTAATTGGAAGGATTCCCAAAAGGAAAAGCTAAGAGATTTTGTATCAGTGAAGAAGCATTGTATGGAAAGTGATAAGAACATGGGAAATGGAGTAGATTTGGATGCGGGAGGGGTATGAAGTTTTTAGGATATAATCGAATAGGGATTCGAACCTAGGACGCTGCAATGGAGAGAGAGAAGAAGAAACAACGACAAGAATTGAGCGTAGAGGAGATAGTGAAGTACGCATACAGCCTGGTGCACTTGGCTGTGGCGGGGCGAGAATATCCGGTGCTTCAGTGGATCCTTACAACACTTATGTGATTTCCCAAGGCCGGGGAAATGGCCACAGAGGAGGAATCGATAGTGGCAAAGAAGTGAGCGGACATCGTGTCGAGTTGCATAGATCGACGGGACGTGCCAGGGTGGGAGATGACACTCCATGTGGAAGTCAGGCTCGGAGATTGTACAAACGTGGAGATGCTGATGGCCACCGGGGCCGATTGGAGCCTCCAGAACGAGCAGGGTTGGAACACTTTGCAGGAGGTTGTGTGCACACGTGAATATTCCATCGCAATGACAATAACGAGGTATTATCAACTCCTCTCCTGGGTCAAATGGTGTCGGTGTGTCCCCCGCATCATAGCCACTACTAGAAGAATGACATATTTTTACATGGAAATCACTTTCCATTTTGAGAGCTCCGTGATCCCGTTCATAGGATGCATTGCGCCGTCCGATACTTACAAGATATGGAAGCGTGGTTCGGCCCCTAGGTCCGATATGACTCTAGTAGGGTTTGATGGGTTTCGGATACAAAGGTCCGATCAGAGCTTCTTGTTCTTGGGCGAGGGCATGGAGGACTCGATATTTCCCACTAGATCTCTTATCGTCTTAACTCATAAGGAAAAATAAATCAACAATGCGCCCGAGGGCGCTGGGACTCCACCATCCGACATCAAGGTTGCGCAAGAGGTTTCCATGATGGCTCAAACGAATTTGTATAGGCTTGACATCAATGTTACCCAGGTTGAGCTCGTGCCTCATTTGAATTGGAGGTAGCAGGACAGGACTGAAATGGTCGATCCCTAGAAGGACAAGATCTATGACATGCTGCATGTGATGCTCAGTGTCAAGTCCTGGAGATTAATTTTGTAATTGCAGATATGATTAGAACCAGAGATTAGGAGATTTGGTAGAACTTTTATGTTCTGGTAGTCACTATTTAATTCATGAAAAGGTTATATAAATCTAGTTATAGAGATACATACAATCTGAACAGAAGGTTGTAGAAGATCTTTGGCTTAGGTCAGCACCATTCACGTATTCTCATCACTTGATTGTACATGACACGCACGTGTTTGAAAGAACACGTCATTGACATCCATTAACCTGAGTGAGGTCACACCCATAACTATGAATAAATAATTGCACGACTAAGTTTGGTCGCAGCACATATTTGCATATTTGACTTTTTAATGACAGGGGCGGTTCCTCATAGGTCATCGACAGACAATGAATGCCAGAGAGGAACCAACCCCTTAAACAATGACTTCGACGTAATTATATAGCCATTAATATATATCTAATTATTTAATTTGGATATAAGTTTTTTATTATGTTGATAGATGTCTTATTTCAAAACACACCGAGGGAGGGTGGCACAATTTTCATTTATTCAATAAATCAATGGTCAGATTTCACAGATGTCGGAATATTCATAGTTGAATTTTCATTTATTCAATAAATCAATGGCCAGATTTCACAAATGCCGGAATATTCATAGTCGTGTCAATAAATGGACGGTTTTGATTTATGGAATTAAATAATGTGCAGGTATTTTACAGTTACAATGTGCATTTTTTTTGTAATAGAGACGAGAAATATATTTATATGTATAAATAGAGAGTACAGAGAACAACAGGCCTTCCAAAAAGGGGCATGCAAAAATACTGGGAATACGGCATCCAGGAGAAGGAAAACTCCATAGTCATAGGCAGACCTTCATATTTTCTTGATAGTCTTCCATTTATGGCTTTTACAGTATATATTCTAACAAATTTATTACATAGACACTTGCAAAAAAACATAGAACCTACCGCAAAAAGGAGAGAACTAAGAGTGACACATCAATCCTGAATTGGGGTGCTTTATTTTTCCTGCTGTGGAATTGTGTCTTCTTCCACAATAGTCGTTCCATCTTGCCGCTTTTGTAACCATTGGTTTTCCTCAAGACCTTCCACACCCTTCTTCACTTCAAGCATAAGCTCGTTTCCATGCATGGAGGCATCTTGGAGTTGAAAGTTCAAGGCCGTAAGGGATCTCTTTAAAACCTCAAGCCCTTCCTTATGGGCTTTACCCATCTTGCTTACAAAATTCTTGACCTCCTCCAATTCACATATGTGCACCCGAGCATGTGTCTCAATTTCCTCCATGTGAGAGTCAAGACAGATCAAATCATGAGCAGCTCGTCGATCTTCCTCCAGAGCAGCTCGAGCAACCTCGTAGGTACAACACACCGTCTTCCTTGTGTCCGTCATGATGTTTTTGATGTCCCTGGACTCACCCATAACCTTTTCCATTTCCTTGCTCATGGCTGCAGAGATCCTTTGCATTATACGCCAACTTCCTTCAAAGATGCTCAACTCCAGACCTGAAAGAATGCTCTCTAGAATGTCCAAAATGACCCAGGAATTCTCCATATTAACGGGCCCGTCTGAAAGAGGAGTGTGAGAAGTAAAGGATGAGTATTTTCCTTGCTAGGAAATTAAGGCATTGACTCAAGCGAAAAAATCCTTTAAAATCTCGAGAGGATTGACCATTAAAGGCCCAATTAAGGATATCAACTCTTGCCTACCATCTATCATCCCTGTGATTTCAAACATGCCATCGGGACATCCATTGTGTGGAGGTGATATAGTTATAAGGGTGGATCTGGCCATATCTTCCACTGTGGTTTCCTCTCCCAAGTTGTGCAAGCTTCATGGATTCCCTCTTCGATTTGGGAAATCTATGAGCATGTGGTTGTCACCACATCCCCAACACTAAAGTGGTCCTTTTGATGTCTTCTATGTCGTTACCGCTAGTTTTAACCCACTTCCTGCTGGCTGCCCCTGTGGAAATTTTCTGGACTGATTCTTGAAAGGTGGTTTGAAGCCACTTCTCCTTGGTTCATATCCTCCTTTGGGATTTCCTTTCCATGCTAGTTGAGTATCTGTCTTTCCTTTGCTCTGCTCATAATAGAGCATGGCCATCCTAATGGCTTCGTCCAAACTTGGTGGATGGAGAAACTCAATTCTATCCCTGTATTTTTGTGGTAGGCTTCCAAGGAAACATTGAATCTTCACCCTTTCATCCTTGATGTAGTCTACATACCTTAACAATTCCAAGAATTTATGAACATGTTCCTCCATGGAAATTTTCTCCAACCTGAGTTCATTGAACTCCTTTCTCTTATTCTCATAATACCTAGCTAATAGGTATTTCTCCTTAAAGTATCTTTTAAACCGTTCCCAGTTGATCCTTCTTTTACTAGTTCTCTTTACTCCAATGAGATGTTCCCACCAAATGGAAGCTCTGCCATTCAGATTGTAAATGGTGACTCTATCTGTTTCACTTTTTGAATAATCATGCATTTTGAAGTTCTTTTGATTCCAAGTAGCCATGCCTCAGCATCCTGGCCTATATTGTTTTCTCCATCAAAGGTAGGAGCTCTTGCTTTCCTGAATTCTCCTTGTGGGATCCCTCTGGACTTCCTTCCTCTCTAAGTCCTGTCGTAAGTGTGTCTTGGACTTCTTTGAGAGTCCCTGGAATGTTTCGATTTGTTGGAAGGAGATCTTGAAGAGGATGTTATGTGCCTTATGCTCACAGAACCCCTTCTATGGCTTGGAGTCCTTTGCCTAGAACGGCCTCTGGAGTGGTTGACTGCGTTCCTTTCTTCTCGGCCCATATTACTTGGATTGGACCCCATGTTCACTTTCTGATGCATGTCAGTGACGCTCTGCAAAATGGTCGCATTGAGTTGGTGTTGCTCTTCTTGCGCCTTTATTAGCCTCTCATTAAAGCTTACCATGGCCTCAACCAAGTCTTGGGGATTTACCCTCTCCCTTCTTCCATTAGACGTTGTTTCTGCATGCTCTTCCTGCAATTTTTCCCCCAGTATGTCTTCTTCAGTATCATAGGGATCTTGCGCATAATTAACAGTAACCATTCCTGCTTTCTGACACACGGTTTCGCTATTCGATTTCAATTGTAACCTGATGCAATCACTGTGCTTGATATAATTGTTTATTAGATAGCATAGAACTTGAAACATCCATACAAACTGGAAAGTACTCATTAAACATTTAATAAATAAGAGTTATGTTAGGTTAAAACAATGCCACGACATTTCCTTGCGTGCGATTTCTTCTATGGTTCGTCCCTAATAGCCCCAGTGTTGTAACTGAAGCTCTGATACCACTCTATAACGTCCCCAGACCTCCCTTGTGGCCTTCGGAGGCCATCGAAGATCCTCCATTACTTTTTTCTTCTTCTTTTACTTCCAAAACCACACACAGCCGCAATGGACTCGGATCCACAATCCACCATTGCGATCCGCAGTCTGCATGGTGTCCTTCTATAATCCGCAATCCACAATTGTGTCTTTCCACAACCTGCAATCTGCATTGTGTCTTTCTGCAATTAGCGATCCGCGGTTGTGTCTTTCTGCAATCCGTATTGCGTCTTTCTACAATCTGCAATCTGCATTGCGTCTTTCGTAATCAGCGACCTGTAATTGCGTCTTTCCGCAATCTGTAATCCGCAATCAACGACCTGCAATTGCGTCTTGTCGCAATCCGTAATCCGCAATCGCGCCTTTCCCCAATCAACGATCCGCAATTGCGCGACCCGCATACCACAATCCGCAATTGTACCTTTCCGCAATCCGCAATCCGCATTGCGGAAGTCGGAATTACAGAACCCAACTTCGACCTTCAGGAAAACTTCCCCTTCCGCAATCTGCAATCTGCATTATGATAGTCGGAATTGCAGACATCCAACTTCATCCTTCCAGTAAACTTCCCCTTCCACAATCTGCAATCCACATTGTGGAATTCGGAATTGCAGAATTCCAACTTCATCCTTCCGAAAAACTTCCCTTTCTGCAGTTCGCAATCCGCATTGTGGAAGTCAAAATTGCAGAAGCCCAACTTCTTTGTTCCTGCAGCTCACCAAGGCAAACTTCGGAGAGGCATAAATTCCTCATCCCGAGTCCAAATGAGGCAAGGTTGGTACCGTTGGAAATCTCTTTGAGAGATCTATCCAATGGTACAACCCCCCGCCCAGCTGAGGTATCTAACCTCCTCATTTACTTCTCTAAAGTTTGGTCTGTAAACCTTCTAAGGTACCTTCCAACCTTTAACAGGTCTCTACCTGTCTCCTTCCATAACCCATCTTTCCTCTGGCTCTCAAGGAGGGTTAAGAATACCACAGGCCACATAACCCTTCCCAAGGTTAAGTGAGGTTAAGTAGTGTATTTACAAGGTTAAGTATCTCATGCAAAATACATATAATAAATGAAACTAAGGCTAACCATACATTTAACACATGTAAAATTAGCAATGCATTAAACTCATGCAATTGAATGAAGCATTCAACCAACACTTATCCTTCCACCCAGGATTACACATGGTCTACCTATTGCTCTCATTCATATAACATTCATTCAATAACTTAAGTAAAACAGTATAATAATAATACATGAAATAACATTATTCATTCCACAGAACACTTATCTTTGTATCTTGAAGTTGCCCCGCAACTGGCTAAGTGAGAGCAACATTCCACCCAACCTTAGGTCTATGTCCAGCCTATACTCTTTCAGCTGAGAGACCACCCCCGAGATGGGCTATGTATCCACTAAGGAGGGCTAGATAGGCTCTCTAACAGTCAAGGTCCACTTCAATGCTAAGCCAACCTATTGTTTGGTTTACCAAGCAATTTCTAGAAACATACTCATGCTAAGCCACCCTGCAGTTGGGTTTATGAAGCATACACAGGCTAAATCAACCTGTAGTTGATTTTATCAAGCATACAGGGTAACAGGGAGGATATTTCTAATCTAGTGAGCTCAAACATAGAGCTACATACATCTCATTCACTCAGTAGATAAGGCTATCCACTTCACCCAACACAAGGAAGGCCCTCTTCTCTGCTACATAGTCCCTCAAGGCCCCTTCCCTTCCAGTGCTATTCAAGGAAGGCATAAGAAGGTCCAACTGCTAGTTCTATGAGATCATAGTCTTCACTAGGTTTATCAAGCATTCCCAACCTTAAACCTTATCTTCTACGTCTGTTAAACATGTTGGTTCATTCTAGGGTTGTGGACTAAGCTCTGTCCCGCAACTCGACTCTCTGCTCATGGATTATATGATTCACACAGCTTCCTCAAGCTATTCACGCCATGCAGTCTGCCTTCGGACTCACCTTCAGGGATCTACTCAAAGGTATCACATACGCATGGGTTCCCTTGGAATTCGGCTTCACTACTTCAGCTCACAGAGGAGATCTCGTCTGCCTCCTCTATCTCCTGGCTCACTCTCTGCTTTGGATTTCCCTTTTTGAAAAACAATACTAACTCCCCAACCAACAAGAGTGAACCCCCGAATGAACAACCCCCTTCCCAGATCTCAGCATCGTTTTTTATCTCTTGCGAATATCCTCCGCCGGATTTCCTTCTCCACGTTCTATAATTGAATCCGTACCCGTATAGGGAATCAAATCTGTTACTCCTGCCCAAGTGGCAGCATGGGTCACCATCCCACAACCCCCTCACCTCTCCCTAGTGGATACCTTCGTCCCCTTCTCATTAGCTGCCTCACTTAGACAGTTTTGGGTATTTCATTGCAACATTAAACATTTACATCAATTACAAAATTTCATGGCTTAATAGCACATGCATAGTTTCATTGTCAAATACTTGCCTATGAAAGCAAACCTTAAGCATCCACTAGTGGGGCCTTGGCCTTAAGCTCCACACTAGGATCAACACACATTGCAAAAACATAATATTCACATTGAGGGCAATAATTACTAAGGCAGGGTAGGGGTATTACAGGCAGGTGGCAACGTCAGGGACATTGTCACGTCCCCTCCCATCAATCCGACTAGCGGAGGGAACATGATGAGCGTACAGGGTGTTAAATTTGCCTCTAAGGCCATATTATCAATTCATTAACATCTAAATGTGTGTGCAGATGCATAATAACTTACATAGAGGAATTAAACTCTACAATGCACACACAACATGCATATACTAGCATGCTCACCACAGGCATAACAGTATAATCATGCACATAAATAAACTCATCTTATGCTAATCATTGGCATTCAATTTTCATAATTCAAATTCGATCAATTCATTCAATTGGACATAAAAAAACAGTCATTCATAGCACATAAATTTGGCATAATGAGAAACGACAGTGAACACTTATCTTTTAGTTGAATTTTCCGAGCAATAGGCTATGGAAGAGCAACATTCCGCCTAACCGTAGGTCTCTGCCCAGCCTATATTACTTCAGCTGAGAGACCACCCCTGAGTTGGGATATGTAAGGAGGAACTACTTAGGCTCAGTCACTACCAAAGTCAGAAATACTCATGCTAAGACAACACACAATTGGGTTGTCAAGCATGCAGGGAGATAGGGAAGGAGAATGCTAAGGTAGTGAGCTCAACCATAGAGCTACATGCATATCAACTGATCTCAGACATCCTTGGCACCCACAATACCTACCACACCCAACACAAGGAAGGTCCCCTTCTCTGATACACAGTACCTTAGGCACCCCTTCCCTCCAGTTCTCTTCAGGGTGGGAATAGAAAGGTCCAAGATGCTAGATCCAAAGATATTCTTGCCTTCACTGGGTTTATCGAGAAATTCCGACCTCTGATCTCTCTCCCAGTTCAATCCACTCTTGGATTTTTCCAAACTCTGGCCACGTGACTCCCAAAACGGAATTGAATTTCCCAGCTTCCAAATCTGAGTTTTCCTATGGATTTCTGGGTATTTTATGCTCACAAATTCGCCCTAGGTTTTAGGTGTATGGATTCCCCATTAGATTTCACTCCTCACAACAAATTTAGGGCGTTTTTGACACTCAAAATCGTGGCTTCTTTCCTAGTTGGTATTTATGCAATTCTTCACTGCTTGGAATGCATAATGGCTGAGAATTGATGTCTGGTTGTTTAGCAATGGAATGGGGATGATGAAAAAGGAATTTTCATTGGGGAAATTGACTTATGGGCCAAGTAAACTGAGCCCATAACCTTCCATACGAATTTATGAGCTTTCTCGTGCTCCATTAATTTCATGAGCTGATTTCTCAGTTGCCTCTTCCTAACAAAATTAAATGTCATCATATTATTCAAGATGGGTTCTAAATAGGACATTTGGCACTAATGATTCAATCCCCCAACCCCTAACCTATCCCTAGTGGATACGTACATCCCCCTCATTTTAGTTGCTTCCATAGCAAACTCTTGGAATTATATTTGCATTATAAATATTTACATGCTTTTACAATTTCCCATGGTTTACCAATGCATGGTTCTCAAAATATAAAATATTTTCCTTTTAAAGTTGAGCATTCACTAGTGGGGCCTTGGCCTTATTAAGCTCCATGCTAGGAATTTATGCATCGTATATGCACAATATTTACATATAAAGCCAATACATTCTAAGGGTCAAAATGGGGGTATTACAGACATTGCCACCTCGTGGCTCTTGTTAAACATCTCAAACAGTGAATGAAATGTGTCTATCACTTTTTTTTCATTATGAATGTTTTCACATCGAGTAATCATTATGACCAAATTATGGACATTTAAAAAAGTCTTACCCATAGTAATTTCAAATTTGGTTATATATATATATATATATAATGGCCAAGAAAAAAAAGTGTTCATTGTTTTGGAAGAATTATATTAACACAACATAGACCTCTATTATGTTATATCACATACTTGGCAAGAATATTCACAATATTTATGTGGTAAACGATTGGATTGCTTTCTATATATTTGTGAATGGTTTTTTTGAATCAATGAACTTGGTAAACGTGCCATAGTTGTATGAATGATCAAAAAACCACTTGTGAGGGATAGCCTAAATGTTGAATGTGAGAACAATCTCTAGATCGCACAAAGCCTTGTCTTGACGTAGTAGCATTGTGAATAATTCATTATCTATTAAACGAATTATATACAAGTTATTTTTTATTTCAATTAAAATGTAAAGTGAATGTAAATGTGCCAAAAGTGCATTTAAATGAAAATCTAACAACAATAAAAGGTCAAGTGCATTCATAGCACTTGGATCCTTCACAGTTGAATAATAAAAATAACAATGCTATTAATTGAGACTTGTGAAACCCCGTGTTCCCAACGATGGTGTTAGCAAATGAAAAATGGATGATAAATTATAACGATAAAAACAAATTGACATGAACCCGCAATAGAGATAAATTCGTTGAATTTAAGCTTCAAATATCATAATCAAACCGACCTTAGTATTTCAACACGACCATGATTATGCTTGCAAGTGCGATACAAATTGTCGACTACTTTGATTTATCACCTCAGATGTCGTGGTTATTACTATCTTCATCATATTCTAGTCAGCAATTATCCATCTAAAACTTTTCATTGCTGGCTGAATACAACTCAACTAGGATTGATTGGGGAGTTGGTCGTTGAATGGCAGTCTTATATCTTAGATCTCTATCAGGCCAATATTCATCTATATAATGAGGAGGATAGATTACTTTGGTTGTGGAACACCAATGATGGATCGATTACTACTCATTCTACCTACGAGGCGATATGCTATAATAACCGAGTGGATTGGGAGTGGTGGTACAGCGTCTGCTGGCATTGGCGTATTCCTCTTCAAGTTAAAATCTTCTCTTGGCTGTTATTGGGAGAAAAAATCCTCATTTGGGATAACTTACTGAAGCGGGGATTCCAAGGCCCAAACATCTACTCACTCTATCATCTTGAGGCCGAATCATTCTATCATCTATTTGTTGTTTGTCCTTTTACTGTTAAATTTTGGTCCTTCTCGGATGATCCTTTCATCCATTTACAACAAGATGGGTCTTTCTCCTTACAGGTATGGTATAAAAAACTATTTTCTGTTAATAATGATTTGGGATGTTTGGCTTGGCTTGTGGCGTGGGAGATATGGAAATCTCGTAACCATTGTATATTCGACAATATCAGTCCTGAACCTAGCAGGGTTGCATGCCGCATCAAAGCACTCTCGGCTGAGTATATAATTGCCTCAAAGGTGGGACATGATGGGAGTATTCATAATCATGTTACTCGGCCCCCATTCCTTCTAAGATCAGGGAACCATGCAAGATTCGATGGTGCTGCTATGCCTTCATCTGGTCACTGTGGAG
Organism: Larix kaempferi; assembly: GCA_027924585.1. Taxonomy (NCBI): domain Eukaryota; kingdom Viridiplantae; phylum Streptophyta; class Pinopsida; order Pinales; family Pinaceae; genus Larix; species Larix kaempferi. The sequence goes on along the minus strand of BSBM01000410.1, from coordinate 2,337,434 downwards.
CTGGGGGTTTCATTGAACTACAAAATGGGGATTTGATCAGATTATGGATGAATGGAGGTTGTGGGACAAACACGAAAGGTGAGCTTTTGGCATTATGGTTGGTCCTCTTCTTCTTGTCCTCGACCAATACCATTTTGGAGTAGGTGGTTGGGGACTCTCTTGCTATCATTAATTGGGCTAATAATTTTGCCTATATCAACGCTATTTCTCTTAACTCATGGATGGATTGTACTAGAGGTCTCTTGAACTGTTTCCCATTGACTGAAATTATCCATATATACCGGGAGTATAATGCGGAGGCAAATGCTCTCTCTCGACGTGGACTTCTGGCACCTGAAGGTCGCATTTATTTTGAGATTACTTCTGGATCTGCCATGCCTTCCTCTGGCTATTGGCTGTTATTTCCTCACTAGCTCGTCCTGCTAGGGGCTAATCCATTTGTTTATTTTTGGGGTTTGATCGGCATTATACTTTCTTATGCGTTTTGTTTCCCTAGCGGTGGGAACATTTTGCTGTTGCCTGTTATTTTATATATTGCAGTCAACATTGTATAGTGCGGCTTGCAAAGGACGTTTATTTTTCTACTTTTCCTTTTCCTGTAATTATTTTGTTCAACTAGTTTTGTCCTAGATGGATTGGCATATCTTGGAACATACTATGATGTGGTTATTCTGTGCAACGGTGTAAGGTATATTTTCGGGTTTCTGCTGGGGTAGGTATGGCTCCATACTCGATTTTCTTGGCTGAATCTGCTGTAATTTCCTGAACGTCTTCAAACGGTTGATTTTACATACTTCAATATAAAGTATCATTATTTTTCAAGTTAAAAAAAAGTGCGATAGATATTTTCACTTTCACTCATCTTCCTAAGTTCTAACCAACATACATTCCAAACAAATGAATTTAATATTTTAATGCAATCCTAAGAAGTTCATGTTTGTCGATAAATAAAAGCATAAGCATGTGCATCATTAGTAGCAAGGGAGAAGATGCCTCTAAAGAAGTGGTGAACTCTAAGGTTTTGGGCCTCTCAGAAGGGGATTCAAATGGCACTAGCGCATCAAACTCTCTAGTCACATAGCTAGTCAAGCCTAATTACAAATATATCCTACAGTTGACACCCTTAAATATATTTTCAATGGAAGAGGTAGAAGGAAAGGACCCCAGGAATATTTCTCCAGCTCATCTGTCTAATGTGACTGTGAGGAAGAAAAATGTCAAATCCATAAAAGGGATGATTTGGGGGGGACTTATTAGTAGTGGAGCAAATTTATCTAGCTTTGCAGTCAGCTAATTTGGTTGGGGAGTGTTCTTCTACTGTCCAAGACTCATCAAATGTTCTAGACGTTGGGTCCCTTAGAGAAGATGCGCCCCTTTCAGGAATTTCTTTATGAAGATTATCACCTACAACATCAGAGGGATGGAGGGTAAAAGGAAGCATCTTTCCCTAAAAAGGTTTTTCGAAAAAGAGAAGGTTTATATTTTGTTGATTCAAGAAACTATGGTCCTTAGGACCAAAGCAATCGACATCTATATGGAATTGTTACCTTGTTGGTAAATTTCATCGATAGACACTAGGGTCAATCAAGGGGCTTACTGGTGGCTTGGAACCCTTGGACCGTCAGATGCAAACCTTACAATACTTCTGTTGGAATCTTTTTGGAGGTTTCAAGCAATGTATTTTCTTCCAAGTTTTTGGTAATGAATGTGTATGGACCCTGCAGTGAAAGATAAAGTTTCTGGCAGGTGATCGCTAACAACAGTCTCTTGGATTCCCATTCCATAATCATGGGAGGATTCCTTAATCTAGTTTTGGGAGCCCGAGAATTATGGAGCTCGGTACTGCACTTGGATCCTTTAGTTGGTTGGTTCACTCAGTTGTTTGAGAAGCATGTCTTTTGGATGTGGAGCCTATCCCTTTCGCTCCCACGTGGAGAAATGCGAGGATTGGAATGGATGGTGTCTCAAAGTGTCTAGATCATTTTATGATAGCAGAGGATTTCCTTTCTTCATTGGGGAGGTGCAGGTCATATTTGGGACGCATTAGTATTTTGGATAATGTAGTGGTTCTTCAAATTGAGGACTCGATGCACAAAATCACATACCCCTTCAAGTATAATCACACTTGGATAGCGGTTGAAGGTTTTAATGACCCGATTAGAAGGAAATGGATTGATCTAGCCACTGTTGAGGGTCACTCTGCTATGCAGTATAGGATATCAAAGAATCTGAAAGAGTTACGGTGGGAGGTAATATGTTGTGAGAGGAAAATAAAAAAAAAAAAATTGGAAGAGGAACTAAACTCTATAGAAGACCAAATCCTCAATTGTTTCAATTCAAATGCTTCAGGGATCTTTTCTCAACAAGAACATGAATCCTTTGTAGACTTGGAATCCAGGAAGGCAAATATTATTTGGTTAGAATAATAAAAATGGTGATTGAAAAGCAACGCGGCCTGGTGCATGCAGGGAGACAAGAATACAAAATTTTTCCATAAGTTCATTGATAGTAGACGAGTTCAAAAATCTATCTAGCGGATATTCAATGAGGAAGGGGAATACCATGAGAAACAAAGGGAGATAAAGTCGAAAGCCATAAATCATTTCAACAAGTATTTCAGTGATTCAAGATGTTCATATCTAGAGGTGCAACTGAGACCTATCAAATCCATGCCTATAATTTATGTGAGGATGTAGCAATAACTACTGGTTAAAGAGAAACCGTGGAGGATATTGAATCCAACCTAAAATATCTAGCCAGAGACAAAATTCTTGGCCTCGACGAATGATTCGTTGAATTTTTCCTACAATTTTTCAAAATTTTTGGTGGGGAGCTCTTGGAGGTCATGGAGGAATCTAGGAACTCTGGCGAGGTGTTGAAGGAAATAAATGCTACCTGTCTAGCTCTAATACCAAAGAAGAACAACATGGAGTCCTTCAATGACTTTCTTCCTATCTCGCTACGTACTATGGTATACAAATTGAATACAAAGGTTACAACTAGAAGATTGAAGCCACATTTGGAGAAGGATATCTCAGATGAGCAATTCGGGTTCCTTAGCTGCAGAATTATCTTTGACACCATAGGAGTGGCACACGAAACCCTACACTCCATAAAAGTGAAGAAACGTCTTGCTCTTATTCTGAAGTTAGACCTTGTTAAAGCCTATGATAGAGTAAGCTAGTCAATTCTGAGACTTATTCTTTTGCACCACTCCTATGGTGTCAAAGATAATTCTGCTGCTAAGGAACCCGAAACCCTACACTCCATAAAAGTGAAGAAACGTCTTGCTCTTATTCTGAAGTTAGACCTTGTTAAAGCCTATGATAGAGTAAGCTAGTCAATTCTGAGACTTATTCTTTTGCATGTTGGTATCCTGGTTGAGGCTATGGACTGGGTGATGGGTTGTGTGAGATCGACAAATTTCGCAATCTTGATAAATGTCGAACCCTCAACATTTTTCAGTGGCTTCAGGGGCCTCTGACAAGGTTGTCCTTTGTCATCCCTCTTATTCATTTTGGTGATCAAAGGTCTCAATAGACCGATAATTCAGGCCAAGTTTGACAAAAAAATTATAGGTATTCATCTTGGTCAAAATATTAATGTTTCACATTTACTATTTTTCGACGATGTGCTTCTCTTTGGAACATACTCCCTTGAAGAATGGTTGCACTTCAGGGACATTATCAAAAAAAATTGTAGGGCTAGTGGTATGTAACTTAATCTTGGTAAATTCTCTTTCTACTTTCATGAGGTGGAAGAGGGTTTATTTGAAGTGGTGAAAAATATTCTCTCTTATCAAGTTCTTCCGATGGAGTAGGGCTTCACATATCTTGGTTTCTTTTTTAAACCAAATAAGTACACTTCGACGAATTGGTTATGGTTAGTCTCCAAATTGGAGAAGAGGATTAACTCTTGGGTTAATAAATGGATTTCATTAGGTGGGAGATTCATTTTCGTTCAGTTGGTGCTCCAGGGCCTTCCCATTTTTTGGCTCTCACTAGCAAAAATTCCCATGGGAATACTCCAGAAGATGAAACAATGCATTTTCAATTTCCTTTGGTAGAGAAGACGTAAAGTAGGTGGCCTTCATTTGGTTAACTGGTCGATGGTTTCTTTACCTTGATATTTTGGAGGTTGGGGTATCCACAATCTTTTCTGGTTTTCCAAGGCATTGGATTGTAAAATTATTTTGAGAGGCTTAAGTGGCTCCATATTGTGGTCACAAGTGATTCAGTTTAAATATTTAAAGAGGGCTTCAATTGTAGAGTGTCTTAGATGGCCAAGGACTCCATCCCAATGAGCCTCCAATATATAGAGAAATATCTTCAGTGTTGTTCCTTATGTCAAATACTGGAATTCGTGGAAAATAGGTAATGGTTTGCAAGTTTTAATGGGCGTTGATCCTATTGTTGGTCTCTCCTCCAAGTATAGTCTTTTGATTGTGATTATTAAAATTTTAAATGACTAGGATATACATCTTCTGGCACACGTTTACAATCCAAGATTTAGAACCGCATGTGGAAACTACTGGTTAAATGCAAGGGATTTGAGTCTTCATGGAGAAATGGCAGTGGAGTGGAATCGCTATATATTAGAACTGGAGCACTGTGGCATTTAGCTGAATGACTTTGAAGACATGTTACTTTGGCCCTGGAGTACATTCTTGGGACAGATAATTATTAGAGAATCATATGAATCGATTTTGGATTCTTTGGCTAAGACCTCATATAAATGGTAGTTTAAAGATATTTGGAAATGTAAAGCACCATTCAAATTGCAAATGTTTGATTGGATGGCTCAAAGAAAAAATTTGGGTTGGCAAACTTACAAAAAAGGGGTTTCGTTGGACCTTTCCATTATGTTCTGTGCAGAAATGGCGAAGAATCTGTGAACCACCTCTTTGCAGACTGCTTTGTAGCAATTAAAATATGGAGGACAATGTTAAATATCCTCCATTGCAAATTGAGCTTGGAGGGGTTTATTTTGAATAGAGGCTTAAACTTGTTAGGATATCTCATCATTCAGTTTTGTACTTTGCATGCATGCATGCATCCCAGTTATTTGCATGCATTCCCAGTCACCAGTTTGATGCCTTCAGCACCTTGTCCCTAGTTTGTCAGCACCCGGGAGCTTCTTTCCTTGTAGTTTTATCCCTCCTAGTCAGTAAGGCGTCCACTTCTCACCTACCACCTAAGAAAGGCGCACTTCTTCACCTACCACTTAGTTCACTTCAGTTAGTTGAGTTCTTTCCTTGATTTAAGTCTATATTCACTCCTCAACTGATTGTATCACTCCGTTGGACCCCAGTGAGACTAGACTACCTATTCTTACTCTAGTTAGCTCCTCATGCGCCCTCCACTGAGCCTCCTTCATTTAGTTAGTGCCTCCATGTGCCAGTTACACCTACCACACTCAGTTAGACTCAGTTTGACACATGGTTGACCGTTACTTGTGCATTGATGACTCCACTAATCTGATGATGAGGACTCCTAGTTGGATCCAAGCTATTCCATGCAGTATTTCGAATGACCACCTTGGGTAATTCGAATTCATTCAGTCATTGTGACTACATCTTGTATTGTATTCTACTTCTAAGTTCAATAGAGCACTACTGCAAGCCTTTTGCATAGTTTACACATATTTTCTAAGTTTCATCTATTGTAATTGATTTACTTGATCAATTAGATCTGTTGTGCTTAATTTCGCATGGTATTAGAGCCATGGCAGGGACAAGACTTCTTTTCTGTAGGTGTTCTACATGAAGATTGAGTGATTTTTGCTCAAAAATATCACAACTGTGGCATGCATTCTCTCTTGTGCATTTGCTACTGTTGAAGTTTTCTCTCCAATCCACTCCAGAAGCCGTGATTTTTCCACATAATTCCTCGATATGAATCATTGGATCTTCAAGCTTGTTTGATCTCCTATGCAAGGTGTGATGCAACTCTAAAAAGGGTGGATTGTTGGACCTTATTGTTCTTGTTTTCTTATGATCTGCAGGTTTTATCACTCCTCCATTAGCATTCACTATCATTGAGATGGATTCTTCTTCTTCAAAGCTTCTCACTCCTTTCAATTATTTTGAATGGAAGGATGACACGGAGATTGTGCTGCGCTCAAGAGGGTTCTACAGAGTCACCATGGGCCTCGAAGTTGAGCCAAATACAATCATTGAGAAATCCAAGCACTTCAACAAATTGGATGAAGCATATGGTCTTCTTTGCCTCAATATTTGCAAGGATCTTCATTTCCACCTCAGTGGATTGTCTACTCCAAAGGCAGTATGGGAGCAACTTGAAAATCTCTTTGGCAAGCAAGCTGAGGTGCGGTCTTTTCAATTGGAAAATGAATTGATTGCTTTGAATCCTGAGAATTTCGAAACCATAAATGAGTTCTTTACCAAATTCAAGCAATTGGTATTACAATTGAAGTAAAGTGGAGTTGTAAAGGAATATAAACAGTTGATTCTTTCTATTCTCACAAAACTTGGAAAATATTATTCGGTGTTTGTCTCTACATTCAATTATGGGAAGCTCACAACCTCGAATTGGAAAATGCCTAACTTAAATGCATTCATTGAATCTCTCACAAAGGAGCATGATAAGCTTGTTCAAATGGGGTCCATAAGCTCCAAAGATCAAGCCCTTTTTTCTGGAGGGTCCAAAGCTACGAATGGAAAAGGGAAGCAAAAGAAAGAGAATCCAAAATTCGACCCTTCCAAGCAAAGAGAGAAAACCAAGCAAGCGGATGAGCCATCTGGTTCAAGAAACAAGCAAAAAGGGAAAGAGGGCAAAGAGAAGACTAAATGTTCTTATTGCAGCAAGGGATATAATCCTAAAAGCTCATGTAGGAAGAAGACCATAGATCAGATGGCCCTTCTCTTGGAGAAAAACAACATAACCCTTCCTTACGGTGCAAGTAAGAAGGACAAAAATGATCATCCTGAAAGAGGTCATGCACTCATGGAAACTGTTTTGACTTCCACAAATCTACTCATTGATTCTGGAGCTTCGAACCACATGGCTGAAAATAAATATTCTCTATCATCATTTGATCCCAACAGCACCATCTCCATCCACATGGGAGATGAATCTCAGATCTCTTCAAAGGGAAAAGGTACCATTCATTTAGAGCATGGCAGTTTTCACAATGTGCTCTATGCTCCGTCCTTAGCTTCAAATATTCTTTCTGTTTATCAGATGACACACACTGGTTCACCAAAGAAATTTGTATTCTGCCCTAACAAAGTTGAAATTTCTGATATTCAAAGTGGACAAATTATTGCAGTTGGAAAAGCAAATCATGCTTCAAAAGCATATGAATTTTCACACTTTCTGCCGCATGACAAGCCCACCGCTCTTCTAACTCATGGAAATGAGGTTAGTAGGCTATGGCATGAGAGGTTTGGACACCTAAATTATAAATATTTGCAGCTGCTACAGAAAAATTCCATGGTTGATGGCCTTTCGACGATCAAATCCTCGAAGGGAATATGCAAAGGTTGCATCATTGGGAAGCACCCTGAGCACAAATTTGACCGAGGCAAAGCTAGCAGAGCTTCTTGCATTTTGGGGCTGATACATTCTGATATCAGTGGTCCGCTGCCCCATATCTCCATGAATGGCTCAAGGTATGTTTTGACATTCATCGACGACTTATCCATATTTACATGGGTTTTCTTTCTAAAAAACAAGTCACAAGTACTAGAAAAATTCAAGTTTTTTAAGGTTTATGTTGAGACTACCATCAAGAGGAAGATAAAATATCTTAGATCTAATAATGGAGGTGAATATATCAAATCAAATCTTCTGCAACTTTGTGCTGAAAGCGGCATTCAGATCCAGCACACAGTTCCCTACACACCTCAGATGAACAGTGTAGCGGAAAGGAAGAACCGATCACTAAAAGAGATGGCAACCTGTATGATTGAATCAAAAGGTTTGGATGAAAACCTTTGGGATGAGGCCATGAATTTTGCTACATACATTCAAAACAGAGTTCCACATTCATATTTGACTGATATTACACCTTTTGAAGCTACACTGGTCACAAACCTGATGTGTCCAATTTCCATGTTTTTTACTCAACCGCTTGGGCTAGAATTTCGGCTGAAAAGAGAAAATATTTGGATCCGCAAAGTGTTGAATGCATCCTCTTGGGATATGCTGAAGAATCAAAATGCTACAAACTAATGGATATCAGATCCAAAAATATATTCATTGAGCGAAGTGTCAGATTTGAAGAACCGCTTCAAAATCTAGAACTAGACGAGGAAGAAACTGTTGATTTACCACCTCTACAAGAAGACAAATTTGAAGAAGATGATAAAAGTATTGGTTCTGATATTTCTGATATTTTATCAAAATTTTATGAACATGATATACCAGGTTCAGAATCTGATCTAGTTGTGCCCCAACACTTGCCAAAGTGGGCCCAAAATACACTCAATTCTGCTGGTCAAAACATTGGAAATCCTGTCGATCCAAGGAGGACTTGAGCAAACTTTCAAAGAGCAGGTATGGCTCTTTAATTATTTGATCCTTTGCTATCTGAGAAATTTTATTTGATGATAGGTTCATATCCTAAATCATATTATCATTCCCATCGATATCCGAGATGGAAAACTGCCATGGATGAAGAGTACAATTCTCTTCAAAAGAATGCTACATGGGAGCTAATTTCTCTTCCACTTGGGAGGAAATTAGTCCAATGTAAATGGGTCTACGGCACAAAGGTTGCTGCTGCTGGCTCAACCTGCAAATTCAAATCTCGGTTGGTTGCAAAATGTTTCTCCCAAGTCCAAGGAGTGGACTACACTGAGACCTTTGCACCGGTTGCAAAGATGGATTCTATCCGTCTAGTTTTGGCCATTATCGCATCCAAGCACTGGGAAGTGCACCATATGGATATGAAGAGTGCATTTCTCCATGGAGATCTGAAAGAAGAAATATATATGAAGCAGCCAGAATGATATATATCAGATCCAAAGTTAGTATGCAGATTGAAGAAGTCATTGTATGGCTTAAAACAGGCCCCAAGAGCTTGGTATGCTAAGATGGACTCCTTCCTTCTCTCACAAAAATTCGGAAGGTGCAAATCAGATCCAAATGTGTACCTACAGAAAAATGAAGGTAATTCGCTGATTATAGTTCTTTATAGTTCTTGGATCTGATGATATATATCAGATCCAAAGTTAGTATGCAGATTGAAGAAGTCATTGTATGGCTTAAAACAGGCCCCAAGAGCTTGGTATGCTAAGATGGACTCCTTCCTTCTCTCACAAAACTTCGGAAGGTGCAAATCAGATCCAAATGTGTACCTACAGAAAAATGAAGGTAATTCACTGATTATAGTTCTCTTAATAACTGGTAGCACTCTTGCTTCAATCGATAATTAAAGACTGCTTTAAATCTAGCTTTTGACATGAGCAATTTGGGCTTGCTAAAGCAATTTATGGGGCTTGAGATTGCTCAAAATTTTGATGGGATCACCATATCTTAGAAAAAATATATTTCAGACCTGTTAAACAAGTTCAATATGTTAGATTGTAAGGCAGCCCCATTCCCATTCCTCTGAGGAATCAGTCTTGAGGAGGGAGATTCTACACCGCTTGCAGATTCTACATTGTATCGACAATTGATCGGTTCCTTACTATACTTGACACACTCAAGGCCTGATATATCTTATGCCATGAGTGCTGTATCAAGATATATGCAGCAGCCCCATGAGCTCCATTGGCAAGCAGCCAAGAGGATCTTACACTATATGCAAGGTACTCGACACTTTGGCATACACTATGCTGCAGATTGTGAGCTAGATTTGATTGGGTACACTGATTCAGATTGGGCGGGTGATAGTATTGATCGGAAGTCCACTTCCAGTTATGTTTTCATGATTGAAACTGGGCCTATTTTTTGGTCAAGCAGAAAGCAGGCAACCATTGCATTATCTTCAGTAGAGGCAGAGTATCGAGGAGCAGTCAATGCTTACATTCAGGCAGTTTGGTTCCAGGGTATTTTGTCAGAGTTTGATATTGGTAGCAGTACTTCGACTGCCATTTTTTGTGACAATCAAAGTGCTATCAAGATCTCGACGAATCCAGTTCAAAGACAGAGGACCAAGCACATTGATATCCACATGCACTACATTCGAGAGCTTGTGCATGACAGAACCATTGTTTTGCAATATTGCCCTACCGACGAGCAAATTATAGACATCTTCACCAAGAGCTTCACTGAGAAGAAGTTCTCTTACCTCCGTTCACTGTTGGGGGTGAGTTCCATCACGGTGGAGACAAATTAGATCCTTCTATGTTCAGCTTGAGGGGGGGCTTTCTTCCCATTGGATTTTCCCTCTTTCCTCACTTAGATTTATTTCTAGCATTTTTGGATTATTGTATCGGGGTGACCTTTGGTCTCAATAACCAGGGCCCTATTCAGTTATTATTTTTTACATCATAGTATAGTTTGAGGGGGGGTGTTAGGATATCTCATCATTCAGTTTTGTATTTTGCATGCATCCCAGAAATTCATGCATGCATGCATCCCAGTTATTTGCATGCATCCCAGTCACCAGTTTGATGCCTCCAGCACCTTGTCCCCAGTTTGCCAGCACCCGGGAGCTTATTTCCTTGCATTTTTAGCCCTCCTAGTCAGTAAGGCGCCCACTTCTCACCTACCACCTGAGAAAGGCACACTTCTTCCCCTACCACTCAGTTCACTTCAGTTAGTTGAGTTCTTTCCTTGATATAAGGCTAGATTCACTCCTCAACTGATTGTATCACTCCATTGGACCCACAGTGAGACTAGAGTGCCTATTCTGACTATAGTTAGATCCTCATGCGCCCTCCACTGAGTCTCCTTCATTTAGTTAGTGCCTCCATGTGCCAGTTACACCTACCACACTTTGTTAGACTCAGTTTGACACATGGTTGACCATTACTTATGCATTGATGACTCCATTGATCTGATGATGAGGACTCCTAGTTGGAGCCAAGCTATTCCATGCAATATTTCGAATGACCTCCTTAGGTAATTTGAATTCATTTAGTCATTGTGACTGCATCTTGTATTGTATTCTACTTCTGAGTTCAATAGAGCACTGCTGCAATCCTTTTGCACAGTTTACACATATTTTTTGAGTTTCATCTATTGTAATTGATTTACTTGTTCAATTAGATCTGCTATGCTTAATTTCACAAAGGTTTGGTTCTCTACCTCTGGAAAATTATGTAGCCTGTCTCTATTTGTCCCTTGGAATTTATGGTGTAGCAAAAACACTATCATATTTGAAAACAAGAGCATAAGTGTACATTTCATATCTTCAAAATCAGTTGGTTCTTTTAATGGTTATGCCGAGCATACTTCAGAAGAGAAAGTGAGATATCTCAAATGGCCTTCCTATGCCCCTAAGGGGCCCGTGGGTTTCTTTGACGGGGTTGAACAAGGTGGGAGATGTGGTTTTTTTTTTTCAAAGCTAAATAATGAAAACTTTTTCCAATGTTGGATGGCGTTGGGGAGAGGGTCTAATACGAGATCAAAGCTATTAGATCTGTGGGGTGTACTCTACATGGCAATATTTCTGAATCTTACTTTGCTTTAGGTTATGGGTGATTCTCAAGTCATTATCAATTGGATCATTGGGTGAGAAAAGATGGGCTGCATTGCATTGGATGGTTGGAAGAAGAGGATACAAGGTCAGCTGAACAATTTTCGGAATATATATTTCAATCACATGTATAAACAATCAAGCTTTATTATGAATAATCAACAAATGGGAAGGAAAGCTTTATTATTAAGAATCCATCCATAACACAAAGATAAATGAAGGCTCTCTCTAGGCCTATGGAGGCTCGTAACTGTTTTGATTTTGAAATAGTGTTTCAACAGTGGGACTTAGGACGTTATCTCTTATTTCTTGCAAGCTTTGTTGCTTTGCAATACAGAGTGGAGTTTTTTATCATGTTTTCCAGGCATATGTTTCATTATTTCAAGATGACATGTCCTCGTGAAAAAATGATTTTGTTAATGAATGTTGTTATTGTAGTCATTTTGGTTTTCTGTATAATTTTAGAATGTTGTCTGCACTCCACATAAATGGTCTCATGATTGATTTTCATAGAAAGCAATGATGAATCCTTTTGAGAAGTTGGGCATGCCTTCTCAAAGGATCTATGTAAGTTGTCTTTGATTCATAACTCTTGAATATCAAGCAACTGAGTTTTTTCATGTTGAAAAAATAAAATAAAATCTTGACAAGAGCTGCATTACACACGAGAAAATTAGAAAACAAATCATTCAATGAATTCAGTTGGAACTAGGGAGAAAATAGAAATCAAACTAGATATTGGTAGAGTTGAGGAGGAAGGATGGTTGAGAGGGGCTATTATTGGGGCCGGAGATCCTAGGATAGTCAACCTTGCTATGAACAGGTCTAATGGCCTACTCTTTGTATTCAAATCCACGACCAGTTTTAGTGTTGCTTTGGAGAATGAATTACAGATTTTGTGAGGTTTGGATTCTTCATACATTGTTACCAGTTTGGGGTACTATTACAACATCAAGAACTGTGAAAAGGTGCATACTTTGTTCATGGAGTACATGCATGGTGGCAGCGTAGCATATTTGTTGAATTTTGGAGAGCATCTTGACAAATCTGTGGTTAGGGCCTACACGCGTGGCATCCTACTTGGGATCAATTACCTCCACATGCAGGGAATTGTGTATTGTGGTATCAAGGAAAAGAATGTTATTGTGGGTTCCATTAGTGTGAATATTGTTGACTTTGGCGCTTCCAAGAGGTTTGATAATGAGAATAAGGGTCAGGTGTCCCTCCAATTGGGGGTAACCCTCCAGTGGATGGCACCATAGGTGGTGAATCAGGTGGAGCAGGGGCTTGCATCTGATATTTGGTCTATAGGTTGCACTATGTTGGAAATGGCCACTGGTAGGCCTCCATGGAGCCAAGTTTCCAATCCCCTTGTTGCAATGCATCGGATCGGATGCACAAGAACTGCCTAAGTTTCCTGCGTCACTCTCACCTCAGAGCCGATATTTCTTAGAGAAATGCTTTAGAAGATACCCTAGGAAGAGGTGGACTAGTGTAGAGTTGTGGAAGCATCCTTTTCTAAATGAGGTATGCTTTGCCATGGAGCAAGATGAGGTCAGTAGGGGTCCGGTGTCCCCAACAAGTAATTTGTATTTTGGGAATCAAGTATGGGATTCCTACTCTCTAAGACTACTCCCATTTTGTCACTCAACATCCAAATCCAATAAGGGAACACGATATAATGGCTGATAGTAATAAGTCAATTGAGAAATTCCCAAACTGTTCCCCAAGGAAAGAATGATGGCACTGGCCTCAACTTGTGATTTTTAAGTTGATGACAACCCTAATTGGTCTGCAAGACCCCCTAGTCAGTGGATCGTCATGATATATTCTAGAGACAAATCTCCAACTTTAGATAATCGCTTGTCGAAATCAAACATTAGTAATTCCTTCTCTATCCTGGAGCTTCCATTGACAGAAGAATGCAGTGCCAAATTGGAAGTTGTCAACAGGGAAGAGTTGACCTCGAGAGGTGAACTAAATGAATGTTTGGATTCCGTAGTCTCTATAGCATAGATTCAACAACATTCATCTTCCGACGTTTTTTCTAAGGCTCTACATCATGACTTGCTTTTGTGTTCATTGACAACCCATTTGGCTAATCAAGCTTGGGAATTGTATGGATATTTCTCTCAACAAATCACAGTTGATGGTGATCCTGGCATCTAGAACAGATCCATCCCAGGAAAAACATTTTATATCTTTTATGATAAGGGGTACTCTTCTAGTGAGGCAGGAGCAACTTGCTGCCCCTGTTGTAAGATATGTTCCCTACACAACATTCTCATCGAAGCATGATAAAGGCCCAATTGTATGTTGGTTGCAGAGCAAATGAAGTATTTTGTAGTTTTGATTCAAAATTAATTCCAATTGAGTTTACTTGGCTACATGATTTTTTTATTTGCGATTTAACTTGCATTGCATTATTGTTGTTTGTGTAATTATTGTTGCAGAAATTGGTTGACTTGTGTTACACAAATATTCATATGTATCAGCAACTTATCTCAAATGGGATTGTCACATTGATAACCCACTCCATAGGCATGTACAACAAATAAGCTTACCTTTCTAGTTACCCGAGCTAATCTCAAAGAAATTGATCTTAGGTACCCAAAATAATTAAGCATAGAGCGTCTTGACTTACTAGGTCAATGCCTAATAGACTTTTATGTCCTATTCACTCTTTAACTGGAACATGAAGAAATGTGAAAGTGGAGGGACGATTTTTAATTACTCGGATAGTGTTGCGCACATGATTTTGAACTCTTTATAAGAAGGCCTCATTTTTCTTCATAACCAAGCTAGTAGCGCCATTGAAACTTTCAACAATTTTCAGTAGTGTTGTATTTGTACTTGAGTAGTGAACTGCTTTACAGTTTAGTATGGAGGATAGGTTGTTTTGTAAGTACATAATCCAAAAAACTTAAATAAAGTTATTTGGTGATATTTAGAGGTTCTTAAATTTTACACAAAAGCTAAAAAAATTAAATCAAGATAGATCCATTACACATAGGGATTAAATTTCTTGAGGTCAAGCACGTAGAAGGATCAAATTTCGTGAGGTAAAAAATTTACATCTCAAGAAATTTGATCACTATGAATACAGGATGCTTATAAATCATATTCAAGATAGATCTATAATAATTTTAATTAAAATAAATTTTAAATCATCTATACTTTTGATTTATAAACAAGTATTTCAAAATTTTAAATAATTTCTTTCCTTTTTCCAGCCGAAAAAAAAAACGTACTATTGTTATTCATACGAATCAAATAGTACAATGATTGAGTGTATCAAAGATCAAGATATCTAAACCAGATCTTGATTTCAAAAATTTTCAACCTCATATCTGCTATACATAAAGATAACCGTCCAAAAAAAGCTTTACAAACAAAAAAAACTAAGATCCTCCCATGAGTACAAATTTTCTTAAAAGAAATATAAGTTACCCCTATCAAGTAGACAGGCCTCCGTCCATTCTTCCCAAAAAAGAACACCAACAGGTCCAGCCAAAGCATCTTTTGAAAGTTGATCTGCAAGAGAGTTGTGAAATCTATAGATATGCTCAAAAGAAATCTGTTCCATTTTTGCCATCTCTTGACGAATACGAGCACACAAATATTTTAGTTCCAATACATTGAGATTGTATTCATTTGTGGCCCATTTAATCGTAGCTCGAGAGTCCCCAAAGACTCTAGGATTCACCAAACCAAAAGAATTTGTGACCTTTAGGATAACCCAAAGTGCCAGTAACTCAGCTTTCATATTTGTACCCTTTCCACCATTAAGACAGAGAGAAAAGTAATGGCTTTCATTGATATAGATGACCCCACTAGTGGCACACAAACCATCCTGAGCAGCCCCATCAAAAAATAAAACCGGTTGCGAAACCACATATGAAAAAGAGATCATACTCATAGCCTTTATATCATGATCATCTTGAGAATAAGTCTGTAATAAATTACAAACAGTCTTTGCACACTGCACAGCATCAGGTCTAGTATTATGAAAAATCACTTCATTTCTAGTAAACCAGATGATCCAATATATAAAAATAGGAAGGAATAGTGGCTTCTTGTTATCTCTAACCCAATTGAGTAATCCATTGCCAAAATCCAAATCATCCCAAACAGACTGCAAATTGAGGTCAATACAGCACAAATTCCAAATTTTCTACAGAAAAGAGCACTTCACCAATAGATGATCAGCAGTTTCAGAGTATAAATTAGATAAGCAACACCAGCTAGGACCACACCAGCCACGTTTAAGTAAATTTTCCCAAGTCTTAAGATTACCATTAAGTGCATGCCAAAGAAAACACTTTACCTTCAAAGGTATAGACCATTTCCAAATTTTTGAATACCACCAGTGATTAGGATAAATACCCTGATGCTGAATAATCCTATCATAAGCATATTTTGCAGTAACAGTACCTTCTTTTGGATTACCCGCCCAAATTAGTTTATTAGGGGACCCCGAAAGTGTAATACCAGCATTCCTAAGAGCCCGGATAAAACATTCCCATTCCCTTGCATGTTCCGGAATCAATCCATCTAAATTACTTAACCAACCAGTACCAATGCTGTGAGAACGGTTCAAATCATAAATATCATTAAGAGTTTTAAACCCCAACATATTCAACCAAGATACCAAACTATCTGACAGACGAAAACAATCCTCTATGCCAAGCACAAGATCAATCCCGATACGAATACTGCAACCATTACCTACCTACCAACATAAATCATTTGCTATCCAACCATAAACTTTAAGGAAACCTCTCCAAATTGGCGACGACGTACCAGAAATTCGCTTGGGTTTCCTCAGCCAACTAATTAAGTCAGTTTTAATATATTTTGTATGGAGAACCTTCGACCACAGTGAATTGTTGAACAAAACTCGTCAAAAACTCTTCATCCTAAGAGCTTTACTGAAAACATAAATATCTTTGATGCCCCACCCACCACATTTCACCGGTCTGGCTAGGACCTTCCATTTTACCATCACTAGATTTGGGCCTTCATGGGTGCCAGACCAAAGAAAATTGAAAATAAGCCTCCCGAGCCTATTTAATATGTATGCCGGAACCTCTAATAAAGATAACCAGAAAACCAGAATACTAGATAGAACAGCATTAACTAAAACAAGTCTGCCACCTGATGAAAGCAACTGGTAAGACCAATGATCAATTCTTCGTTCAAACTTACTAATAATCCATCGCCAGTCTTCTGCTTTATAGGAATTAGGTTTTAACATAAAACCTAAATATTTCAATCCATCAGCCAGATCATTACAACTATAAGGTAGGATGTTTGCAAGTTCACCTCTTCTATTAGCTTCCACATTATGCTGATAAAAACAAGACTTAGTAGTACTGACCTTCATTCCAGAAACCTTACAAAAGAAATTTATGATGTTGGAGAAAACCTTCCACTCTATGACAGAGTCGGTGCCAGTAAGAAGGACATCATCTACAAATAGAAGATGCAACAGAAAGCAACCATCACCCATTTTGATACCTTTTATCAATCCCCATTCTTTGGCTTGTTGTATAAGTCTACTGAGACCATCCATAATCAAAAGAAATAACAAAGGTGACAGCGGGAAACCCTGTCTGATCCCTCTTGAGCATTGAAAGAAAGAAGTGGGATTGCCATTTACCAAAACAGCAATGCAAGGCGTAGAAACACACGCCATAATCCAGTTTATCACAAGAGGAGGTGTACCAAGTTGAATCAAAATCAGCCTGAGGAAGGACCAATTGACTCGATCGTAGGCTTTCTCTAAATCCATTTTTAAGATCATTGCCTTCAACTTTTTGGATTTAATCGTGTGAAGCATTTCCTGAGAAATACCAATGGAATCATGTATTTGCCTGTCTTTCAAGAACCCAAACTGTTTTGGAGAAATAGCATAGGATAAAGCATCCTTCAATCTCTGAGCTATAATTTTAGACACCAGTTTATAGATGAGGTTACAGAGCGCAATGGGCCAATACTCCCCAAAAGAAACAGGTTTGTTACTTTTGGGAATTAAGGTAAGGAAAGTGGAATTTAAAGTACCAGAAATGAAACCATGAACCCTAGTAAACTCCACCAGACGATGAATATCATTCCCCATAAAGTCAAAGAAGTGTACATAAAATTCCATGGGCCACCCATCAGGCCCAGGACTTTTATCCCTAGCAAAATTTTTTAAAGTATGTTCAATTTCATCTAATGAAACCTCCTTACCCAAAGCTTCAGCTTTAATTTCATCAATACATCTGGGTTAGAGCTTAGCCAATCTGATCTGATCCATAAGATCACAACTACCATCCTCTTTATAGATATTGCCAAAAAACCTCACAGCTTCAGAGCATAATGAGTCCAAACCCTTTAATGTATTGCCATTTTCATCATTAATATCCCAAATCAGTTTTGTATTTCTCCTCGCTGAAGCAAAAGCATGAAAAAATTCTGTGTTCCCGTCCCCATAATTGATCCACGTCACTCTGCTCTTTAATCTCCATTCTCTTTCTTCCATCAGAAGAATATCCTCCTTCTTTTTCTCATAACTCTTCAAAATTTCAAAATCACCCTGATTAAAAGAACCATCCAAATTTTGCATGAAAGCAATTTGAATACTGGATTCCAAGTTTTTCAGTTCTACAGCATCCGACTTCTTTCTCTCTTTAATCCAATTGATAACAACCTCTTTGAGCTTCAACATCTTATGACAAAAGAAATCGACAGGGTTCAAATTCTCTACATCTGTATTTAACCAAAAAGATTTCACCAAATCACAGAAATCCTTCTCCAAAAGCCACGAACTGTTAAACTTGAATGGGTAGCAAACCTTAGGACCAAAATTTTCAAACTGTAGAACAATAGGCCAGTGATCAGAGAATTTCACCTCATGCACCCAAGAACGTGATTGTTGAAAGATACTTATAAAGGAAGATTTCACCAAAAAACGATCCAATCTCTTATGAACACCAGCAATACCCTGCCTACCATTTGTCCAGGTCGGAATAAGTTTTGCTGGAGCCATATCCACCAGATCAAAGCGGCCTAGAAAATCCAAGAAATAAT
This sequence comes from Larix kaempferi, assembly GCA_027924585.1. Classification (NCBI taxonomy): domain Eukaryota; kingdom Viridiplantae; phylum Streptophyta; class Pinopsida; order Pinales; family Pinaceae; genus Larix; species Larix kaempferi. The sequence continues at coordinate 2,318,750 of BSBM01000410.1, read as the reverse complement.
CCGCCAGCGGGTCCAATCTAGCCCCAGGACCCCAAATCTCAGAGGCAGATTTAGTGAAATTCAAATCACCAGCAATCACAAGAAGTGGTAAGTTTAGGATCCTAGAGGCAACCAAAGCATCCCAGAAATGCCTGCGACCTTCATAAGGCGCATAAAAATTGAGAACATGAAACTGAAGGTTCAATCCTAAACAAAAACCTTTCCTCAAAAGACCCCACGGAGTGGAAAAGACTTTGAAAGCAAAAAGAGAAGAGTCTCAGGCCACTGCCAGACCACCAGAAAGCCCATTAGAACAGCTAGCCGCAACTTCCCATCTAGGAAGAAGGTCACCTAATTTTGAAACCGCAACCGAGCTTAAACACATAGTTTCCTAAAGAAGTACAATACCAGGACAAATAGCTGCGAATAGTTTGGAGAAGGCCTTTTCCCTAGCAATCTTCCCCAACCCTCGTATATTCAAGGATAAAGTAGACATTACGAACCAGTATCACAGGGTATCTTCGCTCTAAGACCCTCATCAGTTGTGTTATATGAACCCCCAGATTGCATATTACCAATCTTCCAAGGAGGGTTAGTATCACCACAAATAGTAGACCTACCCCCCTCTTTTTTCTTTTTACCTCTTCGAATTGTAACATTTTGAAATTTAACTGCATGGCTCGACAGAGCCCCAGAGTCCACAGGTGGAGATTTGGTGAATGAAGGAACCGGAGAAAGAGTTTTTAAGACCCCATTGACTTTGAGGTCTAAAGTTCCACAAATCCCAGACTCGTCAAGAGGATGCAAGAGAGACTCAGAAGTCCCCAAATTCACAGGTTCGCAATCAATAGTTGAGAGGGACACTGGAAATAAAGAACTCCGAGCCTCAACATCTACACCAATAGACTTTGAATTAACCAAACCCTCATCTTCCCTTGCCCCAACCGCATCCAAATCAAAAGAAATATTTCGCACAACAGAAGGTTTTGACTGACCACCAGTCAAAGGCAGACTCCCATCAGAAGGCACAATGTTCCCATGTCTAAGAACGACATCCCCAGAAGCAATACGAGCATCTAAATCTTTCTCCGTAATTTCCAACAAAGCAATATCCTCCTTTAATACTTCAGAATACACAGTATCAGGTGTAGGAACAGACTTACCAGGAACAACCGACGGAGTGATCGATACCGAATTACCCTTCAAAGCTGACTCAGTCTTCAAGACATGAGGACATTTAGCAAAAATGTGCCCAATTTCCTTGCACACAAAACAACGGAAAGGAATTATGAAAAAATCAAGCCATTGCTTCCAGCACCTTCGACCCCAAACAATCTCGATTTCAGCCGGAAGGCCTGCATCCATATCAATTTCCACCATAACTTTCACATACCTTCTATCCATGCCAAACAGGGACTTTCTGTCAACGCGGATGAATCGCCCAACCGCATTTGCCAAACCGACAACAACCTCCTCTGTCCAAAGTTCAATTGGCAGCCCTGGAATCAACATCCACAGGTGCCAAAACCTCTGCTTCTCAGTAACAGGATCAAATGCCAGATGCCAACGTTTCAGAATCAACGACCTAGATTTGAAAAGCCAAGTACCCTCCAAGACCCTCGACATCATGGCAGCATCCGGGAACACAAATAGAATCCAGCGATTCAACAATAAGTTCACCCGAGGAGCCATATTGGAACCCGACACCCAATTAACCCTAACCCACGCCAAAATCTCTTCTTTCGATCCCGAAGTAAATTCCAGTCTACCGACAAGAGCGCGTTCTGCAAGCATGGCCACCCTATCCAAATTTGCATCCTCTACAATCACAAAATGGGCAAGAGAAGACCTAACCCTATGCGCTTTCAGTCTACGTCTCACTCTTGCCCTAGCACCAAAGAGGTTAGGGTTTCTACACACCGACGAACACAGAACCTCCGACTTAGGCACACCGCAACGAAGATTGACGGGTGGGGAAGTGAAAGACTCATGGAGGACATCTGTAGAGTCCATGATAACCCAAAACCGGGAAAGAAGGTGTTAACACACACCTGTCCTTTGCAGCAGGAGGGAGGTGGACCCTCCGACACCTGGATCCCACTACCACCAAGATAGAACCCCGCTCACTAAATCTAGTAGAAAAGAACCTCAAAAGATCTCCAGCAAACCCCAGAAAAGAGCTACCAAAATAAGAAAGGGCATAAGCCCAGTAGAACTTACCACTAAAAGGACTACCAAAGACAGCAAATCCATAAATCATAGCTGCAGAGCTCGACTATATCACTGACACCTCGCTGCCTCGCCGACGTCTCCACCTCTGTCACCTCCGCCATCCCTCTTCCCTAGTCAAAAATCTTATAATTTAAAATGCTTCTCCACATGTTGAGTAAATAAAATCTTTCGAGCTTCACATTAATGTAAATGACTCTTACTGGTTCCAAATAATTTCTTTCCTTATATATAAGATCATTATTTTATCAACATTTAATTAATTGTATAATGCTTTTTCCATTATCATTTTTATGTTATATTAAATTTTTTATAACTATAAACAATTTAATGCACAGTTTTATTTTTTTAATCACATAAAAAAATGTTTATACCAGTGTCTTGCAAATTGTAATAAAGATTCTACCAATTCCACTCACTTTTTATTTTCGAAATAGAAAAGCAAAGCCTACTTTAGTTCTAATTGTCTCCTTTGCAATCTGATGAGGGTGTGATTTGGAGAATATGTTCAACGAAAGTGATCTAGAGCGTGTCTTGGACCACTAGGACTAGTAAGATTAGTATGAGACAAAGAGTAAAATAGGATGATCCAAAATGTGTGATTGTCTACTACAATTAAATTGGTAACAATCACTTGAATTGATTTTTTATTTCTTTCTTTTTTTCAAGTCGAAAAACAAGTAACTTGTTATTCAAAAAGATATGAATCAAAGTTACATCATAAAAATCACTTGAATTAACTTCTTAAATTTACATATATATATATATATATATATATATATATAATTTTAACATTTTATTCGAAAAAACAACATTTTTTTGTTATAAAGTTTTATATAATTTTAAGCTCTTAAGAGTACTTTGTATAGCTAGATTAAGATCAGATTTATGGAAGCTTGATTCTACATCTTGTTAAGCTTTGTCTTATGCATAACTTTTGGACAATTTTGAAGAAATGTGACAAATCTTGTTAAATTAACTTCATACTTGCTTCAAACTAAGCTCATATGAGATTACCAACAATTCCATAGTTTGTTTGCAAATGAAATTGGCTTTTTCTTCAGCATAACTTTTGGGCAATTTTGACAAAATATGATAAATCTAGTTAAATAATAATTAACTTCATACTTGCTTCAGAAGAACCTCATATGAGATTACCAGCAATGCCATAATTTGTTTGCAGATGAAATAGGAGATTGAGGTTACTCCTGATTTGCTTTCTTGTATGTAACAACAATTACTCCCTTGAAAACATGGCATGTTTCTATGTCTTCATTAAACTTCATCTCTTTAGATTCACAATACTTATCAGTTGATCTCTATTGTGAATCTAAAGAGATGAAGCTTACTGAATCTTAATAGAGATAATTAATACATCCATGCAAGTGTATTAATACATCATTATAAAAGCTAACAAATTTTTAAAAACTGGAAGCCAATAGGGAAGGACAATATTTAAACTATGACTAGGGAGGGTTATGGATTGGGTGTAAAATTTGATTTTGTATGATTGTGTTCAGAGATCTATTGTATGGCTCAGTATGAGGAGATTTCAACTTAAGTTTATTCAAAATATTAATGTGCATCATTTATATATAGATTAAGGGGTTAGACTAATTCATTATAATTATGATTAATGCTGGGCATTTTTAATACTACTAATGCCAATTCTGGAATTAAGCATATTAAAATATTTTAATGGGTTTATCGAGGATGCGATCTACCTTCAAAAACAAGAAGTGAAATGATCTTTAATCGCTTAATATAGAAAGCAATTATTATCATTAATCAATGTATAATGTAATGTTATGAAATGCAGAAGCAAGAGTGATCTGATCAATCTAACCAAAACATATTACGCGGGGCTGCAGAATTCTTTCGATTTGGTAAGAATTGAACTTATACCCAAACAAAACTGATATCTTCTGGTCCCGTAACTCAGTTGGTTACAGCATTGATCTTATGACCGGACTAAGAGTAAGCCGAAGGTCGCAGGTTCGAGCCCCGCCCGGACCATTTTCCCAGCTGCTAGATTTTTGCGTCCCCTGAATCTGACGGTCCCACGAGAGGGAAAAGTGAATTCTTGACTTGGGTTGGTTGGTGGATACTACCAGTGATCAAATTTGAAGGCGTCCCCTGAATCTGACGGTCCCACGAGAGGGAAAAGTGAATTCTTGACTTGGGTTGGTTGGTGGATACTACCAGTGATCAAATTTGAAGGGTGGGCATTAATTTTTATTGGAAGGGCATTTGTTCTTGGAGTCCTTCAAAGATGAAGGGCAATTTAAATAATTGTACTTCAATTGACAAGTATAAATTAGCTAAACCCTTTCTCCCAAAAAATGCAAAACACAAATATTTCCCATCCAAATATTTACAATCTTAAACAATTGAGCACTCCTGAATATCTACATGATAAAATGGTATCTTTTCAATAAAACCAAAATTGAACACATTAATTTGACATATATGTAACATTAATTTTACAGTTAATTAAAATAACAACTATTTTGTTGTATTTTTCTGGGTTAGACCACACTTCATTATATAGAAAAACTACTTAGACTATGCAATAACTATATTGGGGCATCTACATGCTGTTATGCATACTGCTGAGAAAATTACTTACTGTTAACTATGTACAAAAAGAAGCCACTAAGCAAAATGAGGCTATAATAAACCTACAACCAAAATCTACATATAAAACCAACCAAAACCTTAATTCAAACTGGAGAGAGGGAAACCATCCAAGCTTGAGAGATGTAAGAATGATGGACACTAGGAGCCTAAGAAAAAACAATGCATAGCTCCAAAAAGCATTAAAAAATAATCCTCCATACCAACCAAGTTAGCAACACTAGCATCATAAGGGCCTGGGCATCAAATTTTGTTGCTCAACACTTGTCGTGACAACATACGGGTATGGGATGGAGGGGAAATGGAATCAATCCTAAGTCAACTACAGCCTTGCAACTCGCTACATGTTTGAGTCTCGACAATCTACCTTTTAAATTGAACCACAAGAACAAAAGAAGTTTGTTAATGGCTCAATTTGCGAAAATTCTAGATACATGAGTAATTAAGAGCTTGAGGCTCTAAAATTTGATGTGTTTTTTACCAATCCACAATTTGGTGAATTCATAGTCACTGGCATGAAATTTAAGTTATTTAATGAAAGAATTAATGTATCTAGCTCTATGTCAAAACTGTTTTCCATGCTAATGCGGGCCATTTCCCTCCTTATTGTCTTACCAAAAGGCATGATAATGAGGATGAAGACTTAAAATTATGGACTTCACCATCAAAGAAGCCTTACAGTCACATTGGTAAGGAGTTATAAGAAGATCACAACAATCCAACTTGTCAAATCTCAAATGATAGTGCAAATTAAAGACTTATATGGTAAATTTAATATAAGACTTACTTATAGTTGTCTCTTACTCTTTGCGTCTTGACACATTTGTTAATTTATGGTTGTCTCTGTGCCTTGAACCAATTGATATTATAAGGTGAGGATGTGCATGCATAATAATCATTAGTCATGACTATGCGATGAGGATTTAAATGGAAGAGGATGTAAAGACATGTAATTTTTATACGTATTTTGGTGGCGAGTGTCAAAGAGAAACGTGGTGAGAAACCACATATTTTTGGAAGGACGGAGGGAGATTACATGATCATGATCATGCCACCCATCAAATTGAAGACAATTCCTGAGCCAATTTTTTTTATATAAATTTTATTAAAACCATTGTGGTACTTTGGTCCAAATGTTTTTTCTAACTCATTGTTTCTCCATATTGTGTTCCTAGTGCCACCTCTCTATATCAATGCATAAATCAACCTCAGCTTGGTTTGTGGTTCTAGTTGCATGCCATTATTTGTAGTTGAATGCCATTGAGTGTTGTTTAGAGTTGTCGTGAGTCTGTGACATTCATGCAATAAATGAAGTCTTGTAGAGGAGGACTCATCAAAGGGGAAATTTGAATTTCATTTTGACGAAAAACTAGTGGACATTGGTATCCAGGTTCACATAGGTAGTAGGCACAATGTTTCAGCCTTGTTTTGGGCCTAGTAGTGGTTTTGTTATGACAGCCATAGTCATTGACACATTGTCACACCTTAGATCTCAGCCCGAATTGAGTCGGGATTCAGAGTCAAATCCCAGTGGCTAGTACATTGTAGTCGTCAGTCATCTCTCATCACCTTGCAAAGCTAAGCAGTGAGCGCATGACATGAGTGAGTGAATGATTATAATTTATAATATTTCCAATATTTTGAATGACGAGTCGAATTTTATAGAATAGGAATTTCAACTTAGAAATTGAAATTTATATGGATAGGTAATTTCAAATGTTTCCCTTCTTTTGAAATGTTGATATAAATTATGGAATTCCTATTGGAAGGATAAAATTCAGATTTTAATTTTTTTTTGAAGGGCAATTTTAACTTTACACTTCTAGGAAGGGCTAGAACCCTTTGGAAGTGCCGGGAAGGGTTCAAATTTGAACGCTGGATACGACTTTTCTGAGCTGTTAGATTTTTGGGTCCCTTCAATTGACGGTCCTACGACAGGGAAAATTGAATTCTTAAATGGCTAATGTTTGGAATTTTAATTTTCAACAAGGAAAAATTGGGAAAATGAAAAAGCCTCATGGTTAAGAAGGATATACAGTTGTAAAATAAGGTTGCCAAGTATTGTTATTGATATTTTAGTCATTCTTTATCTAGATATTTCTCGAAATTTTAGAAGGTTATATTTGGAGTTGTAAAATAAGGTTGCCAAGTATTGTTATTGATATTTTAGTCATTCTTTATCTAGATATTTCTTGAAATTTTAGAAGGTTATATTTGGAAAAGAAAAACAAGAGCAAAAACTTTTGCTATTTGTGGGGATGATCATTATGTTTATGAATGTCCCAAGCTCCTTCCCTTATCTACAAAACCATTGAGTTATCGTAACAACCCATAACATCGCAAAACATGTTTTCTCATCATAATTTTGATGCTAAGCAAGGAAGAACACCTAACGCTTTGATTGTGTTAGGCACCATAATTTTGATGCTAAGCAAGGAAGAACACCTAACGCTTTGATTGTGTTAGGCACCTTCCAACTAGATGACCTTTTCTATCAAAATATTTTTGTTGTTGTTGATATGTCTAATCTTCAAATGAAAAACCATAATTATAGTACACTTACCTTTGAGCCTTCTACCAATAAGAAGACTATGCACCCCCTATGTTGACCTTTTGCAAAATTTGCAAATACCTAAGTTGTTGGTCATAACTATGTCAATGATGCCCAATGTTCCTTTGTGGAGAATAATGCATGATCATGACACTAGGGTAGTTCATGGTATATGGTATCACAAATTGGTGCAATCCCCTTGTGTTATGTCTACTTTAGAGGCATTGCGAACTTGTTTTTCAAAACTAAGGTCTTGTTGAATATTATTGGAAGTAGTAACTCTTTGAAATCTAGGTTACTGACATTTAATTTAGAGAATGTTGAATCATGTCTATCTCATTATGTGTCTTTTCGTGCCATTGTTATTTTTAAGAGATCTTGACATTCATCAATGCATGGTGGATGCAAGAGCTTTGTCGCATTTCATGTCAATGGAAATTTAGATGAAAATGGAATCTTCTCGTCTTGTCTAATCACATATTATTTTGAGATATTTTGATGGGAGCCCTTCCCCACTTATTAGAGTCTTTCCTAACTTACATATTACCTTAGGATTCAAAACTGTTTCAATTGACGTAGAAGTTGAGCATGCTCTTTTGGACTACACTATGTTACTAGAGAGGAACTATATGTATGCAGTGAATGCATTTGTGTCCTCTATTTTTGTAGCATGCAATTTCCCTGTGAAGGGAGAGAGGTCATCTTCGACCAACTTATCGATAGTCCTAACCCCACTCAAAATCCAAATATTTTTTTCTTTTGTAGGTGAATAATTTGATTCCCACAATTTTGGATGTTGGCTGTGGTCTTTATAAGGAGTTATCACTGTTGGGGGCATTCTTTGGTGCTCCTCACAAGTACATTATGTGGTTTTCCCCCCACTTTCTTAGGTCTCCACTCATGTGGAGCATAATCTTTTAGCATCATGCCAAGAGACTTATTGTGCAACTAGGGATTCAACTTCACCTTTGATGGCATATTTTAATCCACCTATTTCTTTGGACTTATTACTCCATGTCAATGAAGAGTTCCTTAAGTCCTTGATTACCTTTGGGTTGGATGAATATGTAATTGAACCCTTAAAATTTATCTCCTTTAGTGATTTTGATAGTTACCATGCCTCTTTACAGACTCCATCTACTTTGGAAGAGAATAACTTGGCTCAATTTGCCGTAATAGAGATTGCTCATCTTTCCATTGACTGGGGCATTGCCAAATAGTTTAAGGTTGAGAACACTTCCATGGATTAAATAAAAAAATAAGAATTTGATATGAGCTTTAAACTATTGTTTCATGGGTGAAAAACCTTGGACTTGATTCTATTCAGGTGGCTTTGGATCATTCTTTGATATGGTTAACTCGATAATTTATATTCTTGAACTAGTATATAGGTTTATATCTCCCCTTTATAATGTTGCATTTGAACAATTTTCCACCCAAATTTGTCGCAAGATCCCCCTTATTAGATGTTGGTGTGTTATCCTCTTCTACTTCTTCACCTTTGCATGCATATAACAATGTAGGCCTCTTATGCTGGGTTTCTTAGAGGAGCACCACTTTTTCATGTGACACACATCCCAAGAATTTTCCATAGGATTGAGAGCCCTTCTAGATTAAGCATGTATTATGAGACTTGTTATTTTCTCTCATCTCTATCTATTCACTCCCATAAGAGCTCTCACCTTTGCATTTGGTCATTTATTGCTACATTGCTTTTTCTTTTCATGTTGCCATCCATTGCTTGTTACAATTGTCTTTGTCATGTTGATAGCACGTGAATCAACAACATTAGAGAGGAGACATGTACTTAAATGTTCATTGATTACTTCTTATCTTCCCCCTTGGCTACTTCTATCCATAAATTTCCTCGCTTGTTTGAGAACAAATTTGTTTGCAATGTGAGCTCCCATGTCTCTTCAATCTTTAAAAATGAAAAAAATCAACTAAAACACTTTATCTAGGAAAAATAAATGAACTATTACGAGTTAGGGACATTTTGCAATTTGTCAAGTCCCCGTGAATCTTGTTTGGGAAATCATTGGTGTTGTCACATTACTTTCCATGACTTACACAACCCACATAGTAGGGACATGACTCAAGTCGAAAAATATTCATATAAATTTGAACCTTTTAAAACTCCCATATCATTCGAATTCATGCACGAGTTAAAGTAAATAACATAGTAGAAATAAACATACAATAAAACTTAAATTACATAATTATAAATAAATAATGGAGAGCATAGATTGACACGTACCTTTCAACCAAGGTGATCTAAGAAAATTGCTACATATGAGCAATTTTCCTTCCAATGGTAGGAAACCAGTGAAAATGTCACCCCTAATCTAAGTTATAATGCCACACGGGCAAGGAAACTAGCTACAAACTCACAAGTCACTCAACCCAACCCAATCTCTTTTGGGCTTAGCCTATTTGGTCACAGTTGAGCACTTTAGGTAACCATCCAACCATCAAACAATCATTGCTTTCTCACCCACTACCCACACAACACAAGGAAGACATTTCACTTCTTTGCTCAACATTCCCTAAATATTATTCTCCCTTTTAGTGCCCTTAGAGGAGGTAAGAAGAACTCATCAAATTATTTTTGTTTTGGAATAACTTGGTAGAAAATTACCTTGGTTCTAAGGAATTCAATGAACACCAACTACAAGAAAAAAGGAAGTTTCTTAACTTGTCCACTCTCTATGTTCCTTTACATTAATCCATCATTTTCAAAGCCCACAAATTATTCTCTCAAAGTATATTTAGTCATTCAAATTTATATATCAATATAAAACATGAGAACTGCACAATGTTCAAAACTTAACTCATGCTTAACATGAAAATGATAAAAATGTGAATTCAATGAATGGAAAATGGTTACAATGACAAAGTTGAAAATGATAATAATATGAATTGAATTAATGGAAAATGGTTACAATGACAAAGTTGAAGGAATGAATCAAATAAGCTTTGAATTTTTTTCAACAAGTTATCTAACAATTAGATTTCATAATAATTCCCTTAAATAAATAACATCCAATACAATTATATTTTATATTTTATTTTAAATGAAAAGCATCCAATATAATTATATTTTATATTTTATCTTAAATTTAAAATTTAAAATGTATGTGATTAAATGTTTTAGCATTAAAAAACTATTAAAATATTTAAGCATTATTATTATTAAAATGTAATAATGTGTCTTTAAATGTTTTAGCTTTAAAATTTAATTATTTTTTATAACATGTTTTAAATAACAATTAGGTTTCATAATAGTTACCTTAAATGAATAACATCCAATACAATTCTATATTATATTTAATCTTAAATTTAAAAAGGTAATAATGTGTACGTTTAAATGTTTTAAACATTAAATTGTAATTTATATAATTATCATGGATAAAACATTAAATTGTAAGTTATATAATTATCATGAGATTTATTTGTTGTTTCAACTAAAGGGGTACATTGGATGTAAATGTGCCACATATACACTTTTAAATGAAAATCTATGTGGAATCAACTCAAGTGCAGTGCAATCGGAAAATAATGCAATCAAATACAATGCATGCAATCGAAAAATAATGTGATTTGTGGTTTAAATTACTTTTATTATCTTATTGATTTAAAATCTTCATTGTGGTGATCGACTCCGGTGTTGATTAGGACAATTCTTTGGTTCATATCATGAGACCGAATCGTGACTCCTTATGGTTAACAATTTAACATCCATGATTTTTGGATCAGCTTGTGATAAGAAAGATAAACCTTTGATGGTACACCGTGGATATGTTTAGAAAATGCAAAATAGTAACAAAAAATAATTGACGTGGACCCTCACGGGAGGCGAATTCGTTGAATTGAAGCCTCGAAAATCATAATCAAACTGCCCTTCCTCTTTCAACGTGACCATCAGTGGGCTACATATTTCACTTTCTCAGTTCTATGTATATATATATAGCCATTTAATTTGTGTTTAGTGAATATTGATAACTTGTAATTTATCCGATGTAAATTGAATTCTTTTAAGTATAATATTTTCAACATTTTATCAATAAAAAAATATTAAAAATTATTTGAGTGATATATATATAATTTAGTATAACCATTTAACTTGTGTTTGAGGAATATTGATAAGGTACAACTTATCCAATGTAAACTGAACTCCTATATATATAATACTTTCAACAGCCCATCAATAAAAACAAATAAAAAGTTCAACCCTTTTAATAGTAGAGTTTCTTACAATTTTAAGCCCATACAGACAAAGACAAACTAAGATTAGATTTATGGAGGCTTGATTCTGCATCTTGTTAAGCTTTTTCTTCAGCATAACTTTTGGGCAATTTTGAAGAAATGTGACAAATTTAGTTAAATTAACTTCATACTACTTCAGAAGAACCTCATATGAGATTACCAACAATGCCATAATTTGAAGATGAAATTGGGGATTGAGGTTACTCCTGATTTGATTTCTTGTATGTAGCAACAATTACTCGCTTGGAAACATAGCATGTCTATAAACTCCATCTCTTTAGTTATTTGTCATTTCATGTCGTGCATAATCCTTTAGATCCACAATACCGATCAGTTCGAGCGATTTGTCAATTATTTGTGAATAAGAAATATTACAGCATAGTAGAAGGGTTTTCGATTTTCAATTGTTTACTTGGAACCGAAACATAACTCGATGCTTTTGTAGATAAAGGAAGGAGATTTAGATGAGGAAGCAAGGAGAGTAATGGAATGGAATCTGTGATCAATATGCATTATGTCAATTTACATCCATGTAAGTGTATTAATGCATTATTTTGAAAATCAACAAATTTTAAAATACGGAAGCTAACAGTCAAGGATAAAATTTAAACTACGACTATATAGCTATTGAGAGTCATGGATTGGGTGTAAATTTTAATTTTGTACGACTGTATTCAAACATCTAACAGTTCAGTATGAGGAGATTGCAACTTAGGTTTATTCAATATATATAATATGGGTTAGATTAATTTATTATGATTACTTTAAAGTATTTTCGTTATTTTTTATTATAATAATATTAATTCTAATTATTGCATAGAAGAGGCACATTCTACAACCCAATAGGGGGAACTCTGTAACTCCTTTCATGCTCATTGCGCCGAAGAGGCACATTCTACAGCCCAGTAGGGGGAGATGTGTCACTCCTTCCGTACTCATCCTGGCACTGACACGTGTTCTTTTTAAAAAAAAATATTAAAAATAGCATGTTAGCTATTTAAAACATTTATAACGACATATATAAAATTACACAAATTAGATAAATTAAAATGCTTCTTCAACATTTTCACTCTAAAAAATGGTTTGCATTTCGAGAAATTCAATCCTTCTCGGCGCTTAGTGGACCCCCTTTAAGATGGATCTATGCTACTTAAATTAAGCATGACAATCTATTTCTAATGGATTTATTAATGATAAAGTTAAAGTTCTGAGTTCGTATATAGACAACCTTGAAGAGAAAGCTAAAATACTTGGCTTGGTGGAGACCAAAGGGAGTTTGTTTTTAGTCAGTTGAATCGCGGTCTTTCAAGGAAAATTAAATTACTTGACAAATGTTTGGAATTTTAATGTTCAACCATGCCCAATTGGGAAAATGAAAAGGTCCGGTTGCAGGGAAGGATAGAGTTGTAAATGTGATATATTCGTAGTATTTGTTTCTCTCATAGGCTTGGTGCAATTGTTATGTCCCCGACATATAGTTTTTAGTGGGAGACATTATTTTGAGATAAGTTCAAAAAAATTTGCATTTTGTTAATGCATCCCTGTAGTTCAAATTAAAATTTATTTTGGGAATTTTATAAATATCGATTTAACTGAGCTCTCATTGACCCCATGCAGGTGGCTTCCGCCTAGGGTATTGTTCCCTAGGACCAAGCGACAAGCTCTTGTCAACAGACGTACCGCAGGGCTTCTCCTGGTTGCGTGTATGTGGGTTTGTACACTTTTGTTTTGTCGTTGCAGGAAAAATGAGTACTAAAAGGAATACACATTAAAACATCACGTCCAAATATTGAGTATAAAATATTTGGTATACCTGATGAACCATGCAAAGATAAGTGGTACAAATATGGCTACATTGTTATGACCCACCAATGCTATCTTTTCCTTCATTTTTTTCAAAGTTCAAAAAGTTAATGTTTAGAAATGGTATTTTCATTAACAATTTTGGTTACTCATAGATTGTATTAAAGAGTTTGATGTATGTCTGTGAAGCTTTTTAATGAAACAAAGAAATGGAGGCGACCAAGATAGAGAACCTCAAATGGTGCCAGTGATTGTTTTCAATTACTTTGAAACTTGAAACAAATTAATTTGCATGAATCCGTTGATATTCCTTGCTTAGATGTAGAGAGAAGAAACAATCCTAACTATCTTCCCATGTAGATCGGTATGATAATCTTCCTATATCTTATAGTATGCAACTTAGAAATATGGAAAGACAAATGAGAATAAATGAAACCAGTTGCTCACATGTGAGGCAGCACCTGGAGGCAGCCAAAGCAATGCCACTCAATTCATTGAATAAAACAATCAAGATTACATGAATATATAGGATTAGATTCGGTTTAGGAAGTTAGAACAAACTACTAGAAAATAGGATCTAAATCCTAAATAAATGCTAGATCAAAACCTACGTAACTAATAAGATCTCCATTATTTCTAAGTCTCCCCCTTAATAGAGAAAGGATTGACTTTCACACCTAACATATCCCTAAATACTTCAAATTTAATATTCCCAAGAGGCTTTGTAAAAATATAAACAACATTGTCACTAGTATTACAATACATTAAAGCAACATCATTAGACTGCATCTTTTCTCGAACAAAATGAAACTGAGCATCAACATGCTTTGTTCTTGAATGATAAACTGGATCATTCGCCAACTTGATTATTCTTTGGTTATCACATTTGATTATCGTAGCTTTCCTTTGTTCTTCTCCAACATCTTGAAGAAGTCTTCTCAACCAAACAACTTCACAAGTTGATGAACACAAAGCTTTATATTCTGCCTCAGTAGATGATAAAGATACAGTAGGTTGCTTCTTACTGCTCCATGAAACAATCCCAGATTCAATTCCAAAGGCATAACTTGTAGTAGATCTCCGATCATCCGGATTTCAAGCCCCATCTAAATCTGAGTAACCTGTTAGCTCAACATCAAATGAATCAGTATATTTAATACCATAATCAATTGTGCCTTTGAGATACCTAAGTACCCCTTTTACTACATTCTAGAGGTTTTTCCATAAACTCACTTAACACACCAACAAAATATGCTATGTAAGGTCTGGTTGTAGTGAGATAATTCAAACTTCCCACCATCTGTATATACATTGTACCATTTACCTCCTTCAAACCATCATCACAATAAAGTTTCATGTTCGGTTGCATTGGAACAAAAGAAACTTTACACTGATCCATCTTAATCTTCTTAAGTATCTCTCTGACATATTTACCTTGAGACACAAAGGTTTGACCATCATTTCTACAAACTTCAAGACCTAGGCAGTAATGTAACTCACCAAGATATTTCATTTCAAATACCTGCAACATCTGCTTCTTAATTCCACTAATCAATTTTTTTTTTTTTTTTGTAATAATTAAATCATCAACATATAAGGAAAGCAGTACAACATGCCCCTTTTCATCAAACTTGGTATACATATTTGGATCACTTTTGTTCCTCATAAAACCCTACTGAAGAAAGAAAGAATCTATCTTCTCATACCATGACCTAGGTGCCTGTTTCATCCCATACAATGCTTTCTTTAATTTACACACTAAACGTTCCTGACCACTTTTCACAAACCCCTCTAGTTGAGTAAGATAAACCTCCTCCTTTAACTCACCATTCAGTTACATCTAATTGGTGAAGCTTCCAATGGAATTTTGTAGCTAATGCAATTAACAATCTTATAGTATTTAATTTAGCTACTGGTGCAAATGTTTTTGCATAGTCAATATCCTCTTTCTCTGAATACCCTTTTGCCACCAATCTAGCTTTGTATTTGGCTATACTACCATCTTTAAATTTAGGTTTGTATATCCATTTACATCCAATAGGATTTTTATCTTTAGGCAATTCAGTCAATTCCCAAGTTTTGTTTTTCATTATAGAGTCATATTCTTCCTCCATTGCTTTTCTCCGCTCTTCATGTTCATTAGCTTCATTAAAACTCATGGGTTCTATGACATTTGAAATACTACTCATCAGGGAATAATCTTTATATCTTTCAGGTAGACGATCCTATCGTGAGGATCTTCTCGATTGATTGTCTTCTTCCCCACTTTGTGAAGATCCTTCTTCACCTCTTGGTGAGCTTTGAGTGCTGGATGTATCCATGTCACTGGATTCTTCTTCCTGTTGTTGTTGTTGTTGCTTCTCTTATTTGACCTCTTCATCTTCAAGAAGTACATGCCATCCTTCATGACTGTTATCTTCATTATTTCCTTATGCTTGCTCATGGAAAATTACATCTCTACTCACAAACACTTTGTGAGTAGATGGATCAAACAATTTATATGCTTTAAAATATGAACAATACCCTATGAAAATACATTTAATGGCTTTAGCATCAAGATTCTTCCTATTCTCCTTTGGAATATGTGCAAAATCCTTACACCCAAATACCCTTAAATTATGAACTGCAGGTTTAGAATCATACAAGGCTTCGAAATGAGTTTTATGATCAAGATACCTTGTGGGACTTCTATTCTTTAAATAAACATTAGTACTAATGGCATCATCTCAAAAATCATTTGAGAGGCTCTTACCTTTCATCATACTTCGTGCACACTCCACCAGAGTTTTGTGCACACTCCACCAGAGTTTTGTTCTTCCTTTCTGCAACTCCGTTCTGTTGTGGATTGTAAGGTACTGTAAATTGTTGTACTATTCCATGATCTTTGCAATACTTGATGAAGTTCCCCAATCTATACTCCCCCCCTTGATCTAAACGAAGGGTTTTTATGGTCTTTCCTATTTTCTTCTCCAACATGTTTCTAAATTCCTTAAAGTATTCAAAAACATCACTCTTTCTCCTAAGGAAATAAACCCATGTGTATCTTGTGCAATCAGCAATAAATAGCAAAAAATAATAAGCACCTCCTAAGGACCTTTTCTGCATTGGTCCACATACATCAGTATGCACAAGTTCTAATACATCTCTCTTTCTCCTATCAGAATTAGAGGGGAATTCATCTTTGTGCATATTTCCTAATGCACAACCTTCACAAGCAGCATACTCATTCTTCAACATAGGGAATCCTTCAACCATACTCTGTTTTTGTAATAACAACAAATCATGATAATTAATATGACCATACCTCTGGTGCTGAAGAGTTTCTACAGGTATAGTTGCAAAAGTCAAGGCTTGACGATTCTTGTTGGTAACATCAAGTTTGTATAGACCTCCAGCTCTGACCCCTATGGCAACAGTTCTGTAATGATCCAGCAAGTCCTTCACTATGCAATAAGTTTTGAAGAATTCAACCTTCAGATTCTGATATGTAATTGTGGACACAGAGATCATATTTTTCTTTATCCCCGGTACATACACAACATTGCGAATGTGTCTAACAGTACCATTCGACAATGTTATTGGAATATCTCCATATCCCTTGATATGATAAGAACGATCATCTCCAAGATAAATATGGGCACCATTATGTGTTTCTTTGAAATTTGTAAACCACTTCTTATTGCATGTCATGTGAATTGAGGCTCCAGAGTCTACAAACCATGCATCGACATCATCAGTTTCAGGAGACAACGCAACATTAGACATAAACAGTCTAAGATTCTTTGAATCAAAATTTGGGGTTTCATCAATATTATCAATAGCAATAAACAATCTGAGATCATAATTGGAGGTTTCTCCTGCAAAGTGAATATTTTCTAGGTTTATACTTGGCTTCATCACTTTTCTTCTTCTGACATTCTCTAAACAAATGCCCAGTATTACCACAATAAAAACACTTAGGATCATTTATGTTAGATGGCATACCTTGATTCGGCTTTGGAGACGACATCATTAGTTTCAGGAGACAACGCAACATTAGACATAAACAGTCTAAGATTCTTTGAATCAAAATTTGGGGTTTCATCAATATTATCAATAGCAATAAACAATCTGAGATCAGAATTGGAGGTTTCTCCTGCAAAGTGAATATTTTCTAGGTTTATACTTGGCTTCATCACTTTTCTTCTTCTGACATTCTCTAAACAAATGCCTAGTATTACCACAATAAAAACACTTAGGATCATTTATGTTAGATGGCATACCTTGATACGGCTTTGGAGATGAATTTCTATGAAATGGACTTCCTCCTTTGCCTCCCTTTCCTAGATTCCCTCTTGGGAATCTCTTCTTTGTCCATAGTGCTAAGTCTGAATTTCGACGCTTCAAATTTGCGCGCCTCTCTTCTTCTTGCAGCAATATACCTATCAGTGCCTCAAAGGTAGGAGCTTTCTCTCTCACTGCAAGGCTTGTTATAAACATCGGATAGTCCTCTAACATTCCATTTAAGGTAATTGTGACAAGGTCAGTGCTTGACATTGTTTCTCCTATATCTCCCAACTTGTCTTTCACGTCTTTTATTCACCCAAGAAAAGTACTAACATACTCATTTAAGGTAATTGTGACAAGGTCAGTGCTTGACATTGTTTCTCCTATATCTCCCAACTTGTCTTTCACGTCTTTTATTCACCCAAGAAAAGTACTAACATACTCATTTGCATCCATTTTAATACTTAGCAATTTACCCTTCAGGAAAAGAATACGATTTGTACTATTAGTCTCGTACAGATCTTTAAGTGCTTTCCAGGTTTCATTAGAAGTCTTAGCATCTCTAATGTGAATAAGAATTATACTATCTTTCACAGACATTCTTACTCATACCTTGGTTTTGTTCTCTCGCTTATCCTAATCTTGTATTGTTGCCGCTATCGCACCTGCAGCCGCATTGGGTCGCACTTCATCTCCTTTTGCGATCGTCCACACACCATAACCTTCCATCAAGGTCTGCATCTTGATGGATCCCCATCCCTGCCACTATCTGCTCCTCCAGTCAGTCAACAGACTCAGCTAACTACGTAGCTTGTACCACCAAATTCGATTCGAACCGAAGCAAGAGGATCCCGTGAATCACCAAGAAATGAGAAATTCCCTAGTGCATTTCCCTACACCCTACAGACGCCCTGCCTCTCTGCAATTGCGCTGTGGTGCAAATCCCAACACTTTCCTTTTGCGCTGGGCGGTATACCTCTCCTGGCTACGACTTCTGCGGATCCACTGATCCTGCCTACGCTCTGATAACAACTTACTAGAAAAATGGAAAGACAAATGAGAATGAATGAAACCAACTGCTCACAGGTGAGGCAGAACCTGGAGGCAGCCAAAGCAACGCCACTCAATTCATTGAATAAAACAATCAAGAGTACATGAATATATAGGATTACATTCGGTTTAGGAAGTTAGAACAAACTACTGGAAAATAGGATCTAAATCCTAAATAAACGCTAGATCAAAACCTACGTAACTAATAAGATCTCCATTATTTATAAGTATGCATAGATGCTTGAACTAGGCGTTGATGATAAAATTAAACTGGGGTGTGCTTCCTCCAATTGCCAGCTTTGCTCCATCCTCCTTGGGCAGAGATATACAAAGTCCCTTTCTTCTGCATAATGCACCCCTTCCTCCAATTGCCAGCTTTGCTCCATCCTCCTTGGGCAGAGATATACAAAGTCCCTTTCTTCTGCACAATGTAAATATCTTGTAGACAAATCCAAACAAATTTCGGGTTAACAGATGCGTCTGTTACATAATGTAAGTATGGTTTAGCTTGAAATGATTATATTTCGTTATATAGAGTTGTCATAATGGAGTTCTCTCTTCTAATAATATTATGATAAATTAGTTGCCGAAATTATTTGATCCATAAAACAATTTTGTAACATTTTGAAATCAGTTCCATCACCATAAAATCCCTGCTCGGATGGGGGATCGTCCTGGTACATGGAATTTATGTGCTCAACTTATGCGATTCCATTCACAGGAGACATGCTATTCACGAATCACAACTCTCTCAATTTATATGACGTGGACATGATTTAGGGAAGGATATCTGCTAGCAGTAGCATTGATTGATACATGCCCTCTTCAAATCAGGTTGTACTATGAATTTATCTTCGCCCCTTTCAAAATTTATTCACTTCTATTCTCATGTTGCAAATCTATATTCATCAGTAATCAATTCAGTACGGGCAAAAGCAGGTGGTGGTACTGATTTTACGACTGATGCCCTTGGCTTTTAAAGCAGTTAAGTTGATATCCTGGTTTTACTTTAAACCTCTCTTTTTCTTACATACATGACCGACATAAGATTACATAATTGAATATTTAAAATTGTCATCAAAGATTGATTTGCTATGACGTTTTTTAATGGAAATTTTTTCTTTATGGTCATCGTTGCTTCCAAGTTCCTACGACTATACATTATTCACATGCCAGAAATGAATGCAACTTGTCATGGGTGGAGAATCTGAAGATGGATAGCATAATGCATTAGCATCTCTCCCTCTTTTCTAGTTGTTGTTGTAGATGCTTGATTGATTGATTAATGGAATCCGATGGGTTCATGTATATGGAAGTGACACACACCCACCAGCCTTTTATTGCTTAAACCTCTATGCCTGTGCTGGGTCAAGAAGGACAGCTCTTAGTAATAATTAATTAATAAACATGCTTATTTTATGCAATAAGATTCTATAATAATAATTAATTAAACATGCTTATTATTATTGTTATTATTTTATATATTTACGTAAATGCATTGTTTCACGTAACATTCAAAGTTATTCACATTTATTTTTGGATTTGTTGTCCAAATTGATGGTGTAGAGTTATCGCTAAAATTAACAATTGCCCCAAAAGGGGCAAAAGGAACGCTAAGAGGAAAAGAGCAAAGGATTGAAAAACAGTGCAATTTTGATCTCAATTTAGTGCATTTGCTAGACTCATGTATGACCAATATATGTTTGAATTTTGAGTGCTTTTTATGGTACCCCTTGGTCCTAGTATGAATTTATTATCTAAAATTTAAATCCTTGCCACAATTATGCAAAACAAGAGAAGAGTACACCCTCAGACCTTTGGATACAAACCACTGTGTAACTGGACATATATTCACAAAAACTATGAACATAAATGTCCAATGCAAGTAGTATTGATAAACCCTGCATGTATGCCTTATATAAACACCAATTCAATAGTCTTCGTGGATAATGAGAGCATAACTTCTATCATGGTTGCAATGGCACTTTTTGTCATCCTTTGCCTCTAATAACATCAATCAGATGCATGATTTATTTGGCTGCATTACTTAACTGGATCTCAAGCACCCATCAATTGTCCAAGTATTTTGATTGGTAGGTAATTCTAATCATTCTCCACTTCACTAGAAGCTAAAATGCAATACCATTTGTATGATCAATTGACAACAATACATGGCATTTTTCTAAAGCTCAAGGACTATCATTTTTGCACCAACAGAAGAAAATGCATTATGTAACATGGGTAGGGGATCTCCATGTAAGTCACATTTCATGTGCAATGTTAATAAAATAAAATGAAAAAAAGTCATGATTGTATTTCTGTTGAAGTACAAATAGAAAGTCATCCATCTTAGCCCCTGATTTTTCCAAGAGTTAGGTCTACTTTCAGTGCTTAATATATCCAGCGCTAAGGTGTAATTGTAGTGTATTTATGTTGAAGTACAAATAGAAAGTCATCCATATTAGCCCCAAATTCTTTCAAGAGTTAGGTCCCCTTTCAGTGCTTAATATATCCAGGGTTGAGCTATAATTGTAATCTGTGAACGCAACGATGGTGATCAACATCTCAAATGAGTGCCCCACAATAGAAAAAACAATATAGCTTAAAACAAGAGCAAAATGAAAAGTACAGTCAACCAAAAATCTGTATTTAAGTGCAAATGTTGTAGTAAAAGGAATGCACATATTTTGATTAACACGATATTAGTCCAGCATAAAATTAATGTTTGCACATCTTTTAATTTTTAATATCCCCAATCTCTTTTATAGGTCATTGCACCTTAAGTTCCCTACAAGCTTTGAGGAAGTGTGATCACTGTGCAGAGATTAGTCACTTGGCTTACTTCTGGCTGGTCTATGCACAAATTGCACGATGAACATGAGGAAATGCCCTTGAATTATCTATTGCATTTAAAATATGCCCATCTTAATTTTACACAAAGAAGCTTCTAAGTTCCCAATCCCAGAGAGGATTTATTGTGTCATCGACAAAGTCCTTCAATAAATGTCCAATCTTAATAGTTAACAAAATTAGTGAGTTCAATTTGTATTGCAGTGACCAGGTTATCTTTCTTAAGCCTGCAATCTTTTGGCATCAAGTACTTCCTTCAATTTCTTTCCTAATGCTGTTGCTAATGGTGGAGGCACAACATTGTCGATTTGTCGGTGCTTGCTCTGAATAGTACCACATAACTTGTAGCTTTTTGGGAAAACCTACAAAGAGAGAAACATCAACATTAGAATTACAATTACAATAAAAATGGGAAACCGTAAAATAATGGTAATCTTCAATTACATTAGCTTAAATTAAAACAATAAATAACTTACTTGGTAACGAGCGCATTCCCGAACAGTAAGATTGCGGTCTTGTTCAGGATGGAAACACATGCCTACTTTGCCGATTGGCTCTAGGTCCGTAATAGAATTAGGGAATTTCCCTTCCCAGTCCAATCTTCCAAACATACTTTTCCACTGATTATTCATGTCTGCAGTGTTTGGAAGGCACCATGGTATGAAACCCACCACTTGCCCTGTTGATAGTTTCACCTGTCCAGCCACCAGAAAAAAAAAAAAACAACGCCCCCTCATCAAAATTCTAAATTTTGAGGAAGATCAAATCGCATCTTTAGGACAAAGAAAAAATATCCACGGCTCTAAAAAAAAATGTAATTGCCACCATAGCAACTTGGTACTAAATGATTATATTACCTGGGAGAATGCAAATAGTCTTTTGGTAAAAAACCTGATGTTCCACCTCTTTAACATCTTATCTTCTTACTACATTAGTCATGTTGTATTTCCACCCTTCTAGACTTTATAATGGAGGAATTCTGCCCCTAATCATGATACAAATCAAGTTTCCTTTAAAATAAATTTTACTTTACATTCAAGCCCAAATATTTGTATCTTTGGGAATTCCAGAATATATTAAGAAGTGCATTTCACAGTTGTTTCTATCATCAAGATAATAGTCACTGGTTCGGTTCCCACAGAGTACTGACTATGGTCCATTGAACTAATCTCTAAAAGAATAGCTGGATTCAGGAATAAACCTTGACAGAGGTCTCACTCCTAGATAAATTTGAAACTTGCATTAAAAAATTCAACAACTAGAATGTATACCCAGATACCCAAAAAGATAAAACATGTCTCGTGTTCTAATCATCAAACTTCTACCACAAAAAATAGATATATACGTTACTAAAGTTGGGGAGAATATTGAATAAAAACTTAATCGGCCATTTGAGATACAGGGGCAATTTGTAAGCTAGATGCTCATCACTACATTGACCCACATGAAAATTACCTATTCAGCAATGAGAGAAGTTAACATTCCATTACACACATATTTTCATGGGGAGGCTTGACCACATTTAATATGAACAGGCTTGACTTTGCCATGTAGTACAAACATCTAAGTTCTATGCATTAGGGATCCTTCTAAAACCAGTTATGGAAAAGGATTAAAGGAATTACAAGTATATGGAGACTCCATGTTCTTGATTCATGTATATGGGTATATGGAGACTCAAGTTGCTAATGCACTATGCAAACAATAAACATAGAGCTGAAAACATGATGCTTGGCTCAATCATGAGTCATGATATTAAGGTGAAAATCAAGTTTGAGGAGCTTACTTTTACTCACATTTATAGAATTCAACACAAAGGCATATCAACTTTCTAAATAAGCTTTATTAATACAGGAAGGGATCCTTTCTAAACAAGAGTTAAAGAAAGGGAATCATATTTCAAATTGTGAAAGAACCTATGTTTCATGGGGACCTGTCCCTCCAAGAAAAACCTCATACCCATTGTTCCAAGGACTTGGGGACCCTTAGGAGACATCCCCAAACTGTTAAGGACTTCGTTGGGGACTCAAGAACTTGTTGGGCATACCCAAGACATCCCAGGCATATTTTGGGGTTGTTATGGGCAGATTTTAGGGATGTTACAACAGCATATCTCAGGTCTTGTCAACAAACATTGATGATTGAACAATATGATCATTTTTTCCCACCATTTGTTTTTTGTAATATACTAAATCTAAATCTGAATTTGTCCAAGTTGCAGCTCAAAACATTGCAACAACCAAATCATCCATGTCAACAAACCAAGAAATGCAACAACTCAAAGGTTTGATCCTTGTTATTATTACTTTTATTCTTCTCATTTTGGGGGTCATCTTAGGTTTTACATATTGTACATGGGTGTCCATTAATAATTCAAGTGCAATTCTTCTACCATCCCAACCTCAAGCATTGTAAAAACAATCAGATATTAGTGACTTGGATTGGGTACTAAATGTTTGAATTAAAATTCCTATTCAATCACCTCCTTATTTTGAAATATGAATCTAATCCCCTTAAAGAATCATGCATTTATATCCCAAAGTGTTTTGAAGTAGTTTTCAACACAGCTATAAAAATCTACATGTGAAAATCATATACATAAAATATAAAGAAGAATGCCTGCATCTTAGAATTGTTTCTACAACATGCATACATCTCTAATAGAATACATCTTGTGTATGATTTTATGATGATGCAATTTTGCATTAAGTAAGATAGCGTGATTCCACAGACTTGAACATTGATATCTAATGAGTATACTATTATGAATTATCTTATATATTATAAGAAAACAACTATATAGTGGATCTTGAGAAAATAAATAATCATATTAAGACATAAATAAACTGGAGTTACATACCAACTTCAACCCCAAGACCTCGCAGGCTAGAGATAAGAATATTTGCACCAAACAAGTGTCACATAGCCTCCCTCCCATAAAATTCCAGTTTTATGCTATGCAAAATTCATATATGCATACATCAGGTGAGTCACCATCACCGGCCATGTTCATGTCCTAATTTATCACCTCACTAGTGCTCTCAGGATGCAGTTTCTTCACTGAATGCCCTATGGCTTCACTCCCAGTGGCTCTCTTTTCAGGTAGCATATAGTGCAGCCAACTGTTCAAAATAACCCTCACATTATTAGCATATCTTGTAAAACATTCATTGAAGCCATAAAAAACAGACTAAATGAACACTAACAATATAAGTAATGATAAAAGCATGGAAGTAGGGCAGTAACCATACAAAATGACTTTAAAGACAATGTAGGCTATATCTTTTTCTACATAGATTTCATTTACTCATGGGATGACATCAGGACAACACCTAAGCATGGTGGTTATTAAAGAGGTTACAACCACTATACTTCAACAAAGCTTCATTTTTCAATAGGAATGACAACATCACATCACCCCAACAAGGAGACCGTGAAGAGAAAGAAGACTGAAGCCATTTTTAAGCACAAGTGTCACCCTTGCACAAGATGAAAGCAACACAAAGCCTAGAAAGAGTTATCTCCTTCGTTTTTTGTTTTTTCGGGTGAAAACACTCCACTAAAAACAATGGCTCAAAGGCTAAAATAGTCGCCTAAGCCAAACATTGTACTGACTGAATATATAGCAAAGACCCACGAATTTGTTTTCCAAAATCTTGGAATCGTGCAACCGTTTTATCTTCTTTCGTAGAAGGCTTAGTCTGAGCATCTTTCAAATACATAAAAGTCAACATCTTTTCAAATGCTTCAAATGTAGATAGCTCATTAGGTGAAGGAATTGAAAATGAATTGAAACAATATGTTGTGATGCATAAAACACTTCTTTTAAAAGATTCATCTATTTCTGCAGGTCCTTGTTTACCTCAGGTGAATGGGAAGAGCTGCTACAATACTCAAAGGTCCTACTACCAGCACTATCTAAATGAGGCATCCTGGGAAAATCCATAGATGCAACAACAAATTCAATTGAACTATTGTCAGACCAAGAACTTTCTTCACCGGCAGTAGAGTAGTTTTTCTTTGAAATAAAAAGAGGATACTCCTAACTGCAGAAAAAACATGTACGAATGTTTTTTGCTCATTTTTTAAAGTCACGTCATCTTACTTTTGTATAAAATTTAATACCTTTGGGAAGATGATCGAGCATCCCAGTAGCAATCTCTTTGCCATACACATGAACATGAAGCCTAAATGAAAAACTTACCACAATCATGATGGTAAAAGTGTAAGAAGGAAAATGAATGCAAAGTACAGTAATTTTTCTGATATAAGCTAGTGTCAAGAGTAACACTAATGGCATGTATTTGAACATCCAACATTGTTATGTTTGATACTTCATTAAAGTAAACAATAAAACTTATTGCAAACCCAGAATTAAGAAGCAATGTGGTATTTAGGAAATGGGTTGCAAGGTTCAAAAGATGCAACATATCCCTGCATGCCAATTTCAATCTATCAAAAACTATAAAATTAGTCACAGCAGATCTAATGAACAAGTAAATCAATCACAATAGATGAAACTCGGAAAAATGGTGTAAAACTGTGCAAAACATGCATTAGTGCTCAATATCCCAATGAGGGTGAATAATTACAATACAATACAGTAACAATGACTGAGCAATTCGAATTGACTAAGGAGGTCATTCGAATCACTGAATGGAGTAGCTTGACTCCAACTAGGAGTCCTCATCATCAATCAGTGGTGGTCATCAATGCACAAGAACCAATCATCCAGGTGTCAATCTAAGTCTAACTGAGTGTAACATGTGTAACTGAAGTGTGTAGCACTGATATAGGGAAGTGGGCTCAGTGGAGGGCGCATAGGAGGCTAGCAGAAGTCAGAAAAAAGCATCTAGTCAATCTGGAGGTCCAACGGAGTGAAACAGTCAGTCGGGAGTGAAACTAGCCTCAAATAAGGGAGAATCGGATATCCGAACACCCCCCCTCAAGCTAGACTATGATGTGCAAAAAACAATAATGTGGGGCCCTGGTAACTAAGACCAAAGGTCACCCCAATACAATAATCCAAAAAATGCTGAAAATAAACTAAGTGAGGAAAGAGGGAAAACCCAGTGGGAAGAAAGCCCCACCTTAAGCTAAAGCATAATAATGGATCAATCTGTCTCCACCATGATGGAACGCACCCCCAACAGTGAACGGAGGTAAGAGAACTTCTTCGCAGTGAAGCTCTTGGTGAAGATGTCTGCAATTTGCTCATCAATAGGGCAATATTGCATAATGATGGTGCGATCATGCACCAACTGTCGAATGTAATGCATATGAATCTCAATGTGTTTTGGTCCTCTGCCGCTGAATTGGATCTGTGGAGATCTTGATAGCACTTTGATTGTCACAAAATAGGACAGTCGAAGTAGTGTCACCAAAACCAAA
Source organism: Larix kaempferi (assembly GCA_027924585.1). Classification (NCBI taxonomy): domain Eukaryota; kingdom Viridiplantae; phylum Streptophyta; class Pinopsida; order Pinales; family Pinaceae; genus Larix; species Larix kaempferi. The sequence goes on along the minus strand of BSBM01000410.1, from coordinate 2,291,728 downwards.
CTCGGAAAGAATACCCTGCAACCAAATTGCCTGAATGCAGGCATTGACTGCCCCTCGATACTCTGCCTCTACTGAAGAAAGTGCAATGGCTGCCTGCTTTTTGCTGGACCAGCAAATAGCACCATGACCAATCATGAAAACATAACCAGAAGTGGACTTCCAATCAATGCTATCACCTGCCCAATCTGAATCAGTAAAACCAATGAAATCAAGCTCAGAATCTACAGCATAATGTATGCCAAAATGTTTCGTACCTTGCACATACTACAAGATCTGCTTGGCTGCTCACTAATGAAGCTCATGGGGCTGCTGCATATACCTTGACATGACACTCACGGCATATGAAATATCAGTCCTTGAGTGTGTCAAATAAAGTAGTGAACCAATCAACTGTCGATACATACTGCAATCTGCAAGCGGTGTAGAATCTCCCTCCTCAAGACTGATTCCTGAGAGGAATGGGAATGGGGCTGCCTTACATTCAGCCATATTAAACTTCAATAACAGGTCGGAAGCATATTTTTGCTGAGATATAGTGATCCCATCAAAATTTTGAGCTATCTCCAAGCCCAAAAAGTGACTCAGCAAGCCCAAATCGCTCATGTCAAAAGCTAGATTTAAGGCAGTTTTTAGCTTGTTTATTGAAGTAAGAGTGATACCAGTGATGAGAAGATCATCAACATAAAGTACAATAACCAACAAATTACCTTTAACTCGCTGAAGATACACATTCGGATCAGATTTTCATCTTTGGAAATTCTGAGAAAGAAGCAAGGAGTCCATCTTTGCGTACCAAGCTCTTGGGGCCTGTTTTAACCCATACAAAGATTTCTTCAATCTGCAAACTAATGATGGATCTGATGTGTAGCCCTCTGGCTGCTGCATATATACCTCTTCAGCAAGGTCTCCATGTAGAAATGCACTCTTCACATCCATGTGGTGCACTTTCCAGTGCTTGGATGCGAAAATAGCCGAAACAAGGCGGATGGAATCCATCTTTGCAACCAGTGAAAAGGTCTCAGTGTAGTCCACTCCTTGGACTTGGAAGAAACATTTTTCCACCAAACTTGCTTTGTATTTGCTGATAGATCCATCAGCAGCAACTTTCGTGCGGTAGACCCATTTACACTTCACTAATTTTCTTCCAGGTGGAAGAGAAACTAGCTCCCATGTATTGTTCTTTTGAAGAGAACTGTACTCTCCATCCATGGCACTTTGCCATCTCGGATCTCGGTGGGTAGAATAGTATGATGTGGGATCTGAACTAGTCATCAAATAACAAATCTTAGGAATTAATGGATCAGAAATAGAAAGAGCCATACCTACTCTTTGAAAGTCTGCTCTTGTTCGTCTCGGATCAGCAGGATTTCCAAGGTTCGAACCAGCAGATTGAAGAGTGTTTTGGGCCCATTTTGGTAACTGAGGAGGATCATAATGGTCGGATTCCGAACCTGATATGTCATGATCATCATGTGCTACTAAAATATCATAAATATCAGAACTCATACCTTCATTATCGTTGCATAGATCGTCTTCTGGTGAAGGCGGTGAAATGACAGTTTCTTCCTCGACTAGTTGCAATTCCTGAAGCGGTTCTTCAAATTGCACACTGCGCTCTATGAATATATTTTTAGATATGATATCCATGAGTTTATATGATTTTGATTCTTCCCCATATCCTATCAGTATGCACTCAATACTTTGTGGATCCAATGCTCTTCTCTTCTTGGAAGGAATTCTAGCCCATGCAGTAGAGCCAAAAAATTTCAAATTTGACACATCCGGTTTGTGACCAAAGAATGCTTCGAAAGGAGTCATACCTTTCACAGATGAATGTGGAACACTGTTCTGTATGTATGCAGCAACATTGATTGCTTCAACCCAAACATTTGCAGCCAAACCTTTTGATTCAATCATGCATGTAGCCATCTCTTTCAGTGACCGATTTTTCCTTTTCGCTACACCGTTCTGTTGAGGTGTGTAGGGAACTGTATGTTGGATTTGAATTCCGCTTTGGGCACAAAGTTGCAGCAACTCAACCTTGATATATTCTCCACCATTATCAGATCTAAGATCTTTGATGTTTCTCTCAGTGGCGGTCTCAATAGAAGCCTTAAAATCCCTGAATTTTCCAAGCACTTTTGACTTGTTTTTGAGAAAAAATACCCATGTAAAGCGGGAAAAATCATCAATAAATGTCAAAACATACCTTGAACCATTTAATGATGTATGGGGAAGTGGACCACTGATATCAGAATGTATCAGCCCCAAAACTGTAGAATCTTTGTTAGCTTTGCTGCGGTCGAATCTGTGCTCGAGGTGCTTCCCAATAATGCAACAGGTGCATATTCCCTTCGAGGAACGGAGTTGTTGAAGACCATCTACCATGGAATTGTTTGATAATAGCAGAAAATACTTATAATTAAGATGTCCAAATCTTTCATGCCAAAGCCTACTAACCTCATTACCATGTGTGCGAAGAGCAGTGGGCTTTGCAAGTGGAATAAAGTGTGAAAACTCATGGCATTTTGCAGTGTGGTTCGCCTTACCGACTGCAACAAGTCTTCCACTTTTGATATCAGAAATTTCAACTGTATTTGGGCTGAATGTAACTTGCTTCGGTTCACCATTGTGTGTCATTTGATACACAGAAAGAAGATTTGAAGCCAAGGAAGGCACATAGAGAACATTCTGAAAGCTTCCATGATCTACATGAATCGTACCTTTTCCCTTTGAAGAAATTTTTAAGTCATCTCCCAAATGGATGGGGATGGAGTTGTTTGGATCGAATGAAGAAAAAGAATCAATATTTGCAGCCATATGATTCGATGCACCTGAATCTATCAAGAGAGTAGTGGGCTTCGAAATAGTTGCCATGAGTGCTTGTCCTCTTTCATGATCATCATTCATATCCTTCTTCCTTGCACCGTCAGGAAGAGGATCTCCAATCTTTAATCTTCACACAGCTTTATTATCCTTCAGAATATAATTACAGACTCCACACTTGTGGATCAACTTCGGACAGCGAAGTTCGTCACCACACACACAGACAGAGAATGCTTAGGTACAATGTCACTGGCCCGTTTATCTTTCAGAACTTCCTGAAGGCATGAACTTACTTGAAGGCTCCTGGGATTCCAGTGATATACCCACTAACACTCTTTACAGACTCGACCAAATATTTTACAGGGTCGAACTTCGGCTTTCTGATGCTGTGTTATACCTTAACGGCAACCAGCAGAGCATATTACCTCGGCTCTCACACACCTACCGACTCGCAGAGCTTCCAACTACCGGAGCAGCTCGACACTAGACTCGACTCACTTGCAGAGCTCTTAACCAGCTCAATGCATACAAATCGAATGCCAAATGACTTCCCGGACCTCCAATATATAGTTTGAGAGTCGGTCATCCGGTTACCAAAGACTTACACTAATCAGTCATAAAGCATGGAATCTGAGGTCATGGTGGGACTACACCATGATTATCTCGTCCCTTGGAGGCAATGCCATGTGGGGACTCAGATTAGACATGGGAACTTAGCCGACAATACTGGGCCTATAAGCCGAAAGAAAAGATGCTAAATTCGATGGCCGACAAACATGGCCCATTACAATATTAGATACCAGACAGATTACAACTGTGGAGCATTTAAACACCGGCCCACCACGGCTTTCAAAGCAAAAGCAAAATGTGCAATTATTACATTAACGGACCGAAAGCTTCATTCCTGAAAATAATATTCCGGTACTAATCTTCACCGGAATGGCATACACAAAACAATTATGGGTTTCCAGGTGGTCCGCATGGTTGTTCGCCACATGGACAATCAAAGTCTTCATTATATTCTTCAATCTCCCGTTGCCAGATTAGATCATCTATATTTTGGGAGTCTTCATGGTAGTCATAGTCTTCATCCTTGTACTTAGGTTCAGGATACAACAGTTCACAGAAACACTGCTCAATGTCGGAACCATAAAGAGCTTCGTTCCGATCTCTGATGAACTCACTAGCAAACATACTTTCAACTCTGTAGTTTAATGGAAGAGTTCTACGGTGTATTTTGGTATCCAACCGGTTACCTTGAGCATCCATTTTGATATACTTTTGAGTAACAGTGACAACATGTTCAAGGGGAGTATATCTGCCACCGTGATGTCTTAACAGAAATTTAAACCATAAATTATGCTGATCTGCAGCTTGCATGTTAGATTCCATGTGTAGGATGAAGTTAGCTCTCCGGTTTGTCCAGTCAACTCTCGGGAAAAACTTGTCAAGGAAAACTTGAGTCCAACCTGACCATTTCTTATTGCGCGTATTGCCGGGATCGACACATATAACAATTGACTTCTGTTCCCTGCAAAAATGAAGAATCAAATTGTAAGAATTCCATGTGAGGTTACCCTCACCAAGATCAACACACCAAACAGGGCCGTCTTTCTCATCGTTGCAATCAACCCAAAGCTCATGACATTTCCTGAGCTTTTCTTGAGCATTTGAAAACCCTTCAAAAGTGGTTTTCTCCCACCTTTCGAGGATATGCAGTTTGAGTGGATGTAACTTGATTTCTTTAATAACTGTCAAACTAAGATACTTCTCAGCCTGATGCTTATCTGCATAATCCAACAATTCTCTCCTTTCAGCAGGAGACAAACTTGAATCCCACAGCTTCATGAAAAGAGCATTCTGTGGCAACACTTTCTCATAATATGGTTCAGTGCCTTCTACAGGGGTAGGGCCTTTACCTTTATCATCTTTTGAACCAGAACTAGAACCAGCTGTAAACATATTTAAACTGATTGCTTTACTTTCTTCTTGCTGCTGCACAATTTCACGCGTAAGCATATCAACCAAACAATTTAAGTAACCAGGTTTATATACTATATCATAATCAAAGTTAGAAAGCCATATAAACCATTTAAGTATCCTGCTACTGTTTTCTGCCATTAAATTTTCATTTTTGAAGATTCCAAGCATGATCTTCAAATCAGTTCTAACCACAAATCTGACAGGTTTAATAAACAGGATGAAGTGCTATACTGTCTTTTTAACGGCCAATATTTCTTTGTGGCTGCTAGGATAATTTAACTCTGCACCTTTAAATGAACCAGAAGCATAACCACAAATATTTTCCTTGCCTTCTATCTCTTCTAATAAAACACCACCCCAAGTAGTGTTAGAGGCATCTGTCTCAATGATAAGTTTACTAGTTCCTTTTGGAAGATGAAGGGCAGGCAAATCTTTGGCTCTGGCTTTAATTTGCTATATAGCCATAGTCATCTCTTCAGACCATGTAGCAGGCTTCTTCTTTAATCTTTGCTGCAAATAATGGATATCAGAGGCTTGACCTCTGTACAATGGTCTGATGTAGTTCAGGCATCCTAGAAATCTTTGAAGTTGGGTCTTTTCTAGGATCTTATCAGGAAACTGATCAAAGGAATTTAGAACATGCTGTTGAAGCACAACTTGACCAGCTTTGATGTGAAATCCGAGGAAATCCATTTCTGTTTTCCCGATTTCCATTTTTGAGGCAGACAGAACCAAACCATGCTTAAAAACCAAATCATAAAATTTCTGCAAATGCTTAAGATGGTCCTGCAGATTCTTTGAACAAATCAAAATGTCATCAATGAAAACAATAAGCCATGGAATATCCCTGAAGATGTCTTCCATCCTTTTCTGAAACTCGGATGGAGCATTGTTTATACCGAATGGCAATACTTTCCATTGATACTGCCCATGGGGAACTACAAAGGCAGTTTTAAACCGATCTTTAGCCTCTATTCCAATCTAGTAGAAACCAGACTTCAGATCAAATTTGCTAAAAACTGTACAACCTGTTATCTTCTGCAGCAAACTTGACTTATCAGGTAGTGGGTATTTGATTTTGTGAAGAACGGCATTCAAAGGCTTGAAATTTACCACTAACCTGGGTTTACCTCTTTTCTGCTCATAGTGCTTATTCACTCCAAAGGCTCTGCAAGCCCAAGGGCTTTCAGATGGCTCAATAAGGCCTTTGCTCAACAAATCTTGGATTTCTTTAGAGCAGAATTCCCTCTCTGATGGACTCATCAACCTTGTTGATGCTTTCATTGGTTTAATATTTTGCAGAGGGTCGAAAGGCAATGAGACAAAATACTTTTCACGTTTCCAAAAGGCATTGGGGTTTTCAGAGCAACAATCTTTTAAAATCTTTTCCTTTATTGCTGCTAATGCCTTTTCACCATGAACTTCTGCATAGGAGATGCAGCGTTCCATTTTATTCAAAGCAGTATTGGACTGTACAGGACTGACAAACTCAGACTGAGGTTTACATTTTTGTACAAACTTGTGACTCAAAGGAATTGAAACTGACTGACCATTAACTGTACAAGAAAATAACATCTTTTGGGTGTCAATGGAGAAAGGATTGACTTTACTCAAGAACTCTGATCCAAGGACACAGTCTTCTCTAACAACATCTAATCTAAACAAAGAAATGGAACTCTTTACACCAGATAATGCAATTGGGAAATCCTTAATTTTACCAATGAGATATACAGGTGAACCTTGAATGGATGAACCAAACTCCTTTGTCTTTTCCCAATAATAAGAAGGAATGGCATTACCTTTTGCCAGGTTAAACTGACAACCAGAATCTATAAGACACTGTACAGAATAAGAGTTAAACTCATCAGGACAAAACTCTAAATTTATAAACAATTTGGGACTTGATAATGCACGAAGCAGACTGACACTTTGGGACTTTGGAGACACAGACCTTTCAGGTGACGAAGAGGGAGACTCTTCTTTTATCTCAGGGTTAAAGCAGACTCTCTCAATTTCTTTGGATAGTTCTTCTTCAGAAGATTGATCCTTCTCACTGACAAGAACTGTGATAGCATGTTTTATTGCTTCTACTTCTTTAACCAATTCTCTTATCTTGGTCTGTTTTTCTTTTAACTGCATTCTCAGAAACTTTTCCCTATCCCGTCTAGGGGTTTGCCTATCAGAATGGCTACCAGGGTAGTCTTGATATATTTCAACAGGATTATACTGGATGTCTGAAACATTAGATTTTCCTTTAGCAGTTTTCAGGGATTCTAGCTGAGATTGTAATTTCCTTTTTTCATCTCTCAATTCGGTTCTCTCAATGTGCCTATAAATGGGTATGGAAGATAATTGCAAATCAATGGAGGCAATTTGTTTTTCAATCTGATGGGCAGAAGAAAGACGAGAAAACATATACAAATTGAAATCATATTCTGGCTTACTACACCCCCCTAAATGTGCATCAAGGTCTGACTCGGATTCAGAGGAAGAGGAAGGAGATTGATCACATTTAGCAATAAGAGGAGTATCAGAATCAGTCTCTGTACCAGAATCATCAGAATCAGGAAAATAAACAATTTCTCCAGAAGGGAGAGGATAATCAGCAGAAACTTTGTACAAATCCCACCATTCGGGATCCAAATCCTTGCAGAGAGCTGCAAGTCTGGGCTTAGATTTTCTCTCTGGGCACTTGCTAGCCCAATGACCAGTTTTTCCACAGATAAAGCAAACATCTTGTTTACCTTTGTCATACCTTCTCTTGAGAAACCTTTTAGATTTATACTTTGATTTCTTATAAGGTTTCTTGTGTCTGTATTCTCTGTATTTATGCTTAGATCTGTGCTTATAAGATATGTCAGGGTGATATCCTTTTTCAGAGGTATAGAAACCTTTCTTTTTCTTTTTACATTTACATTCTTTCCCAAAATGACCTCTGTTGTGCGCACCGCACCCCCAATCTGGCATACCAGTTACATCTTTGCAAAAAGATGCAGAAAACATCTGTTGATGTCTTTTGAAATATTTGCTCACTCTTCTCTCAAGACAGTGCTCTTGCCATGTCTCAAGAATATGACCATGTAGTTGAGCAAGTGAAAGACTACGGAGTTCAATCTTTTTATCTTTAAGTGCCTGCTCAACAGAATCAGGCACATGACCTGGGTATCTCCTTAGATAATGTTTCAAATAGGTAGGGTTACCAGATTTACCAGAAGATATTAATAACTTTTGCATATAGCAAAAATATTCCTCAGCTTTACTTAAATCACACAGCCTTGCAGACATAAACAATGAGGCTAAGTGATCATAATCTTCACCTTCTTCTAGTCCATAAAATTCTCTACCTAATGCAGCTAAGATCTGTTCATCTGCATCATCTGCAGATAACATTTCATTCCTTGCTTCCTGTGGAAGCCATCTCCACCACTCATAGGCTAATCCAGATAAGCCTGCAATGAGTTGGGTTCCTAACATTTGTCCTGTAACACTATGATCTTGCTGTTTTTTATATAAAGTCCAGTGTGACAATAACTGAATTGCATTCTTGACATCTTCTCTGGACTGACACTGGATATTGAGCATAGGTTGCTCATGCATTTGTGTAATCAGAATATTCATTGAATTTATTCCAAAGTTGAAAACTTTGGGAAGAGACACTGTAACTGGGTTGGCGTCTGGCATATGAGTATCAAAATGTTCTTGGGGAGGAGCTTCTATTCTCCTTCTGTTAGAAGATTCTACTTCTAACGCATTCAAATCAACAATATACTATGGATCTAAGACAGGCTTGAATTTCTTGAATTCTGAGATCCATTCTTCAACATTTTGCTTGATAGCATCACTAACACCCAAATCCCATTCCGGTTTTTCTTCTTCAGGTATAGCATTGAATTGACCTAAAGATTTACTCTTTGCATGACCTTTTGTAGCTAGTCTTAATACATGATTAGGAACATAATAATGTTTTCTTTTTAGTTCCTCTGTTTTTGAACTTATATCATTTAAGACAGCTAATCTTCTTTCTAATTTTAGAGATGCTTCTTCAATTGCTTTCTGAATCTGAGTAGTATCATGCAACAAATGATCAAGCAATTCTAGCTTAGTTTGTACTTCATTGATTTGCTCTTTTTGTTCTACACATTGATGTTTTAAAAACATAATATCCCTAGCCATATCATCAATGTTTCTTGCAGTATGCACTTGCTGCAAATTTCCCCAATTTTCCAACTTAATTTCATCAGACATAGTCTCATCAACAGTAGATGATTTGCTAGGAAAAAATTCTCTTTTTGTTTGACTGTCTTGAGCATATTGCCTGAATCCAGCTTCAGGCAAATTTCTACCTGGAACAAAGGATTTCTTTCCTTGATTGTCTACTTCAAGACTAGATTTTTCTCTTGGCAAAGAGAACATACCTAGTGAAGGATAAGCATGCTGTTTCTGCTTGTGTTGCAATTTTTGTTTTATTTTCTGACATGCCTGACAGGCGGCATGCTGACCTCTATGCTCAAACTCAGAAAGACCTAAAAAGGAAGTATTTACAGAGGAGGAGGATGCAGGGGTTTTTTCAACGGCTTCAACTTGGCTTTCTTTACTCAGTTGGTCTGACATGGCTTGTAACTTTGCATTATTGTAAGAAGACATGGAGGTAGACTTGATCAAAAGAGGACCAAATATTTTAATGGGTTTTTCTTGGGTAGACCTGAAAGAACTGGAGGATTCGTCAAATATCAAAGGTTGAGGATTAAAGGAAGCAGCCACTCTTTCTCTATTTCTTAACTCATTGTATTTTAATTCCCAAGATGTAGGATAATTGATCCCAGTCCAATTGAATGTGATTGGAGTAGCATTTTTGGATTTTGCATTCGCTTGCTCCACCACGCTGGTGTTTGCAGAACTCTGATGGACATGAGTTCACAGTTGTGGAAGGGTATCATTTCCAAACCTTACACACACTCCACCTTTTAAATGGATAATTCAAGATCCAGTTTCCATATCAAAGCCACGAGGAAGGATATAGGCCTTGAGTAGGTTATAGATATGAGGGTCTTTAAGGCTGACTGAGAATTTAGGATAGGCAGTGCCAAAGGCTGGGCCATCATGTAGAGGGGCTATGAAACCACCTATTACTGCATCAGAAAACTTTTTATGTCTTGTATCTACTATACAACAAAGCGAAGATACAGCTAATCTAGGGCGAACCAAAGGACCAAGGCCAAGTTTAATGGCTCCAAAATGAGCATAATTATAACCTTTTTCTTTAGCCCAATCAATTTGACTTTTATCTAACAAATTTATATGCACTGGTTCTTGCTTATCAGTAAAAGCAACATCAATACTTGACACTCTAATATGTGTGGATGCAGTTAAATTCCACCAAGGCAGTCTGTAGACTTCTCTAGGAAGGATTTGCGGCAGTTGCCAGTTTTCAGACGGATTCTGGTCATTAATGCAAATATATGAAGAAGATGAATCTGATGAAGATGGGTCAAAAGAATATTGCCTACGATCTGCTAAGCAGACTTCAGTATCATTGGATGAATCACACTCTAAGTGTGTCAGCTCAATAGTGTCCATTGTTGGGTCCATTATATTTGAAAGGTTAAGTGCTGACTATATTGGTCTCCGGTAACTTTGTAGACTTACTCCCCTACTCTCCCCTTTGGGCCTTACTGCTACTGACTTCGGACAACCCTTATACCCTTAATGCCCAACAATTCGCTCAGCAGTCATTTCCACCGCCTACAGGATACTATTGTAGAGTTGTAGATTCAACAAATAAATACTGATCTATGATGTAACAGCAGATTTAGCAGAGATACATTCATACAACATTCATCAGAATTAAGTGCAAGAATTACCAGATTAACAGATGAAAACTTGTTCTGGCTCTGATCTGCAGCTTGCATGTCAGCTTCCATGTGTAGGATGAAGTTAGCTCTCCGGTTTGTCCAGTCAACTCTCGGGCAAAACTTGTCAAGGAAAACTTGAGTCCAACCTGACCATTTCTTATTGCGCATATTGTCGAGATCGGCACATATAACAATTGACTTTTGTTCCCTGCAAAATTGAAGAATCAAATTGTAATAATTCCATGTGAGGTTACCCTCACCAAGATCAACATACCAAACAGGGTCGTCTTTCTCATCGTTGCAATCGACCCAAAGCTCATGACATTTCCTGAGCTTTTCTTGAGCATTTGAAAACCCTTCAAAAGCGGTTTTCTCCCACCTTTCGAGGATATGCAGTTTGAGTGGATGTAACTTGATTTCTTTAAAAACTGTCAAACTGAGATACTTCTCAGCCTTATGCTTATCTACATAATCCAACAATTCTCTCCTTTCAGCAGGAGACAAACTTGAATCCCACGGCTTCATGAAAAGAGCATTCCGTGGCAACACTTTCTCATAATCTGGTTCAGTGCCTTTTGCAGGGGCATGGCCTTTACCTTTATCATCTTTTGAACCAGAACTAGAACCAGCTGTAAACATATTTAAACTGATTGCTTTACTTTCTTCTTGCTGCTGCACAATTTCACGCGTAAGCATATCAGCCAAACAATTTAAGTAACCAGGTTTATATACTATATCATAATCAAAGTTAGAAATCCATATAAACCATTTAAGTATCCTGCTACTATTTTCTGCCATTAAATTTTCATTTTTGAAGATTCCAGGCATGATCTTCAAATCAGTTCTAACCACAAATCTGGCAGGTTTAAGAAACAGGATGAAGTGTTGTACTGTCTTTTTAATAGCCAATATTTCTTTGTGGCTGCTGGGATAATTTAACTCTGCACCTTTAAATGAACCAGAAGCATAACCACAAATATTTTCCTTGCCTTCTATCTCTTCTAATAAAACGCCACCCCAAGTAGTGTTAGAGGCATCTGTCTCAACGATAAGTTTACCAGTTCCTTTTGGGAGATGAAGGGCAGGCAAATCTTTGACTCTGGCTTTAATTTGTTGTACAACCATAGTCATCTATTCAGACCATGCAGCAGGCTTCTTCTTTAATATTTGCTGCAAACAATGGATATCAGAGGCTTGACCTCTGTACAATGGTCTGATGTAGTTCAGGCATCCTAGAAATCTTTGAAGTTGGGTCTTTTCTAGGATCTTATCAGGAAACTGATAAAAGGAATTTAGAACATGCTGTTGAAGCACAACTTGACCAGCTTTGATGTGAAATCCGAGGAAATCCATTTCTGTTTTCCTGATTTCCATTTTTGAGGCAGACAGAACCAAACCATGCTTAAAAACCAAATCATAAAATTTCTACAAATGCTTAAGATGGTCTTGCAGATTCTTTGAACAAATCAAAATGTCATCAATGAAAACAATGAGCCATGGAATATCCCTCTTCCATCCTTTTCTGAAACTCGGATGGAGCATTGTTTATACCGAATGGAAATACTTTCCATTGATACTGCCCATGGGGAACTACAAAGGCAGTTTTAAACCAATCTTTGGCCTCTATTTCAATCTGGTAGAAACCAGACTTCAGATCAAATTTGCTAAAAACTGTACAACCTGTTATCTTCTGCAACAAACTTGACTTATCAGGTAGTGGGTATCTGATTTTGTGAAGAACAACATTCAAAGGCTTGAAATTTACCACTAACCTGGGTTTACCTCTTTTCTGCTCAGAGTGCTTATTCACTACAAAGGCTTTGCAAGCCCAAGGGCTTTTAGATGGCTCAATAAGGCCTTTGCTCAACAAATCTTGGATTTATTTAGAGCAGAATTCCCTCTCTAATGGACTCATCAACCTTGCTGATGCTTTCATTGGTTTAATCTTTTGCAGAGGGTCGAAAGGCAATGAGACAAAATACTTTTCACGTTTCCAAAAGGCATTGGGGTTTTCAGAGCAACAATCTTTTAAAATCTTTTCCTTTATTGCTGCTAATGCCTTTTCACCATGAACTTCTGCATAGGAGATGCAGCGTTCCATTTTATTCAAAGCAGTATTGGACTGTACAGGACTGACAGACTCAGACTGAGGTTTACATTTTTGTACAAACTTGTGACTCAAAGGAATTGAAACTGACTGACCATTAACTGTACAAGAAAATAACATATTTCGGGTGTTAATGGAGAAAGGACTCACTTTACTCAAGAACTCTGATCCAAGGACACAGTCTTCTCTAACAACATCTAATCTAAACAAAGAAATGGAACTCTTTACACCAGATAATGCAATTGGGAAATCCTTAATTTTACCAGTGAGATATACAGGTGAACCTTGAATGGCTGAACCAAACTCCTTTGTCTTTTCCCAATAATAAGAAGGAATGGCATTACCTTTTTCCAGGTTAAACTGACAACTAGAATCTATAAGACACTGTACAGAATAAGACTTAAACTCATCAGGACAAAACTCTAAATTTATAAACAATTTGGGACCTGATATTGCACCAAGCAGACTGACACTTTGGGACTTTGGAGACACAGAAATTTCAGGTGACGAAGAGGGAAACTCTTCTTTTATCTCAGGGTTAAAGCAGACTCTCTCAATTTCTTTGGATAGTTCTTCGTCAGAAGATTGATCCTTCTCACTGACAAGAACTGTGATAGCATGTTTTATTGCTTCTACTTCTTTAACCAATTCTCTTATCTTGGTCTGTTTTTCTTTTAACTGCATTCTCAGAAACTTTTCCCTATCCTATCTAGGGGTTTGCCTATCAGAATGACTACCAGGGTAGTCTTGATATATTTCAACAGGATTAAACTGGATGTCTGAAACTTTAGATTTTCCTTTAGCAGTTGTCAGGGATTCTAGCTGAGATTGCAATTTCCTTTTTTCATCTCTCAATCTGGTTCTCTCAATGTGCCTATAAATGGGTATGGAAGATAATTGCAAATCAATGGAGGCAATTTGTTTTTCAATCTGATGGGCAGAAGGAAGACGAGAAAACATATACAAATTGAAATCATATTCTGGCTTACTACACCCCCCTAAATGTGCATCAAGATCTGACTCGGACTCAGAGGAAGAGGAAGGAGATTTCATCACATTTAGCAATAAGAGGAGTATCAGAATCAGTCTCTGTACCAAAATCAGAAGAATAATCAGAATCAGGCAAATAAACAATTTCTCCAGAAGGGAGAGGAGAATCAGCAGAAACTTTGTACAAATCCCACCATTCGGGATCCAAATCCTTGCAGAGAGCTGCAAGTATGGGTTTAGATTTTCTCTCTGGGCACTTGCTAGCCCAATGACCAGGTTTTCCACAGATAAAGAAAACATCTTGTTTACCTTTGCCAGACCTTCTCTTGAGAAACCTTTTAGATTTATACTTTGATTTCTTATAAGGTTTCTTGTGTCTGTATTCTCTGTATTTATGCTTAGATCTGTGCTTATAAGATATGTCAGGGTGATATCTTTTTTCAGAGGTATAGAAACCTTTCTTTTTCTTTTTACATTTACATTCTTTCCCAAAATGATCTCTGTTGTGCGTACAACACCCCCAATCTGGCATACCAGTTACATCTTTGCAAAAAGATGCAGAAAACATCTATTGATGTCTTTTGAAATATTTGCTCACTCTTCTCTCAAGACAATGCTCTTGCCATGTCTCAAGAATACGACCATGTAGTTGAGCAAGTGAAAGTCTACGGAGTTCAATCTTTTTATCTTTAAGTGCCTGCTCAACAACATCAGGCACATGACCTGGGTAGCTCCTTAGATAATGTTTCAAATAGGCAGGGTTACCAGATTTACCAGAAGATATTAATAACTTTTGCATATAGCAAAAATATTCCTCAGCTTTACTTAAATCACACAGCCTTGCAGACATAAACAATGAGGCTAAGTGATCATAATCTTCACCTTCTTCTGGTCCATAAAATTCTCTACCTAATGCAGCTAAGATATGTTCATCTACATCATCTGCGGATAACATTTCATTCCTTGCTTCCTGTGGAAGCCATCTCCACCACTCATAGGCTAATCCAGATAAGCCTGCAATGAGTTGGGTTCCTAACATTTGTCCTGTAACACTATGATCTTGCTGTTTTTTATATAAAGTCCAGTGTGACAATAACTGAATTGCATTCTTGACATCTTCTCTGGACTGACACTGGATATTGAGCATAGGTTGCTCAGGCATTTGTGTAATCAGATTATTCATTGAATTTATTCCAAAGTTGAAAACTTTGGGAGGAGACACTGTAACTGGGTTGGCGTCTGGCATATGAGTATCAAAATGTTCTTGGGGAGGAGCTTCTATTCTCCTTCTGTTAGAATATTCTACTTCTAATGCATTCAAATCAACAATATACTTTGGATCTAAGACAGGCTTGAATTTCTTGAATTCTGAGATCCATTCTTCAACATTTTGCTTGATAGCATCACTAACACCGAAATCCCATTCCGGTTTTTCTTCTTCAGGTATAGCATTGAATTGACCTAAAGATTTACTCTTTGCATGACCTTTTGTAGCTAGTCTTAATACATGACCAAGAACATAATAATGTTTTCTTTTTAGTTCCTCTGTTTTTGAACTTATATCATTTAAGACAGCTAATCTTCTTTCTAATTTTGGAGATGCTTCTTCAATTGCTTTCTGAATCTAAGTAGTATCATGCAACAAATGATCAAGCAATTATAGCTTAGTTTGTACTTTATTGATTTGCTCCTTTTCTTCTGCACATTGATGTTTTAAAAACATAATATCCCTCGCCATATCATCAATGTTTCTTGCAATATGCACTTGCTGCAAATTTCCCCAATTTTCCAACTTAATTTCATCAGACACAGTCTGTTCAGCAGTAGATGATTTGCTAGGAAAAAATTCTCTTTTTGTTTGACTGTCTTGAGCATATTGCCTGAATCCAGCTTCGGGCAAATTTCTACCTGGAACAAAGGATTTATTTCCTTGATTGTCTACTTCAATACTAGAGTTTTCTCTTGGCAAAGAGAACATACCTAGTGAAGGATAAGCATGTTGTTTCTGCTTGTGTTGCAATTTTTGTTTTATTTTCTGACATGCCTGACAGGCGGCATGCTGACCTCTATGCTCAAACTTGGAAAGACCTGAAAAGGAAGTATTTAAGAGGAGGATGATGCAGGGGTTTTTTCAACGGCTTCAGCTTGGATTTCTTTACTCAGTTGGTATGACATGGCTTGTAACTTTGCATTATTGTAAGAAGACATGGAGGTTGACTTGATTAAATGAGGACCAAATCTTTTAATGGGTTCTTCTTGATTAATGGTCTCGAAATTCTCAGGACTAAGGGCAATCAATTCATTCTCTAATTGAAAAGCCCTAAGCTCGTCCTGCTTGCCAAATAGCGTTTCAATTTGCTCCCATATAGATTTTGGAGTCTTCAATCTACTGAGATGGAAGTGAAGATCTTTGGAGATGGAGAGACAAAGAAGACCATAAGCTTCATCAAGCTTGTTGTAGTGTTTGGTTCTATCTGACAAGATGTTTGGCTCCAATTCAAGACCAAGAGTGACTCGGTAGTAACCTTTTGAACGTAATATGATCTCCATATCATCTTTCCAATCAAAATAATTGAATGGGGTGAGGATAGGCTTTGAAGAAGAGTTTTCCATTGCTAGGAGCGAGTGCACACTGATGTAGAAAAGCTTGCAAGGGAAAAGTAGCGAATGCAATTGATGGAGACAATAACTTGCAAATCACAATAAAACCAAGAACAATGAGGTCGAACAATCCACCCTTTTAGAGTTGCATCACACCTGGGATTGGAGATCAAGCAATGTTGAATGGTTCCAATGTATCAGTTCCAGGATTTATGTGGAAACTCAAGCTTCTAGAGTGGTATTGGAAGTATTTTCAAGCATTGCATGCACAGGAGCGAATGCCCTTGAGATCTTTCATGCCAAAACTTTTTGTAATTTTTGAGCAAATTCACTCAAATCTTCTTGTAGAAACATCTATAGAAAAGAGATCTTGTCCCTACAATGGCTCTGATACCATGTAAAATTAGTCACAACAGATCTAATGAACAAGTAATCAATCACAATAAATGAAACTCAGAAAAATGGTGTAAAACTGTGCAAAACATGCATCAGTGCTCAATATCCCAATGAGGGCGAATAATTACAATACAATACCGTAACAATGACTGAGCAATTCAAATTGACTAAGGAGGTCATTCGAATCACTGAATGGAGTAGCTTGACTCCAACTTGGAGTCCTCATCCTCAATCAATGGTGGTCATCAATGCACAAGAACCAGTCATCCAGGTGTCAATCTGAGTCTAACTGAGTGTAACCTGTGTCACTGAAGTGTGTAGCACTGATATAGGGAAGTGGGCTCAGTGGAGGGCGCATGGGAGGCTAACTGAAGTCAGAACAAGTCATCTAGTCAATCTGGAGGTCCAACGGAGTGAAACAGTTAGTCGGGAGTGAAACTAGCCTCAAATCAGGGAGAATCAGAGCTAACTGAGTGTAACTGAAGTGGAACTGCAGTGGTAGGTGAAGAAGTGCGCCCTTCTCTGGAAGTAGGTGAGAAGTGGGCACCTTCCTGACTAGGAGGGCTAATGAATTGATGTAAGAAGCTCCCGGGTGCTAGAATAAGGTGGCTAAGGTGCTAGAGGCATCAACCTGGTGACTAGGATGCATGCAAACCCTAGAATTTGCATGCAAACCCTAATTGCATGCAAGATCCTGAAAAAGATGATGTGGATATCCGAACAAAAACAAATACATTACATATAGAATAAAGTAGGCTTCATAATTACTGTGATAGTCTCAACAAGTGACAAATTCCAAGCAAAGTAATTATCAATTATAAAAGATTGTATTTCACCATAAACATGGGTGTCATAACCATATGTAATATATATAGATAGACAAATAGATGGATCGGGGCAAAATACTACAAAAATGTATAACCATCAATATTTATGTATATCATCATTCGAACAACACAAAAGTTCATACATAGCTGAAAATACAAGTAAAAAACAAAATTTGTCTTCACATCCAAGACTGGGAAAGTATATTAGGGCCAAGCCCATTCATAATAAAAGACACTACATCCGAATATCATCAAGTCCATCATCATATATCCCATAGCTAGTGGTGTTTTTGGGGATTATGTGGCGAAAAAGTGCTCACATAATATTCTGTGTAGTGTCATTGGGATTTTGAGTAGCGAAATTTTCTGTGTAGTTTTCTCCACCCCAATGCCATAGCATGTTATTCCAAAAGAATAAACTTTCAACACATATATTCAAACGTGTATCAGTAATGTTTTGTTTCCAATTCTCATCAAGGGTTTTTGTTGCTTCAACTTGTCTTATGTCCCATTCCAAAGAAGGATTTTGTTTTGAACACAATAAAATTTTTGTGGGTTCTTACGCGTACAAGCATGCACTTTCCACCATTGAGTATGGGAAACATCAATAGGAAAGTATTGGAGAATGTTAACATTCCAATTGCAATCATAACCTGCAAAATGGCAAAACAGAGCCATTGTTGATTTATCAAGTGATATAGAATAGACAAGTTTGAGACCAGCTCCAAACATACAGGTTTTAATATCCTTCTCTTCTAAGTCACTTGACCAAATATGTTTAAAAAATTCATGTGTTTTGGCAGACAATGCATCCATATAAATATGTCATTCAAGAATCCTTGATCACCCCCATAATATGACTCTATGTCACTAATATGATCGAGAAGCAGGTGGAAGGTACAATTTGATGCTTCTAATGCCCTTTCAATGATGGACAAAGTTACAAATAGAAATTCAAGTGTGGATTGACACTCCAAATCCCATCTCAAACCACATTAGTCATTTATACCTAAGGAAAGGAAAATTCTAGCCACAACCATTGCTCCGATACCATGTGGAAACTTGAGACAGTGAAGGAAACAAACGTAAGACCTACCTTTGGCTAGTGGACTGCTCTACAAATGATTTACTTTCTCTCTTGATGATAGGGCAATGCCAGATTCATGTGTAAATTGATGGTTTAACAATGAGAGCAACTGTTTTAGCAGCAAGATTGCAGATCTTAGAATATGCTTGCAGGATAAGATGTAATCCATAAGTAGCATGGCAAGTAGGAAAACCCCAAAAATTGCTCAATTATGCGCCCATGAGTTTTGCTACATGGGAATAATGTTTTTTCAGACTTGTTAGTTCTACAACTAGATTACGGGTTATGATAAAGTCCTATTGACTGCACAACAAATCAATGAACTTCGTGCTTATGTAGGAGTGAGCTTAACTAAGTGGGCCATTGAGTATGAAGAGCCTACTGCTGAGGCTTTCAAGCTAAACCATCTAGAAGCTGATATTTTCTGTGATAATTGCAATGTTATACTGAGGTAATTATTATTGGAAGTGCTAGTCATGCATAATGGTAACTGAACATCATTAGATCGTGTTTGGTTATCTAAACATGCTTGTTGAATTGGGAATTTTTCAGAAGATTAATGTTGGTTTCCTTCTTGTTGGGAATACACATGACCATATTGATCAAATGTTTAGTCGTTTTGCAGTGACATTGGGGAGGAAGAGTGTTGGGATCTTGTCATCATTAACTGAAATTATTAGAAAAACATGTAGTCCAAAGCTTGTTGTACTAATGTTGGAGGAAACTATTGACATGCGAAGATTTATTTTGGGATCACATGGTGAGGAAAGGTGCATTGAAAAACTTAATGAAACTAGGTTCCAACATCAATTTCGTATAAAAAATATTGATTGGAAAACACTAATACGGGGTAAGAAGTACTCAACAAGTGCAGAATGGGGGCCTACATCAGGTTTAGCATTTTAAAATTCATCCCAATTTGTTAATTTTATGCTTCAAATTTATTGTTATTGCAATCATTTGTTGAGATTCAAAATGCAGGATGACATAATAGAGATGTTAATTCTTATTAGTGCTTGGAAGAAATAAAAAAGTCTATCAAAGATACCTATGGTTATTTTAATGTTGTCAATTCTATTTGCTAGGAGTCTTTTTCATGGAGCAAAACGACATAATTCAAACTCTATAAATGGAGATATTATTTTGAAGACTCCATTAGTTGGCCACAATGTATGTCAAATGAAAATGAGGAAAGATTTAATGTTGAACATGAAGGTGTTGAGACTTCTCAGATAGAGGAAAGGGAAATGTATATTGGGTCTAGAAGATCATCTACACAACATGAGGCAATGGAAGACCTTTACAGAAGCTCAATTAAATATATTAAGGGGGGTTCCATGATTATAATTTTGGCTACAGAAGCTCCAAGTGGTTATCCATTCTGGATAGAAAAAGTTATGAAGGTCAATAAACAAAATGAATAATTTATATCCATTCAATTACATTGGAATGCAATAGACACACACCCATTTGATGGTGTGTACAAGCCAGAGATGGTGGTTGAGAAAAAGGTTTGCAAAAAGAGAAAAAGAAAGGGTCAAAATGTAAATCATCGTCGTATTAACATTTTGAAGTTAGAGGATGTTGACATACTAGTTTATGACTTCCGGTTGACAAATAAAGGCACTCTTCGCTCCAAGACTACATAGATTATGAAAATATTGTTGGCACAAGAAATAGTTGCAACATGGGAGTCTACTAAACCATGGCGTAGATCCAAAAGGAATATGGTATATCAAATGTTGGGAATACATGAAGACTCAGATGGTGCACTCATTGATGGTAGAGAAGAATACGGGTCATCTACATCTTCATTTGATCATTCATATGAAGAAAATGTAGTTTTTGATGGTGTGTCTGAATCCAAGTGTTGATTTGAATATTTGCACATGAAACATTTTGTTTTTTTTATTAAAATGGCATTGTTTGTGTGGCAACTCTAAAGGAGCGTTTGAATTTAGATATGAATCACTTCTACATCTTATGGTTTAATATATGATTTATTATGAATATTATCATAAATTATTTTATTTTATATGGAGAGAGTGGTGAAATAATTTATTGAATAATGTGTGTTTAACTCAAGGAAAGTTTTATATAGTGTTACTAAGAGATTTAGTAAATACACTTTTTAAATTATGATAAAATGATATAATAATGCCATTTAAAAGAAAAGTGTGCTACCTATAGCATTAGTTTTCAATTCAGGGCTTGATTTTAAGGTTTTTGTAAACAACAATAAGGATTTTTTTGGTCCATGTCTATATTTTTAACCACAAAAAAGTGGTGCTACCATTAGCATCACTTTTTTATTCGAGGTTGTGTTTTGGTATTTTTTAATGCAAAATGGTAGCAATGTTCATGGTCTGCAACCAATTTACTAGCAACGGCCTCGAATGCCACTAATTAGATTGCACACAACACAATCACCATCAACAACACACATAAATTGCCAAGGATTATGGCTTTATATTAAATTGAGAATCAAATTTTACATGAAATATTACATGCAGAGTCAATGCTCTATTCTTAGTCATGTCAACTATACACACAGTATACACAGGTATTTTACCTCTCCAAAATGTCTCGAATGTCCCATAAGTCCAAAAGTCCCCTTTATCAAAATATACACAAGTATTTATACTCATCCCAACCTACTCTCGCTTGTCCTCTAAAGGATTTGATCGCTTCCAGGTCTGGTCAATATTCATTAAATACTGCAGGTGGTCCTTTCCCTCAGGTGGTTCCACCTAACATCCTACAACTACCAAAATTAACTACTCTTGCAACTCCCAACTACCTCCGCAGCTAGTTTCCTTGGTTCTAACTGTCTCCATTGGTATTCGTCGACTCCCGACTACTTCCTTCCTCTGACATTCCCTATAATTGTTTCTTCTCCATGTTCCATATGGCCTATTCCAACTACCTTCATAACTATGCATTAAATTCTACAACTACCTCCCTGCATGGCACTATAATAGCTAGACTGGTCGGCATCACCTACCGTCGATCGTCGGTCTCTTTGATTCCTCATCCTCTCCTTTTGTCAACCCTTTCTCCTATGCTACTGGAGGCCGTCGACTATACTCCAGGTGCCTCTCGTCGATCATGTTCGACCGTTTCTCTTGGCCTAGATGTGCCTACATCATCCTCCCAGGGTTGAAAATAACTTGTATGTCTCATCAACCGCTTGGACTCTTCCTCTGAAATCTAGGTTGCTTCTTTGTCTCCTTTACCTTCCCATCGGAATAGGTATTCCTTCCTCTTAGTCTTCTGCGTTCGACATGTGCTACGTTCTTCTAGAACTTCATCGATTTGTTCTTCTCGTTGTCTTGGCACCTATTCCTACCATTCGATGGTCGATTCTTCCCCGCTAGTCGATCCTTCCTCATGCCTGTACAAGTCGACAACATTGAACGTCGAAAAAATATTTAGCTCCTCTGGTAATTCCAACACATAAGCATTGTCCAAGATATTCTTAAGGATATTGCAAGGGCCGATTTTCTTCAATTTCAACTTGTTATATGTTCCTCTAGGGAAACTTTCCTTCCATAGGTAATAATATTCCAAATCAGCTTCTGCAAATGAATGCAGTCATCTTCAACAGTCGGCTCTCAACTTATAGGCCGCATTAATCTTCTCTAGTTGTTGCTTTACCTTGTTTTGCACTTCTCTCATGTGGTCAGAAAATGATTCAGCGTCTACACTTTTTCACATCCCCGTCGGCAACTCGACTAAGTCGGTTACTCCATGTGGTATTTTTCCTTGCACTATCTAGAATGGAATCATTCCAATCAACCGGTTTACTGAATTGTTGTATGCGAATTCTGCTTGCGCCAATACCTTTTCCCATTGCTTGGGTCGGTCGGTCTTCATACATCTCAACAAGTTTCCCAAATTCCTATTCACAACTTTTGTCTATTTATTAGTCTGTGGATGATATGCAGAACTGAACTACAACTTGGTGCCCAGTTTCTTCCACAAGGTTCACCAAAAATGATCCATAAACTTAGTGTCTCTATCTAACGTTATGCTCTTCGATAGTCCATGCAGCCTCACAATTTCCTTGAAAAATAGAACACCAATATTTGTGGCATCACTCATCTTCTGAAATGGGATGAAGTGTGCCATCTTTGAAAACCTGTCGACTACCACAAATATGAAGTCATAACCTTGCTGTGTCTTCGGCAATCCTAACACAAAATCCATATTAAGGTGCTCCCACAGAACTGTCAACACCAACAATGGTATATACAACCCTGTATTTTGACTTCTTCCCTTAGCATGTTGACATACTGTGCACCACCGAACCCACTTCTCGACGTCCGTTGGCAGTCCTGGCCAATACTAATTTTCCTCGACCAATATTTTGGTCTTGTCAGCACCAAGATGTCATGATGAGCAACAACAAAGATTACATGTAGAGTCAATTCTCTATTCTTAGTCGTGTCGACTATACACACAGTATACATAGGTATTTTACCTCTCTAAAAGGTCTCGAAAGCCCCAGAAGTCCAAAATTCTCCTTTCTCATAATATACACGGGTATTTACACCCATCCCAGCCTACTCACTCG
The DNA here is from genome assembly GCA_027924585.1 of Larix kaempferi. Taxonomy (NCBI): domain Eukaryota; kingdom Viridiplantae; phylum Streptophyta; class Pinopsida; order Pinales; family Pinaceae; genus Larix; species Larix kaempferi. The sequence goes on along the minus strand of BSBM01000410.1, from coordinate 2,268,483 downwards.
TCCTCCAAAAGCTTCAATCGCTTCTAAGTATGGTCAATCTTCATTAAATACTGCAGGTGGTCCTTTTACTCAAGTGGTTCCACTCGGCATCCTACAACTACCACCATTAACTGCTCCTACAACTCCTAAATACCTCCACAACAGGTTTCCTTGGGCTTCTAACTGTCTCCGTCGATTGTCATCGACCCTCGACTACTTCCTTCCTCAGTCATTCCTTGTAACTGCATCTTCTCCATGTGTCATATGGATTATTCCAACTACCACCATAACTTTGCATTAAATTATACAACTACCTTCCGGCATGGAACCATAATGGTTAGACTGGTCGGCATCACCTGTCGTTGGTCGTCGGTCTCTTCGTCTCCTCATCCTCTCCTTGTTTTGACCCTTTCTCCCATGATGCTGGAGGCGTTTTCTATCCTCTGGGCACCTCCTGTCGGTCATGTCCGACTGTTTATCTTGGGATTAGATGCCCTTGCATAAAAAAAAATGAGTTTTTATGGCTAGAGCTCTCGTTTTGAGTATAAAATTCTCATCAAGTTGTATAACTTGTTTCAAGAAACATAATTTTTCATGTTGAAAAAATAAAATAAAATCTCGGCAAGAGCCACATTACACACAAAAAAATTAAAAAACAAATCATTTAGTGAATTCAGTTGGAGCTAGGGAGAAAATAGAAATCAAACTCGAGGTTAGCAGAGTCAAGGAGGAAGCATGGTTGAGAGGGGATATTATTGGGGATGGAGATTCTGGGATAGTCAGCCTTGCTATGAATAGGTCTAATGGCCTACTCTTTGCAGTCAAATCTGCATCCAATTTTAGTGTTTCTTTGGAGAATGAATACCATATTTTGCAAGGTCTGGATTCTCCATACATTATTACTTGTTTGGGGCACTGTTATAGCATCAAGAACTATGAAAAGGTGCATAATTTGTTCATGGATTACATGCCAGGTGGCAACATAGCAGATTTGATGATTAATTTTGGAGGGTAACTTGACGGATCCGTGGTCGAGGCCTACATGCATGGCATCCTATGTGGTATCGATTACCTCCACGGGAATGGAATTGTGCATTGCTATATCAATGGAAATAATGTTCTTGTGGATTCCATTGGTGTGAAGCTTGTTGAATTTGGCTTTTCCAAGAGGTTTGGTGATGAGAAGAAGGGTCAGGTAGTCCTCCAATTGAGGGGAACCCTTCAATGGATGACTTGAGAGGTGGTGAATTGGGTGGAGCAGGGGCTTGCTTCTCCTATTTGGTCTCTAGGTTGCACTGTGCTGGAAATGGCCACTAGCAGGCCTCCATGAAGCTAAGTTTCCAATCCCCTTGCTGCAATGTATCGAATCAGATGCACATAGGAACTACCTGAGTTGTCTACATCACTCTCACCTCATACTCGATATTTATTAGATAAATGCTTTAGGAGAGACCCCGAGAAGAGGTGGACCAAAGTAGATTTGTTGGAGCATCCTTTTCTAAATGAGGTATGCTCGACCATGGAGGAAGAAGAGGTTAGTAGGGGTCTGGTGTCCCTAACAAGTAATTTGGATTTTGGGAATCAAGTATGGGATTCCCACTCTTCTGATACTACTCCCATTTTATCACTCAACATCCCAAGACGAATAGGGGAACATGATACAATGACTGATAGTAATAATCCAATTGAGCAATGCCCAAGGAATTCCCTCAAGGAAAGACTGATGGCATCGACCTTAGCTTATGATTTTGAAGTTGCTGACAACCCTAATTGGTTTGCAAGACCCCCAAGTTAGTGGATTGTCGTGAGATATTTTAGAGACAAATATCCAACTTTAGATAATCGCTTTTCGAAATCAAACATTAGTAATGACTCCTCTATCCAGGAGCTTCCATTGATAGAAGAATGCATTGCCAAGTTGGAAGCTGTCAACTGGGAAGAGTTGGCCCCAAGAGGTGAACTAGATGAATGTTTTGATTTTGTAGTCTTTATAGCAACATTCATCTCCGAGCATTTGTTTTGAGACTCTGCATCATGACTTGCTTGTGTGTTCATTAACAACCCATTCGACTGATCAAACTTGGGAATTTTATGGATATTTCTCTCATCAAAGCACTGTTGATGGTGATCCCAACATCCAGAACATATCTATCCTAGGAAAACACATTTATGTCTTTAATGATAAGGGTTACTCTTCTATCGAGGCACGAGCAACTTGCTGCCCCTATTGTAATATGTGCTCTACACAACGTTCTCATTGAAGTATGATAAAGGGACAATTGTACGTTGGCTACATAGAAAATGAATTATTTTGTAGTTTTTATTCAAAATTAATTCCAATTGAGTTTACTTGGCTACATGATTTGATTTTCTTATTTGTGATTTAACTTGCATTGCATTGCTATTGTTTGTCTAATTATTGTTGTAGAAATTGGTTGTCGTGTGTTACACAGATCTTCATATGTATCAACAACATATCTCCAATGGGACTGGCACATTAATAACCCACTTCATGGGCATGCACAACGGATAAGATTACCTTTCTAGCTACCTGAGCTAATCTCAGAGAACTTTATCTTAGGTACCCAAAATAATTAAGCATTGAGTGTCTCGACTCACTAGGTCAATGCCTAATAGACTTTTATGTCCTATTCACTCTTTAACTAGAACATGAAGAAATGAGAAAGTGAAGGGTTGATTTTTAATTACTCGGATAGTGTTGTGCACACGATTTTGAACTCTTTATAAGCAGGCTTTGTTTCTCTTCGTAACCAATCCCCTCCCTTCCATTTAGTAGTGCCACTAAAACCTTCACCAATTTTCAATAGTGTTGTATTTGTACTTGAGTAGTGAGCTGCTTTACAGTTTAGTATGGAGGATATGTTGTTATGTAAGTACATAATCTAAAACACTTAAATAAAGTTATTTGGTGACATTTAGAGGTTCTTAAATTTTACACAAAAGCTAAAAAAATTAAATCATGATAGATCCATGGGATTAAATTTCTTGAGGTCAAGCACCCACATGGATCAAATTTCTTGAGGTAAAATTTTTTCATCTCAAGAAATTTGATCAATGGATACTTGATGCTTGATAAATCCAGGTTTAAAATGGATCTATACTAATTTTAATTAAAAATAGATTTTAAACAATTAATTGTTTGATTTATAAATAAGTGTTTGAAATTTTTAAAGTAATTTATTTTATTATAGATAAGATAACTATTTCATCAACATTTAATAAATTGTATAATGCTTTTTCCATTATCATTTTTATATTATATTTAAATTTTTTATAACCATAAACAATTTAATGCACCGTGTCTTGCACATTGTAATGCAGATTCTACTAATTCCACTCACTTTTTATTTTCGAAACAGGAAAGCAAAGCCTACTTTAGTTCTAATCTGATGAGGGTGTGATTTGGAGAATCTGTTCAACGAAAGTGATCTAGAGAGTGTCTTGGACCACTAGGATTAGTAAGATTAGTATGAGACAAATTATAAAGAGTAAAATAGGATGATTCAAAATGTGTGATTTTCTATTACAAGTAAAATTGGTAATAATCATTTGAATTAATTTATTGATTTATATATATATAATGATGATGATGATCCAAAATATCCTTGTTGGGGTGGGAGTGAACAAACCTCATCCTTAAAGGTCTCGCACGATCGTGATGGTGACCGTACTCCCGTTGATTATGTCATGTCCGACATTAATCTTGGCCCCAGACCATGAGTTTGATATCCAAATGACGCAATAGACAATGCTCATTGGGCGGTCTCGAAAGATTCTTATGGTTAAAAAATTAAAAAAAAAAACAGGATGATAAAAAATGTGTAATTGTCTACTACAATTAAAATGCAAGTAGTAAAATTAGTAACAATCACTTGAATTAACTTCTTAACTTCTTAAGATATATATATATATATATATATATATATATAATTTCAACATTTCATTAATATAAAACATAGCAGAATAACATTTTCTGCTATAGGGTTTTATATAATTTAATCCCTTAGGACTACTCTGTACAGCAAGATGAAGATATTTAAGATCATATTTATGGAAGCTTGTTTATGCATCTTGTTAAGCTTTGTCTTATGCATAACTTTTGGGCAATTTTGAATAAATATGACAAATCTTGTTAAATTAACTTCATACTTGCTTCATAATAACTTCATATGAGATTACCATCAATTTCATAGTTTGTTTGCAAATTAAATTGGGGATTGAGGTTACTCCTAGTCTGCTTTCTTCAATGTAGCAACAATTATTCCCTTGAAAACATGGCATGTTTCTACGTTTTCAATAAACTTCGTCTCTTTAGATTCACAATACTTGTTAGTTCGAGCGATTAGTCAATCAATTGTCAATAAGAAATATTACAAGTGGTATGTTAGGGTTAAATTTGACTCGGGAATGAACAAGGATGAAAGTGGTTTCGGGCACACAGTTTTGGTAGCCCGTGGTTTCTTGCTAGTTGTATTTGCATGTAAATAACCCTAGTTTATAGGGTTGGATTCCTCCATTGTAAGGCACCAATTTGAGCAAGAGAGATGCTCTTGGAAGCCTTGGTCTAGTTTGGTCAAGGACCAATAATAGATTTGTTATCGATGGTTGGTTTTTCCCGATGGGGTTTTCCAGGATAAATCTTATGTTGCTATTCTAATTGCTCTTATTTATATTTTATTCTCTCCCATATTTTTATTCCTACCATGGTAGAAGGGTTATTCTTTTTGGATTTTTAGTTGTTGACTTGGAACCGAAACATAACTCAATGCTTTTGCAAATAAGGGAAGGAGCTTTAGATGAAGAAGTAAGGAAAGTAATGTAATGTGTTGATCAATATGCATTATATTAATTTACATCCAAGCAAGTGTATTAATACATCAGTATGAAAACAAACATGTTTTTAAAAATTGGAAGCCAATAGGGAAGGATAATATTTACACTATGACTATGAAGCAGGGTAATTTTTAGGGGCGAAATTTCGCCAATTGGCTATTTTTTTCAAAAAATAAATTCGTTATTTGGTCATTTTTTGTCTCTAATATCACCTATATTTACATAAAATATGTTTTTTTTATCATAATATTCACCAAAATTTACACATTATAGTAGTAAATTGTAGGTTTCATATTTAATATTTGTCTACCTATCTATATCTATGTTTTTCCAATCCAAAATAATCGCCTAGAATACTATATTTAAATGTAATATTAAAATCCTTAAAAATACCCTCTTATGAAAGATTATGGATTGGGTGTAAAATTTGATTTTATATGATAGTTGGTATGAGGAGATTGCAACTTAAGTTTATTCAAAATATTAATGTACATCAATTATATATAGATTAAGGGGTTAGATTAATTCATTATGATTATGATTAATGCTGAGCATTTTTAATACTACCAATTCCAATTCTGGATTTAAGCATATTAAAATACTTTAATGGGTTTATTGAGGATGTGATCTACCTTAAAAACAAGAAGTGAAATGATCTTTAATCTCTTAATATAGAAAGCAATTATTATCATTAATAGTCCTAACCCCACTCAAAATCCAAATATTGTTTTTTCCCTTTATAGGTGTTAATAATTTGATTGCCACATTTTTGGATGTTGGTTGTGGTCCTTATAAGGAGTTGTCACTCTTGGGGGCATTCTTTGGTGTTCCTCACAAGTATGTTATGTGGCTTTCCCCCCTTTCTTAGGTCTCCACTCATGTTGAGCATAATCTTTTAGCATCATGCCAAGAGACATATTCTGCAACTAGGGACTCAACTTCACATTTGATGGCATATTTTAATCCACCTATTTCTTTGAACTTGTTACTCCATGTCAATGAAGAGCTCCTTGAGGCCTTGATTACCGTTGGGTTGGATGAATATGTAATTGAACCCTTTAAATATATATCCTCTAGTGATTTTGATAGTTACGGTGCCTCTTTACAAACTACATCTACTTTGGAAGAGATTAACTTGGCTCAATTTTCCATAATAGAGATTGTTCATGTTGCCATCGAATGGGACATTGCCAAATAGTTTAAGGTTGAGAACACTTCCATGAATTTCATAACATAATAAGAATTTGATATGACCTTTCAACTATTGTTTCATGGGTGAAAAACCTTGGACTTGATTCTATGCAGGTGGCTTTGGATCATTCTTTGATATGATTAACTCGATCATTTATATTTTTGAACTAGTATATAGGTTTAGATCTCCACTTTGTAATGTTGCATTTAAACTTTTTCCACCCAAATTTGTCGCAAGATCCCCCCTATTAGATGTTGGTGTGTTAGTCTCTTCTACTTCTTCATCTTTGCATGCATATAACAATGTAGGCCTCTTATGATGGGTTTCTGATAGGAGCACCATTGTCATGTGACACACATCCCAAGAATTTTCCATAGGACTGAGAGCCCTTTTAGATTGAGCATGTATTATGATCCTTGTTATTTTCTCTCATCTCTATCTATTCGCTCCCATAAGGGCTCTCCACCTTTTTGTTTGGTCCACAGGGGGTTCACTCATTGAACTTGTTACATAGCACGATCGTTCGTGGGATGTTAAAGAATATCCCTAATTTCACTAAATATTGGAAAATGCCTCCTAAAATTGTATTGTTGAACCCCCCTACCAATATACCTTTCCAATTAAGAAACCCCTTAGTTTCACGAGATATTGTAGGTATCTGTTTTTATCAACCCATTTTTAATACCCCCTTTATATCATATTATCAAGTTATAATACACAACAACCCCAACGCATCTTAGTATAAGTGTAGTATAAGCAAACAAGATGCTAAATAAAATAATAGCTTGTATTGTTTATATGATATATAAAAAATGTATATAAAAAAAACAATGTAGAAAGCATGAAAGTTTGTATTGTTTATATGATGTTGATAAAAGAAAAAAAGAGCAATGGGGAGGTGACTTGTAAATGAAGGGTAGGGCTTCATAGTGGAGAATGGGGATCTGATGAACCCATATTAGGCATTAAGGGAAGGACCTTTGAGGTGGGGAGGTGAGGGGAGGGGGGCCTTCGTGCTTTTACTTAAATAGGTCAACACCAAAATTTTATGCAACAAGTCGAAATTACAATAGGTCATATTTCTAGTTTTTTTCTTATAATAATTTGCAATTATTAATAGCATAAGAATGTAAAAGGAACTATATATGCATGTCAAATGATCATATACAAGGACCCTTGGAAGCTAAACACATTCATGGAACTTGAAATCCTGTACTGAGTATTCCTTTTATAAATTAATTAAGGACTTCATAAAGAATAAATAAAATTCTATTGCTAGTTAATTATTATAGATGCATGTCAAATGATCATATAGAAAAACCCTTGGAAGCTAAAGACATTGATGGAACTTGTAATCCTAGACTGGGAATTCCTTTTATAAATTAATTAGGGACTTCATAAAACATAAATAAAATTATTTTGCTACTTAATACTAATTTGAAAGTGGACAAAATCTACTTAACTATGATCTTTCTTAAAAATGAAATAAAAATTACATTTGAAAGTATTTAACAACTTCAAAGTTAACTCTTCTATACAATTGAAAGTATTCAACAACTTCAAAAATATTTTTTTAATACAATTTGATGTAAGATAAGTATTCTTACAATGCTGCTACTTATTTAGATTTATCTATCAATGAATAAATTATTAAACATTATAATATAATATTAATATTTGTATTTAAAATATATTTAATGAAATTAATAAAAAAAATCATAAGCATATTATAAAAAATTATTTAAAATTCAATATTCTACTATAATATGTTTTCATATACAACAATTACATGTGTATGTGTATATAATGTAACAATATTAATTTTTTTATTTAAAAGCTATATAATAAAATTAATAAAAATATTATAAACATAATTATAATATTATACAAATATTATTTTTAATTAAATAATTTAATATACAACAATTTTATGTGAGGTTAAAATGTCATTTTTCTTGTAGTGCACGGAAGTGTTTGCATTCAACCATGGAGGCTATTATGATAATATTAATAGTATATTTTTAAAAAATTAATAAATACAGTAATTAAATATATAATAATTACAATGGACACAAAGAAAACTCAGTGCCATGGACACAAAGGGAACTCGAGGTACCTTTTTCGGAAGGAATTTGCCACCTCCACTCGACTAAGTGCTCAAGATGACAAGGAGACCTGCAAAACAACCATGCAAATCATGAAATGATACAATTGGTTAACAAGTGATAAACTATAACAACAATTTTCTAAATGAGAAATGTATTAGCTAGTAGGATGACTCCAACAAGATTTGAGAGCATATGTGCTATCTAGTAGGATGATTCGAACCCTGCCTGAAATAATATTGTAATCATTAAGAAGATGAAAGCATACATATTTACCACAAAAAAATAAGATACAAGGTAAAGCACTTGAATATATTATACTAAATACAAGAGTTTATAAATAAGAAAATACATCATGACAATAATCTAGAAAATAACTATACCAAATCCATACAAGTTTACACATCTATGTCAGTCCCAAGAAGTTCCAAATCTAAGTTCTCACTTTCTCAATGAATCATGGTGTAAATATTGTTAGATCGAAAGTCGTGTGAGCAGAGTGATCCGTAAGGCGGATATCACGAGGATGAGAGGTAACGCACCATAGCAATGTCCAGTAAGGGAATATTCGGTGAATGGGAGAGCATTGAACTTGATCTACACTTAAAAGAAAAGTTATCACTCGGACTGAACGCAGATGCCAGGAAAGTCGATCTAAAAAAAATGTTAAAACCACTGTACTCGTCACGCGTCCATCATGAATATAAGTTGGGACAAGGGTAAACACATGAAGGAGAGAACGACAAACGATCTCGTCAAGATCTAGAATTGTTCTTCGTCGTCGATATCCTGGCTACAAGTCCAACATTCTTTACCCTAGTTACCCTAGTTATCATGGATTTGCAGCAGGGCTCTCTGCCAACCGTCGGGGATTTACAAAAAAAATAGAGTTTTGATTCTATGAGGATCCATCATTTATAAGGAATCAATTTTTCGAGCCCATTCCGACCCACATAATATAGACAGAAAGTAGAGCTAACATTTTAGGATTCAAATCAATATGTTACAAATAATAGAGTATAAATAATTGCTTTCCTCGGAGAACAAAACCGATCCATTATAAAAAGAATGCATATTATTATGACTGAGGTTTGAGCCATCTCACGAAACATAGAGAGAAATGTTTCATACCTGTGAAAGCAACCAAGGGATTATGCATTGTGTTGAATGCACCTGAATACGTTTGGGTATGGCATCAAATAAAATGGAGAAAATTAATACAAATCCTTAATGAGTATATATTATTCATAAAAATGTATAGTGAATCTTGTTTGCTCTCTAATTTACCAAGAGTTGCAACTGTGGCCATGAGTTGGCTTAGTTTCTGAGTCAGTTGGTGGTGTAGGCCGCCAAGTGGTCCATCTATCGATAGAGGTTGTGGACATGATCATGCCGAGTTTGAGCCCAAACAACATATGTGTCCAAATAACTTATACTAATTCAATTAAATAATAAATCAAACCCTGCATTTAATAATGCTTGTGTATATAGCAATATATGTGTATAGCAGTAGAACAAAATGGACATTCATTTACCTGTTATCGGTCACAATACTAACAGTTATTTTCCATGAAACCTGCGTAGAGGTTGGTGGGATTCTATACCACTCTCATGATATTCCTCGTAGAGGAGGAACCCCAAACAATCACTATCTAAATGCTTGAACGGAGATAGCCCTTACTATGTAAGCAAAACAAATATTAAGGACGGCCATCGAGTCATTAACTCGTGAAATAGTCTCGACATCGCCATATTGGAGAGACAAACGATATTGTTAGCAGAGGTATAAATTTATTCATAGGTGAGTGGGAATGCGAATGAAGTTACAGGGTTGAATAAAAATTACCATAGCTCAGAGTTACAAGAGTCTAAACCAAGTTACCTATATAAAATGGCGTGCAAACCAGCTACCTCATTAAGAGCCTACCGTAGGTTACCCATATGAAATGGCGTGCAAACCACCCACCTCATTAAGAGCTACGGTAGGTTACCCATACGAAATGGCATGCAAACCAACTACCTCATTAAGAGCCTACCGTAGGCTCTGTAAACTAAGTGAGTACTATGAACTAGGCTGTCTCTCGATCCTTGTTGTCGATCTTCGTTGAGAATTCCAAGAAGCATATGCAATCGACAACTCAAACCTGGATTAAATTCCATATGTGTTTTATTCAAAACGCCAAAACTTAGCATTAATTCGACTAGTTGGAAAGTAGACCAAACATATTAAGTATGACATGACCTAAATATTATATTATATGTGTTATAAATTGTAATGTTGTATATTTTTATTTGCTAAATTATATAACGTTAAAAAGAGTGCGCACTAATCCTATTGTGTGAACATTGTGTAATATTAATATAAAGGTTTGGATTATCAATCCATAACCATATTATACTCTTTTTAATGGATAACCATATTATACCCTCATATTTAATTTAATATTATTGATTTTTTACAATAATTTTGTACTATGCATGGGTACAATATCCTTATACAATGATGTTGCAAAAAGTTTTTAACATAACCATATTATACCCTTTTTAATGGATATTCGATATCCTTGTGGAGTGGTCCCTCATATTTAATTTAATATTATTGTTTTTTTACAATAGTTTTGTAGTATGCATGGGTACAATAAAGTTTTTAATATATATATATATATGAGAGACATAATCCTTTGGAGTTTAGAAATTAACCCTTTGCAATGTTTTATAATATTGATGAATATAATGCCTTCTTCAATGAGATGAGAGGTAATCTCAATTTATAAAAGTGGAAGCAATTAAACAAATATATTTAGCTTAGAACATTAAAATAATAATTAGAATGTTATTATCTAACAATTATATTGGCATCAAGAATAAATGTTAGGTCATGATAGGCATTTATTTCCAAAAAAAAAGAATTGGGTTATTAATGCAGGTATGTTATATGGGGTGTGTGTGAAATCCGAACTAGAGGTCATGTCAACCAATTTTGGATGAGGTGTTATTCGTATTTCCATTTTTTGTAATAAAAAGTCTAAAATATTTCTTATCAAACCATACAAGATTATATTTAAAAGAAAATGAAGGTTCTTTTCTAGTTGTATAAAAATAAGTAGATGGTCATATAAGCCATTGTTTCCTACCCAATAGTTGTATCTTTCAAACTCCTCCACCAATTTTTATACCATTAAGAATATATCTATCATCCTAGAGATGCTTGGTCTTCCATATTAGCACAGAAACTCGCATCTTAAGGTTGAATACCTAAAATCGATGATAGCTTATGGACAACTAAGAGGGAGGACATTGTCACAACACCTAACCTTTTTTTGTCTATTTCTAGGCTATCCCTTCTCTAGCTCAAAGGTGGATCCCATAGGGTAGAATTACTAGAGTTTAACAATGGAGTACATGTTGAAAATGAAGAGTAACTTTAGGAAAACAAAGTATTTTGGTTTTTGTAAAATATAAGAGTCGTGAAGGAATTGGAGACTAGTGTTTTATACAATGGGAAAATGGGGTCAACCAAGGATTGCATGAGGCTTTATTTAGGAAGATTAGAAATGGACAAGGTCACAATGCAGAAACCTATATGCTCTCTAGTGGATGGGTTGATTTTAGAGATCACACAAAAGGAAATTTCTATAGCAAAAAAAATTCAAATTGACTCAAGGAGGAAAGCTACATTGAAATGAATAAAAAAACACATGATTTCTAGGCACGAAATATGCACCTAAACTACACTTTAAATTGATATCACATAAAAGATAGAAAGCCTAATCCTTCATTACCTCAATTCCATTAACAATTTGGAGATCCATTAACCAACCAAACACATGAGCAACATAACAACCCTTCAATAGAGTACTACCATCAACCATCCTACATCCCAATTCAGTATCCCTTGTCCATCAAACTCAATGCCTCATGCCCTTATCCCCTGATTTTTCCTCTGCCTCCCCTCCACCGCTTCTACACGAAATGTAATAAAATATACCCTAAATATTTGTATTGTCATATAACATAATTAAGCCCCCTTGGCCCCTTAATACAAGGAAATATATTTTCTCATTTATGTATCATAGTTTACTCCCCAATATGAATGGACGTGATAGGATATTGCCTACCAACTGAGCCCCCCGTGGTTTGGTCATTTCTTGCTACATTGGTTTTTCTTTTCCTGTTGCCATCCATTACTTGTTACAGTTGTCTTTGTCATGTTGATAGCATGTGAATCACTGAAAATCAGAGAGGAGGCATATACTTAAGTGTTCATTGATTGGTCATTGTCTTTTTGTTTGGTCATTTCTTGCTACATTGATTTTTCTTTTCCCCCTTGGTTACTCCCATCCATAAATTCCATTGCTTGTTTGAGAACACATTTGTTTGCAATGTGAGCTCCCATGCCCTCTCTTCAATCTTTAAAAATGAAAAAAATCAACTAAAACATTTTTTTTTAAATCTAGCAAAAATAAATGAATTATTGTGAGTTAGGGACATTTCGCAATTTGTCAAGTCTCCATGAGTCTTGTTTGGGAAATCATTGGTGCTGTCACATTCCTTTTCATTACTTATCCAACACAAATAGTAGGGACATGACTTAGGTTCAAAATTCTTCATTTAAATTTGAACCCTTTAAAAGTCTGATACCATTCAAATTCATACATGGGTTAAATTAAATAGCATAGTAGAAATAAGCATACAATAAACTCATTAAAACTAGAAATACTATATCAATTTCATTAATAAGCAGATAATAAAACTTAAATTGCATAATTATAAATAAAGAATGAAGAGCATACATTGAACAATTATCTTTCAACCAAGATGATCTAAGAAATTTTCTACATATGAACATTTTTCCATCCAGTGGTAGGCATCCAGTGCAAATGTCACCCCAATCCAAGCTATAATGTCACAATGGCAAAGGGAACTAGCTACAAACTCACAAGTTACTCAACCCAACCCAATTTCTCTTGTGCTAAGCCTATTTGGTCACAATTGAGCACTTTAGGTAACCATCCAACCATCAAACAATCAATGCATTCTCACCCACTACCCACACAACACAAGGAAGCTATTTCCCTTCGTTGCTCAATAATCCCTAAATATTATTCTCCCTCTTAGTGCCCTTAGAGTAGGTAAGAAGAACTCATCAAATTGTTTGTCTTTTGGAATAACTTGGTAGAAAATTACCTTGGTTCTAAGGAATTCAATGAACAACAACCCCAAGGAAAAATGAAGATTCTTAACTTGTTCAATCTCTATGTTCCTTTACATTAATCCATCTTTTTCAAAGTCCACAAATTATTCTCTCAAAGTATATTTGGTCATTCAAATTTGTATATCAATATAAAACATGAGAATTGCAATGTTCAAAAAGCTTAACTGATGGTTAACATGAAAATGATAAAAATGTGAATTCAATGAATGGAAAATGGTTACAATGACAAAGTTGAAGGAATGAATCAAATAAACATTGAATTTTTTTTTAACACATTAAATAACAATTAAATTTCATAATAGTTTCTTTAAATAAATAAGTTCCAATACAATTATATTTTATATTTTATTTTAAATTTAAAATATTTTAGCATTATTATTATTAAAATGTAATAATGTATATACTTAAAACTTTGAAATTTAACTTTTTTTATAACACGTTTCAAATAACAATTAAGTTTTATAATAGTTGCCTTAAATGAATAACATCCGATACATATCTATATTATATTTTATCTTAAATAATGTGTATGTTTAAATGTTTTAAGCATTAAATTCTAATTTATATGATTATCATAGATAAAACATTAAATTGTAAGTAATATAATTATCATGAGATTTATTTGTTGTTTCAACTAAAGGGGTACATTGGATGTAAATGTGCCACATATACACTTTTAAATGAAAATCTACGTGGAATCAATCAGTCAAGTGGAGTGCAATGCATGCAATCGGAAAATAATGAAATCAAATACAATGCATGCAATCGAAAAATAATGTTATTTATGGTAAATTACTTTTATTATCTTATTGATTTAAAATCTTCAATGTGGTGATCAACTCCGGGGTTGACTAGGACAATTCTTTAGTTCACATCATGACTCCTTGTGCTTAACAATTTAACATCCATGATTTTCGGATCAACTTGTGATAAGAAAGATAAACCTTTGATGGTACACCGTAGATATTTTAGAAAATGAAAAATAGTAACACAAAATAATTGACGTGGACCCTCACGGGAGGCGAATTCGTTGAATTGAAGCCTCGAAAATCATAATCAAACTGCACTTCAGTGGGCTAGATATTTCTCTTTCTCAGTTCTTACCCACATTCTTAACGAACATATATACCAAAGAAGGAACTTAATTTTTAACGCAGTCCTAAGAAAGGCACGCCTGCCATTAAGAAAAGTATGTGCATTGCCTAGTCTGCCGAAGTGGACGTGTCATATAGCACTCCAAAATCGAATAGGCTATGCAACCTAACTGATGGCGAATCATGATCACGTGTCATATGGTAAATTAGAAATCCACGTGTGAAACCGATCCCACTTGACTTGGAATTTGAGCAGCTAGAAAGAAACGAAAAGCACATTGCCACTGACTTCCAGACGCGCCCTTTTACAGCAATTTCCCACGTGGCCTTTATAATATCGAAAAGTGCAACAGTGGTATGATATATCTGCCGCGGCGAGCCTTATCGAATAGACAGAAATTTATTTAATGCGAGCCTGTCTAGTGTCAGGGTCCATTAGTATTCATCCATAACATCCATGGGCATATGCGTATCCATCTTTCATGGCTGCATCCATGATACTCCTCCGGTAGCTGTCGATTGGCGATTCCATCGACGGAAAACTTCTGGTCTAATCCACTTAACTCTACGGGCTCAGGCGAACCACCTCCCACCATCACTTCACACGAACGCGGGCTGACAATATCACATGGCTAGACGAGCCACCAGATTTTGCCAGCGTTGTTCCACCTCCCACCATCACTTCACACAAACGCAGACTGACAACATATGTTTCAGACTTGCTTGCCGTGGAAGATATGTTTCAGACTTGCGTAACGTAGATGGGAATGGGACGGAAATTTGAATTTGAATTTTCAACGCATTCCCGGCTCCATTTTTAATTTGAATTTTGAATGTTTCCCGCTTATTCTTCGTATTTTGCCCTCATTGGCTTTCACATTTTTGCATCGGGAGCCAAGCAGAGAGATCCAGCGATATTAGCGAAGGGTTGTGTGACTCGCTCTGATTGCGGCAGGCATGGCTCCAGTTGGAAAAAGTGACCCTTCGTGATAATCCTGCTGGTTCTGTTGGCTCTTGCCGGCTCTGTTCTTCTGGAAAGTGAAACGTAATGCCGCATGAACACGATTTCCACATATTATTTGTTTAGCATTAAACACCGGCTATATAGAGAAGGACAATTCCCTATGCTTCCCTCATCTAATCTCATCTACTCAATTTGAGTTTTGTTCGGGCTGAAGAAGGGGTCTGTTCCATTCCTTCAATTCCCTTGTCATATATTTTGATTCCGTTTTGACCATTGTGAGGTTGTAGAATTGCAATACAGATTTTGGAAAGGATGTCTCAGGAAAAACACGACACGAGCACCGCCATCACTACCACCATCAGAAGAAAGAGGAGAAACAGAACTTGATGCCGTACGAGAAGGCGATGAAGGAGGAGAAAAAGCATAAGCGAATGGAGCATTTAGGGGAGCTGGGAGCAGTTGCTGCCGGAACGTTTGCATTGGTAATTAATATATCTTTTATTTCCTTCATTTTAATCTAAATGCTGATGAAATCAATTTATTTTTATTGTTCGAATGTATTAATGCTGTTGTGAATCTTAAATTCCTGGATCATTTGACCAATCGATAAACTAGAATTGCTGTGGACCGAAAGATTCGCTTAGATGATAGCTTTACATATATATCATCCGAATAATAATTATTGTAATATTGTGTGTATGCAGTACGATAAACACCGAGCAAAGAAGGATCCAGAGAATGCGCAGAGACACAAGATTGAGGAGGGTGTTGCAGCAGCAGCTGCAGTGGGAGCAGGGGGATATGTATTCCACGAGCATCACAAAAAGAAGGAATCCAAAAAGGAAGTAAAAGAAAGTCATGGCAAATGAAACATGACGGCCAGATCTATCTGCCCACTGCCCGTGCATCCATGCATTTTAAATAATTTTTTCTTTAGCTAAGTAGTCATCTTGTTCATTGTTTTGATGTCAGCGTCCTCTTTGTAATTGGGTGAATATGTGATCTCACTAAACATTTTATGTGAATAATTCAAATATCATGTAACTGTTGTTTATATTAAGGAGAATAATTACTAATATTGTGGAACTATTGTTGCACTATGTGG
This sequence comes from Larix kaempferi, assembly GCA_027924585.1. Classification (NCBI taxonomy): domain Eukaryota; kingdom Viridiplantae; phylum Streptophyta; class Pinopsida; order Pinales; family Pinaceae; genus Larix; species Larix kaempferi. The sequence continues at coordinate 2,251,975 of BSBM01000410.1, read as the reverse complement.
TAAGGAGAATAATTTATAATATTGTCGATACTATTGTTGCACAATGTGGGCTTTCAACATGATCGTAGATTTGTAGATTCTAAATTTAAATTGGTCTTCCAAAGAAATATTTGGTCTCTCGTATAATCTTCGCATATGGATCTCTCCTACTAATATGAAAATTGCTATAAGGAGAAAACTGTGAAAATTAGCACATATTCGATATGACTTTTAAATTTGCCATCATAGAAAAATTGATATGGGAATAATAAAAAGTGATATGAGAATAACACAAGTGGAATGGCTGAAAGAATGAGGTATGTGGAATTTTTTATCGTTTAATGTGATTGATGGGAAGATGGTTGAGAGGAGAAACTTTCATAAGGAAAAGGAGCGAAAATGAGAATAGATTTCATCCAATCATATGGAAATAGAGATTATTGAGAACTCTCGACACATAAAAAGAAGAAGAGGAATATAAAGCCAATAAGGAAATTTTATAATGGATTCTTTTCTAATTGAAGAGTTAGTTTGATAGTATTTTCAATGTTTTGTGAAATGTATGTGTTCTCTTACAAAAGAAGACATCATTGAAGCTTGTATGTAATAGTTTTTATATGAATTTTATTTTTTTCCATAATAGTTGTCTTGCATTAAATTTTATATTGTGTATTGATGGTTGTGCTTTTACCTTCATTTTATTTTGTTTTTTTAAGAAGTGTAGCATTCCATTTAAACATAAACAACATTTGTGGTATCATGGAATTTTTCAATACTTTCATTTGTGAAAATGATTTTGTTAAACGAATCTTGCTAGTAGAATTGTTTATGGAAAATGTAGTTCTATTGGAATGAAGATCATTGTGTAGATTCTTGAGAGGGAAAATTTTAGACAAATAACATAATAGCACATAGAAGTGGAGAATGGATACTAGTCAAATGGGTTAAAGAAAAACAAATATGATAATTAAATAAATAAATTTTTTTGAGGTTCATATGTATGATAGAATGGATGTTTGGAAGGAAACATATAGAAGGGTCATTGTAATGGATATATGTTATTTGAGTGTTATGAATGGGAATAAGATGTTTTAATAAATGAATCTAAAGAAAATAAGAATGTAAAGGAGATAATCATAAGCGCCTCGAAATATTTGATAGGTAGACTTAGCATGGAGACTCATAGCTACTCAAGCAACCTAAACCTAGATGAACTCATAAATTAGACTGGGGAGATTAAGAAATTCATTAAATTCGAGCAAATCAAAGACCTTGGGGGAGTAAGTATTATAAGTACCATGATAAGGGTTCATCAATACTTGTGGTGTGACAATCAATAATTAGTCGGGTAGAATAAAGGAAAATATAATATTTGGAGATTTGGGCTTAGCAAAAGATAGTATCCATGCTAAAAAGGATTTCTTGTTTGTGTACTATTCCCATAAGCTATTAAGGGAGCTAGAAAACACGAGATAAAAGGATATGTGGATAAAAAATGAACTTAATAGTTTCATAGGTTGCATATCATATCTTAACAATCGATTAAACTAAAGAGGTCATTTATAGATATGCCCCCAGTATCAAATATGCTATGCAAGACAATATATTAAGATGGTGATAAGATAGTGTGTCGTAGAGGCATACCAATATGCCTTCAAGGATTAAGATAAATTATCAAGAATAATCATAGTTCGCATTGCATTGGAACAAGCGGTAGTGGCAGTAACATTTCTAGTAGATGATATACAAGGTACCAACATAAGTTCAATAAGGTAAAGCTTATAAAAAAATTTATGAACCTCATAGAGATCAAGGATTTCCAAGGGGAAGAGAAGGAAAGCTCAATGGAAAATGCTTCATGTGTTGAGCACAAGGGTACCAAGATTACGAGTTTCCAAAGAACTTAAGTCACATTAAAAGAAAAAGAAAAAGTAGAGAGAACATAGATAAACAGAGACCACAAAGATGTTCTAATGTTCAAGGAATATTGTTTATACTAAATGGGAAACATAAAGAGAAGAATTCAAATTAGAGACAATGTAATGTCTCTAAAACCAATTGAAAACTAACAAGAAAATATTGTTCAGTTATTTTTAATGGAGATAGAAATGAGAATTTTAGGTCTATAGCGGTTATTTAGAAGTTGAGTATGAAATATACACCTAAATCAAATTCATATAAAGTCTATTATATGCAAAATGCTCATCATCCCACCATATTTGAGTAACTTGATTGGTAAGTCTACAAAGGAAATTATTAAAATGAGGTTTTCTTTTATTTTTTAAAAGTTATTATGTTATGCATAGCTAAAACCACCATTGAAATTGAGCAACTAATAAAGTTATGGAAAAATAATAGCCATGGTATATTTTGTCCTACCGAATAGGTTCCTTAGTCTAAATCTAATTACAAACTAGTAAAAAGGGAGCATTTAACCCAAATCGATTGCTCTAGGAAGATTGCAAGACACCTGATAAAAAAAATTATGAAAGAGGTCAAAGATGTCATTGAATATTCATCTCTTGATGAAAGTACACAGAAGAAAGTGAGATACAATGGGTGTATTATGCCCTACATTTATGGACTTCCAAAAATACACAAGGATGGATCTCCCTCAAGGCCAATTGTTAACATGTAATTGGATTTCCAGGGTATCAACTTGCGAAATTTCATGCTAGAAATCCTCCTCTCTTTGCACATACTTCTATTTACATAAAGGATCCAACCCACTTTGTGAATAACATAAAGACTCTAAAAATTGATGGAAATGATATCATGGTGAAATTTGATGTGGTGTCTCTTTTCACTAAGATCCTCATGAATGATACTATCCAAGTCATTGAAAATGTCACTGACATTAAGGCGACCAAACTGGTTAAAATTTGTTTAAAATATATGTACTTTAGTTTCCGTGGTGAAATTTAGGAACATATTGAAGGTGGGGCTATCGGCTCTCCTCTATCTCCTGTGGTAGTGAACATATACATGAATCACTTTTAGATCATATTCATTAACACTACCCCTCTCAAACCAAAAGTATGGAAGAGGTACATTGATGACACTAATGCAATCTAGCCGCATGGTAGAGATCAACTAAATGCCTTCCTTGATCATATAAATAACCAATCAGAATGCATTAAGTTCACCATGGAAGTAGAAAAGGATCGCTGCTTCCCTTTCCTTGATGTCTTGGTTACCAAGAAAAGGGATGGCTCAGTATCCCACCATGTCTACCGGAATAAGATACACACCAATAGATATCTCCATGTTGACTCCCACCACCATCCAACTAGGAAGAATGGAGAGAGAGAGAGAGAGAGAGAGAGAGAGAGAGAGAGGGTGGTAGAAAGATAAATAAAGGACGGGGTTTAGGGAGAGAGTAAAAGAGAGGGGGGGTGGGAGAGAGGGAGAGATTCGGGAGGGTTAGGGAGAGAGGGAGAGATACGAGGGTTAGGGAATGGAGGAGAGAGAGGGGGGGGGTGGGGTTATAGAGAGGGAGGGGGTTAGGGAAATGTGTTTATGTGTCTCTATTTGTTACTCCCTTACTAACTCGCCCTTTCTATCATGTGCACTCTTTATATAGGGAGAGATAGAAGGGGGGGGGGTAGGGAGGGAGGGATAGATGGAGACACATAAACAAATACAGAAACAAAGAGAAAGGGGGTTAGGGAATGTGGAATAGATAGAGAGGGAATGTTAGTGGAGATAGAGAGAGGGGGGGGGTTGGGTTTATAGAAGGGGAGGGGGATTAGGGAAAGGTGGGGTTGGAGAAAGAGATAGAGAGAGAGGAGGAGGAGGAGGATGGTTAGGGAGAGAGGGAGGGATAGAGGGGGTTAGGGAAAGGAGGAGATAGAGAAAGTGGGGGTGGGTTTATATTTATAATTATTTTGAAAGGTTGGATACAAATTATGAAGTTGATCATCTACATATTGAATTGAATGAAGTTCAAGATCAAATTGATATGGATATGTAATAGATCTTATTTAATAAAGTGATCAACTAATTCAAATTGAGTATTGTTATGATTTCCCTTTTTAATTGAGCTCCTTCTTGATTAAGATCTTGATGGTGAATTGATTCTCACATGCTATTGGACCACTATTGGACTTGGATGAATAGTTGACATTAGAAAAATTGCTTGAATAGTTCACATTATATAAAGAGTTAATGTATAAATATTGTTACTCTCACAAGAATTATAAATTACACATAATTCAAAGTGTCAATTATAATACAAGTCACCTAAGATACTAACATAATCCATTTAATCTACCAAATAAACTCTCCTAAGCAACCTAAGACACACACCTAACCACCTTTAACCTAATGTGCTTATGTGCACACCTAAGACATGCACCTTTTATTCTCTCTCACATAAGAGGCAAGTAGAAATTTCTAAATAGTATATGTGCAATATTTCCTTTCATTATTTAACTAAGCTATTTTTCCAGGATTTTTTTCCTTTTGGATGTCCTTTAGACCCTTAATAATTGCACTGTCCGATCTTGAATCAATCGAATATTTTGAAAATTAAATCATCGAGATTAAATGCTAGCATAACTTGAACAAAATGTAAAATGAACCAAGCGGGGAAAAATTCTTGCATGATTTCTTGATCTGCGGGGATTCTCCTATGTCAAAAATCCTCATTTAGATCCCTAACCAATCATAAATCCATTTAAGCATGTATTATGAGGATTTTAATTTGTAATTTTTGTTCTTCAACTTGGTTGGTTGGTTGGTTGCACATTCTTAGCCTCAAAATTCCCTATGTTTACACTACATGTCACTCATAATCATATGATCTCATAGTAAAACTCTCTATTGGACTGAAATATCTTTTATGATTTAGTGATCTTATTGTAGCTTTCATTCTCTTCAGCTTCCTTAAATAAGCTAACTCCATTATATGCCTTCAACTATTAAGGGATACTATAGTTGGCTTCTCTTACTTGTCGGTTTAGACATCCCTTTGGTGTTGGCTAGTTACATAATATATTGTTTGGATCTATGTATATTTGTACGAAATGGCATCATCTTAGTTCAACCGATAACATAGATGAGAAACGGCGAGCCTTATTCAACCGACAGACTCGTATTTAAGACGAGTCTGTCCACTGTCAAAGACGCACGATTCTTTATGCCATAAGGTATGGCCATCCGCCATGGTGATCCATTGCATATCCACGCGATTACTTTTCGACTAGCGGGGATTACTTTCCGGCAACTACTCTCCGGTTATCCAATGCCTTTAATGTTTCAATTTGATGTAGACAGGTCCACATGTCCACGAAAATATGTTGCAGCCTTGCCTAAGGGAGACGGGTATGGGGAAAATTTGAATTTGAATTTTCAATGCATTCCCCGCTCTATTTTTAATTTGAATTTTGAATGAAGCACGGGAAACCAGAGGGGAACTGATGGAAAACAAAACTGATCCACCGAATGTTGTTAATGTCTCCAAATGGGATTGCGGGAGTCCTCTCTACGAAGCGTGGAATGTATGTCGCGTAGCGATCCTTCTTATTATTATCACTCGAATTGATACCATTTTTTTGCGAGGTGATCACGACTACCAGGCTTTGCAATTGCCTCAACATATTTGGAAATGATGAGAATCTAAGCATCAATTGGTCGCCGGGTGGGATCAAAGCCTGAGCAAGAAGCCAAATTTTAGCGTGTTTTTTGGCTACGGTTGGACGAGACTATTTTGGTGCTTTTTAAAAGCACGATGTCCATGGTTGCTGTGGATTTGTCGATCGTGATTGCTTCTAGCAGGAATCTGCTTTCACTATGCTTTTTGGGATTTTCTTTCCTCTCCTCTCCTCTCTCTTTAATCCCCGCTAAAATGGATCTCTAAAAACATTAGTATTTTCGTTCTGCAAAAATTTTCACTTTCATGACTGCTACAACAAGTACCCGCAGCTCAGGCAGAGACCTCCGTATTTTTATTCAAAGGTATGGATGAATTGCATGGATAGATTTTATTCTTAGTTCATTGCTTTATTGCTTTTTTGTTTTGATTCAAATATTTAAGCTAGATGGATGTCCGTGTGCGGTAGTAACGTTTAGAGGAAGCAATGCGTTTTCGTTTACATGAATGATGAGATTTTGGCCTTCTTTAGCAGGACGCGGACGGTCGGAAAAGGATGAGTTGCAATGGTTATCCAGTTCTGCGTAAAGGTTGTAGCGATACCTGAGTTCTTCGGCCTTGTATGCAATGGAAAGATAATAGGGAAAGATCACATCCAATAGTCTTTTCGCCCATGCAACAATGTTGGTTATAAATTTTATGGCTATCCTCTCTAACATTATAGAGACATGCATAGCAAATAGCCGGTCTCCTGGATTTATTGTCGTATTAATAAATGAGGAACATTTGGGCTTCTTAGTTAGTAAGTGGAAGACCTTAATGTGAATTGGGAATGCTTTTGAACATCAAATTTGCAGTTCTGGTTACATTCTTTACACATCTCTCTACAGGTTTTCATAGTTAGATTCATCTGGATAAAGGTTTCTATTTTTAGAATTCATTGATAATTGTTTTACAAAATCCAATGATTACAGTTCAGATTTGCTTAGTCGTATTCTTTGAGAAGAAATGAAGTAAATATTTTTGTATTATTTGGTTGGTGATAGTTGTTAATAACATGACACTCTTACCTCTTGCACTGAGAAATTTCGGTTATTTTAGGCTTTATTATATTTATTGGTTGTTTTATTAAATTAACTTTTTAAATATAGTGAACTTATGACTTTTTAAGTTTTAAAATGAAGAAATAGTTTATGGTGAAATATGTATAATATATGCCAAAGGTAATTAAAATCACTTAAATGTCATTGAGAAAATTTAAAACTACTTAAATGTATTTGAGAAAATTCATATATGATTGTGAGGAAAAATAATTGAGATAAGTTAAATATGGATTTCAATCACATCATAAGGTTGGCCTAGATCTAAGTTTAATATTTTGAATGCTTTATATATGTATATAAAAGAAAGAAGAAGATTTCATTGAGTTTGCATATGTGATAACGACTCACAAAGTCGTCAATTTATGGTTGTTTTAGAAGGAGATGTTCAACAAAAAAGTTTCAAGTACAAAAATCCAATATTGCACCTCATAAAAAAGGTATCTACATATTAAACCTAAGATGAGAATAATATTTTTTAACTTGATTTGTGAAATAAAATCATTATCATTATTAAAATACAAGAATATTTTCTTCCAAGCATGAGGAAGCATGAGGAGTTATGTACCTAATAAGATGGTAAGAAAGAGAGAAGAATAGAAAAATTACATTCTACAAACCTTAATAAATTGTTAAAAAACCCTAACTTTATTTGTTGAATATTTACACAACTTTGGCACAAGCTCTATACTTGATCATGAGACTTGCTTGAAGAATTATAGAAACATGAGAACCATCGATCTCCCTTGTGACAATCATTGAGTTAGGTGTTTTGGTACCTTTCATATGTTTTCCTACATGAAAAAAGCATAAAGGCCCTTATTATGGTTGATCTTAGACAATACAACCAAGGTTTCCAAAATCCATTGCTATTGTTGATGATGGCCATTTAAGATCTTATTAAAATTAGAGATCACCTCTCTAGTCGAGTTATTTTGAAACTCATTAGGACCTTAGTTTATTTTTAAAGTAAATCTCATTTGGCGAGTGTACATTGAAATTTATTATGTTCTTGATTCTAAAGGTTTAGTGCAAATAATCATGTCTTCTATAATGTCAAAAAAAGTAAGAAAGGTCATAAAAATTAATCTAGGAAACAATTATAAGTGGGAAACATTCGAACTTTCTATCAACAACATGAATGTGTACTTCCATGTCCTTACTCTAAACCTTATTAGAGCATATTAACTCTAGACATAAGAACAACTAATCATTTCAACCCCACCTCAGAAGGAAAGTTTATGTCATTAAATATCTTTCACCATATAGTAAATATGATATTACATGTATGCATCCACAATGTCTTGCTCTATAAGCCTTGCTTCACCTAGGTGATAGATTTGAGCGGGGGCATGTTGGATTACTAGATACCTTGATAATAAACTATGCGGGGAGCAAGTGTTATCCCAAGTTTAGTTTAAAGGGGGAATGTTAGGTTAATATTGACTTGATCAATAAGTGGTTAAGCTAGCCTTGTTTAGGTCAAAACCTTAAGTGGTTTATGGGTTATTGTATTGAGTAGGCCATGGTATTTTCCCACGGTAATGCATATGATGAAGCCTATAGAAGGGCTTAATTGACTCCACTATAATGGGTTTTCCTGGATAAATCATAGTGCCAAGATTGTGGATGATTTATGATTTATGTTGTTAATTGCTTTATTGTATTATTTTTCTTACACTTCGTTTTCTATTATTATTGTATTATTTTTCTTACTATGCTATGATAGGAACTTTTCCCTAAAGGAACTCTGCCCTAACAAGAAATCTCTTGAACTCTAACTAACAAGACCAAAGTCTCCAGGAACTATGGTTGACAAGAGTAATGACTTATAGGAACAATATCGAACAATAAATATGACTGATAGGAACAATGTCCAACAAGAATTATGATGAACATAAAATGCGCCTAATAAGAACTTTAACGAGGAAACTATGTGTGGTAGGAACTTTTCCCAAATAGAACTTTTCCTAATAGGAACTATGAGTGAAAATAGTAAATGTGACCAATAGGAACACTAAATAACAAGACATGGACTCTTCCTTGACAAGAACTATGCCCTGAGCGTTGTCTATGGAACCATGAGCGTTGTCTATGGAACCATGAGCTTTAGTTATGGAAACAGCATTATCGGTGGAACCATGAGCATTGTTTGTGGAACCATGAGCTTTAGTTATGGAACCATGAGAACTGTCCATGGAACCATGAGCGTTGTCTATGGAACCATGAGCTTTAGTTATGGAACCATGAGCATTATCAGTGGAACCATGAGCATTGTCGGTGGAACCATGAGCTTTAGTTATGGAACCATGAGCATTGTTGGTGGAACCATGAGCTCTGGTTATGGAACCATGAGAACTGTCTGTGGAACCATGAGCATTATCAGTGGAACCATGAGCATTGTCGGTGGAACCATGAACTTTAGTTATGGAACCATGAGCATTGTTGGTGGAACCATGAGCTCTGGTTATGGAACCATGAGAGCTGTCTGTGGAACCATGAGCATTGTCGGTGGAACCATGAGATTTAGTTATGGAACCATGAGCATTATCGGTGGAACCATGAGCATTGTTGGTGGAACCATGAGCTTTAGTTATGGAACCATGAGAACTATCCATGGAACCATGAGCGTTGTCTATGGAAATAGGGTTTTGACTTAAGAATTTGGACTGTTATTATATAACAACTCGAAGATAACCTTCAGGCTAAACATTTCTAAGTGAAATTTGTTTGGTTTTAATGGACACCGACAATGCTCATGGTTCCATCGATAATGCTCATGGTTCCATAACTAAAGCTCATGGTTCCACAGACAGTTCTCATGGTTCCACGGACAGTTCTCATGGTTCCATAACTAAATCTCATGGTTCCACCGACAATGCTCATGGTTCCACCGATAATGCTCATGGTTCCATAACTAAAGCTCATGGTTCCACAGACAGTGCTCATGGTTCCACGGACAGTTCTCATGGTTCCATAACTAAATCTCATGGTTCCACCAACAATGCTCATGGTTCCACCGACAATGCTCATGGTTCCACCGATAATGCTCATGTTTCCATAACTAAAGCTCATGGTTCCACAGACAGTGCTCATGGTTCCACAGATAGTTCTCATTGTTCCATAACTAAAGCTCATGGTTCCACCAAAAATAACATTTAAATTTTTTTTAATCAAATATTTATATTAACTGAAATTTTGTAATTTATAGATTAATCTTAAAATAAATAACATCAATGACTAACTTAAAATGTTGGCACTTATAAAGTAATGTTAAAATAAATCAATATCAAAACTATAAATAAAAAATTATTGATTCTATATTTATCAATTATTGATTTTAGTATGTTTGTTTTATTTACTTTGTTTCTAATGGGTAAATGACAAAACATCTAAATATGCAAAAAATATAAATGTATAAACATTGAAATACATCAAAACTCGAGTTGTCGATCATTATTTATAGAAACGTTTTGTACAATATGAGTGATAATAGATTCAAAATAAGTTTGAGCAATGAAAAACATATTTTTTCACATCAATAAAGTGAACACAAGATTTCTTCTCTCTCATATCGATGTCTTCAGTTGTGTCTCTTTCGGAAGTGGGCATCCAAGCTAACATAGCAACTAATACAACCCTGTCACAAGCAACAAATAAATGAAATCAAAGACAAAATCCATAACTAGAAAAGTTTATCTTTTCCAATTTAACTATGATTTAACAAACAAATACACAATGACATTAGAAGTGAAAACCCTACTTTAAATTTTTCCTAAAAGTAATATAGCATTGACAAACTGTAAAAATATACGAGCTATTGTAAATTAAAATAACTCATTAACAAGACTAAATGATTTGAACTTTATAACTTAATCCACAATTCAACATACCTCATAAGTTCAAATCTAGAATCGATGGTCTTGTTGGCATGTTTGAGTCCACCTCTTTCACTAGATCATTTCCTTGAAGTAACAGTATACACCATTTAATAAGCTTTAGCAATGTTTTGGTTCTATAACATGTTACATAAACAACAATTAATTCTATAATTCACATGCATTTACAATATTTCTACTATAAATACCTGTGTTATCTTGAACAATATCGTCAGAAAATAATCGAAGTTGACAATGTCGAACATCAAGAGGTCTCATGTGAAATGTGGACTTCTCGACTATGAAAACAATGAATAAAATACTATTATTGTTACATTCAAGTCAACAATATAATGTATGTCATGAACATTTCATAATGGAGTCGATAATATAACTTGCAATCTCACATAAAATAATTTAAAATATCAAATTGAAATACCTGCATTACGTGGCGCATGATGTTTGACTGGACCTGCGGGAGGAGGTTCTGAGAAGTTACGGACAGTCAGAAAAGACCAAACTCGCTTATTGGGTACCCAATTTACTTTTATTTCGTTGGGTACCCATAAGCTGAGTTTATCCTATTCTAAAGGGATCAATATCAATGTCAGATCACAGTTCTTCGGTGAAGACCTTCATGTAAACAGATCTCTCAAGTCAAAGCTACGTAGAGCTTCCAAGTACGGAAACATAAACTTCTCAAGGATACTTCCAGAGCGATTGACATCCGGAGATAAATAAAAACAGATCTAACCATACAAACAACAAGTCAATTTCCAGAGAAAATAAGCAACAAGTCGATTTCCAGAGAAAATAAGCAGAATTTTAGCCCAACAAACCACATATCGAACATATATCTACTAAACAAACAAATATAATTTAAGGTGTTAAACCTTTAGCGTTATACCCTCGGATTCTTACAACTGCTAAATTTTCCAAAACACAGATCCAATTCTCATGAATGGGGCGTCTCGTTGTTGTAAAGGCGGAGAACGCTAATGCTAACTCCATCCATCTCATTTATGATAAACTAACTCTGTATAAAACTACAAGCTAACGCTTACCCCACAAAGCCGTAATGTCTCAGGTCTTGCTGCCAAGGAGCCGCTACCGATATCACCGCCAGATCCTTTCCTGGTTCGTCCTCCTCTTCCAATTCTATTCTTTGCGTCCACTGCATGTTATTAGAATTAACCTGGAGAAGTTGGGGGAGAAATCGAGGGCGCCAGAAGTCGAGTATGTTGTCAGCGCGCATCCAGGGAACAATGCTGGCAAGATCCGGTGGCTCGCCTTAGCCATGTGATGTTGTCAGCCTGCGTTAGTGTGCGTTCGTGTGAAGTGATGGTTGGATGCCGTCGCCTGAGCTCGTGGATTAGACTGTAAGTTTTTCGTCAACAGAATCGGAGGAGTATCATGGTGGGGCGATCATGGTGGAGGCGCCTCATGGTGGATGCCAGGTGGGGATGCTGTCCTCTTGAGTCCATGAGGGCATGCATATCAGATGGATGATATGCGATGGGGGCGAGATGGGTGTCATACTATAAGGCGAGCATTAAATAAAACTCTGTCTATTCGATAAGGCTCGCCAACAACTCATTCTTATCCGTACATACATTCTGTGCATCTTTGTTTCATTAATCGTTATTATGTAAGTATGTACATTCTGTGCATTTATTCTTGATTTAATGTAAACAGCTAAACGGTTAACGGTTTAACTCAATCTACTTAGTGAATGGTTTATTATTAAGAATTAGAATTATTAGTAATGGACCTTGACGTAAATGATTTCCTTAATCAGACTACTCAGAATTAGGTGATGTATTAATGCTACATTTCATGTTGTTCTTTCTTATTTTAGGGCTTACCTTAGTTTCTTATTTTTACCTAGCCTGTTTGCTCGGTTTGTTTTATTTGTTACAGGATGTACAGCAGAAATTAGATCGCAAAGGTTTTACTGTCTTAGTCTAACAGTTTTTAATTATCAGTTGTTTTATAGCGAAGTTGGGATATCGCAAGGGTTTTAACGATTACAATACATGTACATTCCAGGTAAAGATGATTTTATTTTAATTTCTTTGCCAGTTCTTGCTTCATTTATTAGCCAGTTCTTTCTAATTGGTGAATGATTTCGAATGAATTCATATCTGCAACAGGTTAAAAACAGGATTGACCGTAGAGACAGAAAAAGACTAATAACCTTTTCACAAGTTTGTTCCGGTTGCTTATCATTTGAATCTAATTAGAATGGTTGCATCATACCGTACCTTACCGATTTTTAAAAGCTTTTGCCGTGATTTAGTGTAAACAACTACCCTTTTTCATTATCGGTTCACGGTTTAGGTCTATGATCTATCAACTTAATGTGAATGCGATATTAAGAATTACATTTAGTAACAGGACCAGGACTTAAAATTATTTCTCAAAAATTTGCTTGGCCAAAATTTTACTCAAAGAACTAAATGATGACGTGAGCTAAGGGCTTAACCTTATTTTCCTTCTGTTTGCCCGACTGGTTTTATTTTGTTGCACGACACAGAGCAGAACATAAATCGCAAGGGTTTCACTGTCTTAAACCGTTTTTAATTTATAAGTTGTTTCAGCGTGAAGTTGTGGGAAATCGCAAGGGTTTTAACCATTGCAATACATGTACAGTTATTCCAGGTAAAGATGGTTTTCTTTTAATTTCATTGGCAGTTCTTGCTTAAATTCTTAGCCAGTTCTTGCTTATTGGCTAATGACTTGAAATGAACTCACATCTGCAACAGGTTAAAGGGAGAATTGGCAGTTGAGACAAAAGAAGTCTAACAACCTTTCCATAGGTTGGTTTGGGTTACTTACCATTTAGATCTAATTAGAATCGCCGCATCATACCGTACCTAGTTTTAAAAGAGTTTCCACTGCTCTCTTGTCAGATTTCTATGTTTATCTTCTTTTATTGGTTGCTATATCTATCTTCTTTAACTGGTGTTCTCTCTTATAAAGGGTTTGCTGTCCGAGGAGATGAAATCAGACGAGGGAGGCGAAGAAAACGACCCTCTCTTGTCTTAATATTTTGTGTGAAGAATACAACCGTGATTCCTTTCACAGGTTTGTTTGGTTGCTGTTATTATTATTATTATTATTATTCATACATACCGACCATGCTTATTTTTAAAAGTGTTTCTAGTGTCTGAACAGAGTTGATTCTCAGTGTTGGGTATATGATATATCTGTTTGATTCTTACTGCCATGTATATCAATTTAAATGGTTTGCACTGTGCAGTTAAATTTCGGAGTGGGGATGAGATGGCAATTGGCATGCATGGTGCCCGAAGAAGGAGAGAGGAAAATACGGACCGGTCTTTTCTTATTTACTCGGTATTAATAATCAATAAAAAACAGATCTAACCATACAAACAACAAGTCAATTTCCAGAGAAAATAAGCAGCAAGTCGATTTCCAGAGAAAATAAGCAGCAAGTCGATTTCCAGAGAAAATAAGCAGAATTTTAGCCCAACAAACCACATATCGAACATATATCTACTAAACAAACAAATATAATTTAAGGTGTTAAACCTTTAGCATTATACCCTCGGATTCTTACAATTGCTAAATTTGCCAAAACACAGATCCAATTCTCATGAATGGGGCGTCTCGTTGTTGTAAAGGCGGAGAACGCTAATGCTAACTCCATCCATCTCATTTATGATAAACTAACTCTGTATAAAAATACAAGCTAACGCTTACCCCACAGAGCCGTAATGTCTCAGGTCTTGCTGCCAAGGAGCCGCTGCCGATATCACCGCCAGATCCTTTCCTGGTTCGTCCTCCTCTTCCAATTCTATTCTTTGCGTCCACTGCATGTTATTAGAATTAACCTGGAGAAGTTGGGGGAGAAGTTGAGGGTGCCAGAAGTCAAGTATGTTGTCAGCGCGCATCCAGGGAACAACGCTGGCAAAGATCCGGTGGCTCGCCTTAGCCATGTGATGTTGTCAGCCCGCGTTAGTGTGCGTTTGTGTGAAGTGATGGTTGGACGCCGTCACTTGAGCTCGTGGATTAGACTGTAAGTTTTTCGTCAACGGAATCGGAGGAGTATCATGGTGGGGCAATCATGGTGGAGGCGCCTCATGGTGGATGCCAGGCGGGGATGCCGTCCTCTTGAGTCCATGAGGGCATGCATATCAGATGGATGATATGCGATGGGGGCGAGATGGGTGTCATACTATAAGGCGAGCATTAAATAAAACTTTGTCTATTCGATAAGGCTCGCCCTTCGGAGAGAAGGAATAAGCGATGAAAAATGGTCCTTCAGAAGGGATCTTCTCATGTCGACGTGATAAATTTAGTAAAGAAACAAGCAAATCAAGACGAGATGGCTCCATACAAACCTTGAATCGGTTCAACAAAATTGACTCATAATAAGGCTTGATAAAGCTTCTTCTTTTTTGCAGAACTTAGCTAAAATCCACAAAAAGGTTCAAGACATCCTCCAACAGACACATGCCAAGTCTAAAGCACTTCATATTCATGTTGCCTCACATTTTTAAAGTTAGTGATCGATTTTGGCACATTTCTCAGTGACCTACCCATTTATCGGCAAATGTTACACTGCTATGATCTTAAACCATAAATTTCACAACTTCAAAATTGCATTTCTATTTGTCGCAGTCTCATCTCTTATCCCCTCGGTAATTTCTATTTGAGTTGTCTATATAAGAAAAAATGTAAGGACCTTCAAGTTGAGTAAGTAATTTTTTTTTTTTTTACAAGTTTTGTTACGACACATTCAAATCTTGATTGACTTACTATCTCAACCCTAAGCAATCCTACTCATGTCATTACAATTTACCGGTTTCCTAGTGTTTGAGTTATCTCATAACAAAAACATAAGTAAAATGTAACGGGATGTATGTACCATCATTAATTCTTTTATAGTAGTAAAGGAAATCTATAGAATCATCTTTCTCTTATAACCTAATTAAAAACATGACTATAGCCTATCTTGGAGTATATAAAACCAATGTTTCCTTTATATCACCATAATTATCTAATGAAACTTCCTTTTCTCATAGCACCATAAAAAAGTAATGAAACTTCCTTTTCTCATAGCATAGTTAAATTTAACTATAACATAACTTAATAAATGTAAATTTAATTCTAGAAGACGAAGTCCCATTAACACACGTGTCTAATATACATGATGATAGTATGGTTATTTTAGTTACGAATGTCTCACACATAAAAATATCACCAAATTTAATCGTACAACTTGCCTCACATCCTTCTTTGGCTCTATTGGATACACTATAAATATATACCTCCCAATAAAGATGTACCTTCCAAAAGTATGTAAATTTTTATAATAATAATATACAATAATACATAACCATGCTACTTTTAACTTTATTAAAATGTAAATACAATTCTAATGTGATAGGTAACTGTGACCATATCCCTAGACACTCCTTAAATTATAAAGTAACTTTAATCATATAATTTGGTGGTCTCATAACTTTAATCATAACTTTAAGTAACTTTAAATAATACTTCTCTCATGTAATTTGGTGGTCTAGCGGTTGATTATGGAGATTCAACAAACTTAAAAAAAAAATAGTGGCTTCCTCTACGATATCGGCTATGGCAGCCGACTCACATTTAAATTGGAAACGGCAGCGACTACAATGGACTTGATTTCACAACCGGTGGCTTAATACAGTAATAGGGATGATGGCAGCAAATAGTGAGGGTGACGGCTCAAAACTATGCTAGCGGCTGAATTTTTGAAATTTCAACTTGGTTTTCTTGCACACAAATTACATGGTGGCTCTCTGACTGTGGTATATCTTTTCCTAATAGCGGAATATGCATTTAATCCCTCGATCAATGTGGACTAGGTTGTGGCTCCTCTGGTTCGAATAACTGACAACTCCTTACACTATGGCTCTAAAATTTATAGGTTGGAAGCTGTGTAAAACCGATTCAAGGGTTCCTTTTTAAATAATACTTGAAATATTTATAATCGAAAGTATACAAGTTAAATTGTTTTCTGAGTTCAATTAAAATGAGATTCTGACCATTTGAGAAATGCTTTTGACCAATTGCACATTACTTGGCATATAATAATGTTTACCGAATTATAACTTACGTTGCGAATTTTGGAATCTTAAAAAAAACACATTAGAGTAGATATATTGAGTGGGAAAGTCATGTAACAGTTCATTTTATAAAATCTGGAAACGCCTTCTAAATTTTGGATTTGGACACAGAAGAAGTCTAAACACAACAACATCTCGCATCTCGATGAAGCATTTTGTCCAAGACAACATCTCGATGAAGCATTTTGTCAAACACTTAACGAGCATCCTCTATACTGCCACACTTGGTATACATATTAATAAGTTTATTTGCCGGTAACTCAAACCTAATTTTCATCATGTGAGAATGAACCTTTCTACCTTCGGCCAAAGCCCTTCGATTCCCACAGGCTCTCAGTAAACAGGCATAAGTTTCGGTATCCACCTGAATCTCCCGTTGATCCATGACATTCAATATCCCAACTGCTTCCTTCACATTACAAACAATAAAACCATGTCGGTATTTTAAAAAATTGGATATAGCCAGTACAGTCTCCATACCTGATTCTTCTTCTGTAGATGGAAATGGTCTGTACAGAATGAGGAGCAATAATTCATTTGTGCTCGGCTCAGGGAGGAATCCATCATGGGACTGGTGAGCACTAATTACGCTGTGATAAAAACCATCGCTGCTCTGTCAAAGTGAATGATAGACCATTTGTTGCACATCTACGAATCTTCTTTTCATGCGCTCCTCCACATGTTTCTTTTTCTTTATCGCAAACACTGTTGGTACTTCGTTATTCTCTACAATCTTGGTACTACGTTCAATGAAATTATTAGTGTAATACTCGTATCTAAATAAAATAGTATACAGAGAAAATGTCTCTCAGTTGTCATCTGTGTGTAACTATCGTACCAAAGGGAGCGGAGGTTGATTGTTTCTTCGTCACAAATTTGATTGTTGGCGAGAGCATCATGGAACTGGAGGATGGCTTGCTTTTCGAATCTCTGGGAAGCGTATTGGAGGAGAGCTCTCTTTTCGAATCTCTCAGAGCCGTCTTCGAGGAGGGAGCCTGTAGCGTACTCAGCAACTACGGCGCAGACTAAAATAAAGACCGGAATCGCAGAGCAGAACCCAAGCACTTGCGCCTCCTATCTCATTCCATGCAGCAATTATTAGTTTATTAGCATGAATTGAAATTGAAATTTGCTTGGCATCCTGGAATTCAAATTTGAAATTCGAATATACAGAGGGAAAATGGCGCCCTGCTAAAATTTATAGGTGAATGTGACCGTACGCACTAATAACATAGGAGATTAAAGAGGAACATGCAGATACAGCCGAGCGTGACATGTGATGGCAGGTTTCCAATGCCGTCGATTTGATAGCAGGTTTCCCGTCACCGGAGCCGATAGCTACAGCAGGCAAGTCGACGACTATCCATGGATGGCCATACTCATGCCATGGCGAAACTTATGCCATGGTGGAACTCATGCCATATGTTATAGATGTATGCGATATGCCTCTGACACCATACAGGCTCGCATTAAATAAATTTCTGTCTATTCGATAAGGCTCGCCTATCTGCCGCTGTGGAACGAAAATTTTGACAAGAGTCTTAGTATTTTTCATACAATTTAATTTACCTTTTATGTAAATCTATGAATGTCAATACATTTCATCTTATCAATTTTTAATATTTTGTAAATTTTTACTATGTCTGACATTTATTTTTTGTTGGGGACATTAATTAGGAAATCTATGTAGAATTTTTTTGAGTGGGTGAAGGTTCTGGCATAGTTAAAATAATTTTTATTTTCATGATTTATTTAAAAAATAATTTTTCGTGGTTCTCATTGCATCTGTATTCACTGATGTTGGCTTGGGGAAATGTGCCCCAGACCCCGGCGGCGTGTTGATGTTTGATGGTTTAAATGCAATTCAATGCAACTAGTCAAGTTGCAAGTTCGTCTGGCCAGTTTCATGCTGACGTTATCCTAGGTTTGTGTTCCCCAGGACCCCAGCGATGGTCTGCGACTCTATCGTCATCTTTTTTAAATGAAGTTGTTGCGGTTTTTATTGCATCTGCATGGCGTGGGTGGTGGCTGGTTTAATGCCGCATCCGACAGTATGGGGTTTCTGATTTGTGATGTTGTTGGTTCAATGCTGGGTCTCGCAGTATGGTGGATGTCGTTTCGAGTGATGGTTGTTTGGACAGGCGGGTTTGCTCATGGCATGACAGAGGTCTAGTTTTCGAATTCCTTGATTTTCACGGTGGAGGAAGAAGTGGTAGTCAAAACCCTTGATTTGTGCGATTAACATGCGGCCAGCCAGGTATGGACTTCACTATGGTGTCTGATTCATTTATTTCTTGCTTATGGGGTTGTGTACTTGTTCAGATATAGGCGTTCTCATTTTGCGTCCCTTTGCGGAGGTATTTTCTCAGTCAGTGCTCTTTGCCCTTGACTCTATTTCGGACTGCCGCTTGCAAGATTGTCCATGAGGTTATCTTCTGTTGGTTTTGGTTCTTCCTGATATCGGTGTCTCCTGTTTTCTGTGTTCTTGTTGGTGGTTTGCTACGTTTTTCAATTTCCCGCGAGTTGGGATGGGGAGGAGAGGCACGACCTCTGTTCCTGGGTGTTTATCTGTTGGTCGATGCTTCTATGTGGAGTGTGTTGTTCGTGAATGCTCGTCTATGGATTTCCTATTAACAAAGAAAATTGCATATGCTCCTTCGAGCGTCCTCGTCGCGGCATCCGGTTGGGTAAGTTCTCATTTTTAATGGATATGCATGTGTTTGTGTCGGGTAGGGTTTCACCGAGCATATGCAGTCTGTTTATCGAACGGGCATGAACCATGTTTTTTGTTTGACATTTGTATGGATAGTTTGTATGCTGCAAACTAAGACCGCTACCAGAACTTTGTATGCCTTGGAACTGTGTTCAGAGACCACCATTAACTTTTAATTGTGTTCACAAAACATTGCAGAGGTTTGAATTTTGTATACAAGTAATTGAAGAAGTCTCCTTCTAGGTGCATTTGGTCTGGTTTTGCATTGCAGATACAGAAAGTTAGTTTTGAGTTATAAAGTCTGGTTTAAAAGAAAATATGGAATTGAGAGATAGATGATGCTAGAATCTGGATGAATGTTTCCTTCAAATATTTTGCTGTCATTTCCAACCATTTGCCACTTTTTAATTCCTCCCATTTTCATGTTTCTGGTTTCCGACACTTGGGACAGATAGCGGCGAGTGTGAACATCCTCTGAGGCCAACGCGAGTGTGAGCGACTAATAAACATAGGAATTGTATTTGAGCCCTGAACTTCCCCAGCTCAAAAACCAAAAATCCATCATGCAAATGCTCAATTGGGAATATACCTATACACCCACTTACCTATTTTATGATATATCCATACAGAATCTCCATGAAAACCATTTCCCCATTTCAAATCGGCAAATAATTTTTTGTCATTTTCTATGCTTTCAGAGATTGTATTTGATGGTGTTGTGGATGGCATTCACAAAATTACATTTGCTAGTGCTATGGTTTTTCCTCAAGGTTTTCTGTTGAATACGTGGCCCTTTTCCTGTCAACTTCTCTTCACTATTGTATTTTTCTTGAAAACCTAAATCTTGTTAAGGCTTCGCAGTCTCTTTTCTTATTTTTGCTTTCTTCTTTGTATTAGCAGTCTATTTCCTGCCATTTTTCCTGTTCCAGGTACGAGGATCTGTGGACATGTTTATTCAACGATTATCTGGTTTGTCTTGCTCCAACTCTAAGGAAACCAGGTACATAAATTTTAGCAATTGACTTAGTTAATTCATGGATAGAGTGATCACAACTAGTTTAAATTTTTTGCAAAATTGAATTGCATAGAGGAACCGACCTACTAGTGCACATACCCCTTCCTTGCATTTGATGAGAGTAATTGGGAAATTTGGGAACGCTACTCCCCTGCCTATTCCATTAAATTTGTTTGCATCATATATATTCACCCTGTGTGCAAATTCAAAACCTTTAGGCATCGGCTCATAGACCTAGACTTGATTCCTTGAATGATATAGTTAATGTACAATTCTAATTGTTGTAACATATGTTTCTTATGTGAAGTCCATCGATCCCATTGCTTGTTATGATATGAATCATTTATTTATAGGGTAATGGCTCTATTTATGATCTAGTGAGGCCATGCGGGTCGAATGTTTAAAAGCAGTTTTTACATACTTGATAATTCAGATATGAAGACATCTGCACATATTTCCTCTAGTTTTTTTTTGCACAACAACTGAATGTGTTGAGAGCCATCAATTTTTATCCCCGTGCCTATATATTTTTTTCATTTATATGTCATCTTTAGATTCATTTAAAAATTTGGTTGCAGTGGCCTCGTGATAGATCAATGACATTTAACAAATTTTTGTATCTGAACTATGAAAAAGTTCTGGTACTGGTCCTCGTTTACAGCAAAGATAATTTATGGTCCTCTTGCTTGAATATTTTTGCAAATGGATTTTATTGATAGGATTTGGAGTATGTAGGATTGTTATGACAATAGCATTTTATTATAGAATCACCTCTACAATTTTTTTTCCCATTATGCAAACGATTTTGAACAATATATGTTGACAAAGATTTGAAGTTTTTCCAATTTTTCCTTCAGCATATGGTATCTTCAATAAGAAAATTGAAAAGACTCCTTGTTGTGATTTTGTGAAACATATTGTTTTAATAAAAACAAAGAATTGTTTTTCCTAATATGCATACTCAGTTTCCATATTTCGCCAAGAATATGCATTTGACTTGGTCCATTGGTCTTTGGAAAAACTAGATAGAATAACTAAATTAAGATTTGATCAATTAAATTTGTGGCTCCCTTTACCCTCCTTCCCTTCCTTGCTTTGTTTCTTTGATACCTTCAACAATCAAGTGGTTACTACAAGCCATTAATTAATCTTGTTTATTTTTTGTGCTCATTATTGTTATAGTGTTGTTCCTCACTCTAACCATTTCACTATATTTTGGTGAATAGAATAGGGACTTCCTATGAAACTTCTCCCCCCTTAATCAAGTGAAGGATTTCATCCTTTGCCCCTTGGATTTCTTTTGTTCATGGATATTGATAGATATAGTTCAAATGATTGTTGTAAGCATGTCTGAAAATGCTCATCCAATTACTCATTGAAAAAACCTTCCTCAAGAACATAGTAATAAAAGTTTTCACCCAATAATAATACAACTAATTTTTCCCTCAAACACATCCTTCAACTAGAGGGCACTTTGTATTTTTCGCATACACAAATGAATTTAACCATGTAGTTTCTCCATCTCTTTATTTCAACATGACACATACAATTGTTTCAAACCAATCATGTCATACAATGCTACCCATTCCTTCAAGCAACTTGTTTTATGACATGATTGATTATGTACATGGTCCATAATTAAACCATCTATAAGTCATTCTAGCTTTTGCACTTGAACATAATTCCATACTGTTGTGTAATATAAAAATTGATCCAATCTTTGTTGTAACTAATTTTATAGACTCTCCAAGATTCCTCCTTCCCATTTTATGGAAATTGAATTGATAACAAATCTTGGCTCAGTTTTGTGTTAATTGGATGTTCAATAGTAAAATGTTTGCAACTAAAGTACTCAGTGTGGTGCAATCAAAAGTCAAAGAAACCAAAACCTGCATCGCATTCTGAATTACGCACAGTGCCACTTTGGCTTCTTTACCTTTTACCTTCATCATCGACATTTGCTATCACATAGGCTGTTGCATTCTCGATATTTATTTTTTTCCTACAATGATTCCAACTCAATGAGAATCCATTCCGCCATCACTCAATAGTCTAGTATTATGTTATCAACATACATATTTGATAAAGACTTTATACTCCCTATAGATCTATTTCTACAACACAACTACTTCCATTTGACATTTCTGCAAATCTTATATTATTTGATATAACACTGTTCTATTTTTACAAAATCAATTGCTTGTAACTTCTTCTTGACTTGGACAATTTCCATGTCTTTGATTTCTAGGTATTTTGTTCTTTCATAAGCCCACTTATTTCCACCATAACTATTCATATGAATTTATTTTCCATGTTTACTCATTCTGAAATAGCATATTGAAAGGTTATTTGCAAAATTGAATTGCTAAAATATTCAATCATAATATACACATTCAACAATATGACCCCATAATTTCAATATCTAAGTACAATTTCTTCGACAAATAAATAAATAAACTCCATTAATATTCCTAGTGCTGCCAATGGTACTGACCATGTATGCCACACAGATCACTCCATGGGCATAAGACTAGTCTCCAACAAATATTAACTGAAACTGAAAAAAAAAAATATATACTCAAATATGGCATCTTGCAACAGAATCCTATAGCTCTCATAACCATGAACCATCAATTTAGCAAGATTGATTCAAATACATCAGAATCAACACTCTGTACATTTTGCATTGCCTTGTGCTATTATTTCTTTTGTTACTTTGCTTTCTTTCAAACCATGGAATTTGGCTAGCAAATTACAATTTTTGAAACATGCAAATATGATACACACCACAGTTTCAGGTTCTTCAACCTAGCAATTGGGATTTCAATACTTGATCTAAAATTGTAGAAAAAACTCACAATAGCAGTTGTTTTCAATAACCAATTCCTTTACAAATCCATGGAACAGATTCCAGAATTGCTTCTATCAATGGAAGAGCTTGGGTAAATGCATACAGCCCATGTCTTGCTAATTTTATGTTTTTCAATTTATATTTTTTATGTCAGCATCTCATTAATCATTTACACTTAAACTAGAAAATGTTACCTGAATAAATTTATTTCTTTGATTGTCTATGCTTCATGGAAAACACTTGCAACATGCAACCTTTATGTTTCTGTGCACAACTCAATTGTCAAAATACATAAATTTCAAGTAATTTTAAGTAGAACTACACATACTTCATAAAAATCATTGCATCTTGATCTTGAAAGACAAATCATGTTAAAGTGAATGGCATATTAGTTTATATAATTGATCATTACAACAATCATAACTACATACTTGTTTGAATAGCATGCCAATGTTTACATACTTGTTTGAATAGCATGCCAACGTTTGATGCATAATGACTTTTTCTCATGTAAAAAAATTTCCTCATTATCTTTTTGCATTATGCAGGAAACAAAGATCACCAATTCTGTTCCAGCATTGATTATGCCACTGTGAAATGCAATTTTGGAAATGGCTGCCATTTTTGGGGTCTCCAACCACAAAACAACTACTCTCTTTTTTTTTGCAAATAAGATTCTGCAGTTTGACACTTTCTTTGCATAACACAACCTCCATTAAGATTGTTAAAGTCATTGCAGCTATAGTCTCCTTCTCATTTGCTTTATTTTCCTTTGACAACAAAGCAAACTGAACCGAAATATTGTTGATGCTATGCCATATTTGAATAGATTTTTCTTGAATGTACTCAAATCCTAAGACGATAACAGTCGAGCTTTCGTAATTGCTCTTTAAAACTATGCCACATCATTTTGTTAATATGTACAGACTTTCAAATTTGCAAGAATATATGATCTTTCAGTTAGCAAATTCTTCTTTTTATGACATTATAACTTTTTTTTGTTGTTTTGAAGTTAGAATGTATTTGTCTTCCATCAAAATACAACCACTATATACATGCACATGCCTGTAATTTTATGTTGTTAATAGTTGCAGTGTACTTGTTTGCTTCCATTCTAATTCATAATGTTCATAGCCAAACTGTTTTTCTTTAAACATTATTTTCTAGCTATGTTCACTATACATGGAAATATAATTTTTCTTTTATCGAAATTGGAGATCTGCTTTCTTTTACAAAAACCATGCTCTTGAAATTTTTCAAAAATGCAACTCCGAAATTGGAGATCTGCTTTCTCAAAAACCATGCTCTTGAAATTTTTCAAAAATGCAACTCCTGTTTTACTATTGCAAACCATCACCCTGTGCAAGTGCAATGTTAGGGACATTGCCACCTCATGGTTCTTGTTATTAATTTTTTTTCATTTTTATTTCGAAATAATATTTTTATTAAAATTTTAATTTCGTTATTTCTTCACGAGCTGAGTGTCTAGTAGCAACAACCACATTTTTAAATGTGGTTGATAACCGTCTATCGGCGAATATCAACCACTTTTAAATGTGTGACCATAATTGATATAGACTGATCTGCGAATATCAACCATATTTAAAGATGTGATTGTTGCTAGTAATAAATTTACTAACATAACTGGATTGTAATGAATATTATCAAAAAATGTTGTACAATAACATCAAAAATTAACCTAATGCATATGTTTTTGACCAAACAATATTACAACAACATAAATACTAAGAAGATCATATGATGTGAACAAAATCCGCAAGTTCTAGTTTCGAGTTTTGAGTGAAACCGAATATAAAAAAAAAAACCGTCATATCTCAAATACAAAAACAGTGTATATCATTTATTTAATCTCCAGTAAACTTGAGTTATACAAGTTGGATACCATGTAGGATTCTTTACTTCACCTCATTAGGGTGCGTCTCGATCGAGACTTCTGAGACTTGGCAAATGAAAATTGGATGATGAAGTGTAAGGATACATGAACCCGCAGTAGAGGCGAATTCGTTGAATTCAAGCTTCAAATATCATAATCAAACCTCCCTTATTCTTTCAACATGGCCATGACTGAATTCAAGCTTCAAATATCATAATCAAACTTTCATTCATCTTCCTAACGAACATACATTCCAAACAAATGAATTTAATTTGTTAACACAATCCTAAGAAACTCACGTTTGTCAATCAATAAAAGCAGAAGCAGAAGCATGTGCGTAATCACTAGCAAGGGACCCTATATAATCTCGGCGAGAGCAGCGGTAATATCCGCATTAACACATGAGAAAATTAAAAAACAAATCATTCTGTGAATTCAGTTGGAACTCGGGAGAAAATGGGAATCGAACTCGAGACAGGGAGAGTCGAGGAGGAAGGATGGTTGAGGGGGGCTATTATTGGAGCCGGAGCTTCTGGGACAGTCAACCTTGCTATGAACAGCTCTAACGGGCAACTCTTTGCAGTCAAATCCGCAGCCAGTTTTAGTGTTACTTTGGAGAATGAATACAAGATTTTGCGGGGTCTGGATTCTCCATACATTGTTACCTGCCTGGGGGGCTGTTACACCGTCGAGAACTCTGAAAAGCTGCACAATTTGTTCATGGAGTACATGCCTGGTGGCAGTGTAGCGGATCTGCTGATTAAGTTTGGAGGTCAGCTTGACGAATCTGTAATCAGGGCCTACACGCATGGCATCCTATGTGGAATCGATTACCTCCACAGGCAGGGAATTGTGCACTGTGATATCAAGGGAAAGAATGTGCTTGTGGGTGCCACTGGTGTGAAGCTTGCTGACTTTGGCTCTGCTAAGAGGATTGGTGATGAGAGGAACGGCCAGGTGGCCCTCCAATTGAGGGGAACCCCTCGATGGATGGCTCCAGAGGTGGTAAATCAGGTGGAGCAGGGGCCTGCTTCTGATATTTGGTCTTTAGGCTGCACTGTGCTGGAGATGGCCACTGGCAGGCCTCCATGGAACCAAATTTCCAATCCCCTTGCTGCAATGTATCGCATCGGATGCACAGAGGAACTGCCTGAGTTACCTGCATCCCTTACACCTCAGATCCGGGATTTCTTAGAGAAATGCTTTAGGAGAGACCCCAAGAAGAGGTGGACCATTGTAGAGTTGTTGAAGCATCCTTTTCTAAATGAGCTCTGCTCTGCCATGGAGGAAGAGGAGGTCAGTAGGGGTCCGGTGTCCCCAACAAGTAATTTGGATTTTGGGAATCAAGTATGGGATTCCTACTCTTCCGAGGCTACTCCCATTTTGTCACTCAGCATCCCAAGCCGAACAGGGGAACGCGATACAATGGCTGACAGTAATAAGTGAATTGAGCAAAGCCAGAGGCGTTCCCCCAAGGACAGAGTGATGGCACTGGACTCAGCTTGTGAGTATAAAGTTGCTGACAGCCCTAATTGGTTTGCAAGCCCCTCTAGTCAGTGGATTGTCGTGAGATCTTCCAGAGACAAATCTCCAACTTTAGATAGCCGCTTGTCGAAATCAGACATTAGTAATGCTTCCTCCATCCATGAGCTTCCATTGACAAAAGAATGCATTAGTAATGCTTCCTCCATCCATGAGCTTCCATTGACAAAAGAATGCAGTGCCAACTTGGAAGCTGCCAGCTGGGAAGAGTTGGCCCCAAGAGGTGAAGTAGATGAATGTTTGGATTCTGTAGTTTCTATAGCACAAACTCAACGGGATTCATCTTCCAGCATTTGTTCTGAGACTCTGCATCATGACTTGATTTGGTGGTCATTGACAGCCCATTTGGGTGATCAAACTTGGGAATTTTATGAAGATTTCTCTCATCAAAGCATTGCTGATAGTGATCCTGGCATCCAGAACAGATCCGTCCTAGGAAAAACGTTTTATATCTTTAGAGATAAGGGGTACTCTTCTGCTCAGGCAGGAGCAGCTTGCTGCCCCTGTTGTAATACGTGCACTGCACAATGTTCTCATCGCAGTATGATAAAAGCCCAACTGTACATTGGCGGCAGAGCAAATGGATTTTTTTGTACTTTTGAATCAAAATTAATTCCAACTGAGTTTACTTCGCTACATGTATACTTTTTTATTTGCGATTTAGCTTGCATTGCATTGTTGTTGTTTATCTAATTTCCTCTTGCAAAAATTTATTTTCGTGTGTGTTACACAAATCGTTATATGTATCAACAACATACCTCAACAACATACCTCAAATGGGACCGTGGGACCGTCACATTGATGACCCATTTCACGAACATGCACAACGGATAGAAGGAATAAGCTAACCTTTCTAACTGCCTGAAGTAAATCTCAGAGAACTTTATCTTAGGTACCCAAAATAATCAAGCATTGAGCGTCTCGACTTATTAGATTTTTATGTTGAGCGTCTCGACTTACCCGACGAGGATGTGATTTGGAGAATCGGTTCAAGTAAAGCGATCTACAGATTGTCTTTAATATGAGACAAATAAATAGTAAAATGTGATGATCCAAGTTGTGTGACACAATTGAATGCAAGCAGTAACATTGATAACAATCACTTAAATTAACTTTTTGAGTTTTATAAAAACTGTAACTTTGTTATTCCATGGGAATCAAAAGATTACATTTCCAAAGTTTCAACAGTGACTCACATGGAGTCTGTTATATGTTCCAAAAAGTATCCAAACATATAAGATATAACTTTTAAGATCAAGAAAAACACAAAAATAGTCCAAAATAGACAAACCAAGAGACTGGCACCATTAAGTTAGATGCATAGAGTCCACATATTTATTAAAAAAAGAAGGGATTGTTCCCCTCATCTCCAATCTGTTCTGTATGTATTCTTCCCAAAATAGCTCACCGCAGTTAAGCTTAAAGCCAGTTTTGAGAGATGGTCTGCAGAAGTGTTATGCTCTGTATATATATAACTAATGTTCCATTCATGGAAAGAGTCCAAATATTTTCTAATCTTGGTGCCCCAATTGGAGAGATCCAATGATTGAATATTATGTTTCTTCATTGCCCAGTTAACTATGACTTGTGAATCCCCATCAGCTTTCAAGGAATCGATACCCATAATAGCTGTAACAAGAAATAGAACCCAAAGTGCAATGATTTCTCTTTTAGTGTTCGAAATAGATTGAAGTAGATTGAAATAGTGATTTTCATTTAATTTCATAACAACACCTGTCGTATAAATTCCATTTGTAGCAGCGCCATCAAAAAAAACCAAGAAGACCATTCTCATGTGTAAGGTCCAGCATAATCTTTTGTTTCTTTGTAATAACGACTTCAGAAGTAAATTCCTTGTAGAATTTTATAATCTTGATCAGCGCTGCTCTAGAATTTAGAGATTTTTCCTCGAAAATGGCTGAGTACTTTTGATGCCAAATTTCCCACGCAACAAAAGCAGGAAGAGTCCTATGAAGTTTTTCATTCTTGTACCAATTTATAAAATTTCAAAAGTGGCTACACCTCAGGAGTTCCGCATCTTTAGAGCTTCACAAACAATGATCCATAGATCTTTTGTAAAAGAGCAGCTACTGAAAATGTGATCTACAGATTCTGCTTCAAAGCCACATAGCACACATAGATTAGGACCCAGCCACCCTAGCCTAATATGAAACCGGTGATTTTTTTGGAATTTTCCATTTCCACAACTTACTGAACCACCACCATTTTGGTTCCTGTGAGGTATTCAGATCATAAGGGAAATTATATGCTAATTTCGCAGTGATCATTCTAGATTTCTTGTTCCCGGTCGAAACAATTTTTTCCTCATATATATATATAATTTTCCAACAATTCGTCAATAAAAAAATCACTTTTTTATGGTGAAGACTTTTGTATAATTTAAAGTGATTCTGCATCTTGTTAAGCTTTTATCTTTGAAAAATCTAATTAAATTAACTTCATACTTGCTTAAGAAGAACTTCATATGAGATTGCCAACAATTCCATAGTTTTTTGCAGATGAAATTGCGGATTGAGGTTACCCTGATCCGCTTTCTTCTATGTAGCAACATTTACTCCTTTGAAAACATTGAAAACATGGGATGTTTCTATGTCTTCAAAAAACTTCATCTCTGTAGCTGCTTGTCATTTGATGTCCTGCATATTCCTTTATATTCACAATACTTATCAGTTCGAGCGAATTGTTAATTAATTCTCAATAACAAATATTACGGCAAAGTGGTACAAGGATTGTTCTTTCTGGATTTTCAGCTGTTCACTTGGAACCGAAACATAAGTCAATGTTTTCGTAGATAAGGGAAGGAACTTTAGATGACGAAATAAGGAGACTAATGGAATGTGCTGATGAATATGCATTATGTCAATTTACATCCTTGTAAGTTGTAAGTGTATTAATACATTATTATTGCGAAAAGCAGTAAATTTTTAAAATATTGGAGCTAATAGTGAAGGATAAGATTTAAACAATGACTATTGAGAGTCATGGGTTGGGTATAAATTTTGATTTGTATGATTGTGTTCAGAAATCTGACAGTTCAGTACAGTATGAGGAGATTGCAACTTTTATATATATATTATATAAGGGGTTAGATTAATTCATTATGGTTAGTGTGAAATATTTTTGTTAATTTTTTACTATAATAATAATAATTCTACTTATTGAATTAATCTTAAAAACCTATTCTGATGGGTTTATTAAGGATACAATATACATAAAAAAGAAAAGTGAAATGATTTTTCATACCCTAATCTCTATAATCTCTATAAGGCAATTATTATCATCAACCAACAATGCATGATGTAATGTAAGGAAATGCAGAAGCAACAGTGATCTGTGATCAATCTAATCCAAGCCAAAACATATTGAAATGATCTTTAATTTTGCCAAAAAGAAAAAGTGAAATGATCCTTAATCCCTTAATATGTAGAAAGCAATTATTAACATCAACCAATGCATAATGTAACGTAAGGGAATGCAGAAGCAACAATGATCTCTCATCAATCTATGCTCTCTCGATCTATCTAGCCAGAACATGATGCGTCCGGCTACAGAAAACTTTCCATTCGACTAGAGAGTTGATATCATGCCCAAACGAAAATTGTATATTCAGGTCCCGTAGCTCAGTTGGTTAGAGCATTGGTCTTATGGCCAGAATGAAAGCAAGCCGAAGGTCGCGGGTTCGAACCCCGCCGGGACCATGTTGGTTTAATTTATAACAATTAATGTTATTCATAGTTATTGAACTGTTAGCATTTTAGTCAGCTGAATCAGGATCTTTAAACATCAAAGTCTGGACAACTATTACATGAAAGTCTGGATAACATAATAGTTCAAGACAACGCCGGTAGAGACAGTACCAAAATACACAACAAGAAGTGCCACACAGTAGAAACCGGGAAGCATCATCGACCAATACAGAAAGAGTCTCATAATAGACACAAGAAGTGCCACACAGTAGAAACCGGGAAGCATCATCGACCAATACAGAAAGAGTCTCATAATAGACACCACAATAGACCCATGTCGATAAAAACAAAACCTTCACGATAAATGTACTAGACCGGGAGATAGCCACCCCAACCAAAACCGACCAATCACCCAAAACAAAAGGATCCATATCAGGATCGAAACAGGTCCAACTAGAAGAAATATAAGCCCAACAAGTTGTTGGAGTCCGCTAGATCTATAATCCTGCAAAAAGTATTGTAAACAGCCGCAAAAAATAGTAAATATAGCCGGAAAGAGTAACTAAACAGGAAAATAACAGAAGATAATCCTATGCGCGGACCATTCCTCGAGTAGAATAGAACAATGTTAAGCGATCGATGGAAAAAGGGGGAAAATAATTCAAAACCGTATGAAATCCTATCACTCTGTCGAGTTAGCCGAACCTGTACCGTTATGTTGAGTAGATCCTTTCCGTATCATTCGACCCAATTTGTGAATAATATTTGTTGTATAATGCTCAGTTGGGATTCTCTTATCCGTTGGGCGAATGGATTTTGATATTGACTGTAATATAATCATTTAAAAGCGTAGATGAATTTCTTAGCAAAGTTTGTACTATATCAGGCCTAGATCTCTACCTCTTGTCAAATGGCCTTACATTGACAATATTATAACCATTGTAAAATTGTATTGAATTTCTTGTAGTGTCTTTGTCATAATGGGTTGGATCTCTTAAAGTATCTGTCAAATGAATGTAGTGTAGTATTGTCTGCATTGTTGTTTATTTAAAACGTTTTCTATTGTCATACATACCGAAAGTGCTTTCGAGATTAAATACTGTATGTATGATGTTGTAGAATGAAGGTTATATGCTACCTTCATATATGGATATTTTGAATGGATATTTTTTTATGTGCTTGTTTGTTCAATATTGTTGTTTTTTTCTCTCTCCTCGTTTTTTATATAGGCGAAACCTCCAAGCTTTGTTTCTCGTTCCATTTCTCATTTCTTGTTTCTGGTAACATAGGGAGAATCAGTAGACAAATAAATTATGCAAGATCGATTTGGCCAATGTGAGCCTTCCCTAGAGTCAACCACCGACAACACCAAGTGTTGATCCTTCAGTCAAAACGCCTTAACAACCATTGCTAGTCACTGGCATGGTAATTGTTTGGTTTGATGTAAAATCCCAAATATTTAGTTCCTTTTGACAAATGCTCAAATCTGAAGAGGAGAAATTGACTAATTTGCAGTTTAGTATTCTCCTCCAATTCATTTTCCAGGAACAAATATTTCTCTATATTGACCAACATGCCAGATACATTGCAGAAAAGGTCTAAAATAGAGTTATAATGCTGCCATTCCATAACCAACCCTTTCCCAAATAACAAAACGTCATCCACAAATAAGGTATGAGTTATAGATGACTAGGTTGTCACTTTTACACCTTGAATATTACCGACCATTTTTTTTTTGCAAATAAGTTTACTCAGACCTTCAATTAAGAAGAAACAACAAAGGGGAGAGAGGACACCCCTGATGGAGTCCTCTAGATCCCTTAAAAAACTCAGTAGGCATCCCATTTATGAGCACCATAAAGTTTACTGAAGTTACACAGGCCATAATAAATTTGCTAATTACCCATGGCAAACCGATCTGAATTAATACTAAACAAAGAAAAGTCCAGTCCACTCGGTCATATGCCTTGACGAGGTGGAGTTTTAAAAAGAGTGCTTTGGAATTCCTAGTTTTTGTTACGTGGAAAACTTCTTGAGCAACACCCACCCCGTCAAGTATCTTTCTGTCATCCAAGAACCCGAATTGTTCCTTTGATATATATTTTGATAGACTCGGCTTCAATCTCACAACAATGATTTTTTATATGATTTTGTAGATTAAGTTGCAAAGATATATTGGACAAAAATCATTAAATCCCTCAGGATGGGAGCATTTTGGGATGAGGGCCAAAAAGGTGGAATTTAGAGCACCAGTAACCAAGCCCTTTGTTCTAGATTCTTCCACTGCAGCCAGTATTCTGGGTCCCATGATAACACAAAAAGAAATGAAAATCTCAACGGTCCAACCATCTAGACCGGGGCTCTTGTCTTTTGTAAAACTCTTAAGTGTGTCTTCAATTTCTGAAGGGTAACTGGTGCATATATGTTGTTCCCTTCTTCATCCGAAAATAAGCGTGGAAATTTTTGGATTCTATCAGGGAGGTGAATTTCGAATCCCGATAAATGTTTTGAAAATAATCAATCGCTTCCCTATGAAGCTCCTCTGTCCCCGCAATATTTTTACCAGCCCTGTCGTTTAAGTCTCAAATAGCATTTTGTACCCACCTACATTAAGCAAATTTATGGAAAAAATGCATTTTGGTCCCCAACTTTGATCCAAATGGCCCCACTCTTCAATCGCCATGTCTCCTCCTGAATCTTTAGAATGCCCAATTTCCTGCCTTCGAGCTTAATTAGATTTGCATAGTCTTTTGGATAATGTGGACCAAATCTTGAAGACATTAGGACCGCCTCAATGTTTTTTTCCAATAGAGACAAGTCCAACGACATCAATTGTTTCTTTTCTTTCTCCCATTTCACAGTAAAATTCTTGAGAATTTTTAATTTTGTAACCAATTTATCCATAGCTGATCGCTAAATAGACACATCCGAGTTCACCCAAAGCTCTAACACCTTTTGTTTGTAATCATGGTCGGATAGCCAAACAGAGTTAAATTTAAATGGATAAAGTTGTAATGCTTGTCATAAATTTCAAACTGGAACAATATTGGGATATGATCACTGATTTTGATTGATGAAACTAGGACTTGCACTTAAAAAATCTATTCAATAGGTCCTCTGAAATAAAACAATGATCAAGCCTCTTCGAGATATATTCCCTAGTTTTCCTTCCATTGCTCCACGTAGGGACTAGTGGTATATGAGCCACATCGATCAAATTCTTTGAGGAGAAAATCTCTGAGAAAAAAAGACCCAATGGATCCAACTTTGCATGTTGACCCTAGATCTCTAAAGCACCCCAGGTAATATTTAGGTCACCTACAAAGATCAAATTTTCCAAATCCAACAGATGGTCTTCACAAACACGCTCCCAATATGACCTTCTATCACCATAGGGACCATAACAATTAATGAAATTTAACTCTTTGTCAAATCCCACCATTCATCTTGAAAGGAGAATCCCAGCATAAGATTTGTATGATTTAAAACTTAGTATCTGTGGATTCCAAGCAGCGAGTAGTCCCCTTGAAAGACCCCCGACACTAATGGCACATATGTTCCAATTAGGTTTTATTTGTAAAGGTGATCAAGCCATAGTATTTGCAATTGTTTGATAATTATATTTTAGGTTTAGGTTTAAGTGTTTGGTTAATAGTTATAAGTTATTGAAAAAAAATGCTATTATGATTATATTCATATAACTTAATATAATGTATAGAAGTATATCAAGTTCATCATAGTTTTGTAAAAAAATTGAAATTTTACTTATGTTAAAGTCTACTTAAGGCATGTTAAATACGAGGAGGTTATATATCACTGGTTTAAATATGGTTGAATTTCTCAAGGTTATCAAATATTGTTGATGACAATTCAACCATTCTCCATCTAGATATTATGGGAAAAAGAGGTTATCCTACAAGGGTTTTCTTGGAAAAGAAAAAGAACAAGAGCAAGAAGACAAATAGGAAAAAGTAATGAATTTAACGTTGGTGTTAATAATAATGCCAACTAGGATCATAAGAAACCTAAACAAGGGAATATGATTAAAACTTATGCTATTTGTGGGGATGATCACTATGCTCATGAATGTCCTAAGCTCATTGAAATTAAACAAATAAGGGATCAACTACCTAATCATCACAACCCACAACATTGCATAATTTGTTTTCTCATCGTAATTTTCATGCTAAGCAACGAGGAACACCTTACGCTTTCACTGTGTTAGGTACCATCCAACCAGATAACCCTTTCCATCAAAACATTTTGATTGTTGTTGATATGTTGAATCTCCAAGTGCAAATCCAAATTATAGAACACTTATCCTTGAGCCTTCTACCAATAAGAAGACTATACCTCCCCCTATGTCGTCCCCTTACAAATTTTGCAAATTACAGGTTAAAACTACATGGATGATTCCCAATGCTCCTTTTGGAGAAGGATCCACAATCATGACACAAGGGTTGCTTAAGTTCTATGGTATCACAAATTGGTGCATAATCCCCTTCTGTTATGTTTGCTTTAGAGGTGTTGCAAACTTGCTCTTCACAGCTTAAGGCCTAGTTGAACATTATTAGACGTATTAATCCTTCTGGCTCTAGGTTGATGACATTTTATTTAAAGAATGTTGAATCACGTGTTGCTCATTTTGTGGCTTTTCTTGTCATAGTTATTGTTAAGGGATTTTGACATTCATGAGTGCATAGTGGATGCAGGAGCTTTGTCACATGTCATGTTGGTGGCAATCTAGATGAAAATGGATTCTTCTAGTCTTGTCCTACCACATATTATTTTGAGATATTTTGATGGGAGATCTTCCCAACTTATAATAGTCTTTTCTAACTCACACATTACTTTAGGAGACATAATTGTTTCAATTGATGTAGAAGTTGTGAATTCTCCTTTACACTACAACATGCTACTTGAGAGGAACTATATTATGTGATGAATGCAGTTGTGTCCTCTATTTTTGTAGCATGCAATTTCCTCATGAAGGGAAAGAGGTAGGGCTGCTGCACAATCATGGACTCCTTTAAAGACACTTTAGATGCCACATAATACTGAAAAAACCTGGAACCTCTGACTTTAGGTGAAAATTAGGGGTATTTCTGTAATGGATTTGAAGATGAAGTAAAAAGACAAAAGATAGGTAATTGAATCAGCTTTCATAATATATAACATTTATCTATAAAAAATTTGTGTAAATGATTGTAAAATTAGTTTCCGTTAAATTCGGTTTTCAAATTTTCAGCACATCATAACATATATGGTTGTGCAAGTGCAGCACTTATTGAGGTAAATGATGTCCATTTTGAATAAAATCTTGCAGACATATGGGCCTAGTGCAACACTATTTTTTCAAAAATTTTCATGAATTATTTTTTTTATTATTAATTATTGAAGTCAGAAAACCTTGAAATTAAAACGTTATGTGCGGGTGCAACACTTTAGGGGCAAAATTTAATGAAATCATTGTTTTCTATATATGAGATTGTAGAGCTCAGTCTCCTCTAGTGCACCATATAGTTTTCTTGGGAAATGGTGAAGGCAATCAAAAGTTATATAAAAACGAATCAATGTATCGATTTTCGAAAACTGACGTGTGTCATTTAGAAAATTAATAATAAATAAATAAAACATACAGTTTTACGAAAAAATTACATATTCAGAATCGTCAGATCGTACTCTACAATATTCTATATTGTCATAAAAAAAATTGAGTTTTTCATAGCAAAACATGCCATTGAAACTGAGCATATTGATAGAGTTCAAAAATACAGGCAATGACCCTAGTTTTTTTGTTCTAGCCAATAGGTTCGGCAGTTCGAAGCTATTTCCAAACATCATCCCAAGCCGTGTTCCCGCTGAGTTTTTAAATTTTAAATTAATGCATATGCGTTATAACGGATATGTGGTTTAGACTTGTTCATATCGCATATGCGATATAACGGATATGCGTTTTTTTTTAGTAAAAAAGAGTAAAAAGAGAATAAAGATTATTAGATAAAAGAGTGGCATAAAGATTATTCTTTTGAAAAGTAAGATAGCATCCCATCATGGTTAATATAACATTGTTTAACATGACAAATGGGTTCGGAAACAATACATCTCTATTTTCAACTAAGTTATATTTGATATATTAGGTAGTAAGGGGTAGTATGGTATAAAGTATAAACTCACATCAAAGTGAATGGGACATCTAAGAAGCCAAATGGTGGATTGTTATTGATGAAGTAATTGGGATATCGTGGTGAGTATAATTTGGTTTTCAATCCATTTTCAAGGGTTAGGGATTTCATCCTCGTCGTTTTAATAATTTTCCGTGTATCCTATCCTAGGTATGAGATTTAATAGGCACCGAAGAAAAATCAATTCAAATATATCTCGAGAATTCCATCTTCACTATTGTGTAGTCTCCTAGTATAGAACTTCACCTTACTACACTAAGATAGTTGAAGTTTGTGGATTCGACCTATAGTTCACTATGCATCTATTGATTGATGTTATTGATGAGAACCAACATATCTTTGCACTTATTTTGTTAATCAAGCTTTTTTGATATTAGTGTAGTTAAATGACTTCAAGTAGGGTTTTTTATTTAATGACAAATTTATTATATAACTTAATAATGCTCTACTTGAGTTGATGATGATTATGGTTGTTATTAATGTCCATTGAGACCAATTTTGATCTATCAAACCTTTAAAAAGGTAAGAAGTCACTTGGTTTTCTTTAGAATTATATTTCTATGCTCGAAACTTTTAAGAGAAACATTCATAAATCACGATAGTTTTGATGAGTTAAAATGTTAGGAAGGTTGGTATTGTAACAAATATTTTGAATTTGGGATGAAATGTGGGTGTACACATGACATTTTAATGTGATTTGTTTCTATATGATCTTTAATAGTTTAATCACATTACACTATTGATTCAAAAACAACAAATCATTTAACTAGAAAATTTTCAACAAATAATTTAACTAGAAATCTTGATGATTGATCCTCTCACTCACTCCATACCTCACTTTCTCTCCCTACCTCCTATCTCCACCCCCTTCTCTCTCCCCCCATAATTCCTTCTCTCTTTCTCCACACCCTTCTCTCTCACACACATCCACACACCCTCTAAAACAATTCCTTTGTTTCCCCTCCCTCCGTTCCATCCTATCACTCACTCCATCCCTCACTTTCTCCCCCTACCTCCTCTCTCCACCTTCAAGCCTTTATCCCTCCTTCATCTCTCCATCTTTCTCTCCTTTCCTTAATATCCATGATCTCTCCCTCTCTCTCTCTCTCTCTCACACACACACACAATCCCTTATCTCTATCCCTCGGTGTAACCATCCTTGACCATCCTTCATTTCCCTAAATCACTACTCTCTCATTGTTATTATCCCACTCTCTCACCCTCTAACCATCCCTCCATTCATCATTCTCTCTCTCTCTATCTCTATCTCTCCCCCCCTCTCTCCCTCTCTCTGACTCTCCCCCTCTCACTCTTTAACCACCCCCCATTTGTCTCTCTCATTCACTCACTCTATACCTCTATCTATACCACCACTCCATCCATCCCTCTCCTCCCTCTCACTCTTTAATGGTCCCCCTCCCCATTTGTCCCTCCATCCATTATGCTATATATCTTTCCTCCATCCATTATCCTATATCTTTCTTGCACCCAATCATCCCTCCCTTTTATATATCACCCTCTTCTCTCCCGCTTATATTTATTCCCCTATATCTCTCCCCCCACCATCCCTCCCTCCCGCTTATATTTATTCCCCTCCCACCAATCCCTTCCCTTTATATTTCTCCTCCCTTTAGTTCCCCCTCATATCAATGTCCAGAGACAAGTCCCTCCCTTCCCTTTATATTTCTCCTCCCTTCATCCCCCCCATATCTCTCCCCTACCCATCCCTCCCTCCTATGATTCCCTCTACAACTTCCTCTCCCTCCTTTGACTCCCCCCATACCTCGTTTAGCTTAATCAATGTAATGTTGGGGCATGAGCCACCCCATAGATCGTCTGGATGGAATCTTGGGAGTCTAAATTGTATTATAAGGGGATAAGGGTGACATTATAGGGTTTTGGATGGTAGGGATGGGTCTCTGGACATTGACCATAGTCCTGGAAGAAAAGATGGTCCAATGAGTCTCTAAATCAACACACATGCACTATAAATGGAATATTTGGCCTTTAGTGGGATATGGGTGTCATTATGAGGTTTTATGCACTAAGGATGGGTCTCAGGGTCTTAACCATGGTAATGGGACAAAAGTGTAACAGAAACAAGTCTTAAACCACTACACATGCCCTTTAAAGGGGATATTTAGCCTTAATATGGGATATATGTGCCATTAGACTATTTTATGCATTGAAGGTTGTTCTTGAGGCATTGACCATGGTCATATAGGAACCATTACGAATATTTCCAGACAAAACATAGTTCTGAAGACACTGTACCATGGTCCAAGGATAAATCCAATGTTCTAGGGATTAAATGATGTTTTCATGGTTCATGGTTAAATGAGGTTTCAATAGTTGATATGCACTAAATCGCATATGCGATATAACGCATATGCGATATATCGCATATACGATTTAGTGGTCACGTTTATAACAAACTGGCCATTTGTAAAAAGCGGAAAAAACATATAGTTCATATCGCATATGCGTTAAAACGGAGATGTGTTATATCGCATATGCGATATTTGTTTAATAAATAATCTTGGGTTGCGGGCCATGGGACATTTTTACTATACAAGAAAAGACATAATTCTTCTGAAACCCGTGCAGAGCGTACTGTTCAACCTGCAATTTAATCATTTATTACACAGATCCATAGGTTTTATCCAATTTTGGGTGGATTTCAATGGGGAATCCACATAATAGAGTTCGAAAGTCAGTGAGGAATATGCTTACACCCGAAGAAGCTGAAATTAAAAAAGAAAAGAAGAGGTAACATTCAAGAAATCGTCGGCATTCATTGGATGAGCAAATACTTCCCATTCCCGCTCAACAGATACTTGGTGAAGATATTGTAACTTTAATGCAAGCTGGTTATAACCAAGATGAAAATTTTGGTCCATTATTAACCGGACAACCCTCTGTAGAGCTCAATCATTATGTTCCTGACGAGACTCTGCAACAACCATGCCAGGTGGTTCAATCTCCTAATCGAAGTTGTCAGCCTGCAGTGGATGTAAACGTCTCTCCAGCATTTCAAACGACAAGAAATCATGCATCAAAATGAAAGAGAACTCCTAAATGCATACAAGTGGATGAGAGCGAATTGACTTCCATGCAAGGTAAGGTGGCTAAACGCACAATCATTCGTCATTGTTCTCAAATAATGAAACAATATTTTGAACCAAAATCTGAAGCCGGTAAATGTCAATTGTTTTTAGCTTTGATTAAATCTAGAAGTATGGAAAATGTTAGAAAAAAGTTAGGCATAAGAACATTGAAGAATACCGAATCAAGTAATCACATTGTTAAATCTCTTACTGCTGCATTCACATCAATTGGTAAAAAAACGCGTTCAAAAGACTGTAATGTGGCTCACCGCATATTGGCTGAATCAATTGTATCTAGATCCACAAGACAACGTCGTTTACTTAAATGCACATCAGAAATTGTCCCTTTACATCCAAAGACACATAAAAAATATTTAGTAAGAAGAGACAACCTTGATGTAGAGGGACAAATGGATACATTATGGGCATTTAGCGGTAGGTTGCCCCGCAAAGACATGAAGTTGGTCGAAGCAGTGAAGGGACTAGTGCACACTTTTTGGCACGATAACACTAGGCCTTCTTCTAACATAAAGGATGTGTTAAAACACTGTAGGGGTTCTATCAACAATGAAGGGCATGTTAAACATTACCTTGACATGACACAAACTCAATTGTTCGAGATGTTTAAAGTTTCCCACGTAGAGCTAAGGCTCGGGCAAAGATCTTTTGAAAAATGCAAGCCTTGGTATGTTAGAATCAATAGAATTCGGAACACTTGTTGTTGTATATACCACATAGAGTTTGATCTATATTATCATACATTTGCACATATACGTCGTTTTTTGCATCCTAACCATGTGCAGGAATGCTCAAGTACAGTACTGCCAATGTCATCTAGAGATTTCATCCATAGCATAATGTGTCCGAGGCAAGATGGGAAGACACATTACTTAAAACAATGTGTAGAGGGTTCTTGCAACAATTGTGGTGGGCTATCTTTATGGTCCGATTGCATCCATGAGAGTGAAGATCAAGCATTCGGTAATGCAATTGTCGAGAAGCAGAACTTTCAGTATGAGACATATCAACTACGTGTTGGGAAAGAAAGCAAGAAGATTAAAATGGTGACTTCACAGGTGACAATCTACACGAAAATGTTCATTTAACTGAGTTTACATTGTTTATATGTTGTTTTATAACATTGTTTTAAATATTGATACATATATTAATATTCATGTAAATATTTTTATGTTGTTTTATAACATTGTTTATTTTTTTCCACCAGGTGCAAGTATGTGATTTTATTCCAGAGTTCCGTGGAAAGATCCAACAGTACATTTAGCATGTCGATATGGCATGGTGGCAAGATGAGCAATTCCGAATATGCGGGGACACCTTCCCACTTGGAACAATACTTTCAGTGGTTGACTTTGCCGAAAATTACACCCTACAACCACAAAATGAAATACAAAGTCAATACTGTCACTCAGAGCAGGTGAGCATAATGGTCCATATCACTTATCGACATGGGCCAGATAGCAATGAAGAGAAACGTGTGATATTGAAAGAGAGTCACTTTTACATCAGTGACGACCGGACCCATGACATCCATTACGTGCAACATTGCTTTCAGTTGTTCTATGATCATGTGATAGCTATGGATATACCATTTTATTGTCATTTGATTTGGTCAGATGGTTGTGCCGGACAGTTCAAGAATGCACGTGTATTTCAGTGGTTGTGTTTGTTGCACATAAAATACAAGGTTCCACATACATGGAACTAATTTGAAACTGGTCATGGCAAAGGAGAGCACGATGGTGCTGGTGCATGCATAAAAAATGCCCTTCGAAGGGAAGAGATGAAGTTTACAGGTGCTCGCCTTCGAGACGCTTCATCTATAGTCGAATGGTGTGCATCTGTGATGGGAGAACAAGCACAAGGAAACACCTAGTGCGGAGAATATTCTAGGAGGTGACAGATGTGGACCGATCCCAAACACACCGGGTGAACACAGTGCATGGAACTCGAGGTTTTCATTCAATTAGAAGCTCAGACAACTCGGCCCTTCAAATTTGGACAAGATTGAAGGCTTGCTTTTGCAGTTCCTATAGCATAGATGAATGGGATGATTGTGAGTATACAGATATAGTTGATACATGGGATCGAGTGACACTTTGCACCAATTTCAAGGGGGTTAATGAAATAGACCATTTGGAAGATGATCATACATATATTTCTACAGACTATGATCACATATCAGATCTCATACAAGCACGTACACAAAAATAAATTAGTAGTACCTAAATCACTACAAGCCCTTACATTGAAAGAAATTTTATTTATGTTACATGCAAGACCTTTTTTAATATTTATGTATTTTTAACCTTTTTCGATTTCCTTTCACAGCTCAGATATATGCAGTGGTTGCCCCAAAAAATAATGAATGGGGTTCTGACTATTGGTTGGCACGTTGCTTAGAGGGGAAACAAACCCTTCTCGAACTTGTTAGAGATGATGAAAATATTGAATACCCAACTGGCTTGATGGTTATAAAAGGGGAGTACCTGACACTAGCAGCACAACAAAAAAGGAAGGGTGGGTATGTATATCAAGATTATAAACTAGGAGCTATTGTATACCACTTCACCAACCTGGTAGTTGGTATAAACATCAAGCTGCGCACAATTTCGAAAAAAAATAGGTCACATGTACAATACTTGCTACCTCATTTAGAGCATGAGATATTGATGGACACCATCGGCAGCAGAGATGATCCAAATGGCCTACTCAAGTGAGTGCATTGTCAAGTGTTACTAGATTGTCCAGTGTGGCTAGATTGTCAGGTGCGTTAAATTTAATCCTTAGAGTGTGTGTTAAAGCATAATTTCAATTATTTAGCCTTCAATTTATTCCCAATGTACTAATTTGTGATTTTCGGATACCATTCACAGACATAATTTACTGGACAAGTTATAAACACGATCCTACAACCTCAGGTGAGTTATCTATAAATAATGTTTGCACATTTTCCTTATTTTCTTATGAGAGTACTAATGTTTAGCCTTTCCTGTGCCTAGGATACAAACACTATTTATGGCACATTGGAGGCGCCAAGAACAACCGGTGTCTTTAGACACCACCAAATAGAAATCGAAAAATAACATGCTCTCGAGTCAAGTTTATCTTCATCATCTTCATATGCCAAAAGATCTCTTGTATGTCAAGTTTATGAATATTTATGCCAATTTTTACATATGACCAATAAACCTTAAAACTAGCAATTATCAACAAGTATGATAGTTCTCTTCTAACTTCTTTCAATACCTCATTTGGTTTCATGTATGTGCATAGCCTAGGTATATGGCCTTTTTGTTTCATGTATGTGCATAGCCTAGGTATATGGCATTTTGTTTCATGTATGTGCATATAATTCATGTACATGTGTTTCTACATCTTAGTCATGCATGCATGTGAAATTCCACTTGTGATCCATGTTCAACCCTATTCATTTTGTTTCACGTATGTGCATAGCCTAGTTATATGGCATTTTGTTTCATGTATGTGCATAGCCTAGGTATATGGCATTTTGTTTCATGTATGTGCATATAATTCATGTATATGTGTTTCTACATCTTAGTCATGCATGCATGTGAAATTCCACTTGTGATCCATGTTCAACCTATTAATTTTGTTTCATGTATGTGCATAGCCTAGTTATATGGCATTTTGTTTCATGTATGTGCATAGCCTAGGTATATGGCATTTTGTTTCATGTATTTGCATATAATTCATGTACATGTGTTTCTACATCTTAGTCATGCATGCATGTAAAATTCCACTTGTGATCCATGTTCAACCCTATTCATCTTGTTTCATGTATGTGCATAGCCTAGCTATATGGCCTTTTTGTTTCATGTATGTGCATAGCCTAGGTATATGGAATTTTGTTTCATGTATACATGCATATCCTATTCATTTTGTTTCATGTATGTGCATAGCCTAGGTACATGATCTAAACCTAGAGAGTTCATAAAACCCTAGTTTTGAGTTCCATGTCTCAATTTGTGAACCCTAGTTTTATTATGCGGTGTCTAGTTCATGAAACCCTAGTTGGTTTATAATTTGTAAGTGTAGCTTAGGCATATTCTTGTTGGATTATACTTTGGTACAAGAATAATATAGCCCGTGATCTCTAGACACGTAGTGTTTTCTTAATGCTGCAACATGTTTTGCGGAGTTGACCCAACAATGCGAGATTGCA
Organism: Larix kaempferi; assembly: GCA_027924585.1. Classification (NCBI taxonomy): domain Eukaryota; kingdom Viridiplantae; phylum Streptophyta; class Pinopsida; order Pinales; family Pinaceae; genus Larix; species Larix kaempferi. The sequence continues at coordinate 2,208,073 of BSBM01000410.1, read as the reverse complement.
TTGAAGGAAACTGAGCAAAACCCTAGTTTACGAAATGAATGCACAATGAAGTCACCGGGCCATGGAAACACGGAGGAGGGGCTACCTAGAGGTAATCGCATGCCAGGAGAGCAATGGAATCGACGGTTCATCTATCTGACCTCCAGTTGCTGAGTTATGTCGAGTTGCAAGTCGCATGAAAATACCGTTCAGGGACACTTGGTGACTTTCGGTACGGGAGAGAAATAACAAATGGAGCGGCAAGATTGCATGTTGTTGGCTCTTGGTAGTGTGTATGGGCAATGCCGACGTGGGACCGCTGCCAACATTGGCTTGGTGGAGTGTTTTGCGGAGTTGACCCAACAATGCAAGATTGCATTGATGGAAACTGAGCAAAACCCTAGTTTACGAAATGAATGCACAATGAAGTCACCGGGCCATGGAAACACGGAGGAGAGGCTACCTATAGGTAATCGCATGCCAGGAGAGCAATGGAATCGATGGTTCGTCGATCCAACCTCCGGGTGCCGAGTTATGTCGAGTTGCAAGTCGCATGAAAATGTCTTTCAGGGTCACTTGGTGAATTTCGGTCCGGGAGCAAAATAACAAATGGAGCGGCAAGATTGCATGCTGTTGGATCCCGGTAGTGTGTATGGGAAATGCCGATGTGGGACCGCTGCAAACACTGGCTCGGTGGAGTGTTTTGCGGAGTTGACCCAACAATGCGAGATTGCATTGATGGAAACTGAGAAAAACCCTAGTCTACATTGGGCTTGTAGACTATGTTCATGTTCCTTATCATTTCCTATCAATTTAGCTATAAAACATCCTCTCTTTCCTCCAAATATGTAGGCTATGTAGACCATCCATGATTATCTGTGGTTAAACCAAATGTGAAACATGAGGTTGTAGACATAGAGCTAGGGATAATACACACTATGGAGCTAAGTTAGATAAAGTTCCAATGTGTATTCCATGCCTTGTGGTATAAATGAATGTGTCCAAGGGGAAGAAAATGACTACAAGGAATGTGTTTTTGTTCTATATATGCCCTAGGAAAAACCTTAGGGGTGAAATTTAACCCATGGGATAATTTTAGATGTTTTTTTTCCAAACGATGTTCCAATTTTGATTTTTATCTAAAATGATAACCAAATTCCATAGGATAAAATTATTTTACTATAAGCATGGTCAAAATTGTCCATGAACTATATAAAATACTTATAAATTTGAATATTTAAAAAAATATTGTTCAACATTTTATGGTTGGAAATTTAAAAATTGGTAAGATTCACCAAGTTTTCTACACTTTAAGAAAATTATGGAGTCCTGGAGTGTGCTTAATCCACTTATAGTGTGAACTATAGTTTTTAATTGTTGTATTTAGGCTTCAAGGTGTGTGATCCACCTATATGTGTTCACAACTATGTGGTATAGGTGGGTGGAGAATGGGTGTCAAGAGTAGAAGGAAGTGAAGGGTTTGTATGCAAAATACAATGACTAGGCTCTATAATATCATCATACTATAACCATGAACAAAACCCTTCAACACAAGGGTATACATGATATGAAAGCATAATCCCAAATACTTATATTTTCATGTGTTCTTCATGTGTTGCAATAGAATAGCGATCCACCTTAATCTAGCAAAAAAATGAATGAAAATTTGAAGTGATACGCCATAATATATTTGTTTATTAGAAAACAATGGTTGTATTATTGGACCCAACCTAGTTGATATGGTGAATCCTGTGGGGTAGTACATGATATGAACGCATAAGCCCAAATACTTATATTTTCATGTGTTCTTCATGTGTTGGAAAAGAATAGCGATCCACCTTAATCTAGCAAAAAAATGAATGAAAATTTGAAGTGATACGCCATAATATATTTGTTTATTAGAAGACAATGGTTGTATTATTGGACCCAACCTAGTTGATAAGGTGAATCCTGTGGGGTAGTAGGAAGTTGTAAGTGATTAAAAAAGGTCTAAGAGATGAGGTTCTTTTGGATTCCATTTCTAAGGACTAAAGTGGCTACTTGGTATTTGATTTAATAGTTGTGAGTAAAAATGAGTGCTAGAGTTGAGTGGAACTAGGAATGTATCATCAATAGTAAGGATGGGTTAGTTGTAGTATGATTGTATAGATAAACAATTTTAGGAGGTGAAGAAGGTTTAGGAGAGGAAGGAGCTATGAAAAGTCACTCGTTTGTTCATTAGAAATTAAACTTCTAGATTGGGCTTGTCACTATAAGAAACAAAATTCACATCATCATACAGTAAGGCATCTAGAGCCTTCCTTTCTATATCGAACACATTACATTCATTATTTGCAATGCCAACTCTTCTCCAACAAACACAAAGCCATAAACCTAAAAACATATTCAAGCATATATCTGCAAGGCATATAATACACATGTCTCCATCCCATATCAAGTCAACCATATATAGGTAAATTTGAACGTTGCTTTATATTATACATGTACATGTATAATGTTTTCAAAAATGACATGCCATGGCCATAATACAAAATTGTGGATCATACTGTACATTTGTGTGTACATACAAACAAAACGGTACATGTATGTATTCCCCCTATACATGGATTCTATATGTACTCCCCCTATACATGATTTATATTTATCCCCCTTTTCACTGCCAATGTTAGTGGCTAATGAGAAGTCTATCTTTCTTTTGCGGCTGCTCGATGGCGTTCCCCAACGATCCGCAGGAGGACGCATTCTCAATATCGGAGACTGCACACAAACCAAAATTTGTAAGTTAGTTTACCAAGCTATAAAAATAAATACAACTCTATGTACACATTTGTTCAAATTCCAAGCAAATATAACATTTTTACTTACCATGCGTGTGTAAGTCCTCGGCACTGAAACTGCATGTACTTGGGTGGGGGGGTGTGCAGGGTCATCAGTGGCCCCAATTGGGTGCTCTTCAGGCACCACTAGCTCAGTAGATGCCTGCATAAAATAAAATACATGTCAATGTCAGCAAATACAAAGAAAACAAGACATATATACTACATGGACAGACAATGACTCTTTCAAAGAAAGCGAGACATACACGTACCTGGGGGGGGGCAGAGGAGGGTCACCAACAACCTCGGTTGGGTGCTCTTCAGGCACCATTGCATCACTAGATGCCTGCATAAAGTAACATATGGACCAATGTTAGCAAATACAAAGAAAATGAGATTGTATATAATATGTATGGACGTATAATGACCTTTTCAAAGAAAGAGAGACATGTACACACGTACCTGGGGGGGGAGAGGTGGTCACCAATAACATCGATTTGGTGCTCTTCAAGCACCACTGCATCACTAGATGCCTGCATAAAGTAACATATGGACCAATGTCAGCAAATACAAAGAAAATGAGACTGTATATATACTACGTATGGAAGTACAATGACCTTTTCAAAGAAAGAGCTCGGCATACATGTACCTGCGGGGGGGGGGGGGAGAGGTGGGTCACCAACAACGTCAATTGGGTGCTCTTCAAGCACCATTGCATCACTAGATGCCTGCATAAGGTAACATATATGTCAATGTCAGCAAATACAAAGGTCTAACAAGACTATGTATATATATACTACATGGACGGACAATGGCTTTTACAAAGAAAGCGAGACATGTACACGTACCTGGGGGGAGGAAGAGGGTCACCGATAGGTGGAATACTAAATAGTGGCCTTAATAGACGGTCAAACAAAACCTGACCATAACCATGCTACGTAACAAAACATAAAGATACAATTAGAAAATTTCTTTAAGTAATTAAATGCATACATGTTTCAAATCATTAAAAGCATATAATTAAAAGCATGTATTGAAAAGAATACCTGAGTTTGGGAATCTTCCTCTACATGGGAGGGACTGACCTGGGATTCCACAAACTCATCATGCCCACCTTGCATAAAACATATTGTATCAAGTTTAAGACGTATTGAATGTTCCAATCTCTAAATTAAAAATATGTAAATTACTCGATGACAAATTAAAAATAAAGTTCTTGCAACTAATGGTGAAGCACCAAAATCATATGCAGCATTGACCACTGCATCAATGACATCAGCATCAGGGCCCAGATTATGTGAATCTGGGGTGTCAATGGACACCAACTGTATATTTGTTCACGTAAATTGTCAGATAATTATTTAAATAGAAATAAATTATAAAACAATTGAAAACTGTGATATAAAACAATATATATATACTATGTAAAGAATGAATGTTACTTACATATCGGAGTAATCCATCGCCCCGAAACTCTGAAGCAGGTCCATAGCATATGCTTCGACACGATGTGCAAGGGTGTGGAATGTCACTAACCCAATTTTTGAGAATAATTATTTTCTACTATTATCCTTTTTGCAAAATACTTTGTGTTAAATTATAATTACAAGTTTTGTAACTATGACCAATTAGGTCAAAGATGAATGTAATGACTCATTATTATTATTTAATAAATAAGAATGGGAGACAAACACTCAAGAAAGCTGTTACAAGAGTGTCCACTGGCCCACTAGGAGGAATGGAAGATGCTGCAAGGACTGGGACAGATGGCAGCATTTGCACTCTACCATTAGTTGTTGTTATGGGACAACTCCCCCTAATTTTGTGGAATTTCCCCCCTCCAGGTGGAGGGAGGTGACCAGGTAGCTCACTAATGACCAGTAATTACAAAAAGACCTAGGCATCCTATAAAAGGCAATTCGAATTGAGCAGGGAGCTCTTACAATGTTTTCTGCAGAAACATTTCCTCAGGGCATCAGGTGATGGATGAGAGATTCGAATAGGGAGGCTGTAGAGAGTGCAAGTGTAAGTCTGCAAATGTTATGAGAAGGACAGACCGGAGGTGTTGGTGCTGGTCCAATTGCTTACTAAGCCTGTAAGGCTGGATAAAATTTCTTGCTGCTGCAAGTAGAGATCCTAAGCTTCAAAACTTTCTTCCTCCTAGTGGATCAATGGATAGGCTCGGGGGTCCTAAGGCAGACATCTTGGCTTCTTGGGAGCAGGTTGGGTGGAACAGGATTCTTGAGTGATTTGTTCCTCCCATCGCACTCAGGTTCTATTCTTTTTGTGTTTTTCCAATCATGTGAATGATCTCAGAAAATGGCTTAGAAATGTTATTAATGATCAATAGCAGTAAAATGTTAGATCCTGATTGATTTTAAATTGTTGAACTGATAAAATGACTCGTCTGCATTTTTCCCCATGCGTGAACCTGCATCGTACTCCAGTACAGAGAGGTAGCATTAAATCTGTTCAGTTAAAAGTGAAACCTAGTATGCATCTAAATATATAAACCCAAGAGACCACCCATGCACAAACTTATGTTCCCCATGCATCTTATATTTTAGCAGATGTAGATTAGATCTCTGCATGCATTGTTTTTTTTTACTTTTCAAATCTATGTGCTGAGACAACATACCAGAAACTAGTTATAGCAATTTCTTTTCTGACCTCTGAAGGTGGACATGGTGTTAACATCTAGGGTTTACTGACCATCAGTTATTTCTTCAAAAGAAACCAATATCATGCATTCTGTTTAACCACATACTTATTCTTTTATTTGTTGTTTGAATCTGTCGGATCTTTATAGAAATTATTGTCATCACTGTATTATTTTTGTGCAAAAAAAAAGGAGTACTGTATTGTTCTTTCAGTCTTGTCCAGAGGTCCAAATTGGACAAATACAGGGAGATAGAATTAAAATAGAAAAACTGTTATATTCATAAGCAATTAAATTAACTGACGAATGCACTGTCATTTTCTTGTTTTCTATATTATCAACTGTATGTGGCAGAATTTACATCACAGAATATCATGTTATTAAAAGCAAAGAAAAGAATGGCATTGTTGAATTGACAGAGCAAAATATAGTATCTCTACACCCAAACCAGGGTTGACCTATTCTCATCACACTATTATTTACAAACATTTAACAACTGCCAAATCAAATGTTTCATTATCATAGATATCCTAACTATAGAATCAAGATATATTATTCTTGATCTTTAACATCAAATACAGCCCAACATATCTCATTATCATCGACAGGATAGGGTTTAACATCATCACAGTTGTATTCAAACAAAACTAACACCTTTTTATTATCGGCTTAACCCGAGCATGCACAGATGTAACGCAAGCCAAGTAGGTCATTATCGGCTTATAGCCACTCTTTAAATAACCATCTTAAACAGGATTTCAAATACAGATTCGAAACGAGATCTCAGAACACCATACATAAGCATTAAACCCTAACAATAAACATTTCCATTTAAATTTACGATGGCAGCATCCTACAAATTGCCTCTTTGGTAACTGAAGTTTCCATTCAAATTTACACTATACAGCTTATGCCGAAACAAAACTATAGTCAACGTTTCTTTTCCCGACTTAGAAGTTCCAAACGATAGACATCAAACGTTATATGCTGTGAAACTCTTTGCAACCACGAGGGTTCAACCCTATCAAGCTCGTCGAGCCAGAGGATGGCTGGCCATACGTTTTAAGAAACATTTACATCATCTACACTAACAAACAAAACATAAACAGTAACGTTTCCCAATGCTGCAGGCGAGGCAACAACCACTGCCGAGAAGACATACTTCCAACACCCTGCTCATCAAGTCCGATTCCAGGAGAACCACGAGGGAGGGGTAAACCGAAGCTTACCGGTGGGTTCTCTATATTTCTTCTCCCCGTCAACTTTCCCGTCACCCTGATGTTCGCCGAGAGCTACCTTCCAAATGACCATGCTCTGAATTAAATATCAATCATGAAATAACAGTGCATGCAACAAGAAGACTTTTAAACTTTTGCAACTTTACTGTACCTGATTCGTGACAGAAGCTTGATGAAGCCAGCCAGCCATCCATTTCGAAGGAGAAGCATGCAACTCGAAGGCCACACTGTGTGATACCTTTTGGAACTTACAACCCGATCAAAACCCCAGACTTGCAAGTCACTACAATGCCACAACAGACGCACTCATCCAACCTGTGGATTGCAATACCTTTCAACTCCAGACTTGGCCTCCATTGCTAGCATTCACTTACAGTCTGGAGGTTGCTGGTGGTCTCAGGATCGAGCCTGAGGGAGGCTAAAAAAAAATAAAAACCCTAAGTGCCTCTCGGTCGGTTGGCCTCAACCCCCCAAACCCTACCACCGAAACAATGACCAAGAAAACGTTACAAGATCCCATAAGTTACGTTAGGGTTCATCACAATCCCAACGCACAACAATCAACAACGAAGATCTAATTTCATTAAGCCACCTTGGAGGGTGGTAGGTGCGATAATAACTCTCCCCTCCATCTCCCAAGCCACGAAGTTTCCAACTCTGTTGACACCAGGGCAGGAGGCCCGTTACAACTTAGCATCGCCAAACCTTATCACATGCCAAACATCCATCACGACGTGCATGTAATATCACCCTTAACACGGTGGCCAGGAGAGTTGATTGCAAACCCAATCATTTACTACACCCTTGAATTCGTACACAGGCTTTATGCAGTGCCATCATTCCACCTGCCAACCATATGGATCAATGTTAATAGCATCGACTTTACAAATTATACCAAGGCTAAACATTCACCGGTAGCATGTATTAAAGACTTTGTAGGTTTCATGAAAATTGATATAAGTATGCTCATAGTATAGAACATCCACCTAGGTCGCATTCGATCCTAAGGTATGGATTGACTCCACCCCAAACTTAATATAAAATCATTATAAAGTCCATCATATAGTTCATCAAATGTTTCCCATTGCATAAATTCACAAGGTTACACCCTTAGGGTATAGTTGCCCATAGAACCATCGCATACATTGCGTGGTAGGGTATTAATGCATAATGCATCACCATTATAATTTCCCAAGTAGTAGAGAACTAGAATCACCTTATCACTCTTTCTATGGTATGCTTAGGACCATGTGTCCTTGTCTTAAACCTGTCACCGTCGAAATTTATAAAAGAGTTGTTTTAACAGCCGCAAGTCATTCATAGAATGACAACAAGTGAAGTCTCAAACGCCTAATGAAAACATTCATAACAATCACACTCTGAGATTGACGATATTTGCAGTTTTTGAGCTAGTCAAATCCATATTACAAATTGGAAGGAAACCATACCTGTAGCGTCGAAATCATAAGCAGTTTTTATTTATATCATGGTTATTAAACACTCTGAATTTTATCGCTATCTCTTACCTGCGAATATATGCATGAAGGACGAGTACAATGCTTTCGCTGAGTAGCTAAGTAAGCCTCGGGGCACCTCATGGGACCCCTTTCATCATCATCCAGAAAAATTAAACTGTCAGTACTTGTCGAGAAGAATTTTGTTTTCCAAATGCATCACAATTTTCAATCATTCCAACATATAAATAAAGGACATAATCATTAATTGGATTCATGACATGTCGCCGACACGATACACCATCAGAAGACAAAAGACACAGCAGTTAAATTGTTCCTACCAAATGTCACGTTTATTAATTACTGCTTTATTAAATATTATAATTTCCGCATTTTACAAATATTAGCATTTAGTGACGATTTAAATTTTTTTAAATTTTTATGAAAATATCGGGATGTTACATGTGGTATCAGAGCTCATGTTCGAACTCTAGGCCTAAAGACGGTCCAGGAAACACGCAAACAAAAAATCTGTGACAGTGAAATTTTTCGCTAACTCAAGTTTAAATTATTTTGTCGTATACAGAAAATTTTCTTTGATTTACAGATATGGAAGGATCAGCTGAACACATAAGGGGCAGATTTCTGCCAAACAACCCAAGTATGGAACAACAATTCCAAGGCAATCGGGGGTAACGATTCGTCAGAATTATTGCGTGCCTTTCAAGAATTGAAGGCAGAGATCCAGTCAGTAAAACAAGACAATGAAAGAATCCTGAAGACACAGGAGGAGTTGAAGCAAGCACTGTTCGACCAATACCCAAATTATGACCTTGAACATACTTCTGAAACTAAGGATCTATCTCATGAAGGCAAGGATAAACAAACAAAAACAACCGGGGAAAACAACAACTCAACATCATCAAGAGATGCCAAACATCCACGTAAAAAGAAGTATAACTACTCTAGTGACAGCAGTGAAGGACTTCAAGCCAAAAAGAAAAAGAAATAAACAGTATGAACAGATATCTGGTGAATTCAAGAAAATCAAACCCCCAACTTTCAATGGCGAAACAGAGAAAGGAGAGCCAGCGGAAGCATGGTTGTCCGACATGAAAAAATATTTTCAGATCTACGACTATTCGGAATCCTTAAAGGTAAAGATGGCAATTTATAATCTGACTGGAAAGGAAGATATTTGGTGGCAAGACCTTAAAAGGGTAAAAGGTATAAAAGACCGAGATGTGAGTTGGAGTACTTTTAAGAGACACTTAAAGAAGAAATTCTTATCTGAGCAGTATTATGAAGAAAAATCCAAAGAATTCTATGATCTGAAACTGGGAACAATGAACATGAAAGAACTGAACAACAAGTTTTTAAGTTTGCTAAGGTATGTGCCATATATGGTGGAAGAAAAACCGAAGGTCTAGAGGTACCTAAGTTGTCTACCATTCCACATCAAGGACATGATAGAGTACGATAACCCTAAGACACTAGAAGAAGCCATGAGGAAAGCCACTTCTTGCTTTGACCAGAATAAGAAAAGAGAAGGGGCACCTAGTTGGAAAAACCCAAAAACCAGTAATTTTGAACAGAAAAGGAAAACTTTTAGATATGGTGGCAATTCCAGTTTCCAGAAGAGAAATTTTCAGAATCAAAAATTTCAGCAGAACAGAAATAATCAGCAGCAAAAAATTACAACACCCAGAAATGTCCCCAATGCTGCCAGGACCAATGAACAGAAGCCACCTATAAAATGCTTTGAGTGCCAAGGGCCCCATTATGCCATAGACTGCCCCTCAAGAAACGGGCGGCCAACCATATTCATTGCATACAGTCTGAAGCTACTGTAGGAGATGTGGCAAGAGAAGTGCCCAGAATTAATGCAGCATTAGACAACCGACAAGCAGAACACCAATTCTCAATGGTGGAGGTTGAAGGTATGCTGCAAAACCACCCAGTTTCTATTTTAATTGACCCCGATGCTAGTCTAAGTTATATATCACCAATTGTTGTAGAAAGACTCGATTTGAAAACAGAGAAATTCGATAAATCCTAGTTAGTTAGATTAACAATAGGAACAAAAAGAAAGGTTTCTGATTTTGTGGAAAATTGTGTTTTATCTATGAATCAACTAATAATGTAGGTTAAGTTAAATATTCTTCCATTGGGGTCATATGACATCCTAATTGGTATGGACTAGTTAGAAACCCATCGTGTCATCCTAAATTGTTATGAAAAAAGTTTTATTTGCATGGACGATGAAGGAAAGACAACAAAGGTAAAAGGAATCCCAAGAAAAACATCTGTTCGACAGATTTCAGCCATGCAAGTAAAAAGGGCAATCAGAAAAGGGTATCAGATGTTTGCAGTAAATGCGGTGCATGATGAGATAAGTACTAAGGAGGACAAACTGAAAATAGAGGACATACCTGTCTTAAAATATTTTTAGGATATTTTTCCTGAAGAGATCCCAGATTTACCTCCCAAAAGGGAACTGGATTTTACTATTGAATTAATACCAGGTGCAGTGCCAAGTTCTAAATCTCCATACCAGATGAACATACTAGAGCTGAATGAGCTAAAATCTCAGTTGAAGGAACTGATCGATAAAAAATACATAAGACCCAGCGTGTCTCCTTGGGGAGCACCGGTCATTTTTGTTAAAAAGAAGGATGGTACCCTAAGACTTTGCATAGATTATCGTCAACAGAATAAAATGATGATCAAGAATAGGTACCCCGCTGCCCCGCATTGACGATCTTTTTGACTAGCTATGCGGAGCAACAGTATTCTCGAAGATCGGTTTACGATCAGGATATCATCAGGTACGTGTGAAGGATGAAACATTTTCAAAACAACCTTTAGAACTCGTTATGGAGACTATGAGTTCGTTGTCATGCCATTTGGATTAACTAATGCACCTGCTGTATTTATGTGTTTAATGAACAAAATTCTGCACAAGTACTTCGATAAGTTTGCAGTTGTGTTCATCGATGACATTTTGGTATATTCTAAGAATAAGGAGGAGCATGATGAACATCTACGTATCATTCTGCAAGTTCTGAGGGAGCACCAACTGTATGCTAAGTTCAGTAAGTGTGATTTTTACAAAGACAAGATTCAGTACTTAGGACACATAATCTCTGAGGAAGGGATTTCAGTCAACCCCGCCAAGATAAAGGCCATTAATGAATGGCCGGTTCCTAAAGATGTGACAGATGTGTGATATGGGGAGGGGAGGGGGATACCCTGTTGTGTTACAAAACCCCTATGTGGGTTAGGTAAAAAGGGGATAGTCATGACAGGAAGAAGGTTAAAGTATTTTAAGTGGATTTATGCACAAATATTTCATTTGGAGAAATGACGGGGTTAGAAACCTCTATTAGGAGTGGAAGTTGCACCATTGGATAGATCTCTCCAAGATATTTCCAACGGTACTGACCTTGCCCCATTTGGACAAGGGACGAGGAAGTTATGCTTCTCCGAAGTCTGCATTGGTGAGCTCCAAGAGCGAAGAAGGTGCTTCCGCAGTTCCGCATCCACAATGCGGATTGCGTAAACGTAGAGTTTCAAAGTTACGTCGTGGACTTCCGCATTTCTGATTTCCGCCATACGGATTGCGGATTGCAAATTGTGGAAGTGACATTTCGGAGGTTGGATATTGACGTTCCGCATCCACAGTTATGGATTGCAGATTGCGGATTTGCGGTTGTGGATTGTGGATTGCGGAAAGGTAAGTTTTTCAATGGGAAATTTCGTACTTCCGCACCCGCAGTTGTGGATTGTGGATTAGCGGTTGCGGATTGTGGATTTCGGAAAGGTAAGTTTTTCGATGGAAAATTTTGTACTTCCACACCCACAGTTGCGGATTACGGATTCAAGGTTGCGGGTTGCGGAAAGGTAAGTTTTCCGATGGGAAGTTTCACACTCCCGCATCCGCAGTTGCGGATTGCGGATTTGTAGTTGCAGATTGCGGATCCGAGCTGTTTCGACTAGGTATGTGTATTCATTCGGCTTTGGAAGAAAAAAAAATGTATCAAGGTCTCCCATGACCTCTTAAGGTCATGGGGACGTGACACTGTCACATTGATAACCCACTTCACGGGCATGCACAATGGATAAGCTTACCTTTCTAGCTACCTAAGCTAATCTCAGAGAAATTGATCTTAGGTACCCAAAAGAATTAAGCATTGAGTGTCTCGACTCACTAGGTCAATGCCTAATAGACTTTTATGTCCTATTCACTCTTTAACTGGAACATGAAGAAATGAGAAAGTGAATGGATGATTTTTAATTACTCGGATAGTGTTGCACACACGATTTTGAACTATTTATAAGCAGGCATTGTTTTTCTTTATAACCGAGCCCCCTCCTTCCATTTAGTAGAGCCACTGAAACCTTCACCAATTTTCTGTGGTGTTGTATTTGTACTTGAGTAGTGAACTACTTTATAGTTTAGTATGGAGGATGTTATGTCCCAAATTTGGCATTGGGTCAAAACGGCCTAATAACATTGGCCCTATTCATTAGAGTTTGTCAAATTGATGCTAAAGGTCAAATAATTGCCAAGGAGGAAAATTACTAGTTTCCTAGGTTTGGGGTGGAAGCTTTGGGATTTGGAATAATGGGGATAATAAATGATGTTTGAACATTAGAATGGCATAAATATTTAATAAAGGAGATAAATAAATATATACAAGTGAAAATCAAAGTGGAATTTGATCATGAAGACACATGGAGGAAGTGGGACCCACATATGGCTAGATTTCCCTACTACACTTGGCATCATTCTCTCACCAATTCGAATTCAAGGTGAATGGTAACATACTTGGGGGATTCCAAAAGGTATTATTCATTGCATGATTCATCCAAGGTCGAAATATAGAGGAAGAGTAACTCCCATGGAAGAGGAAGAGGCAATTTGGAGCTAGTGAGACACTTGGGCTAGATTCCCTAGCTCTATGACAACAATGATGAAGATGCTATGAGACCTATGACACAAATCAAACCTGAAGGCTGACATATGACATGTCAGGGCTAAAAATAGACTCCAAGAGGGCACTCAAGGGTGTTAGGGAAGCTAAGATGCTTCCACATGTGATTTGGTGGAAGTGGGAGACTAGGAATTGGTGTACAAGTGGCGTTCTTTGGAATCTCTTCCCAACTTGAATTGGCATGAGTCTCTTAGAAGGAATTCGACCCATGGAGGACATTAGAACTTTATAAATGTCAATAACAAATAAGGAAAACAGCTTTTGATCATTTGTAAAATTTGCAATTGCATTTGTGAAGAGGGAGAGCTAGTGGATGACTAGTTTCTTGCCTTAGCCAATTTCGAGGGTGAAAAATTCCCATCCAAGTTGGTAATTGGAAAGGCCATTCAGACCTTTCATTTGGAGCTTTAATGGAGTCTTTATTTGCAGGTGTAAGCTACAGGGAAGCTCATGGTTTCTTCTATTGCAGCTCACTCCTTCAACCTTTTCCAGTTTTGATGGCATATTCTTGATCCTTGAAGGAGGGAATTTTTAGTGAGCTATTGTACTCTTTGGGGAAGCTTTTAATGCCCAATTTCTTTTGTAATATGAATTAAATACTTTGTTCTTCATCTCCAGAAAGTTTCAGGTCGAAATTCCAAGTAGAAATGTATAAATCTCAATTTTAATGAAAGAACAGTGTCATTTCCCCACTACCTTGTTGTGAATCAATGTAATGCTGATGATTTCGAATGAATGGATGATTATCTGATATATTTGTGATAAATATACTGCCATGGATGTATTATACAAGTTCCATGTACTGTACTTGAGCATTTGAAGCATTTTTACTCAGTTTAGTTGTATGGGGAGGTGAAATAGTGTCATTTCCCCAAGGGTCGAATTTGGGATTTTTGCAGTTAAATGGGAGAGGGTGAGAACAGTTGTAATAATCCATTAATGGTGCATATGAGACTTTAATAACATACTTAACACATTACATACCTCTTTTCATAAATTTGAGTGGGTTTGGAGGCATTTGGGAAGCCATTTTCAGTACTTACCCCAGGGGGATTTGAACCCCAAATTACTAGTAAAATTGCATAATTGGTCCAGAATCTTAAGAGAGTTTGCAGAGGTCTTTTGGTGGCCATATGTCATCCATAAACATCATATTCAAGTTCTAATATCATTCATACACCTTCCTTGAAGATTTGAAGGCATTTGGAGTCAATTTGAGACCTAGAGACCAATACTAGTCAAAGGAAAATCACTAGTAAAGTTACCTACATTGATCAGAATTGAAAGAGGATTTGCAGAAGTATTTTAAAGGTCCAAAGGAATCCCTGAAACACATATTTATGTTCTAATATCATTCATATACCTTCTTAGAATATTTGGGATTATTTGGGGCAAATTTGGGATCTAGAGATCAAAACTAGTCAAAGGTCGAACTAGGGAAAAAAAGTGGAAAATTGCAATTTTAATAAAATTCCTAATAAGGGACATTACAGAGGATTGTAAGTACATAATCTAAAAAACTTAAATAAAGTTATTTGGTGACATTTAGAGGTTCTTAAATTTTACACAAAAGCTAAAAAAATTAAATCATGATACATCCATCACACAAAGGGATTAAATTTCTTGAGGTCAAGCACCCAAATAGATCAAATTTCTTGAGGTAAATATTTTACATCTCAAGAAATTTGATTACAATGGATACTGGATGCTTGATAAATCTAGGTTTAAAATGGATCTATACTAATTTTAATTAAAAATAAATTTTAAATCATTAATTATTTGATTTATAAATAAGTGTTTAAAATTTTTAAAATAATTTATTTTATTATATATATAAGACAACTATTTCTTCAACCTTTAATAAATTGTATGATGCCTTTTCCATTATCATTTTTATATTATATTTAATTTTTTTATAACTATAAACAATTTAATGCACATTGTAATAAAGATTCTACTAATTCCACTCACTTTTTATTTTCGAAACATGAAAGCAAAGACTACTTTAGTTCTAATCTAATAAGGGTGTGATTCGTTGAATCTGTTCAACGAAAGTGATCTAGGGAGTGTCTTGGACCACTAGGTCTAGTAAGATTAGAATGAGACAAATTATAAAGAGTAAAATAGGATGATCCAAAGTGTGTGATTGTCTATTACAAGTAAAATTGGTAACAATCATCTCAATTAATTTATTGAGCTTTATATATATGATTATGATGATGATCTAATATCCTTGTTGGGTGGGAGTGAACAGATCTCATCCTTAAAGGATTTGTATGACCGCGATGGTGACTGTAATCTCGTTGATTATGTCTTGTCTAACATTAATCCTAACCCCGAACTATGAGTTTGATATCCAAATAATGCAATAAATAATGCTCATTGGGCGACCTCAAAAGATTCTTATGGTTAACAAATTTTAAAAAAAAATGATGATAAAAAATGTGTGATTATCTACTACAATTAAAATGCAAGTAGTAAAATTGGTAACAATCACTTAAATTAACTTCTTAACTTCTTAAGCTTTATTTATATATATATATATATAATTTCAACATTTCATCAATCTAAAACATAACATTTTGTTCTATAAGGTTTTATATAATTTTAAACCATTAGGACTACTCTGTTCAGCCAGATTAAGATATTAAGATCATATTTATGAAAGTTTGTTTCTGCATCTTGTTAAGCTTTGTCTTACGCATAAATTTTGGGCATTTTTAAAGAAATATGACAAATATTGTTAAATTAACTTCATACCTGCTTCATAATAACTTCATATGAGATTACTAACAATTTCATAGTTTGTTTGCAAATGAAATTGGGGATTGAGGTTACTCCTAGTCTGCTTTCTTGAATGTAGCAACAATTACTCCCTTGAAAACATGGCATGTTTTTACGTTTTCAATAAACTTCATCTCTTTAGATTCACAATACTTGTTAGTTGTCAATAAGAAATATTACAGCAAAATGGTATGTTAGGGTTCATCTTGACTTGCGAATGAGCAAGGATGAAAGTGGTTTTGGGCACACCGTTTGGTAGCCCATGGTTCTTGCTAGTTGTATTTGCATGTAAAGAACCATATTTATAGAGTTGGATTCCTTCATTGTAAGGCACCAATTTGAGCAAGAGAGATGCTCTTGGCGGCCTTGGCCTAGTTTGGTCAGGGACCAATAATAGTTCTATTATTGATGGTTGGTTTTTCCCTACAAGGTTTTCCAGGATAAATCTTGTGTTGCTATTTTGATTGCTCTTATTTATATTTTATTCTCTCCCATATTTTTATTGCTAACATGGTAGAAGGGTTATTCTTTCTGGATTTCCAGTTGTTGACTTGGAACCAAAACATAACTCAATGCTTTTGCAGATAAGGGAAGGAGCTTTAGATTAGGAAGTAAGGAAAGTAATGTAATGTGTTGATCAATATGCATTATCTTAATTTACATCCACGCAAGTGTATTAATACATCAATATGCAAAACCAACATTTTTTAAAAAACTAGAAGCCAATAGGGAAGGATAATATTTACACTATGACTATGAAGCAGGGTATTTTTTAGGGGTGAAATTTTACCAATTGGCTATTTTGGGGGGTTTAAAAAGAAAAATTGTTATTTGGTCATTTTTAGTCTCTAATATGATCTATATTTACATAAAATATGTTTTTTTATCATAATATTCACCAAAATTTATATGTTTTAATAGTAAATTGTAAGTTTCATATTTAATATTTGTCTACCTATCCATATCTATGTTTTTTCCAATCCAAAATAATCGCCTAGTATACTATACTTAAGTGTAATATTAGAATCCTTAAAAAATACCATGCTATGAAAATTTATAGATTGGATATAAGATTTGATTTTGTATAATAACTTAGTATAAGGAGATTGCAACTTAGATTTATTCAAAATATTAATTTACATCATTTATATATAGATTGAGGGTCAGATTAATTCATTATAATTATGATTAATGCTCAGCATTTTTAATACTACCAAGAAGAAGTGAAATTATCTTTAATCTCTTAATATATATAGAAAGCAATTATTATCATCAAGCAATGCATAATGTAATGTTCCGAAATGCAAAAGCAACAAAGATCTCTGATCAATCTAACCAAAACATATTACGGCGGAGTGCAGATTTCTTTCGATTTGGTTAAAGAATTGAGTCTATGCCTAAAGAAAGATGACATCTGGTGGTACCGTAGCTCAGTTGGTTAGAGTATTGGTCTTATGACCTGGAGCAAGCCGAAGGTTGTGGGTTCGGTCCCCGCCGGGGACCATATCGCTTTTAATCCTATCTTAACTTTTCCGAGTTGTTTGACTTTTGGGTCCCTGACTTCAATTCCCTTTCGTTTTTAGTCGGCTGAGTTACGGTCTTTCAGGGAAACTTGAATTACTTTTTTCCGAGTTGTTTGACTTTTGGGTCCCTGACTTCAATTCCCTTTCGTTTTTAGTCGGCTGAGTTACGGTCTTTCAGGGAAACTTGAATTACTTGAGTTGGTTGGTGGAAACGAAACGGTAAATTGAATTATTGACTTGGGTTGGTTGGTTGGTCGAATCTCCAAATGCAAAACCATAATTAAAAAACACTTAGCTTTGAACCTTCTACCAATAAGAAGACTATGCACCCCTATGTTGCCGTTTTGCAATTTTTGCAAATACCTAAGTTGTAGGTTAAAACTACATCAATGATGCGCAATGTTCCTTTCTGGATAATAATGCTTGATCATGACACTAAGGTAGTTCATGGTATATGGTACTATCACAAATTGGTGCAATCCCCGTTGTTTCTACCTAGCATTGTGAACTTGTTCTTTAAAACTTAAGGTTTTGTTGAATATTATGGAGGTATTAATCTTTTGAAATCTAGGTTAATGACATTTAATTTAGAGAACATTGAATCATGTTTATCTCATTATGTAGCTTTTCATGTCATTGTTATTGTTAAGGGATTTTGGTATTCATCAATGCATAGTGGATGCAAGAGCTTTGTTGCATTTCATGTTAGTGATAATTTAGATAAAAATAGACTCTTATGGTCTTGTCTATTCACAAATTATTTTGAGAGATTTTGATCGGAGCCCTTCCCAACTTATTAGAGTCTTTTTCAACTTACATATTACCTTAGGAGTAACGGTTTCCATTGACATAGAAGTTATGCATGCTCCTTTGGAATACAATATGCTACTTGAGAGGAACTATATGTATACAATGAATGCATTTGTGTCCTCTATTTTTGTAGCATGCAATTTCCCCATGAAGGGAGAGAGGTCATCTTCGACCAACTTATAGATAGTCCTAACCCCACTCAAAATCCAAATATTGTTTTCTTCCTTTATAGGTGTTAATAATTTGATTGCCACATTTTTTGGATGTTGGTTGTGGTTCTTATAAGGAGTTGTCGCTCTTGGGGGCATTCTTTGGTGCTCCTCACAAGTACGTTATTTGGCTTGCCCCCCCTTTCTTAGGTCTCCACTCATGTTGAGCATAATCTTTTAGCATCATGCCAAGAGACATATTGTGCAACTAGGGACTCAACTTCACATTTGATGGCATATTTTAATCCACCTATTTCTTTGAACTTGTTACTCCATGTCAATGAAGAGCTCCTTGAGGCCTTGATTACCGTTGGGTTGGATGAATATGTAATTGAACTCTTTAAATATATCTCCTCTAGTGATTTTGATAGTTACGATGCCTCTTTACAAACTACATCTACTTTGGAAGAGAATAACTTGGCTCAATTTTCCATAATAGAGATTGTTCATGTTGCCATCGAATGGGACATTGCCAAATAGTTTAAGGTTGAGAACACTTCCATGAATTTCATAACACAATAAGAATTTGATATGACCTTTCAACTATTGTTTCATGGGTGAAAAACCTTGGACTTGATTCTATGCAGGTGGCTTCGGAATTTGGATCATTCTTTGATATGATTAACTTGATAATTTATATTTTTGAACTAGTATATAGGTTTAGATCTCCCCTTTGTAATGTTGCATTTAAACTTTTTCCACCCAAATTTGTCTGAAGAGCCCCCCTATTAGATGTCGGTGTGTTAGTTTCTTCTACTTCTTCATCTTTGCATGCATATAATAATGTAGGACTCTTATGATGGGTTTCTTATAGGAGCACTATTGTCATGTGACACACATCCCAAGAATTTTCCATAGTACTGAGAGCCCTTCTAGATTGAGCATGTATTATGATCCTTGTTATTTTCTCTCATCTCTATCTATTCGCTCCCATAAGGGCTCTCACCTTTTTGTTTGGTCATTTCTTGCTACATTGGTTTTTCTTTTCTTATTGCCATCCATTCCTTGTTACAGTTGTCTTTGTCATGTTGATAGCATGTGAATCACTGAAAATTAGAGAGGAGGAATATACTTAAGTGTTCATTGATTGGTCATTGTTTTTTTGTTTGGTCATTTCTTGCTACATTGATTTTTCTTTTCCCCCTGGTTACTCCCATCCATAAATTACATTGCTTGTTTGAGAACACATTTGTTTGCAATGTTAGCTCCCATGCCCTCTCTTCAATCTTAAAAAATGAAAAAAATCAACTAAAACATTTTTTTTTAAATCTAGCAAAACTAAATGAAGTATTGTGAGTTAGGGGCATTTTGCAATTTGTCAAGTCTCCATGAATCTTGTTTGGGAAATCATTGGTGCTGTCACATTCCTTTTCATGACTTACCCAACATAAATAGTAGGGACGTGACTTAGGTTCAAAATTCTCCATTTAAATTTGAACCCTTTAAAAGTCCAATACCATTCAAATTCATACATGGGTTAAAGTAAATAGCATAGTAGAAATAAGCATAAAATAAACTCGTTAAAACCAGAAATTCTATATCAATTTCATTAATAAGCAGATAATAAAACTTAAATTGCATAATTATAAATAAAGAATGAAGAGCATACATTCAACAATTATCTTTCAACCAAGATGATCTAAGAAATTTGCTACATACGAACAATTTTCCATCCAGTGGTAGGCATTAAGTGCAAATGCCACCCTAATCCAAGCTATAATGTCACAACAACAAAGGAAACTAGCTACAAACTCACAAGTTACTCAACCCAACCCAATTTCTCTTGGGTTGAGCCTATTTGGTCACAATTGAGCATTTTAGGTAACCATCCAACCATCAAACAATCAGTGCATTCTCACCCACTACCCACATAACACAAGGAAGATATTTCCCTTCTTTGCTCAACAATCCCTAAATATTATTCTCCCTCTTAGTGCCCTTAGAGTAGGTAAGAAGAAGTTTCTTAAATATATACTTTGGTTCTAAGGAATCCAATGAACAACAACTACAAGGAAAAGGGAAGTTTCTTAACTTGTTCAATCTCTATGTTCCTTTACATTAATCCATCTTTTTCAAAGTCCACAAATTATTCTCTCAAAGTATATTTGGTCATTCAAATTTGTATATCAATATAAAACATGAGAATTGCAATGTTCAAAGCTTAACTGATGGTTAACATGAAAATGATAAAAATGTGAATTCAATGAATGGAAAATAGATCAAATAAACTTTGAATTTTTTTTTAACACATTAAATAACAATTAGATTTCATAATAGTTTCTTTAAATGAATAAGGTCCAATACAATTATATTTTATATTTAACTATTTCTTTATAACAAGTTTTAAATAATAATTAAGTTTCATTATAATTACCTTAAATGAATAACATCCAATACAATTCTATATTATATTAAAATTTAATAATGTGTATGTTTAAATGTTTTAAGCATTAAATTGTAATTTATATGATTATCGTAGATAAAACATTAAATTGTAAATTATATGATTATCATGAGATTTATTTGTTGTTTCAACTAAAGGGGTACATTGGATGTAAATGTGCCACATATACACTTTTAAATGAAAATCTACAATCGGAAAATAATGCAATCAAATACAATGCATGCAATCGAAAAATAATGTGATTTATGGTAAATTACTTTTATTATCTTATTGATTTAAAATTTTCATTGTGATGATCGACTCCGGGGTTGACTAGGACAGTTCTTTAGACTGAATCGTGACTCCTTGTGCTTAACTATTTAACATCCATGATTTTCGGATCAACTTGTGATAAGAAAGATAAACCTTTGATGGTACACCGTGGAGATGTTAGAAAATGAAAAATAGTAACACAAAATAATTGACGTGGACCCTCAAGCGAGGCGAATTCGTTGAATTGAAGCCTCAAAGATCATAATCAAACTGCACTTCAGTGGGCTAGATATTTCACTTTCTCAGTCAAAGATCATAATCAAACTGCACTTCAGTGGGCTAGATATTTCAGTTTCTCAGTTCTTACCCACATTCTTAACGTACATATATACCAAAGAAGGAACTTAATTTTTAACGCAGTCCTAAGAAAGGCACGCCTGCCATTTAAAAAAGTATGTGCGTTGCCTAGTCTGCCGAAGTGGACACGTGTCATATAGCACTCCAAAATCGAATAGGCTATGCAACCTAACTGATGGCGAATAGCGATGACGTGTCATACGGTAAATTAGAAATCCACGTGCGAAACCGATCCCACGTGACTTCGAAGTTGAGCAGCTAGAAAGAAACGAAAAGCACAATTGCAAGTGCCTCTCGATGGAGACTTGTGAGACTTGGCAAATGAAAATTGGATGATAAAGTGTTAGGATACATGAACCCGCAGTCGAGACGAATTTGTTGAATTCAAGCTTCAAATATCATAATCAAACCTCCCTTATTCTTTCAACATGGCCATGAGGGAAGTTGCGATAGATATTTAACTTTATTCATCTTCCTAACGAACATACATTCCAAACAAATGAATTTAATTTGTTAACGCAATCCTAAGAAACTCACGTTTGTCAATCAATAAAAGCAGAAGCAGATGCATGTGCGTAATCACTAGCAAGGGACCCTATATAATCTCGGCGAGACCAGCGGTAAACACACGAGAAAATTAAAATAGCAAATTATTCTGGGAATTCAGTTGGAACTCGGGAGAAAATGGGAATCGAACTCGAGACACGGAGAGTCGAGGAGGAAGGATGGTTGAGAGGGGCTATTATTGGGGCCGGAGCTTCTGGGACAGTCAACCTTGCTATGAACAGCTCTAATGGCCAACTCTTTGCAGTCAAATCCGCAGCCAGTTTTAGTGTTACTTTGGAGAATGAATACCAGATTTTGCGGGGTCTGGATTCTCCATACATTGTTACCTGCCTGGGGCGCTGTTACAGCGTCGAGAACTGTGAAAAGCTGCACAATTTGTTCATGGAGTACATGCCAGGTGGCAGTGTAGCAGATCTGCTGATTAAGTTTGGAGGTCAGCTTGAAGAATCCGTGATCAGGGCCTACACGCGTGGCATCCTATGTGGAATCGATTACCTGCACAGGCAGGGAATTGTGCACTGTGATATCAAGGGAAAGAATGTTCTTGTGGGTGCCAGTGGTGTGAAGCTTGCTGACTTTGGCTCTGCCAAGAGGATTGGTGATGAGAGGAACGGTCAGGTGGCCCTCCAATTGAGAGGAACCCCTCAATGGATGGCTCCAGAGGTGGTAAATCAGGTGGAGCAGGGGCCTGCTTCTGATATTTGGTCTTTAGGCTGCACTGTGCTGGAGATGGCCACTGGCAGGCCTCCATGGAACCAAGTTTCCAATCCCCTTGCTGCGATGTATCGGATCGGATGCACAGAGGAACTGCCTGAGTTACCTGCATCACTTTCACCTCAGATCCGGGATTTCTTAGAGAAATGCTTTAGGAGAGACCCCAAGAAGAGGTGGACCAGTGTAGAGTTGTTGAAGCATCCTTTTCTAAATGAGCTCTGCTCTGCCATGGAGGAAGAGGAGGTCAGTAGGGGTCCAGTGTCCCCAACAAGTAATTTGGATTTTGGGAATCAGGTATGGGATTCCTACTCTTCCGAGGCTACTCCCATTTTGTCACTCAGCATCCCAAGCCCAACAGGGGAACGTGCTACAATGGCCGACAGTAATAAGTCAATTGAGCAAAGCCAGAGGCGTTCCCCCAAGGACAGAGTGATGGCACTGGCCTCAGCTTGTGAGTATAAAGTTGCTGACAGCCCTAATTGGTTTGCAAGCCCCTCTAGTCAGTGGATTGTCGTGAGATCTTCCAGAGACAAATCTCCAACTTTAGATAACCGCTTGTCGAATAGTAATGCTTCCTCCATCCATGAGCTTCCATTGACAAAAGAATGCAGTGCCAACTGGGAAGAGTTGGCCCCAAGAGGTGAACTAGATGAATGTTTGGATTCTGTAGTTCCTATAGCACAGACTCAACGGGATTCATCTTCCAGCATTTGTTCTGAGACTCTGCATCATGATTTGATTTGGTGGTCATTGACAGCCCAATTGGCTAATCAAACTTGGGAATTTTATGGAGATTTCTCTCATCAAAGCACTGCTGATAGTGATCCTCGCATCCAGAACAGATCCGTCCTAGGAAAAACGTTTTATATCTTCAGAGATAAGGGGTACTCTTCTACTGAGGCAGGGGCAGCTTGCTGCCCCTGCTGTAATACTTGCACTGCACAATGTCCTCATCTAAGTATGATAAAAGCTCAACTGTACATTGGCTGCATAGCAAATGAATTTTTTTGTAATTTTGAATCAAAATTAATTCCAACTGAGTTTACTTGGCTACATGTATGTTTGCGATTTAGCTTGCATTGCATTGTTGTTATGTGTCTAATTCCTAATTCTTAATTCTTTCTGAGTGTAGAAATTGAGTGTAGAAATTTATTTTAGTGTGTCATAAATAATATTAATAATAATATATTTTCAAGGTCATAGTTAAATTAATATCGATTTGGTATATGAGATCTTTTTGTTTGTGGCATAAAGGACTCTCTCTACTTAACAATGTAACTACTAAAGTTTATAGAAATGTAACATACTCTACTCTTCCAAATTTGAACCTATAATCTCCTAAAATAACACCAAATCCTTATTCAAATATCTCAAATATTACATACCTCAAATTAAACTATCACATTATAACCCACTTCATAAACCTGTACAAGATAGAAGAAATACGCTTACCTTTCTAGCTACCTCAAGTATTCCCATACAACTTTATCTTAGCTACCCAATAATTAAGCATAGAGCGTCTCGACTTATTAGGTCACTGCCCACTAGATTTTTATGTCTTATTCACTCTTTAACTGGAACATGAAGAAATGACAAAGTGAAAGAGATGATTTTTAATCCCCTGGCATAGTGTTCCACACGATTTTGAACTCTTTATAAGCATTATAAGCAGGCCTCGTTTTTTTCATAACCAAACTTTTTTCAATTTTCCATGTTATTGTTTTTTATTAAAAAAGGTGTTTTACAATTCAGTATATCTAACCATTAAAAAAAAATTATTATCCAATAACATTTATTAGTTTTTAAATTTTACAGAAAAGTTAAAAATACTAAAATCAGTATAAATTTTATTTAAATCTAAATCTACCAATTTTTAATGTTTGACAAATCTAAATTAAAAATAAATATATATTAATTCTTATTAAAAACAAGTGTTCTTTTAACAACTATTAAGTTGTATAATACACCTTTATCTAAGTGCAAAAATCCCTTTTTTTTCATATCATTTTCTTATTATATTTTAAATTTTTATAAACATAAATGCAATTTAATACAAAGTATTATATTTTAAATTAAATTCACATAAAAATGTTTATGATAGTGTTCTACAAATCAAATTAAAGATTCTACTAATTCCGCTAACTTTTTATGTTCCAAATATAAAAGCAAAACCTAGTTCAGTTGTAATTGTCTCTTTTAAGATACGAGGATGAGGCTGTGATTTGGAGAATCAGTTCATGTAATAATTGAAATGCAAGCATAACCATTATTTAAATTAATTGTTTGAGTTATATATGTAAGTTATTTAACTTGTGTTTAATGAATATTGATAGGTTACAATTTATTCAATGTAAATTGATTTTTTTAGTGTAATACTTTTAATATTCAGTCAATAAAAAAATAAAAAATTATTTAAATTATATATAAAAATTAGTATAGTCATTTAAATTGTGTTCAAGGAATATTGATATGCTACAACTTATCTAATGTAAATTGATATCCAATGTAAACTGAACTGTAAATTGATATCCAATGTAAACTGAACTCTTATAGATATAATACTTTCAACATTCCATCAATAAAAACATATAAAAAATTTGATTTTTTTTTATGGTAGAGAGTTTCTTGCAATTTTAAGCCCATATAGACAGAGACACACTAAGATCAGATTTATGGAGGCTTGATTCTGCATCTTGTTAAGCTTTTTCCCCGGCATAACTTTTGGACAATTTAGAAGAAATGTGACAAATCTAGTTAAATTAACTTCATACTTACTTCAGAAGAACCTCATATGAGATTACCAACAATGCCATAATTTGTTTATAGATGAAATTGGGGACTGAGCTTACTCCTGATTTGATTTCTTCTATTGGGAAACGATTACTCCCTTGAAAACTCCACCTCTTTAGTTGTTTGTCATTTCATGTCCTGCATAATCCTTTAGATTCACGATAATACTTATCAGTTTGAGCGATTTGTCAATTATTTATGAATAAGAAATATTATAGCAAAGTAGTACAAGTGTTGTTCTTTCTGGATTTTCAACTGTTTACTTGGAACCGAAACATAACTCAATGCTTTCGTAGATAAGGGGAAGGAACTTTAATGCTTTCATAGATAAGGGGAAGGAGCTTTAATGCTTTCGTAGATAAGGGGAAGGAACTTTAGATGAGGAAATGAGTAGAGTAATGGAATATGTGGTCGATATGCATTATGTCAATTTACATCCATGTAAGTGTATTAATACATTATTTTGAAAATCAACTTGTCATGGGTGGAGAATCTAAAGATGGATAGCATAATGCATTAGCATATCTCCCCCTTTTCTAGATGTTGTTGTAGATGCTTGATTGATCGATTAATGGAATCTGATAGCTTCATGTATATGGAAGTGACACACACTCACCAGCCTTTTATTGCTTAAACCTCTATTCTTCTAGGTTAGGAAGGCCAACCTTTGTTCTTTTAACAACTATTAAGTTGTATAATGCACCTTTAACTAAGTGCAAAAATCCCTTTTTTCCATATCATTTCCATATTATATTTTAAATTGTTATAAACATAAATGCAATTTAATATAAAGTAATATATTTTTAAATTAAATTCGCATAAAAATGTTTACGATAGTGTTCTGCAAATCAAAATAAAGATTCTACTAATTCCGCTAACTTTTTATGTTCTAAATATAAAAGCAAAACCTAGTTCAATTGTAACTGTCTCTTTTAAGATATGAGGATAAGGCTGTCATTTAGAGAATCAGTTCATGTAACAATTGAAATGCAAGCATAACCATTATTTAAATTAATTGTTTGAGTTATATATATATATAGTTATTTAACTTGTGTTTAATGAATATTGATAGGTTACAATTTATCCAATGTAAATTGATTTTTTTAGTGTAATACTTTTAATATTTCATCAATAAAAAATAAAAAAAAATATTTAAGTTATATATAAAAATTAGTATAGTCATTTAAATTGTGTTTAAGGAATATTGATATGCTACAACTTATCCAATGTAAATTGAACTGTAAATTGATATCCAATGTAAACTAAACTCCTATAGATATAATACTTTCAACATTCCATCAATAAAAACAAATAAAAAATTTGATTTTTTTTATGGTAGAGAGTTTCTTGCAATTTTAAGCCCATACAGAAAGAGACAAACTAAGATCAGATTTATGAAGGCTTGATTCTGCATCTTGTTAAGCTTTTTTCCCCGCATAACTTTTGGACAATTTTGAAGAAATGTGACAAATCTACTTAAATTAACTTCATACTTACTTCAGAAGAACCTCATATGAAATTACCAACAATGCCATAATTTGTTTATAGATGAAATTGGGAACTAACCTTACTCCTTATTTGATTTCTTGTATGCAGCAACAATTACTCCCTTGAAAACTCCATCTCTTTAGATGTTTGTCATTTCATGTCGTGCATAATCCTTTAGATTCACAATACTTATCAGTTCGAGCGATTTGTCAATTATTTCTGAATAAAAAACATTACAACAAAGTAATAGAAGGGTTGTTCTTTCTGGATTTTCAACTGTTTACTTGGAACCTAAACATAACTCAATGCTTTCGTAGATAAGGGGAAGGAGATTTAGATGAGTAAGTAAGTAGAGCAATGGAATCTGTGATCGATATGCATTATGCCAATTTACATCCATGTAAGTGTATTAATACATTATTTTGAAAATCAACAATTTTTTAAAATCTTGAAGAAAACTTTTAAGTTGATACTTTAAACCTCTCTTTTTTCTGACATACATGACCAACATAAGATTACAGAATTGAATATTCAAAGTTGTCATCAAAGATTGATTTGCTATGACGTATTTTAATGAAAAAAATTGCTTTATGATCATCGATGCTTCCAAGTTTCTATGACTATACATTATTCACATTTCAGAAATAAATGCAACTTGTCATGGGTGGAGAATCTAAAGATAGATAACATAATGCATTAATAATAATAATTAATTAATAAACATGCTTATGCAATAAGATTTTATAATAATAATTAATTAAACATGCTTATTATTATTATTATTTTATATATTTACGTAAATGTATTTGTTCACCTTCTCTGGAAAAAAATGTATTTGTTCACCTAACATTCAAAGCTATTCACATTTATTTTTGGACTTCTTGTCCAAATTGATGGTGTAGAGTTATCGCTAAAATAAATGGTGCTCCAATAATGCTTCTACCCCATAATAACAAGTTTATATATAATTTAATAGAAGACGGTGTGAGAACATGCGGTCGTCTAATATTGTTCTTTGACAATATTCGTGCACGATACTTATAATTATGATTTTTTATAACTATATAAAAATCTTATGCGTGTTCCTCCCAAATTTTTCTAAAAAAGCTGCCCTCTAGCATCTAGATGTATAGATATTTACTTCGATGTTAATCCTTTTGCACGAGATCCAAAATTATAACGAGCCTCGATATCAACTACCACGACACTTTATCGCTCGTGGCTGCATCATGTGCACATGTTACTTGTTTCTTGATTTAGATTACTTGTATAGTGAAAGATTTTGCAAAGTTGGTGACTTAATAGGTATTTTTAAGTGTTCATGTTTCGTTCAAAGATTTTGCAAAGTTGGTGACTTAATAGGTCTTTTTTAGTGTCCATGTTTCTTTGGTGAGAATCATGTCATGATAGTGGAATTAAACATTAAGATGGTGACCCTAGAGCTTGGATCTTAGCCTAGAAACACGAGAGCTTAGCCTAAAAACCATAGTTGGTAGCGTAAACCCTAGTTTGCATTCTATTCACAATGAAACCCTATTATGTAGTCTAAGATCTAGCCCTAAATTATAATACATATAAAGATTAAATCATTTTCATTGTACATATATATTCACCTGCATACATTTGAATCCAAATCACTATACACATATATGCATAGTTTCTCATCTATATATCAAGGGTGCATACAACTAGAAAACCGTTGTACCTAGCACCGGATACCTAATTTAGAAACCTAATGGTTTGAAATTGGTTGTACCATGAGGATTTTTATATGGTGGATACGCACACCTATGGCAACCTTCTCAATGGATGGAAAACCTAATATTATCAGAACATTAGTAAGGCTTAGTCCAACATGTAGTAATGCTTACATGTTCTAGTGTTGATGACGCACTAATGGATGCATGCAACTTGATGGCGATTGTAGTAATGGGCATGGTATTGGTGAGAATGATGTCATGATAGTGGAATTAAACATTAAGATGGTGACCCTAGAGCTTGGATCCTAGCCTAGAAACACGAGAGCCTAGCTTAAAAACCCTAGTTTGTATTCTAATCACAATGAAACCCTATTATGTAGCCTAAGATCTAGCCCTGAATTATAATACATGTAAAGATTAAATCATTTTCATTGTACATATATATTCATGTGCATACATTTGAATCCAAATCACTATACACATATATGCATAGTTTCTCATCTATATAGCAAGGGTGCATACAACTAGAAAACCGTTGTACCTAGCACCGGATACCTAATTTAGAAACGTAATGGTTTGAAATTGGTTGTACCATGAAGATTTGTATATGGTGGATATGCACACCTATGGCAACCTTCTCAATGGATGGAAAACCTAATATTATCATAACATTAGTAAAGCTTACTCCAACATGTAGTAATGCTTACATGTTCTAGTGTTGATGACGCACTAATGGATGCATCCAACTTGATGAGGGTGTATTTGTGATTCCATTGATGTAATGCACTTGTCCTAAATGTCTTTAACAAGTGTCTGAGTGTCCAATAGATGAATTATGATGTCCTAATACCCCTCTATCCCTTCCAGACAAAATTCAACAGCATTTGGGGTATTGGAGTAACAAGTTGGTGTGTGGAGGTGGATATAGCCTCAAAAATACACCTCATAGTAGTCATTTATTGTAATGTCAACTATACATGTGTTTAAGTCAACGTGTCTACATAAAATTAGATCGCTATCACATAATGATAAATTAAGGAAGTCCTAATTGTAAATGGTAGTGGATGTGATGGTCATCAAATCAAAGGTGGCTATATCCGTGAGTGAGAATTAATGATATAGCTATACATCGTGCTCAAGGTTGTCCTATTTGTATGGTGACAATTGATTAAGAAATGATTCCATAACTTGGTTATTAATTTGTTGCATGATCTTAAGTGGACAAAATGGTCAAAATAAATACTAGTGACGACATTTCATTATGTAGAGTATGGACATTTTGGATCTCATTATGTAGAGCTATTAAAAATCATGTTGGATCTCATTTTAACATTTTGACGAAAATGGACATTTTCTATTTTTAAGTATTTTTTTCCTAGTACTCAAGTTTTCAATATATATCTTATGTGCCATGAGGTGTGATTTGTCCATCCATTTATTCCGTTTGTTTTTAGATTAATTCTCACACATGATTTTGTTTGAGTTAGCCTATGTTTACAATGTTTTCTTAACATAGATACCATTAGAAGCTTTTACATGTGGAAAGATAAACCAAGCTGAACTATGATATCCATCTTTTCTTCTAAGATCTAGGTAAAACCCAAATTTACACTACATCACATCATGATACACACAACATGAGACAACCACATTAGACAACGAGATATATAAATCACATAACTGAAAATCCATGTACATCGAGGCTACAAAACTCATCCAAACATATACAATTTCTGGAAAATAATAAAACATGATTCCCAATGTACGTACAATGGCAACTCGTGCCCTACACAAAATGAGACAACTCATGCCGTAGATACAAAATACATGGCAACTCGTGCCGTAGATACAAAGTACATCAAAACTGGTGCACAAAAGTGCCACATCATGGCTAATGTACATAACACGTGGTGTGTCAAGCATTGTGACCACCACCGTCACTCCCAGGCGCAGATCCAAAGTCGATCTTCCTACTCTTCGAGCTACCGATGCCTCGGGTCTTTCTCCGTCTAGGACTAGACCGTCTCTCCGGGCTCTGGAACAAATGATATAAGATACCATCATTTTCAAGCATTTGCAACATTTACCACATTTATAAAACAAATGTAGAATTCGAATCTTAAATAAATCACCTCTGACGTGAGTGGGAAACGTTGGACAGGTGTCTTGGATATGCAGAGCCTCTCAGCAATTCCAGCCTACAACATTTACAACAATCATTTCATTGAAAAGCAATAATTGCTTAAATTAATTTTTGTTAATGCATCAAAATATTTCATAAATTAGCTTGATTCTCACCGTGAACACCTCCAACGATGGACATGGTTGGGCTTCTGGGCTAGCAGGTGGAGCAGATGGCCGAACAACCAGCTCCGTTGCAGTGATGGGGGGGGCGCAAATGTAGTGGCAGCCACTACAGGTGCAACCACTGGAGATACTGATGAGGATACTGGAAGAGTAGATGCCACAATAGTGGTGGGAAGTGGGGATGATATGGTGGGAGAAGACACAGTGGTATGGGGTGGAGGAGGATGCCGTGGATGATGAACCCCTACCGGTTGTACGATAGAGGGTATCGAACGAAAAGGGCTAGGGGGGATGTTGAGGGGTGGTGCATGGGAGGGCAGTCCTGCATGGAGGGAGGAGGATGGACGAATGGGAGGTTGTGGATGAAGAGGGGAAGGTGGAACGAAGGGGGGGCGTGGACGAATGGGGGAGGATGGATAGACATGGGGGCATGGATAAATTGGGGAGGATGTATGGACGAGGGGGGGGGGGGACGAGGGGGGAGGATGGATGGTGGGGGCAGTATGGCCGGAGAGGGGGGGTTGGATGGAAGGGAGGAGTCTAGATGGAAGTGAGGGGGGGGGACTCATTGGAGAGGGTGGATACATAGGACTAAAATGGGGAGACGCGGCTGCTGGTGGCACCTACTTATACATTTGTAATATAACAATTTAGTAAACAAACAATAAATTAAACCATAGTAAGTCATAACAAATCAAATTAAAAGCATGCTTATAACTACACATTGTACCTGTGTATATGGTGATGTGCCAATCCCTGACGAGGGTGGTTGATCACCGTAGTCACGCAACACCTGTGGACAACAAAATGCATGCATGTTATGAACATGTTAAACAAGTCATTATCTAGGCAATCAAGATATTCAAAAACATTGTACGAACTATGAACGTGTATGCCATAAATATAAATACTTGAGTAATATAAATGACATAAGTAATAAAAATATTGTGTCAGGTACTGAAAATACCTCCGTGTGGGGTGCCGCAATTTCAGTTGCAGCTGCCATTGCTGCATCCGGGTTGGGAGATCCTACGTTCTCCCATCTTGGTGTATCAGCTCTGAATAACTGTACATTGAAATAATAGTTTAATTCAAACAAAAATACTTTAAAAATAATTTACATGTTATCAAGTGATGATTGAAAACACATTAAAAAAATTGCTGACCTGATCCATATAACAACCCTCGATCGCGCCAGGGCAAGTGTGCCCGCAATGGGGACAAAGATGTGGAATTTCCCCTGTCGAACTGGAATGCCCAGCATAGCTACCACCGGTCACGGGTATATCCTGGCCCTGTCGTGAAGGCCCTGCACCTGGATCTCTATCAAGGTCAACCAACCTCCCCACTGTAGTCGCTGCTACAAAGGAGGTGTGTCTGAGGAGTCCACGTGCAACATTCCTCATTACCACCTCGATCTGATCAAGCTTGTGGGGAAACTGAGGTGGCTGGGGAGAGGGGTCGGGGTCGTGCCTCGGAGCTGGTGGTCCTCTCAGTGGGTTCTTCCTGGCAGCAGGTTGATCTTGGGCAGAGCCACGCCCAACACCCTAGAACTCGGTTATGTCAAAATAGTTGACATGTAAATCGAGGAAAAACTCAGCCCACAGTTGGCGAAGGAAGTACTGTGGAACCTCCCTATTATTGCAGGGAGGTTTATCGTACACCATGAACCACCTCCGCATCCAATTGTCTCTCCACGGTTAGTAATGACACCAATCCATGCAGACACGTGGCTTTGTAATGTTCGGTGGTTGGTTTGTTTTCGGATCGGTGAACATACTATATAATTGGGCTTTTGTAATGTTCAAATCTTTTATTGCTTCCTTGGAGATGCCCGTGGAGTAGTACTCTCGCATCCTAGCTCTAAATTGAGTCATGTCGGTCAATTGCTAGTGTGCATGGATGAGGGAGTCAATTGAGTTCTCAATTGACGTGGCAAGAGACAATCGAGATGGTTCCTCCGAGTTTCTAAGTTCGCGAGTGTGCACTCGCATTTCATTTACATAATGGTTAAGGTCATCTTGTTCAAAATTGGGTTGGGGGTTTTGGTTTTGTTCGGCATTTGGATTGTGTTCACGGTTTTCTTCAGCATTGGGTCCAAGGTCTGGGTTTTCTTGTGTTCAACCGGACTCGGGGTTAACATCTTGTTCACTCATTGTCTCAGTTTACAATCTGCAATATAAAATTGGTTCATTGTTTTCAAAATTTGGGAATTATTTACAATTAAATAAACAAAAAAAATAACAAAAATTGACACAAATAATGAATAAAATGAAAAAAAAAGTGATATTTACCTATTAATCGAAGCGTTGATGAGTTTGTGGGTGTTGTTGGATGGTTTTGAAGTCGATTTGGCCTCCTTTGGTGGTTGAATCGACGCGCACGCGGAGGAGGAGGACGCGCTCAGCCAAATGGAACAATGGGGAAATTGTGCTCTATTTTATTTGTGTTTTTTTAACAGAGGCATGTGCGCATCACCTTTGCGCGCAAGCGCCAACAATGTGCACGTGCCTCAGTTCGGTACCGAACCTAGCGGCGCATGCGCGCTGCCTTAGGTGCGTATGCGCCATTTTTTTTTCCACTAGCGTGCCCCTATTGCAACGAAAATGGGGACCATCTTCGTGCACCCGCCCATATATATAATTACGAAATGCAACTAATGAAAATAAATAGTTAAATACATTTTTTAAATACACTGATTAATTTACAAAAGCTAAATTTTTTTAAAAAGTAATTTTTTAAGGGTTTTAGAGCTTTTCGAGCCTACCTCACAGTCTGGAGGCCATGGAAGCAAGAGGGACTCGTTGGTGGTGGTTGTTGGAGACGGCTTTACAAAACCTCGTTCGAGCTCACAAACCCTCTGTCGAGTTATTTCAGATAGCTTGTTCGAGACTTTGAACAATAGTCATTGAGATAATAAATTGATGGCAGTTGTTTTCTAGTTTTATAACACTTTGCAAGTGCTCAATCGAGATATTGTCTCGATCGAGATACTTTCTTGATTGAGATAATATCTTGATCAAGCTCCTAACCCTCGATCTAGATATTGCTCGATCAGGGTTTTAATCAAACCCTCGGTCCAGCAATAGAGCTCGATTGAGGGTTAATGAGAGGCTCGATCGAGAGTTTTTAATTAGCTTGATCGAGCACTTTGTTAAGCCCTTGATCGAGCTTTTAAATGCTCAATCGAGGGCTTAACAAAAGCTCAACTGAGCTCATTTTTTCCGCCTTTCGCCGGCCAAAAAGTGTTACCCATCTTCATGGGAACACCTAAGGATGTTAATGGAATCAACACCAAGAGAACTCAAAGAGGAAGAGATTGTCCATCAACTACTTGGCAATATATGGATATGGATGGAATGAACTTGGTCGAATCCCAACATCACGAGGTGGATAAGAGGAAGCCCACATCATACATTTGTTTCCTTAAGCATAATTTCCTTTCATGTTTTGTAAATGAAAACCATTTCTAGGTGTTTTTTGTAAGATATATACAAGTAGGAAAGTTGGGACATCCTTTGCAAAGGGTAGAAGTCTTCATTTTAAAGGAGGTTTTGAAAATTTTGGACATATGATTCACATATTGTTGCTAGTTAGCTACCTCTTCTTTGTATTACTATGCTAATCAATGTAGTTGCAACAATTTATTAATACAAAATATGACCACTTTGTTAAAAAAAATTATAACAATATAGGAGATGACCTTAAATTAAGGTTAGTAAAAATAAATATAAATCGACCTTAATATAAATGTTCAATGGTGGGTCTATAATTCACAGTAATTCACATTGTAGATTAGATACTCTTTCGACCATAATGATCTTGTCCCAGAAGTTGATTAAAAAAAGATGTAATAATTCTGAAAACACACTCTAACATATTTTTTTATTTAAATTGTGTCTCCTATAGTTAACCTTAATATTTCCCTAAGATGATAGTAGACCACTTTTTTATGATGAGAATATATATATATATATATATATATATATATATATATATATACATAAATTATTGATGAATTGCGTCAATTGGATCTAGCCCAAGTGGTTGTGGGATGGAGTGGAGTGTTATCCTCCCCACGTAGGTTCTATTCCTATAAGAGACATGATGAGTTCATGACTACAACACAAAATCTAATGCCTCCAATTGCATCAAATCTTGTGTTACACCATTCTACTTTAAACCCAACTGACCTTAATTATCAACATGAACTCGTAAGAGGTCATAACAAGTGGCAAGTCTTGGAAAGGGTTCAACATGCACACATTGAAGTATTAGAGTAGCACAAGGGGCCTTTGGTACTCCCTCATGCCTTAGGTCTCTTTGATCCTTGTTTACACAAGGGTAAAGTACCATTCTTTATATGGTGCATTCAAGAGATATGCTTGGTCGCGATGGGATTAAGAAAATAATTTTATTTTATTTGCAGTTCATTATTGGGAGGGCATTAGTGGAGGAAAGTTCCAGGCTTATGTTCTCTCAGGATCTAGATACACCCCTTTTGACAAAGGTAAGTTCATGACCTTTGGTTCCCATGGGTCTTGGGTATCTATTGTTAAGAATCTTCATGAATTTGAGTATATCTCCACATGCACGTTCTCTGTTGTGCATGGTTTTATTGTTGATGAATGTATAGCTCTCCCCTATCTTAGACTTAGGCAACTCTCTAGATTATCACATAATTGAGAAGTGTGTTTGCTTGTGGGTTTGTTGCTTGCAGATTGTCAGGTCTTTGCTTTCATTATTCCTTAGACTGCATATGTTTCATTGTTTTTCTTTAATGGCCAATCCCTTGGGATTAGGCTATGTCGATACTGATAATGTAGCTAATATCAAGAATATTTTAAGGAAAATGAATACTCAACTTGAAGGCATGAAACAAGCCATCAAATATCTCAGTGTGCATTTGGAAAATTTAGATATGCACTATAATATTATTATTGGTTTCTCATGAGGGTCTCAATTAGTTATAGAGCACTCTTTGGAATCAATTGGGTCTGTTAAAGAACAGTCAGAGGAGGAAGAGACAGTCCAACAAATCGACCTTGTCGGGATTGATTAACAACGTTCAAGTTAACATTGATCTAGAGCAAGAAGATGTACTAATGGAGGAAGCCCACCGTGGGCATTAGTTGATTAACTCTATTTTTGTATGGTGCATACTTGTATCTTTTTTCTCATCCAGTACAGTGTAAGGCAATACAAATTCATATTTGATAGGAGGTTATAAAGAGTTATCAAACTTCGTTATATGAAGGCCCAACTCTTTAGAGTATTTTTAAGATTTTGTATATTTTGGACATTGTGTATTTCTGAATCATCTACAACCTCCTTTTAATATAATTGCCCTCCAGGTTTAACAAAAATAATAATGTTTCAAGTTAAATTTAACCTTTTCAATATTAATGATTCTAGACAAACTTTTAACTACCAAATAAAGTTACCATGATATGACTACCAAACAAACTAACCATGATATGACACAATTTATACTTTGCAACTTAAAAAAAAATCAAAATTATATTTTCAGTAGTTAACATTTACCTTAATTTTATTTAACATTTCACTCAATAAGATATCATTATTCAATGTTAATTTATTAAATAATATTAAAATAATAATAAAAAGAAAATAATTCAATATTGATTTTGAAAAAAATTAAAAAAACCATATAAAATAAATAAATAACAAATTGTTAACATTGTTAATTTTTTTCCCTTAAATTAAATAATGTTTTTGGGTTTTTTTAAAACTTCTTTCTTTTTAAATATCAAATATATATATATAAAGGATACGGTGGTCAGTTGGTGGAGATAGATAGATTTCATTATTCCATTGAAACATCTTGTGGCTTAGATGACCAGCTCCAAGAAAGTGGTATTTTTACGTAAAAAATACCAAATATATAGAAAGAAAATTATATTAATACAACACACAAAAAAAAAAAAAAATATATATATATATATATATATATATAAAGACTCCGTAAAATGTTTCACAATGTTTATATGGTCTGTGGTATGAGAGAATAAAAGGTCACGTGCATGCATAGCACCTTATCCTTCACATTTGAATATATTAAAATTTATTTGTCTTCACATTTGATTCTAATAAAAATAATAATGTTATTTGTGAGAAATTACTTCCATTATCTATCTTATTGATTTAATCTCCTCATTATGGTAGATCCACAATGAACTTGAGTTGTGCAAGTTGGGTGCCATGTAGGATTCTTTACTTCACCTCATTAGAGTGCGTCTCGATTGAGACTTTACACCCCGTGTTTCCAACCTAAAAATGGATTATAAATTCAAACGATAAAAACAAATTGACATGAACCCGCGCAAGAAATGAATTCGTTGAATCGAATCTTCAAATATCATAATCAAACCGCCCTTACTCTCACTCTCATTTATCTTCCTAAATATCATAATCAAACCGCCCTTACTCTCACCTTCACTTATCTTCCTAATAACCAACATACATTCCAAACAAATGAATTTATTTTTTTAACGCAATCCTAAGAAACTCACGTTTGTCAATCAATAAAAGCACGTTTATCAATCACTAAAAGCATAAGCAGAACCATGTGCGTAATCACTCGCAAGGGACCTATATAATCTCGGCGAAAGCAGCGGCAATCTCCAATTACACACGAGAAAACAAATCATTCTGTGAGTTCAGTTGGAACTCGGGAGAAAATGGGAATCGAACTCGAGACTCGGAGAATCGAGGAGGGAGGATGGTTGAGAGGGGCTATTATTGGGGCCGGAGCTTCTGGGACAGTAAAATCCGCAGCCAGTTTTAGCGTTGCTTTGGAGAATGAATACCAGATTTTGCGGGGTCTGGATTCTCCATTCATTGTTACCTGCCTGGGGCGCTGTTACACCGTCGAGAACAGTGAAAAGCTGCACAATTTGTTCATGGAGTACATGCCAGGTGGCAGTGTAGCGGATCTGCTGATTAAGTTTGGAGGTCAGCTTGACGAATCCGTAATCAGGGCATACACGCGTGGCATCCTATGTGGGATCGATTACCTCCACAGGCGGGGATTTAATCCATCTTTTTCAAAGTCCACAAATTATTCTCTCAAAATATATTTGGTCATTCAAATTTGTATATCAATATAAAACATGAGAATTGCAATGTTTAAAGCTTAATTGATGGTTAACATGAAAATGATAAAAATGTGAATTCAATAAATCAACAACAAAGTTGAAAGAATGAATCAAATAAACTTTGAATTTTTTTAACACATTAAATAACAATTAGATTTCATAATAATTTCTTTAAATGAATAAAGTCCAATACAATTATATTTTATATTTTATTTTAAATTTAAAATATTTTAGCATTATTATTATTAAAATGTAATAATGTGTATACTTAACTGTTTTAGCTTTGAAATTTAACTATTTCTTTGTAACACATTTTAAATAATAATTAAATTTCATTATAGTTACCTTCAATGAATAACATCCAATACAATTCTATATTATATTAAAATTTAATAATGTGTATATTTAAATGTTTTAAGCATTAAATTGTAATTTATATGATTATCGTAGATAAAACATTAAATTGTAAATTATATAATTATCATGAGATTTATTTGTTGTTTCAACTAAAGGGGTACATTGGATGTAAATGTGCCACATATACACTTTTAAATGAAAATCTACCAGTAAAGTGCAGTGCAATCGGAAAATAATGCAATCAAATACAATGCATGCAATCGAAAAATAATGTGATTTATGGTAAATTACTTTTATTATCTTATTGATTTAAAACTTTCATTGTGGTGATCGACTCCGGGGTTGACTAGGACAGTTATTTAGACTGAATCGTGACTCCTTGTGCTTAACAATTTAACATCCATGATTTTCGGATCAACTTGTGATAAGAAAGATAAACCTTTGATGGTACCCCATGGAGATGTTAGAAAATGAAAAATAGTAACACAAAATAATTGACGTGGACCCTCACGGGAGGCGAATTCGTTGAATTGAAGCCTCAAAGATCATAATCAAACTGCACTTCAGTGGGCTAGATATTTCACTTTCTCAGTTCTTACCCACGTTCTTAACGAACATATATACCAAAGAAGGAACTTAATTTTTAACGCAGTCCTAAGAAAGGCACGCCTGCCATTTAAAAAAGTATGTGCGTTGCCTAGTCTGCCGAAGTGGACACGTGTCATATAGCACTCCAAACTCGAATAGGCTATGCAACCTAACTGATGGCGAATAGCGATGACGTGTCATACGGTAAATTAGAAATCCACGTGCGAAACCGATCCCACGTGACTTCGAAGTTGAGCAGCTAGAAAGAAACGAAAAGCACAATTGCAAGTGCCACTGACTTCCACACGAGTCCTTTTACAGCAATTTCCCACGTGGCCTTTATAATCTCGAAAAGAGAAACAGTGGTATGATATATCTGCCGATGTGGAACGAAAATTTTGATAAGAGTCTTGGTATTTTTCATACAATTTAATTTACCTTTTATGCAAATCTATGAATGTCAATACATTTCATCTTATCAATTTTTAATATTTTGTAAATTTTTCTTATATAATTTTGTAAAACTAAAAAAATTATTCATAATAATAAATTCACTAACATAACTTGATTGTAATGTGTATTATCAAAGATGTTGTACAATAACATTAAAAATTCACCTAATGCATATTTTTTTGACCAAACAATATTTCAACAACATAAATAGTAATAAGATCATACGATGTGAACAAAATCCGCAAGTTCTAGTTTTGAGTTTTGACTGAACCCGTATATATAAACAAAACGGCATATCTCCAATACAAATACAGTGTATATCATTTATTTAATCTCCACTAAACTTGAGTTATACAAGTTGGATACCATGTATTTACTTCACCTAATTAGGTTGCCTCTCGATGGAGACTTGTGAGACTTGGCAAATGAAAATTGGATGATAAAGTGTAAGGATACATGAACCCGCAGTAGAGACGAATTTGTTGAATTCAAGCTTCAAATATCATAATCAAACCTCCCTTATTCTTTCAACATGGCCATGAGTGAAGTTGCGATAGATATTTAACTTTATTCATCTTCCTAACGAACATACATTCCAAACAAATGAATTTAATTTGTTAACGCAATCCTAAGAAACTCACGTTTGTCAATCAATAAAAGCAGAAGCAGATGCATGTGCGTAATCACCAGCAAGGGACCCTATATAATCTCGGCGAGACCAGCGGTAAACACACGAGAAAATTAAAATAGCAAATTATTCTGTGAATTCAGTTGGAACTCGGGAGAAAATGGGAATCGAACTCGAGACACGGAGAGTCGAGGAGGAAGGATGGTTGAGAGGGGCTATTATTGGGGCCGGAGCTTCTGGGACAGTCAACCTTGCTATGAAAAGCTCTAATGGCCAACTCTTTGCAGTCAAATCCGCAGCCAGTTTTAGTGTTACTTTGGAGAATGAATACCAGATTTTGCGGGGTCTGGATTCTCCATACATTGTTACCTGCCTGGGGCGCTGTTACACCGTCGAGAACTCTGAAAAGCTGCACAATTTGTTCATGGAGTACATGCCAGGTGGCAGTGTAGCGGATCTGCTGATTAAGTTTGGAGGTCAGCTTGAAGAATCCGTGATCAGGGCCTACACGCGTGGCATCCTATGTGGGATCGATTACCTCCACAGGCAGGGAATTGTGCACTGTGATATCAAGGGAAAGAATGTTCTTGTGGGTGCCAGTGGTGTGAAGCTTGCTGACTTTGGCTCTGCCAAGAGGATTGGTGATGAGAGGAACCGTCAGGTGGCCCTCCAATTGAGGGGAACCCCTCAATGGATGGCTCCAGAGGTGGTAAATCAGGTGGAGCAGGGGCCTGCTTCTGATATTTGGTCTTTAGGCTGCACTGTGCTGGAGATGGCCACTGGCAGGCCTCCATGGAACCAAGTTTCCAATCCCCTTGCTGCGATGTATCGGATCGGATGCACAGAGGAACTGCCTGAGTTACCTGCATCACTTTCACCTCAGATCCGGGATTTCTTAGAGAAATGCTTTAGGAGAGACCCCAAGAAGAGGTGGACCAGTGTAGAGTTGTTGAAGCATCCTTTTCTAAATGAGCTCTGCTCTGCCATGGAGGAAGAGGAGGTCAGTAGGGGTCCAATGTCCCCAACAAGTAATTTGGATTTTGGGAATCAAGTATGGGATTCGTACTCTTCCGAGGCTACTCCCATTTTGTCACTCAGCATCCCAAGCCCAACAGGGGAACGTGCTACAATGGCCGACAGTAATAAGTCAATTGAGCAAAGCCAGAGGCGTTCCCCCAAGGACAGAGTGATGGCACTGGCCTCAGCTTGTGAGTATAAAGTTGCTGACATCCCTACTTGGTTTGCAAGCCCCTCTAGTCAGTGGATTGTCGTGAGATCTTCCAGAGACAAATCTCCAACTTTAGATAACCGCTTGTCGAATAGTAATGCTTCCTCCATCCATGAGCTTCCATTGACAAAAGAATGCAGTGCCAGCTGGGAAGAGTTGGCCCCAAGAGGTGAACTAGATGAATGTTTGGATTCTGTAGTTTCTATAGCACAGACTCAACGGGATTCATCTTCCAGCATTTGTTCTGAGACTCTGCATCATTATTTGATTTGGTGGTCATTGACAGCCCAATTGGCTAATCAAACTTGGGAATTTTATGGAGATTTCTCTCATCAAAGCACTGCTGATAGTGATCCTCGCATCCAGAACAGATCCGTCCTAGGAAAAACGTTTTATATCTTCAGAGATAAGGGGTACTCTTCTACTGAGGCAGGGGCAGCTTGCTGCCCCTGCTGTAATACGTGCACTGCACAATGTTCTCATCTAAGTATGATAAAAGCTCAACTGTACATTGGCTGCAGAGCAAATGATTTTTTTTGTACTTTTGAATCAAAATTAATTCCAATTGAGTTTACTTGGCTACATGTATCTTTGTGATTTAGCTTGCATTGCATTGTTGTTGTGTGTCATTGTTGTTGTGTGTTTGATTCCTAATTCTTAATTCTTTCTGAGTGTAGAAATTTATTTTAGTGTGTCATAAATAATATTAATAATAATATATTTTCAAGGTCATAGTTAAATTAATATCGATTTGGTATATGAGATCTTTTTGTTTGTGGAATAAAAAATTCTCTCTACTTAACAATGTAACTACTAAAATTTATAGAAATGTAACATACTCTACTTCTCCAAATTTGAATCTATAATCTCTTAAAATAACACCAAATCTTTATTAAAATATCTCAAATATTACATACCTCAAATTAAACTATCACATTAAAACCCACTTCATAAACCTGTACAAGATAGAAGAAATACGCTTACCTTTCTAGCTACCTCAAGTATTCCCATAGAACTTTATCTTAGCTACCCAATAATTAAGCATAGAGCGTCTCGACTTACTAGGTCACTGCCCACTAGATTTTTATGTCTTACTCACTCTTTTAACTGGAACATGAAGAAATGACAAAGTGAAAGAGATGATTTTTAATCCCCTCGCATAGTGTTCCACACGATTTTGAACTCTTTATAAGCATTATAAGCAGGCCTCGTTTTTTTCATAACCAAACTTTTTTCAATTTTCCATGTTATTGTATTTTATTCAAAAAAGGTGTTTTACAATTCCATATATCTAACAATTAAAAAAAAATTATTACCCAATAACATTTATTAGTTTTTAAATTTTACAGAAAAGTTAAAAATACTAAAATCAGTATAAATTTTATTTAAATCTAAATCTACCAATGTTTGACAAATCTAAATTAAAAATAAATATATATTAATTCTTATTAAAAATCAACTTTAAATTATAAACACTTTTTATTATAAACAGTTATTTGAGTTTTTTAAAATAATTTCTTTCATTATAAATAAAAACAAGTGTTCTTTTAACAACTATTAAGTTGTATAATGCATCTTTAACTAAGTGCAAAAATCCCTTTTTTTCATATCATTTCCATATTATATTTTAAATTGTTATAAACATAAATGCAATTTAATATAAAGTATTATATTTTTAAATTAAATTCGCATAAAAATGTTTACGATAGTGTTCTGCAAATCAAAATAAAGATTTTACTAATTGCGCTAACTTTTTATGTTCCAAATATAAAAGCAAAACCTAGTTCAGTTGTAATTGTCTCTTTTAAGATATGAGGATGAGGCTGTCATTTAGAGAATCAGTTCATATAACAATTGAAATGCAAGCATAACCATTATTTAAATTAATTGTTTGAGTTATATATATATATATATATATATATATATATATATATAGTTATTTAACTTGTGTTTAATGAATATTGATAGGTTCAATTTATTGAATGTAAATTGATTTTTTTTAGTGCAATACTTTTAATATTTCATCAATAAAATATAAAAAATTATTTAAGTTATATATAAAAATTAGTATAGTCATTTAAATTGTGTTTAAGGAATATTGATATGCTACAACTTATCCAATGTAAACTGAACTGTAAATTGATATCCAATGTAAATTGAACTCCTATAGATATAATACTTTCAACATTCCATCAATAAAAACAAATAAAAATTTTGATTTTTATTATGGTAGAGAGTTTCTTGCAATTTTAAGCCCATATAGAAAGAGACAGACTAAGATCAGATTTATGAAGGCTTGATTCTGCATCTTGTTAAGCTTTTTTCCCCGCATAACTTTTGGACAATTTTGAAGAAATGTGACAAATCTAGTTAAGTTAACTTCATACTTACTTCAAAAGAACCTCATATGAAATTACCAACAATGCCATAATTTGT
Organism: Larix kaempferi; assembly: GCA_027924585.1. NCBI lineage: Eukaryota > Viridiplantae > Streptophyta > Pinopsida > Pinales > Pinaceae > Larix > Larix kaempferi. The sequence continues at coordinate 2,164,217 of BSBM01000410.1, read as the reverse complement.
TTATAGATGAAATTGGGAACTGATCTTACTCCTTATTTGATTTCTTGTATGCAGCAACAATTACTCCCTTGAAAACTCCATCTCTTTAGATGTTTGTCATTTCATGTCGTGCATAATCCTTTAGATTCACAATACTTATCAGTGCAAGCGATTTGTCAATTATTTAATAAAAAACATTATAACAAAGTAATAGAAGGGTTGTTCTTTCTGGATTTTCAACTGTTTACTTGGAACCTAAACATAACTCAATGCTTTCGTAGATAAGGGGAAGGAGCTTTAGATGAGTAAGTAAGTAGAGCAATGGAATCTGTGATCGATATGCATTATGTCAATTTACATCCATGTAAGTGTATTAATACATTATTTTGAAAATCAATAATTTTCTAAAATCTTGAAGAAAATTTTTAAGTTGATACTTTAAACTTCTCTTTTTTCTGACATACATGACCAACATAAGATTACAGAATTGAATATTCAAAGTTGTCATCAAAGATTGATTTGCTATGACGTGTTTTAATGGAAAAAATTGCTTTATGATCATCGTTGTTCCAAGTTCTTACAACTATACATTATTCACATTTCAGAAATAAATACAACTTATCATAAGTGAAGAATCTAAATATAGATAACATAATGCATTAGTAATAGTAATTAATTAATAAACATACTTATGCAATAAGATTTTATAATAATAATTAATTAAACATACTTATGCAATAAGATTTTATAATAATAATTAATTAAACATACTTATTATTATTATTTTATATATATTTACGTAAATGTATTTGTTCACCTAACATTCAAAGCTATTCACATTTATTTTTGGACTTCTTGTCCAAATTGATGGTGTAGAGTTATCGCTAAAATAAATGGTGCTCCAATAATGCTTCTACTCCATAATAACAAGTTTATATATAATTTAATAGAAGACGGTGTGAGAACATGGGGTCGTCTAATATTGTTCTTTGACAATATTCGTGCATAAAAATCTTATGCGTATTCCTCCCAAATTTTTCTAAAAAAGCTGCCCTCTAGCATCTAGATGTATAGATATTTACTTCGATGTTAATCCTTTTGCACGAGATCCAAAATTATAACGAGCCTCGATATCAACTACCACGACACTTTATCGCTCGTGGCTGCATCATGTGCACATGTTACTTGTTTCTTGATTTAGATTACTTGTACAGTGAAAGATTTTGCAAAGTTGGTGACTTAATAGGTCTTTTTAAGTGTCCATGTTTCGTTCAAAGATTTTGCAAAGTTGGTGACTTAATAGGTCTTTTTTAGTGGCCATGTTTCTTTGGTGAGAATGATGTCATGATAGTGGAATTAAACATTAAGATGGTGATCCTAGAGCTTGGATCCTAGCCTAGAAATACGAGAGCCTAGCCTAAAAACTATAGTTGGTAGCGTAAACCTTAGTTTACATTCTATTCACAATGAAACCCTATTATGTAGCCTAAGATCTAGCCCTAAATTATAATACATATAAAGATTAAATCATTTTCATTGTACATATATATTCATCTGCATACATTTGAATCCAAATCACTATACACATATATGCATAGTTTCTCATCTATATATCAAGGGTGCATACAACTAGAAAACTGTTGTATCTAGCACCGGATACCTAATTTAGAAACCTAATGGTTTGAAATTGGTTGTACCATGAAGATTTTTATATGGTGGATACGCACACCTATGGCAACCTTCTCAATGGATGGAAAACCTAATATTATCATAACAATAGTAAGGCTTAGTCCAACATGTAGTAATGCTTACATGTTCTAGTGTTGTTGACGCACTAATGGATGCATACAACTTGATGGTGATTGTAGTAATGGGCATGGTATTGGTGAGAATGATGTCATGATAGTGGAATTAAACATTAAGATGGTGACCCTAGAGCTTGGATCCTAGCCTAGAAACACGAGAGCCTAGCCTAAAAACCCTAGTTGGAAGCGTAAACCCTAGTTTGTATTCTAATCACAATGAAACCCTATTATGTAGCCTAAGATCTAGCCCTAAATTATAATACATGTAAAGATTAAATCATTTTCATTGTACATATATATTCATGTGCATACATTTGAATCCAAATCACTATACACATATATGCATAGTTTCTCATCTATATAGCAAAGGTGCATACAACTAGAAAACCGTTGTACCTAGCACCAGATACCTAATTTAGAAACGTAATGGTTTGAAATTGGTTGTACCATGAAGATTTTTATATGGTGGATATGCACACCTATGGAAACCTTCTCAATGGATGGAAAACCTAATATTATCATAACATTAGTAAAGCTTACTCCAACATGTAGTAATGCTTACATGTTCTAGTGTTGATGACGCACTAATGGATGCATGCAACTTGATGAGAGTGTATTTGTGACTCCATTGATGTAATGCACTTGTCCTAAATGTCTTTAACAAGTGTCTGAGTGTCCAATAGATGAATTATGATGTCCTAATACCCCTCTATACCTTCCAGACAAAATTCGACAGCATTTGGGGTATTGGAGTAACAAGTTGGTGTGTGGAGGTGGATATAGCCTCAAAAATACACCTCATAGTAGTCATTTATTGTAATGTCAACTATACATGTGTTTAAGTCAACGTGTCTACATAAAATTAGATCGCTATCACATAATGATAAATTAAGGAAGTCCTAATTGTAAATGGTAGTGGATGTGATGGTCATCAAATCAAGGTGGCTATATCCGTGAGTGAGAATTAATGATATAGCTATACATCGTGCTCAAGGTTGTCCTATTTGTATGGTGACAATTGATTAAGAAATGATTCCATAACTTGGTTATTTATTTGTTGCATGATCTTAAGTGGAGAAAATGGTCAAAATAAATACTAGTGACGACATTTCATTATGTAGAGTATGGACATTTTGGATCTCATTATGTAGAGCTATTAAAAATCATGTTGGATCTCATTTTAACCTTTTGACGAAAATGGACATTTTCTATTTTTAAGTATTCTTTTCCTAGTACTCAAGTTCCCAATATATATCTTATGTGCCATGAGGTGTGATTTGTCCATCCATTTATTCCGTTTGTTTTTAGATTAATTCTCACACATGATTTTGTTTGAGTTAGCCTATGTTTACGATGTTTTCTTAACATAGATACCATTAGAAGCTTTTACATGTGGAAAGATAAACCAAGCTGAACTATGATATCCAACTTCTCTTCTAAGATCTAGGTAAAACCCAAATTTACACAACATCACATCATGATACACACAACATGAGACAACCACATTAGACAACGAGATATATAAATCACATAACTGAAAATCCATGTACATCGAGGCTACAAAACTCATCCAAACATATACAATTTCTGGCAAATAGTAAAACATGGTTCCCAATGTACGTACAATGGCAACTCGTGCCCTACACAAAATGAGACAACTCATGCCGTAGATACAAAATACATGGCAACTCGTGCCGTAGATACAAAGTACATCAAAACTGGTGCACAAAAGTGCCACATCATGGCTAATGTACATAACACGTGGTGTGTCAAGCATTGTGACCACCGCTGTCACTCCCAGGCGCAGATCCAAAGTCGATCTTCCTACTCTTCGAGCTACCGATGCCTCGAGTCTTGCTCCGTCTAGGACTAGACCATCTCTCCGAGCTGTGGAACAAATGATATAAGATACCATCATTTTCAAGCATTTGCAACATTTACCACATTTATAAAACAAATGTAGAATTCGAATCTTAAATAAATCACCTCTGACGTGAGTGGGAAACGTTGGATAGGTGTCTTGGATCTGCGGAGCCTCTCAATAATTCCATCCTACAACATTTACAACAATCATTTCATTGAAAAGTAATAATTGTTTAAATTAATTTTTGTTAATGCATCAAAATATTTCATAAATTAGCTTGATTCTCGCCGTGAACACCTCCAACGATGGACATGGTTGGGCTTCTGGGCTAGCGGGTGGAGCAAATGGCTGGACAACCAGCTCCGATATAGTGATGGGGGGGGGGGCGCAGATGTAGTGGCAGCCACTATAGGTGCAACCACTGGAGATACTGATGAGGATACTGGAAGAGTAGATCCCACAATAGTGGCGGGAAGTGGGGATGATATGGTGGGAGAAGACACGGTGGTATGGGGTGGAGGAGGATGTCGTGGATGATGAACCCCTGTCGGTTGTACGATAGAGGGTATCGAACGAAAAGGGCTAGGGGGGATGTTGAGGGATGGTGCATGGGAGGGAAATCCTGCATGGAGGGAGGAGGATGGACGAATGGGAGGTTGTGGACGAAGAGGGGAAGGTGGAAGGAAGGGGGGGCGTGGATGAATGGGGGAGGATGGATAGACATGGGGGCGTGGATAAATTGGGGAGGATGTATGGACGAGGGGGGGGGGGGGCGAGTGGGGGAGGATGGATGGAGGGGGGAGTGTGGCTGGAGACGGGGGGCTGGATGGAAGGGAGGGGGTGTACGTAGGGAGGGGTCTAGATAGAAGCGAGGGGGGGGGGGACTCATGGGAGAGGGTGGATACATAAGACTAAAATGGGGAGACGCAACTGCTGGTGGCACCTACATATACATTTGTAATATCACAATTTAGTAAACAAACAATAAATTAAACCATAGTAAGTTGTAACAAATCAAATTAAAAGCATGCTTATAACTACACATTGTACCTGTGTATATGGTGATGTGCCAATCCCTGACGGGGGTGGTTGATCACCGTAGTCACGGAACACCTGTGGACAACAAAATGCATGCATGTTATGAACATGTTAAACAAGTCATTATCTAGGCAATCAAGATATTCAAAAACATTGTACGAACTATCAATGTGTATGCCATAAAGATAAATACTTAAGTAATATAAATGACACAAGTAATAACAATATTCTGTCAGGTATTGAAAATACCTCTGTGTGGGGTGCCGCAATTTCAGTTGCAGCTGCCATTGCTGCATCCGGCTTGGGAGATCCTACGTTCTCCCATCTTGGTGTATCAACTCTGAATAACTGTACATTGAAATAATAGTTTAAGTCAAACAAAAATACTTTAAAAATAATTTATATGTTATCAAGTGATGATTGAAAACACATTAAAAAAATTGCCGACCTGATCCATATAACAACCCTCGATCGGGCCAGGGCAAGTGTGCCTGCAATGGGGACAAAGATGTGGAATTTCCCCCGTCGAACTGGAATGCCCAGCATAGCTACCACCGATCACAGGTATATCCTGGCCCTGTCATGAAGGCCCTACACCTGAATCTCTATCAAGGTCAACCAACCTCCCCATTGTAGTTGCTGCTACAAAGGAGGTGTGTCTGAGGAGTCCACGTGCAACATTCCTCATTGCCACCTCGATCTGATCAAGCTTGTGTGGAAATTGAGGTGGCTGGGGAGAGGGGTCGGGGTCACACCTCGGAGCTGGTGGCCCTCTCAGTGGGTTCTTCCTGCTAGCAGGTTGATCTTGGGCAGAGCCATGCCCAACACCCTGGAACTCGGTTATGTCAAAATAGTTGACATGTAAACCGAGGCAAAACTCAGCCCACAGTTGGCGAAGGAAGTACTGTGGAACCTCCCTATTATTGCAAGGAGGTTTATCATACACCATGAACCACCTCCGCATCCAATTGTCCCTCCACGGTTAGTAATGACACCAATCCATGCAGACACGTGGCTTTGTAATGTTCGGTGGTTGGTTTGTTTTCGGATCGATGAACATACTATATAATTGGGCTTTTGTAATGTTCAAATCTTTTATTGCTTCCTTGGAGATGCCCGTGGAGTAGTACTCCCGCATCCTAGCTCTAAATTGAGTCATGTCGGTCAATTGCTGGTGTGCATGGATGAGGGAGTTAATTAAGTTCTCAATTGACGTGGCAAGAGACAATTGAGATGGTTCCTCCGAGTTTCTAAGTTCGCGAGTGTGCACTCGCATTTCATTTACATAATGGTTAAGGTCATCTTGTTCAAAATTGGGTTGGGGGTTTTGGTTTTGTTCGGCATTTGGATTGTGTTCACGGTTTTCTTTGACATTGGGTCCAAGGTCTGGGTTTTCTTGTGTTCAACCGAACTCGGGGTTAACATCTTGTTCACTCATTGTCTCAATTTACAATCTGCAATATAAAATTGGTTCATTGTTTTCAAAATTTGGGAATTATTTACAATTAAATAAACAAAAAAAATAAAAAAAATTGACACAAATAATGAATAAAATGAAAAAAAAAACATGATATTTACCTATTAATCGAAGTGTTGATGAGTTTGTGGGTGTTGTTGGGTGGTTTTGGAGTCGATTTGGCCTCCTTTGGTGGTTGAATCAATGCACATGCGGAGGAGGATGACGCGCTCAGCCAAATGGAACAATGGGGAAATTGTGCTCTATTTTTTTGTTTTTTTTTAACAGAGGCACGTGCGTGCCACCGTTGCGCGCAAGCGCCAGCAACGCGCACACGCCTCAGTTCGGTACCGAACCTAGCGGCACGTGCGCACTTCCTTAGGTGCGTACACGCCATTTTTTTTCCACTAGCGTGCCCCTATTGCAACGAAAATGGGACCATCTTCGTGCACCCGCCCATATATAATTACAAAATGCAACTAATGAAAATAAATAGTTAAATACATTTTTTAAATACACTGATTAATTTACAAAAGCTAATTTTTTTTAAAAAGTAATTTTTTAAGGGTTTTAGAGCTTTTCGAGCCTACCTCGCAGTCTGGAGGCCATGGAAGCAAGAGGGACTCGTTGGTGGTGGTTGTTGGAGACGGCTTTACAAACCCTCATTTGAGCTCACAAACCCTCTGTCGAGCTATTTCAGATAGCTTGTTCGAGACTTTGAACAATAGTCATTGAGATAATAAATTGATGGCAGTTGTTTTTAGTTTTATAACACTTTGCAAGTGCTCAATCAAGATATTGTCTCGATCGAGATACTTTCTCGATTGAGATAACATCTTGATCAAACTCCTAACCCTCGATCGAGCTATTGCTCGATCAGGGGTTTAATCAAACCCTTGGTCCAGCAATAGAGCTCGATTGAGGGTTAATGAGAGGCTCGATCGAGAGTTTTTAATTAGCTCGATCGAGCACTTTGTTAAGGCCTTGATCGAGCTTTTAAATGCTCAATCGAGGGCTTAACAAAAGCTCAACCGAGCTCATTTTTTCCGCCTTTCGCCGGCCAAAAAGTGTTACCCATCTTCATGGGAACACCTAAGGATGTTAATGGAATCAACACCAAGAGAACTCAAAGAGGAAGAGATTGTCCATCAACTACTTGGTAATATATGGATATGGATGGAATGAACTTGGTCGAATCCCAACATCATGAGGTGGATAAGAGGAAGCCCACATCATACATTTGTTTCCTTAAGCATAATTTCCTTTCATGTTTTGTAAATGAAAACCATTTCTAGGTGTTTTTTGTAAGATATATACGAGTAGGAAAGTTGGGACATCCTTTGCAAAGGGTAGAAGTCTTCATTTTAAAGGAGGTTTTGAAAATTTTGGACATATGATTCACATATTGTTGCTAGTCAACTACCTCTTCTTTGTATTACTATGCTAATCAATGTAGCTGCAACAATTTATTAATACAAAATATGACCACTTTGTTAAAAAAAATTATAACAATATAGGAGATGACCTTAAATTAAGGTTAGTAAAAATAAATATAAATCGACCTTAATATAAATGTTCAACGGTGGGTCTATAATTCACATTGTAGATTAGATACTCTTCCGACCATAATGATCTTGTCCCAGAAGTTGATTAAAAAAAGATGTAATAATTCCGAAAACACACTCTAACATATTTTTTTATTTAAATTGTGTCTCCTATAGTTAACCTTAATATTTCCCTAAGATGATAGTAGACCACTTTTTTATGATGAGAATATATATATATATATAAATTATTGATCAATTGCGTCAATTGGATCTAGCCCGAGTGGTTGTGGGATGGAGTGGAGTGTTATCCTCCCCACGTAGGTTCTATTCCTATAAGAGACATGATGAGTTCATGACTACAACACAAAATCTAATGCCTCCAATTGCATCAAATCTTGTGTTACACCATTCTACTTTAAACCCAACTGACCTTAATTATCAACATGAACTCGTAAGAGGTCATAACAAGTGGCAAGTCTTGGAAAGGGTTCAACATGCACACATTGAAGTATTAGAGTAGCACAAGGGACCTTTGGTACTCCCTCATGCCTCAGGTCTCTTGGCTCCTTGTTTACACAAGGGTAAAGTACCATTCTTTATATGGTGCATTCAAGAGATATGCTTGGTCGCAATGGGATTAAGAAAATAATTTATTTTTTTTGTAGTTCATTATTGGGAGGGCATTAGCGGAGGAAAGTTCCAGGCTTATGTTCTCTCAAGATCTAGATACACCCCTTTTGACAAGGGTAAGTTCATGACCTTTGGTTCCCATGGGTCTTGGGTATTTATTGTTAAGAATCTTAATGAATTTGAGTATATCTCCACATGCACGTTCTCTGTTGTGCATGGTTTTATTGTTGATGAATGTATAGCTCTCCCCTATCTTAGACTTAGGCAACTCTCTAGATTATCACATAATTGAGAAGTGTGTTTGCTTGTGGGTTTGTTGCTTGAAGATTGTTAGGTCTTTGCTTTCATTATTCCTTAGATTGCATATTTTTCATTGTTTTTCTTTAATGGACAATCCCTTGGGATTAGGCTATGTCGATACTGATAATGTAGCTAATATCAAGAATATTTTAAGGAAAATGAATACTCAACTTGAAGGCATGAAACAAGCCATCAAATATCTTAGTGTGCATTTGGAAAATTTAGATATGCACTATAATATTATTATTGGTTTCTCACGAGGGTCTCAATTAGTTATAAAGCAGTCTTTGGAATCAATTGGGTCTGTTAAAGAACAGTCAGAGGAGGAAGAGACGGTCCAAAAAATCGACCTTGTCGGGATTGATTAACAATGTTCAAGTTTACATTGATCTAGAGCAAGAAGATGTACTAATGGAGGAAGCCCACAGTGGCCATTAGTTTGATTAACTCTATTTTTGTATGGTGCATACTTGTATCTTTTTTCTCATCCAATATAGTGTAAGGCAATACAAATTCATATTTGATAGGAGGTTATAAAGAGTTATCAAACTTCGTTATATGAAGGCCCAACTCTTTAGAGCATTTTTAAGATTTTGTATATTTTGGACATTGTGTATTTTTGAATCATCTACAACCTCCTTTTAATATAATTGCCCTCCAGGTTTAACAAAAATAATAATGTTTCAAGTTAAATTTAACCTTTTCAATATTAATGATTCTAGACAAACTTTTAACTACCAAATAAACTTACCATGATATGACTACCAAACAAACTAACCATGACATGACACAATTTATACTTTGCAACTTAAAAAAAAAAATCAAAATTATATTTTCAGTAGTTAACATTTACCTTAATTTTATTTAACAGTTCACTCAATAAGATATCATTATTCAATGTTAATTTATTAAATAATAATAAAAAGAAAATAATTCAATGTTAATTTTTTTTTTTTAGTTTTGATTCAAAATTAATTCCAATTGAGTTTACTTTGCTACATGTATGTTTTTCTACCTACGATTTAGCTTGCATTACATTGTTGTTGTTTGTCCAATTCTTCTTGCAGAAATTTATTTTCATGTGTGTTACACAAATCTTTCATATGTATCAACAACATATCTCAAATGGAACTATCATACCGATAACCCACTTCACTTGCATGCACAACGGATACAAGGAATAAACTCATATGTCTAGCATAGGTAACCTCAGGTAATCTCATAGAACTTTATCTTAGGTACCCAAAATAATTAAGCATAGACCGTCTCCACTTACTAGGTCATTGCCCACTAGATTTTTATGTCTTATCTCTTTAACTCCAACTGAAAAAATGAGAAAGTGAAGGGATGATTTTTAATCCCTAGGATAGTGTTGCACACAGGATTTTGACGTCTTTATAAGCAGATCTCATTTTTCTTCATAACCAAGTCTAACCATGGAAACCTTCTTCAATTTTCAGAACCAAGCCTTGAAACTTTCTTTAATTTTAAGTCCTGTTGTTTGCAAGGTCTTTTACAATTCAGTATAAAAGATTACTAAAAAAATAAATAATTTATTAAATTTTTATATAAAAATATTTTTAAAAAAAATCAGCATAAATCAAATCCAGAATTATCAAGCACTAAAAAAATGTTATACGTGAAAAAATTTGATCTATTTCTATCTCAAAAAAATTAACCTTCTTGATAAATCTAAATCTAAGTTTAAATTAGATATATACTTATTCTTTTTAAAAATGAACTTTAAACCTTAAACACTTATTTGTAAACATAATGCTATCATACCCCAACAAAAAATGCCCAAACAAGGATGATATATTCCGAACAAAACTGACGATGGCCAAACAATAATTATATATTCTGGTCCCGTAGCTCAGTTGGTTAGAGCATTGGGCGTATGATTAGAATAAGGGCAAGCTGAAGGTCGCGGGTTCGAGCCCCACCAAGACCATATGGTTTTTATTTGTTGAGTCAGTGTATTTCATCGATATCGAACTGTTAGCTTTTCTGGGTCCCCTGAATGGCAGTCTTCCGGGAAAGCTGAAATACTTGGCTTGGTGGAGACCAAAGGGAGTTCGTTTTTAGTTAGCTAAATCACGGTCTTTCATGGAAAATTGAATTACTTCATTAATGTTTGGAAATTTAATGTTCAACCATGCCCAATTGGGAAAATGAAAAGGTCCCATTGTAGGGAAGGACAGAGTTGTAAAGGTGATATATCCATAGTATTGGTTTCTCTCGGAGGCTCGGTGCAATTGTTTGATAATTATAGGTTAGGTTTAGGTTTTTTTTATGGTTACAAATTATTGAAAAAAGAACGTTGTTATGATCATACTGGTATAACTTAATATAATGTATATACTTCTATAACTTAATATAATGTATAAAAGTATATCGAGTTCATCTTAATCTTGTAAAAAAGTTCAATTTTTAATTATTTTAAAGTTTACTTTAAGTATACATAAGGAGGTTGTAGGTATTGTAGGGCACTAGTTTAAATATGGTTGAATTTATGGGGTTATCAAATATTGTTGTTGTTAGTTCAACTACTCTTTATCGGGATATTATGGGGAAAATGAAGTTATTCTACAAGGTTTTTCTTGGAAAAGAAAAAGAACAAGAACAACGAATAGGAAAAAATAATGAATCTAATGTTGGGATTAATAATAATGCCAACTAGGATCATAACAAACTCAAACAAGGGCATAAGATTAAAACTTATGCTATTTGTGGGGATGATCATTATGCTCATGAATGTCCCAAGCTCGTTGAACTTAAACAATTAAGGGATCAATTACCTAATCATAACAACCCACAACATTGAAGAACCTGCTTTCTCATCATAATTTTGTTGCTAAGCAAGGAGGAACACCTAATGCTTTGACTGTGTTAGGCACCTTCCAATCATATGACCCTTCTTTCCATAAAAAAACTTTGATTATTGTTGATATTTCGAATCTGCAAGTGCAAAACCATAATTATAGGATACGTATCCTTGAACCTTCTACCAATAAGAAGACTATGCCTCCCCCTATGTTGCCCCCCTACAAATTTTGCAAGTACCTAAGTTGCAGGTTAAAACTACATTGATGATGCCCAATGCTACTTTATGGAGAATGATCCACAGTCATGATACTAGGGTTGCTCATGGTCTATGGTATCACAAATTGGTGCAATTCCCTTATGTTATGTTTGCTTTAGAGGCGTTGTAAACTTGTTCTTCGCAACTTAAGGCCTCGTTGAACATTATTGGAGGTATTAATCCTTTGAATCTAGGTTGATGGCAATTGATTTAAAGAATGTTGAATCATTTCTCGCTCATTATGTGGCTTTTCATGTCATAATTATTGTTAAGGGATTTTGACATTCATCGATGCATAGTCGATGCAGGAGCTTTGTTGCATGTCATGTTGGTGGTAATCTAGATGAAAGTGAACTCTTCTAGTATTTTCCTATTACATATTATTTTGAAATATTTTGATGGGAGCCTTTCCCAACTTATAATAGTCTTTTCTAACTCACATATTACCTTAGGAGACAAAGTTGATTCAATTATGTAGAAGTTGTGAATGCTCCTTTGGACTACAACATACTACTTGAGAAGAACTATATGTGTGAGATGAATGCAGTTGTGTCTTCTATTTTTGTAGCATGCAATTTCCCCATGAAAGGAAAGAGGTCATCTTTGAACAACATATAAATAGTACTAACCCCACTTAAAATCCAAATAATATTTTCCCCTTTGTATGTGTTAATAATTTGATTCCCACAATTTTGAATGTTGCCCATGGTCTTTATAAGGAGTTGTCATTGTTGGGGGCATTCTTTAGTGCTCCTCACAAGTACCTTATGTGGCTTTCTCCTGACTTTTTTAGGCCTCCACTCATGTTCAACATAAGCTTTTAGCATCATGCAAAGAGACTTATTGTGTGACTAGGGATTCAACTTCACATTCGACTGCATCTTCTAATCCACCTTTTTCTTTGGACTTATTACTCCATGTTGATGAAGAGTTCCTTGAGGCCTTGTTTATTTTTGGATTGGATGAATATTCAATTGAACCCTTAAACTATATCTCTGTTAGTGATGTTGATAATTACCATGCCTCTTTACATACTTCATCTACTTTGGAAGAGGATAACTTGATTCAACCCTAATAGACATGGTTCATGTTGTCATCGAATGGGACATTATCAAATAGTTTAAGGTTGAGAACACATCCATGGATTTAATAAGACAATAAGGATTTGATATGACTTTTCAACTATTATTTCATGGGTGAAAAATACAGGACTTGATTCTATGTAGGTGGATTTGGATCATTCTTAGATATGGTTAACTCGATAAGTTATATTCTTGAACTAGTATATCGGTTTAGATCTCACATTTGTAATGTTGCATTTGAACCTTTTTCTACCCAAATTTGTCGCAAGATTGCAAGTATTTTAGCCCCTTCTACTTCTTCACCTTTGCATGCATCTAACAACATAGTCCTCTCATGATGGGCTTCTTAGAGTAGCATCGCTTAGTCAATTGACATCCATCCCAAGAATTTTCCATAGAATCAAGAACCCTTCTAGATTGACCAGGTATTATGAGCATTGTTCTTTCCTCTCATCTCTTTCTACTCACTCCCATAAGGGCTCTCACCTTTTTATTTGGTCATTTGTTGCTACAATACTTGTTTTTGCTTGCTTCCATCCATTGTTTGCTACAATTGTTTGTGTCATGTTGATAGCATGTGAATCATCGACATTAGACAGGAGGCATGTACTTAAGTGTTCATTGATTACTTTTGATCTCCCCCCTTGGTTACTTCCATCCATAAATTCCCTTGCATACTTGAGAACACATTTGTTTGCATTGTGAGCCCCCATGTCCGTTCTTTAATATTTAAAATTGAATAAAATCAACCTAAACATTTAAAAATATCTATAAAAAAATATAAACTATTACAAGTTAGAAAAATTTTGCAATTTGTTAAATCCCAATAATTTTTGTTTGGAAAATCGTTAAAGGCATCGCATTCCCTTCCCTGACTTATCCAACCCACAAAGTAGAGATATAGCTTAGGTTCAAAATTCTCCATATAATTTTGAACTCTTCAAAACTCCCATACCATTCTAATTCATACATGTGCTAAAATAAATAATATCGTAGAAATAAACATACAATAAACTCATTAAAACCCGGAATTCCATATCTATTTCTTTAATAAACATATAATAAAACTTAAATTGCATAATTATAAATAAGAAATAAGAAATAGAGAGCGTAGATTGATCATTTATCTTTTAACCAAGATGATCTAAGAAATTTGTTACATGTGAGAAATTTGTCACGTGACGGAATTCTCTGGATCGACACTTGTGAACCTTGTGCTTAACAACTTAACATCAATGATTTCGGGTCAACTTGGGATAAGGAAGATAAAACCTTTGATAGCACACCGTGGAGAATGTGTCACAAAATGAAAAATGGATCATAAATAGTAACACAACAAATTTGACACGGACCTTCACGGGAGGGGAATTCGTTGAATTCAAGAAGCGAATTCGTTGAATTCTCACCCACCCTTTTCAAGTGCAAAAGTCCTCCTTTAATGTAACTTCTAAACACATATTTATTTTATTTATTAAATTGACATAAAAATGTTTATGCTAACGTTTCTCGCAAATTGAAATATATAATAAATATATATATATATATATATATATATATAACATTATTTTAATTTTATCACAAGGGTGAGGATTTGGATCTAAGTAAAAAGTGTAAAGTTTATTTCCTCACCATTTGATTTGATGCTTAAATTAATTTTAATCTAAAAATTCTATGCAGTATCTAAAATAAATCAAAATTCATCTGAACTCTCCAAAACATTGCTTCAAAATGAGATAAATCCCAAGTATAAAATTGTTACCTAGATTACACATATTAGTCTACTTTGTCCTTTTTACTTATAAGAATACCAAATATGAAAGCTATTTTTTTATTAATAGTGTGATGATTACATTTTATTTGCAAATGTCAATATAGGTGATGTCAACTTGCATGGAATATATTTGCACTGTCTTCCAAATTAAACTCGCTCGTTTCTTTATATGTTCTTCTCCAAATACTTGAACATTTTAGCTTTCTTTTTTAGGTTATGTTTAGACAACACTTTAGCTTTCTTTTTTAGGTTATGTTTAGACAACATTTTAGCTTTCTTTTTAGGTTATGTTTAGATAACATTTTGGGTTTTTTTGTCTTGATGAAGAGATTTGGAGATTTACTCTTAGTGCAATTTATACAAAATGATTTAGGTTTTTGTTTATATATACAAAGAGATTGGGTTTGATATTCATTATCATTCACCATCATCATTTTAATCAAGTTGTATCTCATAAAGATTATCATGGTCATTGCAATATTGTTGAGTAGTTTTATTTGTTCACTTATTATATTCTTGATAGGTTACTTTGTTCCATTTGATAAGCATAGCCATGGATTTATAGTCACGAGGGCCATGGAAGTGTTGTAACACTCTAATTAATGTCATTCACTCTTGATAAATTACTTTGCACCACCCTACATGCATGTGGTCCTCTAAATGTGAAGTATTTTCTAGTTGTGAAGTGAGATATCATCACTAAAGGAAAGGGTATTGAAAGGTATATATTTCTACTGAAAGTTTTGTGATGGAAAGATAAAAATATACTAGCATACCCCCAAATCGGGGGAAATGAAACGACGAATAGAACTTTGATATGTTGCAAAACGAGAGAAAGTTGTGTGTATGTATTTAAAGCAAGTCTAACAAATGTATTTGTGGAAGTAGGCAATGGAGTGTTATCTTGTAGGAAAGGGAATGTTATCCTTCGATTGTAGGAAATTATTTTTATACATATAGTGACTTGATTACTAAGGCCAATACATTATCTTGCCTTGGAAAAACATGGACCTCCTACATACTTATAGGTCTTCAAGGAGCTAAAGCACTCAAGATGGAATGTCCCATGGGAATAATTAAAGTAACATCACATGTTGACGTTGATTACAAAAACACATAATTTCTCTCATCAACGAAGTGAAGCAACTTGGTATAAATGGAGATCCAATATCACACGCCCAATACCATTGAATATTTCTTGGAACAATAGCCTCGTGTAAGGGCTTGGAGAATTCAAACCTTTGTTTTGGTTTTAAAATGAATTTTAGAGTTGCTTCCTTGGTTTTGGGCTTAAATATGAATATTTAAAGTTTCTCCCTTTGTTTTAATTTAAAGATGAATTTTAAAGTTTCTTTATTCAAGATAATGGTAGGTCCGTGTTGCGCTTTGTATGCTCTTCTTGAATAAACATGTAATAACGAAAGTTTGGGGAATTAAGACGGTTACTCAGGCAGATCCTATTTCCCAAACTTTGATGGAGAATTTAGAAATGGCATGGTACCAAAGATGGAGTGATTATGTATTTGGGAGCTATCTGGTTGTTTGGTTATTTTAAATTGGGAAAAGCGTGTGACAACTTCGAGGAATATTCACATTCTAAGATAACGCAGAAGCTAGCTGAGACGCCATCAAAGGCTTGAGAATTGATGATTACAAGATTATTTTAATTAATGTCTTCAAAAGTGCAGTGCAATATGCTACTACTCCTATGAATCCAATGCTTAAAAAAGATGATTCAATGTCATGGTTGAGGATATCATATATACTTGTTGGACATATATATCATGTACTGATAGTAGAAAATCTAGATATTTGACAGTACCGTAGCAGGCAGCATTGGAAATCAAGTTTCCATTGTAATGCAATATATATAAATATTTATTGCATGGTTGGCAAATAACATTGGGATTGCAGTTTGAAATTTCGATACCAAGCATTATTAATGAATTTTTTAGAGCTAATTGAAAGCATTGTCTGTCTTCCAGTGACAAATAGAATCTCCACTTCAAATGTGGTGAGATATTTCTTCTCCTACAAAGTAAATGGACTCAATATTTCCTCTTTTATATTAAGACAATTCCAATGAGACTGAAAGCACACTTTTTTCATAACTAGGCCCACTACAACATTTCCAATAGTAAATGTAAAGCAGTAAATGAATGTTTTATATGAGTAATGTTGTATTGGAAAAGTAGGGCATAAACATTAAATTGTCAAGTGTAATACAACGATAACGCTATACCTCTAGCTCAACGTGGTTAATTCAAGTCTTGTGAAATGGATGACAACGAATGCCACCACGAATCAAAGTGAGGCAACGGTGGTCTTGTGGCATCCAACAACTTGGGGTTAGGATAGGTTCCAAGGAAATTGGTCTTGATGAGTTGTCTAGTGTAGACTACGATCCTCTTTCAGATGACCCGTGGAGGAATGCATGTAGCACACACATGTGCGTGTTGATCACAAACTTTCTAGGGTTGATCACCCAACAGCTCCACTCTATGAACCGCCTTAAGATGTGTGAGAGTTTTCTTTTCGATCAAACCATTTCTTTCTAAACCATTGATTCTCTTGTGCTTGATTCTCCTGTAGTATAATCCAGAGAAATCTGTGAGTCAGTAATGGTGTCTAGACTGCATAGATGTGTTATGTGGTATAGGAATCACATAGCTGTTATAGTGAGGTTGTTTATGTTTGCCAATCAATGATCATGTTGCATGCTTGATTGTTTTCTGCATTCTGCTTCCTGCTACGAGCTTTTCTTAGCATTGGTTTAGGCTACACTGTACGTTTTCTTTACATCTCCTCTTATTCAATGCATAATATTGTCTGGTTGGAGAAGAAGCAACAGTTGTTGGAAACCTTGCAATGGGATTCATGGTCATCTACATTCGCACATTCGCATGGTTCAACATTTGATCGAGAAATGCCTTCTATTTCACATGGATCTTTGTGATTGTGTCCACACTCTCCCCAAACATGCCAACATTCATCCTTGCATCACTCTCACTTCACTTTATTAATGTGGTTGTTGCTAGTAATTTATCAGTCATTCCGTGTTCATTCATTCATTCATTCTTTACTTGCTTCTCATGGTATCACTTAATTTTGAAAACCTCTAGAACTTCAAGGGCGGGTCTCATAGATGATATTTTGTAAAGCCAACCACCAACCAAACACTCTTGAATGCATGGCCATAGATGATATACGCCAATCTACATATATAAGCCATATTAATTAATTAATATGGCTTGCTAATTATAAATTTTTTTGAACATATAAGTACACAAAAATTACTCAATACTATTCAACTACCTTTATAATAGTCATTTTGGTATGTAACAAAAATTTACAATTTATGAAAAACAAATCTTAAGAAATTGGAAATAACAAAAAAACAAATTGTTCTTTGAAATAAGATATTGGAATGTTCCCTTCCATAACCACAGATATGTCACTGTGATTTACATCCCATACACCATCTCATAAATAACATCACAATGATTATCTTTAAAATGTACTTTTAATTCTTGAAACCCACAACTGAGTGTTTTCAAGTCACTTGACCTATAAAGGATTTTGACAATTGGGAATATGACCGGGAAATTCCAGGGTTGTCCCTATCGAAACATTGAAACTTAAAAGCACCAATCTCCCAATCAACATTAATTACACGGTAATAACTTGGCTTAGTCGATGTAATACCCCATTTTGCCCTTGATGTAAATACTGCTTATGTACAGTATGTGTAAATGCCCTAGTGTGGAGCTCAAGGCCAAGGCCCCACTAGTGGATGTTTCGATTTATTGCTTAGGCAAATATTGATGCAGTTTGATTATTCATGGGGTGCTAAGCCATGAAGAATGTAAATGATGTAATTATTACTGAATGAATAAAATAACCAAGAAGCTGGCTAAGGAGGCAACGAACGAGAAGGGGGCTATGTGTATCCACTAGGGAGAGGTGAGGGGGTTTGGGATTGGTTGACCATGTTGCCACATGTCTGACTGAGAACCCGTTTGAACTCCCTACTGACATTAATGCGATTTCAGAGGGTGGTTGAGAACCAACTGCCGAGTGTGATGGAGTATGGAGCATGCCTGCGATTTTGTATGGTAGGACATGGCTTTGATCACTTGTGCGTGAAGGCATCGAACTGCCTAGGATAACTCGCAGAGCCTGTTGTGAACTGGGAGGGGGGGGATTCAGACACAATCATCCATTCAGAACTCACACACCTGATTCCCTATTGGGAACGCTTGCGCTACCATTGTTGAGACCATTGACTCTCGTAGAGGATTCACTTGCATGTTTCTTGTAAGTGGCGTGTCTCTGTGTGTGAGAACTACCTAAGAACGGGCAGCCGCGACTCCCTGTGTGTAGAACCCTGGTACAACGACAGGTAGAGTCAATAGAGAAGGTTGCAGAGTGGTTTGCGTAGAGCAACCGTGGGAAGACCCCAAGTCGGGATATGTCTTGTTGTAAACTGTGGGAGAAGGGTTGGATTGCTGGAGAAACTCAGTGAAGGCTCTAGTCTAAATGAACTAGTGACTGGACCTTTCTATTCCCATCCTGGAATAGCATTGGAAGGGAAGGGCCTTGTGAGACTGTACAACAGTGATAGGATCTTCCTTGTGCTGGAAGTGGTAGGTATTGCGGGTGCTAGGTCAGCTGTGAGCGACTAGACCTTTCTATGCCCATCCTAGAATAGCACTGGAAGGGAAGATGCCCTGAGAGACTGTGTGATTGTGCAATAGGTATTCCTTGTGTTGGATGTGGTAGGTACTGTGGGTTCCAGGTCAACTAAGTGCTGAGATGCCTGCAGTTCTATGGTTGAGCTCACTGGTTTAGCAATACCTCCTTGTTATCCCTGTGTGTTGAAGAACCCTTGTAGGTTGGCTTAGCATGGGTAGGTGCCCTGGAATGCTTGGTAAACCCAACTACAGACTGGTTTAGCATGTGAATGGAGCCTTGACTGTGAAAGAACCTATTAGCCCTCCTTAGTGGATACACTGCCCAGCTTGGGGGTGATCTCTCAGCAGAAAGAGTATAGGCTGGACACGGATCTAAGGTTGGGTGGAACGTTGCCCTCACTTAACCAGTTGCTTCGGAATTCAAAGATAAGTATTCTATTATGGTAAATGATGTGGTTTCATTATTGTGATGAATGTTTGTATAATCATGGAATTGTTGTATATATGGTTATATGAATGGTTGACATGAAGTCATGGACAGGCTTGAGTAACAGGCTGAATCCACTGTGTGTATTTATCTTGTATTGCAAGAACTAATGCTTGTAATTCTTGCATATGATAGATGTGTGAGTTAAGTCTGTGGATGCATTTTATATGTGATGATGTACGATAGAGTTCCATTGTTTTGGTAATGAATGGGTATGTATACTAAGCCTGTGAAGGAAATGTATGTTCTCATCTGATCCTTGGGAAAGAGGGAAGCCTGGGAGTGTCTTAGAACCCTCTACGGTCAGATGGATGAGGAAAATATTATGACAGAATGGTATAAGGTTGGAATGTTTAAGTGTAAGTAATAAAAGAAATTCAGAGAAGTAAATGAGGTGGTTAGATGCCTCACCTGGTCAAGGGGATGTCATTATTGAATAGAGCTCTCCAAGAGCTTTCCAACGGTATCGACCTTGCCCCATTTGGACACTGGAGGGAGGAGTTATGCCCCTTGGAAGATTGATGAAGTTACCCTTGCAGAAACAGGGTTCTGCATGCATGATTCCGCGGGTTGTGGGTTGCGGGCATGACAAATCCGCATTGAGAGTTTTGGGCCACCCGCAATCCCAAACCCGAAAGTAGCGGGTTTTGGGTTTCGGGCTCGTCAAAGCTCACACGACAGGATTTAGGCCTCCCGCAACCCCGCACCCGACATTGGTGGGTTTCGGGTTGCGGGTTCGTTTAATTCGCACTATGGGATTTAGACTTCCCACAACCCCGCACCCGACATTGCGGATTTCGGGTTTTGGGGTGACCACCCCCGTAGGGAACCAGTTGAAACCGGGTTTTGGGTTTCAGGTTGCGGGTTCACCAAAACTCGCACTAAGTGTTTGGACTTCCCGCAATCCCGAACCCGAAACTGTGGGATCCAATGTTGCAGGATTCGCTTTTCGGGAATCGTTGTGCGAGATGCGCGTTTCAGGATTCGTTGTTGCAGACTCGAGTTCTCCAACTGTGTGTATGGGCGCCCAGTCAATGGTTTTGGAGAAAAAAAAATGGTTCACGGTCTCCATCCGACCAGATGGGTTGGAGGGGACATGAGAGAGTGGTATCAGAGCTTCAGTTGCAGCACTGAGAGCTATTTGGGCAACACGACACATGAATTTTGGTCAAGAAATACGCTCGAGGCATTGTTTTTCTATGAACTTAATTGCAGAATTTATTGCTTAGATGAATAATTCCTGGTTTATATGAGTATGATACAGTTTATTTGCATGTTTATGACATCTCATAGAATGTATGTGATATACACACAGAGAATTAGCAGCAGTTGTTAGACAATTGTATCACGGTGCAGCGCACAGTACGAGGTGAGAATGTTTACCCTGAATGATGCCCAGGACCCATTTGGGCCGGAAGATTATGTATTGGGTGAGAATGTGCAAGAAGCATATACAAAAGCCGAGTCTGATGGAAGAATGGACCAAGTAACGCCCCCAAACTTGGCTGAAACTATGGTTAGCTTCAATGAGTGGATGATGAAATCGCAAGAAGAGCAACATCAGCTCAATGCAGCCATTTTGCAGAGTCTCACAGACTTGCAGCAAAGGATTAACGGTGGTTCTAACCCGAGCCATGAAGGCCGAGAAGAAAGAAATGCAGGAAGTCAGTCTAGGGGTTGTTCCATGAAAAGAAATCCAAGCCCTAGAAGGGGTTCTGTGGGCCGAAAGCACAGGACACCCTCTCCTAAAATTTCTTCCAGCAGGTCAGAGGATTCCAAGGGTTCTCAAAAGAGCCCAGGACGCACTGCTAGTATGAGTAAAGGCGGGAAGAAGCACAGAGGTATTCCACAAGGTGAATTCAGGAAGGCTAGGCCTCCTACTTTTGATGGTGAAAGTAAAGAAGCAGAGGCATGGCTTTTTGGGATGAAGAAGTACTTCAGAATGCATGAGTATTCAGAGAATGAAAAGGCTAAGGTCGCTATCTACGACCTTAGTGGAAGAGCTTCTATCTGGTGGGATCACCTCATGCAACTGAAGGGAATCAGTGAAAGAAGAGTTAGCTGGGGTAGGTTCCAAAGGTACTTCCAAGAGAAATACCTATCAACTAGATATTATGATAGTAAGAGGAAAGAGTTCAACGAACTCAAACTTGGACAGAACACTATGGATGAGCATGTTCACAAGTTTATGGAGTTACTGAGGTATGTAGACTACATCAGGGATGAAAGAGTGAAGATTCAATGCTTCCTTGGTAGTCTGCCGCAAAATTATAGAGACGGGATAGAGTTTGTAAACCCACCAAGCTTGGATGAAGCCATCAGGATGGCAGAGCATTGCTATGAGAAGAATAAAGGTAAAGTAGAGGCACAACCACAGTGGAAAGGTAAACCCAAGGGAAGGTTTGATCAGAAGAAAGGTGAGTCTAAACCACCATTCAGGGATTAGCCTAGGAGATTTCCACAGGGATAGCAAGCAAGAAAAGAATTCAGGCTAGCAATGAACAGGACACCGATGGGGCCACTTCAGTGTTGGGATTAGAACCACAGACTCAGAGATTTCCCAACTGCAAAGAAGAACCCCAGGGCCTTGCACCATGTTAGAAGGGAAGCTATAGTAGGGGATATGGCCAGAGCAACACCCAGGATTTATGCAGCATTGGATGATCGCCAAGCAGACCATCAGTCAATAGTAGTAGAATTTGCAGGTAATATTGTTGAGCATCCTATTTCCGTTTTGATTGATCCAGGGTCTACTCACATTTATGTATCTCCTAAGGTAATTGAGAGATGTTCCCTTGGTAAAGTGAAGCATAACAATGCTTGGTTAGTTCAACTAGCCACCGGTACCAAGAGAAAGTTCAGTGAAATGGTGAAGGAATGTCCTATAAAATTGAATGGATTCCTCACACATGCAGAATTGAATGTCTTCCCATTGGGGTCATATGATGCCCTGATTGGCATGGACTGGTTGGAAAGGCATAGAGCCAAGGTAGACTATTATGATAAAGCATTGGAATGTCTTGATGATGAAGGCAAGCCAAGGTTGGTTAAAGGGATTCCAAAGCATGTTTAAGTAAGACAAATTTCAGCTCTGCAATTGAGGAAGTTTCATAGAAAGGGTTGCCAGTTATATGCTGTACATATATTAGGTTCAGCGGAGGATAAGGGACCTAGGATAGAAGACTTCCAGATATTGCAGGAGTTACAAGACGTATTCCCAGATGAGGTTCCAGGATTGCCACCTAAGAGGGACATTGATTTTTCTATTAATCTTGTTCGAGGAGCAACACCCATCTCCAAAGCTCCTTATAGAATGAGCACACCTGAGTTGGTAGAGTTGAAGATACAGCTGCAGGAATTGATAGACAAAGAATATGTCAGACCGAGTGTATCCCCATGGGGTGCACCAGTATTGTTTGTTAAGAAGAAGGATGGAACATTGAGGTTGTGTATTGATTACAGGCAACTCAACAAGGTGACAGTTAAGAACAAGTATCCCTTGCCAAGGATTGATGACTTGTTCGATCAGATGAAGGAAGCTAGAGTATTCTCCAAGATTGACTTGAGGTTAGGGTACCATCAAGTCAGGATGAAGGATGAAGACATTCATAAGACAGCTTTCAGGACTAGGTATGGTCATTATGAATTTACAGTGGTGCCGTTTGGTCTTACCAATGCACCTGCTACATTCATGTGTCTCATGAATAACGTCTTCAACAAGTATTTGGATAGGTTTGTGATTGTGTTCTTGGATGACATTCTTATGTATTCCAAGAATGATGAAGAGCATGATGAGCATTTGAGGATGGTGTTACAAGTACTCAGGGAGCACCAGCTGTATGCTAAGCTAAGTAAATGTAACTTCTATCAAGAGAAGGTACAGTATTTGGGTCACATTATATCAGCAGAAGGTATTGCTGTAGATCCTAAGAAGATTGAGGCCTTTATGGATTGGTCCATTCCAAGGAATGCAGAAGATGTTAGATCTTTCATGGGCCTTGCTGGTTACTACAGAAGGTTCATTGAGGGCTTCTCCAAGATAGCCCACCCCATCACTTCATTGCAGAGGAAGAACATTAAATTCGCAGAGGAAGAACATTAAATTCGCATGGTCTGAAAAATGTGAAAGAAGTTTCCAGCGGGTGAAGGAGTTGCTCACTAGTGCACCTGTTTTGAAGATCGCATATCCAAGTAAGGATTTCATGGTATGCACAAATGCTTGTATTAGGGACTCAGTGGAGTGCTAATGCAAGAAGGTTCTGTAATCTGCTATGAGTCAAGGAAACTGACAGAGCATGAAAGGAACTATGCCACCCATGACTTAGAGCTAGTAGCCATAATTCACGCTCTCAATAGATGGAGGCATTATCTTTTGGGAAGAAGGTTTGAGCTCTGAACTGTTCACATGAGTTTGAAATACTTGTTCGACCAGCCAAACTTGAATGCAAGGCAGACTAGATGGATGGAGTTCCTTTTCGAGTTTTATTTGGAGATTAAGCATGTCAAAGGTAAAGAGAATAAAGTTGCCGATGCACTCAACAGAAGATTCCATATTGCAGCCATAAGCAGATATGAATAAGATTTGAAAGAAAGAATTTTAGAGGCTCAAGATGGTGATGAAATCTATCTCCATATTAAAGAGAAATTGCAGCAGAATATTATAGAGGAGAAGTATGCAAGATATCAACTGGGTAAGGATAATGTTCTCATCTATCAGAACACCAGGCTGTCATTCAAGATAATTCAGACTTAAAGAGATTGGTGATGGATGAGATACATCAGAAGCCATACTCGGGACACCCAGGGTATCAGAAGACTATAACAGCAGCAAGAAAGCAGTACTTTTGGCACGGTATGAAGAAGGACATAGCTAAGTATATTGCTAAATTCCAGAAGTGCCAACAGGTCAAGGCAGAGCATCAACATCCAGAAGGATTGTTGCAGCCCTTACCCATTCCAGAGTGGAAGTGGGAAGTGATTTCCATGGATTTTATAACAGGACTGCCCATGACAGTGAGGAAGCATGATTCAATCATGGTTGTGGTGGAAAAGCTATCAAAGGCAGCTCATTTCATCCTGGTCAAGTCCACTCACAAGGCTAATGACATTGCAGATATCTTCATGAGGGAGATATTCAGATTGTATGGATTGCCCAAGGCAATAGTTTCATATCGTGACACCGAGTTCACATCCAATTTTTGGAAAGGTTTGTTCCAAGAGTTAGGAACTCAATTGAAATTTAGTACAGCCTATCATCCTCAAACAGATGGTAAGATTGAGAGAGTGAATCAGATCCTTGAAGATATGCTAAGGATGTATGTGATGGATAAGCCATCTAAGTGGGAAGACTATCTACACTTAGTGGAATTTGCTTACAACAATGGGCATCAAGCATCATTTAAGATGAGTCCTTTTGAAGGGTTGTATGGCAGAGGATGCATAACTCCAGTGAGCTGGGACAACTCAGTGAACAGAGTAGTTCTTGGACCATAGATGGTTGAGGAAATGGAATAGGAAGTTGTTAAGATCAGGCAGAATCTGAAGGTAGCACAGGACATGCATAAGAGTTATCCAGATCTGAAAAGAGTGCATAAGGAGTTTGAAGCTGGGGATCATGTCTACTTGAGAGTGAGACCTAGGAAGAGTTCCATGAAATTGGGAAGTTGTGCCAAGTTGGCACCAAGATATTGTGGTCCATTTGAAGTCCTTGATAGAATAGGTCCAGTTGCATATATAATTGCATTGCCTGCTAACATGAAAGCTCATAATGTTTTCCATGTATATTTACTTAAGAAATATGTACATGATCCTAATCATATCATTGATTGGCATGTGATACAGATGGAGCCAGAGGGAGAGTTACAGGTGGAGCCTATGTACATCCTCGACAGGAAGGTTACCTTGCTCCGGAATCAGGCCATAGGGTAGGCAAAGGTGCAATGGAGGCACCTTAGCCCAGAGGAGGCTACGTGGGAGCTGGAGGATGCCATGAGGGAGGCATTTCCATTTTTGTTCAGTTTTGAGAACACCAAAGACGGTGTTATTTTAAGGGAGAGGGAGTTGTAATACCCCATTTTGCCCTTGATGTAATATACTGCTTATGTACAGTATGTGTAAATGCCCTAGTGTGGAGCTCAAGGCCAAGGCCCCACTAGTGGATGTTTCAATTTATTGCTTAGGAAAATATTGATGCAGTTTGATTATTCATGGGCTCCTAAGCCATGAAGAATGTAAATGATGTAATTATTACTGAATGAATAAAATAACCAAGAAGCTGGATAAGGAGGAAACGAACAAGAAGGGGGCTGTGTGTATCCACTAGGGAGAGGTGAGGGGATTTGGGATTGGTTGACCATGTTGCCACATGTGTGACTGAGAACCCGTTTGAACTCCCTGCTGACATTAATGCGATTTCAGAGGGTGGTTGAGAACCAATTGCTGAGTCTGATGGAGTATGGAGCATGCCTGTGATTTCATATGGCAGGACGTGGCTCTGATCACTTGTGCGTGAAGGCATTGAACTACCTGGGATAACTCGCAGAGCCTGTTGTGAACTGGGAGGGGGGGGATTCAGACACAATCATCCATTCAGAACTCACACACCTGATTCCCTATTAGGAACGCTTACGCTACCATTGTTGAGACCATTGACTCTCGTAGAGGATTCACTTGCATGTTTCTTGTAAGTGGCGTGTCTCTGTGTGTGAGAACTACCTAAGAACGGGCAGCCGCGACTCCCTGTGTGTAGAACCCTGGTACAACGACGGGTAGAGTCAATAGAGAAGGTTGCAGAGTGGTTTGCGCAGAGCAACCGTGGGAAGACCCCAAGCCGGGATATGTCTTGTTGTAAACTGTGGGAGAAGGGTTGGATTGTTGGAGAAACTCAGTGAAGGCTATAGTCTCAATGAACTAGTGACTGGACCTTTCTATGCCCATCCTGGAATAGCACTGGAAGGGAAGGGCCTTGTGAGACTGTACAGCAGTGATAGGATCTTCCTTGTGCTGGATGTGGTAGGTATTGTGGGTGCTAGGTCGGCTGTGAGTGACTAGACCTTTCTATGCCCATCCTGGAATAGCACTGGAAGGGAAGATGCCTTGAGAGACTGTGTGATTGTGCAGTAGGTCTTCCTTGTGTTGGATGTGGTAGGTACTGTGGGTGCCAGGTCAACTAAGTGCTGAGATGCCTACAGTTCTGTGGTTGAAATCACTGGTTTAGCAATGCCTCCTTGTTATCCATGTGTGCTGAAGAACCCCTGTAGGTTGGCTTAGCATGGCTAGGTGCCCTGGAATGCTTGGTAAACCCAACTATAGACTTGTTTAGCATGTGAATGGAGCCTTGACTATGAGAGTACCTATTAGCCCTCCTTAGTGGATACATTGCCCAACTCGGGGTTGATCTCTCAGCCGAAAGAGTATAGGCTGGACACGGATCTAAGGTTGGGTGGAACGTTGCCCTCACTTAGGCAGTTGCTTCGGAATTCAAAGATAAGTATTCTATTATGGTAAATGATGTGGTTTCATTATTGTGATGAATGTTTGTATAATCATGGAATTGTTGTATGTATGGTTATATGAATGGCTGACATGAAGTCATGGACAGGCCTGAGAAACCGACTGAATCCACTGTGTGTATTTATCTTGTATTGCAGGAACTAATGCTTGTAATTCTTGCATATGATAGATGTGTGAGTGAAGTCTGTGGATGCATTTTATATGTGATGATGTATGATAGAGTTCCATTGTTTTGGTAATGAATGGGTATGTATACTAACCCTGTGAAGGAAATGTATGTTATCATCTGATCCTTGGGAAAGAGGGAAGCCTGGGAGTGTCTTAGAACCCTCTACGGTCAGATGGATGAGGAAGATATTATGACAGAATGGTATAAGGTTGGAATGTTTAAGTGTAAGTCAGAACAGAACTTCAGAGAAGGAAATGAGGTGGTTAGATGCCTCACCTGGTCAATGGCATGTCATCATTGGATAGAGATCTCCAAGAGCTTTCCAATGGTACCGACCTTACCCCATTTGGAAATTGCAGGGAGGAGTTATGCCCCTTAGAAGATTGATGAAGTTACCCTTGCAGAAACAGGGTTCTGCACACACGATTCCGCGGGTTACGGGTTGCGAGCATGCCAAATCCGCGTTGAGATTTTTGGGCCACCTGCAATCTCGAACTCGAAAGTAGCAGGTTTCGGGTTTCGGGCTCGTCAAAGATCGCACGACAGGATTTAGGCCTCCCGCAACCCCGCACCCGACATTGGCGGGTTTCAGGTTGTGGGTTCATTAAACTCGCACTACGGGATTTAGACTTCCCGCAACGCCGCACCCGACATTGCGGATTTCGGGTTTTGGGGTGACCACCAACGCGGGGAAGATATTGAAACCGGGTTTCGGGTTCGCCAAAACTCACACTAAGTGTTTGGACTTCCCGCAATCCCGAACCCGAAACTGTGGGATCCATTGTTGCAGGATTCGCTTTTCGGGAATCGTTGTGCGGGATGCGCGTTTCGGGATCCGTTGTTGCGGACTCGAGTTCTCCGACTGTGTGTATGGGTGCCTAGTTAATTGTTTTGGAGAATAAAAAAATCGTTCACAGCCTCCAGCCGGCCAGGTGGTTCGGAGGGGATGTAACAGAGTGGTATCAGAGCTTCAGTTGCAACATAGGGAGGTGTTTGGGCCGGACGACACATGAATTTTGGTCACGAAATATGCTCGAGGCATGATTTTTCTATGAAATTAATTGCTTGATTTATTGCTCAGATGAATAATTCCTGGTTTAGATGAGTATGATACAGTTTATTTGCATGTTTATGATATCTAATAGAATGTATGTGATATACACATAGAGAATTAGCAGCAGCTGTCAGACAATTGTATCACGGTGTAGCGCACAGTACGAGGTGAGAATGGTTACCCTAAATGATGCGCAGGACCCATTTGGGCCGAAAGATGATGTATTGGGTGAGAATGTGCAAGAAGCATATACAGAAGCCAAGTCTGATGGAAGAAGGGAGCAAGTAACGCCCCCAAACTTGGTTGAAACTATGGTTAGTTGCAATGAGCAGATGATGAAAGCGCAAGAACAGCAGCATCAGCTCAATGTAGCCATTTTGCAGAGACTCACGGACTTGCAGCAAAGGATTAACGGTGGTTCTAGCCCGAGCCATGAAGGCCGAGAAGAAAGAAATGCAGGAAGTCAGTCTAGGGGCCGTTCCATGAAAATAACTCCAAGCCCTAGAAGGGGTTTTGTGGGCCGGAAGCACAGGACACCCTCTCCTAAAATTTCTTCCAGCAGGTCAGAGGATTCTGAGGGTTCTCAAAAGAGCCCAGGACGCACTGCCAGTATGAGTAAAGGTAAGAAGAAGCACAGAGGTATTCCACAGGGTGAATTCAGGAAGGCTAGGCCTCCTACTTTTGATGGTGAAAGTAAAGAAGGTCAAGAAGCAGAGGCATGGCTTCTTGGGAAGAAGAAGTACTTCAGAATGCATGAGTATTCGAAGAATGAAAAGTCTAAGTTCGCTATCTACAACCTTAGTGGAAGAGATTCTATCTGGTGGGATCAACTCATGCAGCTGAACTGAATCAGTGAAAGAAGAGTCAGCTGGGGTAGGTTCCAAAGGTACTTCCAAGAGAAATACCTATCAGCTAGATATTATGATAGTAAGAGGAAAGAGTTCAACGAACTCAAACTTGGACAGAACACTATGGATGAGCATGTTCACAAGTTTATGGAGTTACTGAGGTATGTAGACTACATTAGGGATGAAAGAGTGAAGATTCAATGCTTCCTTGGTAGTCTGCCGCAGAATTATAGAGATAGGATAGAGTTTGTAAACCCACCAAGCTTGGATGAAGCCATCAGGATGGCAGAGCATTGCTATGAGAAGAATAAAGGTAAAGTAGAGGCACAACCACAGTGGAAAGGTAAACCCAAGGGAAGGTTTGATCAGAAGAAAGGTGAGTCTAAACCACCATTCAGGGATCAGCCTAGGAGATTTCCACAGGGCCAACAAGCAAGAAAAGAATTCAAGCTAGCAATGAACAGGACACCGATGGGGCCACTTCAGTGTTGGGATTGTGGAGAGAACCACAGACTCAAAGATTTCCCAACTACAAAGAAGAACCCCAGGGCCTTGCACCATGTTAGAAGGGAAGCTACAGTAGGGGATATGGCCAGAGCAACACCCAGGATTTATGCAGCATTGGATGATCGCCAAGCAGACCATCAGTCAGCAGTAGTAGAAGTTGCAGGTAAGATTGCTGAGCAGTCTATTTCTTTTTTTATTGATCCAGGGTCTACTCACAATTATGTATCTCCTAAGGTAATTGAGAGATGTTCCCTTGGTAAAGTGAAGCATGACAATGTTTGGTTAATTCAGCTAGCCATCGGTACCAAGAGAAAGTTCAGTGAAATGGTGAAGGAATGTCCTATAGAATTGAATGGAATCCTCACACATGCAGAATTGAATGTCTTGCCATTGGGGTCATATGATGCCCTGATTGGCATGGACTAGTTGGAAAGGCATAGAGCCAAGGTAGACTATTATGATAAAGCATTGGAATGTCTTAATGATGAAGGTAAGCCAAGGTTGGTTAAAGGGATTCCAAAGCATGTTTCAGTAAGACAAATTTCAGCTCTGCATTTGAGGAAGTTTCATAGAAAGGGTGTCTAGTTATATGCTATACATATATCAGGTTCAACAGAGGATAAGGGACCTAAGATAGAAGACTTCCAGATATTGCAGGAGTTCCAGGACGTATTCCCAGATGAGGTTCCAGGATTGCCACCTAAGAGGGACATTGATTTTTCTATTAATCTTGTTCCAGGAGCAGCACCCATCTCCAAAGCTCCTTATATAATGAGCACACCAGAGTTGGTAGAGTTGAAGATACGGCTGCAGGAATTGATAGACAAAGAATATGTCAGACCGAGTGTATCCCCATGGGGTGCACCGGTATTGTTTATTAAGAAGAAGGATGGAACATTGAGGTTGTGTATTGATTACAGGTAGCTCAACAAGGTGACAGTTAAGAACAAGTATCCCTTGCCAAGGATTGATGACTTGTTCGATCAGATGAAGGAAGCTAGAGTATTCTCCAAGATTGACTTGAGGTCAGGGTACCATCAAGTCAGGATAAAGGATGAAGACATTCATAAGACAGCCTTCAGGACTAGGTATGGTCATTATGAATTTACAGTGGTGCCGTTTGGTCTTACCAATGCACCTGCTACATTCATGTGTCTCATGAATAACGTCTTCAGCAAGTATTTGGATAGGTTTGTGATTGTGTTCTTGGATGACATTCTTGTGTATTCCAAGAATGAGGAAGAGCATGATGAGCATTTGAGGATGGTGTTACAAGTCCTCAGGGAGCACCAGCTGTATGCTAAGCTAAGTAAATGTAACTTCTATCAAGAGAAGGTACAGTATTTGGGTCACATTATATCAGCAGAAGGTATTGTTGTAGATCCTGAGAAGATTGAGGCTATTATGGATTGGTCCACTCCAAGGAAATTAAAGGAATGCAGCAGCTGTTAGATATTTCATGGGTCTTGCTGGTTACTACAGAAGGTTCATTGAGGGCTTCTCCAAGATATCCCACCCTATCACTTCATTGTAGAGGAAGAACATTAAATTTGCATGGTCTGAAAAATGTGAAAGAAGTTTCCAGTGGCTGAAGGAGTTGCTCACTAGTGCACCTGTTTTGAAGATCGCAGATCCAAGTAAGGATTTTGTGGTATGTACAGATGCTTGCATTAGGGACTCGGTGGAGTGCTAATGCAAGAAGGTTCTATAATCTGTTATGATTCAAAGAAACTGAAAGAGCATGAAAGGAACTATGCCACCCATGACTTAGAGCTAGTAGCCATAATTCACGCTCTCAAGAGATGGAGGCATTATCTTTTGTGAAGAAGGTTTGAGCTCCGAACTGATCACATGAGTTTGAAATACTTGTTCGACCAACCAAAATTGAATGCAAGGCAGACTAGATGGATGGAGTTCCTTTGTGAGTTTGATTTGGAGATTAAGCATGTAAAAGGTAAAGAGAATAAAGTTGCTGATGCACTCAGCAGAAGATTCCATATTGCAGCCATAAGCATATGTGAATCGGATTTGGAAGAAATAATTTTAGAGGCTCAAGATGGTGATGAAATCTATCTCCATATTAAAGAGAAATTGCAGTAGAATATTATAGAGGAGAAGTATACAAGATATCATTTGGGTAAGGATAATGTTCTCATCTATCAAAACACCAGGCTGTACATTCAAGATAATGCAGACTTAAAGAGACTGGTGATGGATGAGATACATCAGAAGCCATACTTAGGACACCCAAGGTATCAGAAGACTATAATAGCAGCAAGAAAGCAGTACTTTTGGCACGGTATGAAGAAGGACATAGCTGAGTATATTGCTAAATGCCAGAAGTGCCAACAGGTCAAGGAAAAGCATCAACATCCCGCAATATTGTTGCAACCCTTAACCATTCCATAGTGGAAGTGGGAAGTGATTTCCATGGATTTTATAACAGCTCTGCCCATGACATTGAGGAAGCATGATTCAATCATGGTTGTGGTGGACAAGCTATCAAAGGCAGCT
This sequence comes from Larix kaempferi, assembly GCA_027924585.1. Taxonomy (NCBI): domain Eukaryota; kingdom Viridiplantae; phylum Streptophyta; class Pinopsida; order Pinales; family Pinaceae; genus Larix; species Larix kaempferi. The sequence goes on along the minus strand of BSBM01000410.1, from coordinate 2,131,878 downwards.
CATTTTGTCTCGGTCAAGTCCACTCACAAGGCTAATGACATTGCAGATATCTTCATGAGGGAGATATTCAGATTGCATGGATTGCCCAAGGCAATAGTTTCAAATCGTGACACCGAGTTCACATCCAATTTTTGGAAAGGTTTGTTCCAAGAGTTAGGAACTCAATTGAAATTTAGTACAGCCTATCATCCTCAGACAGATGGTCAGACTGAGAGAGTGAATCAGATCCTTGAATATATGCTAAGGATGTATGTGATGGATAAGCCATCTAAGTGGGAAGACTATCTACACTTAGTGTAATTTGCTTACAACAATGGGCATCAAGCATCATTGAAGATGAGTCCTTTTGAAGTGTTGTATGGCAGAGGATGCATAACTCCAGTGAGCTGGGACAGCTTAGTGAACAGAGTAGTGCTTGGACCATAGATGGTTGAGGAAATGGAATAGGAAGTTGTTAAGATCAGGTAGAATCTGAAGGTAGCACAGGACAGGCATAAGAGTTATCCAGATCTGAAAAGAGTGCATAAGGAGTTTGAAGCTGGGGATCATGTCTACTTGAGAGTGAGACCCAGGAAGAGTTCCATGAAATTGGGAAGTTGTGCCAAGTTGGCACCAAGATATTGTGGTCCATTTGAAGTCCTTGATAGAATAGGTCCAGTTGCATATAGAATTGCATTGCCCGCTAACATGAAAACTCATAATGTTTTCCATGTATCTTTACTTAAGAAATATGTACATGATCCTAATCATATCATTGATTGGCATGTGATACAGGTTGAGCCAGAGGGAGAGTTCCAGGTGGAGCCTACGTACATCCTCGACAGGAAGGTTACCTTGCTCCGGAACCGTGCCATAGGGCAGGTAAAGGTGCAATGGAGGCACCTTAGCCTAGAGGAGGCCACGTGGGAGCTGGAGGATGCCATGAGGGAGGCATTTCCATTTTTGTTCAGTTTTGAGAACACCGAGGACGGTGTTATTTTAAGGGAGAGGGAGTTGTAATACCCCATTTTTCCCTTGATGTAAATACTGCTTATGTACAGTATGTGTAAATGCCTTAGTGTGGAGCTCAAGGCCAAGGCACCACTAGTGGATGTTTCGGTTTATTGCTTAGGCAAATATTAATGTAGTTTGATTATTCATGGGCTGCTAAGCCATGAAGAATGTAAATGATGTAATTATTACTGAATGAATAAAATAACCAAGAAGCTAGCTAAGGAGGCAACGAACGATAGGGGGGCTGTGTGTATCCACTAGGGAGAGGTGAGGGGGTTTGGGATTGGTTGACCATGTTGCCACATGTCTGACTGAGAACCCGTTTGAACTCCCTGCTGACATTAATGTGATTTTAGAGGGTGGTTGATAACCAACTGCTGAGTCTGATGGAGTATGGAGCATGCTTGCGATTTTGTATGGCGGGACATGGCTCTGATCACTTGTGAGTGAAGGCATCGAACTGCCTGGGATAACTTGTAGAGCCTGTTGTGAACCGGGAGGGGGGGGGGATTCAGACACAATCATCCATTCATAACTCACGCACCTGATTCCCTGTTGGGAACTCTCGCGCTACCATTGTTGAGACCATTGACCCTCGCAGAGGATTCACCTGCGTGTTTTCCTGTAAGTGGTGTGCCCCTGTGTGTGAGAACTACCCAAAAATGGGCAGCCGTGACTCCCTGTGTGTAGAACCCTAGTATAGCGATGGGTAGAGTCAATAGAGAAGGTTGCAGAGCGGTTTGCGCAGAGCAACCGTGGGAAGACCCCAAGCCTAGATATGCCTTGTTGTAAATTGTGGGAGAAGGGTTGGATTGCTGGAGAAACTCAGTGAAGGCTATAGTCTCAATGAACTAGTGATTGGACCTTTCTATGCCCATCCTGGAATAGCACTGGAAGGGAAGGGCCTTGTGAGACTGTACAGGAGTGATAGGATCTTCCTTGTGCTAGATGTGGTAGGTATTGTGGGTGTTAGGTCGACTGTGAGCGACTAGACCTTTCTATGCCCATCCTGGAATAGCACTGGAAGGGAAGATGCCTTGAGAGACTGTGTGATTGTGCATTAGGTCTTCCTTGTGTTGGATGTGGTAGGTACTGTGGGTGCGAGGTCAACTGAGTGCTGAGATGCCTGCAGTTCTGTGGTTGAACCCACTGGTTTAGCAATGCCTCTTTGTTATCCCTAGCTGAAGAACCCCTGTAGGTTGGCTTAGCATGGCTAGGTGCCCTGGAATGCTTGGTAAACCCAACTACAGACTGGTTTAGCATGTGAATGGAGCCTTGACTATGAGAGAACCTATTATCCCTCCTTAGTGGATACACTGCCTAGCTTGGGGGTGATCTCTCAGCCGAAAGAGTATAGGCTGGACAGGGATATAAGGTTGGGTGGAACATTGCCCTCACTTAGCCAGTTGCTTCGGAATTCAAAGATAAGTATTTTGTTATGGTAAATGATGTGGTTTCATTATTGTGATGAATGTTTGTGTAATCATGGAATTGTTGTATGTATGGTTATATGAATGGTTGACATGAAGTCATGGACAGGCCTGAGTAACGGGTTGAATCCACTATGTGTATTTATCTTGTATTGTAGGAACTAATGCTTGTAATTCTTGCATATGATAGATGTGTGAGTTAAGTTTGTGGATGCATTTTATATGTGATGATGTACGATAGAGTTCCATTGTTTTGGTAATGAATGGGTATGTATACTAACCATGTGAAGGAAATGTATGTTATCATATGATCCTTGGGAAAGAGGGAAGCCTGGGAGTGTCTTAGAACCCTCTACGGTCAGATGGATGAGGAAGATATTATGATAGAATGGTATAAGGTTGGAATGTTTAAGTGTAAGTAAGAACAGAACTTCAGAGAAGGAAATGAGGTGGTTAGATTCCTCACCTGGTCAAGGGGATGTCGTCATTGGATAGAGCTCTCCAAGTGCTTTCCAATGGTACCGACCTTGCCCCATTTGGACACTGGAGGGAGGAGTTATGCCCCTTGGCAAATTGATGAAGTTACCCTTGCAGAACAGGGTTCCGCATGCACGATTCCGCGAGTTGCGGGCATGCCAAATCTGCGTTGCGAGTTTTGGGTCACCCGCAATCTCGAACCCTAAAGTTGCGAGTTTCGGGTTTCGGGCTCGTCAAAGCTCGCACGATAGTATTTAGGCCTCCCGCAACCCCACACCCGACATTGGCGGGTTTCGAGTTGCGGGTTCGTTAAACTCGCACTACGGGATTTAGACTTCCCGCAACCCCGCACCCGACATTGCGGATTTCGGGTTTTGGGGTGACCACCCCCGCGAGTAAGTAGTTGAAACCGGGTTTCGGGTTTCGGGTTGTGGGTTCACCAAAACTCGCACTAAGTGTTTGGACTTCCTGCAATCTCGAACCCGAAACTGTCGGATCCATTGTTGCAGGATTCGCTTTTCGGGAATCGTTGTGCGGGATGCGCGTTTCGGGATTCGTTGTTGCGGAATCAAGTTCTCCGACTGTGTGTATGGGCGCCCAGTCAATGGTTTTGGAGAAAAAAAAAATGGTTCACGGTCTCCATCCGGCTAGGTGGGTCGGAGGGGACGTGACAGTTGAAGCAAGCACCCACGATGGCTTGGCGAATCATGTCCTCCAACTTGTCCGCACATGGATTTTCCATTAAGCTTCCCTGTCATACCAAGTAATCATAAAATTAGTTTTCATGCTTATTGTTCAATATTTAAACAATTTCACATCTAGTTTTTTCGTTTCATTTCATCCATGTATCATAAATCATTTTTGTGTCAAAACTCAACTCATGAATTCTACTTACATTGAGAGTGAGTGTGGAAACAATGGATTCGTTAAAGCAACAGATGTTTGAATTCATGATATGCATTGGAAGAGTTTCCAGAGCTCACGTGAGGTTCACTAATCCGCCTGCCTCTTTCTTGCTCTCTATTTGCACGTGATATATCCCCCCTTCCCCACATCGCATATGTCTACCTGTTCGCTCCCTTAATGGCACCAACCATTAATCAACCAAGCTTCTTTCAAATATCAATAAAGTTTTATCTATTAAAATAATAAACGTTTGAATCAAAATTCGACCAGCCAAATCCATTTCAAGACATGCAAAAAAAATCGAGTTCAATACCTCTGATGCCACATACAGATTTGAGACATAAGAAAACCATCAATTATATGCAATTTCAGCAAATTGATACAAAATTCCAACAATTCAATGCAAAATCAATGAAAAACGAGGCAAGAGAAATATCGAAATCATTGGCAATTTTTCCTCCAAATACGTAAATCGCCAATGAACGTTTTGAAGTTAATCCTACTTTTTAGATTGATTGATCTGGCAAGTGGCAGTTGCCGTGTTTTTTTAGACAGATATCAAAAACCACCAAACACTAAAACGCTGAGTGTGAACACAAAGTTCATTCGCATTTTGATCAGTTTATGATATGACCCGCCCGCCAAATCAATTTAGATTAATAATTTGGGGTCATACAATATAATAAACAATTTATATCAAGACTTTTCATACTTAGAAATATTGAGATGGGGTATAGAAATGAGATGGATGACAGCAGGATATCCATTTGATAAGTATGAATCGTGTGTTTGAAGATTTGACAGATAATATCGGCAGCTTTACCACATCGTCCACATTTTAAATTATTACATGTTCTAATATTCTATTCTAAAGCCTTGCCTAGTTGTAGAAATTTTCACAAATTCGACCAGCCAAATCCATTTCATGACATGCAAAAAAATCGAGGTCAAAACCTCCATGCCACAGAGGAATTTGAGACATAAGAGAAACCGGCTTCAAAACCATATATAATTATATGCAATTTCAGTGAATTGATACAACATTCCAACAATGCAATGCAAAATCAATGAAAAAACGAGGGAAGAGATATATTGTAATCGTCCGCAACTTATCCTCCAAAATACGTAAATCGCCAACGAAATTTTAGTAGTTGACCCTATTTTCCGGGTTGATTGAAGTGACAAATTTAGAATTTAGAAAATACACATTTTTGGCATTAATGAACTTTTAGATCTCATGAGCCATTGAATCACTGCATAATGAGAAACATTAGAAAGAGCGATGGTTATATATTTATCTTAAAAATGTAGTGAAGAGCATCTCAAACAACCCACTTGTAATGCATAGAGTTGATACATGCTTATCCGCCCATGTTTCGAATTGCCTGTTCATAGTTAAGACACAGCCAATGCCTACGTTTTCAAGAGGATTTTGTCCCGGGTAGGCGAATCACATGTATTTTCTGATAGCTCGAGGGGATTCATCAAAGACAATAAAGTAAGTCAATAATAGCTCAATGATTGTTCTCCTTAAGTGGTGCGAAATTGAGCCACAATGCTATGTGGAAACTCCTAGTTCATTCCGCTACCAAATATGGTCTCAACTAAATCTCCTTCCGCAGCCTCCAAAACCATCCTCTGTTTATTGACAAACTCACTGTTCCATTTTGTAATGCACAAACTTTATTAAGTTTTTCTGGTAATATTGGACAGGTTGAAACTATGCAGGATAAACTCTCTAGAGTAATGCGATTTCATTATTGGGCTTCAAGAGAGACAATAAAATAACAACAATTTGGAAGTCAATTTGCAAAATCATCACCAATTGAGTTGCGCGCAAGGGAAGTAGAGTTCGCGGCCAACCGCAAAGTATTTCTTTAAGCGGAGAAGAGCAGAAAACCAGTGCCAAGCCTTTGCTTCGTAGACTAGCCATGGCATTTGACTGTGACGGCTTCAAAATTTTAAAGGACTTGGAAATGCTCCCAAGCAGAAGAGACCGACATTGCAACTGGAACCACTGACAATATTTCATAATTTCCAGGTTTCAAGGAGTCTGTCGTTCATTCGGGAATTATGAGACAGGCGGCGGCTCCCCATTGGCCATCGACAGACGACGATGGCCTGAGGTGAGCTGGCCCCTTAAAGAACGCCTTCGACATAAAAATGTCAAAAAAATTAATATGAAAGTAAAGCTACAACCAAATTCAAACATTGCATATAAGCATCTATCACTTGATTTTCCTTAATTAAGAGAAAAAAAAACATTTTTCAATCATGGCTGTCAGAATAAAACATATATGCATTAATGTAATGCCAAGTATTGCAGAAGCAACAAAGATCTCTCTGATCAATCCTTGTTCTCTAATTTTATCTGCGTATGAGAGGGCCAAAATTTTTTTCGACTCAACGTCATAGAATTGTCCCAATGTCCTCATGCCGAGACTATAAGCATATATTTTGGTCCTGTAGCTTAGTTGGTTAGAGCATTAGTCTATTTTTTAACCATGGGAACTTAGCAACCTCCCAAGAGTATATGCAACAACCTGGAAGCCACATATACCAATAACTCATAGGTCATCCTGGGTTGAGAGTTCACATCAAGGGGATGCCTACCCTTTCAACTTCATGATGACGGGTCAATATGTGCAACCCTACCCTCGTTGGGGTTAGAGCATTGGTCTTATGGCCAGACTAGGAGAAAGTCAAAGGTCGCAGGTTCGAGCCCTACCAGGACCAAATTTTTTTTTAATTATTTATGCAACTGTTTTTTTAATTGGACTGTTAACTTATTTTTTCGCCTAGATCACGATTCTTTGGGGAAGGTTAGATAAAATGAATTAGTTGGGTTGCAATGATAAGTTGGATTCCCTAACTTCAATTTGTGGAGACAAAACATTGGATTATGTAACTTCAATTGTCGGAGATGAGTAGTTAGGGATCGTGAGTAAATATTATAGAAAGGGATTCGAAATTCTATGGAATTTTAATATTCAATCAATAAGATGTCAATTGGAACAATGAAAAGGGTTAATAGAAAGCATGCTCAAGCCATAGTTGTTGGAGGAATTATAATCACAAATGAAAGAAATGAGATAGAAATTGCTTGACACAGTCTAAGTATTTTGTTATTTCATCGATAGTTAATTGCTTGACAACAGTCTAAGTATTTGTTATCTCACTCATACTTATATTAAAAGAAAAAGAAAAAGTAGCGGATTGCCATCTTGTTTGATCTTAATTTTTTTATGCGGATTGGATTTGGAGGAGAGAGATTTCTTCTTATTGCGCCAAAGAGGAACTTTCTATAACCCAATATGAGGGAGAAGTGTAAACAAAAAAATTACAATGTCGACCCTAACATAAACTTCGAAACCGAAGATATATGTAATTTAATTAATTAAAACTAAAAGAATTAATTAGAATATATGTGTCGATCTAAGTTATTTGCTAAATAAGGTTTTTAAGGCAAGCTTTCAATTCAAAATCCATTAGATTTCTTTAATTTGTTTGGTTGTCATTTTAAAGGATAATGTGAAAGGGTAAAATTTGTAATAATTAAATACCAACATAGATCCTTCTTAACTCCGGATTTATCATGGATCGATAAGGATCAAATCCCTCTAGGTGCAAACCTTTCCTCAAGTTTTTGCATTTAAAAATGGTTTGCACCTTGAGAGATTTGATCCCTCTTGGCACATGATGGATCTGAAGTTAAGATGGATCTACGCTAGTATGTTTCACATTCATTATTGTGAATGTTTGTATAATGTTTCACAAATTGTGTTCAAAGGTATATGCCTCAAAACAATACACCTAAACTCGACTCTCAAGGAGTAGTTGTATTTCGTGAGCGAGCACTAGGACCCCATTGCTTTATTCTTCTAAGCTTCTCTTTCTTCAATTTTTAGACTTTCGTGAGTGGTGGAGAGCTCATTAATTGTCTTGAGACGCCAATGTATGTAAGAGTTTCGAGATTGTTCCTTTTTTCTTTGGTTTTTGCTACTTCTTGAACTAGTGAGGCATTCTCACCTATTAAATATGCACATGCTCACATTCTTAGTTCCTACAATCCTTCATCTCTTCATGTGCATTGAGATTGTTCTCTTCCTCTTTACGATCTGAAATCTCATCTTCTTCAATGTCTTTGTTATGTCTTATTCAAGATTTCATAACATTATGCATGGACACAATTTTCCTTCAAGGAAAATTCTTTACGTTGATTGTGTTGTGTTTGAGGATGCCTTCTCTTCTTTTGATTGATTGTTTTTATCACTACAAGGAAAAGGCCTTATAGCATAGGTTATAGCGAATTTTTTTAGTGTTAAAAGATTGGTCAAAATTCTCAAAAAAAACTCCGCTACAACCTCCACAAATGGTACCGAATGTTTTAGCGGAGGCTTTTACCGAAATGCATTATAACTAAAAAAATCTATGGCCAGAGGCTTTTGCAAAGGTTTTCTTTTTAGTGCGCTTCATTGAAGCAAATGCACCGGTGCTAACATGGGTAAAACACACCGGTAATGTTGAATGGGACAATGACTGTCACTATATTTTTAAAATTAACGGTGTGGTTAATATAATGTAGCGCATTGAGGTGTGATAATAGAAAAATATTTGAGGCATGCAATGAGTAATCTACTGCATTAGGACTATTTTTTTATAAGCACACCGGTGCGACTTCTCTCAAATGGACCGGTGCTACATTGTAAAAAAAATACTGGTTCAATAATAAGATCAGATGCACCGGTGATTATTTTTTGTTTGGTGAACAGTGATTGCTGACATTACACCAGAATATATATTATTTTATTTTTATTTTATTTATTCGTCAAAAATTGAAATATTTTTTTATAGTAGAATTCATTTGAATTTTTATTATTGCATATAGATATGATTTTTGGATTAATTTTATATATCATAAATTTATGCATCTATTGTAATAATTAATCATCCATATATTTAATTACCAATGTAACATTTCACGACACTGGATATTAATTCAATAAGAGGCTATTTGTCATACAAAATGGGACAATATAAAGTCCGCAATAATCAAAATGTCAACATGCATGTAATTGTTACATTGTAACCCATTGTCTTTCAATTGAGACATTGTGTTGAGTACATTATATAAAATGTATGATTTTTATACACCATTATTTCAAAATATACAACAACTTCCATTAACATCCAAAATATATAGATGATCATTCTTCGCTAGAACTATTGTCAGTGCTCGATCCACTTGCATGACTTGTGTTATTTGGCCGAATGTTTTGTTGTCTGCCTCGATTGTTTTCTTCTTCTTCAGCTTACATCTAAAAACATAAAAATAAAGTTTAATGAGCGTATCTACATTGTTGGGAATAATGCAAATTAAAATAGATAATAAAAATGTATGTAAATTGAAAAGCGGTGTACCATAGCGAGAGTTGAATACTGAATGATACACATTCCCTCAAAGCCATCGCTCATGCCTTGTTTCAACAAATCTTTTGTTGGCTGCACTCCATACTTTGTTTCTTGCAAGTTTTATTCCCCATAACAAATCATAGATTTAATATAAATGTTTTTTGTTGTTCTATTAATTATAAATGAGAGAAGTAAAACAACATAGATACTTACAAATTCCACAATTAATTTTTGATACAGCAACATATACTCACAAACTTTACTTAACCCAATGTCAATCAATTCTTATGATGGCTCTTCTTTGTATGTTAATACATGTTTGAAGACATCCAAAGATGGGCGGTGTAAAAACCCCAAAAAATATAAAGATCACAACAAATATGAAATATTAAGCTGTTATAAGGAATTCACAACTACTCACAAACTTTGCTATCAACCCCTTTATTCCTCGTCGTCCTGTCTTATGTGTTGAATGGGTTCGATTTTGTTTTATTTTCTGCAACAAAAAAATTGAAAATTAATATTTAATGCTGGATTAATTAATTAGATGTACACAATAGAAAAAATCAATGATTTCATATATTTGAAGCACGTTGTTGTTGAGATGTCTCGTCCTACAATGCAAGTATGTCCATTTCCATTGCCATTATGTGCATAACATTTAACATATGTGAATTATATTGTTTGAAAAATATTACTAAATATTCTTAACTACAGTATTACTCAAAATTCATATTGATTTCTTTTTTATTCACTTGATTCATCCCTCTATAACTTTTCCATCGTGGATTTACGCTCTTTTGCACTTAGATTGCAAAGAATCTTATCGAGATTACTCATTTTTTGGCTTTGCATGTCACACATTAACCAATACATATTAGTTAAATTTACAAATAATTCAAACATGTTAATTTTGCAACACATTGTGTATGTGGTTTTGTAGCACTGGTTCATCTATTTACACATGACGCACCAGTGCAGTTGTTTTTATTATGGAGCACTGTTGTTATTAAAAAAGTGCCATTGTTGGATTTTATTCCTTATTTAGGAAAGTAGATATCGTTTCATATTTAGAAAGGTCAAACTTTGAGATCATGATAATGAGCAACGGGCGAAACCGTGGGCTTGGGCCATTATTCCATCTCCCAATGCTGAGAAATTCATCATAACAACCAAAATATTTAATAACAACCGCCAGTTCTAGGATATGGAATTTCTCTTGATTTGTACTCTTTTACAAATTATTCATACTTTTTTCCAGCTGAATACAAATGAACCACTTCCATATTAACAATTTGGACATGAATAATAATATTAGAATTCACTATGACCATATCAACATTTTGGACATGAACAATAATATGCAAATGAAAGTTTGAAAAAATCAAAGAATCGCCATATCGAAAAAAACTTGCAAGATTAAGTTAATGTTCAATAGTAGTTCATAGCCCATTTCTGCTAGTGATATTATTTAATCACTATTTGTGTCCCTAGTGGCCCTTAATCACATATTTGACTTAACCACTTATGTTGACCCTTAGAAATAATGATAGTTGAAACTAGTCCCTTCAAAAGATCCAAGAACCCTTTGATGGCATGTGAAATAAAATGTACGAGAATTTCATTGAATGGGAACAATTCAATTAATAGTCAAGGAACACAAACAATTGGAACTAAGTTTGTTAGAGAACTAAATTGTTTAGACAAACGATTTTGTATTTCTCTTAATACTTTAATAAAGACAATAGGTCAAGACCCACTTGAAGTTGAAGTGTGCATTGTCTAGAAATGTAGGAGTTGTGCATTCTTTTTTACACTACCCATAGTTTGAATTTCATTAAAGCCTCAAAATAAGAATGGCGTTAAAGGGAATATTGAATTTTCCTATTTAGCTTCAGCCTCCACCATCCATCACTACTGAAACATTGAGAATAAACATAATTGGTTGTATTTTAAAGCTGAGGGATTGGAGGGAGGTATTTGTTTCACTTGATTTTGTTGAGATCTTTAATCCCCACCTTTATAAGTTTTCACAAACTATAAAAAATGGAATTTTTTTTTGCAATAGAAGATAAGAATAATAGAGACATACGATAACTTATAATAATTATAATAGTTTTGTACCTATAATTTTATAATATGATAATGGAAATCTTGAACTCGAACTCTCTGTGTAGCTATGTTCTACCCTAGTTGTCACTAGCTTGACTCTCCTGTGCAACATGTCAATAATCCTTCAAAGCTATATTTTAATTTACCCAAGATAAAGATGTCTCTCTATGTAGATGGTTCTTCCCTCATTAGTGTGAAGGTTCCGTCTTCAAGTCAGGATGCTTTTCTTCCTCCTAGGTTTGCATTTTTCTATTGAACATATTGGGCCCCATAGTTCTAGAAGTGGAAGAAGCTATTAGATATAAGAAATATTTTAAGGATACAACAATTTCCTTCCATTGTATTGGCCATGTTCAACATTTTCCTTTCCGTCACTTTTTGATTGAAAGGTTTTCCAACTTATTATGTAATTCCTTTCAAAAAGGAAATTAACCTTATGGAGGACTATCACAAGACATGTTGTTAGAAGTCATTGACTATATGTAAAACCTAGGTTATGAGAATATTTTTTTCTAGTGTACATTTTGCTTTGAAGACATAATAATGATTTTCCCTAAATGAAAATATGAAATTAAAAAGGAACACCAAAATTTTGTTACGTCACTCACTAAAATGTGGAACATCCATTAACATACTTGGTGAAATTTGAGGTTGCAGTGGAGATTGTTCACCTGTATTTTAAATCAGATTCCCCAATGTAAAACAAGAAAAGGATGCATCACTATACATTGAAAAATTGATCCCCTCCTCTTTGGAAGGAACCCAAATTTTAGAGGAGGAGCAACATAGGGACATGATAGACCCTTCATAAATGAAGGATCCCAACTGGATGTTGAAGGAAAAATTAAAATATGAAGTTATTGGAACTAGTGAGGAGAATTCAGTAGGGAACAAAGATGTACTCCTATCCATGTGCCATGCACTTTGTTTTAGAACAATCTTAAGGATTTGATTTAGTGAACAAATAAGAAATTTAAAAAGAATTACAAGGTCAATTATAAGTACATGATGACCAAACCTATGAAGGGGAAGGATTGACATCAAGGTAATCAAAATAACGTTTTCAATGTAGTATTTATGTGTGTTTCTATATAATTAGTTTGTAAACATCTACCTTTCTAATGATGATAAAGAAAAAATTCTATATGAAATAAAAAACACTTGACCTAATCTTATCCTATTTGGGAATGGCTAGAAAGCTTGATTTTAGAAGATCTTTTGAATTTGCTCGGGTCGATTGTATTATGGTTGTATGGGTTAATTATGGGTTGTATTGGTTGTATTATGGTTTCTTGGGTCCAATGTATTAGCTAAGGATGTCTCAACGAGGAGCTCACGGGGAAGGGATCAAAGATTTGGGACCTATGCAAAGCTGCTTTAAATCTAATTAGAGATAATATGCATTGGATACCTGGAAATGGTAAGAAAATAGACATTTGGGAGGACAAGATTATGAACAACCGCCCCTGAAGGATAAAGACAAATTAAAGGGAATCAAGGATTGGTTAAGGGGAGAAGGAGTATCCAAGCTTTATGATATTTCCATCCGGTCTAAAATTGGGGACTGTAAATACTAGAAAATATTTTATATCCCAACTCTTCTACGAGAATATTTCAACACTCTTCTTCTTGAGTTGAACAAGAAAGCTCCATTAAACAAAAGAGAAAGGGACACTAGAGGATGAGGGCCAAAAGGAAGCTACAGTGTGAAAGAAGACTATCGAAACCTATTACTTGTGCTTCCCTCTCCTCCTTCGTCGGGGGTCTGTAAAAAGGTTCGGAAACCCGATTTCCCTCCTAAAATCAATGCATTTTCATGGCTTTTAGTCCACCAAAAAATTATCATTGCTAAAAAACTAAGGAAAAGTGATATTAAGGGCCGAAATAGATGTGTTCTCCACAAAATCAAGCAAGAATCTATTAGCCACATGTTTATGGATCATTCCTTCACTAGGAAGGAATGAGAAGAGTCAGTAAAGGATCTTGCAATCAATATCAATCTCCCCAATCAAGTCACGGACTTCTTCAGTTGATGGAGCAACTTCTATCCAGGAACTTTTACTGGTAAAAGTTCTTTGCTAAATATATGGAGTGCTATCCCCAAGTACATTAACTGGAAAATTTGGTTATCAAGGAATAAGGAAATATTTGATGTGAAAGAAGCCGCTCCCAACAGAACTACCATGAAATCCAAACTACAAATGAAAGAATACCTTTCGGACCAAGGCTAGAGTATAAACCAACCATGTTCTCTTTCCTCTTTCGAACTTCAATGGACAACTCAATATATCAGGATATGCTCCCTTCAGTCCAAAATATTATGTAGGACTAAAATTTGGGCCATAGATCTTCCTCCTGATGAATTCCAAATTTGGAGGAAAGGTCAAAACAAAACGACTTTATTCTTTGATGGTGCTTTGAAAGGAAATCCAGGGGAGGCAGGTGCGAGAGGGGTCATTTTTTTATCCTGGAGGAAGAAAGATACATTCCTTTGCTTGGTGTTTGGGAAAGAGGACAAACAATCATGAAGAATGGGCAGCTTTAATGCAAGGTATAGAAACTATTGAAGATTTAAATATTGGAACCTTTCAAATTTTTGGAGACTTATGGATAACAATACAAAAGATGCAAAACATTCAGTCGGTAAACGAAGAAGAAGTCAGGAGATTTCAAAAAAGAATTATGGCACATATCCCTAATATCTCAATGGTCCAAATTTTTCATGTCAAGCGCCAGAACAATAAGGAAGCAGACAAGTCAACCAATAAAGGCTCCAGACTCAATCACGGTGAAATCTTGATTAATAACTCCAGTCTCTTTATTAAATGGTCTTCTTTTTTTTACACATGAGGAGATAGTCCCTTGATCTCTTCGTGGGGGGGAACACCATGAAAGAACATAGTGTTTTCCTAAGGAGGGCCCAACAAAACCTTAAAACCATCATGAAATGGAGGGATAGCTATGCACATATTCGATCAGTGTATTGGTGGACAGGTGGAAGTTTGGCTTGGAAGGTGATTTTGTGCTTTAAAGACCATTGTGTGGGCGCATTTAATCCAGCCACGGGCATGCTCGAATTTTTTTGGAGGATCCCATGTGAATGATCTAATGGATGGTAGATGACTTGATTTTTCAAATGCTTCATAGCCTCTCAAATTCAGAAGAGTCGAGATGTTTTTCATTTATCTGCCTTTTTATGGGAGTCGACATAGAATAATTTCCTTAAGAATCCAAGTGAGGAAGAAGGAAGTGGTTGTTGGAAGGAATTGACATCTTTCAATGGAGTATTTTATAATGGAGAAATTACTGGGCGGGATCTTAGAGCTGAAAAATAGTATGGTTGATTACAGGAAGATGTTGCAGTGTGTTTTTAAGGTTGCTTCAGCAGCTTGGGATGAGAATAGGAGAATCTCAGTGGATATTACAAGCATTAGATCATGCATGGACAACATTGAGGATAGCACGCAGGTTCAGGTTGGCAATATTGAGGATATCAAGCATATGTTGCAGAGCATGGAAAGGATTCAAACATCAATGCGTGAGGCAAAGTACCAACAGGAGCAACAGTTTATGGCCAGTAATGAAAGGAATGAAAACCGTTTTGTTTAGATGTAGGAGACTCTCAACGAAATTTATAAGGACTTGGTTGATTGGAATAGGGGAATTAGTGAACCAATACAAAAAGAAGGGGCCTCCCCCAAGGAAGAAGCCTCCTCTATGCAGCCGGGAGTAGAAGAATACCAAACCCGAGAATGTAACTCACCAATATTTTTCTATAAATTTTTATATGTATTTATCCTTATTTATTTGTAGTTAGTTTGTTAGAGTTTACACTGTCAGAGGAAGTAGTATAGGTTATGGAGATTACTACATTTTTGGACCTATGAAAGAGCTGATGGAAGCTTTCACCTCCATGGATATTTTTTTCCCAACTCTCTTTTTTGGATATTTTATGGAAGGCTTGTATGCAATTTGTACTCGTTGTTTATATATAAATATAATTTTTCTCATTTCTGTTAAAGAAAAAAGATAGCAATGCTCTTGCGTCATGGCGAGGAGGAGGATGAGGTGGTGGAAGAGGATGAGGATCACCATCCTCATCAGATGACATAGATTGATCCTTCGTCCTCCAAGCATCTAAAATCATGAATGCACCAAATACATACTGCATCAACAATCTCATATAACGTGGAATCATACTCCATACCTTTGTGAGCTCAATGTCTCGCGTGATATCAAAGATTTGTATAGGATGGACTCCTTATCAACCCAACACTATGGCCAACATGTACGTCGCGTCCTATCGATACCTCTCATATGGCCTAGTCGGGTTTGGGTAATGCAAGAACCTTAACCTCCTGCATATCCTCATCGTGATGTATGGAAGGAGGCACCTCCCCATTGAATGTGCCAATATCTGCATAATATATAGTACACAACAAATATAAATACACAATTTCCTTAAACTATTTAATAAAACAATTTTTAGGAAACGTTATTATATTTTTCATTTGCATTAAATAAGACAATAAAATGCAGCTAGATTAATTTAAACATAACGCTAATATTACCTCTCTCATTCGATGGCTTAGATTGGGTAAAAAAGATGTTGGCACATGCTCTCTAGTCTAATATTGTGTACGGATATGGAAGAAGGTCCAATGCATTGTCCTCCTCACTAGATAGCATCTCTAGCACCTCTGTTGTGATCCTAGCTGGGAAATCAGACTGGCCCCTCTTGGGAATCCTCCGTCCCCACATGTGCATCCACACCTCGGTCAATGGCATAGGAGGGTGGTGTCAAATGACGGCCTCATGGTCAGAATCCCCTCAAAAAATAAACAAAAACATTTTGAAGCAAAATGGAAGTTGTCCCTCCCATAAACACTACATGACATCGATCCAGAGAAAAAAAAATTGTCGTAAAAAATGGCAAACAACCTAATGCATCTAGGTATCCGTACTAAAGAATCTACATAATATAAAAGGGTGCAACTAATGTGTTTCCCATCACTGGTGAAGTGCATGATGCTCATAAGCAACAGTGAGAGGAACCTAACCTCCTCTCCGTCGAAAGCACCAATCTAGAGCTGTCCACCGCGCACCTAAAAATCAGCAAGATCGAGGATGTGGGGACTGATATAACGTTGAGAGTAAGTGAGTTGAATCTCTACTACAACACCTACTAGGACATTAGGAAATTGGGGAAAATCCTCCCCACTCCTTGATATCCTAGTGATGAAATAAATATCCTCCTCAATGGGATAGAACCACGGACCGGGCCCAATATTGTGGAATACCTATCTCCCGTGATCCCAACGATGGATCAACTACGGAAAGAAAGCATAATTATCCTTGAGGGATGTATCCTCCTAATAGAACTTTGGGAGGCATACAACCATCAAAAGGTATCGTGTATGATCAGTGACGGGGAGAGGGTAAAAATCTCTCTGCCTCTCTCTCACCTCCCACTCATGCACAAAGTTGTATGGGTCAATTCGTGCCTGCTGCTCCTGGGTCGCCTCTCATCACTGTAGTCTCTGATACACATATAACACCAATAAATATCATAAATATACATAAAATAAAACATTAAATATTGCATTAAATGAACATGTTATTTATCAACATCACATAATAATTTTTTTCTCAAAATAAATCAAATTTACAAGCGGTGTGCCTAAATAACAGTAACGCACCGTTCGCTATGATTTTGGAACACAAGGGCACTGCAAACGATGTATTAGAATACACAAGCACACTGGTGAGCATGGTAATATTTTTATGCTTTAACGGTGCGCCAGTTACAAGTCACCGCACTAAGATATTGATGCAGCGAGTTTAACGTAGCACACTATTAAACCTTTTGTTTTCTTTGGATATTTTTAAAGTTTTCCATCCCTTAACCGGTGCGTTGTGGACATGTCATTGTGCACTGTCAACGATGTGTATGGGTAGTTAGAGTGGATCGTAGCCTCCCTTGGTGTGTTTAAAATTTTTAGATGATAACGGTGCTCCATTTACACATTAGTGCATCGTGATATCGATGTGGAATGCTTAATGGACCACATTGCTTAAAATAATGAATTTTTTTTTAATTATGTTTGGTTCTTTGGTGTGCTTGTCACACATTAACACACTAGCCATAAGGTGTGTTTGGTGTCAGTGTGCGCACCATAGCAACCAATTTGTGATTTTTTAAATTTTGTATCATTTTGCAGTGCACCAGACACACATCAACACACCGAACAACCAGTGCGGTGCTATTATCAAATCGCACCGTTAAACGTTTTGTCTTTTTAATTTTTAAAATATTTGCGCCCACAAAACCAATGCATTTGGACACGTCAACGCATCATTAATGGTGCGTAATTGTTCTTAGAGCACATCATAGCCTCCCTCGACGAGGTAAAAAATTAGTATGTAATATCAGTGCATCGACTAAACGTTGGTGCACTGTGACATTGGTGTGAATAGGTTAGCTAACCACACCACTTAACGTTATGAAGTTTTTTTTAAATTAGGTTTGGTTATGCAGTGCACTTGGCACACATCAGTGCACCGTGTCGACATTGCGCACGGGTTTATTATACTCACCAATTTTTGTTGATATTTTTTTAAAACTAGTTTTACGATGTGTTATGCAATTATAGTGCATCATGTACTCTGTGCGCGTCCTTCCTAAATGCACCACTCACGGTGCACCTTGTAAATTTACAGGGTGCACCCGTTCGGTGCGATCTAAATGTCTCGAACGTACCGAGCAAAGTTTTTTGTTTTGTTTTTTAATTTAGGAGAAAAAAAGGTTAATTTTCAATTTTAATCCACTAAAAAATTAAATTATGAAGTAACAAAGAATTTACTTGGACATTTGCGCATTGGGGAGGTATGGTTGTGATGTATGTCAAATTTGAATTTTTTCCCACCATTTGGAAAAATTCAAAATCCACTCAACAACCAATAGATGCAAGCAATGCTGCCACATGGAGCATGAATGCCAGGGAATTAGAGCTGGGGGTGTACGACACTGGTGTTGTAGGGCTCAAAAGCATTGTAGATGTGGTAAAAATGATTTTTTCATGTGGTATTTTTTTTATTATTAAACCATGTTACAGTGCGCCCGACACTATAACGCACTGGTGTGGTTTTTTATATATAACGCACCATGAATACAAATTTAAAATAAAAAAATATAGTCCATGGTTTTGAATTCAGAATTTTTAATCCTAACGTGGTGCAAATTAGGCTATACTGCCTCGATACGGTTCATTAGATGCTACACTGCCTCAACATGGTTCATTAGATGCTACACTGCCCCGACACGGTTCATTAGACTAACTGCACTGGTGATGGAAATTAGAACTTAAAAAAATAATAATCTGGTGCTCTCGACTATCCGTTTTCCCTGCTTCGGTGCTTTCAACTACATGGCGCCCTGGTGTGCTTTGTATTTAAACATACCGTTTGTAAAATTTTATTCTTTTATTAAACCCTGTTATGGTGAGCTAGAAACTATAATGCACTGGTGCGGTCTACTATATAGAACACACCTCTCATAAAAAAATCAAATAAAAAATAATATAGTCTGTGGTTTTAAATTCAAATTTTTTTAACCCTAATGCGGTGCGGATTAGGATACACCATCCCAGGGCGGTGGATAAGAAGAACCACATGATTGTTGGAAATTAAAAATATTAAAATTTGTAATCCAATGCTCTCGCCTATCCATTTACCCTACTTCAGTTCTTTCAACTAAGTGGCACTACAGTGTGTTTTGTTAATGTAAACGCACCGTTTGCAAAATTTTATTTTTTTACCTGCTTGATGCTGTTTTCGGTCACGGTGCCACATGTTTTATTTGTAGCACGTGAGAAAATGGGGTGCAAAGAGGAATTAGAGGTAAAAAGAAAGCTTCGGTATTACAAAGAGATCATTAACCCTAATTTCTAGGATCAAAACTATCTTTCTATCTTAACAAGCTCAAAGAAAATAATTAATATTGCTAAGATTAGAACGAACTCTCATGAGCTTCATAGTGAAACTGGGCATTGGACAACCCCTAAAATGTGTTGGGCTGAAAGAATTTTCCATCTATGCAATTCTATGAGCATGGAAGATTAAAATCACTTTCTCTTAGAATGCTCAGCTTTCACTCACATTAGATCTCAGTTTCAAAATCTTTGCTTCGGCACTAACCTTTCTAACCTTCTATATCCCCAAAACTATAGCGAACTAGGGACACTACTCTGTAAGCTTTTTGAGCATAGAAATAATATTTTAAAGAAAACCAAATAATATCCATCTTCTTAAGGTTCGATAGACCAAGATTGGTCTCAGTGGACGTTAAATGCAATCATCATCATAATCATCAACAACATTGGCGTGTTGTTTTCATGTACACGCCTATGCATGTATTATGTATAAACGCAACGAAAAAAAACATCCACTAAAAACTGCGCCCGCTTGCCTCTGCTAGTGACCTCTGCTATAAACAAATATTTGGGCTCCTTTTAGAGTAGCATCTGCTATAACCTCTGCAAAAAGGCCTTTTCCTTGTAGTGTATTGATGGTTCCTTTAGCTAGGTCGTTGGAGGTGGTTTCCCTTTTTCAATGTTTGCCGAAGTGGACATATCCATGCATGTATTGCATTTGATTGAGATTTTTTTCATAGTCTAGCCCCTAAAGGTGACATTTTTTTCCAAGGATCAACCTTATGGAAAACCCTATGAGTACTTCCCCATGATTCATGGATGGTAAATGAGGTAAACCGCCAGCCTCGATTACGTGGCCTAATCTCGAGGGGATCAAGAGAGTTGAACCCGTGAATTCCCCAACTTTGGGGGGAGATATTTCATGCCTGGCTCATGACGACTTGAAATAACCATTGGGGCTTTGTAAAGGTGACACCTATCATCCAAGGTTCATTTTATTTCCTCGAGAAGACCTTTCTCTAATTTGCTTGAGCGCATATTTGTGCACTTGAACCTTGGTTTTCCTTTGGAGACCCTATGTTTAAGAACACACTAACACTTGTTATGATAACTTGGAAAGTTGGATCATCCCAAAATATTAGTAGCATGTGTCCGAGTTGAACCCACAATAAAATTATTTTAAGGACATCCTTCTCAAAATTTAAATTGAGTGTTTAATAGTTCAAATACAACATCTTGGGATTATTAAGTAATTGTTGCGTCTAAATATAAGGGAAATATCGTCCTTCAACTAAAACAAGAAAGAAATATAGCTTTGGCTACAAAGAAAAGAATTTAACAAACCCTTCATCAAAGGAAGCCAATATTCTTCCGATGAAAGATTGATTGCTCTATTAATTAGCCAATGTGGCATGAACTTCTTCATCAAACCTTTTTTGCAAAGAGTGCCTTCCACCTAAAGAATGAGCTTGTGATTTTTATTTTGGTGGCATTAGTGAGATTCCTTACCAAATCTTCATCAATCTGTGCTTGCATGTTTCCCTCACTTTGAAACCTCTACAAGTGGGGCTTGGAAGTCTATAACTTCCTTTCTAAAATGATTGCAAGCATGATCCTCCCGTTGTTAATGCTACCATGGCTATAATAGTGACCAAGAACCAAGTTTCTCTTGCTACTCATGTAGAGTTGATTTATGGTGGCAATGGTCAAAGCACTATCTATCGGTAGGAGCTTGAGAGCTCTTCATCTTCCAAATCATTGTGAATCAATTTTAGGCCTAGATTGTTAAGAAGAAGAAATATGTATATTAATAACGAAACTCAAGTTTGCATGGATAAATCTAGGGTAAAATAGAATATCCGATTTTAAAATTTGGTTAACCTCAAAGAATTTTTGTTACAATAATTCCAATACAATTAGGGAATGTTCCGATTAACAGAATTAGAAATAAATATGTGGATTAGTTTACACGACATTATATGGAAATCGATGAATTCATGAGAGTTTAGATTCAAAGTGATGAAAGCTTCTTCTTCTTCTTCTTCTTTTTTTTCGAGCGCTGCAACCCTAACACCTCCAGCCATGAGCTCGGCGTGACCCTGTGCACACTCGCAGGCCTCTCGCGGGCCTCTCACGGGCCTCTGCGAAGGCCGGTTCGGCTCCTCCCTCCCCCTCTCTCGAAGATCACCGACTCCTCTTGGACACAGCCTTTAGGGCTCTGGTTGCAGCCTCCCCCCCTGCCCCCTCCCCCTAGGATCCTTCAGATGCAAGCTTCATCAAATGGGTTGCCGCTCCTCGCATCCAGATCCTGTCGGCAACTTCAAAACTCAAAGCAATAGCTCTAAACGACAGAGGGCTCATCGGGCAATTCACTGGGATATGGCCATCACCAAAAACCATGGAAACCTATATCAACAAGAATTGGATGCCCCTGATCTCTGGAGGCCTATAGCACTGCTTTTGTGGTAAACATTTCTTTACTTTCCTCTTTGAATTAAAAGCAGATCGCGATCTTATTTTTAGAAGTGGACCTTACTTCATGGGTCCTCGTGGGCTCTACTTGAATCACTGGAGTATAACCTTCGATCCAGAAAAGGATGTTCCCTCGGCGGTTCCAGTCTGGGTCCGTCTCCCACACCTCCCTCTTCACTATTGGAATGATGAAACCCTACAGGCCATTGGTAACTCTCTGGGAAAATACATCGACAAGGCAAAACTCAAAGCTCCTCTTTTCTCCTGCGCCAGAATTTGTGTAGAAGTTGATCTGGAGAAAGGCCTCCCCGAAGAAGTAAATCTATTCATGGATGGATGGGAACATCTGTAAAAAGTGGATTACGAGTAGCTCCCATTCAAGTGCAAAAAATGCCACGAATATGGCCACTTTGTAAAGAACTGTCCCAAAACAGCACAAGAATCACCGGATAAGGAACAGGAGGAAGGGTGGCTTCAAGTAAAGAATGGGAAAAAACCCATTTCTACCCAGCAATCTTCGAAAGAAAATCAATCAAAATCTATACCAGGAAATGCGAGCAAACCAAGGGAGGTAAAAACTAATAACAAATTCCAAGCCCTATCCGCAGAGGATGGAGAAACTTCAGCTCAGGAGGAAATAGAAACACCACAAGAAAGAGAGGAAATTCCGGTCCCGTCTTCAATAGCTCAGGAAATAGGGTCAAAGGAAATCGAAGGGGGCTTCAAAACTCCAAGTGGCTCCTGGGATGATAAAGTCAAGACCACCTTTGTTCCTTCTGCCTCTTCCCTCGATATATCATCTGACTCTCTTGAGGAGCTTGGGGAAGTGAATCCACCCAACACCAGAGGACGGAAAACTCAAAAATATCACAAAGAATTAGAAACAGAGAGGGAGTTGGAACTAGGAAGGCAAAAAATTCTAGAAGACATAAAAGTTATACAAGCATCAAAAAATCATATTGGAGGTAAAGAAGGCAGATCGCGAGCAGGATCTCAAGCAACAAAGAAATAATGCTGATCGTCTCTTAGAATTGCAGGGGCCTGGGAGGAAAAAGCAAAATAGAAGCCATGAAAAACATAATCAACATTGAAAAACCAAATCTCATGCTCATCCAAGAGACCAAGATGCAGGGCTATGAGATAACAACATTAACTCAACACCTCTTGAAAGACTGGTAGAAATCCACGATCAGCTCTAGAGGAGCCTCCGGATGTATTACAACCTTGATCTCTCCCAACTACACTATCTTATCCTCTTTGGAAAATCGACACTGGATATTGACAGAAGTATAGGATAGGAAGAACAATGACTCTATCCATATTTGCAATGTGTATGGACCCAACCATAGCAGGGACAAAACAATTTTTTGGAATGACCTTATTAATCTCAAAGACAGCATGCAGGGGACGAAAATTATTATTGCCAGAGACTTCAATGTAACCAGTTCACAACAAGAGAAAAGAGGTGGCAGTGTGGTGCATGACCCCCTTTGGAGAAAAACTTGCAAATCTTATAGCAGAGATAGATCTGATGGACATCCTACTCAAAAACGCTAAGTACAGTTGGAGCAACAGAAGATGCAGACCTGGTCATATAGTGGCCCGCCTCGATCGTTTCTTGGTAAGCTCCTCCTTTTTTTGTTTGGATATACTAATCAATGCATATTCCATCCCCTGCACCACCTCTGACCACAAACCCATAGCCCTCTCAGTCGCCCCTCCTGAGAAACTTGGCCCAATTCCTTTTCGGTTCAACCACCTCTGGATTTCTCACCCTGACTTCTTTGATCTTATCACTACTGTCTAGTCACAAGTATTTCACGGTTCCTCCAGCTTCATTTGGGAGTCTAAACTCCGAGCCACAAAAGCTGCCCTCAAATATTGGGCAAAGACCTCTTTTCTAAAGCCCTCCAGTGTAAAGTTGAGCTCGCAAGTTAAACTTGCTAACCTTCAGCGCAGGATGGAATCGGAAGTTGTTACCCCAGCCCTTCTTAACCTTGAAAAAAAGCTATAGGTTGACATCCTAAGAGTAGCTAGACATGAAGAAGAGACTTGGAGAATCAAGTCAAGACAGTTATGGCTCAAAGGAGGAGACATCAACTCCAAGTATTTTCACAATCAGGCCAAGGCTCGTAGAAGTCATAATGCAATTATTGAATTGAAAAATGACTTGGGAGAGAAAATCAGAGGGCAGGAAAATCTCAAACATTTGGCATATACTCACTTCAGGGACTTGTTCACAGATAGAGGCCATTCAGACCCAGAGGCTCAAAAGGATTTTATAGAAGGCATCCCCAAGCTGATCTCAGACAACACCAATCAGGAGCTTAACAAACCAATAGGGGAGCAAGAGATCGAAAATGCAATATGGTCACTTCATATTGATAAAGCTCCTGGACCAGATGGCTTCACCATAAATTTCTATAGAGCCTCCTGGGAAATAATAAAAGTTGACCTTAGAAGAATGCTCAATTGGACCAAAAGCAAGGACAAAATAGGGGGGGCAACAAACTCCTCTTTTTTGGCCCTCATTCCAAAAGACAAGGCCCCAAGCTCCATTAGTAGATTCAGGCTGATCTCTTTGTGTAACACCTCATACAAAATTCTCACCAAAATACTGGCCAATAGAATGAAAAAAGTAATGGGGAAAATAATCTCAAAAACTCAAGGAGGTTTTATGGCTGGCTGGAAAATACTAGATAACATTATCCTGGTCCAAGAGGCAATCCACTCCAGCACTAGTAAAAACCACCAAGGCATGGCAATAAAAATTGATATGGCAAACACTTTCGACAGAGTTAATCACCAGTTCCTTTTTGACATCATGCTCAAATTTGGCTTCTCCAAAAATTTTGTGCGCTGGATCAAACCCTGCATTCATAGCCCCTGGATCGCCCCTCTGATCAATGGAAGACCAACAGACTTCTTTGCAGTCTCAAGAGGACTGTGACAAGGATGCCCTGTATCCCCCTATCTCTACCTTCTAGTAGTGGACTCCTTGAGTAGGAAACTTCTTACTCTTCAGGAAGAGGGAACTCTTAAAGGCATCAGAATCGTGAGGGGAATCAAATCAATAAATCATGCCCAATTCGCGGATGATACAATCTTACTTGGCGGGGCATCCGCGAACATTGCTGAGAAATTCAACATAGTCCTCTCTTCCTTCCTGCGAGCCTTAGATGGCAAGATCAATTCTGACAAATCCAGGATTTACGGTTAGAATTGCCCAATGGGAACCATGGCTCGAATCTCTCAAATCCCGGGCTTTGAAGGAATCCAAGAGTGGAATTCCTTCAGCTACCTTGGCATTCCAATTTTCAAGGGAAAGAAAAAAGCAGCAAACTGGAACGGGCTAGTGGAAAAAATCAAAAACAAAATCAACTTCTGGGGAGCCAGATGGCTCAATCAAGCAGGTAAAATGGTCCTCATCAACTCAATTCTCTCTGCATACCCTCTTTATGTTTGCTCTATCTCTTTGGCTCCCAAAACAGTGATGAACAACATCACCAAAAACATTAGAAGATTCCTTTAGCAAGGAGGAAGAAACAATGGTACCAAAAAATTCCATTTGGTCGAATGGAAAACTGCCTGTAGGAATAAAAACTGTGGAGGCATTGGGACCAAAGACCCGCTTCAAATGAACTTGGCTCTTGGGGAAAAAATTCTCTAGAGAATAGTCTCAGGAAAAACTGCTTGGTGGAAAGAAACCATTCACAAAAAATACATGCAGGGCACCAGGAAACGTTGTGTGGATAACATTGACCCCAATATAAAAGGATTAGCTATATGGAATTTATGCAAAAAAGATGCTTTCATAATTCAAAGTAAACTCCATTGGAAACCCGACAACGGAAAACAGATCAGAATCTGGAAGGATAACTTCAGCAGTAACCCCCAAACCACCTTTCCTCATGAGCTCGCGGACTTAAGAAACTGGATGGAGCAAGCTGGAATCCACACGCTACATGACATCAGCTCCTGGAACGACCAAGGTTACTGGGATGGGTGGCGCACTTTCAATCTCCCAGAGCACCTTATCCAGGATTTCAACATCCTTCTCTCCCACATGCATGGAGCAATCCCCATACACCAATCCATAAAAGACAAACGTGGCTGGGGAAATACAGGTCACTATACAGTTAACCAAGGATATCGCTACCTAGACTACATCAACAATCAAGGCAATCAGGACAACAAATGGAAAAATATTTGGAGTAAAGATGGGCTTCCAAAGGTAAATTTCTTCAATTGGTTGCTAGCCCATAAAAAGATTCTCACCGCGGACAATCTTAAGAAAAGGGGAATTGCAGGTCCAACAAGGTGCATTCTTTGCAAAAGGGAGGAGGAATCGATTGAGCATCTCTTTCTAGAATGCAATTTCGCTAAAGAAGTATGGCACAAAGCCTATCAAGGGATCCAGCCGACCCTAATTCTTCCAACTCAATGGAATGATCTCTTCGCCAACTGGCACCTCTTCTACTCCAACAAATTGACAAAAAAATCTTGTTTCAAAAGAGCTTGGCTAGCTTTTCCCAAGTTCTTGTGTTGGAAAATCTGGAATGCCCAAAATCAGGAGATCTTCGAAGGAATCAGGACTGAGCCCGAAAAAGTTGTCTCTTCGGCTAACTCTCTTTGGGTAGAGACCCTTGCTTCGAGAGGTATGGCCAATCTGCAAAAAGAGCAATTAAGTATAGAAGAAAGAATATGGGTAGAAGACATCCTGCTTTACAGTTCTCAAAACTCTTCTCATCATAGGAGAAAGCAAAATCAGCAACACTGGCAGCTCAGAATGGATCCCAAAAGCTTCCAAACTTGGACGAGAACTCAAGAGAGACACATCCTCCTGTTCGATGGTGCCTCAAAAGGAAACCTAGGGTTGGCAGGTGCGGGGGGGGTTCTCCTAGACCCCGATGGAACCAAAAAGAGTGATTATTCTTGGGGACTAGGCAAGCAATCGAACAATGAGGCAAAGTGGCTTGCCCTGATACAAGGCCTTACTATTGTCAAAGAAAACAACATTCAGAGTGTTCTAGTAATCGGAGACTCCATGTTAGTGATCAAGAAATCCCGGGATCTTTTCAATAAGTATCACACCCCAAGTAACAAATTTCACACCCTCTTCCTCCTATTGGCTAAGAATATAACCTTCATTTCTCTCCACCACATTCTGAGGCGTAACAATACCATGGCGGACACTTTAGCCAATCTTGGAGCCACTTTAGATTGTGGGATTCTCAACCAGAATGGCAACCTCCTTAAGAAATGGGTTCCCTAGCATTTTCCTTGCTCCTTAGATCACATCTTGTCCATATGCATTTAATGAACACCGCCATTCTCCACGCCATCTCTTCCTCAATCAAAGGTAAGATCTGCAGATGGATCCCTTCTCCATACACCTCGCTCCATCGATGACGCTCTCAGACAGGGCACATCCGGCACACATGTGAATTTTTATGGCACGCGGTCAGCAGACAAGACGAGGGCTATTTGAAAAACTGGGAAGGCATTCAGAAAACCATCTTCTCCCCTTGCTTCAGGCACCTGTTTTTCCTTTGCAGGCAATTCAGTATGGACTGTGGCAACAACAGCCCGAATGCAGGAGCTTGTCCTCTGGGACTGAAATGTAAACGATGCAAGGTTAGTATTGGGCATCAAAGACACCCCTCGGTCATCGAAGAGATGCTGAGCCCCGGGAATGGAGAAACGGAAGTCCTTCACCCCTCCAGAGCGCTAATGAGGCATGTCCGTCGTAACGAGGAAAATGTTCAATCCTGGAACCACCAGGCAATAGGATCACACAGGAAAAACGCAGCACCGAGTCAAAACGGCTTCATGTTTGATGGAGGTCATTTCTGGTGTCCAATAGAGGTGGAGAGTCAAAACTCCCTCCAGGATGGATTGCAGCAATTTGGCAGTCAGAGAACCAATTCAAGTGATGCAGGGAAAGCATGGCGAGTGGTAGGTGACAGTTTGGGACTTGTACACTTGGACTCTTCGGCTGGCAAAGAAAGTCCCTCCCCAGGGGTACTTTCCCACCTTTAGGACATAGAAGCACAAGTTAATTGGCTTCGAGGGGAAAACTCTGAGCTCAAGAAAGCTCTTTCAAACCTCGCTCATATCACTAGCTCAGAAGCCAGCAATACCAACAGCAAAAGCAAAGAATTCTATGAGAAATTAGTGGGAAAAATTGACTCTCTGCACAGTTGCCTGAGAATCGTTGAGGCAAAGGTCGATTGCATCCGGAGCAGCAAGGAGAATAGCCTAGCGGCGATTACAAGCCTAAATGATAAAGAAGAACCAGAAGCTGGCAATAAGAAGAAGTTTCGTCTCACTGAAATCCTCTAAGCACTGGTCATTCTGCAATTTTTCTCTTTCTAATAGACATGTTTAATATTTCAAGTTGTGGCATTATAGCCCTATGTAATTTGCTTATGTTCTATTCTATCATCTTAAGAAATACTATCCTTTTTGAACTTCAGAAGACTGTATGGAGGTGCCTTTTCCCTCGTTTTTGTGGGTGCAGTCTCCCCACTATGATGTAATCTTGCCTCTTTTTTAATACAATTATAACCGTTTCTGTAAAAAAAAAAAGGATTCAAAGTGATGAAAGGTTCAGGAAAATATTAAAAGAATAAAATTGATCGATATCTTTTTTTCCAAAGAAAAAAGAGCGTTTCCAAAGAAAAAAGATCGTGTTTCCTTTTGAATTAAAGTTAACACATTTTACATGACCTGAAACGACCTCAAAAAAGTATTATGGTCTTGGGCTATACCTATATTCAACACCTCATGGTAGTTCAAAATCTTTAAGTAAATGTTCAAACATATAGAAAAGATCATTGAAAATAAAGCATAAAGAAGGTCCTAGTGAGTTATAGTCCATAAATATTCCTAGATTCTTGTTATAGCTCATTTTTTTAAAAAGAAATGGGTCCTCGATCATCTTTATTAATGGTGTCATTATCGCATTCCCATTTATGCCATATTCCATCGCTAAATTAAAGACCATTTTTTAAAAGCCGGTCTACCTCTTTGTTCATTTCTCTATATATGTGCTGAAAAGTGAGATTTTGGAAAAGACTAGCCAATCGTTCAACCTCCTCGAAGATCCATATCTTATGATTGAAAGAATACTTTTGAAAGCTTTAATGGGTCATACATCTTCTTTGGTTGTGGATGTTCTAGGTATGAATTCAATTTTAGATGAGTTTATATATGGACAATTTTTGTCATTTTGATATGGTACGGTTGTGCTTTATTTCCAAATATTTTGTAAAAGGAAATATTAACTTTTCATTGTGAACAAAAACATAAATAATTATTTTACTTTATCTAAAAAGAGTTGTTACGGTTTTTCTCTATGTAAAATAATTTTATTATTAGTGAGAAAGCCCTACATTTATCTAGGAATTATGGTTATAATAAAATTAATAATTTAAGAATTTTTTCTTAATAATCTTAGATAATAGTATTTTGTTAATCATTTTATATTTTCATAAAATTAACAATTTAAAACTTTTTTTTGTTAATAACCTTAAACATTAGTTTTTTTAATAATTTAATATTTTCTATAAAATTAATAATTTAAGACTGCTTTCTTAGTAGTTTTAGACAATAATATTTTTAATCATTTAATATTTTCTAACATAAAGGGATACAAGATTCCTATATGAGTTTTTTCTAGATTATTGTTAACAAGTCAAATTAGCAGCAAAGCTACTTATTACCGCCTCTTAAAAATAAGAAAAAATAATAATAAAACTATTTTACAAATAAATAATATTTTCTTGTAATTATAATAAAAATAATTATTAAAAAAGAAACTAATTGTATGATAAGGATAATTATTAAAAAAGAAACTACTTGTGTGATAAGGATGTATAACTAGATTATAGTGATTTGTAACCTCAAGTAATTATATATATTTTGTAAAGTAGATTATTAATATTGTTATTATTATTATTTACATAAATGTATTAAAGATTCATTTAAGTAAATTTGTTTTATAATTAATTATTTTATTAAAAAATAAAGTCTTTAAAATTTTTAAAGAAAATAATTATATTCTTATAAATTACGTTCAAAAACTTATAATTATAATCAAAGCATATATAAATTCAATGAAAATCCCATGATTATGACCAAAACCTTTCACGTTATTATGAAGTCATGCTACATATTAAAAAGCACCATGACATGGTTTTATAACATCCAAGACGATATAACAACTCAACTTTTTTTTCACACATAAATTTATCTTACTATTAATACCGCGAAATAGTAAATAGGAATAATACATCAGGTCATCATACCATCAGGCATGTGAAATATAACAAACGGGCTCATGAGCCCCAAATAACATCACTGCCTACAGGAACCATACCAATATTCAACCAAGTATCTGATAGGATGCCACCATGCATCAAGCAATCCACCAACAACACAACCAGAAGCTAACATACCTCCAAGAGGCAAAGTATCACAATGTCATGACATAAATACATAAATAAGACCAAAATAAAGTCCAAAACAGCCATAGGCCTGGACACTAGTATCAAAAGACATAAATAGGTCCGGATAGAACAACCAGAAACAAAATTCCAACAAGGAGTTGGATAGTATCTATGTACCTGCACAAAATATAAAGCTGAAAAAATAACATGTAAGAAAATATATCAAAAAGAGTCCAATGAGACCAATCCATATGAGTCAGCTCCAAAGCAGGTCAATCGAGCCTCGAGAGAAAAGAAGGTCCCCATGCCACTCCTCCCACGGAACAATGCCAGCCGGTGAATCCAGCGCCCTCTTGGAAAGGAAATCAGCCTCCATATTCATCTCACGGAAGACATGGGCAAAGTGAATATGATGGAAGTCACCAATGAATTTCCGGACAGCAGTCAACCATTCAGTAAGGTTCAGCACATTGAGAGGGAAAGACCCCAGAGCCCACGAAATAATGGACGAAGAATCTGCCATAACAACAAGTGAGGAAACCTGCACGCGGCGAGCAAAAAATAGAAGCAGCCATAGAGCACAAAGTTCGCTGCGAGTATTCGAACCAGATCCCAGATTTAGATGGATCTTATATAAGTCAAAACAGTTTGTATGGAGCACCACACCCGCCCCACTAACACCACGACCCCCAGCAGCAGCCCCATCAAAGAACCCACAAGGATACAATAAAACCGGGGGAGCAATACGGTACCCAGTCAGCTTAACAGGAGGGACAATCCTACCCCCCTGTATGCCCGAACCAGTTGTATTCTCCATAAAAGAAGCAATGATGCGACCACTTAACCAGTGCATGCTAATGGCCATTCCATAAAAAATGAAGCAGTTACGGGCCCTCCAAAGCTCCCATAACATATAGCAGGGGAGTTCTAACCATCGAGTAGCACGTGAGTCGCCGAGACACTGACTCATACAATCCAGCAATGTGGACGAGTGCCAAATAGCCGTAATGCCAAAAGAGTTGGCAATATACAACCAAAGCTCCTGCACAAATGGGCATGTGGAGAAGATATGATCAACAGTTTCCAAGTGTGAGCAACATAAAGGACACCAGCCAGGACCATGGAAGCCCCGTTGGCAGAGGTTGTCCCAGGTAAGGATTTTGTTGCCCAAAGCTAGCCAGATAAAACAACGAATCCGCGGGGGAAGGGCAAGCTTCCATATCACAGTATGCCACCAAACCCCCTGCACCTGACAGTCAGCAAATAATGAATCATATGCAAGTTTAGAAGTAACCACTCCACGAGCAACATCCCAAGACCATACCAGCCTGTCCGGAGAATCACTCAGATGAATATTTGTTTGACAGAGATGCATAGTGAAATCTGACCATTCCTTGCCCATCCCCCCATGTATGCCAAGTTGCCGAGCAGAGATCCAACCCCCATGATTGTTAGCAGCAGCATGTGACAAATTAATGAACCCCCGAGCTCGAAGATGAGCAAGGAGTTCGGGCGAGAAAGAATATGAGTGTGTAGCCCCTACAATAGGGTCTAAACCAAGTCTGATATCTCGGCCATTGCCAGGAATCCATGCGATCCACTTTGCCACAATTGAAAAAGATCCCATAAGCCCACGCCAAATATTAGAAGTGCCATTCACAGAATGCCTGCCGAAGCGAAATCAGGACGCGATCGAAACCAATTTGAGGTACTTGGCCCGTATGATACAGCCCCACATAGAATTATTGAATAATACCCGCCATAGGCTCTTTGCATGGAGCGCCATCACAAACAGTTCCAGATTCTTAATATTCCAGCCACCCAGACAATATGGTTGAGCCATACATTTCCAATTAATTAGATGAAATCATTTCTTCTCACCTCCACCAGACCATATAAAGCGAAAGAATCTCCCCCGAAGAATGCGGATAATAGAAGCCGGAATTTTACAAAGAGAGAACCAATAAACTCCCATATTCTGGAGGACGGACTTTGCCAATGTAACACGACCACCCAGAGAAAGATATCTCAGGCACCAATGACTAATGTGAGAATCAAATCGTTTAACAAGCCATAGCCAATCATTGGTCCGATATTTTGCAGGTTTGAGGAAATAGCCGAGATACTTAGAGCCCTCTGATAGCTCCTTAAAATCCAACGGGAAAATACCTCTGACACTCTGTTCCGCATTCTCCTTTAGTGAATGTTTCAGGAAAAATGATTTCCTCAAACTGATAAGCATGCCAGTAACCAAACAGAAGAAGTCAAGAATTCTCTTATACTGTAACCATTCCGCCAGGATGCCAAGCCCAAATAGCATCACATCGTCCACGAACAGAGAATGGGTAACTATTACACCAGCCGAGACTTTTATTCCAACAATAGAGCCCTCGCATTTTGCTTTGTGAATCGAGAGACTCAGCCCATCAATGATCAGCAAGAACAATAGGGGAGAGAGAGGGTATCCCTGACGTAGCCCCCTGGACGCCTTGAAATAGTCAGTCGGCTGGCCATTAATAAGAACAGCATAGTTGATAGACGTAACACAGGCCATAATCCACCTCATAACCTTCCACGGGAGTCCAATTTGTATAAGGATCAATTTGAGAAAAGTCCAATTGACACGGTCGTAGGCTTTAACCAGGTCCAGTTGTAGTATGAGTGCCTCCATCTTCTTCTCATTAATACCATGGAAAACCTCCTGTGCCACCCCAACCGCATCATGTATCTGCCTCCCCTCCAAAAAACCATACTGCTCCATAGTAATGAATGATGACAAGATCGGTTTGATACACTGAGCAATTATCTTTGAGATAATCTTGTAAACTAAATTGCACAAAGCAATGGGCCGAAAATCATCAAAACTCTCTGGATGTGTAGATTTGGGTATCAATGCTAGATAAGTAGTATTTAACGCCCCGGAAACCATTCCCAAGGACCGAGATTCATCTACAGCATCCCTGAGATCCTCCCCCATAATATCAAAAAAATGAATGAATAGCTCCACAGTCCATCCATCCGGCCCAGGAGATTTATCCTTAGCAAAAACCCTGAGTGTATTCTGTACATTGGTGCAAGTAATAGCCTCGAAAATATGGTCCCCCTCCACATCAGTGAACATACGAGGATATTCCTTTATAAGTTTAAACTGTTCAGGCAAGGATGTAGTTGCAGGGTCAGTATAATAGTCGAGGAAATGTCGAGACGCCTCAGACTTCAAATCATCATCTCCCCGAATCCGTCTACCATCATGATCATTAAGATCCCAGATATTATTTTGTATCCTGCGGCCATCAGCATATCGGTGGAATAATTTTGTATTTAAGTCACCAGCTTTAAGCCAGGTGGCCCGGCTCTTTAAACGCCAGGATTCCTCATGATTGATGAGTATCTTGAGCTTCCTTTCCTCCAGTAAGGCAAGGCGTGCATGATCAGTAGGGGAGATCCCCCCTCTCAGAGATAGATCCCGAAGTACATGAATTTCGGCTTCCAGCGAAATTAGTTCAGAGTTCTGTTCAGCTTTTTTGGATCGTTCCCATTTAATGGTATAGTCTTTTAAGGACTTGAGCTTAACAACAAGTTTATCCATAGCCGACCGCTCCCCTGAAACATCCGTATCTACCCACAGAGATCGGATACCCAAATCAAAATCAAAATATTTTAACCATACAGAATTGAACTTGAATGGATAAACACGGTGCTTGGCATCAGTTTCAAATTGCATAATAATAGGATTATGATCACTGATATGGGTCTGCATGCACCAAGATCTATAAGTATGAAACGAACTCAGAAGGTTCTCAGATATCAGGTATCGATCAAGACGTTTGGATATTAGATTCCCATCCAGCCGTCCATTAGACCATGTTGGAGTTAATGGTCGAGGTTCCACATCCACAAGAGAGTAAGTATCGAAAATATTTATGATATAAACCCCTAGAGGGTCCCTCCTAGCCGCATTACCCCAGATCTCTTCAGCGCCCCATGAAAAATTCAGATCACCCGCAAGTATCAAATTGTCCAAGGCCAATAAATGGCCAGAAACAGCCATATTCCAAAATGCTTCCCTGTTGCTGTAGGGTCCATAGCAGTTAATAATGTTTACAACATTATCGGACCCCCTAAAAGTGCCAATCAATAATATGCCCAACGCGGTAACATAAGAATCCAGCTTAAAGACCCCTGGATTCCAAGCGGCCAGGAGACCACCAGAAAGACCAGCCGCATCCACAAAAGACATACACCACCCAGGTTTGATTTTATTGAAGAAAATGCGAGCTTTCTCCCCACATACCATAGTTTCTTGTAAAAAAACCAGATCAGGATTAACAATTTGTAGGACTCTTTTGAGGGCCAGTTGTTTGGGCATGCCCCCCACACCCCTGATGTTTAAGGAGAGGAAAATCATTACCGACCCCTGGCTAGGGCTTTGATTCCTCTAAGAGCCCTGGTATCTGGAGAGATGGGGGTATTCGGATCGGATTTGACATCACCCCCCGGCGTGTTGACCTTGGAATTTTTCCTGGCACTTCTCGTTTTTAAGGGGGAGAAATCGGTAGCCAGCCCGCCAAGTCGAGCCCCCTTTGCAATGCATTGGTCACCCAACAAAGACAATGAAGCGGATGTTTGGATTTTATTCTTTGTCACCTTATCCAGAGCCAATGACGACGTAGTCAAAGTAGCAGATGTTTGGTTTGTTTTCCTTGCCACCTTATCAGAAGCCAATGTCGCAGAGGTCGGGGAAACCGACACAGATGTATTACATGGTTCCCGAACACCAACCACCCTATTATTAATATAGACAGGAAGAGATGTTTTCTGGACAATTTCAGAGAAAGAGGGGATGTGTAAAATACGCTCCATTGAGTCGGCCGGGGGGGCCGATGACAATAGTTCATCATCTATAGGCGCACATTTAGGCATAAAAGAGTGGGTGGCAGCCGGGTGATCCGATGATAAAGGCTCGTCCATACAAGGCTCGATGACATGCAAAGACCCCTCACATTCCGAGGAGATGATAACAGTAGGACTGTGTGATAACTCCGATGCCACCGGAGATATGGGAATGTCAGAAGAGATCCCCATGGGGGGGATACAAATGGGGAGTGGGATATCGGAGGTGGGAGGCGTATTATCAGACGGGGCAGGAGGGTCCATTTTAGACTCAGAGGCAGATGACAACTTTGGGTATAATCGACTCAAATAGTTACTATTATTTCCATTGTTCAGTTCCAAAGCATTTATAAATTTGATGTCCAAATCATTCAAAGAATGATAAAAAGTAGGGTCATTGGATTCCAACTTACCCAACAATCCCGCAACCGAAGGCGTAAATCTGTTGGAGTAACCATCCAGTCCACCCTTCGTATCCATCTCTTTGTCGCTAGCATCATCCGAAGGCCAAAAGGGGTCCGCCCCCACCGGACGGCCAGAAGAAAAACGTTGTTTGCATTGCCTCCAAAGATGACCGACCTGTTTACAGGTGGAGCACCGGAATGGAATGCCCCAATAATCAATGACCAAATCAATCCGCCTACCACACTAATTGATGTGAAGAACATCAATGAGGCCCAAGGAAATGTCCACCTCCACCAGGAGCCGCCCCATACGCCGATCGAAGCCCGTGAGATGCTCCTCCTCAACGTGAAGGAACCGGCCAATACTGTTGCCAATGGCCTCAAACGCCCCCTGATTCCATAGGGTGAGCGGAAGACCTGGAATGAGAACCCATAAGTGTCTCATATGCACAGTAGCAGAGTCCGGGTCGAAATCTGTGTACCATTTTTGAAGCATGAGACTGCCTGCCCCATGAAGCCACAACCTAGCCAAAATATCGGAACAGTGAGCTTCTTGCTGGAACTTGAACCCAAACCAACCCCGTGCTAATGCAAATACCTGTGGGGTATAACCCACTATGGGTTTCCACTTCTCAGTGACCCACGCCACAATATCTTTGCGGTCCATAGCATAATAAGAGAATTTACCCACCAGTGCCGTCAGGTTGAACTCGACGAGTTCTTCAAGGCCCAAATCCCTGCCCATTGTTAGCCACACCTCCCCTGGGCGACAGCAAAATTTCTCACATAAACAGTGAGCAGCTCGTGAGACCGGACGAGATATCCCCTCCTACAAGCGCGACGGACAAGCCTGTATGCTCTCAACAGACGGGTTTGATCCCATTGACAGCTCCGGAGCACCCGAAAAATGCAGCTGGCCTTTTTTAGGTCCATGGCGGGCACGTGGGGTTCTATGCCGGCTATCCGAGGCCACATGTCACTTCCCATACAACTTATCACGGAAGTAGGATGCAGGCTTAAAAAGCCCCGCCTCCTCCATTCTATATTCCGAGTCGGTCATGGAGTTTTCCGCCCTAGATGGAGCATCCGCCACATGCATATCCATTGCCAGGTGGAAGACAGGTACCCACAGCCTATAACGGAAGTTACCAAGCAGTAAAAACAAAGTTGTTTAATCCTGTAGGACTCAATGTTATAGAAATGCCGAGAAAGAGTAATAAACGGTGCCCGGATAATGGAAGCAGATACGCCAAGCGCCCGGAAAAGAAACAATCACTGATAACAATCCCAATAGGGCCCGTCGCACCGGCGGATGCAAATACCACAACAAAAATTGAGACCCAACAAAATCGGGCCCGGCATCAAAAGAAGCGGTCCTAGAATAAGCAGATACCAACGATTAATTTATCCCCAGATAAACAAATAACCAGATGACTAGCCGACAAATACCTCACAAACCACCGAGGCGAAAGCGCATGCCAGGACAAACATAACCGGCAACGAGACCCAACATAACGGGCCCGGCAAAAAAAGCCCCACTAGTCAAAACCGGTCGCTATCCACCGCTTTGGGAGGAGATCCCACATGAGAACCAAATAAACCATAATATTCAGGACCTGCAACAATATGGCAGAAAAACGGCTTGTTCAATAACATTTATACCACATCAACACCCCGGAAAAATAACATATCCGCGTCGGAATCCTTCCTGAAACATCAAATCGCCGCCCACAGGTCATCGCCCTCTCTGCAACAAACCCTCGCTCCTCCCTCCAAACTTTCGATATAACAACTCAACTTGTCATTAGAGCATTGCGCAATTCCTTTTCGAAAGTTGGTTATATTTTACCAAAGCACTTAATAATGGATAAATTTCTAAGCCGTGTTGGATCTTCGAAGTCCCAATGGGATTTTATCATTGAAGGCCGCCCCTTATACGATGACTATTTAAACTTTAAATGCAGTACCAACAAAACGATGAAATAAAGGATTTAAAATGTGGGCTTGTCCTACATGCTACAAATGTAAAGGATTTAAAATTTAAGCATCTACTACAATGTACTACGTGCTGCGACTGTACTTTAATATGTATTTTTTCCTCCACGACTGACAAATAATTCATTTATGGAAGGAATGTGGTCCGCGCCATATTGGCTTATGTATTTTTCATATTTAGTAATGAAACATTAAATACGAAAAATGGCAAGTATGTGTTTTTTTTTTTAATTTTGAATTTTGAAATTATTTTTTATTTTTTAAAATTTCACATCCCAGACAAGGGTAATTAGTCAATTCATTATTAAATCATGTTTTTAGCCAATCATAAAATAAAAAATTTAATTTTAAAATATTTAATAAAATAGTTTTCATTTCAAAATATTATATTTAATATACAATTATTAAAAAACATTTAAAAACATAGTAGTTTTTAAAATTATCAAAATAAAAATCAAACTACTAATAGTAGCAACTGATTGCTATATTATCTGCCTTTGGTAGTAATAATAACTTTAGACAATAGTATTTTTTGATCATTTAGTATTTTCTAACATAAAGGGGTATAGGATTTTTATGCGAGTTTTTTTAAGGTCATTGTTAATAACTTTAGACAATAGTATTTTTTTTTATCATTTAGTATTTTTTAATATAAAGAGTACAAGATTCTTATGCGGGTTTTTCTAAGATCATTGTTAATGGAGCAATTTATTTATTTTTTACAAATTTTCAACTGAAAGACAAAAAATATACTAATAAAAGATTGAAAACTTGGAATATTTAAACTACACCATTGTTAATTTAGTGCATCAGTTTCATACCATTTATCATTGAATTGAGTCCAGAGTCAAAAGAGAGGAAAAAAACATTATTAATTAATTATTTTAAAGAAGAAAAAAATGTCAATAAAATTGAGGTTAAGGAAAGTAACAAGAAGTTATAGTATGTTAAATTTATTTTAATTATTTGTTAGAAGAAAAAAATGTCAATAAAATTGAGGTTAAGGAAAGTAACAAGAACACAAGAAGTTACAGTATGTTAAATTTATTTTAATTATTTGTTATATTAATGATATATAAAATCAATAGATATTTAGATATGGATTAATCAATGGTTTAATCAATATGATAATTTAGTCTATGCAAATATTTTTCCCTCAGGCAAGTTTCTTCATTCCAAGAAACAATATCCAACACTATTATGCCTAATTAAAATCTTTAATTTGTGCATTACATCAACCATGGCATTTATTTACACTCTTATCTTGATAATGTGTTTGAAGTTGTATTTTTAGGTATAGTGTATATGATTCAACAAGGTAGTGATGGGAGAGATATACGAGGTAACAATAGTGGTGGAGGCATTCCATTTTCCAATAAAAAAAAACAATAACAACAACCACCATAATCATGTCCAAATTATGCCCATCTAAAGTTAATCCATTAATTATGTCGAAATCCATTATGCCCATCTAAAGTTAATCCATTAATTATGTCGAAATCCATTGATGGAAAAAGTATGATGGAAAAGAAAAATGTTTGAATGGTATTTTTATTAGTGGAATCTAAGAGTAGTAGAGAAAGCCCTTAGCCTAACTAAGTATGCAAGGGTTATTGTGAAGGATATGTTGTTGTAGATTTCTAGCTTTTTAATGAAGGAGGGATTTTTTGAACTTTTTGAAAACTTATCTTTCATTTCAATTATTAAGGCAAGAATTAATTATATCAATATTTGATGACCAAACTCATCACACTATTGGCAAAATATTTACACATGGCATTGTAGAAGCCTTTACATTAAGCGACAAACAAAATATGGTAATATAACCTCTTTGTCCTCACTATGTGACAACTTGATTGAAAGAAAATTTCTAGGTTTGTTTTTCATTTGCCTTATTTTTATGTTTGGTCTTTGATGTTGGATATATGTTGTTGAGAAATGGAGTATGGCTATGGTGTCATGGCTTCGATTAGCCATTCATGCATATTTGTTATTTGTCTATTTCAAAGATGATCAAATCTAAATACAATAAAACATAGTTATCACATATTAAACCCTTTAAAAAAATTGATGTTTCCCTCTTAAATCTTTGGTAAAGAATTTTTTATTTTCATTTTACTACTTTTTGAAAGTTACCATCTTGCATCATTTTGATAATTTCCTGTTAATTTGTAGAAGCTGATTATGATTCAATGTTTTATGTTGGTTAATTGAAACTTAGGGTTGATGGATTTGGTAATGACAAACATAGTTATTGCCTTCAAAAAATTACCCAAGATTTTTGACTTTATAAGTCTCATATCCATTTTGTATTACCTATGTTTTGGAATATATTATGTATTGATTCTATATATTAACCTTGATTTAAATTTTATATCCAAATCTTTAATGTTAAAGTAATATGAAATCCATTAAAACTTCCATTAAAAGTTTCATGTCAGAGTAACACAAAATTGATTGAAACCTTCTTAATGAAAATTTTGAACTTATGTTTGTGTTTCTATTACAAACACTTTGAACAACTTATTTTATTTAGAAAATCTAATTTCATATTTTATATTTAACAAATAAATATTTTCTTATCATTTTAAATCATAAAAACATTTAAAAATAAATATATTCAACTTACATATATGATTTAAAAACATTTTAAAAATATATATTCAACTTACATAGTATAGTGACATACTTTTGCACCTTCAAGGACCATGACTCATGTATGTTATCATTGATTAGTTTGCTGGTTGAATTAACT
The DNA here is from genome assembly GCA_027924585.1 of Larix kaempferi. Taxonomy (NCBI): domain Eukaryota; kingdom Viridiplantae; phylum Streptophyta; class Pinopsida; order Pinales; family Pinaceae; genus Larix; species Larix kaempferi. The sequence goes on along the minus strand of BSBM01000410.1, from coordinate 2,091,645 downwards.
TATTATGTAAATATGATGTAAATTTGTCACACCTACCATTGTGCCATGTAGAATTCTTTAGTTCACATCATTTGACCATATTGTCTGAACCGAGACTTGTGTTGGAAAATTAAAAGAGAATGATAAATTCGAACGGAAAAACAAATTGATTTCGTCCCGCAGTTGAGGCGAATTCATTGAATTGAAGCCTCGAAGATCATAATCAAACTGCCCTAGATATTTCAATTTCTCACCCACCTTACTAACCAACATACATTCCAAACAAACGAACTTAATTTCTTGACGCAATCCCATGAAACAACTTTGACGCCATGTGGGAACGTGGTCACGGGAAATTAAAAATCACATGTGAAACCTATCCCCACGTGACTTGGAAGTTGAACTGCCAGCAACGTTAAAATGTGAACCCTTCTCCCTCCTTCCAAAGGGTTCTAGTAAAGTTAAAATTGTCCTTTGCAAAAAAATTAAAATCTCAATTTTCCCTTTCTAACTAAATTGGACATAATTTATATTAACATTTCAAAAGAAAGGAAACATTTGAAATTATCCATTCATATAAATTTCAATTTCTATGTTGAAATTCCTATGCTATAAAATACGACTTGTCATTCAAAATATTGGAAATATCTTAAATTATAATCACTCACTCACTCATGTCTTGCACTGAGTGCTCAGCTCTGCAAGATGGCAATTGATCACTGATGACTGCGAGGCACTGGCCACTGGGATTTGACTCTGACTCCCGAGTCACTTCGCGTTGAAATCTAAGGTGTGACAATGTGTCAGTGACTATGAATGTAACAACAGATAACCACTACTTGTCTACTACTAGGCCCAAAACGAGCACGAAACTTAGTGTCTACTACCTATGTGAACCTGCCTACCAATGTCCACTTGTTTTTCATCAAAATGAAATTCAAATGGCCAGTTTGATGAGTCCTCCTCTACAAGGCTTCATTTCTTGCATGAATGCCACAGACTCACAGAAATTCTAAACAACACTCAATGGAATGCAACTACAAATAATGGCATGCAACTAGGACCACAAACCGTGCAGAGGTCGATTTATTCATTGATATAGAGAGGTGGCACTGGGCACACAATATGGAGAAACGTGGGAGAAACAATGAGTTAGAAAAAACATTTGGACCAAAGCACCACAATGGTTATTAATAAAATAAAATAAAATAAAAAACATTTTTTTGCACAAGAATAGTCTTCAATTTGATGGGTGGCATGATCATGATGTAATCTTCCTCCATCCTTCCAAACATATGTGGTTTCTCACCACATTTGTCTTCGGCGGTCGCCACCAAAATACGTATAAAAATTACATGTCTTTACATCCTCTTCTCTTTAAATCCTCATCCCATATTCATAACTGAGGATTATTATGCATGCACATCCTCACCTTATAATATCAATTGGGTTAAGGCACAAAGACAACCATAAAATATCAAATGTGTCAAGACACAAGGAGTAAGAGACAACTATAAATAAGTCTTATATTAAATTTACCATATAAGTGTTTAATTGACATTATCAATTGAGATTTGACATGTTGAATTGTTGTGATCTTCTTATCACTCCTTACCAATGTGATTGTAAGGCACTCTTTGAAGGTGAAGCCCATCCTTTTAAGTCTTCTTCCTCATTCCCATGGCTTTTGGTAAGACAATAAGGAGGTTAGTGGCCCACATCAGCATTGAAAATGATTTCGACATAGAGGTAAATACATTAATTCTCTTCATTAAATAACTTAAATTTCATGCCAGTGACTATGAATTCACCGAATCGTGGATTGGCTCTAAACACGACAAATTTTAGAGCTTCGGGCTCTTAATTACTCACATCTGGAATTTTCTCATATCAAACCATTAACAAACTTCTTTCGGTATTCTAGTTCAATTTAAAAGGTAGATTGTTGAGACCCAAACATGCAGTAAGTTGCAAGGATCCAATTGAGTTAGGCTTGATTCCATTTCCCCTCCATCCCACACCTGTATGTCGTTGCGAAAAGTGTTGAACAACAAAATTTGATGCCCCTGCCGCTATGATGCTAGCGTTGCTAACTTGCTTGGTATGGAGGATTTTTTTTAATGTTTTCTGAGCTATCTATTATTTTTTCTTAGGTGCCCAATGTCCATCATTCTTACATCTCTCATGCTTGAATGGAAGCCCTCTCTCTTGTTTGAATTAAGTTTTTGGTTGGTTTTATACGTATTTTTTGGTTGTAGGTTTATTATAGCCTCGTTTTGCTTAGTTGCTTCCTTTTGTACATAATTAATAGTAAGTAATTTTCTCATGGCTCTAGTTTTATTTTAAGACTATATCTAATTACAACGTCTTGCATTATGCGTAAGATCATGCAGATGCCCCAATATGGTTATTGCATAGTCTAAATAGTTTTTCTGTATAATCAAGTGTGCCCCAACCTAGAAAAATACAACATAATAGTTGTTATTATTTAATGTTGCATATAGGTCAAATTAGGTTTTATTGAAAAGATACCATTTTTCATGTAGATATCAAGGAGTGCTCAATTGTTTAAGATTGTAAAAATTTGGATGGACAATATTTTTTTTTGCATTTTTTTGGGGGAAAGGGTTCAGTTAATTTATACTTGTCAATTGAAGTACAATTATTTATATTGTCCTTCATCTTTGAAGGACTCTAAGAAAATTACAATCATCAATTAAATAGAAATAGCGGTCTATATGATATAAGTTAATCATAATTTCAAGCCATAATCAAATGGAAACTATTATCTAAATAGAAACCATCTAAAGTATGAGTTAGCCAACTTTGTATGCCATAATCAAAGGGAAGAACTCTGGATTTATAATGGTTTATAAGTTGTCTTTCTTTATTACTGTAATTTCCATATTCTATTAATACTTATTAGGTTGTATAATGCACCTTTAGTTAAGTGCAAAAATATTTTATTTTCATATCATTTTTATATTATATTTTAAATTTTTATAAACATACATACAATTTAATCACAGTATTTTAATTATGCAAATTGTTAAGCTTTTTCTTTAGTATAAATTTTGTCAATTTGGAAGAAATGTGACCAATCTAGTTAAATTAACTTCATACTTGCTTCAGAAGATCCTCATATGAGATTACCAACAATGACATAAGATCCTCATATGAGATTACCAACAATGACATAAGATCCTCATATGTGATTACCGACAATGCCATAATTTGTTTGCAGGTGAAATTGAGGATTGAGGTTACTCCTGATTTGATTTCTTTTATGGGGTAACAATTATTCCCTTGAAAACATGGCATGTTTCTATTAATAAATTCTCAATAAGAAATATTAAAGTAAAACTTTAGATGAGTAAATAAGGAGAGTAAGGGAATGTGTTGATCAAATGCATTATGTCAATTTACATCCATTTAAATGTATTAATACATCATTATGAAAATCAGCAAATTTTTAAAATCTGAAGGATGAGCTTTAAACTATGACTATATGACTATTGAGAGCCTTGGATTGGAAGTAAATTTTGATTTTATATGATTGTGTTCAAAGATCTAACAGTTCGATATGAGGAGATTGTAACTTATTTGATATATATATGTATTAAGATTAGATTAATTTATTATAGTTAATGAAAAATATTTTTATTATTTTGTATAATAATAATAATTCTAATTATTAAATTAGTCATAAAAAATTATTATAGTGGGTTTATCAAGCATACAATCTACACACAAGAGAAAAGTGAAATGATAATTCAACCCCTATTCTCTAAAAAACAATTATTATCATGAAGCAATGCATAATGTGATGTAAGGAAATGCAGAAGCAAGAATGGTCTCTGATCCACATATGCTCTCTCAATCAGTGCAACAAAGAGGATGATGCTCAAACAAAGTTGATATAGTCTGCTCCCGTAGTGCAGTTGGTTAGAGCATTGGTCTTATGGCCAGAATAAGAGCAAGCCGAAGGTCGCGAGTTCGAGCCCCGCTGGGACCCATATTAGATTAATTTCTTTCTCTAGGTGCAATGGTTTGATAATTATCCTTTAAATAGGTGTTTTGCTAATAGATATAAATTAAAACGTTAATATGACCATACTAGTATAACTTAATATAATGTATATATAAATTAAAACGTTAATATGATCATACTGTTATAACTTAATATAATGTATAGAAGTATATCAAGTTCATTATAATCGTGTAACAAAATCTGAATTTTTATTTATGTTAAAGTCCATTTAAGGTATATCAAGTTCATTATAATCTTGTAACAAAATCTGAATTTTTATTTATGTTAAAGTCCATGTAAGGTATGTTACACGAGAGAAGGTTGTAGGTCACTCATTTAAATATGGTTGAATTTTTTAAGGTTACTAAATATTGTTGTCGAGAGTTCAACCATTCTTCATCGGGATATTATGGGGAAAAGAACGTTATCCTACAAGGTTTTTATTGGAAAAGAAAAAGAGTAAGAGCAAGAAGACAAACAGGAAAAAATAATCAATCTAGTATCGAGGTTAATAATAATGCTAATTAGAATCATAAGAAACTTAAAGAAGGGAATAAGATTTAGACTTATGCTATTTGCGAGGATGAGCATTATGCTCATGAATGTCCCTAGCTCGTTGAACTTGAAGATGATCAAATACCTAATCATAACAACCCACAACATTGCAGAACATGTTTTCTCATCATAATTTTGATGCTAAGCAAGGACGAACACCTAACTCTTTGATTGTGTTAGGCACCTTCCAACTAGATGACCCTTTCCATCAAAAAATTTTGATTGTTGTCAATATGTTGAATCTCCAACTGCAAAATCATAATTATAGGACTCTTATCCTTGAGCCTTCTACCAATAAGAAGACTATGCCTCCCCCTATTTTGTTTCCCTGCAAATTTTGCAAATACCTAAGTTACAGGTTAGAATTGCATTGATGATGCATAATGCTCCTTTGTAGAGAACGATCCATGATCATCACACTAGGGTTGCTCAAGGTCTATGGTATCACAAATTGGTGCAATCCCCTTATGTTATGTCTACTTTAGAGGCGTTGCAAACTTGTTCTTCACAACTTAAGGCCTAGTTGAACATTATTGGAGGTATTAATCTTTCTAACTCTAGGTTGATGACATTTGATTTAAATATTGTTGAATCATGTCTCGCTCATTTGTGGATTTTCTTGTCATAGCTATTGTTAAGGGATTTTGACATTCATCAATGCATAGTGGATGTAGGAGCTTTGTCGCATGTCATGTTGGTGGCAATCTAGATGAAAACAGACTCTTCTGGTCTTGTCCTATCACATATTATTTTGAGAGATTTTGATTGGAGCCCTTCTCAACTTACAATAGTCTTTTCTAACTTACATATTACCTTAGGAGAGGAAATTGTTTCACTTGATGTAGAAGTTGTGATTTCTTCTTTGGACTATAACATGCTACTTGAGAGGAACTATATTATGTGATCAATGCAGTTGTGTTCTCTATTTTTGTATCATGCAATTTTCCAATGAAGGGAAAGAGGTAATCTTCAATCAACTTATAGGTAGTCCTAACCCCACTTAAAATCCAAATAATATTTCTCCCTTTATAGGTGTTAATAATTTGATTCCCACAATTTTGGATGTCAATCATGGTTTTAATAAGGAGTTTTCATCGTTGGGGTCACTCTTTGGTGCTCCTCACGAGTACCTTATGTGGCTTTGCCCCTACTTTCTTAGGTCTCCACTCATGTTGAGCATAAGGTTTTAGCATCATGCTAAGAGACTTATTGTGCGACTAGTGATTCAACTTTACATTCAATGACATCTTCTAATCCACTTATTTCTTTGGGCTTATTACTCCATGTTGATGAAGAGTTCCTCAAGGCCTTGATTACTTTTGGATTGGATGAATTTGCAATTGAACCCTTAAAATCTATATCCTTTAGTGATGTTGATAGTTACCATGCCTCTTTACATACTCCATCTACTTTGGAAGAGGATAATTTGACTCTATTTTCCATAATAGACATTGTTCATGTCGCCTTCGAATGGAACATTATCAAATAGTTTAAGGTCGAGAACACATTCATGGATTTAATAAGACAATAAGAATTTGATATAACCTTTAAACTATTGTGTCATGGGTTCAAAACTTGGGACTTGATTCTATGTAGGTGCCTTTGGATCATTCTTAGATATGGTTAGCTTGATAAGTTATCCTCTTGAAATAGTATATAGGTTTAGATCTCACATTTTTAAGGTTGCATTTGAACCTTTTTCCACGCAAATATGTGACAAGATTCCCCCTATTAGATGTTGGTGCGTTATGCCCTTCTACTTCTTCACCTTTGCATGCATCTAACGACATAGGCCTCTTATGATGGGTTTCTTAGAGTAGCACCACTTTGTCATTTGACACCCATCCCAAGAATTTTCCATAAGACCGAGAGCCCTTCTAGATTGAGTATGTATTATGAGCATTGTTTTTATCTCTCATCTCTTTCTACTCACTCCCATAAGGGCCCTCACCTTTTTATTTGGTCATTTGTTGCTACATTACCTTTTTTTGCTCTATTCCATCCATTGCTTGTTGCAATTTTTTTTGTCATGTTGACATCATGCAAATCATTGGCATTAGAGAGGAGGCATGTACTTGAGTGTTCATTGATTACTTCATAACTTCTGCCTTGCTTACTTCCATCCATAAATTCCCTTGCGTGCTTGAGAACATGTTTGTTTGCATTGTGAGCCCCCATGCCCATTCTTCAATATTTAAAATTGAAAAAAAATCAACTAAAACATTAAAAAAAATCTAGGAAAAAGAAATGAACTATTGCAAGTTAGGGAAATTTTGCAATTTGTTAAGTCCCCATGAGTTTTGTTTGGGAAGTCATTGGTGTTGTCACATTCCCTTCCATGACTTACCCAACCCATAGAATAGGGATATGGCTTAGGTTCGAAATTCTTCATATAAATTTAAACACTTTAAAACTCACATACCATTTGAATTCATACATGTGCTAAAGCAAATAATATGGTAGAAATAAACATATAATAAACTCATGAAAACCGTGAATTCCATGTCCATTTCATTAATAAACATATAATAAAACCTAAATTGCATAATTGCATTGAGAGTAGCGAGGTGCTTTGCAACCCAGTATGGGGGAGATGTTGTCATGTAATGTAACGTAACGTTATGTAATATATATATTTTTACATGAACGGTTAACGAGCTTTTATATTAAAAAGAGGAAACATATTACAAAGCGTAGGGGAGACTGGTCTCCAAAAACAAGAACTGTCGAAACAAGCTCTTCACACTTCAGTCTCTGATCTTCAAACATAGCCTTAGGCCTGCTACAACTGAAAATTTTAACGAACTGACCTAAGAGAAACTTACAAGAGTAATACATATAAGAAGAAGTACAATTTCCAAGCCAAAAAAGATCTACCAAAACATCGAGACGAGAAAACAGAAAGAGTCAGTTGCCATGATGGGGACGAGCTTTCTTATCATTGCTTCCTATAGCTGCACTTGCATTTTCATCGTCAATGTTTAGGATGACGAAGGGGCTATTTCTGTTGTTGGTTCTGATACAATCAACTTTGGCTTCCACTATCCCGAGGAAGCTATGGAAAGAGTCAAACTTGCCAACCAGCTTCTCGAAGTAGTCTTTCATCTTACCATTGCTATTCCGGACTTTAGAGTTAGAAATTTTGAACGAAGGTAGCGAGGTGAGATATGGATTTCTTCATATCGGAGAAGTCACCCCAAAGCCAATAGACTTGGGATTCTAGGTCCAAAACTTGCATGAGAATTTTAGGGGAAGGGTTGTCCTTCCCATGAGGAGAATCCAAGTTAACCAGGCCACCATTATCGCCCACTACATGCTGCCAATTTTTGTTACTGCCCAGTTCTCCTGGGCTACCACGAAATTGCTGCGGAGGACCACCTTGATTGCGGCCTGCTTCGTATGGGGTCTAGAAAAACCCAGAGTAGGGAGTCAAGAGGACCTTCCAATTCCTGCTTCCAAAATCAAGACCGCAGCCAGAATGTTGCACGGGGCCCCTGATGCCCTAACCCTAACCAGAGTTGAGAGGAACCCATCTTTTGCTTCTGCCAGGATCCTCAGCTTTGGAATGGCCGTGGAAATCATGCTTTGTCAAGCCACCACGAGAAATCTCATTACCACCAGTGCTATGCCCTTGAAAAATATCAGAGAGGTAACGTTTCGAGCCAACCCCCCCAGAGTGCCCCTGGACAGGCTTCCTACATTTTCGACATTGCAGAGCAAAAAGACACAGATTGCTATCCTCCATGATAAGATAAAACAACAGGCTTCAAGGAGAAATGCAGGGAGAACCTTCGTAGAGAGATACATGCAAGATACAGAGGGCACCACCTTCATGCATGATATAGCCTCTGAAATCCTTGGGGCTTGTCCGCAATGATCTCCCGCATGCGAGACAGATGGAGCCTGCCAAGGGTGGCCACTGGTTCAGAGGAGGAGATGTTTGAAAAGAATGAGGCGATCCTGAGGAGATTTGGCCATTAAATGAATTCATCAAATGGGTGAGACTGTGGTTATAAGGATGCAAGAGGGAAGGGATCATAAGGTTTAAGGAAGAAGTTAGGGGACCCAATTATCCACAATGAGGAGATCGTTTATGAAACTAAGACCACAATTTAGGCCTATGCCTAAGTTAGCCATGGAGTCAACTTTCTGATTATTATGCCTAAGGACGTGAAGGAAGGAGATTGAGTGAAAATCCTTGGACAAGTGGATGAAGTGGTGGTGCAACGTAAAGACAGGTTTTCATTGATGTTTGACTAAATCCCTGGCTTCCCTGATCACCAGCATAGAGTCTCCAAAGGCCACAAGATCCTTAACATCTTCCTTCCTCGCAACATCCATACCTTTGATAACAGTAAGCCATTCCGCTTCGTTGTTGGTTTTCCTGCCAATTCCCCAAGCATAATCTTTCACCTTGTTTCCGTCAAAGTCCATTAGGACTCCCCCCGCACCTGCCAACCAAGGATTTCCTTTAGAGGCACCATCAAAAAAGAGGATGTGGCTGCCAAGAGTTCTTATCTAGGTTTGGAGATCCTTAGGTTCCATTTGGATTTTCCATTTTTGAGGTTTTTGAGCCTTGATAGGGGGGACAAGAAATGAAGGGGGGGGATCAACAGGTCGGCCACCTAGCTTTTTTATTCAACACTTAAAGGTTCTTTACAAAGATTTTTCATGTTTCTGGAGGAGAGTGAGTCAATCTAAAGGGATTTGGTAGAAGAGACTATTTTTCCTGGGGTTTCCCCGATGTCTTTGAAGATTTCATGATTCCTAGTAGTCCAAAGTTTCCAGCAGAGGAATTTTGGGAAGGAAATCCAGGATCTTTTAAAGTTCGGCTTTCTAGCCAATGAATTGGGATAATAAAGGTGCCAGTTTGCAAAGAGATCATTCCAATTGGTGGGGAGGATGAAATTTGGGTGAATCTCTTGAAAAGCTCTGTGCCACACCTCTTGGGTGAACTTGCATTCCAGAAAAAGATGATCAATTGACTCCTCATCATTTTTACAGAAGGTACATCTGGCAGGACCTTCAATCCCCCTTCTCCTAAGATTTTCCATAGTGAGGGTCTTTCTGTGACCAAGAGCCCAATTGAAAACGTTCACTTTTGGGAGGCCATCCCTGTCCCAAACTCTGATCCATTTGTTGTCTTTATTGCATCGGTTGTTGAGGGCATCCAAAAAAACATAGCCCTCCTTTATTGAATATGAACCACCTTTCCCCCAACTACGCTTGTCCCTCATAGAAAGCTGTATGGGGATCACACCATGAAAACAGGAGAGGAGAGTATTATAATCATGCTTGAGATGCTCAGGTAGTTCAAGCATGTGCCAGCCCGTCCATGTACCTTGAGGAGACCAAGTGGACAAATCATAAAGGGAGTGAATGTTTGTTTGTTCCATCCAGCATCTCAGATCTCGAAAAACAGGAAGAGAGTTAGCAGGTGGGCAGGAGAAGAATTTGTCCTTCTAGATTTGAATTGGGTTACTGTTGCCTGGGATATAAGAAAGGTTATTCTAAATGATAAAGGCCACTCTTTTGCAAAGATTCCAAATAGTTGTTCCTTTTTTCCCGTGGTCTATGCTGTCCACACATCTGCTTCTGCTTCCCTGCATGTATTTTTTATAGAATATCTCCTTCCACCACGCCTTCTTTCCCGAGATAATCCGCCAAAGAATTTTTGCACCAAGGGCCAGGTTCATTAAGGAAGGGTCTTTGATCCCCGCCTTGCCATAAGCTTTGGGTCTGCACACTGTGTCCCAGCTTATCAGATGAAACTTATTTGAGCCATTAGTTTTTCCACCTTGCAATAAGAAATTTCTGAGAGCTTTGGTGATTTACGGCATCATTGTTTTGGGAGCGAAGGAGATGGAGCAGGCACAAAGAGGGTAAGCAGAAATGATGGAATTAATGAGCACCATTTTTCCAGCAGGATTTAACCAACGAGAACCCCAGGAACTGTTTTTTTTTTAAGCTTGACAATAAGCCCTTGCCAATCTGCAACTCTTTTTTTGCCTTTGAAGATGGGAATACCAAGGTAGTTGAAGGAATTCCATTCTCTGATTCCTTTAAACCCAAAATTTATGGCGATTCTTGCGAGGGTCCCATGTGAGCAGTTCCAGCTGTAAATTTTGGACTTTTCAAAGTTCACTTTTCCATCTGAGGCCTTGAGGAAAGAAGTGAGGACAAATTGAATTTGGCAGCAATAATAGTTGAGGCTCCTCCAAGTAAGATTGTGTCATCATCAAACTGAGAGTGGTTAACAGGTTTGACTCTTCTAACAATTTTGATTCCTTTAAGGTCTCCTGAGGCTTGTAGGGAATGGAGTTTCCTACTCAAAGACTCAACAACTAAGAGATAAAGGAAAGGGGACAATGGGAAGCCTTGGCGAAGACCTCTAGTGGCTAGGAAGAATTTGGTTGGTCTGCCATTGACAAGGGGGGCTATCTAGGAACTGTTGATATAAGATTTTATCCACCGTACAAACCTATTAGAGAAGCCGAATTTTTCCATGATGGCAAAGAGAAAGTTATGATTTACTCCGTCAAAGGTGTTTTCCATGTCAAGCTTAATGGCGATACCTTGATGATTTTTTTCTATGCTGGAGTGAATAGCTTCCTGCACAATAATAATGTTATCCAGTATTTGGAGTCCAACAATGAATCCCCCTTGAGATTCTGAGATGAGATTTCCCATGATTTTTTTCATTCTAGTGGCGAGGATTTTGGAGAGGATCTTATAGGAGGTGTTGCAGAGGGAAATTGGCCTGAAGTGACTCATGGAGCAAGGAGCTTTCTCTTTAGGGATTAAGGCAAGAAAGGAGGAGTTTGTGGCCCCTCCAATTTTATCTTTTTTCCTGGTCCAGTTCAGCATGCGTTTCAGATTTTCTTTAATGATCTCCTAGGCTACCCGATAGAAATTGATGGTGAATCCATCGGGGCCAAGAGACTTGTCAATTTGAAGAGACCAGATGGCATTCACAATTTTGTGCTCCAAGATCGGTTTATCAAGCTCTCTATTTGCACTGTCCGAGTTAAGGTTGGGGATTCCAGCTAAGATGTCTGCTTGAGCTTCGGGGTCAGTTTATCCACTATCCGTAAAGAAATTCCTGAAGTGGTTGTGAGCATGAAGCTTAAGATCCTCTTGACCGCTAATTCTGTCTCCGTTGCTATTTTTTAATTCCCTAATAGCATTCTGACTGCGACGAGCTTTTGCATGATTATGAAAGTATTTGGTATTATTGTCGCCTCCTTTGAGCCATAGCTGTTTGGATTTGATTTGCCAGGTTTCCTCTTCCTTCTTGGTCACACTAAGTATTTCAAGGTCTAAAACTTTTTCCTTATTGAGAGAGGATTGAGTAACTTCTTCCATCTCCATTCTTTGATGCAAATTGGCAAGTTTAGCTTGGAGATTGATTCTGGAGCTGCAGGAATTTTTGTAGGAGGTCTTTCCCCATATTTTTAGCGTATAATTGACAGCTCTGAGTTTGGATTCCTAGATGAAACTAGGAGATCTAGGGAAGCTTGACCTCCAAACTTGATTGACAATATCCAAGAAGTCGGGATTCTTGATCCAGAGGGGATTAAAAAGGAAGGGTGTAGGTCCAAGATTTTCAGGAGGGGAAAGGGAAAGAGCAATAGGTTTATGATTAGAGGAGGCACAAGAGATGGCGAAAGAGAAAACTATGAGATCGGAACGAAAGAAGGAGGAACATACCAGGAAACGATCCAGTCTGGCCGCAATGTGTCCAACGCCACATCTCCTGTTGCTCTAGGTGTACTTGGAATTTTTTAAAGGAATGCCAATCAGATCCAGGTCCTCGAGAAGGTCCTCAAGATTTTCACCGAAGGGGTCACGAATAATGCTTCCACCTCGCTTTTCATGATGAGACTTGGTAACATTAAATCTCCAGCAATGATGAGCTTTTCCCCTTGCATGCTCTCTTTAAAGTTGTTGAGAAATTCCCAAAACTTAATTTTATCCCTGTGATGGATGGTCCCGTAGACGTTGCAGACATAAATAGAACTGTGTTTGTCTTTGGATTTTATTTCCATAAGCAGCCTGTGGTTATTTTCAATGGATGAAAGGATGGAAAATTTTGGGGAAACTAGAGTAGCGATTCCCCCCGAGGCTCCGCGGGCACTAACAGCCATGCCCTGAATTTCTTTCCAAAAAGAACGTGAGAGTCATCTTAGTCTCTTGGATTAGCACGAGATCCGGTTTTTCAGTCTTTATCATATTTTTAATAGCTTCAACTTTATTCAACCCACCGAGACCCCTGCAGTTCCAAGAGACGGTTAGCATTACTTCTTGGTTGGATTAGGTCCTTCTCGGGACTTACCTTCTTTCGCTCCCCTTTGAGTTTTGAGTTGCTGTAATAACTTCATATCTTCAAGGCTCTTTTTCTCCCCGACTCAATTTCTCTTTCCGCCTTGAGTTCTCTATGATACCTCAAAGATTTCCTACCTCTGGTGTTTGGAGGTTGCACCAAATCTGCGTCTTCGAGAGAGTCAGAGGAGACATCTAGGGATGAGGAAGACGACATGAATTTATGTTTTACCTTGTCTTCCCACGATCCACCGGGGGTGCTAGATCCACCAATGTTTTCACCAATCGCCTCTTTTTTAGAGATAGAGAGGGGGATGACTTCTTCTCTTTTTGGTTCCACTGGGATTTTCTCCAAAACAACAACTTCTCCTTCTTCGGACTACAGATTCTGGAAACTGTTGGTGGTTGAAGCCTCCTTACGAGGCAGTTCCTTTAACAGAGTGGGCCTAGGAACTTTTAGTGAGTTGTGGAGCCATCATAGTTTTTTTCCCCTTTTTGACCTGCTGCCATCCTTCTTCCTGAGCTTTCTTTGTGGTTTCTTGGACATTTTTTGGGCAGTTTTTGACAAAGTGTCCGTATTCATGGCACTTTTTGCATTTAAAGGGAAGTTGTTTGTAGTCAACCTTTTGCATATGTTCCCATCCGTCCATTAGTAGATTTACTTCCTCAGGAAGACCTTTCTCCAAATCTACCTCTACTCAAATTCTGGCACATGCGAATAGGGATCCTTTTGATTCTGCTTTATCAATATACTTTCCAGGAGAATTTCCAATGGCTTGCAGGGTATCGTCATTCTAGCATTGTAGTGGAAAATGGGGTAGATGAACCCAGACAGGGATAGCTGAGGGAACATATTTCTCGAGATCAAAGGATAAGCTCCAGCGGTTTAGATAGAGACCACAAGGGCCCATGAAATACGGGCCGCTTCGAAAAATAATATCCTTGTTAGATTTTTTTTCAAACAGAAAAATAAAATAACCCTTACCGCAGAAACAATGTTGTAAACCTCCAGTAATCAAAGGCATCCAATTTTTGTTTAACCAGGCGTCCATGGATTTTGGTGACGGCCAGATTCCAGTAAATTGTCCGATCAATCCACGTTCAATTAGGGATAAGGCATTCAACTTGGAAGCTGCCGACAGGATCTGGATGCGGGGGGCAGTCGCGCGTTTGATAAATCTTTCCTCAGACGGATCAAACTGGGCAGGAGGAAGGGGGTGGAATCCACCAGGGAACGGAAAACAACATCCAAGAGACGCCTGCATTCCTCAGGAGAGGGGGTTGACGATGGTTCCATGTCGGCAGCTCAGGGGGAGCCCGCGGGAGGGCTGAGCGCGAGGGTTCATGCAAAGCGCATCAAAGCGCTAGGGTTTCCCAACAAAGGCAGTTCACTTACCATTGTGAATGATTGTTTAACGTAACGTTATGTAATATTACCAAATATAAAAAGTAAATAAAAAATCACGCTGGCTCATAAAATAAATTTAAAACCAAATAAAAAAAATAATTAAAAAAATCCTTGTCGGCCCATAAAATAAAACCAACATAGATCCATCTTAAACCTAGATCTATCAAGCACAAAGAGGGATCAATTTTCTTGAGGTGTAAATCTTTTTAGGACATGTACAAAATTTAAGATTAAAAAAAAGTTACGCCTCAAGAAATTGGATTCATCTCGGTGCTTCATAGATCCAAGTTTAAGATGGATCTATGTTGGTTATAAATAAAGAATGGAGAGCATAGATTGATCATTTATCTTTTAACCAAGATATCCAAGAAATTTGTTACATGTGAGCAATTTTCCATCTAATGGTAGGCATCTAGTGTAAATGCCACCTCCAATCTAGGCTATAATGCTACAAGGGCAATTGAAACTAACTACAAAGTCACAAGTCACTCAACCCAACCAAATTACTCATAGGCTCAACTTATCTAGTCACAATTGAGCACTCCACATAACCATCCAACTATCAAACAATCATGACATTCTCACCCACTACACATGCAACAGAAGGAAGACATTTCTCTTCTCTTCTTTGCTCAATAATCCTTGGAGATTATTCTCCATTCTAGTATCCTTAATATAGGTAAGAAAAACCTATCAAATTGTTTGTCTTTTAAAATAACTTGATAAAAAATTACTTTAGTTCTAAGGCACTTAATGAACAACAACTAGGAAAAGGGAGGTTACCTAACTTGTCTAACCTCTATGTTCCTCTACATTGATCCATCTCTCTCCCCAACTCCATAAATGACTCTCCCGTAGCATATATATTTGATCATTCAAATTTGTATAATAATGCAAAACATGAGTTTTGCAATTTTCAAAGTTTGGATGGTTCAACGTGAAAATAATGACAAATAGTTCCAATGATAAAGGAGGAATGGATCATATATGCTTTGAAAATGTATCAATTTCTTATTTAACATTGACTTGTAATTTATACAATTACAAATTTATTTGTTGTTTTAAATAAATGGATACATTGAATGTAAATGTGCCACGATACACTTTTAAATGAAAATCTATGAGGTTTCAACAATAAGTTAAGTGAGTGCATGCATGCACTCGGATAATAATGTTTATGCTAACGTGCCTCACAAATTGAAACAAGAGCCACGAGGTGGCAATATCCGTGACATTGCTACTTGTTGTTTGTTACAATTGATATTGATAGAATTCCCTTTATTGATGGGAGAACTAGTCAAATACATTTTACATATTTTATTATAACAATAATTTTTTAATTATAATTAAATTATAAAAAAAATAGAATTACAATTTTAAAACATCTAAAATTTAGAATAAAGTATCTATTTATTATATAGACAATAATTATCTTTAAAATAAAAATAAAAAATTAATTTATATTTAAAACTAAATTTAAATTCAAAATTTATAACAATTATTTTTAAAATAAAAATAAAAGGTTAATTTACATTTGAAACTAGTTTAAATTGAAAATTTGTATCAAAGAATACTTCATTTTATCATGTATCACTCCCACTTTTAATTCTAACAAACTTACAACATCGAGAAAAATCAAACATATGAACATTGAGAAGACTTCCTTCCAATAGTCTCTAATGATGAAAGTGTTTCAAATTGTGCCTCAATTATCTCTTATGAAATAACACATGTAGGAGGTACTTGAGATCTTCTCTATGTACTGTATTTTGAACACTCCAAAACCCAGAAGAAATGTCACAAACTTGCATCCCCAAGTCTGCATTTCAAGCCATGATTTTGGCTATTTCATGATTTTTCTTGGTTATTTGTTGTTGCAGTTGTTTCAGGTGGCTTCTCATTCTTTTGGAAAATATTGTCTCTGTGATTTTTTTCATGTCCGTGCTCAAGATGTTTAATGGAAATTGCTGAACATTTCCATTAACATTATTATTATTTTATTATTTTATTGCAAAATACTTTATGTTAAATTTAATTACAAAGTTTTGTAATTATGATCAGTTTTGATCATGGATGAATGTAATTACTGAAAATTATTATCTAAATAAATTAATTAGGAGACAAACACCCAAGAGGACTGTTGAATGAGTGTTCACTAACCCACTAGGAGGAATGGAAGTTGTTGGAAGATATGGGACACATGGCAGCAGTTGCATCACACCACTGACTATTGGTTATGGGACAACTACCCCTAAAAATAGGGCATTATCCCCCAGGTGGAGGGAGTGAGAAGGTAGCTCATTTAATGACCCAGTAACATCTAAAAGGCCTAGGCAGCCTATAAAGGCAAATTCGAATTGGGTAGGCAACCCTTAATCAATATTTTTGCAAAATATTTTCCTCTTGTGAATCAGGTGATTACAAGAGAGATTCGAATAGGGAGGTTAGTGGTGACTGTAATCTTGAGTCTGCATTATTGCTGAGAGGAATCAGAAATGTTGGTGCAAGTCTATTGGATTGCTATCTATTGAAGATTCAGAAGTAAATTGCTACAGCAAGAAGAAGTCCTCATTCCTAAGTTTCTTCCTCCTGGTGGTTCAGTGAACAGGCTCGGGGGTCCTAAGACAGTACTTAACTGTTTCAAGAATTGGTTGGGTGGAATAGTCTTCTTGCGCTGTTTGTTGCCCTACAGATTTTCTCAAGTTCTACAGCTTTTCTAACTTGTTCTCAGTAAATAATTATGTTCTATTTAACTAATATTTTATGTTTATTTGTTTTCAAAAAAGAATTTAATCCTAGAAATTGTTTTAAGTATGAATGTTTAAATTTAATGTTGAAGTTGAATTGATAAACCAATACCTCTATTTTTCCACATGTTGTTTTGAAGCATCGTACTCTAGCAAAGATACGCAAATTAAAAATAGATTAGAGGATAGGCAATGCCATTGATTCAAATAGATAGAACAGTGATCGAATTTTGTTTTACTATTCTACCCTATATTTTCCAGTAGATAAAATTACTGTATAAAATGGTTCTACACTACATCATTATTTCATAAAATATAAGTATTGTTCTCTCATCTGTGTATATATATTATAGTTTGTTTATTGTATTAGTTTGTGTAGTATTCGAATGAAAATAGACAAACCATGTTTATATCTTAGCATAAATTTAAAACAGTATTATCATCAATAATTACATGTTGTAATCAAAAGTATTTCACAGTCATTCTATAATTTCCAGTTTTCACTTTACACATACACACACACAGTGCTTGTACTTCTATTTCCATCATTTTTATAAATCTACAATTCAAACAGATAATGGAATTAATACAATATTTCTTTTGATAGAAATACGAACTGCATGTATTAATTTCCAGACTGAGTTTTCATAATAGTATGTAGTTAGATTCAATTCTCTGTTATCGTATCGCAAAACTTTCATATACAAGTTTTCAGATCAAATCAAATATCCTTGGAAAGTCGTTTTCAAACTTTTAATTTTTTTTTCAAATATTGAAAACAATTTAGGGATTTGATCTTTTATTCTCTTTACAATTGTATTTTCTATTATTCAAATATCATACATTGTACAGCTACTATCTTGATAGAATACTTAAACCCTAACCCAAACACTTACAAGGCCAACCTACAACAGTATGATTCTTTTATACAGACCCAACTTAGACAATTTTTTTTACAATAGAAAAATATTACATTCTACACAGACATGCAATCGAACCTTATCGATATCATAGATCCTGTTTAGTCCTGTTCTTTCATCCTCAACAAAAAGAATACTATTCGAATTCTCTTGATAGGGCTTTTATCTGAGATTTATTTTCCACATAACCTAATTTTTAGAAAAGAAAACATACAACATTACGTTTGTCAATATAACGATCACTACATAGAACAATCAGCACTTATCTTAGAGCTACCTTTCCAAATCGAAGATTTACAAACCATAGATTTAGACCAAATTCATGTTATCAATCTACGGATGCAAGCCCTTTATTATAGACTTATATATACAGAAACTACACAGTTGATAAAGAAGAATTATCAGATACCTAATAAACGAGCTCATGGCTCTTTACCATAAGTTAACAAACGAAAAATGTGATTCTCAGAAACGAGATTTACAACACTGTTTGCAAACAAAATTGTACAGGGTTTATCCCAAGTCCAATAGTTTTAAAGAACCCAAAACTTATCAAGCATCGACGAGTTACAACTCTAGTCGGCAACATCAAACCCTAAAGTATAGAAACCAAGCATCTTTCAAATGAACGAGAAGTGTTATCATTGTTTAACAAACGAGCTTCGAAAGTTTTCTTCAACTATCCACAACAACAGAACAACAACAAATCGTGGCAGGACCCGTTACTTATTGCTTGAAACAACCTCAATCACAGTCGGTGAGTACTATGAGGGTTTATGGAAGACTCAAAGATTACCGGAGAGGAAGCACGCTGTTACCTCACCAAAACCCCACTCAAACATTCTTTAAAAACCTGCAACTGACAAACAATAAGCCCGAAGTTAGTTATCTATTTACTTTGTAAACCGAAAATTTGAAATGCAAATACCCTTTGCTTAGAGAAAAGCTTACCTTCATAGCTTTGATGAGAACGATGCCACGAACGACACCAGGAAGCTTTATCCTCTTGAAGTTCTGAGTTTTCTTCCCACTCTTTTCTCAAAGCATAAACTGAAACTACAATCCCTCAAACCAGAGATCTAATCCCTTAAAAGCTACATCATTATCACAGCAAGAAAACCTGCAACGTCAACTTCTTTAGAAGGTCTTGAGGTCGAAACCTCTCCCATGGCTTCTACCAAAAATTCGGCAGCCTGTCGGCCACCCCCAACCGAAACAATAGCACAATAAACTGCTTTTCCAATGTTTTAGCGTTATAGCTAAGTAAGCTTCAGGGTCCCTCATAGGACTCCCTTGGACAGCAAAGAAGCAAATGGTCAGTATCATCTCAAAAGAAAAAGTATCATATCACATTTCTAACCTGGTATTTCATTTATTACATCAATCATACTTATCATTGCATTGAAAAGTGTCGCATCAAAAAGTCTGATCTATTCATGCATTTAACTATCTTAATGATAGTTGTTATGAATGTAATCCATCAATTCCAACAATGGACATGAATCAAACATGTAAATAAAAAGATAAATTTGGGGGGATTAATGCCTTAACTATTAAGTTGTCACTGTCGCATTAGTTGTAACAGAATTGTATTTGTCTTTAGAACAAACGGCTGTTTAGTTAACATTGTTACAATCAGTAACTATTATTTTCCGCAATTATAAATTATCGTAAACTAAGCTATTATTGCTATTAACAAAATTTTTAAATTTTTATGAAAATATGGGATGTTACAGGCATCCCCTTCACTGATCCATGGTTCTCTTGGGCGATCCATCTTGTTGGGTGCTTCCAGTGTGTGCATAGAAGAAGTCCAACCTGATACAGTTGCTATAGAACCACATGTAGCCTTGATTTGTGACTTATCAAGCACCTACGAGCAACATAAATGCATGGGTAAGTTTCGTAGCTTGCCCAACCTCTCTGCTCACCTACGACCAACTATTTTCCCTTCCAAAAATGCAACTTTGTCTTCTAATTCAAATTTATGGGTTTAACACACAGTCTAGTAATGGACATGAACAACAATGGAATAACTCTACGTAGTGTAGCAGCTTGCATGAGAGAGAATGAGAATGGAATAATGATCAAAAGAGTGTTGACTCTAAGGATATGAGGTAAGGGTGAAAAGACAACTGACATGGCTTATGACCATAGAATAAATAGGAGTGTCGATAGTTGACATAACTGTCACAACCCCCATGTTCAATAACTACATGAAGTGACTTTTCCCACCAACCTCACATGTGCAATCAATGATTGGATTTAATAGTCAAGGGAAGGTAGTTGGATTATTTAAGACACATGGTGGATTTTGGAGGAGTTCTAAGGTCAACACATGGCAGCATAGGATTTGGTTTCCCATAGGCCCCCTTCCTCTTCCCCTCTGGTGGAATCATAGCCCCTTTGGTGCTCTTTACACAACTAGTCTTGGACCATTTTATTATTTATGCACATAATATTCTAAATTGACATAAAATCCAACCAAACAACCCAAATAAAATATAACATCATATATTCCTATCCATCCACTAGTCAGGACTTGGCCTTGAGCTCGGCACTAGAAATTCACACTAGCATATTTAAATCATTTACATAAGTTTGGATAATACATTCCAAGTCAAAAATAGGGGTATTACATTGTACTCTTCGAGGTTGGCCTGCTGGTTGTTCTGGTGGTCAGAGAAGGCCTCACCGTTGCAATCTCATCGTCCTAGTCTCCAGGTAGTTTATCTCCAATTCTATGTTTCATTATGCCATTTATAGTTTCTTTGGACGATGTAAGCCCAGAGTGGACGCTTGTCAAAGTCACCATATATTATAATGCAAGGGTCATAAATTTATACTACACTTCAAGTTGCAAATTATGATCTATAGCTTACCCCAAAACTCAAAAACAATTTAGCATTTGTTGTTTTTGTATGCAAATTATTATGTTAAAAAATAGTGTGGGCCCTGCAAGCTGATGCCACATTTTCTTGCTCGCAAAGTGGTTTCTATTTGTGGGTGCTTGAATGCATGTAAAAAATCTTTTTTAGATGCATGTATATGCAATCCCTTCAATGCATGTATATGCAATCCCTTCAATTGCTTGTTTGCTTACAAGTGTGCGTGCTTTTTTCTTTCTTTCTTTGAAAAAAGTTTCAGAGAACATGTCTTAAGGGGTTGGAGTGGCAATAGGGTGGTAGTTTCACTTCCTTTCGCTTAGATGTTGGCCTAAAGGGTGCCTCGCATTTAGTCTCATCCATTTCACTATGATGCCATACGTATGGGGTGGACCATAGCAATAATAGAACCTTCATGGACAATTTAGCACTTTGTCACCCTCACTAGTAAAGAAATGGTTGTTTAACATATGTTTGCTGTTGTGACCAACAATTGATTTTAAAAATTCCATATCTTGGTTGATATCTATTCCCAACAAGAGTAGTACATCTGCAAATTGATTTTCCATTATTGTGTGTTGGTTTGTTGTGTAAAAGAATTATTATGGTTGTGTGTTTGTACATTCTCCCCACAAGCTCTTGCTTTCTCTAGTGTGAATGGATGTGGGCTTTCATAATCATTGATTGAGAGTTGACTTGAAAAAGGCAATATATTTCTTTGTGTTTGGTTCACATGCCTTGCAATCAAAGCCACAGGGCTTGGATTTGACAAACCAATTGAACACGATCAACTTTGTAAACTCGAAAATAGCTCAATAGTAGGTCCACATATTAACTTTATAATAACTGACAACTAATTCAAAAAAATTTGTTAATAACTGTACAGTGACTTAACAATAACTTAATAAGTACTCATTGAACACACTATGTTGTTCGAGATTTGTGACCCTTCATAGTGACTAGTAAGCTGATCAATTGAGATTGTGGAGATCTCAAAATTTCCTTCTTGAATGGCATTGAAGAATTGATTATACTTTTAGAGCAAATGTAACGTCCCCTCCCATCATACCAGCATGGGAGAGAACATCACTCTAATTCTGCGCATCTAGCCCCATATCCATTGAGTAAACAAAGATTCATATAAAGAGAAGATGGACATATGAAAATACAGAAATATTTGAAAACACGGCAAAATTAAATTCTATTACACATCCATCATACATTCAAGATATTCATGTCATTCATCAATTAAAACAATACAGATTTAGCACATGAGAGTACTTATCTTCAACAAAGTAGTCCCGAGCAACCAGCTATGCAACTGCAACGTTCCACCCAACCATAGGCCAACTGTGCTTATCAATCTCTTGATACAACTTCCACCCCCAAGCTGGGCATGATTTCTACAAGGAACAAGGGAATGGAATACTCACACATAGCCAACATGCACCAAGATGAGCCAAGCCAATCTACGATTGGGTTTATTAGGCTACTAGGAAATGGAAAGGAAGAATTGCTAAGCTAGTGAGCTCAAGCACAAAGCCATGGATACCTCTACAAGATCTATCTAACTTGGAACCCACAATACCTACACACCCAACACAAGGAAGTATTCTCTTCACTGCTACACAGTCCCTTAAGCCATACCTTCCTTTCTAGTGCTCTCGGGGTGTGCATAGAAAAGTAGCTAAAGCCCTCTTGATCTTTCTGAGAGGTTACTCCCTTCACTAGGTTTATCAAGCCAATTCTGTCCTCTACCACTCCAAATTTCTTGCTCACAGGTTCAAACCAAAACAGGGATGCACATAACAGCAAAAGTATAAGTGCTGAGCACGAAGAAACGTTTTTACAGTGAGATTCCCAAAGATGGGGTTTTCGTTAGCTTCAAAAAAACGTGGGAAACCCAAAAACGAAAATGGAAGATGGGGAACAACCTTGGGAAGCCAAATCCGATTTCAGAAAAACGTCCATGGACATTCTGGGGCAAAAACAACCTCCATAACAGTCCCAAATTGTGGTCCTCCTCTCCTAGCCACTGTGTAACACAAAAATGAGCTCCCAGCCATGGAAAAATGCAGGAAAATGATGAAAAACGTGATGGGGAAAGCCCAGCTAGTTCAGACTGCGTGAGAGGGAAAAGGCCATGGGTGAAATCTGGCTTTGGGCACCATTTCATGGGTGTTTTCTTGCTCAATAAGAAAAAATACCAATTCCCAGGTTGATGGCTTTCCCATGCACGAAATTGGCTGCCATACCTCTCCACTCCCAAGGCATTAACTGCCTCAACCAACTCTTGGAAGAATTTAATGATTGGGTGCATAAGCCAAAATGGGTAGTTGAGGGTTTATGGGTTTTCTCATTGACACATGGATTAACACCATTGGCTCAAGGGTTTGAATAATTTCCCTCCCTATTCCTTATAAAAATCATGCCCCCATCTCTTTGTTGCATTGCATAGCTAGTTGTGGGTATTTAATTAAAATTCGTATTTACATGATGGCTTAATTCACATTGTGCTTGTCTAGCACAAGAACCATATGCACCGATTTTAATTGCTGATACATAAAACGATAAATCAATGGCGGGGCCTTGGCCTTGAGCTCCTCACCATGATTTAGATAACAATATTTACATAATTTACGATTTAATGCAATAGGGTCAAAATGGGGACGTTAAAACCAACAGTTTTAGAAGCAACCCATAATTTCTATGATATTGATGGCACAATGATTGTGTGATTTTCCATGGTTATGTGCTAGTTTGTTGTATAGAAAAATTATTATGGTTGTGTGTTTGTACATCCCCTCACAAGCTTATGCTTACTCTAGTGTGAATGGGTGCGGGCTTTCAGAATCATTGATTGAGGGTTAACTTTAAAAATGCAATATATTCCTATGTGTTTAGTTCACATGCCTTGCAATCAAAGCCATAAGGCTTGGACTTCACAAACCAATTGAGCACAATCAACTTTGTAAATTTGACAATACCTCAATGGTAACTCCACATATTAACTTCAGAATACCTGACAGCTAATTCAAAAAAACTTGTTAATTGTGACTCTTCATAGTGAGTAGTAAGCTGATCAATTGAGATGTTTTTAAATAAGTGATCAACTCATTTTTCAATTCAATACATTTCTTATGGTACATAGACAACAATTACAACCCTCACAACTTTCCAAAGTCATTAGGCATGAAGCATATGTCTCTTGTCATTGTACCATGTCTTGCTCACAACCATATGATCATAATACAAGGTATCTTTGTTTTTGCAACATTTTTGAATTTCAATTAAGCTTTTAATTTCTAAAATCGATCTTTCTTTGGCAAAATTTACACTCATATGAGTTTTTACTTTCTAGAATATAGAATTACACTTTTCTTTGCAAATCACTTTTTCACATTTTCTCACTTTTCTTTGTAAATCTTGCTATTCTACATATAGTGTAGCAATATGATCCATGTGGTTTTGTATTTAATTTTATTATTGCGTTCGTTTTTGCTAACTACTCCAAATAAAAATAATTACTCTTTGCAACTTTGCAAATACATGTATTATTGCTATTTTTGTTCATTGCTCTAACTATAGCTTGCACACAATGTGTAGGAACAAGTACATCCATGTAGAAACAAAAAAGAGCAAATAAAAAAAGGCATTTTTTATTATAAGGAAACTAGAAGACATTTTTCCAACTACTTTTTTTTTGTATACCATGTGACCATTTCCAACATCTTACATTGTTTGGTGCTTATTTTTCTATGCCCTATGGACATCTCTAGGATCTACATTGCCTAGCAGGTATTTTAGTGCATAAAAGAACTTGTAAAGGCTAATACTTTGCAGCAAAAGACTGTCTTTAATTTTCACTTGCTCTTCCAACTATAGCTTTTTTTCCTTTTTGGTTTGTTGATAAATGAAATAGACACAAATAGCTCTAGACATTGTATCCTGTTAAAATAACTATTGACTCAATGTATTAAATTCCTTAAGTGCCAATTTTGAACCTGTCATTGGTCTTTCCATAACATGCATCTTTATAGCTAATGACATTTATGATCCAACAAAATATGTTTCTTCTTTCCTACTTAACAATCTACTTGTTTTCTATTTAACATAGTTCCTTTCAGTAAACTGATTTGTAAAACATAATCAAGGAAGGACATGATACATGGTTATGTAATGTGTTATTCTTTCAACAATAGTTGTGATACATGGTTGTTTTAGATCATGGTTAAATTATTGACTATCATAGCTACATGGCCTCTGCTCTTTGCAGCTTATGCTATGGTGCTTTAGTTAAGAACTCGGTTCTTGCATCTATATTCACTTTGTTATATAGTATTCCTGACGAAAGCTATGATAGTGGCATACTTTGAAAATGATGATTTTGATAACACTACTACATGGCACTAAACATAGATTGTGACAATATGTTTTGATACAAATCAAATTTTTTCAACTGGCTATGTGCCTTTATTGCTTTATGCATACAAGACTTCAGCTTCTTATGTAAGAATGTGTGCTCATCTGCATTTTCTCTTTCTGGTCAAATTGACAATAGCACAATTGATCCTCTATCAATTGCCCAATGCTTCCCACAAATAGTTATTGCTCATAGCTGTCCGAAAATAGAGCAGGTGGAAAAATTAGGGACATTGCCACCTCATGGTTCTTGTTAGTTTAGTGCACAAGTTTGATATTATTTATCAATATATCGAAATCTGGAGAGAAAAAAACATTATTGATTACTTTGAACAAGGAAAAAAATGTTATTAATTACTTAGAACAAGGAAAATAGGATACAAGGTTCTTATGTGGGTTCTTTCAATATCATTCTTAGTTTATTGCACATGTTTCATATTATTTGTCATTGGATCGATTATAGAGACAAAAAACATTATTAATTACTTTGAACAAGGAAAAAAATGGTATTAATTACTTTGAACAAGGAAAAAAATGTTATTAATTACTTTGAACAAGGAAAAAATGGGATTGAAGTTATAAAAAAACAAGGGAGTGTGTGTGGAAATTAATAATAACATAAGGAGTTAGAGTCTAATTGCTTTGTGTAATTTGGAATACAAAGTTATTACTAATATTATTGATAAGAGGATAAAGCCATTCCTTGCAAGGACTATGTCTAAGGAACAATTTGGGTTCTTGGTTGATAGACAGATATTGGATGCTATAGGGATCACACAGGAGTGTTTACACTCTATCAACACAAAGGATATGAATGATCTGATATTAAAAATGGATTTGGTGAAGGCCTATGATCGGGTGGATTAGGGTTACCTGAGACTTCTTCTTTTACAAATTGGGTTGCCTGTTTTAGTTACCAACTGGATAATGTCATTGTTACCTTTGCCCAATTCTCGATGCCTCTAAATGGTTCACCTTCTCCTTTCTTCAAAATCTCTAGGGGCAATAGACAAGACTGCCCACTGTCTCCTCTTTTATTTATGCCTGTCATTGAAGGTTTGAGTCGTATGTTAAATAAGGCTAACGAAGAAGGGAAGTTAAAAGGGTTAGAATATCAGCCTCTGTTACCATTAATCACTTGTTATTTGTAGATGATGTGATTCTTTTAGGAAGAGGTTCTGTTGATGATTGGGGGATGATTTGTTGAGATTATTGATATATTTTGTGCAACTTCAAGGATGTTGATTAGAAGTTCTAAATCTTGTTTTATAAAAAACAATGTGGACATAAATGTTTTGGTGTAGATCTTAAATTTTCTTCCTCTTTAAGTCGCAAATATGGTTGATGGATTCAAATATTTGGGATATTTGGTTAGTTGATCAATTTGAAAAAATGATTGGTCATTGGACTTTTGGGCTGTTATCATTGGGTGGAATATTGACTCTTCTAAAATCTGTCTTGGTGGGCATTCCTATTTACTGGTTCTCTCTGGCTCAAGTTCCTAAGACTATCCTTAAAATGCTTCACAGGCTCATGTTCAATTTTTTGTGTTCTGGTAATACAGATGGGGGGAAGCTTCACCTTGTTAGTTGGGAAAATTTGTCAAAGCCAAAATCCTGGGGATGATGGGATATTAAAATTTATATTGGTTCAGCACTACGTTGTGATTAAAAAGTTTATGCCAGGGTTTTTTTTGGCAGTGGTCTATGGAGTGAGGTTGTCCGAGGAAATATATGAAGGGTAATATTTTGAAATGGATCGGGAATCCTAGTAAAAGTACTAGGAATGTGTCCATGTTTTGGGATGGTTTCATTAAAGTATATCCTTGGTTAGGTAAAGGCCTTAGCTAGAAATTTGGTAAATGCACAAATGTTTTGGTTGGGATCGATCTAATCATTAGTATGGGGGTAAATTATGTCTTATCCCCTTATCCGTTGGATTATTTTGCTGAACTTCGTTTCTTCACTTTGGATCACTTCAAGAGACCTTCCTAGCTGCCTCTATTGGATTCTTACTGGTTGACTGCTTCAGATATTGGGATAGGAAGTTGTTGGGTGGAGGAATGGAACATATGTATCTTCCATTTGAATTATGTTGGTATTAGTTTGAATTTTGGCGATGATGAGCTTCTTTGGTACTTCAATTCTGCTATAGGACATATTACTGCTAAGGTTTCTTATATTGTTGTTGGTCAAGAATACACTTATAGTGCTCCAAAGTGGTGGTTCAAAAAATTATGGAAATGGATGATCCCTTTAAAAATCAAGTGTTTTTGATGGCTTGTTTTTGAAAATTGTTTGAAGACTTGGGATAATCTATTACATAAGGGATGGATTGGTCCTAATATTTGTACCTTATGTAAGGAAGACAGTGAGACAATAGAACACTTATTTGCTAAGTGTAATTTTTCAAGATAGGTTTGGAGGATTGCTTGTAACTATCTTAACATTTCTCTTTCTTGGGGATTCCATCCTTTTGATAAAAAAATTTATGAATGGTACAAGAATGGTACTGAGCATAGAAATTTCCCAGCTTTTATTACATGGGGGATTTGGAGGGCAACAAATTATATGTTGCTCGAAGGGAGGTCCATGGAACTCTTTGATTGCAGCTTTTGGAGTATTGGTATTTATAAAGACTACTTCAAAGTTGATTCCAGCAAAGTCAGTTATAGACAGGTTAGGGGGCCTCACTACACTTTTGGAGCTTTTGGCTTGTTTGATGGGGCAGCTCAAAATGGTATGTTTGTTGCTTGGATGGTTCTTAGACTCAATCAGGATCATTATTTGAAACTCAAATTAAAGTGTGGGAAGGGTATCAATACAAAGGCGTATTTTTTGGCTTTGTGGTGTCTTACCAAAGTGACTTATATGTTTGGTATTGATTCTCTTAAATTATTTGGGGACTCTAAGGTGATCATCAGTTGGGATAATGACATTTATACATTACAGGTAACTGAGCTACAAAAATGGTGTAGGAGAATCAAAGTCCTCCTTTCATATTTCTCTGCTATCAAACTTGAACACATTTTTTGTGAATTAAATTCAGATGTTGATATACTGTCAAAAGAGGCACTCCAAGGTGCTGAAGGAATTCTCCACTGGGAAGAAGTTATAGAGAATTATGTTGATTTCTATGGTTCTTTTAGTATCTTTGGGAAGTTTTTGGTCTTTTTTGGACTAATTTGGGACCTTTTTGGTCTTTTTGTTGGACTGTAGTTTTGTTTCTCTTTGGGGTGGTAGTCTCTTGGTTAGATGTCTAGTATGTTTTTTTATCAGTTGTAAAGGCTAATAAGACTATTATTGTGCTTTTTTATTCTACATGAATAGCAAAAGTATGGTTTTTTTCTTTTGAAAAATATTTAATATTTTTTTATATTAATGAATATATAGGATAATGACAAATTACCGACCTTTCCTTTTTGTGATTAAAATTTATATATCTCATATTCAATTCACATTTAGATATGGAACAATTAATGGTTTAATTGATATGATACTTTAATTTATGTGAATATTCTTTATTAAGAGAAAAATATCCAACATTATTATGTCTATGTAAAATATTTCACTTGTGTATTATATTAACTAGGATATCTATTTACTTTCTTATCTTGATCATATCTGAAATTATATTTTTTTGATATATATGTGATTCAACGAGGGAGTGATGAGAGAGATGGTGAGAGAGATATACGAAGCAACAATAATGGTGAGACCATTCCATTTTCCCAAAGAAACAACAACAACAACCTCAAGCATGCCCATCTAATGTTAATCCATTAACTATGTTGAGATCTATCGACTGAAAAAATAATGATGGAAATGAAAAAAGGGGATTTTTATTAGTGGAATCTAAGAGTAGTAGAGAAATCCCCTAGCCTAACTAAGTATGCAAGGGTTATTGTGAAGGATATGTTGTTGCAAATTTCTAACCAAGGAGGGATTTTTCCAACTTTTGAAAACTTATCCGTCATTTCAATTAAGGCACGAATTAATTACAAAAATCTTTGAGGACCAAACTCATCACACAGTTGGAAAATATTTACACGACATTGTGTAAGCCTCTACGTTGAAGTGAATAACAAAATATGACAATAGAACTTCTTTGTCCTCATTATGTGAGAACCCAATTGAAAGGAAATTTCCAGGTTTGTTTTTCATTTGCCTTATTCTTATGCTTTGTCTTTCATGTTGGATATATGTTGTTGAGAAATGGAGTATAACTATGGTGTCATGACTTTAATTAGTCATTTATGCATATTTGTTATTTCTATATTTCAAAAAAATGAAATCTAAGTACAATAAACCATAGTTATTACATATTAGACCAAGGTTCCATTTGCATTGCCTCTATAAATCTTTGGTAAAGATTTAAACAATCTAAATATTGTTGTCTTTTTCATTTTATTGCTTCTTGAAAGTTACTAGATCTTGCATCATTTTGATGAATTTATGATAATTTATAAAAGTTAATTATGATTCAATGTTTTATTATTTGTTTGTAAATCTAAATTAGTGAAATTTATGATTAGTGAGTTTGGTAATGCCCAACATAGTTATTGCCTTAGAAAAAATGCGTTAGACTTGCGACTCCATATGTCCCATATCCATTTTGCATTGGCTATGTTTTGGAGTATATTATGCATTGTTTCTATGTATGAACCTTGATTTGAACTCTATCTACAAGTTTTTCATGTTAAGTAACACAAAAATTCATTAGAACCTCCTTCTGTAATGAAATTTGCTATAAACATTTTGAACAACTTATTCTATTTAAGAAATTTTAATTTCATGTCTTATATTTAACAAATAAATATTTTCGTATAATTTTAAATTATAAAAAATATTTAAGAAATAAATATATTCAACTTATTACATTGATAGGTGCTTTCATTTAGAATTTGGGGTGGACTAGCACCTATGCTTTTCCTAGATTACATGAGGATGAGTCAAGTGCACTGTCCAGATTGATTTTATGGTAGTCATTCCAAATTCAAAATAAACAATTATAAAAAAAAGAATATAAAAAATACCTGGTAGTTGATGCATGGATAACTCTTAGTTGATGTATGGATAAGGGTAAGTTAGTGATACATGGATAACGGGTAGTTCATGGCATAGTTTAACTAAAAAAAGGAGAGAACAAGTAACATATAACTTATTCATGTCACTTAACTTGAGGCCTATCGGTGTTCACCAACCACACGTTAAGTGGTTGTGCTAGTATAGTGACATACTTTTACACCTTCAAGGACCATAACTAATTTATATTAGTGTATTTTTTAATGATTCTAATATTATACTTAAGTATAGTATCATAGGCGATTATTTTGGATTGAAAAAAACATGTATATAGATAGGTAGACGAATATTAAATATGAAACATACAATTTATTACTGAAATGTGTAAATTTTGACAAATATTATGATTAAAAACATAACAATTTTGTTTTTGAAAAAATGCCAAAAATAGCCAATTAACTAAATTTCATCCCTAAAAATTACATTGCTTATTGTTAATTGAATTAACTTATTATAAATAAATATGATGCAAAATTTGTTAATACATATTATGTGCTTGAATTGTACAATTTATTGCCATGTAGGATTCTTTAGTTCACATCATTAGACCATATTTTCTCAACCAAGACTTGTGTTGTGTTGGAAAATTAAAAAGGGATGATAAATTCTAACAGAAAAACAAATTGATTTCGAGTCGTAATAGAGGCGAATTCATTGAATTGAAGCCTCGAAGATCATAATCAAACTGCCCTTCCTCTTTAACATGACCATCATCGCCCTAGATATTTCAGTTTCTCACCCACCTTCCTAGTCAACATACATTCCAAAGAAACGAACTTCCTTTGTTGACGAAATCCCAAGAAACACGTGCCAGTCAATTTAAAAAAACATGTGCATGTTGCCTAGTGTGTCGAATCGGACACGTGTCATAAAAATTGACTGAACGATTCAACCTGAGCCCTGACTGATGGCGATGACGTATCTTTGAGTATGTTGTACAATAGCTAAATACTTCCACATACGTTAATTTCAAAAAATTTAAGTTATAATTCATATTTAATTAATATTCAAAACCGTCAATTTGATAGCCAAGTTGAAAATTTAACGTCTCTATTTTTATACGTATATAAAATAAAAATTTATACATGCCACTTTTAAATAGAAATTGCAATGGTTTAAATTGAAACTCGTTAACAGAGCTTTCATTATGTGTAAGAGGAATGGTTTATTAATAATATAATTAAAAAATAATTAATCAAAATTATGTAAATTAATTCATCAAAATTATGGAAATTTATGAAATAAATTAAAAAACAAAAAAAACAAATTCTTTATTTTTCTTTTTAACAATATTTTATAAACTTAAATTATCTTATCATTATATATTCTATATTATCATTTTTATAAATTACATGTTTTATTTTAAAAATAACATTTTAAAAAATGCTTATACTAAAGTGTCTTGCACATTAAAATAAAGCCGTGCAAATTAGAATAAGATTACACTCATTTTTATATTGCAAATTAGAATAAGATTACACTCATTTTTATATTACAAATTAAAATAAAAACTTGCAAATTAGAATAAAGATTATACTCATCTTTTATATTTGAAATAGAAGAGCAGATCCTACTTCATTAATTTTAATGAGCATAAACAAAATTACTTTAAAAAGGTTCATCTACGTTTTGTAGGAGTGTTCATAACCATCTTTTAAGAAACCCACCGAGGTCATTGGAAGAATATCCATTATAAAACACTGGATTTCTTTACAAATGTGTGATGATTTGAATGGTTTTTTCTGATATAATTTCGACAGAATCCAACATAAATTTTGAAGGAATTTAAAAAATTCTAAATAATAGTTTTTAAATTCAAGAAGATGGGTGTCCTAGGGTTTTTGAGGACTCTAAATCCATTTATGAATTCATAATCTCGATTCGAACCACACAAAATTCAAATTTCTTAAATATAAAATTTCTGGATTCCAACCAAAACTCGTCCGAAAATAAAAACCATTGAGTGTTTAGACTTCTTCTAAATTCAATGCAATTGTGAAGATGTTGTCATTAATGCATGTGAGGATGTTGTTATTAATATATGTGGGGATGTTATCATTAATGCATGTGGGGAAGCTGTTATTAGTGTATGTGGGGATGTTGTCATTAATGCAATTTGAAGTAAATATGCAGATTAATTTACACAATTGTATATGAAAAGGATCACTTCATGACAATTTAGATTCAAAGTGGTGAAACCATAAGGAAAAAAATTAAAAGACATAAAATTTATCAATACCTTTATGATTAAACAAAGTAGAAAATACCTTTGAAAGTTGTAGAGGCTCTTATAGAGGACAAAGGCATATTATGGTGGGAAGAATGTGAAGACTCTTCAGTGATAAATAATGGCTCCTTCAACACATTTTTGATGTAGTTTGTTGCATTTTATATGTGGCAGTTTTTTTTTTTGAGGATTGATGCTTTCATTTGATATGTTTTTTTTGATACTTATGTGATTTATAGTTGTGAAGAATACCAAGATTCCTTTTTTGTAATGTGGCTGTCTATGTTCTAGGATGAGAATAGGTTCATCAATCTCAGAGATTAACATATGAGACATGAGACAATGTACTGTTAGATTCTCTTTTTAAATAACAAAAGAAAGTGTTACTTTTTTTAACTAAAAAATCTAAAAATAATAATGTAAATTACTTCCATTATTTGTGGTAAGTTACTTCCCTTATTTTATTGATTTCGTCTCTTCATTGTGGATCAGATCCACAATGAACTTGAGTTGGGCGCCATGGTAGATTCTTGATTTCACCTTCACCTAATTAGAGTACGTCTCGATGGAGACTTGTGAAACCCCGTGTTCTCAACGATGGTATTACCAAATGAAAAACAGATGATAAATTCTAACGATAAAAATAAATTGACATGAACCCGCATTGGAGATTAATTCGTTGAATTGAATCTTCAAATATCATAATCAAACCAACCACCCTTACTCTTTCAACATGCCCATGCGTTTAAGTTGCGATACATATTTCACTTTCACTCATTTGCTTCATACATATTTCACTTTCACTCATTTTCTTCACCAACATACATTTCAAACGGATGAATTTAATTTGTTAACGCAATCCTAGGGAAGTCACGTTTGTCAACTAATAAAAGCATAAGCATAAGCATGTGCGTAATCAGTAACAAGGGCCTATATAATCTCGGCGAGAGCAGCGGTAATATCCGCATTACACACGACAAAATTATAAAACAAATCATTCTGTGAATTCCGTTGCAACTCCGGAGAAAATGGGAATCGAACTCGAGACTGGGAGAGTCGAGGCGGAAGGATGGTTAAGAGGGCCTATTATTGGGGCCGGAGCTTCTGGGACAGTCAGCCTTGCTATGAACAGTTCTAATGGCCAACTCTTTGCAGTCAAATCCGCAGCCAGTTTTAGTGTTGCTTTGGAGAATGAATACCAGATTTTGCGGGGTCTGGATTCTCCATACATTGTTACCTGCTTGGGGCGCTGTTACAGCGTCGAGAACTGTGAAAAGCTGCACAATTTGTTCATGGAGTACATGCCCGGTGGCAGCATAGCGGATTTGCTGATTAAGTTTGGAGGGCAGCTTGACGAATCCGTGGTCAGGGCCTACACGCGTGGCATCCTACGTGGGATCGATTACCTCCACAGGCAGGGAATTGTGCACTGTGATATTAAGGGAAAGAATGTTCTTGTGGGTGCCAGTGGTGTGAAGCTTGCTGACTTTGGCTCTGCTAAGAAGTTCGGTGATGAGAAGAAGGGTCGGGTAGCCCTCCAATTGAGGGGAACCCCTCAGTGGATGGCTCCAGAAGTGGTGAATCAGGTGGAGCAGGGGCCTGCTTCTGATATTTGGTCTCTAGGCTGCACTGTACTGGAAATGGCCACTGGCAGGCCTCCATGGAGCCAAGTTTCCAATCCCCTTGCTGCAATGTATCGGATCGGATGCACAGAGGAGCTGCCTGAGTTGCCTGCATCACTCTCACCTCATATCCGGGATTTCTTAGAGAAATGCTTTAGGAGAGACCCCAAGAAGAGGTGGACCAGTGTAGAGTTGTTGAAGCATCCTTTTCTAAATGAGCTCTGCTCTGCCATGGAAGAAGAGGAGGTCAGTAGGGGACCGGTGTCCCCAACAAGTAATTTAGATTCTGGGAATCAAGTATGGGATTCCTACTCTTCTGAGACTACTACCATTTTTCCACTCAGCATCCCAAGCCCAACAGGGGAACACGATACAATGACTGACAGTAACAAGTCAATTGAGCAATGCCCAAGGCGTTCCCCCAGGGAAAGAGTGATGGCACTGGCCTCAGCTTGTGAATTTGAAGTTGCCGACAGCCCTAATTGGTTTGCAAGCCCCCCTAGTCATTGGATTGTCGTGAGATCTTCCAGAGACAAATCTCTAACTTTATATAACCGCTTGTCGAAATCAGATATTAGTAATGCTTCCTGCATTGAGGAGCTTCCATTGACAGAAGAATGCAGTGCCAACTTGGAAGCTGTCCACTGGGAAGACTTAGCCCCAGGAGGTGAACTAGATGAATGTTTGGATTCTGTAGTCTCTATAGGACAGATTCAACAGGAGTCATCTTCCAGCGTTTGTTCTGAGACTCTGCATCATGACTGGCTTTTGTGGTCGGTGACAGCCCATTTGACTGAGCAAACTCGGGAAATTTATGGATGTTACTCTCAAAGCACTGCTGATGGTGATCCTGGTATCCAGAACAGAGAAACTTTGTATATCTTTATTTTTAATGATAAGGGGTACACTTCTGCTGAGGCAGGAGCAGCTTACCGCCCCTGTTGTTATATGGGCACTAAACAATGTTCTCATCGAAATAGGATAAAGGGCCAATTGTATGTTGGCTGCAGAGCAAATGATTTTTTTTGTAGTTTTGACTCAAAATTAATTCCAATTGAGTTTCCTTGGCTACATGATTTTTTGACTTGCAATTTAGCTTGCATTGCATTGTTGTTGTTTGTCAACTTTTTTAAAACCTAAACACAATTTAATGCGCAGTTCAATTTGATTAAATTAAATTCACATAAAAATGTTTATGCTACTGTTCTGCAAATTGAGATAACGATTTTACTAACTCCACAAACTTTTTATGTTCGAAATAGAAAAGCAAAGCTCAGTTCAGCCGTAACTGTCTCTTTTATCAGCATAGATTCATCTGTTCGAAATAGAAAAGCAAAGCTCAGTTCAGCTGTAACTGTCTCTTTTACCAGCATAGATCCATCTTAAATCTGTATCTATCAAGCATCGAGAGGGATCCAATTTCTTGAGGTGTATTTCTTTTTTAAAATTTGAACTCAAGAAAATTGATCTCTCTTGATTGATAGATCCGGGTTTAAGTTTTAAATTTTTATTTTATAAACGAACATCTATTTTTTAATTACTTTTCATAATATTTTATTTTATGAACAAACATGGATTTTTTTAAATACTTTCCATAATTTAATTTTTTATTTTATGAGTAGACATGAATGTTTTTAATTATTTTGTTAATAATGTTACATGACACACTCACACATGTTACAACATCTCCCCCATACTAGATTGTAGAGCACGTCGTTCCACTCAATGTAAAAATCTAATAAAACTGTGATTTGGAGAATCTGTTCAACTGATCTCGAGAATGTCTTTAATATGAGTAAAATGTGATGATCCAAGTGGAGTGATTATTTACCACATTGAAAGGCAAGTAGTAAAATTGGTAAAGTAGAGAGTTGTGCACAATTAAGCCCTTACATATAAGTCTGACATTTTCTTGAGTTCTATATATATAAATCTGACATTTTCCTATGGTGGAGAGTTGTCCACAATTAAGCCCTTACAAACAGATTAAGATCAGATTTATGGACGCTTGATTCTGCATATTGTTAAGGTTTTTTTTGCATAATTTTTAAGGCAATTTTGAAGAAATGTGACAAATCTAGTTAAATTAACTTCATACTTGTTTAAAAAAAACCTCATACCTATATTAAATTATCAACAATGCCATAATTTGTTTGTAGATGAAAATGGGAATTGAGGTTACTTCTGGTTTGCTTTCTTCTATGTAGCAACAATTACGAAAACATGGCATGGCATGGCATGTCTCGTCTCTATGTCTTCCAAAAAACTTCGTGTCTTTAGTTGCTTGTCATTTCATGTCCTGCATAATCCCTTAGATTCACAATACTTATCAGTTGGAGCGAATTGTCAATTAATATTGGGTATTTTCATTATTTTTATCATAAATGATATCAATTTCAATTATAGAATTTTGCATAATAAATTATTTTAATGGGTTTACTAAGATGTCATCTACATTAAAAACAAGAAGTGAAATGATCTTTAATCCCCTTAATATGTAGAAAGTAATTATTATCATCAAGCAATGCATAATGTAATGTAAGGAAATACCAAAGCAGCAATGATCTGTCATCAATCTATGCTCTCTGCATCAATATATGTAGCGGTCCCGTAGCTCAGTTGGTTAGAGCATTGGTCTTATGACCTTATAAGAGCAAGCCGAAGGTCGCGGGTTCGAGCCCCGCCGGGACCATATTGTTTTAAACGGTTTATCATTGTTATCGAACTGTTAGCTTTTTTTGGGTTCCCTGAATCACGGCAGCTCTTCCGGGAAAGTTCGTATTTAGTCGGTTGAATCACGGCCTCTCATGGAAAGTTGATTTACATGGGTTGGTTGGTGGAAACAAAAGGAAAAAATGAATTTGATTTACATGGGTTGGTTGGTGGAAACAAAAGGAAAAAATGAATTCTTGACTTGGGTTGGTTGGTGTAGACGACTAATGTTTGGAATTTTATGGTTGGTGTAGACGACTGGAATTTTAATGTTCAACCATGCCAAATTGGGAAAATGAAAGAATCCCATAATAAGGGGGACACAGTTGTAAAGGTGATCAAGCCGTTATAATCATACTCCTATAACTTGATATAATGTATAGAAGTATGTTAAGATTATTATAATTTTGTAAAAAATGTGAATTTTTTTATTATGTTAAAGTTTATTACCATGTATAACATGGGAGGTTGTAGGTGTTAAGATTATTATAATTTTGTAAAAAATGTGAATTTTTTTATTATGTTAAAGTTTATTCCCATGTCTAACATGGGAGGTTGTAGGTTATTGGTTTAAATATAGTTAAATCGTTTTAAATATGGTTGAATTTCTTTGGGTTATCAACTATTAGTTAAGTCAGTTAAGTCACTTCTCACTTGGATATTATGTGAAAAAGAAGGGATCTTATAAGTTTCTTTTTGGAAAAGAAGAAGGACTAGAGCAAGAAGACAAATAGGAAAAATAATAAAACCAAGTGTGAGGGGGCAATGGATTTAATGTTGGGGTTAATAATAATGTCAACTAGAATCATAAGAAACCTACAAAAGAGTATGAGATAAAACTTTTGTTATTTGTAGGGATGATCATTATGCTCATGAATATCCCAAGTTCACTGAACTTAAACGGTTAAGGGATCAAATACTTAATCATAGCAACTTACAACATTGAGGAACCCGTTTTCTCATTATAATTTTGATGCTAAGCAAGGAGGAACACCTAGCGCTTTGACCGTGTTAGGCACCTTCCAACCATACCCTTTCCATAAAAAAATTTGATTGTTGTTGATATGTTGAATCTCCAAATGCAATTGACCATAAATATAGGGTAGTTATCCTTGAGCCTTCTAACAATAACAAGGCTATGCCTCCCCCAATGTTGTGACCTTGAAAATTTTACGAATACCTAAGTTGTAGATTAAAACTATGCCAATGATGTTGATTCTTGAATGCTCTTTTGTGGAGAATGAGGCGCAATCATGGCACTATAGTGGTTCATGGTTTATGGCATCATAAGTTGGTGCAATCCCCTTGTGCTGTCTTCTTTAGAAGCATTGCAAACTTGTTCTTCTCAACTTTAGTTGAATGTTATTGAAGGTATTAATCCTTCTAATTCTAGGTTGATGACATTTGATTTAAATAATGTCGAATTGTGTCTCGCTCATTATGTGGTTTTTCATGTCATAGTTATTGTAAATAGATTTTGACATTCATTAATGTATGGTGGATGTAGGAGCTTTGTTGCATGTCATGTTAGTGGCAATCTAGATGAAAATGGACTCTTCTGGTCTTGTACTATCACATATTATTTTGAAAGATTTTGATGGGAGCCTTTCCCAACTTATATTAGTTTTTTCTAACTTACATATTACCTTAGGAGACAAAATTGTTTCAATTGGTGTAGAAATTATGAATGCTCCTTTGGACTACATGCTAGTTGAGAGGAACTATATGTATGCGATGAATGTAGTTGTATCTTCTATTTTTGTAGCATGTGATTTCCCCATGAAGAGAAAGAGGTAATCTTTGACCAACTTATAGATAGTCCTAACTGAGCCACTAAAAATCCAAATAATGTTTTTTTCTCTTGTAGGTGTTAATAATTCGATTCCCACAATTTTGGATGCCAATTGTGGTCATTATAAGCATTTTTCATTCTTGGGGGCATTCGTTGGTGCTCCTCGCAAGTACCTTATGTCGCTTTTCCCCCACTTTCTTAGGTTTCCACTCATGTTGAGCATAAGATTGTAGCATCATGCCAAGAGACTTATTGTGTGACTAGGGATTCAATTTCATTCGGCAACATCTTTTAATTTGCCTATTTCTTTGAAGTTATTACTCTATGTCAATGAAGAGTTCCTTGAAGCCTTGATTACTTTTGGGTTGGATGACTATCTAATTGTGCCCTTAAAATCTATCTCTTTTAGTGATGTTGATAGTTACCATGCCTCTTTGCATACTCCATCTACTTTAGAAGAGAATAACTTGACTCAGTTTCCCCTAATAAACATTGTTCATGTTGCCATCGAATGGGACATTACAAATAGTTTAAGGTTGAGAACACTTCCATTAATTTAATAACACAATAATATTTGATATGACTTTTCAACAATTGTTTCATGGGTGCAAAACCTAGGACCGGTTTCTATGCAGGTGGCTTTAGATCATTCTTAGATATGGTCAGCTCGATAAGTTATATTCTTACACTAGTATATAGGTTTAGATCTCACCTTTGTAATGTTGTATTTGAACCTTTTCCCACCCAATTTTTGTCACATGATTCCAACTATTATATGTTGGTGTGTTAGCCCCTTTTACTTCTTCACATTTGCATGCATCTAACAACATAAGCTTCTTATGATGGATTTCTTAGAGTGGCACCTCTTTGTCATTTGACACCCATCCTAAGAATTTTCCTTAGGATTGAGAGCTCTTCTAGATTGAGCATGTATTATAAGCAATGTTCTTTTCTCTTATCTCTTTCTACTTACTCCCATAAGGGTTGTCGCCTTTTTTATTTGGTTATTTGTTGCTACATTAGCTTTTTTTGCTTGCTTCCATCCATTGCTTGTTGCAATTGTCTTTGTTATGTCGATAGCATGCGAATCATTGACATTAAAGAGGAGACATGTAGTTGAGTGTTCGTTTTTATTTTGTAAGTAAGTACCTACAGGGATTTGAACTTGTGACCTTCCATTTACAACTTCTCAATTCAATTACTCATTACCAATTACTCTACACCCTGTGTACTTAAATGTTCATTGATTACTTCTTATCTTCCCCTTTGGTTACTTCCATCCATAAATTCCCTTGTGTACTTGAAAACACATTTATTTGCAATGTGCACCTTAGTGTCCATTCTTCAATCCTTAAAATTAAAAAAGATCAACTAAAATATTAAAAAAAAACGAGGAAAAATAAACATTTTGCAATTTGCTAAATCCACATTTATCCTATTTGAGCAATCATTGATGTTATCATATTCCCTTCCATAACTTACCAACTCACAAAGTAGGGACATGACTTATGTTTGAAATCCTTCATATAAATTCGAACTCTCATTCGAATTCATACATGACAAAACTTATGTTCGAAATTCTTCATATAAATTTGAACCCTCTAGAACTCCCATACCATTCGAATTCATACATGACAAATAGTTACAATGAACAAGGGTGAGTGAAACAAATAAACTTTGAGAAATTATTAGTTCTTTTTATTAACATTGACTTGTAATTTATACAATTACAATTTATTGGTTGTTTTAATTAAATGGATGTAAATGTGCCATAGATATTCGGACTCAATAGTAAAGTCAAACGATTCCCTTGCTTCGGGCCCAGGCTCCAATTCTGCAAGTTTCACAAATGGTAAGCGCCCCTTTTCTGTTAATGAGCCGGTTCCAAATTTAAGTTGACCCTAGCCTGTGATTTAGTATTCCAACCTACTCAATGGACAAGCTCAACAAGGATGTACGGATAGGTTCCCCAGTTATAAAAAAGGAAGAAAGAAAATCTATAAGGAATCATAAGTAATGTGATTTATTTATATTGATTTAATATCTTGATTGTGGTGATCCACCATGGCATTGACATTGACTAGTACAATTTGTTGCCATCTTGACTTCACATCATGGGACCGAATTGTCTCGATTGAGACTTGAGAGTCCACATGCTCCTTTGCTTAACAACTTAACATCCATGATTTTCGCATTAATTTGTGATAAGGAAGATATAACCTTTGATGGCACATGGTGAAGAATGTGTTACAAAATGAAAAAGGGATATAAAAATTGACATGGATGCATTTAACCTGTCAATTAATAAAAAGCATGTGCAAGTGCGTTGCCTATTCTGCCGAATCGAACACATGTCATATAGCACTCCAAAATCGAATACGCTACTTAACCTAACCGATGGTGATGTGTCATGCGGAACGCCGCCGCACGAGAGATTAAAAACCCACGTGCGAAACCGATCCCACGTGACTTGAAGTTGAGCCGCCAGAAAGAGACGAAAAGCACAATCGCTACTGATTTCCACAAGCGCCCTTTATAATCAGTTCCCAACGGGGCCTTTATAATCTCAGGAAGAGCACAGCAATCGTAGACTTGTATCCGCAGTACAGAAAACAAAATCTCTCTGTAAATTGAGTTGGGACTACGGACGGAATGGGATTCGAACTTGAGATGGGAAGATTCGAGGAGGAAGGATGGGTGAGGGGTGCCACTATTGGGGTCGGAGCTTCTGGGACAGTTAGTCTGGCTATGAGCAGCTCTAATGGCCAACTCTTTGCAGTCAAATCCGCAGCTAGTTTTAGTGTGGCTTTAGACAATGAATACCAAATTTTACAGGGCCTGGATTCTCCATACGTTGTGACCTGCCTGGGGCACTGTTACAGCGTCGAGAACTGTGCAAATCTGCACAATTTGTTCATGGAGTACATGCCAGGCGGCAGCGTAGGGGATCTGCTAATTAAGTTTGGAGGGAAGCTCGAAGAATCTGTGATCAAAGCCTACACGCATGGCATCCTCAGTGGGATCGATTACCTTCACAGACAGGGAATTGTGCACTGTGATATCAAGGGAAAGAATGTTCTTGTAGGTGCCAGTGGTGTAAAGCTGGCTGACTTTGGCTCTGCCAAGAGGCTTGGTGATAAGGAGGGTGGGGTGGCCTTCCAATTGAGGGGAACCCCTCAGTGGATGGCACCAGAGGTGGTGAACCAGGTGGAGCAGGGGCCTGCTTCTGATATTTGGTCTCTAGGCTGCACTGTGCTGGAGATGGCCACTGGGAGGCCTCCGTGGAGCCAAGTTTCCAATCCCCTTGCTGCAATGTATAGGATCGGATGCACAGAAGAGCTGCCTGAGTTGCCTGCATCACTTTCACCTCAGATCCGGGATTTCTTAGAGAAATGCTTTCGGAGAGATCCCAAGAAGAGGTGGACCAG
The DNA here is from genome assembly GCA_027924585.1 of Larix kaempferi. NCBI lineage: Eukaryota > Viridiplantae > Streptophyta > Pinopsida > Pinales > Pinaceae > Larix > Larix kaempferi. The sequence continues at coordinate 2,049,512 of BSBM01000410.1, read as the reverse complement.
TGTAGAGCTGTTGAAGCATCCTTTTTTAAATGAGGTCTGCTCTGCCATGGATAAAGAGGAGTTAATTAGGGGTCCAGTGTCCCCAACCAGTAATTTGGATTTTGGGAATCAAGTGAGGGATTCCTACTCTTCTCTTACAAGCATCCCAAGTCCAGCAGGGGAATGCAATGCAATAGCTGACAGTAAAAAGTCAATTGAGCAATGCACAAGGCCTTCTCCGAGAGACAGATTGATGGCACTAGCCGCAGCTTGTGAATTTGAAGTTGCTGACAGCCCTAATTTGTTTGCAAGCCCTCCTAGTGAGTGGATTGTCGTGAGATCTTCCGGAGACAAATCTCCGACTATTGATAACCACCCGTCGAAATCAGACATTAGTAGTGCCTCCTCCATCCAGGAGTTTCCATTCATAGAAGGAGAATGCAGTGCCAGCTTGGAAGTTGTTAGCTGGGAAGAGTTGCCTCCAATAGGTGAACTAGATAAATGCTTGGATTCTGCAGTTTCTATGGCACAGACTCGGCATGAATCATCTTCCAGCATTTGGCCTGACACTGTGCAACATGACTTGTTTTTGTGGTCACCGACAGCTCATTTGACTGATCAAACTTCGGAATTCTATGGATATTCCTCCCAAAGCATTGCTTATTTTGATTCTGACATTCAGAAAAAATCCGTTGTAGGAGAAAAGTTTTATATCTTTAATAATATGTCCTCAACTGCTGAGGCGGGAGCAGATTGCTGCCCATGTTGTAACATGTCCACTATACTATGTTGTCATCGAAGTATGATAAAGGGGAAAATGTACATTGGCTGCAGAGCAAATGAATTTTGTTGTAGTTTTGATTCAAAATTAATCCCAATTGAGTTCACTTGGCTACATATATGATTTCTTGATTTGTGATATTGCTTGCATTTCATTGTTGTTGTTTGTCTGATTCTTCTTGAAGAAAATTTTGTGAATTACACAAATCGTCATATATATCGTCTCTCCATTGAGACTATCACCCTGATAACTCACTGCACTAGCTAGAAATAACCTTCGTCTTTTTAGATACCTAGGTAAAAACTCTATGGATATTTTTTAGGTATATTAAGAAAGTGTACTCTTCACCTAGAAGTTTGAACAAATAATATGATAGAAACTAAACCTCACACAAACCAACTACTCTACACCTCATGGTTTACCAAACATCTCAACTTACCCAGAAACGAGAAACTGAAAAAAGCTTAAAACATTAGGATATTGTTGTTGTAGACACTAGACAGTGATATCTTACATCAAAAGCTGAGATTTCTATTTTGAACTTGTTATCATCAGTCCCTTCTTTTTTTCTTCGTCACCAATCCCCTCCATTCAGTTAGCGTTGAAACCTTTGTTACTCCTCGGTATGTTGTTTTGTTGGTTAAGAATAAGCTTGAAACAATCAGCACTTCTAATTTGATATATAGAGAGGTGTTTCAGGTTTTTCTGTTTTTTAATTTTTTTTCATTGTGTGTAAATAGAAATTGAAGTGTTCTGTTAACACCTTTCATTACGTTTTATAATGCCCTTTTCAAATGCAAAAATCCTTCTATAATGTAACTTCTAAACACATATTCTATTGTACAGTAGTTTTTTGGTTTTTTAATTAAATTGATATAAAAATGTTTATGCTCAAGTGTCTCGCAAATTGAAATAAAAATAAGAATTCTACTAATATTTTATATTTGAAATAAAAGTTACCTTTGAAATAGAAGAGCAAAGCCTCTTAACTTATAAGAGTCTCTTTTGAAATCGGATGTGCATGGACAAAATTACTTTAGAAAAGTTCTCCTTTATTTTATATTTTATAGCAATGTTTTATAACTATCTTTCAGAGTGTCATGTTCTTTTTGTAAGGTATGTGGGTGTGATTTGGAAAAATTATTTAAATTATAGAGTTTTGAGTTATTAAGATTAAGATAAGAAAAAGTATAAAGAGAAAACATAATAATTTAAAATTAGTAAGTTGTGATTGTTAATCATAATTAAAGTATCTTTCAAAGAAAATATGAAATTAAACAAATACCCACCAATACTGAAAATAATCAGATTTTAACTAAATCTCTTAAATTATATGTTCAACTTCAAACATTTTCATAATTTAAAAAAATCATACTTTTCTTATGATATAATGTTTTTTTTTTTTAATTTTAAATCCTGGGCCTGCCACTCTGAGCTGAAGATTAAGATCAGATTGATGGAATGGAACTACACGAAACTCTTTATCTTAGCTCATTGTAAAATGTAAATATCAAATCTCTTATAAAGAGAATTGTTATTATGAACCCTGTACAATATGTTTTTAGCTGTACAATATATTTTTAGCTTTGTCACAATGAGTTAATATTTGATTGAAGATTGGAATTTAGGTAGAAAGAGCAAAACTTACCTTTACAATATTTAAAGTTATTATCTTACACTAAGCCCTAGCTACTTTCATGCCTCAAATTATTTTAACCTAAAATCTTCAAAATATGAGTTAGTATAAAATCGTTACCCGAGACACACTTAGTCTACTTTCTAATTTTTATTAATAAAAATACCATATAAGCATCTACTGAGTTTCCGCTTTGCTTTGATTATGGAAAAAATAAAAACAAAAACAATTTCCAACCATGCTTGGCTGTCTGAATAAAACATGTATGCATTAATGTAATGTCAGGTATTGTGGAAGCATGAGAGGGCCAAAACATATTGTATCTGAGTAGAGATTTTTTTCGGCTCAGTGTTAGAGCATTGGTCTTATGGGACTAAGAGCAAGCCGAAGGTCGCGGGTTCGAACCCCGCCGGGACCAAAATTGGTTTCTATTATTTACGCAACTACAAGCCGAAGGTCGCGGGTTCGAACCCCACCGGGACCAAAATTGGTTATAATTATTTACGCAACTGTTTTTCATAATTAGACTGTTAAGCTTTTCATGAATCACGGTTCTTCAGCGAAAGTTAGATACTATGAATTAGTTGGGTTGTTTTTCATAATTGGACTGTTAGCTTTTCGCGAATCACGGTTCTTCAGGGAACGTTAGATACTATGAATTAGTTGGGTTGCAACGAAAAGTTGGACTCCATAAAGTTAATGGGCGAAGACGAGTAGTTAGGGATTCGAAATTCTATGGAATTTTAATATTCTGTCAAAAGGTAGATGTGGATCTTCTTCATCTTAGATTTTTATGCAGATTGGATTTGGAAAAGAGAGCTTTCTTCCTTTAATGTTTCACATCTAATGTTGTGAAAATGTTTACCAAATTGTGTGCGAAGGCATATGCCTTGAAATAATACACCTAAACTTGACTCTCGAGTAGTTGTATTTGGTGAGCGAGCACTGAAACCTTGCCACATTATTCCTTTTATGTTTCTCTTTCTTTGGTCTCCTTTTTCAATTTTTAGACTTTTGTGAATGGTGGAGAGATGAACAATTGTCTTGAGACGCAAATGTATGTAAGAGTCTAGAGATTGCTTTTTTTTTTTTTCTTTCCCTTCTTACAATCTTTCATCTCTTCATGTGCATTGAGGTTGTTCTCTTTCTCTTTACATTTTGAATTCTTCTCTTATTCAAGACTTCATAATAATGTGTAGATACATGGTTTGACTTCGAGGCAAATGCTTTACATTGATTGTGTTGTGTTTGAGGTTGCCTTCTCTTTTTCATATTGATTGTTTGCTTTAATGGTTCCTTTAGGTAGCTTGTTGGAGGTGGTTGCTCCTTTTTTAGTGTTTGCCAAAGTGGACATATCCATGCACATATTGTAGTTAGTTTACTAAGATTTGCTCATGGTTTAGCCACTAAAGGTGACATCTACCATCTAGCATTTGTTTTATTGCCTTGAGAAGACCTTTCTCTAATTGATTTTAGTGCATATTCATGCTCTTGAACATCTGTTTGCCATTGGAGACCCTATGTTTAAGAACACACTAGCATTGTTAGCAGCACGTGTCAGAGGTGAATCCACAATAGAATCGTTTTGAGGATGCCCTTTTGAAAATTGAAATTGAGTGTTTAGCAATTCAAATAAAACCACCTTGGGATTATGAAGTAAGGGTTGCTTCTAAAGATAAGAGCACTATCCTCCTTCAACTAAAACAAGAAATAAATATATCCTTTGCTGCAAAGAAAATAATTTATTGATCCCTTCATCAGAGGAAGCTAATATGCTTCCAACAAAAGTTTGATTACTTTATTAATTAGCCAATTCCCCATGAAATTCTTAATCAAACCCTTTTTTGCAAAGAGTTCCTTTCACCTAGGGAATGAGGTTGTGATTTTTATTTTGGTGACATTAGTGAGATTCCTTACAAAATCTTCAGCAATTTTTGCCTGTATGTTTCCCTCACTTTGAAACCTCTGCAATTGGGGCTCGGAAGTCCTCAGCTTCATTCTCAATTGATTGCAATCATGACCCTTTGGTTGTTGCTGCCATGGCTATAATAGCGACCAAGCTCCCTTACTCTTGCTAATCATGCAAAATTGATCACGATGGCAATAGTCATATCCCTATATTCCATAGGGAGGATCTTTTGATCTCGTCATCTTCGATATCATTGTGGACAATTTTAGGCTTAGATTATTAATGAGAAGAAATATATGTATTACTAATGAAACTCAAGTTTGCATGGATAAATCTAGGCTAAAATCTAGAACACTCGTTTCCAAAATTTGGTTAACCTTAGGGAATTTTTGTTACCATAATTCCAATGCACTTATGGGGGATGTTCTGATTAGCACAATTCAAAGTAAATATGTGGATTAGTCTACAAGACCTTGTATGGAAATTGATCAACTCATGACAATTTAGATTCAAAGTGATGAAATCCTAAAGAAAAATATTAAAAGAATGAAGTTTATCAATACCTTTATGATTAAACAAGGTAGAGAGAACCTTTGAAAGATTTAGTGGGTCATACATCTTCTTTGGTTGTGGGTGTTTTTGGATATGAATCACAAAAATCGAAAACCCTAACCATGGCATTGTAGAGAAATTAACTACTATTAGCCAACTTCAACTCATTAGACCTAACAAAAAGTAGAGTTGATTAAAAACATCAGTAGATTGGTTGTTGATATTTTTGTTATTTAAGATTAAGATAATCTTGTATCTTCACTACTACAATTAGGGCTAATTCTTTCCAGGGAAAAAATTCACGAGAAACCCTTCGAGTACTTCCTTGTGATCTACAGATGGTAAACGAGGTAAAATATCAGTGTTGGTTCTAGTACTAATTACAATAGGTTTGCAAATTGAATCATAAAGTTAAACACAATTAGACTTAACCAATGACATAAAACACATCAACACATAACACACAAATTACCCTGGAAACCCCTCTCTTGGGGAAAACCAACAAACCAGTGAGTTACCACTCCTCTATTAATCAAACACTCATAACAGGTGTTTGTAGCTATGATTTTCTAGACCACAAATCACACTTCATTACATGATCATGCTACACACTACTACTTCTCATACATTGCCATTACATCTTATTTATAGATGCAATACAACCAACTACTCATTAATGGAAATCCATAAATTCCTAACCACTTTCAGTTATTTGTTATAGTCGAGTTGACTATATCAACTTTGGTTGGTCTCTGGTCAAGATTTGGTTGTTCCATCGACCTCCCATTGACTAGCCATTTTCCTTAAACCAAACAACTATTCTGGTTGGTTGGTCAACCAGACTTCCACCGTATGTCGCCTCCAACTCCAGTTGATTATTGACTTTGCCAGTTGATCCACATGCAAAGAATATAACATTCCCAACAATCAGTGCCTAAGCTCCAAGCCACTGACCCCAAGGGGATCATGATATTCAAAGTTGTGAACTCCCCAACTTGGGGGAGATGTCTCATGTATAGCTCATGAGTGCTTGAACTAATACTCAAGGCTACAATTAGGGCTATTTTGCATCATTGCAGGTAGAATTTTCATGAAAATGATGCATGTGTTCAATTTTGTGTTGTATAAAACATTTTAATGAAAAAAGATGTAATGCAAATGTGATGCAAAAGGAAAATCAAATGCAACTCAAACATTATGCAAACACTAAAACAAAAATTGATGAACAATTAAGTTTTGCATCATTTTGTTAATTGCATTATGGTTTTAATTGACTTTCAAGTCCCTTTTTTCCATTACGTTTCAAATTTTCCTTGTCTTGAATTTGTGGAGATTCTCTACTTAAAGATGATAAAGTGTCTGATTCTAGAAGACTAGAAGATATTTCTTCTGTCCACCATTGGATCAAAGACAAGAATCTCCCACTATTTTTAATTTCCCCCCCAAAAAGGCTTCTAGGTTGTATAGTTTATTGCATTTAGTGTGATTTTTTTTGTTTTCTGGGTTTGGGATTAATTTGTGGTATGGTATTTGAGGGCATGGTTTGGGATTTTAGGAAAATAAATGTAGATATATTGGTTTTGGGGTTAGGTTTTTTGAATTTAGGGATATATTTTCCTTGTTTGGGTTTTACTAGCAAAAATTTAGAATAAATTAAATATAAAAAAAACATTGTAGGGGTTTAGGAGGCTAGGATTATCTCTTCCTCCTCCTCATTTTCTCCTTTTTCTTTCTCTATCTCCTTTTCTTGACATCCTCCTTCCTCTTCCATTTTGTCTACTCATCCTCCTTCCTTATTCTTTCTCCCCTCCTCCTTCTCCTCCTCTCCTCTGTATTCCTCCTCCTTCTCCTCCTCTCCTCTTTCTTCCTCCTCCTCTCCTCTTTCTTCCTCCTCCTCTCCTCTTTCTTCCTCTTCCTCCTCCCTCCTCTTCCTATTTTACCCCAAATCCTTGTTCCTCTTCCACTATGTCTCCTCCTCCCTCCTTCTTCTTCCTTCTCCACTTGTTTTACAACTCTTCCTTCCTTCCTCATCCTCTTCACCTCCCCCTCTTCCTCTTTCCTTCATTCTTCCTCTTCCTATTTCACCCCAAATCCTCCCTCCTCTTAGTTTTTTTCTTCCTCCGCTTCTTTTCTCTATCTTCCTCTTCTTATTTAACTCCTCCCTCCTTCTCCTCTTCTTCCCCTCCTCCTTCCTTTCCATCATATTCTTCTTCCCCTCTTCCTCTTCCTATTTTTTCTCAAATCCTCCATCTTCTTCCACTTTGTTTTCTATTACTTTTTCCTTCTTCTTTTCCTCCTCTTTTCATACTCCTCTCATTTTTTAGTTCCTCCTTAATCGTCTTGATCTTCTTCTTTGGCCTTCCTATTTATTTTTCTCTTCTTCTTCTTCTTCTTCTTCTTCTTCCCCCTCTGTTATCTTCCTATTCCTCTTCTTCTTCATCCCCTCTTCTTCTTCCTCCCATCCTTCCTATTCCCCTTTGATCCCTCCTTCTGTATTCCTCATTTTCATCTTTCTCTCTCTCTTCCTCTTCCTCTTCTTCTTCTTCTTCTTCTGCCCCCCCACCTCTCTCTCTCTCTCTCCCCTCCTTCCTTATTCTTAACTCTCTTCTTTTGATTTATCCTTTTTTTCTTCCATCCTCTATTCCCCCTTCCTTTCTCTCCCCTCATTTCCTTGAGACTTGCACAATGTCCAAGGATACCATTTTGCATATGACAGAGTTAAGTTTTGAATGAAATAATGATGGACACAATTCTATTTTGAGAATATATGTGTATTGTGCATATTGTGTTATTTGTCTATACTTTATTTTGGTTATTGCATTTGTGTTCTAATAATTTTAGATTGTTTCTAATTATGTACTTACCTTGTTGTCGTATACTTGTAGTACATTTATAGATATGAGTTTGGGGATTAGAATCTAGAGGTTATGGTGATAATTGCAGGAGAAATGATATGGAAGATTAAAAAGGGGTTTGGTTATGGGGGTGGGGTGTGGGTTGGCAAGGGAACAAGTTGTTAACACGATAACAAAAAAGAAAGGTGAATCGATATCATATATCATATACTTTATTTATTCACGAGGATCAAACAATTGTGGATGGAGAACCCTTGAATCTCCAATGGTTTAGTCATATCCTATAAGTATAGGTAATTTTTTCTTGTTAATTGGAGTTCTTCAATTTCTCTATTTTTTTTTTCAAAATTTAAGGTAAAATAAGTTTTGAGAGTTACGATCGTATTTATTTTAATCTTTCCATTAACAATAATTGGTAGGTGATAGTGCACTATCTAATTTTGGCAATATCATTATGATTATCTCTAATGGAAATATAGTGGGAGGAGTATGGGCATGACTCAATCGATGAAGAATTGAAATATTCCTTAAGAAAAGTTATGTAAATATGGTGGAGGATTTGCGACCCATGGAAAAGGATGTAAATTATAATTAATTTTGTCTTTAAGTGTGAGAATTTAATCATTCAAATAATTTTGTCTTTAAGTAATCCTTATTATTAATTACAAGTATCTTAATTTACCCTTTTCAAATTGATCCTACCCATATCAAATGATTATGAAATGAATCACTTTTCCTTGGCATTCTTACAACGAACTACATTAGAGGAATAAGAATATGACTAGCATTTGCCCCAAGAGGCGCAAAAGTGAACGCCGCTAGGAAAAGAGTAAATTTAGTAACAATGTTAGAGACTGTTTTCTTTCCCTTTAGTATACAACGAACCATATTACCACTCTTTACAAAATAAATACCTCCTCTGACCTCCTCCGACCTCCTCGACCTCCTTCGACCTCTTCGACCTCCTCGACCTCCTCCGACCTCCTCTAACCTCCTCGACCTTGAGCTCCTCGACCTCAACCTCCTCCGACCTCGGCCCTCCCCGACGCCATTCTACTCGACTCGAGTACTGATGAAGGAAACCGATCGACGTCAAAGTGACTGCGCTGACTGCCAATCCTTGCTAAAATGTGGTGGAGGTTGGTACTTAGACGACGATGATCAAGATGACGACGAGGACAAGGACTGCTGAGAAGCTGCACTACCTGTATCTATCTTTGATTTTGAACAGTGCTTATTGTTGAAGAGGGTGCGAGTGATTCAGAGTGGTCGCCCAATCCAAGTACAGGTGTAGCTACAGTTGTAAATTTTTCTTTTTTCATACAAGGGTATTGAGATCAAATAGAAGCTGAGAAACTACTTATTTGAATTCCCTAAATTATGGGTGGACTGTACATTTATTTGACCAAAGCTTAGAACTTCCTCGAAGTTCACACTACGTGTGCTATGTAGTGTTATCAGATTAAGAAGAGGAACTTGTCGACTTTGTTGGATTGTCAAAGTTGAATTGAGACTTGTCGAAGGTGAACCTGTCGAGTTTGCAAGTTGTTGGAGCCAGAAACAATCGTGAAGACTGTCCTTACGATCAGGAACCGACATAGATCTTGTCCAAGATCGACAGTGGAAAATCCATATTAGAGCAGTATATACGTGCTTGACATTTGATAATAGGAAAACGAATGTTAGAGAAGTAAAAAATAAGCGACCAAATAAGCGAGCATTAAGCGACCAATGTATCCCCTTTTTAAGTGTTGGTGAAAATTCTTGGTCAACGTATGTTTAAAAGTATCTTTTAGAGTCCACATATGTCGAACTTACGACTCTCAATCACGCCCATGGATCGGTCGATCAATGTTTGTGCAAACAAATGTGTTTTCAAAAAGTATGGTCGATATTATATTTGTTTTAGATCGACATATTTTATTGTTTTGGTCGGTTGTAAATGGTTGATGTTACAATATGGTCGGAATTTCCCTTTTGGTCGAGGTAGACATCTTATTAAAGTTGTCTTGTATTTTGGTCGATATGAAAAAATATGGTATGCTTCTCCCAACAACATTTGTCGCATGCTCCAAACCATGTATGCTCTTCAACTTCACACACCCGTCTACCCACAACTCCTCCAAAGATGTCAATGGCTCCATACTTGGCTAATGAGCATGGACAGTCGACTCTCTGAGTCTCCACCATCAGTTGTATGCACGTGGTTGATGGTGCGACAGCTATAGAATGGTCGATCAATGACCAACTGGTTGGAGTTACTATCGACATTTTTGGGTTGTGGGCGGTTGGTCGGCTAGTGTCAACCTAATCTAGTCAACCTCTTATGGAAGTTTCTACCAGTTGTTCCAAAAAACTTCAACATTTAATGATGTTAGCTATTTCATTGTTTACTTAAATTAGCCAATGTTTTATAAGAAGATTACCCATAAGATGGAGAAAACCAAATCCAATAATATTAATTTAAGTTTCACGAGTTATAGTACAATCGTTGAGGCCAAGCACCTTTGAAAATTCCCATGACTCAAACATAAACAAGTAATAGAATAAACCTAGAAAATGCCTAGTATCGTTGGGTTCTAACCATCCACACAATTATGCTCTATTGGATTGTTCAACTACACCTAATTTCTACACTACTAAATCTTGAAGCATCTGCACCCTTTACCTCTTTTCAATTGACAAATAACACCTTAACTTTGTCTTAGATTCAAACTTGGTTATCCAAACTTCATTCCCTGATCTCAAAATGATAAAGGCTTGATGAATACTCAATCAATAGTAGGGATCACATAGATTTATTGAACAAGATGACCACACGTATCTCATGTGGTTCATAAGGTCAACCCAAGTTTTTGCACAACTCATCAATGTAACCATCTTCCATCAAGCCAATATGACCAACTTCATTAAATGACACAAGGTGAATCAATTAACAAATTACTCCCACACATGGAACCTTATTTTGCACCAACTCATTCATATGGGACCACCATTGATGCTAATGTGTCCACACTACACCAGTAAACTTGACGTAGAAATCCATCCAAGATCGCTCCCTTGAATGTTTTTGTCCAATTCATGTATCACCCTTTGGCTCATCTAACTCAAATGATTGTTCATAAGCCTCCATCCATAAAATGGCCTCACCTTAGTCACCATGCATCCATATTCAATTTACTTAATTACTCAACTTCAGTAGATCACCAACTCAAACTTCATCCCAAATTCTATAATTTTTGTTGTCACAACCATGCCCACATGTTTGTGGTTGTTGTAGCTGACAAGTGTTTATAGAGTCATCTCTATCGGTGCCATTTTATAATAATTTCTCCACCAAAATCATCTCATAAAACAACCTACCTTAGATGATCCTATTCCTATGAGACAAATTCAATCTCCATTCAAGAAAACCCAAAGTTTTTGCAAGTATTACACAAATGTAGCACCTAATTACTTTGGGATTACACAAATGGAAAATTTAGAATGGGATGGGATGAGCCAACTTTGACCCCTACACTTTGTGATTGTATATGTTCCATATATAATTGGGCATAATTTCTCGTGCAAACCCTTGTTCCATTCTTTGCAAATGTGCAAAATACATAGCTGTCACTCACTTAGAAGTTTTTCATGCAAAATACATATGCTAAGTACTTGGTGCTAAATGTTCTAAATTCAATTTATGAATTTTGTTTCTTTTTGCAAATATTTTTAAACAGAAGAAAAATTGCAAATAATGATTGACATTGGATACAAAACATCATTTGGCACTGTAGAGATGTGCTTAGACTTGTTGTAGTTGCATGAATGAAAATATATTTTCATCTCATATATAGAGAGTTGTATGATGATATATACATACAAAATGTGATATCTTGACTAACTACCAATGTTTGATTAATGTACTCAATTTTTGTTTATTTATATGATGATATATAGATATAAAATATGATAGATTGATTAACTGCCATTGTTTGATTAATAGTTTTCCATGGAGAAAAATAATTTTTGATCTTATTTAGTCAAATAAAAAACCGCACCAATGGTGAACGCTGGTAGGAAAAGAGAAAAATTTGTAAAAATCTCGGAACACGCGTTGCTGACTGGAACAATTAGTTGACTCATCGACCATCACATCGACCATCACATTTATGGATGGAGTTGAATATTATATATAAAATTGAATTTCAACTCGAATTTAAATTTCCAATTTCGATCATCGCCTTCCCCGACCTCCCCGAACTTAACAAGGCTTGATGAGACACATAAGTTGGTTGCCAACATGACCTGCTGACCAACTGCTAGTAGAACCTTGAATTGAAGTTGCTCATCACCGATTGAGGTTTGAAGATGTTGTTTCTTTTAGGCAATGTGCAACTGGCATGTTAAGAAAGTAGAAAGTCACTTAATCAACAAGAAACCAATGAGGAAGTTGAAGATACTATAACCTCTTTCTTGGCTTGGATGGTGCTTTCATGTACAATATAGAACCCTATGTGGTTAGACAATCCCTTTAACAAGTGGTGTGCTCTTTGTAAATTAGTTGATCATGTCTTTCCATATTTCCTTCACACTTTGAGTTGGTCGGAAGACTGAGTTTGGTCAATTAGTGTTTCTTCAATGAAAATTGATAAAGGAGATTCACATGCACCTCAAATATGGCTAAAGTTTGGTTTTCCATGCCTTTAGAGTGGTTGTGATATTCCCTTATGAATTGATATTCCTTCTAATGGTCTCTAATCACTTCTCTACGCTAGTAAACTTCACATCTTCTATTATGTTGATTTCCTTTTATTAAACTTTAGACATTTTTTTAGTTAAATTCATGCAGCCTTATCAACTTCTTGTCTTAGAAAGTTGATTATATTGGGTATGCTGGTTAGTTACTACCCTTGTTGATGTGTTTATGGGCCTTTGTTCTTTATCAATCCAAGCCCCTTTTCTTAGTTGATGATCTCCTTAGATCAACCTCTAGCCCTAGTGTGAACATTGTTTTTGCTTTCTCTATAAAACAATCTCTATTTAACATTGTTGAGCGACTTATTAATTTAATCTTAAAACATCACAAAAATTAATCAGTCCACATTAGCCTATACATATTTAAAAGCACATATTATTTATCTCTAAAATATAATGCAAACTATATCTCATTATAGTTCTTCTTATCACTTTAAAAGGCATAGAAAAACTCTCATCGACTAAACCATGGAGGATATATATTTAGGATAATATAGGTTATATACTTAATAAGAACCTAACTATGCCAGATCAGTTATAGTAAACAGAAGCTCCGACATGGCATTGGAACCATTGGTGTTTTGGCATGAAACTGCGCTTGTATTGAGGGATGAGTTTTTTTTTATAAATATTGTATGCTCGAAATATAGTTGTAAAGTTTGGATTAACCGATGAGAGGATTGTCGACATGAACAGACTAACAAACTGACCATAATGGGTAGATTAAAATTGGGCTCGACCATAAAAGTTTGATGCATTTACACACTGACTAATGGCATCAACTACATTTAAAGACTCAATCACTTATTACAAATGATGCCTTTATACCCCAAATTAAGGGAAAACATTTAATAAATGGAAAAATTAGTCGACAAAGAAAGAGCACTTAATAAGGGAAGAAATAAATGACGACATTTATTAATGAATTATTTAATAACTCCAAATAGTAGTATAGCTTGTAGACATGATATCTCATCGTCTAATCTTTTGAGGGAGTCAACCTGCAGTTGTCGATTGAAGGTACGCTTCCTTAGTTGATGAAGGCCAAGGAATGCCAGACAAGAACTTTCTCTAGTCGGCTTTAGACTCGACAAACTCAGCTTGTTCTGGTCGAAAAATAGTCAATTAAAGGTGAGTTGATATTCACAAAATGCCGACATGAGATCGACAGCTTCTTGGTTAGTCGATTTTGCCTTGATCTCGCTCTGTACGTCACATCAAAAGAAATATTATGCCTGGTCAATACTATTTTGGTCAATGGTCATCATATTACAGCTGAGGTTTTGGTCGAGCCATTCATTTTAGTTGTGGTCGAAGTTAAAACATTCAGTCGACACTTCAATTGGTCGACATGTTTTTGGATGACCTTTTAAATGTGGTTAATATTGCATTTTTTGTCGAGCCAAAATTGGACACTTCAATTGGTCGACATTCAATGGGCGTGGCTTTCTTCACAAGCAACCCTCCTGACAGTGTCTCTTGTCAGGGAGCACGTTCATAAAATTTATGTTTTCGTTAATAAATTCTCGGGGAATAGTCCAGTTGGAATAGTCGGCTGCCGACTGCCACAATCAAACACCGACTATCTCAGTTGACAATTAGATGTGGGAAAAACAATTTCGACAACATCCAACAGTAGCTTGATCAAGAGCATTATATTTTACAAATTTCTTTATATTTAGTTGGTGTGTAAATGCATCAAACTTTTATGGTCGAGCCCAATTTTAATCTACCCATTATGGTTGGAGCCCGAAGTTTGGTCAAATGAGCGTTTTTGCAAACTTATGTTCTTAAAATGAAATATGGTTAATATTAACCATGGTCAAGGTTAATATTGTATTTTTGGTCGGGCTTATAAAATTTAATTGATTGGTCCATATTTAAAACTAGTCAGAATTATAATAAAGTTGATGTCTTATGGTTGATAGTGTTTTGGTCGATATCTAATTTTGGTCGTGACCGACTCCTCTTTTGGTCAATTTGCATTTTCATCGTAGGTGAGTTAGTTGATTGAGTGACCATAACCTCCCATCTGCTGCAAGCACAATGACAGAAACATGTATTCGACCATTGACTATTGGGTTACATGATCACGTTGTCTATTTGCTGAGGTGTTGCTGGTATCCGTCGTCCAGAAAGATGAGCATGTTCGGTCGAATCCAGGGTTTGACTAGAAAACCTGACCATTTTTTTATTCATTGCACTCTGTTTTGCACGGGGACAAATTTTCCTGGAAGGTTATCCTTTTCTTATCTTATGTGTAAACCTAATTACAATCTCTTCCTTTCTCGTGCTTTTTTAAATATGAGTCCTGTCGACCATAGCTACTAATAATTTGTGAATTCTGGTAATCGACCAAAGGTGAATATGATTCCTCCGACAATAGTTGAAGAGCCCTAAGTCGGCCGTGAAAAACATCTAGCGAAGCTGAGATTCTAGAGTTATAGACAATAAATCCAGCCAAATCTCTTTTCTCCAGTCAAATAAACTTTAATTGTAAATCGAGTCTTCAAATATTCAGCGAACACTGTCAACAGCCGACAATTGATAGAGTAAATTTTGGTCGTGGAGTGATTATGCTTCTGTGAATGGTTCCAATGGGCTGTCGGAGCTTCCGTTTAGTATAACTGATCTGACATGCGGAGAATTGACAGAATCACGTCATGGTAATGAAGCATTTTCAAACTATTATGGTTAATATTAACCATGGTCAAGGTTAATATTGAATTTTTGGTTGGGCTTATAAAATTTAATTGATTGGTCCATATTTAAAACTGGTCATAATTATAATAAAGTCGATGTCTTATGGTTGATAGTGTTTTGGTCGATCTCTAATTTTGGTCATGACCGAGTCCTCTTTTGGTCAATTTGCATTTTCGTGCGTAATATTTTCAGAGCGAATTCAATTGATCTCGGATTCAGTAGTTCGTCACACTAACTTCTTGTCACTTAAATACCTTATTTGGGGCTGTAAATGTTTCCTGTCGCTTAAATACCCTATTTGCGACTGTAAATGTTTCCTTCCTGGAAAAGAAATGGTCGAATTAATATATGTTTCATTTTCTAAGAAGTTTGACGCGACTACAAATTTAAAAAGCATTTTAATACTGTAATGATCTAAATGCATTTTAATACCACAAATAGAACTTGAAAGAAATAATCTTTTGAAATTTATACTGATTCGTAGGTTGATTCTCTTCAACTCTGATTGCAAGTGTGACGATACCCAAGACCTGTATATGAGTATCGTTTGTAAAAGTCCCTTTAGACAAGAATCTGTCTAGTAAATTCGTGCTTAAGAAAACTGTTTCTCACTAAAGCTGAAGCTGATACGAGGCTGTGTACTGCGCCACCAAAACAGAATTTAGGAATTAATTATTGAAACATTCATGGACTTTTTCAAAAGTCCAATTCAATTTAAATTGTGCAAAATGCTTGCCTCCATAATCCAATTAACCATCAGAAGATGTTGTTTTCCTATGGCATCGGTCAACTGAGTATCAATACGTCAGTACAACAGATGACTTTGCAACGAAGATTTCTCTTTTGTTGAATGGTCAATATGGTGAATTATGGTCGATATCGACCATATAAAAAAGAATTATGGTCGAGAATTAGTATCGACCATATCGAAGTTAATTACCCTAATATTGAATTTCATTTGTAAGTGAATTACCAGAGTATGTTAATTATCCTAATTCTGCATAAACCCTATTATTGAAAGAACTCCAAATTCCTCCTCTGCGGCCACTATTTTCACAGAAAACCTCTCCAAAACTGCCAGAAGTCTAAATTTCTCCACTATTGAAAATTTACACCCCTCGCACTTCCTGCAGGTCTTGCCTTTGATAGGTTCTCTTCGACAAGTCCACAATATCGACAGACTCGTCCCTCGACAAGTCTCAACTCGACCTCGACATGTTTCAAGTTCATAATATAAATTCAGCTTTACAAATTGTCGAAATCGATTGTAATTAACTGTTACAGGCAATGTGGGTGTGTCTGGTTCCTTTTGTCCTCTTTATAATAATGCAGTAGTTCGATCCTTTGAAAAAAAAATTCACCATTGAGATTGTTAATTAATGGACAAAATGAATTGTAACATCCCGAAAAATACCAAAATTTAAAAAAATTTATAATAGCAATAATTATCAAAGTCATTAATGCGGAACATATAAATTAATTAGATTTCTTAACTAAGATAATTAGTAACGATGACACGTCATACTTTTCCAATAAATATGATATAATTGTATTTGCCATTTTATATTTAAGCGGATGTTAATCTCCTTAACGAAAGATCTTTTTATGATTATGCATAAGAATACAATTTACAGATTTGCTTAAGTTCTAAATATGATTACATGTTGTACATAGATTGTACTATTATGATGTTCTTGACAATGTGCTGACAGTTTGTTTGTATGTTGACGAAGGGGTCCTACGAGGTACCCTGGGGTTTACTTAGCTACGATTAGCTAAGGCATTTGAAATCTGTTTCCATGTGCAGAATGCATGTAAGAAACTCTACAACAACCATGAGTTAAGAGTATATGAGTTCATCAATTCATCGTCAGTATAACATGAAACAAAACTAAGTACTACCCTCCAAAAACAAGTTACTAGAGGTATGGGTATTTTGGTTTCAAATCCTAGTTTACGTGCTAGATTACAAACTCTTCAACACATCGTCAGTTTGCTTGTTATAATGCTATTTATTGTTTATCAATGAGAAGTCATCTAAAATATCCATTACTATAACAACTCAATGACCCAATGTCCAATTGTAATTCTATTTGAAATCTTGGAAAATAATAAAGTTTATATTATTTAAAAAGAAATCTACTAATATATTATGCAACAACAAAATATTTAGATTATCCTAAGTCTAACAATCATCATTTGATTATTATTACAAGGCTTAACATAAGGAATATATAGTGTTTATAGTTCTTATACTATGATCTTAGCGTTGTAGTATGTATTAACAATACCTTAGTATTATAATATTCGTTGGCTTGTCAAAACATAGCAATCATATGTAATATATATCTTACCCTATATGACTATACATAAACTAAATAAAACAACCATGAAATGTAAAAATTTGTATTGACCAAGCATTCACACTAAACAAAATAGCATGTGATAATACTATTATCACGATGCCTAAACAAGCCTTCGAAACTATGTAGAAAAGTGCACAAGGATCTAACATTGCAATAACTACGATGATGATGACAGGGTATAAATCTCGGTACTTGACATGATTACCACTGGCAATGACAGGTCTTGGCATTTAAAGTCGATCAACTCGATAGTGAAGTGGAAGCTTAGTTGTAAGGTCTTCATGTGCTTGTGATTGCATTGAGCACCAACATAAGGCTGAGTTGTTCCATGCACAAGCTCTCGGTTCGCTTACATGGAAATTGGTAGATGTAGCAATTAAATGGTATTGATTGCATTGTTGGTTCGAATATCAACGCGCCTGGAATGGCCGCTATCCATCGTTGATCTCTGTAGGATCTAGGGTGGTGGATGAAACCCTAAGCACGCATTGGTAAGTCATGACATTTGGTTTTCTTGTCTTCATTGTTACGCTTAGTGGGAGGTTAGTAGGGCCGACAAAATGCTGCAATGTAGGGTTGTTGGTTTCTTAGAGAAGAGGACTCCTTCCTCGGTCTTGAACCCGGGACCTGAGTGATGAAGTTTACAGGTTTTAGGCTTATGCATTTGTGCAATAGAGCCACGATACAGTTCTACTAGATTTGTGTGGTTCTTCTGTCAATTGTTGAGAGTGATTTGAATTTGGGGTTCGATTTCCCAATTTATGATATCGTCTTCTGAGTTCTTTCATTTGTGATGCTCCAAACATCTCCAGGATTTGTCGCCTTTGCAGGAGTGGTGCTTCTAAGATCAGAGGATTCGTTCTAAGGGTAAGTAGTTTGATACTGAGTGTAATACTATGAACTTTATTTTTATTTGCGTTTGCATGCTTTTAACCCTTCGAACTTGCAACTTAGTAGGTGCCCACTTCGTTGGAAGGTTTCTATACCAAGGATTGGAAATGGAAGTGTTGCAACTGCTTCCGGGTAAGCCTCGGTGGTTCTTGAAAACCTCATAGGTGCCTTTGATGGTGTTTTCTGTGTGACGAGAGTTGGAACCGTTCGATTTTGTTTCGGTGATGGCCGAATGCGAATTTTTAAGTCTTGTTTTGTTATTAGCAGTACAGAAGATAATCTTCAGTTCTCTTAAGATGCCATTCGGCTCTTGAATTCCTGGTTGTGTTGTTCGAAAGGAAATTCAAACTTTTATTTGTTCTGCTAGATGTTTAAGGGTAAAACGCTGTGTAGTTTGTTGCTTCACGCCTTGTTTTAAGGTATTGGTTGATAAGGGGAAAGCCCCGTGTATTGTGGAACCTTAACAGGTCCGTAATGTAATTCTCTATTATAAAATTTAAATGGAAAATCAAGAACCGAGGGTTCCCTTGCACTTATTGACAATGGCTCGTTTTTGCAATGGAAAGTTATGTTTTTGAATAATAGTTGAGAACACTATGTAAATAATGGTTACGGTGATGCCAAGCAATGATGGATGTCTTGGGCCGATAGTTATAGTTTGCATAACTATATAAAATTGTATTACTGTACTTCATTCTCATCGTTGATAATCATGTTTGGAATAACGATGAAATAGTTTGACTCTTATATGTTTTCGAATATCGATACCACAATGTTCTATTTTGTTTTACGAAAGAACCCTACCTGTAGCTTCCGATTACAATCTGGCTTGTACTAAGTTTTTGTATTGCATCAGATGGTTTTGATATTGTATAAGTGTTCTTACTAGGGTCATAATCTATCAATAGTCATTAGTACAGAATCATGTTTTCTGCTAAGTGAAGTTTATTGTCTTGTAGTAGTCTCGAAATGTTAGTTAGGGTTTGGAAAACTTTAACTGTTATGAACATAAACTAGGGTTTGTAATATCTAGGGTTTGATACAACTATGTAGATATTCAATCATTGAAATCAAAGATGAAAGTTAGTGAAGAAATAAAATATATATAATTGTAATAAATCTATACAAGGATTAATTCTTGAAAATACAATTACTTTGAAAAACATGGAATGTTTAATATTGATTTCATTTGCTTGCTATCTGAAATAAATAGAGTTACAAGAAGTATATAGCACTGTGCAGAAACATACTGTGTTTTTCTTTCATGTGTTAATTAGATGAATTCTATACTGCTGTTTATACTTTACTATAATGTTTACTGTGTTTAAACATAGGACATAATTTTAACAAGAACATTACTGTAATAATTTTTCCAATCAATGGCATTCTGCCTATCACTTATCTTTCTTAATTTACTTCTCTATACTAGAGTACTATGCAGAGAACAACATGGGGAAAAATATAGAGATGGTTATCAATTAAACTATTTCACCAAGCTTTTTCATTCAGAATCATACTTAGATCAGAAAATAAAATAACTTCTTTTACATGACAGAGTTTAATAATTCTACTAAGCAGAAACATTAAATTGTAAACAACAGTAGGAACAGTAAAACTTGGTTGACTGTAGGAGAAACAAACAACCCAAGGAACCTATTCCACCCAACCAATTCCTGAAGACAGCCAAGTTACTTGCATTAGGACCCCCGAGCCTGTTCACTCAGCCACCAGGAGGAAGATTCTGTAGAAGCCTTAGTACATCAACTTGCAAAAGAATGTAAATTGTCCAGTCATCAAGACTCAACAGTCAAAGAGACCTGTACCAGCACCTCTGGCTTTCCTTCTTAGTATACTTAGCAGACTCACAGTTGCACTCTCACATAGCCTCCCTGTTCGAATCTCTCAGTGATCACCTGATGCACTTGAGGAATATTTCTGTAGAAAATATTGTAAGGGTGCTGCCTACCCAATTCGAATTGCCTTATGGAGGTTTCCTAGGCCTTTTAGTGGTTAACTGGTCATTAATGAGCTGCCTGCTCACTTCCACCCACCTGGGGGATAATGCCACATTTTTAGGGGTAGTTGTCCCATAAACAACAACTAGTGGTGAAGTGCAAATGCTGCCATCTATCCCGTACCTTCTAACAGCTTCCATTCCTCCCAGTGGGTCAGTGAACACTCATTTAATAGTTCCCTTGGGTGTTTGTATCCTACTTTAATTTATTAAATAATAATAATCAGTAATTACATTCATCCTTCACCAAACTTGGTCATAATAACAAAACTTTGTAATTAAAATTCAACATAAAGTATTTTGCAAATAAAATAACATTCTCAGAATTTGGGTAGGTGACACGAATGGATGGATGGCACGCTATCCAAATCCCTTGATTAGAGAAATCATTTGATAATTCGAGGACCCCTCCATGGGAAACCAGTATTAAAAATTAAAAAATATGGACAAAAATTGCAATTGCCATTGCAGTCAAAGCCAATGAAGAAATTTGTGCATCTTAGAGTTGAAAATGAGAGGTGGGTAGGTGAAAGAAGCAACACGGACTTACTTTCTTCTGCATCGGTTAGTGTGAGTGTGAGTGTGTGGTACCAACAGCTAATGGGGAAGACTCGCTTTCATTAACTCTCATCTTACAAAGAAGTATTATTTTCATATTGAAAGGCTAATAATGGACTGCTATTGCTATTTTAAGTATTATTTTTCTTTGTATATTTGCTATCAAGTCTGTGTACTGGTTTTTTCAATGACACCTGTTCGAGCAGAAAATTCGTCTTCAGTTTTACAATAACCCATGTTCTTGTTTAGAACATGAAATCGTTTTCCAGAATTTGCTTGTAAGGTTTGACCATTGTAGATCTAATCGCTTTGTTGATAGCAAATAAACTTTTAAGTAAAGAATTTCTAAATATTATGCTAATAGCTTGATAATGGAATATCGGGATGATACAATGGAATAACAAGGTCCCCTGCACATTCAAGGTATCCTATTAGGAGGAGCTCATCACGGTCATTTTGTCCTGTAATAGTCGTAAGATCTATGATTTAATAGCTCTCTAACTATTCAACAGTAGCCCTGGGAAGTGAAGTGTTGCAATGAAAGGAGTTTGGAAGGACTTCAAAGGTAGAGATGAAGCTAAACAGGAGGAAGCTGGTTTATAAGAATAGATTAAATTAAAGTGAGTGTTGTCGAGCGAAGGAACACGAAACTTGTCGAGGTTGTGGATTTCATCACGAACCGGTCGAAGATGCCGAACTCGAAACATGTCGAGGTCAAGTTGTGGATGCCAAACTCGAAACATGTCGAGGTCGAGTTGAGACTTGTCGAGGGACGAGCATGTCAAGATCGTCGACTTGTCGAAGAGAACCTGTCGAAGGCAAGACCCGTAGGAAGTGTGAGGGGTTGAAATTTGCATCGGTGGAGAAATTTAGACTTCTGGCAGTTTTGGAGAGGTTTTCTGTGAAAATAGTGGTCGCGGAGGAGGAATTTGGAGTTCTTTCAGTATTAGTTTTTTTGCAGAATTAGGATAATTAACATACTTTGGTAATTCACTTACAAATGAAATTCAGTGTTAGGGTAATTAACTTCGATATGGTCGATACTAATTCTCGACCATAATTCTTTTTATATGGTCGATATCGACCATAATTCACCATATCAACCATTCAGCAAAAGAGAAATATTCATTGCAAAGTCATATGTTAGACTGATGTATTGATACTCACTTGACCGATGCCATAGGAAAACAACGTCTTCTGATGGTTAACTGGATTATGGAGGCAAGAATTTTGCACAATTTAAATTGAATTGGAATTTTGAAAAAGTCCGTGAATGTTTCAATAATTAATTCGTAACTTCTGTTGTGGTGGCACAGTACACAACCTCGTATCAGCTTCAGCTTTAGTGAGAAACAATTTTCTTAAGCATGAATTTACTGGACAGATTCTTGTCTAAAGGGACTTTTACAAATGATACTCATATACAAGTCCTGGGTATCGTCACACTTGCATGAAGAGAATCAACCTACGAATCGGTATAAATTTCAAAAGAGATGGGTGGATTTTTTGCATAGATATACATTTCTATTGAAGGACAAGTCAAGGAAATAGATCAAGGTCATATATGTGCTTAGTAAAAGAATGTTGGTGTTGGCGACAATCGAGAATGGGATAGTTGGATTTGAACAGATCAAAGATCTCTAAGAGCAACAAGGATTTTGCTCATGTCACGAAGATGTCTAGTACCTTGTTGATGCAAGTTAAAACAAATACAAGTGGATTCTTTATTATTATCTAAGGTGGTTACATATTCAAGGAAAAGTAGTTGTGTATCTTTGAAGGATCAATGGGAGAATTTGATGAAAGAATTTCATAGTGATGAACTCAAACACCTCGCACTTCCTGCAGGTCTTGCCTTCGACAAGTCCACGATATCGACAGGCTCATCCCTTGACAAGTCTCAACTCGACCTCGACATGTTTCAAGTTCGGCATCCACAACTCCACCTCGACATGTTTCGAGTTCGGCATCTTCGACCGATTCGCGACGAAATCCACAACCTCAACAGGTTCCGTGTTCCTTCGCTCGAAACCACTCAGTTTACGGACATGTAGTTGTTTGCAGGAAGTTTGGTAAGGGAGAATCGCAACATCGCCGATGCTTCGACACGTCAGACAAGGTCATGGAAGGAAGAAGACTCTATTATTTTATGTATTTTTTGAGTCGTCTGTACCTTAATAGGTGGGTTTTTGGGTCATTTGGACCATGTTAGTTAGATTTTGGGTCTTTTGTCCAAGAGTCGGTTAGGAAGCTGTTAGTAAGTGGACAAGCATTGTAAAGGTGGAAGCCTATATATAGACAAGAATTTGTAGGTCGTGATGGAGATTGTGGAGAGCTGTCAAATGCGGTTTTTGTGCGTATGTTCTGAGATCAAGAGATATTGCTGAAGTTTGTGATCTGCAAAGGCATTGTATTGAGTTTTTGCAGTAATAATATGATGTGAT
Organism: Larix kaempferi; assembly: GCA_027924585.1. NCBI lineage: Eukaryota > Viridiplantae > Streptophyta > Pinopsida > Pinales > Pinaceae > Larix > Larix kaempferi. Next base: position 2,026,084 of record BSBM01000410.1, on the reverse strand, counting down.
GAAACTATTCTGTGCAATCCTGGTGTGTCTTTTGTCTTTTGATGGTAATGCAATGTTTCTTTGATGCAATAATCGCTTTACTGTTATAATCTGCTGCAACAATGAATGTTTCCATTAAATGATGCTATGAGTACAATAATGTCGAAGTGAATGCATAGATTTATCGTTGAATGTTGCAATAAGATTAAGTAGTGGATGCCACACACATTCTCCTTCATTCGACAAAAACATGGTTCCATCCACTCTCCCTTGATCGCCTTGGGTGAGACCTCATCTGCTCTGCAGTTGTTGTTGGGTAGGGTAAAACCTGTCTGGGCCGGTGGTCAGGGAGATCGCGGTGGGTTGGTGTCGACAGTGATGGGAACCCCTGTTGACTGGGTTTGAGTCAACAAATGGTTCCGTCATTACCTTGTAAGGGGTTAGAAACCATTGTTGACCGTGGTCACGCCTTGCCTATACATAAATAGCATGCGGCCGAACCGCAAACTCCATGATTGTCTTAAGCCTTGCCACAGTTTCTTCGGATATCCGCAGTACCTTCGCTGCAGCATTGCCAAGCATCTCCCAGTAGATCTAGAATAGCAATTGGCAATCCCGGAGGCGCTCAGGTTCCCATACATACCATAAGTTCTGATAGTGCACACCCAACCCCTCTTTTGCAGCCTCAAATTCCATGCCCTGGTGTAGCTAGGGTTTTACCCCTAGCTTGTGCCAATGAGCACCTACTAAGGAGAATGGACTCCTTAGTAGCAGTTCAATAATGATTAAATGATTAAGCTAAAACAACAATTAACAAACTACTTTAAACATTGCATGAGACATAAATGAAAGATGTAAAAAATGGTTTTATATTAATGTTACCTTGAGTGTCAAGGTTGATGAAGCCCTTTGCAGTGTCCAAGAGGATGCTCCAAGCTTCAGAATGCTCCTTTCTCCTTCTCCAATGTTGGGGATGGGCCAAAGGTGGCTCTCAAGGTGAAAATAGTTCAAAGGTGAACTAGGGTTTCGAGAGAGATTTTGGCAGAGTAAGGGTGCTTGTGATTGTGGATATCGAATAAGGGATCTCCATCACCTATTTATAGTTTTTTGGTGGTGGAGTGTTGACCCATGGTTTTAGGAAACACATGGTTTTGTGCAGCTGTATAGGGTTTTTTCCTCCTTTTCCTCATTATTTTATATATTTTATTCTCTTTTTAGGGGATTTTTGCTATTTTTGGAGGAAAAGGGGGTTTTTTAGCCTTTTTTAGGCTATTTTGATGGTTTTGTGGCCTTTTGGAGGCATTTTAGGCCTTTTGGAGGCTTTTTAATGGGATTTTTTAGGATTTTTAAGGGAAAAATGGTAGGAAAATGGACAAATGAGCCATATAATGTGGTGATGAGGTAGTGAACACTTTTTGGGTGTTAACAGATTGCCCCCTGATGTGCGAGGTCAGGAGCGAATCGTATGGCCGATGGACATCATAAGTCATGAATGGTTTTCCTGGGATGTGGAGAGAAGAGAAGAAACAAACTGAAGCCCGGAACAACGATCCCGAACAACTGCAAGAACTGAAAGTACATAACCTCAATAATGGATGAGGAATCATCTGATCATATGGACGAGGCGGGCATACCCATGCTCGTATCAGGATATAATATAACAATAACAATGGGGTCCAAAAAATGGGGACCTGAAATATACATGACCTCAAATACTGACTGAGGAATAATCTCAATATATGGACGAGGCGGGCATACCCATGCTCGTATCAAGAAACATAAACATAACTGTGAGGCCCGAAAAGGGGGACCTGTAAGATACATGATCACTGTGTACATCATAAGAGTCCAGAGGGGACACAAATCTGGGACATACTGCTGAGCTGATCATGAGGTAACTGCAGAACTGGTGCACCGGAATATCAACAGTGCTGTTGAATGTGGTACCAAAGGGGCTGATGAGCTGCTGGATCAGAGTGACAAGAGGTACACTCTCAATGGTACACTGAACTGAAACTGAAACTGGGTACTCAAGGAAGCATGTAACTGGATGGCTTCCGAATACGAACGCCAACGCAGCCCGGACATCCACAGGAACATATAACTGGCCGTTCCGAAGTGACTCACCAATGTGCTAGAGTCGGGGGAAATCCGGGGTCTTCGACAAAAAACTGATGGGACATAATCCTACGCGATCCTCAACGATGCGATCAAGGTGCTGAAGTCGAGCATGTGAGGAACAACCACTCAGAGAGGCAATGATGTCTCCTCTCAGAATGATCCGTAGGCACTTACCACAGATGGTGATAAGTCCAAGGCGTAGGGACCTCTGGGCCTATCCTCTAGAATAGAGGAGCTGTCGTCGACAGAGGGAGACCTGCCCCGATCAAGGCAATGATGTTTCCTTGACAGGAGCGCGAGGTACAAGACCGAAATGTGATAGTGTTGATGGCAGGACTGATAAACTGTGGGGGGACAACTGGGCAAGTAGAGTGGGTGGACTCAAACTTCCTTTGTTCAGAGTATGATAATGGGAATGATCTGGTAGCATATGAAACTGACTGAGGGGAAAGGGATCATAGCTGTAATGGATCTGGGAGGATAACTGGCTGAGGGAGACTCAAGCTGGTGTAAAAGGGCAGAAGACTGCTGAATACTCTGAACAAAGGCGACCTGATTGGGGGTGCTGCCGAGATGATCGATCGTAGTGCCATGAGGCACGGGAGGATACTTCTTCATGGGTTAAGGAACTAGAAGAAGTGTGTGGATAAAATGATACTGTCGTGTGGATTTTACGAGCCCAGGACAGTTCATGCTCGTGGTTGCTTTCAATTTTAAGGAGTCTGAAAGTGATAAGAAGACTCTGAAGTAAAGGAATGGTACTGTCGTGTGGATTTAACGAGCCCAGGACAGCGCATGCTCGTGGTTGCTTTCAATTTTAGAGAGTCTGAAAGCAAGTAAGAAGACTCCAGGGGGTTGCTTTTTCGTAGATTTAGTCTCCAAGGCCCAAAGAAGCATAAAAGGATGCAATGAAGAACTCTTCTAGCCAGTGTGACTAGAGTATTCCTTTTTCGTAATTAGTCTACCAGGTCCGGAAAAGGGTTAAACTTATACCAGATAGACGCCCTTTCAGGTACTTTAACGAGCATGAAAGGAAGCAAGATTGCTCGGCGATCTTTTCATTCTTTTAGGAGTCAGAAAAGAGCTTAACGGAAACTCCCTAAGTGCCTTTTTCGTAAAGGAGTTGTCCGGCCCGAAAAAGGGATAAAATTATACCGAACAAAAGGAATGGCCAGGCAAGGAGGAAGTGTTCAATCAAGGTTGAGTAATGATGACCAAGAACGAGGGTAGGTGGGAACACTGATGGACCTCCTTGCGGGGTAGAGTAAATGGTGGCAAAATAACGAAACATTTGCAGTATGACAGGAGTGAATGGCTCATGTAAAAATGTGGAACAATCCGACAGCGGTCGATGTGGCACGCAAACCGGGGGCAGCAAGGTGTCGGGACACAATGTTGAAAGTGTACCAAGTGAGAGCAAGAAATGATCTCAAGCATCATCACGAGCTCGGAAAAATAAATCCGGCGATATAAAGGATGTCAAAAACGGGTAACGACCGATGTGGCACGCAAACCGAGGTGATGGGGGCACTTTGAAAAATGCCCAGAAAATCTGGAGGTGAGAGCGAGAAATGATCTCAAGCATCATCACCAGCTCGGAAAAATGAATCCGATGATATAAAACATGTGAAAATCGGAGAACGGCCGATGTGGCACGCAAACCGAGGCGACCAGTGGCGTCTGAAAAAGGGGTAAAAAATGACAGGGTAAAAATAACGCAACGAGGGGACCGTTATGACGGTCGCGTCGTGCTGATTCCAGTGGTGGAAACGGCTCGGAAAACGGACGCCGTATGGGGCCAGAATGACCAAAACAAGAAAAAGTCAACTGACTATAAATAGTGGTGGGTCCAACATGACATGTGTCATTTGTACTTGTTGACTTTTGACTTGTGAGTTGAGTGGACCAGAGCTTAGGTGGCATTTCTGGACGATCCGTCTGGCTGTTTGCTGATCCGTGAGATACAGGTATTTCATTAAACTCATACCTGCATACTTTTTCGGGAGGGGGGTTGGGTAGTGGGTCCCAGGGTTGACTTGTACGGTCCACGTGGGGTGGACCGCGGGTTAGGGGGTCGAAACCGCGGTTGACTACCGCGAGTTTCGGGCCGAACCGCGCGGCTGGAGACCGCGTGTTTCGGGCCAAACCACGCGGTTGTAGACCGCGTGATTCCTGGATGGAACCGCGGTCGAGTACCGCGAGTTCCAAGGAGGAACGCGCGGTTCCCAACCGCGGGTTTTGGGCTGACAGGCGCGGTTAGGAACCGCGGCCATATGCCTAACAGCCGCGGTTGGAAACCGCGGCAGGAAGCCCGAAAGCCGCGGTTTTGGGCCGAGCTAGTAGGGCTTCTGGGAGAGGGAAAAGTACTTTACTTTGGTTGATATGAGTCTGATGAGTTCACTTTGTGTGATTGGCAGGATGCCTCAGGTTCTCTGGAGAGAGCGGGAGATCCCTGATGAGACCATGGGTTTCATTCGAGGGAACCGCCATGTGCGGACAGTGCTGGGATTGTGCGGACTATTGAAGTTCGCACAGATACTTATGATACGGACAGCAACATTGTTGCTGAACCGTCTGATCAGCTTCTGGGAGCCGGATATACAGGCTTTCCGGGTACAGGGTGAGAGGGTGGACCTCACCCTGACCGATGTTTACTTTCTGACGGGGTTGCCCTGCTTGGGCAGGGTGGCAGATACACAGCCGCGGGTTGCCGCGGATGTTGACATGGAGGACATGTTAGAGAGGTACTGTGGTCCTGACGCGGTTGTGCATAGGAATGCACTCCTGGTGAAGGACCTACAGGAGCCGGCAGTGCGGGCCATGGCGGCGTGTGTGGTGAGGGTATTGGGTTCCCAGTCACCGGAGAAGGTGTCTGGGGGTCAGATGCAGATGGTAGAGTGCGTCTTGGATGGGGTGTACTACGCCTGGGGCCAGATGTTCCTGACCTGTGTTCAGCGACAGCTGACGGCAGGGAAGGAAGATGGCAAGGGTTTTTGTTTTGGGTCCTTCTTATGTGCTTTCTTTATGGAGAGGGTACCCACACTGCGGCCACGGGTGCCGATTAGGGCAGGAGGGATGAGGGAGCCGAGGATGGTCCGTTGGGGTGAGATGATGCGCCGCCGTGGTGGCGGCGACGTGGGCAGATATTTTACGCAGGAGTTGTACCTGCAGTGGCTCCAGATACCGTTGACACTGGACGACTTCCCGTATCGAGACATGGACTTCACGGGAGATCCGGAGGCGCCACGAGCACCAGGACAGGCATGGGGTCCTGACGGTACGTAGGTGTTTTTATGGCATGTTATGTATGTCAATTTTTTATATATATGATAGTAGATGGATATACTGTGACTGACATATGGTTGATCGTGCAGATGTGGGCCCGAGGCCACCTCCAGGGTATGTGGCGCGGCAGGGTATTGTGGCCGTTCCAGCTCTGCCTGGACGAGGAGAGGTGCGGCGCCGGGATCCAGAGGTGACCCTAGAGTCTGTACGGGAGCTGCTAGATCAGTTATTGATAGGAGTGACCGACGAGGGATGGCGAGATGTCGATCCTGATGTGGTACGGGATTGCATGGGGGCACCCCGTGAGTTCAGGTCCATCGCGATCCGGGGTGGCGATTTTGGTGGACCGGGCCCGGGCACAGGAGGCCGGAGGCGAGGAGGACTTGCCGGAGGAGGAGCGAGGGGAGGATTCAGAGGCAGCCGATGCTGGCAGTGATGCAGGATACGACTCTCATTAGGGAGTGCAGGGGACTCCCCCCGAGTTTTGTAGCTACGGCATGTATGTAGATGAGGTTGTAGGCATGTATAGCCATTTTTTGTATAGCTGAGTACAGGGGTACTCAGGACATGTATAGCACTGAACATGTATATTTTTTGAGATATATATATGCACGTGGATGCACCTTTTTATATGATGTTGTTTTACTTGTACGCACGTGGATGCGCTTTATGTGTTATGATATGTTTACATTGCACGTGGATGCAAGTAGGTTAGGATGTTAGGCACATGGGTGCCCCTGTGTATTTGATGTGATGTGACATGATATATAGATGTTTAGGCACGTGGATGCCCCTATGGTTATGCATGTGGTTTATGTACATGGATGCAAATGTGGATGCGATGCAATTTTTTTGGGTTTTTATATATTTTTTATGAGATGCTATGGGATGATGGTGCATGATGTTACATGGTGTGATTGATATGCCAGTCTAGGATGTTGTTGGCCATTTGGTCTGCGACACGATTTTGAGCTCTGGGGACATGTGTGAATGTGATGGATTCAAATTGTCGACTAAGTTGTTTGGTGCGCAGGAATTTTCTAAAAAGGCAGGGATCACGCACCTGGTAGCAATTGTTGAGCTGGGAGACAAGTAGCTGGGAGTCAAGGAACACATGAAGGTGACTTATGCCCATTTGGAGGGCGGCAGTCAGGAGACCGATCACAGCATCATACTCCGCCTGGTTATTGGTAGCAGCGCCTATACATATCCCATCAAGGTGAATCATCTCGTTGGAAGGGGAGTACAAGACCCATGCTGCAGAAGCCAGGTTGGGAGACCAGCGGCTTGCGCCGTCAGCGAAGCCAGTGTAACGAGGTGGAAGGTGGTCCATCTGTAATCATGCAGAAAGGATGAATGTAAGATGATGGTAAAAAAGTGAAAAACAAAAAGAGAGCAAACTGTACAATGCGGACCTATGAGGTCGCAAGTTTTTTGGTGGATAGAGATTCTGTAGGATGCAACCCGTCATGGGGGTTGCGTAAAGGGAGGCCTTTAGAGTTGGTTTCAGTAAGAACATGGAGTTCCTCTGGCCGTGTGTCTATGTGATGTTCGAGAATGACGGGATTGAACCTAGGCATTCCGGGAGAGGGCCAAGCAAAGACATCACGGTACTCATGGAAAAGTTGTGTATAATCCTCAATCTCTCGCTCGCTGCAGGAGGCTCCTAAAGTGATGAGTTCAGGGGCATATCCTGGGAACTTTGGGGGAGGAAGAGGATGTTGTTTCTGACGAACGGGGGTTACATCAGGCCATGTGTCAATGTGGTTCTCTATAATTGCGGGGTCAAGACCAGGCATTTCGGTATAGGACCAGGCAAAGACATCACGGAATTCTTTGAAAAGGTTTATGTAGTCCTCAATCTCTTGTTTACTGCAAAATGATCCTAAAGTAATGAGTTCAGGGGCACGACCTGGAGCAGCAATATCAACTTGGATGACAGGTGAGATGTTAGCCATATTACCCTCCTCGAAGGCATCAGGAGCAGGAATAGGGTCCTTGAACCAGTCAACCTTAGTGGGGAGGAAGTCTTTGGATTCAACCGCGTATTGGGTAGCGGTGCTAGAGGAGGATTCTTCTGGGATGAAATAGGAACGGTGGTGCATATCATCCCAAGGATAATCCGGGGCAGTTAGGGCCTCAAGAATCTCCTCATCAGTACGGAAAGTCTGCGTCGTCAAATCGGTTGACGAGGGGGAAGTGGTTGAAGTAGTGGTGGAAGAGATCATATAGATGGTATTAACTTCTTCGGAAGGGGGAGAGACCGGGGGGTAAATCTCCTCAATGGTAGGTGGTGCCGTCTCAAGATCCAGATTGTTCATCTCATAGAGAGCCGCTCTGTAATCCGGGAGATCGGGACAATGATGTGAATAGTGCCCGTAAATACCGCATATGGCACAAGAGTGGTTGGTACGTAGGGACTTATCTTTAGGCTTGGGAGTGGGGTGTAGTTCGACTGTTGGGATGTTGGGGTCATCATCGAGCATTTGCATGTGCTTCTGCAATGCGGGTAACTGTGGGCACTGATGGGTCGCATGGCCCAACTCGTCACACAGCGAGCATTTGGGAGGAGCACGAAACACTGGAGGGTTTTTGACTGTCTTGGGAGGTGGTACAGCAGTGTAAGGTTGTGGACCGCTGCCCCCTGTGGGTTTGGGAGTAGGAGGAGGTGTCGTAGAGGACGAAGGGGTAGAGACACCGGGAGGTGGGTGGGTGGTAGTAGCCATGGGTTGCACCGGCTGGAGGACGACATCTGGTGTCGGCGGGCGAACGGGAGGCGAAAGATACCATACAGGTAATCCCAAGGTTAACCCAGGGAGGCTAAGGGTAGCCATGACCGGGGCGCTTACTACTTCGGCGGGAGGAACTAGGAAGGGGATCGTATGGATCGGTGTAACACCAATGTGACTAGGTACCAATGGTGGTTTAGGCAACAAGGATGGTTGATTGTTAGGTGGTAGGATGTCATGGGACAAGGTACATAAGTCAGACATTTCGGGCGTAGATGACGGCGGAGGAATGGAGTGAAAGGTGGAAGTCATCGGCGCGTCTGAGTAGACTCCAGGACCCGTAGAAGAAACAAACGAGGTGGAGGCGGGAGAAATAGGTTGTTCAACCATGGGGAGAACATTTTCGGGTGCCGCTGGAGCATTGGGATCATAGTAGGTGAGCTGGTCAATCTTAACCACGCGTCCTTCATGGAGGAACATCATGGTGCGAAAGACAGAAGAGGCAACCGCCCGCATGGCATACATGTAGCTGCGGCCAAGTAGAAGGTTGTAATCCAATTGGGCATTGATTACCTCTATGTCAATAAGGACTGTTTTACCACCTAACTGGACTGGAACGTTGGGTAGAAGGCCTTGGGGCTGGGCCGAACGACCGTCGTAGGCACGTAACGCAGTGGTGGACTGCTGGAGAGGAGGGGATCCTAACTTCTGCCATACAAATGTAGACATAACGCATGTGGAGGCACCCTCATCGATGATGCACCGATGGATAACAAGGTTCCTAACGGAGACAGTAACTTGGAAGGCTAAGCTGGAAGGTAGGCGTGGTTCAGACTGGTCTAAATCAAACGCCATCAAATGCGAATCAGTTGGGTCAATCCCCCCAATGGCGGAAAGTAAAGTCTTGCGCTGGGAAGGGCAGTTCTTCAAGACTTCTAACGCAGACATGGCTGCGGGAGATTGGGCTAGGTCGTCTATGATGTTGTAGTTTGACGCAGCGCGCGCATTAGGGTTATTGTTGATTCGGCGAAGTGGGAAACGAGGTGCTTTCGCGGCGCCGTCTATGGGAGGCGGAGGTATACGTAACGCCTGATCGGTGGGGTGAGCATTAGTAGTTTTATCCGTGGGAGTGGCTTCAGAAGTGGAGCCATATTGGTTCCGACGGGTCTAGAGGTTGACGTCAGCGGATGACATCATCAGTAAGTGGTGGGTACCTGAGTCAAACATGGGTTGATCAGGAGCAGCGTAAGTGATCTGTTGTTGTTGGGGTGCATTGGCTTGCTGGGGAGCCAACGACTGAGTGTTCACTACGCCTTGGGTCGGTAATGGGTTTTGCAGCACCAAAGGGGGTTGTTGAGGTTGGGGGGGGTTGGGCGGTGCTTGGGGAGCCGCATGCCCTTGGCGATGGGCCTCGTCAACCCAGAGCTGCCGAGCTCGCTCCAAGTGTGGGCAAGCGTGGGTATAATGTCCATAGACGCCGCAAATAGAACAAGGGTGGTTTGTTCGCAGATTGGGGTTTTTGGCCTGCTTGGGCGGGCGATCAGGGTTTTGATTAGCGGGGGTCGCATTGTTGTTGTCAGGGGGATTAGCCGGTTGACCAGCTTGGTCTGCAGGTTGGTTGTTTCCCCGATTACGGCCCTTGCCGCGGTTCTGTTGGCCCTGGTTACGTTGGTTGTTCTGGTTTTGCTGCGGGTTCTGTTGGGCGTAAACTTGCCCTTGGGCAGCAGGTGGATTTTGAGGTTGCGCAGGTGCTGGAGCAGGCTGCGGTGGATGATATGCAGGTTGAGGCTGAGCAGGTGCAGCAACCTGAGGGGGTTGCTGATATGGCTGCAGAGCAGGTTGTGGAGGTGCCGCAGGGGCTACCTGGGGCGGATAATAAGCTGGTGGGGCTTGTGAAGGCGCAGGAGCTGGGGCAGTCTGCTGATGGTAGTAAGGCTGAGGGGCGACTGGAGGAGCATAAGCAGGAGTCGCATACCCGAAGCACTGAGGTGGACATGAAGGTCCATGGGAATGGTGATGTGTCATGGGAGCATATGAGTTGGTTGCTCCAGACTGGGAGGTAGCCCTCGACAGGTCGGGGCCAGGGGTAGGACGTGCTATAGAAAATGGTTGGGGATGCGAAGAAACACGGCCAATGATACCATCTGCAGCGTGGGATGCCCCCGGCGCATCATGATGGGACGACTCGCCGCGAGGGGCGTCAGGTATAATGGTATAAAGGTAACCCGATTGGGCGTAAATGAGGTCGAACTGTTGTGCCTTAAGGATGGCTTCTTCTTCAGACTGGGGTCTTTCTGAGGCCACATCCTTAGCAATAACAGGGAGAAGGGATTTGAGGAACCAATCTAGGAAGATACGGTCGTCAAGTTTGATCTTGCATAAGCTACGGCGTCGACGCCACTCATGGATGTGGTCCGTGATATGGGTAGCCGTGTTTTGTCTACAAGATAGAAGGATCTCAACGCCCGCGTCATAGCGGACTGGCAACTGGAAGAACTGCAGGAAGGTCGAGGCCAGGGAAGAAAAGGTGGCGTGGGTCCCATGAGGCTGCTCAATATACCATTTGGCTGCAGAGCCAGTAAAGGTGCGCTGTAAGAGACGGAGGCGAACAGAGTCGTCCACGATGGAGTTAGAGGAACACCATAGGTGGAAAGACATGATATGGTTTTGTGGGTCCTCACCAGCCTTGCCCTCGAACTTAGGGATATCCGAGGGGAGCTTGGTAGGCATATGAGGCCACGTGGGGTCGTGTCGAATAGGATCGTTGGTCAATCTGGCCAGGTCAGGTAGGTTGAGGCTAGCCATAAATGGCAAACTGGAAGAGGGCTGTGACACAGTAGTGCTATGGACCAAGTTGGGGCCGGTGCCCCCAAGTGGAGGGACAAAATTAAGGGTGGTGCCCCCAAGTGGGGGAACTGAGGTAGTGGAGGATGGTCCAGCACCACCATGGGTAGTGTGAGCCACTGATGTAGTGGGCATGGGTATTCCTGCTGTGGGTATAGGTACCGTGAGGGGAACAGTAGATGGTTGCCCCATGGAGGGCATACCAAAAACAGGTATAGTAACTGGTGTAGTGGTGGATGTGCCACCAATGGTCCCTATGACAAATGGAGTGGAAGTTGTGCCAGCCATGGGGCTAGTAGGGGCAGTATAAATAGGGTTCTCAGACTCTTCGTCAGAATCTGAGGTAAAGTAAGGTGCGTCACTATCTGGTGACGGAGACCTACGTCGCTGACGAGTGGAGTCAAGTGACAAGGCTCTAGATCGGTGATAAGTGGTATCAACGGATAATGATAGGAATCTACGACGTGTGGTGTCAAGAGAACCGTGCTGTGGGGGCTCGCCCCTGAGGCGCCGAGAATGTCTCGGGGACTCAATGGTGACAGATGGTGTCTAGTCTCTGTGGGTTGAGGTGAGTATAAAAACAGCTCAAAAAATCCTAATGCAACCGTGTGTGCAGAAGGAGAGCTAGAAAGCAAGGCACTCAGGCCAACAACCAACTCAAAACACCCACTGCAACAGCTGTGCTACAATAGGTGGAGTAACAACAAAGATGGTCAGAATACCAACAAGCAGCAGGTTTCCTAAAAAAGAAAAATGGTGGACTCACTAGACCAAAGGGAGGTAAAGGAGCATGCAAACACCTAACTAAAAGTATTCTGACTCAACTAAACATATCCTCTGCAAGGTGATGAAATCCAAGTCAGACAATATGAGTAGGAAAGCCAAGTGGCTATGATATCCCCCTACCGGGAGGGACACCGGGTAGTCAATCCTAGAAGAATGGAAACTAAGATACCCCGTTCATGACACGTCCAGAAAGGTGAATCTGCCGTTTAGTTCGTTGACCGCAATACCCCTATACAGGGATATCCCGCGAACCGCGAAAGGTAGCCCTTCGGTTACTGAATGGAGTGCGGTATTCCACTCAGGCCTCCGGAACCAGTCTCCCGACTTCAACCCTCCTAAGGGAGAGGCCCTCTGATAAACTGGTCGTGACCGTGCCAAAAAGTACTAGGGGATTTTGGTTCCCTAGTTGGACAACAACTATGTCTCAAGTGAAATAACCAAGGGGTGTTATTGGAAGCCTATCCCCCTGATCCTACCTAACTACAATGATTCTTTTGTGTTCCCCAAGTGGGGTTAGAATGTTGGTTTAATTAGGTACTTTTTAAGGCTCACTTGATTTTATGTGACAGAGTGTGTGCTCGTGAGGTAATGATCCCAAAAATAGAAGTGCCACAAGGGAGGGCAACTTCCAATCTATCAATAATACTGAAATTGAAAGTTTAACTTGCAAAATTTTCTGAATTAAAAATACTGAAATTTGTAAAATGAAATCTGTAAAAGGAACAGAAATTATGTTGCGGAAAGGCTGAAAGGTAGTGGGCTGCAGGTGGGACAGAGGGCTGTTCAAATGCAGAAAATATTGCAGCAAGAGGGGCTGGGCTCAAAACAGGAAAAGAGCAGAAATCAGACCGCGGGTCTGTGGTGGATCAGAACAGGCCGACCGCGGGTTTGAGGGAAACAGCGGCGGTCAGGTCGCGGCTATCGGGCCAACAGAGGCAGTCGGGACGCAGGAAACAGGGGAAAAGACACAGTCGGGTCGCGGCTATCGGGCCAACAGTGCCAGTCGGGACGCAGGAAAAAATGGAAAAAGACACAGTCGGGTCGCGGCAAAAGGGCTAACAGGCGCAGTCGGGACGCCTGAAAGAGGCAGAAAGCCGCAGTCGGGACGCGTGAAAAAGGCCGACAGGCGCAGTCAAATCGCGGCAAACAGGCTGATTAGCCACGGTGGGATCGCAGGTAACAGACTTGAATCCGCCGGCGGAGCGTCGGAAGCAGTCTGAGAGCCACGGTCGGATCGCGGGTAAAGGTCTGAAAGGCGCGGTCGGGACGCGACTGCAGAGGGAAAAAACGCGGTATGCGGCGGCCGAAAGGGACAGCCGAAAAGAAAAAATTTAAAAAACGGAAACCAGAAATTCGAAAACTAGGGGAGTCGCCAAAACTGTAGCTAGGGTTTTACCCCTAGCTTGTGCCAATGAGCACCTGCTAAGGAGAATGGACTCCTTAGTAGCAGTTCAATAATGATTAAATGATTAAGCTAAAACAACAATTAACAAACTACTTTAAACATTGCATGAGACATAAATGAAAGATGTAAAAAATGGTTTTATATTAATGTTACCTTGAGTGTCAAGGTTGATGAAGCCCTTTGCAGTGTCCAAGAGGATGCTCCAAGCTTCAGAATGCTCCTTTCTCCTTCTCCAATGTTGGGGATGGGCCAAAGGTGGCTCTTAAGGTGAAAATAGTTCAAAGGTGAACTAGGGTTTCGAGAGAGATTTTGGCAGAGTAAGGGTGCTTGTGATTGTGGATATCGAATAAGGGATCTCCATCACCTATTTATAGTTTTTTGGTGGTGGAGTGCTGACCCATGGTTTTAGGAAACACATGGTTTTGTGCAGCTGTATAGGGTTTTTTCCTCCTTTTCCTCATTATTTGATATTTTTTATTCTCTTTTTAGGGTATTTTTGCTATTTTTGGAGGAAAAGGGGGTTTTTTAGCTTTTTTTAGGCTATTTTGATGGTTTTGTGGCCTTTTGGAGGCATTTTAGGCCTTTTGGAGGCTTTTTAATGGGATTTTTTAGGATTTTTAAGGGAAAAATGGTAGGAAAATGGACAAATGAGCCATATAATGTGGTGATGAGGTAGTGAACACTTTTTGGGTGTTAACACCTGGTATGTGTCGGGTTCCTTCCAAGCCACAAATGCAATCAATATCAGCTGCCAGCTATATGTAAACGAGCCCTTACCGGCCTGAACTGCCGCAGCATCCTCTGCTAATTGATTCAACAGAAACAAGGACAAGTTCATTTGGATGCCCTCCGCACATTGTATTACACATGTGACAAGCCCTGAGTTGCACTGGTTAGGATGACCACCCCTGATCATCTTGCAGGATATAATCTTGGAGCCGATGAGTACCGCCTGATCATTAATACTACTGGTGTGATACCCATGTCCATATGTTACCAAACCATACTTCTTTACAAGCTGTCCCGCCCGCTTTTTGTCATCCGCCTTCCCTTGGAAGAACTGCGATCGGTCAACCCCATCTTTAGGCAAGCCGATAATGTACGAAATTAAATCAACAGTGACCGGAATTTCGCTGTCCAGCCAGAACGAACCACCATGGAAGCATGCAAGTAGTTGCTTCACACATGCATCAACTTTCGCCAATCGCCCAAAATGTGGCGTGTTAATAAGCACTAACAAGCCGACTTGCTTCAATCCTCGTGCCCAGTCTTGTACAATTGGTGTCGCGGTGAGTTGTGTTCTAGGAAAATACGGGGCCAATGCTATGTCGGGGTAGGCCACCATATCATGATCATCATAGCGGAGGCGCATCAACGCCGGCCCAATATCAACAGAGCACTCCATTCCGGCAGGGAGCACGGGCATATTCACACCATACTTCTTTTTTGGGTTCAGCGTGCACGGGGTTGCATCCGGCCGACTGGGAGGGATATACCCAGGGATGTCAATGACCGATAGTCCCTCCCATGGGGCAGATTCATCAATGCAGCGACTGGACTGCCCGGCCTGGACATGAGCTTATCCTACCACCCCGGCGGATGATCTCAATTGCCTCTTGCTCTGCGGGGACTAAGAATGTTGGCCCCTTCGATGCTTCTTGACAACGACTGATACTCCTAACGGCATGTTGGCGACTTCTGCCTCAATATTGACGTCTCCCACAGAGGCAACTTCTTCCTACTCTACAATCCCAGTGAAAGGAAACTCAACCTCGCTACTAATCTCCACTGTTTCTAGCTCTCGTGGCATACCTTACCCAACGCTTACAACTAATAACTTCTTCGACCTAGCAACACTCTGCAAGTTCAACAAAACCTTGCCCAACACACCACTACGCTTACCAAGCTTATGCCAATACTCATCGGCTCTGCACAGGCAGTTAACAATGAAAATCTTAGTGCCTTCCGACCAACTTCTACCCGTTTTTATAGCTTGTAGCCGAAGCCTCCGTAATCATCACTAAATCCTGCCTTGATTAAACCAAAATGCTGTATTAATGATGCAAATCCGTCGTTGATTCTGTCAACCGATCGGTCGGATCCGCCATTAATGCCCATCATTCGAACAAGTGCCGTTAATTAACTGTTTTAACTTTTGTCATTTATTGCTAATTTGACCCGGTCGCAATGCTGCTACTTGTCGCAAACCGCTCCGTACTTGCGGCAGAAGCCTCCCTGCTTCCGCATTCCGTCCGTGTTGGTGCGTCATCCTGCCACCAATCAATCTACACTTTTCTTCTTCTTCTTCTCCTTTTTTTTATGCAACTCAGGCATCACGCTGTTCCAAGCTCGACCGATAGGGCTTCAACCTCCTACCATTAATCAATTTGGGGAGCATCGCCCCATCCAACTGCTGCAACTGTACCGCTCCTCTTGAAGTAAAGCTATAATGCGATACGGACCAAGCCAATGCATCTGCAATTTTCCTGGATGTTTCATAAAATTGCTGTCGTACAACAACACCAAATCACCTTGTTGAAATTGTTTGTTCTTGATGTGGCGATCATGGCAAGCTTTCTGGCGATCCTTCTCCACACCTTGATGAAAACTGGCAATAAAGCGATCTTCCTCCAATTGTATTAACTGCGTGAGACGTTCCTCTAACGCTGCTGCAGCATCCATACCAATTTTTGTTGCTATACGCAAAATCAGAATGATATACTCCATAAGCATAACCGCTTCTTTCCCATACCCCATCTTAAATGGTGTCTTCCCTGTCAACTGTTTACATGTGGTGTGATAGGCCCACAATACTGCTGGGATTTTTAGATCCAGTCATCGCGGTTCACATTGCACACCTTTGTCAGTGCATGCTCCAATATCTTATTGAAATCCTCCACTGTGCAATTCACCTGCGGATGATAGGGTGTACTCTTCTTATGCTGTATCCGCAACTCCTTCGTCAATGCGTTGATGGTGTGATTAAGAAAGCGGCTGCCTTGATCGCTCAACAATATCTTGGGGCAACCAAAGCAAATAACAATTTGGTCAAAGAGAAAATGTGCGACTGTGGCCGCGAAGCAATCAATGACTAGTACAGCTTCCGCCCATCGTGTCAAGTAATCTGTCGCCGTGATGATATACCTAGCACTAGTGCGCTTACCTGGGGTATTGATGGGTCCCACAAAATCTACTTCCCATTTGTCGAATGGCTGTAATGTCAACTGGGGCATCAACGACATATCATTCCGTCTGGATGGCTTCCCGGTTCTCTGACAAACGTCGCAGGACCATGCATACTCTGTTGCATCACTGTGCAGTGTAGGCCACTAGAGCGCCACTTGAAGCACCTTCCTTGCCGTTTTACAGCCACCATAGTGCCCTCCAGCGACACCTGCATGTGCTTCGAAAAGGATCTACTCTTGCTCGTGTGGCAAGACACACCGCCGCAATATCTCATCGGCACCCATTTTGTATAGCGCTCTTGCGATTAGTTGGAAGTCTGCAGCCTTGACTAACAACTGCTTCTTCTGAGTAGTGGTGAATTCCTCTGGTGCGGTATCTGTCACCAGATACTGAATGATTTCTTCAAAATATCCATCAGTGACTTCTACTTTAAATAATTGCGCATTAGGCAACCCATCTTCAATATTAGTTGGCTCCTATCCTGCTTCAATCCGGGAGAGATGATCCAGGCCAACATTTAACTGCCTTGGCTTCACAATTACTTCAAAATCAAACTCCTAAAAAAGAAGTAGCCATCGACAGATCTCCCCCCCAACACAGGCTTATTGACCAGGTATTTCAATGCAGAATGATTTGTGAACATCTTGAAATGGCCTCCCAATAAGTAGTGGCAAAAATTCTGTAATGCGTAAACCATTGCTAGACCTTCCCTCTCCGTAGTAGTGTAGTTTATTTCTAGAGATGACAACTTCCAGCTGGAAAAAGAAATGGGGTGATCAAGACCCCCCTCTCCAGGCTGGGCCAATACCACTCCTAGCGTGATCGATGAGGCATCAACATGAACATGGAATTCCTTGCTCCAATCAGGAAATACCAATATCGGTGCCGAAGCCATCTTCATATTTAGTGTCTCAAAGTTATCCTGACATTCAAGGCTCCACTGGAATACTGCATCATTCTTCAACAACTTCTCCATAGGGGTGGTAATCGCAACATACCCCCTGATGAACTTGCGATAAACCCCGTGTGTCCTAGCGTCGCTCGTAGCTGCTTAACGGTAGTCGGCGGTGTCAAACTCAGAATGAGTGCAATCTTTGCGGGGTCGACCAACAATCCTTGATTACACACAATATGACCCAACAGTATGCCAAATGGTGCACAGAAGATACATTTCTTTAGGTTCAATGAGATCTGGTGCTGCCGACATCGCTCCAACATCAACTGCAGATTCGCCAGATGATCGCAGACCAAACCATAGACCGTCCAATCATCCATGTATACCTGTAAAAAATTATGAATGAAATCTTTGAATGCAGCAACGACAACCCACGAAAATATCACAGGTGCATTCTTCAAACCGAACGGCATTACGGTGTACTGAAAGCAGCCACATTCGGTAACGAAAGTTGTCCTATGGCGATCTTCTTTTGCAATGCGGATATGATGGTAGCCAGAGAACCCGTTTGTGAAAGAGTACATCTCCTGGCCACCCACACCTTCGAGAACTTCATCAGTAAATGGGGTTGGGAACGGATCATGCAAACATGCATCATTTAGCTTCCTGAGGTCAACGCAAATGCGCACTTCGCCAGTCTTCTTATCCTGTACCACCATAGGACTAATCCATTCTGACTCCTCAACCGGTTCAATGATATTGGCGTCCAACATGCGATCCAGTTCTGCCTTGACCCTCTCCTTATGTCGTGGATTCAATCGATATGGTCATTGTCGGATCGGTTTAGCATCTGGTTTTAATGGAATCTTCATTTCTCCTAAGTCGCCCAGAATCCCCTTCATGTCAGAAAACGTTGTAGGAAATATGTCCTAAAAATCATGGAGCAAATCATTGACCTTGCATATCAGCTCATCATCCCAGTAATCCTCGACATTTGCGAACTTCGGAGTGTCCTCTGTCCCAATGTTAATCTTGTGTATCTCCAGCGGCTGACTGATCGGATCGCTTGGCGCATCAGGTTGTACCACAGCATGACTTCCTTCTGATTCCAGGATATTCACATTCCGCGAATCATCATCATCTTCTGGCCCACCACTTATATTGAAGCATTCCATGAGAGACTGCATCTGGAAGTGCATGTGCGGATCCGTAGGATATGCTACCAGGACAACCTGCAGAATTACATCACGAATGAGATGTAATGCATTATTAACCTCTGGATCGGCATCCGCAAAACTGAATGTATGGGTAAAACACACTGTGAGCTCCAGCCAAGTGTCAAGCACTCTATTTGCAGATAAATTAATATCAAACACACAGAGCATATGAAATTTATTGTCAACCCGAGAAAGTCTTTTTATTTCAAAGGATAAGTGCACAATATATGCTTAAACACAAAACCATTAGAAGTGAATACTTTTATCTTCTATCATCCATATTCATCCCAAGAATCTATGCAACCCCAATTGCCTTCTAACTGCTATACTATAATTCTTTTCTATTATGCATCAAGAAAAAATGAGATCAGATCTAATCAACAATTGCAGAAAGGAAATCTCATTCGTATTCTAAAATAATCACTTATCTAATCTAATCAAGCTGGAAATCATAAAGCATGAACTGAACATTACTCTAGAATTTCAAATGAAAGGAACTGAAGCAACTGTTCTAAGAAACTGAATCGTGAAATAAAAATCAATAAACACATAACAGGAAAGCTAAATTGTAAGAGCTCCTGGGATTACGTCTCAACTGTAGGATGAACACGGTAGTGTGAATAGAAATTGAAATCTGTAAAGCAACCCTGACTCAGTCGACTGTTATTCTATACCATTCACCAATCTCACAGAAATGTAATCTTTTACTAAGAAATCCACACAATAAATATTGCTGCTGCGTACAAAAGAAAGAACAAAGCATCACACAACAAGAAAGATGAAATCCTAAATTAACTCAGCAATCTCTGTGGAAGACGGGCCCAGTCTTCACACAGAGACGCTGGTTGAACAACACTCTCTTTAACTCAGAAGTAACCCCTTATATTAACAGAAGAATGAGTACACAGTTTGGCTTGGCTGCTAATACAAAATAAATTAATTGTTTGCTATCCAACCCCCTAGGTCGAGGCAACTTCCCATATTTATACAAATTGTAACATCCAATCCTATAATTGGGCAGCCATGAAGATCTCTGATCTTCATGTGCCCCAAATAATCTAACTGTTACAATGCGTGGCAGAACTGAAATATCCAAATATGAGAGAGTTATTAATTGCCCCAAGAGTGGCGGTCCTCCCAGCTCACAGCTGGACTCGAGCAGCGACATACTTAAGATAGCAATTTCTGTTATAGCTGCCCTGTCACGACTGTGCCTTGATTGACGATTCGAGCCCCAAGGAACCTTCTACAAGCAATGAACGTCCCTTCCTTCATGACTTGTTCAGCTCCGATCTTCCTGCAGTCTATTTGTCTCAACTACCTTCATAAATCGCATCATGTTAGCAAAAATTAAGAGATGCACAGCTTTAATCATCACAATCATAAGTATTAATACAATAAAACAATAATCGGCCATACCTTGGTAATTTGGGGAATAAGATAAGGACAATAAGTCTAATTGCCAAGGTAATTGGTGTAGGTCAAGGGAAGGGAAGATGATAAATGATGATCAAAAAGGGCCAATTATGGGCTCAACATCTCCCCCCAACTATCCTGTTGCATGTCCTCATGCAACAACCTGCATCTGAATCTTGAACTGAGCTCTGTCCAGGAGAGAAGAAGGAATGTAGGGAAATCAGGCATCTCATCTATCTTTTGAAAGGCTTCTGTGAGTAACCCGGCATCTTCCAACTTCACTGTTTCCCTTCCACTGCTACTTGCTGATATCTGGGAATGCACTTGGTGTGGTGGGAATCTTTCTGTAGTCTCCTTATGCTATGCCTAGGGGAGTTGAAAAGAAATCCTCAATCTGAATCCAACTCAATGACATCTCTAGGAGGTGGAAGCACTGGTTCTTGTGGGACAGTGTCTTCCAGCGCATCTAATTTTAACAGGAGAGTTGCTGGTTCTTGTGTAACAGCAACATCCCTTAAACCTTCTTCAGCAGCTACCTTTATTGATTTTGGAGACACTGGTTCTTGTGTAACAGTGTCTTCTTTGTCATTCTGCTGCTGAGACTGGATATCCTTTTCAATTTGCAGCTCCTCCTCCAAGATTTCAGTGTCACCTGAGCATGGTGTCTGTACCTATTCATCGTCACTCCACTGTGTATCAGGAATGATATCCACTCCCAGGTTATCTCCCAACTGCAATTCAGGAGTTCTTGCTGTAGCCTCCAAGGATGTTGGTTCTTGTGTAACAACATCCTGGCTTACCTCTTCATCCTTTGTTTGCTGCAACTCTTCTTCTATGAGTTCTGTGTCATGGGAGTCCTCTGGGGTTACAACCCAAAGTTTATCATTAAACTCCAGAATTTCCTCTGTTCCAGGTTCTTCCTCCATTTGTTTGGAAGATTGGACAAGTATATTCAGGTTTGCTGGTTCTTGTGTTGCAGCTTCCTGTTCCAATTTATCATTGTCCTGCCTTTGTATTTCTTCTTCTAAAATTTCTGTGTCCTGGGAGCATTCTGGGGTTTCATCATATTCCTTTAAAAGCTCCAGCGCATCCTTCATTCCAAGTTCTTCTCCCATCTGCTCTATAGTCTCTATATCGTGGAAACATTCCGGGGTTACCATACACTCCTTCTTAATCTCCAGGGCATCCTCCATCCCATGTTCTTCTTCTACTTGTTCCACAATTTTTGCATCATGGGAAGTGGCAGCTGCAGCAAAGATGTTTAAAAATGATGGTTCTTGTGTAACAGCACCTTCTTTTTCCACTGCTTTCCCTACCGTGGCTACAGGCTGTTGTGCTGAATACGTGCTAAGTAGAATTTTATGGCCTGCTTCCTCAAAGATTTCTCCACAGGTGGGGCAGAGTATTCGCTCATCCTTCTCTCCAGTTCCAGCAGAAACTGATTCCTCCACTTGGTCTGCAGCCTCTATTAGTGTGTACATTTTTCTTTCACCCTGCTTTCTGCAGGTTTCCTTCCAAGTTTCCAGCTCCCTTCTAAGTGCTTGGAGGTCCTCTTTCAGCATTGTATTCTCATACAAGAGTCCTTCAATTCCAGGTTCTTCCTCCACTGGCCTTTGTGGAGCATCCATCGATCTTGGTGTAAGGATTGGGGGCTCAATCTGTGTCTCTGAGGTTGCCCATCTTTTCCTAGCTGCCTCTGCTGCTGTGATTGATCAAGTTCGTTTCCTTCTGATTGGTGCTACTAGATCAAATTCATTGGTGGCTCTCTTCCTTTTCTGTGGCGTTTTCTTTTGTGCCTTTTCTTTTTGTGGTGTTTCTTCTTGTGGAGCTGGAATATAGGGGGGCAAAACTGAAGTTAAAGGAATATTTCCCTGCCCCCCATGCTGTTCTTCTTCAATCACAGCTCCTCCTCCTACCCACTCAGGTGAAGACTCGATTGTGACCAGCTCAATATCTTCTTCCATTGCTCTAGCTCCGTCATCTTCAGGTTCCATTGTCGCAGCATTTGATGCTGCTCCAATTTCACCTTCTGCTGTCGGAGCTGCCCTGTTATCTAGGTTTTCCACGAAGGTTTCATCTACATTGTCGCCTGATGGCTCTGTTTGTGCTTCCCCTCGCTCTCCTTCAAATGCAGTGTCATCCCCTACTGTTTCTGCTTGTGCTGGGGATTCATACACCTCGAATGGCTCTGCCTGTGCCCCTGGTTGTTCTTCCTCTATGGTTTTACCAACCCCTGATGGTCCTGCCTATGCCCCCAGTTGTTCTTCTTCTGTTTCATCCCTCCCCCCAACTTCACTGGAGGAACTCCGGTCCTCCTGTTGTGGCGGAACCTGTAATTGCTGCAATGGGATGACCCTCAAGGGAACAGGTTGCTGTGGTCGGGTTATAAATTGTTCCCATGTTATATTATGTTGGGCAAGGGTTCTTACAATAATTAACTTAATAAGGCCATGGTGGGTGAGAGAGGACAGTGGGTGCTTTGCAGACTGAACAAATGTTGCCATATGACGCAGGTCGTGCAATAAATAAAATGGAATATTCAACAAAATGCCATGGCGGAGATGAGAAAGCAAAGGAAGTTCAGAGTTATACACAGTTTGGTATCTACCTTCACAGGTAATGTATTTCTTGAGGAAGACAGCAACCTGGTCCCATGGCTGCGGCAGTGACTTCAATGCAATCCCTCTCCTGGATGCTTCAACTTGCTCCCCTGGAAGTAAAAATTCTTCTCGTGCAACCGTTGCAGGGACTCGACGGTTAAACCAAGGTTTTCCCACCATCGGGATAGCTGCGTCCCGATCGAATCCGTCCAATCGCTCAAAGAATTCGACCCAGCCAGCAGCTTGAAAAATGGCCAGAACTAGAAGATTCCGTCTGAGTTCCCAGGTATTGAAAGGTTCATGGCGAACTGGAATGCCCATGGTTCTGGCTGCAATATGAGACTGCTATTCGACCGATTACAGGATCCCAGAATGGAAGTTGCAGCACAGAGAATGCACGAATCGTTGATCGGAGACGTTGAGCGAATGAGCTAATTCGGAAAGTTAAGCACAGAGAAGCGTTTAAAATTTCCATGCCGAATTGGGGAAGGTGGCAGTTATTAGTATTACGTCGTACGAGGGAAAGGTTTAATCAGGTATAAATGGTGGTACGAGTGAAGGTACGGCCAATATCGTTTAAATGATATCAATGCTTAATCACGTGATAAATGAAAGCCATACCTCATAAAACTGTGCGTCGGAAGGCTGCGGAAACTGGTGGAGCATGCAGTTGGTGACGTCACGGAGCCGAACACGTGCACAATCAGACGTGGGATCATGATGACTCGGATAAGGCACTAATTTCCTTCGCCGGTGAAACACAAGCCATCGCGTCCTCGAGGTTGAGATGATGAGTTCGCCGGCATGACTGGGATGAATCAGCATCATGATTAGCAGGTTGCAACAATTCTTCTATTAACACGGGAGTTACCACTGCAAGTTGCCAAAGAAATGATAACGCGGCCGATGAAAAAGCTGTTGCAGCTGGCGGGAAAGAAGTTGCAGCCACCGGAAACAAATTCACGGCAGCCGAAAAAAAAAAGAATTTACGATATCAGGGAAAATTTCGGCTGTCACGAAAAAGTTTTACGACGGCGGAAAAAAAACATACAGCTGGCGAGAAAAATTTTACGACTATGGAAAATATGTTGCAGCGCTGGAAAGAAATGGCAGCTTCCGGGAAATGATGTGGTAGTGACTGGGAAATGGAATGGCAGCTGCGGAAAATGAGGTGGCAGCCGCCGGGAAATGAAGTTGCAGCTTCCGATGTTGCAGCCACCAAAGTTGCAGCTGCCAAAGTTGCAGCTGTCGGAAAAGATTTGACGGCTGACGGAAGAAGGACATTACGGCTACCGGGAAATGAAATGGCCGTGGCTGGTAAATGAAGTGGCAGCGGCTGGGAAAATGGAGTGGCAGCTGCGGAAAATGAGATGGCAGCCGTGGGAAATGAGGTGGCAATAGCTGGTGAATGAGGTGGCAACCATGGGGAAGATGAGGTGGCAGCCGCGGAAACTGGAGTCGCAGCTGCCGATGTTGCAGCCGCCGATGTTGCAGCCGCCAATGTTGCAGCCGCTAATGTCGTAGCCACCGATGTTGCAGCTGCCGAAGTTGCAGCTGCCGGAGTTGCAGCTGTCGGAATTTTATTTAATTTATTTATTTATTTATTTTTAAGAGCAAGGACGGCACAGGAAGATTTTCATTACGGGCCCAAACTGGTCGTTCTCCTGGCGCTTCCCTGAAAATTTTTAAAAGACGACAGCAAGCAAAGAGATCAAATGCAAAAAAAAAAAAAAAAAGAAAGAAAACAACAACTATACACTACAGCAAGAAATTATTTATGTACAACAAATACAATTTTCAGTTTAAGATTTGGCAAAGGTAGAGAAAAGTTCCTGCTCTGGTGCCAATTGATAATCTGGATCAGCAGCAATCTGTGAAATGAATGCATCTTTCGAAATGGGCTTCCGATACAGTCGCAGTCTGTGGCCATTAGCAAGTAATGGTATCCGGTTTTCATCAATGGTAACCAGGCGAACAGTGCCGTTGTCAAATACCCTGTCAACCAAATATGGACCCAGCCATCTTGTGCGTAATTTTCCTTTAAAATCCTTCTTGAATCTGGAGTCGTATAATAGTGCCCAGTCTCCTTCACGAAAGTTTTTCTTTTTGATGAATCGGTCATGCCAATTAGATCTTTGTTGCCGAAGCAGCACAGTCTGGTCTACTGCAGCTAACCGTTTCTCATCCAATTCATTTAATTGATTCAATCTTCTTTTCTGGGCTTCTGTTACATCCAGGTTCATTTCAATGGCTGTTTTCAGGGTCTTGATCTCAAATTCAATTGGAAAGATGACACTCTTTCCATATACCAAATCATAGGGAGAAAAGCCCGTGGTGTTACGCCAAGTCGTGCGATATGCCCACAGTGCTTCTGGAAGCCTGTCAGCCCAATCCCTTCGATGGCTTTTAACTGTTTTAGTAAGGATTGCTTCGATAACTTTATTAGTGCTTTCCACTTGACCATTGGCCTGGGGATGATAAGGTGAAGCTATCTTGTGCTGCACATGATACTTCCGGAGCAAGGATTCAAATTGGTGTGAAATAAATTATGGTCCCCCATCGGTAACTACTTCCTTTGGTACCCCAAAACGGGTAAAAACTTCACTGTACAGAAAATCAATCACCGCCTGGTCATTTGCCTTAGCCAAAGCTACAGCTTCTACCCACTTGGTCATGTAATATGTACACACCAAAATGTAAACCTTCTGTTTGGAAGGAGGGTTGATAGGACCAACAAAGTCCAATGCCCATCTATCAAACGGTTCTAGTACCACTTGGGGCTGTAAAGGCATCTGATCTGTTTTATTAGGTTGGCCCGTCCTTTGGCAGCTGTCACAGGACTGAACATATCTTTTAGCATCTCTGAACAGTGTCGGCCAATAATAGCCCATTCGCAACGCCTTATGCCCTGTTCTTTTGTCTGCAAAGTGTCCTCCGCAAGGTTCATCATGACAGGCCTTTAGTATGTGAAAGATCTCATCTTCCCTTACACATCTTCTAATCTCAAGATCAGGTCCTGTGTAAAAGAGATGGCCTTTGAGCCAACAATACCTGGCACTTTGCTGAATAATTTTTCTTTTCTCTCGTTTAGACATATGTGGCGGAAGCTTCCCTGCAACCAAATAATTAGCAACGTCTGCATACCAGGGTGAATGAGCTGAGAGTGCGAATAAATGTTCATCCGGGAAAACATCCTCAACAGGTGAACTGTCATCACTGTTAGTAAATCGTGATAAAAAATCAGCAACAACATTTTCTTTTCCAGGTTTATCTATAATAGTAATATCAAATTCCTGTAATAATAAAAGCCACCTGGTTACTCTGGAATTAGTGACAGGTTTGTTCATTAAATACTTAATGGCAGAGTGGTCAGTATGCACAAATGTAGGATACCCAGTAATGTAATGCCGAGACTTATTAATAGAATAAACAATAGCAAGGAATTCTTTTTCAGTAACAGTATAATTTAGTTCAGCAGGGGCTAAGTTTTTACTAACATAATAAATAGCATAAGGTACTTGACCATCCTGCTGTCCTAGTACTGCTCCAATGGCAGTATCAGAAGCATCTGAAGAAATGTGGAAAGGTATGGTCCAATTAGGTCCCCTTAAAATAGGGGCTGTGGACAGTTTCTCTTTAAGCTTATCAAATGCTGTCTGGCATGCTGTACTCCACACAAACTGTGCGTCCTTCATTAACAATGAAAACAAAGGAGAAGCAAGTTTGGAGAAGTTTTCTATGAATCTCCTGTAATATCCAGCATGTCCTAGAAAACTTCGCACCTCTTTCTGAGTTGAAGGAGTTGGTATATTTTTTATCACCTTAATTTTTGAAGGATCCACTTGAATACCATCAGTAGAGATGAAATGTCCTAATACCACCCCCTCACTCATCATCATGTGGCATTTTTCAGTGCTTAGTGAGAGGCGAGCCTGTTCACAGCGAATTAAAACTTTCTTTAAATTTTCCAGTGCTTCCTCAAAATCCTTGCCATAGGGAGTAAAATCATCCATAAAAACTTCCATGATATCATTAACCAATTCAGAAAATATGCCAATCACAGCTCTTTGGAACGTTGCAGGTGCATTGCACAAGCCAAAGGGAAGCACCCTGTAGGCGAACGTTCCCCAAGGGCAAGTGAAGGTGGTCTTATCCTGATCCTCTGGAGCAATCTGGATTTGATTGTACCCACTGAACCCATCCAGGAAGGAGAAGAACTTCTTCCCTGATAGGGTATCAAGTACCTGGTCAATAAAGGGCAGAGGAAAATGATCCTTTTGTGTAGCTTTATTCAGCTCCCTATAATCGACACAAACTCTCCATTTACCATTTTTCTTGGGCACAATTACAAGTGGGGAAACCCACTCACTATCTGAAATAGGATAGATAAATCCGGCTTCTAAGAGTTTCTGGATTTCCTCCTTCACTATATCCCTCAAATTGGGGTTCATGCGTCGTTGGGGTTGACATACAGGCCGGGAGTCGTTTTTAATATAAATATGATGAGTGCACAGACTGGAAGGAATACCCTTCATGTCTGTATACTCCCAGGCGAATGCCCCCTTATGTTCCTTCAAGAGATTGGTTAGGCGCATCTGTTCTTCTGAGGAGAGACTAGGGTTGATGTTCAAAGTTCTTCCAGGATCTACCTCAATAGGAATGCTTCTCGAGTTTTTCAAAACTGGGATTATGTTTGTGTCATTGACTAGTGCTTCCTCCGTAAGCTGTTCTTGTTCTTCCTTACCGAGGGTACTGTTCAGGAGTTGATAAACTTCCTTATCTACTGAAGCAGGTTCGCTAATGAAATTATTAATGGCATCGTCTTCTGTTTCGTTTTTGAAGGTTAGTGCCTTCCCTATTGTTAGTAATGGCTGAACATCTTCCTGTTCTATCCAAAGGAAAATTTCAGTTTCTAGACTCGGCCGTGCTGGAGGGTACAGGGTGAGGTTTTTGGTTTCCATACCATCAGATATAGTCATAGATCCTGATCGGCAGCTGATGCAAGCATCAGCTTTAGCCAACCAAGGCCTCCCCAAGATCAATGGGTGTCCCCCCAGCTGTGATTTTGGTTGTAATACCAGAAAGTCGGCAGGATATTCCCATGAGTCTACTGAAATGACAAGATCGTCCAAAATCCCTTCGGGTCTGATAGTGGATCTGTCTGCCAATTCTAAGATGGTAGGGGTCGGTCTAATATTGGTAAATCCGAGCTTCTTTACAGTCTCCATTGTTATAACATTGATCGCAGCTCCTAAATCTACTAGTACGTTGGGTATCTGCGTTTGTCCTATGTGTACAGTGACAGTAGGATTGCCGGGATCCTCATATTTGGTTATAGGGGTTTTTCCGGTCATTAAAGCAGATAAATTCCCTATGACATGAACAGTAGGAGGATCTCTGGGTTTCCTTCCCGGTCTTTTAGTGCACAGGTCCCGAACAGTTCTAGCATAAATAGGTACATCTTGAAGAGCCTGCAAAAGGGGAATCTTAACATAAAGGTTCTTCAATTCTCCTAAGAGATTGAACTGAGGTTGCCCCCCTATTTTTGGCAGCATCAGTCTCTCAGGGTATGGTGGTTGCCTTACCAGCTGGGTAGGCTGCGTGCTATCCGATTTATCGTTTAATGTTTCATCCGTCCCATCTGAGGGATGCTCAGCACCTTCAGTGATAGGAACCGGATCAAATGGATGTTGGGAACTCTCTTCTTTGTCATGCACAGATGGTGGAATATTTTCTGAAATTACACGTTCTACTATCTTCCCAGACCGTAAGCGAATATCATTACAAGGTACAGGGGAAAGAGGGTAGGCTGGCATATTGAGAGCTTCCAATTGCTGGACTGCTTTATTATTTGGGTTAGGGTTAGGTTGGGCAGGCAGCTGAGGCCGTATTGGTATGTTAGGAACAGGATTATTTTGCAGCTGCAGCTGCGACTGCTGAGGTGGGTATTGAGGATATTGATGAAATTGAGGATATGGAGGATATGGTAACTGTTGAGGTGGAGGTGGTTGAGGAAACTGGTTCCCAGGATGGAAGTTCCTCCATCCAGGAGACCATGAAGTAGGTTGATGTGGTGGCTGTGTCCAGGGACTCCATGAATTATAACCTTGCATCGCAGGTTGAGGGGAATTCCACTGAGCATAATTTGAAGGGAATTGTGTATTCACATTTTGCATATTAGTATTCCAATTATTCAAATTATTCAAAAATGGAAATGAATCGGGAGACATACCTTGATTCCGGGGCTGCCAGGGTTTCTTCTGTGCAATGAAGTAGGCTGAATCCACCTCTGGAGTTGATGCCTGCAGAACAGCCTTCACTTGGGGCAATGTGGGGCATTCTTTCATATCATGGTTCAGCTCGCACAGCTGACACACTTGTATTTTGTCAAGAGGGCATTCTTTCAGTGGATGAGTCTTTCTACATCGGGGACAAAACACACCTAGTGTGAGATCCTCCACTGCCTGTCTTTGCTTGTCCTTCAAGACATCAATCTCTGAAGAGATAGAGCTCATCATTTCTGTTTTAAAATTTTCAAGAAGATTGCCTATCTCTGCCCGTGTGGCTCCCCCATTGGATGACTTCTGAGTTCTGTCGAAGACATCACGTTCCATCTTATCTCGTTTATTCTGCTTGTTATGCCTAGAAGATCCCCTGGAGTATCTCTTACATAATTCCACAATTGTCTCAAAGGGTTCTTTAGAGATATCTCCCTTTCCTAATAAATTTAGCATGTCTAAACAATCGTCCCTGATCCCTCGAAGCAGGATTATCTTAAGCACATCTAGTCCCATGTTCGTCTGCCCAGCTCTCTGCACATTGTACAGCAACCTCTCTACAAAATCCTCCAAACTTTCATCCTCCTTCTGTACCATCTTGAATAAATCCTCCCTTTTGTCCCTGGTGTTGCAATATTCTTGATATTTTTCCAGGAACACTTGCTTCATCTTATTCCAATTAGCAACAGTTCCTCCCCCAAGGCTCATGAACCATCGTAATGCATTGTCCTTCAGGGTGGCAGGAAAAAGCTTCAACTTTTGGGCATCTGTGACATAATCATAGCTACGACAGAGGATATCGAATTCAAAAAGGAATTCGTCTGGATCTTCTGCCGCCCTGCCATGGAAGCGAGGCAACACCGACGGTGAGATATTTTTCATAGGAGCTGTCCCCTCTAGCTGCTGTATTGGGAATTGCAATGTAGCCATGGTTTCTTCTGGCGGGGAATCATCTTCACGATGGTATTGTACCACTGCTTCTTCCTCTTCGTTCTCATGTCTGTTATTCATCTTTTCTTCTGTATCCTCTCCTTCGTTCGTTCCTTTGTTCCTTACCTTAGTTGTAACAGCTGCGTATTCTTCAGATGTAACAGCTGCGTATTCTTCAGTTGTAATAGCTGCGTATTCTTCAGTTGTAATAGCTGCGTATTCTTCAATTGCAACAGCTGCGTATTCTTCAATTGCAACAGCTGCGTATTCTTCAATTGCAAAAGCTGAATCAGCCGTTCCTTCTTTAACAGGGGTATATGTAGGAATCACAGCTACTCCTGTATCTTCCACTGTAGATCCTGATGCTGGCGCTCCAGGATCAGCAGGGCCTCTTTTGATAGGAGTCTCCCGTTGACGAGGTCTGACAGCTGAATCAGTTTTGTCAACAAGGTTGTCGATGAATGTTCTTCTACCCAGCGGTGGACCTCGACCACGACCCGAACCACCTGCACTGTTAGTAATTTGTGGGGTTTTGGGGGTTGGGAGGTGATCGCGTTTTACCCTCCTCGTATTCATGCGAAGTAGATCATTTTAAAAACAAACAAAAAGACTGTCTAAAAGCAATTATCAGATGCAACTAATGACTAATGTTTAATTTTCATCCTTCCCCGGCAACGGCGCCAAAATGTCAAGCACTCTATTTGCAGATAAATTAATATCAAACACACAGAGCATATGAAATTTATTGTCAACCCGAGAAAGTCTTTTTATTTCAAAGGATAAGTGCACAATATATGCTTAAACACAAAACCATTAGAAGTGAATACTTTTATCTTCTATCATCCATATTCATCCCAAGAATCTATGCAACCCCAATTGCCTTCTAACTGCTATACTATAATTCTTTTCTATTATGCATCAAGAAAAAATGAGATCAGATCTAATCAACAATTGCAGAAAGGAAATCTCATTCGTATTCTAAAATAATCACTTATCTAATCTAATCAAGCTGGAAATCATAAAGCATGAACTGAACATTACTCTAGAATTTCAAATGAAAGGAACTGAAGCAATTGTTCTAAGAAACTGAATCGTGAAATAAAAATCAATCAACACATAACAGGAAAGCTAAATTGTAAGAGCTCCTGGGATTACGTCTCAACTGTAGGATGAACACGGTAGTGTGAACAGAAATTGAAATGTGTAAAGCAACCCTGACTCAGTCGACTGTTATTCTATACCATTCACCAATCTCACAGAAATGTAATCTTTTACTGAGAAATCCACACAATAAATATTGCTGCTGCGTACAAAAGAAAGAACAAAGCATCACACAACAAGAAAGATGAAATCCTAAATTAACTCAGCAATCTCTGTGGAAGACGGGCCCAGTCTTCACACAGAGACGCTGGTTGAACAACACTCTCTTTAACTCAGAAGTAACCCCTTATATTAACAGAAGAATGAGTACACAGTTTGGCTTGGCTGCTAATACAAAATAAATTAATTGTTTGCTATCCAACCCCCTGGGTCGAGGCAACTTCCCATATTTATACAAATTGTAACATCCAATCCTATAATTGGGCAGCCATGAAGATCTCTGATCTTCACGCACCCCAAATAATCTAACTGTTACAATGCGTGGCAGAACTGAAATATCCAAATATGAGAGAGTTATTAATTGCCCCAAGAGTGGCGGTCCTCCCAGCTCACAGCTGAACTCGAGCTGCGACATACTTAAGATAGCAATTTCTGTTACAGCTGCCCTGTCACGACTGTGCCTTGATTGACGATTCGAGCCCCAAGGAACCTTCTACAAGCAATGAATGTCCCTTCCTTCATGACTTGTTCAGCTCCGATCTTCCTGCAGTCTATTTGTCTCAACTACCTTCATAAATCGCATCATGTTAGCACAAATTAAGAGATGCACAGCTTTAATCATCACAATCATAAGTATTAATACAATAAAACAATAATCGGCCATACCTTGGTAATTTGGGGAATAAGATAAGGACAATAAGTCTAATTGCCAAGGTAATTGGTGTAGGTCAAGGGAAGGGAAGATGATAAATGATGATAAAAAAGGGCCAATTATGGGCTCAACACCAAGTAGAAATTTCTCCTCCCAACTTAGCTGCAATATACCATGATCGTGGCATCTCATCCAAAGTATGGATAAAAGCATGGACCCACTCATCTCTTGGTCGCGATACCCATAACCGCTGACACTCCATCAAGTGACCACCAGGATCGTTCCAACCATCGTACTTTGCAGTGTGGTAAACCTCAGTATCACCAAAGCGTACCATCATCAAACTTCTGCATTGTGACCATCCATCAATTGATGCCTTGTGTATCGCCCACCAGAGTGTTTGGGCAGCCTTCAGTGCTTCGTTCAATGCCAACAATCGCTGTGGTTCGGAAACTCTTTCCTCGAACTCTGTCAGAAAGTCAGATAAGCCAAGAAGTCCTTCATATACTGGTAGTGTGACCGTTTCAGTTGCAACATGGCATAATGACTGTGTGATCAACCCACACTTACGGAGCGACACCTCGTGCAAGCGGTTTTTCCAATATTCTAGCGCATCATCAGAGTCGGATGACGCAGAGCTGTCGCTGCACCATCCTAGCTCACCATTGGCAGCCGTATGGATATAATATTCAGAGATATTGAATGCATGGTCCCATCCACTGGGATCGTCATCCTTCATTGGTTCTATGTAGCGGCGTCCTTCAGCTGGATCCAACGGGGCGATAACTCTGACATCACAATTTTCAAAAGTCATCATCCGTCGCTTGAAGTTGATTACAGCTCCACTATCATTAGCCCATCCAATCCCTAGTAATGTGGGATAAGAGCTTACTCCTTCAACCACTTCTATTACATCAAATTCAACATATGTTTTCATTCCCTCAATGTCCACCACCATTCGTGGAACTCTCCCAATCGGTGTCACTTTAGCATGATTAGCTATCGGAGCTGTACAAGAGAACAACTCAATGGGGGACTCCCCATCTTCTGCCAAGCCTGCTTGGTCAAGATGTTGACATTCGAACCAAGATCCAGAATAACTGAATCAACATCATAGTCACCAATTTGAATATTCATCCGCATCTCCTCACTCGTCTTCCGTCATTGTAAGGAATTAACCACAAACTCTTGTCGATCCTAGGCCGGTCGTCGCAACAGAGCTTCAATCGTAGCAAGAGCATCTGGATCTCTTGCTAGGGATAATCAATGTTCCAAAAATTCTTGAAGTGTGCTGGACTGCCGCGATGGGCCAGCCTCTGAAGTAGTATCAAAAGTAGAGGGCATGTCATACATAACGGCTTTACCTCGGTCTTTTTCTAGTGCACGACGTGCTTGAAGAAATGCCTCCCGCTCCGTATCAATGTCAAATGATACCTTCTTTTGTCCGACTAATTGGATCATTGAGTTGTCCTCTCTAGTTGTCTTTCCTCCACGAGTGACCACAGCAACGAAAGCATCTTGCGGTCTTGGCTTTGGAGAAATTGTCGTGATGTTTGCACCCTAGGTCTGGTTCAGCGGCAGATTCGCGGGTGGGTTCACATTCTGATTCTGATTTGGCAGCATATTCTAGTTCTGCACTGGTTGTTGCACTTAGTTCTGGGCAGGATTTTGTGCCTGCAACTGGGGAGTATTCCCTGCTTTCCATCGCGCAATCAACCGTGGACAATTCTCAACTGTGTGATCGTTAACAAAACAGAACGTACACTGGTTCTGCAACAGTGGGCAGTCCCGCTGGTAGTGTCCCCATACCGCACAATGATAGCATTGGACAGGTCCGCGACCACCTTGTCCTCCTCCATGACCAAATCCTCTTCCACGTCCTCCCCGATATCCTCCCCGGAATCCTCCCTGCTGCTGGTACTGTGGTTGGTTGAACTGTTGCTGCATTGGTGCTGGTTGCATTCCTTTCCCTTGTTGTTCATACTGCGGTTGTTGTACATACTATGGCTGCTATGGGGCCATCTGCATCGGAGCATATTGCGGCATGAACTGCGGCGGTTGCTGCTGCTGCGTTACAAACTGCATCTGCAGTTGAGGTAGCGGCTGGGCTACCTGTGGCTGTGGTTGCAACTATTGTATGGCACGCTGGTCATCCTTTACATAGAACGCATCATACATTCTTTCTTATAGCAACCCATATGCACGGAAATCCTTGTCGCCGTGACCCACCGATTTGCAAAATGTACAATAAAGATTCCTTGGGGTTGTGACCATTTTCTGCATATATGGGAAATTGTCATGGTTGTGCCTGTATTCCTGGTAGACGTGACACCACGGCATACTACCACCATTATATTCAACGGATTTGGCGCTCCTGAAACCAAATAATTGCGAAAATCCGAGCAATTCTCCTCGACATCGCATACACCATACTTCTTCGCGCTGTTCCTTTCCCTTCTTCATATCTTGCAGCTGTATAGTAAGGTTAGCGAGCTGTGTCTATATCTGCGACATCCCGGCTGCATTTTCTCCAATTGGCGACACCTCCAATCGCATTTCAATCTCCAAAGCTTCACTGGGCATCGAGATGTTTTGTTGCATCAATGGTAGCCGGATGTGTGGTAGCAGTGCCGCGATGAACCACTCTTTATGTTGGATGGCACTCATATCGAAACTAACCCTTGCCATCAGTGTCTTGAATCGATGGTCAAAATCCCACACCATCTCATTGGGATACTGCTTAATTTCTTTCAATTCCTTAATATATTGAGCCTCAGACTTGGGCTTTCTAAATTCTGCAATCATCCCATCCCGGATCTCATCTAGTGACTTCTCTGGGGCTCCTGTAGGGACTAGAAAAAACTTCATAAACCAATCTAATGCACGACCTCACAGAGTTGTTGCTAGCTGTCCTTTCTTAGCAGTATCATCAGTGATCTGTTTTACGGTCCAGAACGCTTCACACAAAAACCAATACTATTCTGGGTTGTCTGTCCCACTCCCGTGGAACAACGATAACTTAGCATCATCACCCACCATTCTGGGCTTCCTTCCTCCTTTCGCTATACTACTACTGATTAAATTCGGTGGTATTGAAGAACTTGGCGGTGTCGAAGTGGTATTTCTTGCTTTCTGAGAGATAGTGAGTGGAGGTGTGGGTACGTTGGTGCTAGGGTTTGGTCCTGCCTCTATCTTGGGCATAACCTGGTTGTCCTTGTTAGGATTGTGAGGTCACTTCGTCCCATGTGGTCTTCCTTCACGGCCTTGTGGTTCGACTGCAATAGGACCTTCTCCTATCCTCTGCCTCTTTTCCTGTTGGAACCTCGCTCCTCCCCTCGTAAGACCACTTTCTTCCTCGGCTTCACTCACAGTCTCATCATGACTTACACCCATCGGCCCCTTATCATTCCATGTACCGCCCCCCAACTATCGCGGTACCCATGGCCTTTTCCCACTAGGCTGTCTACTGATCAAGATGCATCTTCAATATACCCTTTTCACAAATAAGCATCTTAATCGACAGTTGAAGCGACAGTAGAAACCTGCCCCGAGGTTCGTGGAAAAAATACCTTTCGGATTCACTATAGGATTTCTGAGTATCAACCACGAATTTTGTGATATATCCCTCTAGGATGCTATCGAACCACACTTCGACAGCCTACGATGCTTTATTATCAACCTCATGTAGCTCCTGAATCAACTCGGGGGTCCAAGTCATCGATTCACCACCTTGGAAGTTCCTCTTCTGGAAGGTCAACTTCGCCAACCACTCATACAAAATGACTGAGAATTCACAGAAGAACCATTCATGCGGTCCGTCGTGAATATATCTATCCACCCATTGATCTACTATTAGTCGAGTGTTCCGGCTTTCTTCTTCAGCGAATTCTTGTAGCTTTTGATCAAACCATTCCTGGATCTCGGGTTTCGTCGGGTGCCACAACATATCCGCCTTTCACTTTGCACACGGTCCTAGCAACGGAACCATTTGTTGACTCAAACCCAGTCGATAGCAGTTCCCATCACTGTCGACACCAACCCACCACGATCTCCCTAAGCACCGACCCAGATAGGTTTTACCCTGCCCAGCAACACCTGCAGAGCAGATCACAGACTTCAACAATATCTCTTGATCTCAGAACATACGCACAAAAATTGCATTTTACAGCTCTCTGCAATCTATATCACGACCTACAACTTCTTGTCTATATATAGGATTCCACCTTTACAATGCTTGTCCACTTACTAACAGTTTCCTAACCGACTCTTGGACAAAAGACCCAAAATCTAACTGACACGGTCCAAATGACCCAAAAACCCGCCTATTGAGTTACAGATGACTCAAAAAATACATAAAATAATAGAGTCTTCTTCCTTCCGCGACCTCGTTTGACGTGTCGCAGCATCAGCGATGCTGCGATTCTCCCTTACCAAACCGCCTGCCAATAGGCCCCCAACGCAATCTTGTGGCTCGCCCTCAAGTCACGTCAACTGGACATGGTGTATTCTGTGGTCTTCACTTTGAAGTCTTCATACTGCTGCACGACTGTCATCACCATTTCCTTGACTTCCGTAGCCACCACCTGACTGTCGATCACATCTTCTGTAGATGGATGCGCAGTGAGCTTTGCCGTCACCTGTAGGCGATGATTTTGTACTGCTTGAAGCGCTTCACCTGCCTTGGTCATGAACTGTCCCCCAACATCCTGAAACTGCTCCAACTGCGCAGCACGTTTCTTTTGTCGCTCGTCCGGCTTGGCGACGCGCTGTTGTAGATCTTTCAACTCCATAACCTTGGAAAACTGCTCCATGGTGGGCATTATGTGCATTGCTGCTTTAAGCGTCGCCAACTGCCCCTCCACTTCTTGTCGTTCCTTCATTAGTTGTTCAACCTGCTCGTCCTGGATGATCCAGCCCCAGAATTTCACAGTGTTAGCCGTGAGCTTCGTTGCAACCTTTTCCAGCTCCTCCAACTGAGTGGCGACCTCCTCAATTACCCGTTTTCTGCCATCAACTTCAACTTGAGGCGTACTGGGATTCACCTGAGAATTCAACGCTTGATTCTCCTACCGCAACTGGACAATGGCAGGCCCCAGCTGCTGCACCAGTTGGAGTACATCCACCTCTTCAGTGGGTTTTGGAACATGCTGATAAGCTTCTGTGATAGCCCGGTCGACTCATACACTGTCGTCCCACATACGGGCCTTCTCCGCAATAAGGAAATTGTGTTCCTTTTTTATTCCTTTGATTTTGCTCACCTTCTCGGCCCATTCTCTCTTAATGTGCTCTTCGAGTTCATCCATAGCCTGTTGTGCTGATGCAGTGCTGCCGTTCAATTCTTCAATGGTGCGCTTTGCAACGGCTTCACTTGCCTGCAATCGTGCGCACATGCCACTGATCTCCCGTAGTCGGTCTGTCATTTCCCGGCTGGTGTCTGCCTACATAATGGTCAACCCTTCTACTGGCAATGCATTCCCATTAATTGTCACCTTCTTTAGCTGTTTCACCAAGGCGTTCACAGCTTTTTTGTCAGTCACAATCACAATCGGGGGAATCTCCACATTCCTCACCCGCGGCTCAGTGTTGATTGTGCTAACTTGTGGTGACGCTGCATCGTCTGGTGCCCGTCGCGAAACCATGTCATGTACCAAGTCCACATGAGCGGTGAGCACGTGGAAGCCTTCATTTGTCACCCTTATTATCTTTTGAGCTGCTGCAGTGGATGCATCAGCGATTGCGTGTATCAGTCAACCCAAGTGTGCTTCCACCGATAGGGGTAGCCCACTGATTGTCGCTGGGTTCTGGTGCCCTTTTCTCCTATGCTCTTCCATGTTGTGGTCACTGTCATCGTCCGTCGGTGTTTTGATGGACTCTTGATCAGAATCATGAGGACTGGGTGGGTCCTGTGCCGATATATGATCTTCTAGACCCTTCGTTGGCCCGCTAGCCTCAATCTTGGAAACCATGATAGGTTCACGCCATTCCGCTGGCCAGTCGTTCACGATAGCCTCCAGTGCTTCAGCCATTACATCACGGATGCGCATTTGCGTTGATCTCAAGAATATAAATGATGTATGTTTGCATGATCCATTCCCAACCCCATTTACTGACGAAGTTCTCGAAGGTGTGGGTGGCCATTAGATGTACCCTTTCACAGACGTGTTCTCTGGCTACCATCAGATCCGCATCGCAAAAGAATATCGCCATAAGACAACTTTCGTTACAGAATGGGGCTGCTTTCAGTACACCGTAATGCCGTTTGGTTTGAAGAATGCACCTGCGATATTTTCGCGGGTTGTCGTTGCTGCATTCAAAGATTTCATTCAGAAGTTTTTACAGGTATACATGGACGATTAGACGATCTATGGTTTGGTTTGTGATCATTTGGCGAATCTGCAGTTGATGTTGGAGTGATGTCGGCAGCACCAGATCCCATTGAACCTAGAGAAATGTATCTTATGTGCACCATTTTCCATAATGTTGGGTCATATTGTGTGTAAGCAAGGATTGTTGGTCGACCTTGCAAAGATTGTGCTCATTCTGAGTTTGACACCGCCGACTACTGTTAAGCAGCTATGGGCCACGCTGGGACACACGGGGTATTATCGCAAGTTCATCAGGGGGTATGCTGCAATTACCACCCCTATGGAGAAGTTGTTGAAGAAAGATGCGGTATTCCAGTGGAGCCTTGAATGTTAAGATAGATTTGAGACACTAAAGACGAAGATGGCTTCGACATCGATATTGGTATTTCCTGACTGGAGTAAGGAATTCAATGTTCATGTTGATGCCTCATCGATCGCGCTGGGAGTGGTATTGGCCTACCCCAAAGAGGGGGATCTTGATCACCCTATTACGTTTTCCAGCCAGAAGTTGTCATCTGCAGAAAGAAACTACACTACTACGGAGAGGGAAGGTATGGAAGTGGTTTATGCATTACAGAAGTTTCACCACTACTTATTGGGAGGCCATTTCAAGATGTTCACTGATCATTCTGCATTGAAATACCTGGTCAATAAGCCTGTGTTG
Organism: Larix kaempferi; assembly: GCA_027924585.1. Classification (NCBI taxonomy): domain Eukaryota; kingdom Viridiplantae; phylum Streptophyta; class Pinopsida; order Pinales; family Pinaceae; genus Larix; species Larix kaempferi. Next base: position 1,987,412 of record BSBM01000410.1, on the reverse strand, counting down.
GGGGGGAAGATCTGTCGATGGCTACTTCTTTTTTAGGAATTTAATTTTGAAGTAATTATGAAGCCAGGGCGATTAAATGCTGTCTTGGATCATCTCTCCCGGATTGACACAGGAGAGGAGCCAACTAATATTGAAGATGGGTTGCCTGATGCACAATTATTTAAAGTTGAAATCGCTGATGGATATTTTGAAGAAATCATTCAATATCTGGGGATGGGTACCACACTAGTGGAATTCACCACTACTGAGAAGAAGCAATTAGTAGTCAAGGTTGTAGACTTCCAATTAATCGCAGGAGCGCTCTACAAAATGGGTGCCGATGAGATATTGCGGCGGTGTGTCTTGCCACGTGAGCAAGAGTAGCTCCTTTCTGAAGCACATGCAGGTGTCGCTGGAGGGCACTATGGTTTCCGTGCAATGGAAAGGAAGGTGCTTCAAGTGGCGCTCTAGTGGCCTATGCTGCACAGTGATGCGGCAGAGTATGCACGATCCTGTGACAATTGTTAGAGAACCGGGAAGCCATCCAGACGGGATGAGATGTCGTTGATGCCCTAGTGGACATTGCAGCCATTCGACAAATGGGAAGTAGATTTTGTGGGACCCATCAATCCCCTGAGTAAGCGCATTAGTGCTAGGTATATCATCATGGTGATAGATTCCTTGACACGATGGGCGGAAGCTACACCAGTCATTGATTGCTCTGCGGCCACAGCCGCGCGGTTTCTCTCTGACCACATTGTCACTCGCTTCAGTTGCCCCAAGATATTGTTGAGCGATCAAGGCAGCCACTTTCTTAATTGCACCATTAGCGCATTGACGGAGGAGTTGCAGATATAGCATAAGAAGAGTACACCCTATCATCCGCAGGCGAATGGCATGGTGGAGGCTTTCAATAAGATATTGGAGCATGCGCTGACAAAGATGTGCAATGTGAACCGCGATGACTGGGATCTAAAAATCCCAGCAGTATTGTGGGCCTATCGCACCACATGTAAACGACTAATAGGGCAGACACCATTTAAGCTGGTGTATGGGAAAGAAGCAGTTATGCCTATGGAGTATATCATTCTGAGTCTGCGCATAGCGGCAGCAACTGGTATGGATGCTGCGGTAGCGTTAGAGGAATGTCTCGCGCAGTTAGTACAGCTGGAGGAAGATCGCTTTATCACCGGTTTTCATAAGGGTGTGGAGAAGGATCGCCAGAAGGCTTGGAATGATCGCCACATCAAGAACAAATAGTTTCAACAAGGTGATTTGGTGTTGTTGTACTACAACAAGTTTATGAAACATCCAGGAAAATTGCAGATACATTGGCTTGGTCCGTATCGCATTAATAGCATTACTTCAGAAGGAGCGGTATAGTTGCAGCAGTTGGATGGGGCAATGCTCCCCAAATTGATTAATGGTAGTAGGTTGAAGCCATACCGAACGGGCTTGGAACAGCGCGATGCCTGAGTCGCATCAAAAAAGAAGAAGAAGAAGAAGAAGAAGAAGAAAAGTGTAGATTGATTGGTGGCAGGATGGCGCACCAACAAGGACGGAATGCGGAATCAGGGAGGCTTCTGCCACAAGTACGGAGCAGTCTGCGACAAGTAGAAGCGTTGCGACCGCGGAAAATCAACAATAAATGACAAAAGTTAAAACAGTTAATTAACGGCGCTTGTTCGAATGATGGGCATTAATGGTGGATCCGGTCGATCGGCTGACAGAATCAATGGTGGATTTGAGTCATTAATATAGGATTTTGGTTTAATTAAGTCAGGATTTAGTGATGATTACGGAGGCTTCGGCTGCAAGCTATACAAACGGGTAGAAGTTGGTCGGAAGGCACCGAGGTTTTCATTGTTAAGTGCCTGTGCAGAGCCGACGAGTATTGGCATAAGCTTGGTAAGCGTAGTGGTGTGCTGGGCAAGGTTCTGTTGAACTTGCAGAGTGTTGCTAGGTCGAAGAAGCTATCAGTTGTAAGCGCTGGGTAAGGTATGCCACGAGAGCTAGAAATGGTGGAGATTAGTAGCGAGGTTGAGTCTCCTTTCACCGGGATTGTAGTTGAGGAAGAAGTTGCGTCTACGGGAGACGTCAATCTTGAGGCAGAAGTCGCCAACATTCCGGTAGGAGCATCAGTCGTCGTCAAGAAGCGTTGAGGGGGCCAACATTCTGAGTCCCCGTAGAGCAAGAGGCAATTGAGATCGTCCGCCGAGGTGGTAGGAGAAGCTCACGTGCAGGCCGAGCAGTCCAGTCGCCGTGTTGATGAATCTGCCCCATGTGAGGGACTGTCGGTCGTTGACATCCCTGGGTATATCCCTCCCAGTCGGCCGGATGCAACCCTGTGCATGTTGAACCCGAAAAAAAAGTATGGTGTGAAGATGCCCGCGCTCCCTACTGAAATAGAGTGCTCTGTTGATATTGAGTCGGTGTTGATACGCCTCCGCTATGATGATCATGATATGGTGGCCTACCCTGACATAGCATCGGCCTCGTATGTTCCTGGATCACAACTCACCGCGACACCAATTGTACAAGATTGGGCACGAGGATTGAAACATGCCGGCTTAGTAGGGCTTATTAACATGCCTCATTTTGGGAGACCGACGGAAGTTAATGCGTGCGTGAAGCAACTACTTGCATGCTTCCATGGTGGTTCGTTGTGGCTGGACAATGAAATTACGGTCACTATTGATTTAATTTCATACATTACCGGCTTTCCTAAAGATGGGGTTGACCCATCGTTGTTCTTCCAAGGGAAGGCGAATGACAAAAAGCAGGTGGGACAACTTGTAAAGAAGTATGGTTTGGTAACCGATGGCCGTGGGTATCGCACTAGTAGTATTAATGATCAGGTGGTACTCACCGACACCAAGATTATATCCTGCAAGATGATCAGGGGTGGTCATCCTAACTAGTACAACTCAGGGCTTGTCGCATGTGCAGTACAATGTGCGGCGTGCATCCAAATGAACTGGTCCTTGTTTATGTTGAATCAATTAGCAGAGGATGATACAACAGTTCAGGCCGATAAGGGATCGTTTACATATAGCTGGTTGCTGATCTTGATTGCATTCGTGGCTTGGAAGGAACCTGACACACACCAGGGCATGGAAGTTGAGGCTGCAAAAGAGCGGCGGGGTGCGCGCTATCAGAACATATGGTATGTACGGGAACCACACATTCTCCTTCATTCGGCAGAAAAATGGTTCCGTCCACTCTCCCTTGATCGCCTTGGGTGAGACCTCATCTACTCTGCAGGTGTTGCTGGGCAGGGTAAAACCTATCTAGGCCAATGCTCAGGGAGATCGCAGTGGGTTGGTGTCAACAGTGATGGGAACCCCTGTCGATTGGGTTTGAGTCAACAATTGGCAATCCCGGAGGTGCTCAAGTTCCTGCACATACCATAAGTTCTGATAGCACGCACCCCGCCGCTCTTTTGCAGCCTCAACTTCCATGCCCTGGTATGTGTTGGGTTCCTTCCAAGCCACGAATGCAATCAAGATTAACAGCCAGCTATATGTAAATGAGCCCTTACCAGCCTGAACTGCCGCAGCATCCTCTGCTAATTGATTCAACAGAAATAAGGACCAATTCATTTGGACGCTCTTCGCACATTGTACTGCACATGCGACAAGCCCTGAGTTGCACTGGCTAGGACGACCACCCCTGATCATCTTGCAGGATATAATCTTGGTGCCTGTGAGTACCTCTTGATCATTAATACTATTGGTATGATACCTATGGCTATTTGTTACCAAACCATACTTCTTTACAAGCTGTCTCACCTGCTTTTTTTCATTCGCCTTCCCTTGGAAAAACTGCGATGGGTCAACCCCATCTTTAGGAAGGCCGGTAATGTACGAAATTAAATCAACAGTGACCGAAATTTCGCTGTCCAACCACAAGGAACCACCATGGAAGCACGCAAGTAGCTGCTTCACGCATGCATTAACTTCCGCCAGTCTCCCAAAATGTGGCATGTTAATAATCCCTAACAGGCCGGCCTGCTTCAATCCTCGTGCCCATTCTTGTACAATTGGTGTCGCGGTGAGTTGTGATCCAGGAACATACGGGGTCGATGTTATGTCGGGGTAGGACACCATATCATGATCATCATAGCGTAGGTGCATCAACGCCGACCCAATATCAACAAAGCACTCCATTTTGGTAGGGAGCGCGGGCATCTTCACACCATACTTCTTTTTCGGTTTCAGCGTGCGTGGGGTTGCATCCGACCGACTGGGAGGGATATACCCAGGGATGTCAACGGCCGACAGTCCCTCCCATGGGGCAGATTCATCAACATGACGACTGGACTGCTCGGCCTACACGTGAGCTTCTCCTACCACCTCGGCGGACAATTTCAATTGCCTCTTGCTCTGCGGGGACTCAGAATGTTGGCCCCCTCGATGCTTCTTGACGACAACTGATGCTCCTACCGACATGTTGGCGAATTCTGCCTCAAGATTGACGTTTCTCGCAGACGCAACTTCTTCCTCAACTATAATGCCAATGGAAGGAGACTCAACCTCGCTACTAATATCCACCGTTTCTAGCTCTCGTGGCATACCGTACCCAACACTTACAACTGATAGCTTCTTCGACCTAGCAACACTCTGCAAGTTCAACAGAACCTTGCCCAACACACCACTATGCTTACCAAGCTTATTCCAATACTCGTCGGCTCTGCACAGGCACTTAAAAACGAAAATCTCGGTGCCTTCCGACCAACTTCTACTTGTTTTTATAGCTTGAATCGAAAGCCTCCGTAATCATTACTAAATCCTGCCTTAATTAAACCAAAATCCTGTATTAATGACGCAAATCTACCATTGATTCTGTTAGCCGATCGGCTGGATCCACCATTAATGCCCATCATTCGAACAAGCCTCGTTAATTAACTATTTTAACTTTTGTAATTTATTGCTGATTTGACCTGGTTGCAACGCTGCTACTTGTCACAGATAACTCCGTACTTGCGGCAGAAGCCTCCCTACTTCCACATTTCGTCCCTGTTGGTGTGCCATCCTGCCACCAATCAATCTACACTTTTCTTCGTCTTTTTTTTTTTTGATGTGCCTCAGGCATTGCGCTGTTCCAAGCCCGACCGATAGGGATTCAACCTGTTACCATTAATCAATTTGGGGAACATCGCCCCATCCAACTACTGCAACTGTACCGCTCCTCCTGAAGTAATGCTACTAATGTGATACAGACCAAGCCAATGTATCTGCAATTTTCCTGGATGTTTCATAAACTTGCTGTCATACAACAACACCAAATCACCTTGTTGAAACTGTTTGTTCTTGATGTGGCGATCATGCCAAGCCTTCTGGAGATCCTTCTCCACATCCTAATGAAAACCGACGATAAAGTGATCTTCCTCCAGCTGTATTAACTACGCGAGATGTTCCTCTAACGCTGCCGCAACAGCCATACCAGTTGTTTCCGCTATGCGCAGACTCGAAATGATATACTCCATAGGCATAACCGCTTCTTGCCCATACACCAGCTTAAATGGTGTCTGCCTTGTCAACCATTTACATGTGGTGCGATAGGCCCACAATACTGCTGGGATTTTTAGATCCCAGTCATCGCGGTTCACATTGCACACCTTTGTCAACGCATGCTCCAATATCTTATTGAAATCCTCCACCGTGCCATTCGCCTGCGGATGATAGGGTGTACTCTTCTTATGTTGTATCTGCAACTCCTCCGTCAATGCGCTGATGGTGCAATTAAGAAAGTGGTTGCCTTGAACACTCAACAATATCTTGGGGCAGCCGAAGCGAGTGACAATGTGGTCAAAGAGAAACTGCGCAGTTGTGGTCGTGGAGCAATCAATGACTGGTGCAACTTCCGCCAATCGTGTCAAGTAATCTGTTGCCGTGATGATATACCTAGCACCAGTGCACTTACCCGGGGGATTGATGGGTCCCACAAAATCTACTGCCCATATGTCGAATGGCTGCAATGTCAACTGGGGCATCAACGACATCTCGTTGCCAGGACCGTGTGCGAAGTGAAAGGCAGATATGTTGTGGCACTCGATGAAACCCGAGATCCAGGAATGGTTTGATCAAAAGCTACAAGAATTCGCTGAAGAAGAAAGTCGGAACACTCGACTGACAGTAGATCAATGGGTGGATAGATATATTCACGACGGACAACATGAATGGTTCTTCTGTGAATTCCCAGTCATTTTGTATGAGTGGTTGGTGAAGTTCACCTTCCAGAAGATGAACTTTCAAGGTGGTGAACCGACGACCTGGACCCCCGAGTTGATTCAGGAGCTACAGGAGGTTGATAATAAAGCATCGTGGGCTGTCGAAGTGTGGTTCGATAGCATCCTAGAGGGCTATATCACAAAATTCGCGGTTGGTACTCATAAATCCTATAGTGAAGCCGAAAGGTATTTTTTCCATGAACCTCGGGGCAGGTTTCTACTGTCGCTTCAACTGTCGATTAAGATGCTTATTTGCGAAAAGGGTATATTGAAGATGCATCTTGATCAATAGATAGCTTGGTGGGAGGAGGTCGTGGGTACCATGACAGTTGGGAGGCGGTACATGGAATGATAAGGGGTAGATGGGTGCAAGTCATGATGAGACTGTGAGTGAAGCCGAGGAAGAAAGTGGTCTTACGAGGGGAGGAGCGAGGTTTCGACATGAAAAGAGGCAGAGGACAGGAGAAGGTCCTGCTGCGGTCGAACCGCAAGGCTGTGAAGGAAGACCACATGGGACAAAGTTACCTCATAGTCCTGACAAGGACAACTGCGCTATGCCCAGAATAGAGGCAGGACCAAACCCTAGCACCAACGTACCCACACCTCCGCTCACTATCTCTCATATAGCAAGAAATACCAATTCGACACCGCCAAGTTCTTGAACACCACATAAATTAATCGGTAGTAGTACAACGAAAGGAGGACGGAAGCCCAGAATGGCGGGCGATGATGCTAAGTTACCGTTGTTCCATGGGAGTGGGACAGACAACCCAGAACAATATTGGTTTTTGTGCGAAGTGGTCTGGACCGTAAAACAGATCACTGATGATGCTGCTAAGAAAGGACAGTTAGCGACAACTCTGCAAGGTTGTGCATTAGATTGGTTTATGAAGTTTGTTCTAGTCCCTATAGGAGCCCCAGAGAAGTCACTAGATGAGATCCGGGATGGGATGATTGCAGAATTCAGAAAGCCCAAGTCCGAGGCTCAATATATTACGGAATTGAAAGAAATTAAGCAGTATCCCAATAAGACGGTGTAGGATTTCGACCAGCGATTCAAGACGTTGATGGCAAGGGTTAGTTTCGATATGAGTGCCGTCCAACATAAAGAGTGGTTCATCACGGCATTGCTACCACACATTCGGCTACCATTGATGCAACAAAACATCTTGACGCCCAGTGAAGCTCTGGAGATTGCAATGGGATTGGAGGTGTCGCCGATTGGAGAAAATGTAGCTGAGATGTCGCAGATACAGACATAGCTCTCTAAATTGACTATACAGATGCAAGATTTGAAGAAGGGCAAGAAACAACGCGAAGAAGTATGGTGTACGCGATGTCGAGGAGAAGGGCATACGAAGGACAATTGCCCGGATTTTCGCAATTATTTGGTTTCAGGAGCGCCAAATCTGTTGAATGGTGGTAGCATGCCGTGGTGTCGCGTCTGCTAGGTATACGGGCACAGCCATGACAATTTCCCATATATGCAAAAAATGGTCACAACCCCGAGGAATCTTTATTGTACATTTTGCAAATCGGTGGGTCACAACGACAAGGATTGCCGTGCATATGGGTTGCTACAAGAAAGAATGTATGATGCGTTCTATGTAAAGGACGACCAGCGTGTCGTACAATAGTCGCAATCGCAGCCATAGGTAGCCTAGCCGCTACCTCAACCGCAGATGCAGTTTGTACTGCAGCAGTAGCAACTGCCACAGTTCATGCCGCAATATGATCTGATGCAGATGGATCCACAGCAGCCATAGTATGTACAACAACCACAGTATGCACAGCAAGGGCAAGGAATGCAACTAGCATGAATGCAGCAATAGTTCAACCAACCACAGTACCAATAGCAGGGAGGATTCCGGGGAGGATACTGGGGAGGACGTGGCAGAGGATTTGGTCGTGGAGGAGGACGAGGTGGTTGCCGACCTGTCCAATTCTATCATTTTGCGGTATGGGGACACTACCAACGGGACTGTCCACTGTTGAAGAATCAGTGTACGTTTCGTTTTGTAAACGATCACATAGTTGAGAATTGTCCACAGTTGATTGCACGATGGAAAGCAGGGAATACTCCCAAGTTGCAGGAATAGCAGCCTACCTAGAACCAAGTGCAACAACCAGTTCAGAACCAGAATATGCGGCCAAATCAGAATCATAATGTGAACCCACCCGGGAATCTGCCGCTGAACCAGACCCAGGGTGGAAACATCGCGACAATTTCTGCAGAGCCAAGACCACAAGATGCTTCTATTCCTACGCTCACTCGTGGAGGAAAGATAACTGGAGAGGACAGCTCAATGATCTTGTAAGTCGGACAAAAGAAGGTATCATTTGACATTGATACGGAGCGGGAAGCATTTTTTCAAGCACGTCGTGCACTAGAAAAAGACCGAGGTAAAGCCGTTAAGTATGACATGCCCTCTAATTTTGATACTACTTCTGAGGCTGGCCTATCGCGGCAGTCCAGCACACTTCAAGCATTTTTGGAACATTGCTTATCCCTAACAAGAGATACCGACACTCTTGCTGCGATTGAAGCTCTGTTGCGACGACCGGCCCAAGATCGACAAGAGTTTGCGGTTAATTCCTTACAACGACGAAAGACGGGTGAGGAGATGCAGATGAATATTCAAATTGGAGACTATGATGTTGATTCAGTTTTTCTAGATCTTGGTTCGGATGTCAACATCTTGACCAAGTGGGCTTGGAAAAAGATGGGGAGTCCCCCATTGAGCTGGTCTCCTGTACAGCTCCGATAGCTAATCATGCTAAAGTGACACCGATTGGGAGAGTTCCACAAATGGTGGTGGATATTGAGGGAATGAAAACATATGCCGACTTTGATGTAATAGAAGTGGTTGAAGGAGTAAGCTCTTATCCTGCATTACTGGGGATTGGATGGGCTAATGATAGTGGAGCTGTAATCAACTTCAAGCGACGGATGATGACTTTTGAAAATCGCGATCTCAGAGTTATCACCCCGTTGGATCCGGCTGAAGGACACCGCTACATAGAACCAATGAAGGATGACGATCCCATTGGATGGGACCATGCATTCAATATCTTTGAAGATTATATCCATACAACTGCCAATGGTGAGCTAGGATGGCGCAGCGACAGCTCTGCATCATCCAACTCTGATGGTGTGCTAGAATATTGGCAGAACCGCTTGCACGAGGTGTCGCTCCGTAAGTGTGGGTTGATCACGCAATCATTATGCCGTGTTGCAACTGAAACGATCACACTACCAGTATATGAAGGACTTCCTGGCTTATCTGACTTTCTGACGGAGTTCGAGGAAAGATTTTCCGAACCACAGCGATTGCTAGCGTTGAATGAAGCACTGAAGGCTGCCCCAACACGCTGGTGGGAGATACACAAGGCATCAATTGATGGATCGTCACAATGCAGAAGATTGATGATGGTACGCTTTGGTGATACTGAGGTTTACCACACTGGAAAGTATGATGGTCGAAACAATCCTAGTGGTCACTTGATGGAGTGTTAGTGGTTATGGGTATCGTGACCAAGAGATGAGTGGGTCCATGCTTTTATCCATACTTTGGATGAGATGCCATGATCATGGTATACTACAGCTGAGTTGCGAGGAGAAATTTCTACTTGGATGGAGCGCACAGTGTGTTTTACCGATACATTCAGTTTTGCGGATGCCGATCCAGAGGTTAATAATGCATTACATCTCATCCGTCATGTAATTCTGCAGGTTGTCCCGATAGCATATCCTGCGGATCCGCACATGCACTGCTAGATGCAATCTCTCATGGAATGCTTCAATATTAGTGGTGGGATAGAAGATGGTGATGATCCGCGGAATGTGAATATCTCGGAATCAGAAGGAAGTCGTGCTGTGGTACCACCTGATGCGGCAAGCGATCCGATTAGTCAGCCGCTGAAGATCCGCAAGATTAACATTGGGACAGAGGACACTCCGAAGTTCACAAATTTCGGGGATTACTGGGATGATGAGCTGATAAGCAAGGTCACTGATTTGCTCCATGATTTTCAGGACATATTTCCTACAACGTTTTCTGACATGAAGGAGATTTTGGGTGACTTAGGAGAAATGAATATTCCATTAAAACTAGATGCTAAGCCGATCCGGCAGCGACCCTATCGATTGAATCTGCAACATAAGGAGAGGGTCAAGGCAGAACTGGATCACATGTTGGACACCGGTAGCATTGAACCAGTTGAGGAGTCAGAATGGATTAGTCCTATGGTGGTACGGGATAAGAAGACTGGCGAAGTGCGCATTTGCGTTGACCTCAGGAAGCTAAATGATGCATGTTTGCATGATCTGTTCCCAACCCCATTTACTGACGAAGTTCTCCAAGGTGTGGGTGGCTAGGAGATGTACTCTTTCATAGACGAGTTCTCTGGCTACCATCATATCCGCATTGCAAAAGAAGATCGCCATAAGACAACTTTCGTTACCGAATGGTGCTGCTTTCAGTACACCGTAATGTCGTTTGGTTTGAAGAATGCACCTGCGATATTTTCGCGGGTTGTCGTTGCTACATTCAAAGATTTCTTTCAGAATTTTTTACAGGTATACATGGATGATTGGATGGTCTATGGTTTGGTCTGGGATCATCTGGTGAATCTACGGTTGATGTTGGAGCGACGTCGGCAGCACCATATCTCGTTGAACCTAAAGAAATGTATCTTCTATGCACTGTTTAGCATATTGTTGGGTCATATTGTGTGTAAGCAAGGATTGTTGGTCGACCCCGCAAAGATTGTGCTCATTCTGAGTTTGAAACCATCGACTACCGTTAAGCAGCTACGGGCGACGCTAGGACACACGGGGTATTATTGCAAGTTCATCAGGGGGTATGCTGCGATTACCGCCCCTATGGAGAAGTTGTTGAAGAATGATGCGGTATTCCAGTGGATCCCTGAATGTCAGGATAGCTTTGAGACACTAAAGACGAAGATGGCTTCGGCACCGATATTGGTATTTCCTGACTGGAGCAAGGAATTCCATGTTCATGTTGATGCCTCATCGATCGCGCTGGGATTGGTATTGGCCCGGCCCGGAGAGGGGGATCTTGATCACCCCATTGCTTTTTCCAGTTGGAAGTTGTCATCTCTAGAAAGAAACTACATTACTACGGAGAGGGAAGGTCTGGAAACGGTTTATGTGTTACAGAAGTTTCGCCACTACTTATTGGGAGGCCATTTCAAGATGTTTACAAATCATTCTACATTGAAATACATAGTCAATAAGCCTGTGTTGGGGGGGAAGATCTATCGATGGCTACTTCTTTTTCAGGAGTTCGATTTTGAAGTAATTTTGAAGCCAGGGCGATTAAATTCTGGCCCGGATCATCTCTCCCGGATTGAAACAGGAAAGGAGCCAACTAATATTGAAGATGGGTTGCCTGATGCGTAATTATTTAAAGTAGAAGTCACTGATGGATATTTTGAAGAAATCATTTAGTATCTGGTGACAGGTACCGCACCAGAGGAATTCACCACTACTAAGAAGAAGCAGTTGGTAGTCAAGGCTGCAGACTTCCAACTAATCGCAGGAGCACTATACAAAATGGGTGCCGATGAGATATTGCGGCGGTGTGTCTTGCCACACGAGCAAGAGTAGATCCTTTACGAAGCACATGCAGGTGTTGCTGGAGGGCACTATGGTGGCCGTGCAATGGCAAGGAAGGTGCTTTGAGCGGGGCTCTGGTGCCTATGCTACACAGTGATGCGACCGAGTATGCACGGTCCTGCGACATTTGTCAGAGAATCGGGAAGCCATCCAGATAGGATGAGATGTCGTTGATGCCCCAATTGACATTGCAGCCATTTGACAAATGGGGCAGTAGATTTTGTGGGACCCATCAATCCCTCGGGTAAGCGCACCGGTGCTAGGTATATCATCCGACGATAGATTACTTGACACGATGGGCGGAAGCTGCACCAGTCATTGATTGCTCCACGGCCACAGCCGCATGGTTTCTCTTTGACCACATTGTCACTCGCTTCAGCTACCCCAAGATATTGTTGAGCGATCAAGGTAGCCACTTTCTTAATCGCACCATCAGCGCATTGATGGAGGAGTTATAGATACAGCATAAGAAGAGTACACCCTATCATTCGCAGGCGAATGGCACGGTGGAGGCTTTCAATAAGATATTGGACCATGCGCTGACAAAGGTGTGCAATGTGAACCACGATGACTGGGATTTAAAAATCCCAGCAGTATTGTTGGCCTATCGCACCACATGTAAACAGCTGACAGGGCAGACACCATTTAAGCTGGTGTATGGGAAAGAAGTAGTTATTCCTATGGAGTATATCATTCTGAGTCTGCGCATAGCAGCAGCAACTGGTATGGATGATGTGGCAGCATTAGAGGAACGTCTCGTGCAGTCAATATAACTGGAGGAAGATCGCTTTATCCTCGGTTTTCATCAGGGTGTGGAGAAGGATCGCCAGAAGGCTTGGCATGATCGCCACATTAAGAACAAACAGTTTCAACAAGGTGATTTGGTGTTGTTGTACGACAGCAAGTTTATGAAACATCCAGGAAAATTGCAGATGCATTGGCTTTGTCTGTATCGCATTAGTAGCATTACTTCAGGAGGAGCGGTACAGTTGCAGCAGTTGGATGGGGCAATGCTCCCCAAATTGATTAATGGTAGCAGGTTGAAGCCCTATCGGTCGGGCTTCGAACAACGCGATGCCTGAGTCGCATCAAAAAAGAAGAAGAAGAAGAAGAAGAAGAAAAGCGTAGATTGATTGGTGGCAGGATGGCGCACCAACAAGGATGGAATGCAGAAGTAGGGAGGCTTCTGCCATAAGTACGGAGTGATCTGTGACAAGTAGCAGCATTGCGGCCGGGTCAAATCAGCAATAAATGACAAAAGTTAAAATAGTTAATTAACGGCGCTTGTTCGAATGATGGGCATTAATGGCGGATCTGGCCAATCGGCTGACATAATCAATGGCGGATTTGAGTCATTAATACATGATTTTGGTTTAATTAAGGCATTATTTAGTGATGATTACGGAGGCTTCGGCTGCAAGCTATAAAAATGGGTAGAAGTTGGTAGAGATTTTCGTTGTTAAGTGCCTGTGCAGAGCCGACAAGTATTGGCATAAGCTTGGTAAGCATAGTGGTGTGTTAGGCAAGGTTCTATTGAACTTGCAGAGTGTTTCTAGGTCGAAGAAGCTATCAGTTGTAAGCGCTGGGTATGTTATGCCACGAGAGCTAGAAATGGTGGAGATTACTAGCGAGGTTGAGTCTCCTTTCACTGGAATTGTAGTTGAGGAAGAAGTTGTGTCTGCGGGAGATGTCTATCTTGAGGCAGAATTTAGCCAACATGCCGGTAGGAGCATCAGTCGTCGTCAAGAAGCGTCGAGGGGGCCAGCATTCTGAGTCCTCGCAGAGCAAGAGGCAATTGAGATCATCCACCGGGGTGGTAGGAGAAGCTCACGTGTAGGCCAGGCAGTCCAGTCGTTGCGTTGATGAATTTTCCCCATGGGAGGGGCTGTCGGCCGTTCACATCCCTATGTATATCCTTCCCAGTCGGTCGGATGCAACCCCGCGTACGCTAAACCCGAAAAAGAAGTATGGTGTGAAGATGCCCGCGCTCCCTGCCAGAATAGAGTGCTCTGTTGATATTGGGTTGGCATTGATGTGCCTCCACTATGATGATCATCATATGGTGGCCTACCCCGACATAGAATCGGCCCCGTATGTGCCTGGATCACAACTCAGCGCGACACCAATTGTACAAGACTGGGAACGAGGATTGAAGCAGGCTGGCTTGTTAGGGATTATTAACATGCCACATTTTGGGCGACTGGCGGAAGTTAATGCATGCATGAAGCAGCTACTTGCGTGCTTCCATGGTGGTTCGTTATGGCTAGACAACAAAATTCCGGTCATTGTTGATTTAATTTCATACATTACCGGCTTGCCTAAAGATGGGGTTGACTCATCGCAGTTCTTCCAAGGGAAGGCGAATGACAAAAAGTGGGCGGTACAACTTGTAAAGAAGTATGGTTTGGTAACAGATGACCGTGGGTATCGCACCAGTAGTATTAATGATCAGGCGGTGCTCACCGGCACGAAGATTATATCCTGCAAGATGATCAGGGGTGGTCGTCCTAACCAGTGCAACTCAGGGCTTGTCGTATGTGTAGTACAATGTGCGAAGGGCATCCAAATGAACTGGTCCTTGTTTCTGTTGAATCAATTAGCAGAGGATGTTGCGGCAGTTCAGGATGCTGATCTTGATTGCATTTGTGGCTTGGAAGGAACCCGACACATACCAGGGCATGGAAGTTGAGGCTGCAAAAGAGCGGCGGGGTGCACACTATCAGAACTTATGGTATGTACGGGAACCTGAGCACCTCCAGGATTTCCAATTGTTATTCTGGCTCTACTGGGAGATGCTTGGAAATGCTATAGCGAAGGTACCGCGGATATCCGAAGAAACTGCGGCAAGTTTTAAGACAATCATGGAGTTTGTGGTTCGGCTGCATGCTATTTATGTAGAGGCAAGGCGTGACCCTGGTCAGCAATGGTTGCTGACCCCTTACAAGATAATGGCTGAAGCACTGGAGGCTATTGTGAACGACTGGCCAGCGGAATGGCGTGAACTTGTCACGGTTGCCGAGGTTGAGGCTGGCGGTCCAACGAAGGGTCCAGAAGATCATATATCGGCACAGGACCCACCCAGTCCTCATGATTCTGATCAAGAGTCCATCAAAACACCGACAGACGACGATAGTGACTGCGCCATGGAAGAGCACAGGAGAAAAGGGCGGCGACAATCAGTGGGTTGCCCCTGTTGGTGGAAGCGCACTTGGGTCGACTAATACACACAATCACTGATTCATCCACCGTAGCAGCTCATAAGATGATAAGGGAAACAAATGAAGGCTTCCACACGCTCACTGCTCGTGTGGACTTGGTACATGACATGGTTTCACGACGGGCACCAGACGATGCAGCAGCACCACAAGTTAGCACAATCAGCACTGAGCCATGGGTGAGGAATGTGGAGATTCCCCCGATTGCGATTGTGACTGACGACGAAGCTGTGAATGCCTTGATGCAGCAACTGAAGAAGGTGGCCATTAATGTGAACGCATTGCCAACAAAAGGGTTGACCATGATGTAGGAAACTACCAGCTGGGAAATGACAGACCGCCTGCGGGAGATCAGTGGCATGTGCGCATGATTGTAGGAAAGTGAAGACATTGCGAAGCGCACCATTGAAGAATTGACTAGCAGGGCTGCTTCCGCACAGTAGGCTATGGATGAACTCGAAGAACACATTAAGGGAGAACGGGCTGAGAAGGCACGCGAAATCGAAGGACTAAAAAGGGAACACGATTTCCTTATTGCAGAGAAGGCCCATATGTGGGACGACGGTGTATGAGTCGACCGGGCTATCACGGAAGCTTATCAGCATGTGCTAGAACCCACTGAAGAGGTGGATGTAATCCAACGGGTGCAGCGGCTGGGGGCTGCCATTGTCTAGTTGCGGAAGGAGAATCAAGCGTTGAAGGCTCAGGTGAATCCCGGTATGCCTCAAGTTGAAGTTGACGACAGAAAATGGGCAATTGAGGAGGTTGCCACTCAGCTGGAGGAGCTAGAAAATGCTGCAACGAAGCTCACGACTGACACTATGCAATTTTGGGGCCAAATCGTCCAGGATGAGTAGGTCGAACAACTAATGAAGGAATGGTAGGAAGCGAAGGGGCAGTTGGCGACGCTTAAAGCAGCAATGCGCGTAATTCCCACCATGGAGTAGGTTGCCAAGGTTATGGAGTTGAAAGATCTACAACAATGCGTCGCCAAGGCAGATGAGCGATAGAAGAAACGTGCTGCGCAGTTGGAGCATTTTCAGGATGTTGGGGGACAGTTCATGACCAAGGCAGGTGAAGCACTTCAAGTGGTACAGAAGCATCGCCAACAGGTGACGGCAAAGCTCACTACGCATCCATATGCAGAAGATGTGATCGACATTCAAGTGGTGGCTACAGAAGTCAAGGAAATGGTGATGACAGTCATGCAGCAGTACGAAGACTTCAATGTGAAGACCACAGAATACACCATGTCGAGTTGACGTGGCTCGAGGGTGAGCCACAAGATTATGTTGGTAGGCGGTTTGGTAAGGGAGAATCGCAGCATCGCCGATGCTGCGACATGTCAGACGAGGTCGCGGAAGGAAGAAGACTCTATTATTTTATGTATTTTTTGAGTCGTCTGTACCGTAATAGGCGGGTTTTTGGGTCATTTGGACCGTGTCAGTTAGATTTTGGGTCTTTTGTCCAAGAGTCAGTTAAGAAGTTGTTAGTAAGTGGACAAGCATTGTAAAGGCGGAAGCCTATATATAGACAAGAAGTTGTGGTTCATGATGGAGATTGCAGAGCTATCAAATGAGGTTTTTGTGCATATGTTCTGAGATCAAGAGATATTGCTGAAGTTTGTGATCTGCAGAGGCATTGTATTGGGTTTTTGCAGTAATAATATGATGTGATAAAACTATTCTGTGTAATCCTGGTGTGTCTTCTATCTTTTGATGGTAATGCAATGTTTCTTTGATGCAATAATCGCTTTATTGTTATAATCTGCTGCAACAATGAATGTTTCCATTAGATGATGCTATGAGTACAATAATGTCGAAGTGAATGCATAGATTTATCGTTGAATGTTGCAATAAGATTAAGTAGCGGATGCCACACACATTCTCCTTCATTCAACGGAAACATGGTTCCATCCACTCTCCCTTGATCGCCTTAGGTGAGACCTCATCTACTCTGCAGGTGTTGTTGGGCAGGGTAAAACCTGTTTGGGCCGGTGCTCAAGGAGATCGCGGTGGGTTGGTGTCGATAGTGATGGGAACCCCTGTCGATTGGGTTTGAGTCAACAGTAGTTAACATAGCATTCAATGGGAACTCACCATGATTTAGGATTAGATTCTAACTGTATGTTTGTCTCCAACTATGTGATTTTGGGAGTCCACTGTTTTTACTTTTCAGCTATAGATGCTCCAGGAGGTTTTTTATTTGAGTGGTGGTCAGTATTTTGGGATATATTCATTGCCAGCACTTATTGGTCAACCATCGACAATGTTTTAAATTGTCACACTAGATTAATTAGCAGACGGGTTGATACTTGGTCGATGAGCTAAAAGGTAGTCCATGTAATCGATGATTGAATGTTAAAATTGGCAATTTCACGATTAAAATGGTCGGCTGATGTTTAGAACACACAAAAATGTCCATCTCTACCCAAACAATGGGTTCTATGAAAAATTAAACATAAACACTAGTAAACCCTAAACCCAACAATTGAACTTGGTGCTTGTAAAGCTATTGAATTTCTTCTTATGACGTTTTGGGATTTCCTTCTTACAGTCCGTTAACTCGCATTCCCCGTCTATAGCCTGCACAGATGTAATAGTTGACATTTAAAGACAGTGGAGAAGATAGATGAGAGTATTTTTCGGTTACTGGGGTTTTGTACAAATGTTGCTGTAGTTTTCGTAAAATTCAGATTTTTGGCATATTTCTGAAGCCTTTATAATATGAACTTGTACATACTTTTCAGGACATTTATTTTCAGAGACTTTTTAGATAAAGGAATACAATCTAAGGATATGGCACATATGGTATCAATTCCAGGATACTTAAAACAGTTTTTTTATATCTAGGGTTTCCACGAGGATTAGCATGCACTATTGGCCAGGTTTGTCTTATACCATTTGCAAAAGGTATATCGGAGTACAAAGACTCCGAAGATATCTATACATTCGGAGTCTGTATGTATGCTGCGGGGGTTTGACTCAATATGGTCATTATTGTGTCGGTCATCAGAAATAAAATATGGTGATCAGTGTGGTCGTTAATGTGTCGGTCTACGACTTGTTGTCCATTCATGACCATCTCGGTCAAATTCTCTAGCTGCCATATCAACGGCCTGTGCAAAATAATATGGTTGGATTCAGACAAATTTCTGGATGGAGGAATTGAGAACCGATTGTTTGGTAGCATGAATCAGTCTGCAAGCACGTCTTCTCACAAAGGGGGAAGGCACTTCTTCAGGGTGGCCAAAGTGCAATTGGGAACCCGTAAAGCTTAAATAATTGATCATTAGATTTTATTTTCATTTACTACAGAGACAATTTCTGTTTTTTGTTAGAGTAAATTTTGGTCGTGGAGTGATTATGCTTTTGTCAATATAAATATTATTCTCACAATATTAAATGCTGCCATGTGATAGTTGTAAATAATGTTTTCCATCCTCGACCAAACCTCTGTCACTCCCATTACACATGACTGCAAAGCATGCAGGTTCTTGAGAATATTCGTGCACTGTCATAATGTTAATTTCGGCTCCAAATTTGTGTACGCTCTGCTTTACAAACTACGCGAATTTACAGAATCACGTCAGAGCTTCAATGGCCTATCGGAGCTTCCATTTAGTATTACTGATTTGCCATGTCGAGAATTTACAGAATCACGTCGTGGTAATGAAGCATTTTCAGACTATTTGCAGGTAACGTTAGTTCAAACTGATATCGAGTTCGTGTACAGAGAAAATCAAGAAACAACAAAATTTAAAAACCCTTGTTGAATCAAGCCACGAAAATCGGGAAAGGAAACCACGTGAAATTGGATTGTCGGCGTGATCAGGTCGTCATGCGCGAAAGCGGCAAAACACGCGGCAGGATTCCATTGGATCCATAGAGGAGGAATCTTTCCGAGGTGGAAGGTCACGCTTCTCCATGGTGAAACGCCTTTGGCATAAATATGATGGCGTGGCTTTAGTTGATGACCACAATTTTGATAATATATTAAGATCTTACCAACCTAACTCAAGTCAGGATTTTTGAGTGGTTTGTGTATTCTTGTAGTTAATCTTAATATTTCCTTAGGGTGGTAGTAGACAATTTGTAAATGGGGAAAACATATATTATTATGTACATGTACATAAGATTCTTATTTTTCATACGGGGGCTATAGACCACTTTTTAATGGATAAAAATGACAATTATATAACAATTACAATGAATTTATAGATACTTTTTTATTTATCTTGTGTATTAAAATTTATTTATTGATTTGAATATAATGAAAGTTTCTTAGAAAAACTAAAATCAAGCATATCATTATTTATAATTATTCTAGACTATTAAGGTATGTTTTTACCTTGAAGTGTCTTTCTACTAGGTATGGGTTCCATTGCTTAACTACATGCATTATGGCCCACATTTGTTTTTATTTAATGGATTTGAGTAAGTTCATTCCATCAAGTTGGAGGCTTTCCAAAGTATAATTGGTCTTGACCAATGAGAATAAGGAATTTTTCATCAGTGACCAAGATCCATTTCCCATGAGGGTTTATGGACCCTAAGGTTTCCATGGGGGCACCTAAAGGTAGTGGACAAACATTTGAGGCTTGCATTGCAATCCCCGCACACACATATGTGGATCAAATCCCACCCTCTTGTCATCCTTTTTTTTTGTAAGCTGCATAGTAAAATTATATTATAGTACAAAAAAGGTTACAGTCATCAGAACAGTCTAAATATAGCATTCTATAGCTGCTAATGGTGCCAATATTACAAAAAAGGCGCTGTAAACAAGCCTAAAGATGTGGACTAGATAGCCGCCGATCAGGAAAGACAAAAACAAGGAGTAACTCTGTACTAGATAGAGATAACACAAACAAAAATACTGAGCATCAAAACCAAGAGTGTTGTGCTCGTAACAAGCCACTTCATTAACTAGCTTCCACGCCATTGGAGTCATGAATGTCCTCAGAGATGGGGCAGGGGCCGAAGAAGTCATTTGTCCATTGCTGCTCCGGGAGCTTGATGGGCAGAGGCTCAGTTTTGCGTGGGAGAATCACTCCGGCCTCTTCCTTTCTGATGTGCTTGTATTGGGTGACAACAATGGTAGAGGGAACTGGGAAAGAAGTCCCAGGTGGGGAAGCACCTTGAACCACGACTGCTGCAAGAGAGTCAGGACCGGAGGTGTGTCCGAGAGCAGAAACGACATCCTCAGAAGTAGTGAGGCCCATGGAATCGTGTAATGAACTTCCGGCAGCTTGCACAACTACGTCAGTGATAGTGCCTTTGTTATGAACAGCAATCGCCTCCCCAGAGCCTGCAACAGGACCCTCCGGCCAACTCTGATGGCCAGGACAGGATGAGGAAACAAGGAGTATCTGCGACCTGTGAGGCTAGATTCCAACACCACGAGAATTTCATCCAGATGGACCATGTTGGACCTGGTGTCCATAATGGCCATCTTCGCCAAGTTCCAGTTTGTGAGCATCTCTTCCACTAAAGTACCAATCATATTTTTAAGAAGCCAATAGTGATTCACCTAAGTACCTGGGCTGCCGAAGGAACGGATTTCCGCAACTCTTCTCGACTCCCAGTCGTCTACTAGACGGCGAACTAGCATAGAAACGTTTTCCTTGTATCCAATGTTTGCAGGAATCTCCTTCTCCACATACGTCGTTTTGCCAGAGCCGCGCTTGGAGGTGCCTCGCGTGCGCTTCATGGCAGTGTTGTAAACTTCACAGGGGGACTGAGCAGGGGTCGAGCTTTCTGCAGTGGAAGCAGACAGTGAATAGCGGAGGCGAGTACTGACTGCAGGAGGATGAACATGGATCTTCATATCCCGGAGGGGGCCTTTGGGAGGGAGAGATGTCACACGAGAGTAATTAATGGTGAGGTGAAACCAGCGAGGGCGAGGGGACATAGGAAACTGGTCCAGCATTAATGCCACCCACTAGGCCATGTGGGAGAGGAGATCAGGAGCGTGCGAGGAGGCCAGCTGGAGAGTGGTCAAGTATATAGTAATGGTAGGCGTTTTGGGATAATCCCGGCCTAGGAGTTGGTGCAGGTGGGAGATGGCGTTTCTACTCCTGCGGTCCTGCTGGCAATCGATGTGTCACCCGAATCTGAGAGACCCTCTTGTCATCCTTAAGACTAGACACTTATTGTTATGTCTATGGCCAAAACAATTATGTTGCACACTAATCATTTCCCCTTAGCTTACTCTTCGTCCCTGCTCCCTCACCTACCCCAATGTGTCTCCCACTATCATTCTAGAGATGGATCTGGAAGGGAGGTCTCCCCCTCCAATCCAGGAGGAAACCACCTTCTAAGCACTCATCACCTCACTTGGAAAATATCTTACATAATCCCAGACCTTAATATTTGTAAAAAATCTTGAAGGAATTCCTAAAGTCAAGCATATTATGGTTTCCCTTTGTCTCAAATCCCTTTCCTTCATGGAATGAGGTCTCATTGGATAGTTTACAAGGTTGTTCCCATCTTCAAAATATGTGGACCTCTAGATGTAGAAAAACTAGATAGTAATGATCAAATGCAAACTATCATTCGTTTTCTATGGCCGAAGCTTCCATGCATTCCTCATTTCCAACTTAAGGAGGATAGAGATCTCATATTCAGAAATGGACCCTATTTTATGGGTTTGAGGGGATTATGCCTCAACAAATGGTCCCTAAATTTCGATCCTAAGATTGATGTGCTCTTTGTAGTCACAGTCTGGGTGATGTTACCCCATTTTCCTCTCCACTACTAGAATGATGAATCTTTAGGAATAATTGGCAATGCCTTGGGAAAATATATAAATAGATCCAATCCAAAATCAAGAATGCTTTCCCGTACTTGAATATGTGTGGAGGTGGATCTAAAAAAGGGCATTCTAGAAGAAATCAAGATCTACCTAGATAATTGGATCCATATTTGAAATATTGACTATGAACAACCACTTCAAATGCAAGATTTGTCATGAATACAGTCACTTTGTAGAGGATTGGAAGAAAGCTTCACCTATAGTAGCTCCAGTCATGAACAAAAATTGGGTCCAAATCCTAACATTCCTTTGACTTGTTAGGCCCCAAAAGGTAAGCCCCTGATCTCTAGTAATAAGTTAGGCATTCTTTCTTATACCAGAGATTCTAAATCCGCTCCCTTTTAGATTCCACATCCCCCTTCCTCTTACTTTAAGGAAGAAACCCCATCTACATGCATTTAAGGAGGCTCCCTCCTAGCTATAGATGAGCCTATATCTCCTCTAAAATATGTAGCAATCCCATCCTTTTTTTTTTATCTTGGTATTGACCCCCATTTACATCCTTTCCTTAATATTTCATTTGGATCTTGGGATGCCATAGATAAATTTAGAATTATGACTTGAGAAACAATATCAAGGAAAAAATTATCATTCTCAGGATCACGACGAAGATTTGTAGGAACAACGACTTCCAAAGAAACTTGGGTGGAAATATTACAAAGAAAAAATAGAATAAGTTGCAAATAAGGAAAATATTTTGGGCCTTGAATCTTGTATTGATAATATGATTACCAATGGAAACACACATATTATAACCAAGAGCTCTGGGATGTCGATAATGCCAAAATCAAGAGGAACTCTCAAATCTTATCTAGGTAAATAATGATTGTGGTCTTTTGGAATAGAAGACGATTAGGGAGCAAAGTTAAAATAGAATCTATGAGGGTCATCTTGTGATATGAATGCCCCACTATCCTCCTAATCCAAGGACAAACCTTGAGGAAATCAACATCCTAGATGATGGAAATAAAGTTTGAAGAGAACATGAAGGCTTAGCAATTAGTTATAGAGGCACCTTCGAAGGCCTCTATATGGCATGGAACAATAATGTATTGGAAATAAAATCAGTCCAAGCAATTCAATATTGGATCTTTTTAGAGCATAAATGTAGTACATTAGGTGAGTCTTACAAAATTATTAATAATTATGCACTGGTGCACTGCAAGGAGAAGAAAGAGTGTTGGTTCATTATTGAAAAAATGAAGGACAAAGTAAATATTGAATGCTCCATTATAGTAGAGGAATTCAATGCAGTATTAATATCAGAGGAAAAAAGAGGGGAGGGGGGGGTAATCATAGAATAGTACATAGAACAAGATTAACATCTAATCGCAAATTGGAATCTCATAAACATCAAACCAAAAAAAGGATGCTTCACCTAGACCAACATAAGATCAGGGTGTAGTCATATTTCCACCTAGCTTGACCATTTCCTTGTGAGCAATACCTTCCTTGATGATGATCTTAAAATAAACTCCAAAATCATTCATTTATCCATTTTAGACCATGAGCCTATTTCCCTCCATATCACCCAATGAGAAAACTACAACCCTCTACCTTTTCAATTCAATTCCCTCTATATTATGAATTAGAAATCGCTTGATATTAATACTATAGCATGAATAATGAAAATTGAAGGTTCAGGTCATGATTTATATGGGACTCAATTCTCAAAGACACAAAAAATATCTAAAAGAGTGGGAAAAGGATGACTATTAAAACCCAATTGAAGTAAGGAACAAGATCCAATGATAAATTGAAAAGCTACAATTAGAAATAGAGCACAAGGAGATAACCCCTTGTGCTCAAAATGAAGAATAACTCAACAAAAATATAAATTGGACCATTAGGATCAAAGAAGAACATTGGCACTTGAAATTGTGTAGCCTCTGGCTCTCAACAAGATACCATAAAAAAACCTTCTTTCATAATTAGGCTAAGGCTTGGCATGTTTGAAATAATGTTTTAGGTATTCTTGATACGTAAGGAGAAATATTAAACACCTTCGCATATATTAACAATGAAGAATATCATTACTTTAAGGTGCTCTATATGGATGGAGAAGAGGTAGATCCATAGTCTATCAGGATCATGCTATAGGGAATCCCAAGTTTGGTCTCATAGGAGGAAAATACAATTTTGACACAAGATATTGAAGATGATGAAATAATTGAGGCCATCTGGGTCCTTGAACTAGACAAAGTGCTAGGACCTAATGGGTTTTCAATATTCTTTTATCGTGCTTGTTGGTACATCCACTACAAGGAAAACACCTTCTAGAAGAGGTTTTGGAAAAACCTACAATAGAAAATCCATCTTTATCCATTTTTATTGGAGGTAAAGAGAGTGGAGTCAGGCGGCCAGAGGTTTTTGCAAATATTTTGTCTCTTGTGCGATTCTTATATCTAACCGCACCAATGCATTTAATTATTTACGGATACACTATATAGTCCAAATGTACTGCACAATTTAAATTTTGATTTAAAAAAAAAAAACTAAAACAAAATCATCGATGCTCCTAACACAAACATAAGAACCGGTGCATTTTAAAATAGGTGTCGACAAACTTATATATATATATATATATATATATATATATATATATATATATATATATATATATATATATATGAGGAGGTGGACAATGGAGGTGTGCAACATGATGTTTTTGCAGATGTTTTGTCTCTAGTGCGCTTAGAAATAACCTCACCATTGCATTTTATATTTCAAGAATGCATTGTATTGTCCAAATGTCTTGTTGGTTTAAATTTTGATTTTAAAATGAAATCATCGATGCGCCTAACACAAAGAAATATTGAAGCGGTAAATTTTCGCTACACTGAATTTTAGGTTTGAGAACGAGTTTTAAATAAAAGAAACATGAAATATCAACTTTATTTACAATAGCATCATTTTCACCACACACACACACACACACACATATATAGTAATCACTTTACAACTAGAAATAGAGTAACTTTATTCCATCATAAAAATATAAGTTTCATAGTACTTATCTCTTTACAGTTCCTTATGATCTCTAGAGGGGTGGATTCAGTGACTAATGCACTTACAAGAGCCCTGGATCGTCGTCCAATGGTATCTATCCAAAATTATCCCTAGCCTCATGTCATGCTTCCTTTTCACCACCAATTCTCCATGCCCAAGCCAATGTCCAAATTCCAATTAAATAGAAAATGAAGGTTATGTTACCAAAAGCAACACCCCTTTATTTTTTACATCACAACTTTTTGGTTATTACCCAACCACAACATAACCAATTAGTACTTTTAACTTTTACATGTTTTTTCTTATTTCATAACTTCTCTTTAACACACGATTACAATAATTGATCCATTTTAACTCTTTTATTTTGAATTCCTTCTCCATTTATTACATGGGAGAATTGTTCCATGACATTCTCTCCCCTTGAGTTGATGATGTACTCATCATCCTTGACCCTATCTGCATCAAAATTCAATATGAGATATATTCATGAAATTCATAAATCAACAAGCATTGGTAAGTTTAGTATAATATCAAACAAAATCTTATAATAACATAATTAAAACAAGTTATATTCCAAATATGAATGCTAGTGGTATCAATCACTATATGCCTCTTATTTTGAATGTCCCCAGCCTGTAATTACTGAAAATACTTTGATATCATTTTTCTTTTATAATTTTTTGTTTAAATATATATCTTAAATCTGGGTGAATATACACTTCACCTAAATTTCATAAGAATTCACTGCATATCACACACCATGTATTAAGCTATTAATCATAAAACACATGCATTGTGAATTTCATACAATCTTAAAAGAAATATTGATAATTACTTGTATACTTTAAATAAAACAATCACATATAATGTATCATTACAATTACATACAAATTCAAAAATTGAGCATTCCACCCCATACCATAATATGGTACTACCATTATACACATCACCATTTATTGTAGCATGATTAGAATATAATACTCTATCATCTACCTAAATATACTTCTTTTTAGGATTTGAGCATACCCCCAATGAGTATTTTTTTTTCCTGGAAAAAAAAGCGTAATTTCATTTCATCCTTAAGAGTACGAAATTACATTGATCGACACACTCATTTAGAGTGGTATATAGGACTGCTGAGTCAAGCATCCTGTTTAGAGCTGAAATAAACACAGATGTTCTCACTACGTGAGCATTAACATCTTATACATTGACATGCATAATCACTACATTTGTAACTGTTTGGTCTTTTTATACAAAAGAAGGCCTTTTATCAAAGTCTGTATTGTCTATTTACAGAATAACAACTTAAAAAAAGAAACCTGTCAAAACTGGGTTATAATATCCAAAAGGTCTGTAACTGCATAGATCGGCTATCATCATACTGTTCAAAAGAGAAATCTGTTGTGTCGCCAGAAGAGCAAAAAATGAGTTGACACGATCATTCTATGAATGGTCTATGGTAAAATGCTCGTCCAACTCCATCTAAAAATTTAGTAATTTTCCAAATTCCGACCCCCAAGAGCAGCCCTTCCTTTGAGGCCTTGTCCGCCTCGACATTGTTTTCTCGGTATATGTGCCTGTAATTAAAAGTTTCAAACGTGTGAGTGACATTCTGAATTTGTTCCAAAACTGCAACAATCCTCCGGTTGTTGCAATGATAAGAGCCAATAACCCATTTGATCACATTCAAAGAGTCTCCAAAGACAGAAATTTTACTGACTGATTGTTCCATAGCATAAGAAATTAGAAGTTTGAGACTGAGAATCTCAGCTCAGTTGTTGGTCCCCCTCCCAAAACCAAACGAAATCACATAGTAGTGAACAGGTGACAAGTAACAAATAGCCCCTCCCCCACATTGATCATTCTGACAAGCCCCATCAAAAAAAATCCACGGCTGGGTACGATCAATTTCCACGGGTTGAATAATTCTAGGACTGGAAGCATGGCGAATCCGCTTAAGGGCTAAGAAGATCCCACAGCTGTTAATAGCCACTAATGTCGGGAGTCCCATTTTATCTGTGAACAAACATTTGTTCTGAGAGAGCCAAATTCCCCAAATTACAACCGGAGGCAGAGCTTTAAAGGCATTAAAAGCAGGATTGTGTGTCCACCTTCTCAATGCCTCCTCAAGAGTGTTCCCAGCCAACTGAAATAGTACTTTTAAAATTCTAGAAACAATATTCCATACCTCCCTTGTGAAACTACAATGAAGAAACAAATGTAAAGCATTTTCCTCATACTGATTGCACATGTAGCATGTGCTAGGACCATGAAGACTTCTTTTCTGCAGAAAATCCCACGTCGGGATCCTATTAGCCAAGACACACCACATGAATAATCTAGCTTTGGGTGGGCACTGAAGTTTCCATAGAGATTTCCACCACCAAACCAGTTCTCTGTCCACATAGTTCTCACTTATCCACTGATACCCGAATTTTGGAGTATAATTTCCGGAAGGATCCCCATCCCAAATAAGATTGTCATCTTCTTGATTCAGGAAAATCTGGTCCCTACTAAGTGCTCTCAAATACTGTCTCATTTCTTCCTCCAACACCACATCTAATCCAAATGAATCAGCCCTCCTCCAAACAGGGCTTCCCATCCAAACATTCTCAACATCCGCCAATTGATTAAGAAAAAACAGATCTCGTGGCCTCAACTCCTCAATCAAGCCCACTGACAGTAAGTGTTGTGCTTCACATCCCACCCAGTGATCACGGCCAATCCTCACTCTGTGTCCGTTACCAACATCCCAGACAAGGTTTTGTTCAATCACATGAAAAGAAGACACCAATGCTTTCCAAATGACAGAGCCCCCTGTATGAGACTTGTGAGGGGACCTGATCCAATCGTCCACAGTATCAGGCTCAACATATTTCTGTACCATAACCCTAGCCCAGAAGCCTCCTGACTTAATTAACCGCCATCCACACTTAGCAACCAGTTCCTTGGAATGAAAAATATTCTTTAGTCCCCACCCACCCAAAGCTTTAGGGGCTGCAATTCTGTCCCACTTCACCCATGGAGTAACGTGTGCATCCTCCCTACCATTCCACAGAAAACTAAAGCATATTTTCCTTGCAGCTTCTAATATACATTTAGGAATCCAAGCAAGTGACATCCAGTATACTGGGATAGCTTCCAGCACAGACTTTACCAGGACTAGCCTCCCCGCTCGAGAAAGCCACCTGAAACTCCAACATTTTAACCTCTTTTCCAGCTTTTCCAAAAGCCAAACCCAGTCCTGTTTCAAATAGTCATTAGGCTTCAAATTGAACCCCAAATATTTTAACCCTTCCGAAAGAGTAAGAAGTATGAAGGGAAATAAATTAGTATAAATAATTAAATCCTCCTCCCTTAATAGAGAAATAGTAAGAGTGGATTTCCCATCATTTATCTCCATCCCAGTTGCAATAGAAAAAAGGTCCAGAATCTATTTGAGTTTGTCAGCATCCCTTATAGAACTAGAGCAAAAAAGCAGGATGTCATCCACAAAGAGAAAGTGTGTAAGAGAGATGCCCGGAGCCACCAGGATCCCTTCAAAATCTCCTACACATTTTGCTTCCTTAATAGCCCTACTCAAACTCTCGGCCACCAACAAAAATAACAATGGGGAAAGGGGACAACCCTGACGTAAACCACGTCCAGAATGAAAGAAGGGAGTCGCCGCTCCATTCATTAAAACATAGAAGGAAACAGTAGATATGCAGCTCATGATCCATCTTATGAAACCAATCTCAAAGCCTAAATGAGTAAGCATAAGATGAATATAAATCCAACTCACCTTATCATATGCTTTTGAAAAATCAATTTTAAGAACAGCTCCTTTCAGCTTTCTAGTTTTAATGCTATGTAAACCTTCCTGAGCAATTCCAATCGCCTCATGAATCTAACGCCCTTCCAGAAATCCAAACTGTTCCTCGGAAATATGTGTAGATAAGATAGGTTTGAGCCTTCTAGCAATCACTTTAGTAACAATCTTATACACACAGTTGCATAATGAAATAGGCCGAAAATCATTAAGAGTGGAAGGAGTATCCACTTTAGGAATAAGGGCAATGAAGGTGGAGTTAATGCTGGCTGGGACCCTGCCTTCCTTCCTAGAATCCTCAACAAGCTATAAAAGATCATCGCCTATAATATCATAAAGAGCTATAAAGAATTCTATTGTCCACCCATCAGGCCCTAGGCTCTTATCCTTCTGAAAACTATCCAAAACCGCCTTCAATTCATCCCCTAAAATAGGATCCATCAGCTTCTTGTTATCATCCACTTCAACAAACCGATGGAATAGTTGTGCTACCCTGATGACCTCTTCAATATTTACTCTCTCACTGGCTTTGAAAAGATCCCGGAAATGAGTAACCCCAACATCAGCCAACCCTTCAAAAGTAGATAGAGAATTACCTTATAAGTCCTCAAGGCTCCAAATAGTATTGACAGATCTTCTTCCTTTTGCATAAGCATGAAAGAATTTGGAGTTTTCGTCCCCACTTTCCAACCAAGTGGCCCTGCTCTTCAATCGCCATGCCTCCTCATTCTGCAGAAGAATCATGTTCCTCTGATTCTCCAAATGAACCAGATGGTCCTTAGTTGTCTGAGAACCATATCCACCTCCTGAGTCTTCAGAGATAGAGGATATTTCTCCTTTAATAGTCTTAAGATCCCTATCATCCCTAATCCTCTTCTCTGTAGCCCATAATTTAATAGGTTCCTTGAGTGTTCTAATATTCTTCGCAAAGTGGAAAGTTGCAGAATGGACCGACCCCGGATGATAAGGAATCCAATGCTTCTGAAAAAGCTCAATGAAAGTAGGATCTTCCAGCCACACCTTATTTTTTTTTAGTAGGCGCATGAGGTTTAATAGGGTCGGCCTTCAACTCCAGAAAAATTGGTTCATGATCTAAGTTTCCCCCCGATCCAATCCATTGTCGAACAAAGAATGTTGACTCCATAATCTGCTCAGACAGAAGGAAATGGTCCAACCGCTTTGCCACTCTATCTAAACCAATTCTCTTGTTTCTCCAAGATGGATTTAATTGTACAGGCTCCACATCAATCCAATTGCCTTCAGAAAATTTCCTAATAAAGAAATTTGTAAGGGGATCCACATGAGAATGTGGCCCCCAAATCTCAGCATGACCCAGAGAAAAGTTGAGATCCCCCCCCAAGATCACAGAATCCCCTCTAAGCAACTCTCTATCCACCAAAGAAGTCCAAAACGGTTCCCTTTTGCAATGAGGTCCATAAATGTTTACAATAGTGAAAACTCTGTCAAAATCCAGAGATTTACAAGAAATTCCCAAAACCTAATGCAACCCCTAGAGAGAGGAAACGCAGACCTTAGCTTCGTTCCAACCAATCACCAAACCTCCGGAACGACCCCTAGCATCTGAACCCTCAAATCCCCACCCTAGGAACCAAGCCTTTAACCTGCCAATAGCTTCATCACCACCACACATAGTTTCTTGTAACATCAAAACATCGGGATGCTCAAGGTGCAGCATCCGTCGCAGCACTAGTCTTTTGGAGGGACCAACAAGACCTCGACAATTAAAGGACATGACCTTCATCACAACCCATCCTTATGGGCATCCACTGCTCTAAGTGCCCTTTCAATTGAGAGTTGTTTGCCATTCCTAAGATCCGAGCGAGCTCGGGACTTAGCATGAGAGATGAAAGACTTCCTTCCTCTGGTTCTAAGTAGTTTAGGTTTTTCTTTCCCTAACCCTCCAGCCGTGGATTTGTTCATAGAGCGCAAAAAGTAACTGGACTCTGAGGATCCAGTGGGTGAAGAAGGCTCAGGAGAGACTTGCTGAAGGACAGGGTTATCAACAGGAGTTACAATGGGAGGACATTCTATCAGAAGAGTTTCCATAACAGGGGATAAAGCAGCAGGACATTGGGGAAGCGAAAAGGATGCCAACGACTGTGAGGAAATATGTAAATTCCTAAACCCATCCACCCAATCAAAACCAGGAAAAGATAAGTTCTTAAAAAAAAAACTGAAAGAAGGGTTTGAAAAGGGAAC
Organism: Larix kaempferi; assembly: GCA_027924585.1. Lineage (NCBI taxonomy): Eukaryota > Viridiplantae > Streptophyta > Pinopsida > Pinales > Pinaceae > Larix > Larix kaempferi. Next base: position 1,956,486 of record BSBM01000410.1, on the reverse strand, counting down.
AGAAGAAGTACCAACTGCTATGTCTGATGACCGAGTAAGAGAAGGCAGAGATACCTCCGGAGCAGTGATCAGTGGCTGAAAGAGTTCGGACTCTGCAATGCCCACGTTAGCACCCACCACCGGTACAGTGCCATCCTCCACCATAGTGCTATCTTTCTCCACTATCCCCGTAGGTACCTCCACAGAGGTACGTTCAATCTCATGCTGACCCAACAAATCATCTTCCAATACCACCCCTACCTCCTTCTCCACATACCGACGTTTCAGAGAATTGCCAAATTTCATATGAACCGGCAAAGAGCAATCAATGGATGGATGCCCATATTCATGGCACCGTCTACAACGAAACGACACATTTTCATAATCCGGGGTTTGTGCAAAGGTGTAAGGCCCCCATTTTAAATCCATACCATCAAATAAACCTTCGCTGACATTAATACTTACTAGAATTCTCGCCACCTTATGAATCGTTGTTGCCTCAAAGGAGAAGTCTGCATCCAGATAACTGCCCAATAGGTTTCCAGTCCTCCGAAAATATTCCTCAGCCCAATAATGTAATGGTAGATCCGGTAACCGAACCCAGAGCGGTATTGTGTCCATTCTTTCTCGACTAGCGTCGAACAGCGGATTACACAGCTTAAGTAGAAGCGGAACCTTGAAAATAGACCAATTCATGCTCAATGCCCACTGAGCATGGGCGTCTGATGAAAAATGAAAGGAAAACCAGCCTCCAAATAGACCCACAACCCGAGGGACATAACCACAATGGCCCAGCCATGCCCCGGAAGCCCACTGTATCACCGATTTGTGGCTCACCGACTTACCATACACCCTTCCAACCAGCACCGACTTAACCATCCCTATAATCTGCTGGAAGCCAATGTCTTCACCAAGTGCGTAATTCGGAGCTTTGCCCGTGTTTTTGATCCACTTCCTGCGAGTCTTCACTCGAAGGTCTTTATTCTGTAACCCCTCAAGACCTTCCTCGCGACCGAAAACCTTCTATACTGAATCCCCAGATGGGCTTGAAAATCCACGTTGTTCCACCGAGTCCAAATGCATTGCTACGTTATCACCCTGGGAAACACTGTGACAATACCCTACCTGTAAATCTGCCCTAGTTACCGACGCAGCACTGGTATCCCGCACTGGTGATTGAATGTGTGAGCCACCCGAAGAATTTAGAAAATCAGGTAAATCCCCTAACCCTGAACTTAATGGATCTGGTGAGAAGGAGCTGAAATCCTTGATGCCCCAGATACTATCACAACGAACCTCCAGCACTAAACCGACGCCAGACCTATCCCAAAATGGTGAGAACGGCTGAGAAGGCGAGGTTGCAGACTCTAGAATAGCACTAGTGCCAGGAAGGGGAAAAACATCAGTCGGTTGGCATACAGCAAAACCACCACCCCCGAAACCACCTTCACCATTCAAATCTCGAAAGGCGCCAGGTGGCGAGATCCAGATGTCACGATGCCTCAATGTGTCGTTGCCATAGTCCACCTCATCGAGCTGGTCCATACCTGGAAAACCGTGAAAACTTTCAGTGGAGAGAATAGGGTTGAACACAGGTAACAGTAAAAAAAAACTTACAAGTGTAAAGAATGTTAAGCAGTCATCATAAACCGCCTAAAAGGAAACCTTGGAAATTGTGCAGCACCACTGACACGACTGATGGCCTGCTGCCGCCTGCAGTGGGCTGCACATTCACCTACGAACGATGTTCATGCCCTAAACGCCATCGCCTCCGTTCCTTAGGGTTCCAGGGAAAAACCTCTTTCCATCATCCCGTGCCCATGCATCAAAACCCCCAATGAGTATTTTGTTCATGTGGACTCAACAATTAATAACAACATAATCATGTTATTAATTCCATGGTTTAAATATATCTATTATCACACAATTATCTTAATGAAATATATCAAACCATAGATAAAAAGAGTTAATAAGTATTTGAAAAACATCCACCTAAGACAAAGTACTAAGATGAAACCCACTTTTAAATGCAAATTACATTTAACTTTCCCAATACCTCCATCACTCATTCCATTATTTAATACAACTCTCTTTTAGCTATTCTTCCAGTCGGGATAAGATAGATCCTTCTAATATTATGATCCCTCGTAAAATTAATTTATATTCATAGAAAGGAGGATCTTGGACATGGTATCACTAACAGACCATTGAGTAGTGGCACAACTATTATAATTTTCTCAACCAATACATTAGAAAATCTAGCAATGTGTTGGATAACCTTAGCATAATCTTAGCATAATCCTCATGACTTTCACATACCACTACATTTTTCTTTTTAAACAATATATTCACACGAATCTCAACCATTCTACCTCTTCCAATGATGAGAGTGATCTACACTTTTATAAAGGAAGGAATAAAAACTAACCTTTGGGCTCACAAGTTTATTCAAGGTATGTAACCCATTCCAAAATATTGGTACTTAGATAAAGAATCCCGAAGACAAATAAGGAGTTGGGCTACTCTTCAAACTCATTTATATGAATAATTTTTTTTTATGGGGAAATTCGATGAAGTCAAAGCTACACTAATGTTCACTAAGGAGGCCTCGTTCGCTGACATGTTGCAAAAATTGAGTAATCCTTCTATCTAGCCTTATCATCAATAATTTATGAGCTTAAAGATAACAGTCACGAGGGTGGATTCTCCTCTATATTGCAGAAAAATCAATTAGTATAGGGATGATGCGAATGATTTAGAAAATTTAAGGCACTTATCCTTCAAAGAATTAGAAGGGACTAGCACTATGCATACAGAACAAGGATGATGACTATTCATGCTAATGTTGTGTCAATGCAACCTAGTTTTTCTAATCAACTTTTTGGCTTATTAATTTATATGTTGAAAGGGTATGGGAGAGGGGGCAACCTTTCTTAACTCTAATATTACAATTAATATAGTTTGACTAACCCTCTGTGTTTGTTTAAACTTGCCAATAACATTCTCATATAATGTTATTACAGCAGCTCTCAACTCGAAAGGAACCTTTAGCTTTTCTAATCTAGTCCATATGTTATTTCGAAGGATTGTATCGAAATATTTTCTAAAGTCCACATAGCTCAACAAAAGAGAGAAACCTTAATAGAATTTGAATTTAAACCCATTACTCTTTATAAACCAATCACATAACTCCATATCCTTAACGAATTTATTTTAATGTGATCTCAAATTGGAGTTTCTCTATAACTTTAAGGTTGTCTAAAATTTGAAAATAAATTCATATTTCATAGTTGGAAAAGGATTAGTTCATAGATTAAAACTAAGGACTTATCCTTAAACCATATATTTATGTCATGACTGATATCTACATGATATAATTTGGGATTACGACAACTTAATCATATCTTCAAGCATAATTTGGGATCTATATGCCACAACTAAATATTAACATGTTCTAATTATATAATTATATTAGACACATCAATCTATACATCAACAATGAAATTTCCTTAGTTTTAGGTTCAACATGATATTTAGAGTGATACTCATTGATCTTATTATAAATTGTTTTCATACATTGTTGACTATCTATTAGTTGTCTTACTTCTTTAGTAGACTTGAAACATGCATAGAATATTGTTATTGTTATTAACATGAAATAAGACTAGTGAAAATAAGCTTGAATATTTTGAGATTACATCACTAAATGAAAGTCATTGTTGCTTCCACTACTATTGATATACACAACTCAAAACTTATACTTCCTTTACTATTATGAATACATAGGAAACAAAGCATAGACCATTTAAATAGTAAAATATGACCATAATACTATGTTGCATGTATTCATACATTAGAAACTCTAAATAATTATCTTGACCCATGAAATCACATGTAACTGTTTTGTGCTAAATCATAAATACTTCCAATATGTGATCTCATATTTGAGTGATTCAATATTATTCTTAGAATGCTGAATATTTTTAAATGATGGACTTATATAAAGTGGTCAAAGTGTTGATATATATATATATATAGAGAGAGAGAGAGAGAGAGAGAGAGAGAGAGATTTTGTTACATAATTTACACGCACTTTTCCCCATTTGAAATTTTCTCTATCCTCAAAGAAACTCTACTCTCTCTCTCTCTCTCTCTATATATATATATATAATATCAATCAATTAAATTAAACAGTCTTATTCCCTGGATTTCATATTTAATTCCTATACCAAATAAAACATTCTATACTTTTGTTTTTAGATTTATAGATTTCAATTGTTGTTATTTATTGTTTATTTAAAACAAAGAATGAATTACTGACATTTAAATAAATATTTTTTCCATTCACATAAAGTGATAATTTATTTTAGATATTTTAACTCCTAATAATTCTCGAAAATATACATTCACTTTTGAAAGAATTTCTTTATTAACATTTTCAAAATATACAAATGGTTTGTATGAACTTATCTCTTTATAATCTCATCTGAACTTTGGAGGAATGGCTTCGGTGACTATCACATAGACAATATCCCTGGATCTCGTCCACTGGTCTTCATTCATATCCCTAGATCTCATCCACCGGTCTTCATTCATATCCCTAGATCTCATCCACTGGTCTTCATTCAGAAAGGGTATATATTTTTATCATCGTCCAACAGTCTCCATCCAAAATATAGCCTTGTCCTCTTGTCTTTCTTTTCATCGCTATCATTCCCCATACCTTTTCTATGTGCCTCGTCTTAGATATCCTTTTTTCTGTTTTTATCTAATATCAATCAATTAAATTAAAAAATTAAAACATAAGAAATTAATATAGTCATCATTATTTTTCTTTACATTGATGATATTGGCTTTATGGCGAAGACTCCGTGATCTCCACAAGCACTGCAACATTAAATAAATGATAAATTGAGAGTTGAAAATGTATTATGAACTTGGAAACAATTGTAAACCCATGAAACTTTGGCTCTGGGATAAGAAAAAACTCTTCTCTGAGACCTCGGTCACTCCTATTATCTTATATAATATGTTAAGTTTGGGGTTGTGGAATCTCTAAAGAATCATGTAAAAATAAGTGTAAATACAAAGAATTTTATAACTAATCACCTCAAAATTTAGGGAAATACAACATGTGAAAGTATTTCCTCATTGAGCACATGCAGCGCCCTCTACCAAATTTTAAGATAAATAAAAAATTATATTTTCAATGACAAAAACATATATTTATATAACTCTCAAATTTGAACCTAATTAAAATAATTATAAGATCTTGAAGTTATTTTTGTATATGAGAACTCCCTTGATAGTTATGGTAATTGATTCGGGCACTGAATCTTGAACATCTTTGTACTATTTGATTCACATGAATAACAATAGTAGTTTTTTTTGGCTGGAAAAAAAAAATTATAATATTTTCACTTTTACTTTTAACTTTTTATTATTAAAAATGTCTTTTTTTTCCAAAAAAAATATTGTATAAAATAAAATAAATCAAAATACTTCTACCATTTACAATACCTTTACTTTTAAATATATCTTATCAAAATATTAAATTTAAAATTAAAAAAAAAAAAGAGAAAACAAAAAACTTGAAACAGAAATGTTCAGCCTAGTGGAGATATCCACTAGGCGCTTTACCTCTCGATTGTCTAGTCAAGCCTTTAACAGGTCGAGTTCACAGTTGGTATCTAGGGGTCGATTCCCCATGAGGTTATCGATCCATATGTTTATGGTTTTTCCATTACATAGGATCCACGTCAAATTGGACTAAATAATTGTCGATGGCGATTTTATAAGCCTCCATATTGACGATACATTTCTATCCGGTAGGGGATTGTCAACACATTGCTTTCTGGTCCCTGTAAAATCTTTTTATGAAGAGAATTCTTCCACCATTCTCGTTTTCCTGTGATCATTATCATCTTAGCCCCAAGAGCTTTGTTCATGATGGCAAGATCTTTACTCCCCAATCCTCCTTGCACTTAGGATCCATTAAAGTGTTCCATTTGACCAGATGGAATGTTTTCCCATTAGTTCTCCCTCCCTACCACAAAAAACAGTGCATTTTCTTGGTGATTTGATCAATAATTCCCTTCCGTGCCATAAGGGTTGAGTATTTTTATATAGCTAGAGATGAGAAGATAGATTTAATAAGAACTATGCATCCATGTGACTTGAGTTAGTTTGCTCTCCATTTCTTGAATTTTTCCTTAATTTTTCTCGGAATATCATTTTAAATTGATGAGGGCATTGAGGCGAGGGAGATGGGAATTCCGGGTAATTGAAATTTCTCCACAAGTTGGTGTAGGGGAACCCAAGGACTCTGGCTATTATTTGGTAGAGGGCACTGCATGGGTTAGGGAAATACAACATGTGAAAGTATTTCCTCAAAATTTGGTAGAGGGCGTTGCATGGGTTGTGGTCACTAATCACTTTGCTATTTGACACCCATCTTAAGAATTTTCCATAGGATTGCGAGTTCTTTTAGATTGAGCATGTATTATAAGCAATGTTCTTTTCTCTCATCTCTTTCTACTTACTCCCATAAGGGTTGGCACCTTTTTTATTTGGTTATTTGTTGCTACATTACCTTTTTTTGCTTGCTTCTATCCATTGCTTGTTGTAATTGTCTTTGTCATGTCGATAGCATGCGAATCATTCACATTAAAGAGGAGGCATGTACTTAAGTGTTCATTGTTTTTTTGTAATTAAGTACATATGGGGATTTAAACTTGTAACCTTCCATTTACAACTTCTCAATTCAATTACTCATTACCAATTACTCTACACCCTGTGTACTTAAATGTTCATTGATTACTTCTTATCTTCCCCTTTGGTTACTTCTATCCATAAATCCCCTTGTGTACTTGAAAACACATATGTTTACAATGTGCATCTTAGTGTTCTTTAATCCTTAAACTTGAAAAAGATCAACTAAAATATTAGAATTTTTTTTAAGAAAAATAAACATTTTACAATTTACTAAATCCACATTAATCTTATTTGAGCAATGATTGATGTTATCACATTCCCTTCCATAACTTACCAACTCACAGAATAAGGACATGACATGTTTGAAATCCTTCATAAATTTATACCTGACAAAACTTATGTTCAAAATTCTTCATATAAATTTTAACCCTCTAAAACTCCCATACCATTCGAATTCATACCTCACAAATAGTTACAATGACAAAGGATGAATGAAACAAATAAACTTTGAGAAATTATTATAATTCATTTTATTAACATTAACAAATAACGATTTATTGGTTATTTTAATTAAATGGATGTAAATGTACTACGGATACACTTTTAAAGAAAATCTATAAGGAATCAGAAATAAGTGCAATGCATGCAATCCGATAATAATGTGATTTATTTATATTGATTTAATATCTTCATTTGGTGCCATCTTGAATTCACATCATGGGACCGAATTCTCGATTGAGACTTGAGAGTCCACATGCTCCTTGCCGAATTCTCGATTGAGACTTGAGAGTCCACATGCTCCTTGTGCTTAACATCCATGATGTTCGGATTAATTTGTGATAAGGAAGATATAACCTTTGATGGCACATGGTGGAGAATGTGTTACAAAATGAAAAATGGATTATAAATAGTAGACATGGACTCGCATGAAGATGAATTAGCGAAGATTATAATCAAATTGTTGTTTTTCCTCTTCTAGGTATATCTAATAGCTTGCAAGCGAGATATACTAGTAATTTGTGATACTTGGATGGTTTTGAACTTGTAACCAAAAATAATACAAATTCTTAACCATTAAACTCACCCAAATATTCATAATAACTATAATATGCCCACCTTTCTAACAACATACAAACTTAATTTCTTAACGCAATCCTAAGAAAGCCACGCCTATCAATTAATAAAAAAAGCATGTGCAAGTGCGTTGCCTAGTCTGCCAAATCGAACACATGTCATATAGCACTCCAAAATCAAATAGGCTACTTAACTTAACGGAACGCCGCCGCACGGGAGATTAAAAACCCACGTGCGAAACCGATCCCACGTGACTTGAAGTTGAGCCGCTAGGAAGAGACGAAAAGCACAATCGCTACTGACTTCCACAAGCGCCCTTTATGATCAGTTTCCAACGGGGCCTTTATAATCTCAGGAAGACCACAGCAGTCGTAGACTTGTATCCGCTCTACACAAAACAAAATCTCTCTGTGAATTGAGTTAAGACTCCGGACGAAATGGGATTCGAACTTGAGACGGGAGGATTCGAGGGGGAAGGATGGGTGAGGGGTGCCACTATTGGGGTCGGAGCTTCTGGGACAGTTAGTCTGGCTATGAGCAGCTCTAATGGCCAACTCTTTGCAGTCAAATCCGCAGATAGTTTTAGTGTGGCTTTAGACAATGAATACCAAATTTTACAGGGCCTGGATTCTCCATACATCGTGACCTGCCTGGGACACTGTTACAGCGTCGAGAACTGTACAAAGCTGCACAATTTGTTCATGGAGTACATGCCTGGCGGCAGCGTAGGGGATCTGCTAATTAAGTTTGGAGGGAAGCTCGAAGAATCTGTGATCAAAGCCTACACGCATGGCATCCTACGTGGGATCGATTACCTCCACAGACAGGGAATTGTGCATTGTGATATCAAGGGAAAGAATGTTCTTGTAGGTGCCAGTGGTGTAAAGCTGGCTGACTTCGGCTCTGCCAAGAGGCTTGGTGATAAGGAGGATGGGGTGGCCTTCCAATTGAGGGGAACCCCTCAGTGGATGGCACCAGAGGTGGTGAACCAGGTGGAGCAGGGGCCTGCTTCTGATATTTGGTCTCTCGGCTGCACTGTGCTGGAGATGGCCACTGGGAGGCCTCCGTGGAGCCAAGTTTCCAATCCCCTTGCTGCAATGTATAGGATCGGATGCACAGAGGAACTGCCTGAGTTGCCTGCATTACTTTCACCTCAGATGCGGGATTTCTTAGAGAAATGCTTTCGGAGAGATCCCAAGAAGAGGTGGACCAGTGTAGAGCTGTTGAAGCATCCTTTTTTAAATGAGGTCTGCTCTGCCATGGATAAAGAGGAGGTAATTAGGGGTCCAGTGTCCCCAACCAGTAATTTGGATTTTGGGAATCAAGTATGGGATTCCTACTCTTCTCTTACAAGTATCCCAAGTCCAGGAGGGGAATGCAATGCAATAGCTGACAGTAAAAAGTCAATTGAGCAATGCACAAGGCCTTCTCCGAGAGACAGATTGATGGCACTAGCCGCAGCTTGTGAATTTGAAGTTACTGACAGCCCTAATTTGTTTGCAAGCCCTCCTAGTGAGTGGATTGTCGTGAGATCTTCCGGTGACAAATCTCCAACTTTCGATAACCGCCTGTCAAAATCAGACAGTAATGCCTCCTCCATCCAGGAGTTCCCATTCATAGAAGAAGAATGCAGTGCCAGCTTGGAAGTTGTTAGCTGGGAAGAGTTGCCCCAAAGAGGTGAACTAGATGAATGCTTGCATTCTGCAGTTTCTATGCCACAGACTCAGCATGAATCATCTTCCAGCATTTGGTCTGACACTGTGCAACATGACTTGTTTTTGTGGTCACCGACAGCTCATTTGACTGATCAAACTTCGGAATTCTATGGATATTCCTCCCAAAGCATTGCTTATTTTGATTCTGACATTCAGAACAGGTCCGTTGTAGGAGAAAAGTTTTATATTTTTAATAATATGTCCTCTACTGCTGAGGCGGGAGCAGATTGCTGCCCCTGTTGTAACATTTCCACTATACTGTGTTGTCATCGAAGTATGATAAAGGGGAAAATGTACATTGGCTGCAGAGCAGATGAATTTTGTTGTAGTTTTGATTCAAAATTAATCCCAATTGAGTTCACTTGGTTACGTATATGATTTCTTGATTTGTGATATTGCTTGCATTTCATTGTTGTTGTTTGTCTGATTCCTCTTGAAGATATTTTTGTGTTACACAAATCGTCATATATATCATCTCTCCATTGAGACTATCACCTTGATAACTCACTGCACTAGCTACATATATATCATCTCTCCATTGAGACTATCACCTTGATAACTCATTGCACTAGCTAGAAATAACCCTGCTCTTTTTAGCCACTTAGGTAAAAACTCTAGAGACATTCTCTAGGTACCCTAAGAGTTAACTCTTTACCAAAAAATAACCCTGCTCTTTTTAGCCACTTAGGTAAAAACTCTAGAGACATTCTCTAGGTACCCTAAGAGTTAACTCTTTACCAAAAAGTTTGAACAAATAATTTGATGGGAACTAAACCTCACACAAACCAACTACTCTATATCTCATGTTTTACCTAACGTCTCAACTTACCAGTTCACTGTTCAATGGAATTTAAATAACCAACTACTCTACATCTCATGGTTTACCTAACGTAACCAACTACTCTGCATCTCACGGTTTACCTAACGTCTCAACTTACCAGTTCACTGTTCAATGGAATTTAGGTAGAAAGAGCAAAACTTACCTCTACAATATTTAAAGTTATTATCTTACACTAACCCCTAGCTACTTTCAATGCCTAAACTAAAATTCTCTATAAAATCTTCAAAATATGAGCTAGTATAAAATCTTTACCCAGACACACTTAGTCAGTCTACTTTCTAATTTTTATTAATAAAAATACCATATAAGCATCTACTGAGTTTCAGCTTAACTTGATTATGGAAAAAATAAAAATAAAAACAATTTCCAGCCATGCTGGGCTGTCTGAATAAAACATGTATGCATTAATGTAATGTCAGGTATTGTGGAAGCAATAAATATCTCTGATCAATCCATGTTCTCTAATTTTATCTTGTACATGAGAGGGCCAAAACATTTTGTATCTGAGTAGTGATTTTTTCGGCTCAGTGTTAGAGCATTGGTCTTTGGGCCAGAGTAAGAGCAAGCGGAAGGTCGCGGGTTCGAGCCCCGCCGGGACCAAAATTGGTTTTTATTATTTACGCTTGCACAAGCCGAAGGTCGCGGGTTCGAGCCCCACCGGGACCAAAATTAGTTTTAATTATTTACGCAACTGTTTTTCATAATTAGACTGTTAGCTTTTCATGAATCACGGTTCTTCAGGGAAAGTTAGATACAATGAATTATTTGGGTTGCAAGTTGCAACGAAAAGTTAGGATCACAATGCGAGGAGACGAAAAGTTGGACTCCGTAAAGTTAGTTGGCGAAGACGAGAAGTTAGGATGCGAAATTCTATGGAATTTTAATATTCTGTCAAAAGGTAGTGGACCTTCTTTATCTTAGATTTTTATGCAGATTGGATTTGGAAAAGAGAGCTTTCTTCCTTAATGTTTCACATCTAATGTTGTGAAAATGTTAGTAAAATGTTTACCAAATTGTGTGCGAAGGTATATGCCATGAAATAATACCCCTAAACTTGACTCTCGAGTAGTTGTATTTGGTTTATTCCTTTTATGTTTCTCTTTCTTTGGTCTCCTTTTTCAAATTTTAAACTTTTGTGAGTGGTGGAGAAATGAACAATTGTCTTGATACGCAAATTTTAGACTTTTCTTTCTCTTATGACAATCTTTCATCTCTTCATGTGTATTGAGAGGTTGTTCTCTTCTTCTTTACACTCTAAATTCTATTTTTCTTCAATGTTTTTGTTCTTTCTTATTCAAGACTTCATAATAGTGTGCACATACATGGTTTCATTTCGAGGTAAATGCTTTATGTTGATTGTGTTGTGTTTCAAGTGCCTTCTTTTCTTCATATTGATTGTTTGCTTTAATGGTTCCTTTAGGTAGCTCGTTGGAAATGGTTGCCCATTTTTCAGTGTTTGTCAAAGTGGACATATATATGCACATATTGTAGTTAGTTTATTGAGATTTTCTCATGGTCTAGCCCCTAAAGTTGACATCTATCATCTAGCGTTTGTTTGATTGCCCCCAAAAAACCTTTTTCTAATTGATTTTAGTGCATATTCATGCTCTTGAACATTAGTTTGCCATTGGAGCCCCTATGTTTAGGAACATACTAACATTGTTTATGATAACTTGGAAAATTGGATTGTCCCAAAATATTAGCAGCATGTGTCAACGCTGAATCAACAATATAATTTTTTGAGGATGTTCTTCTGAAAATTGAAATTGAGTGTTTAACCGTTCAAATAGAACCACCTTTGGCTTATGAAGTAAGGGTTGCTTCTAAAGATAAGAGCATTATCCTCCTTCAACTAAAACAAGAAAGAAATATATGCTTTGCTACAAAGAAAATAATTTAATGATCCCTTCGTCAAAGGAAGCTAATATTCTTCCAACAAAACCTTGATTACTTTATTAATTAGCCAATTCCCCATGAAATTCTTAATCAAACCCTTTTTTGCAATGAGTTCCTTTCACCTAGGGAATGAGGTTGTGATTTTTATTTTGGTGACATTAGTGAGATTCCTTACAAAATCTTCAACAATTTTTCTTGTATGTTTCACTCACTTTGAAACCTCTGCAATTGCAATTGGGGCTTGGATGTATGCAACTTTGAGGTACTATCCACCCTTTCCTCAACATATATTTCTATTAATGTCGTCTTCTTCCTCCTCTTTTGGAAATTCTTTGATCACTTCTTAGGGTGTGATTTTGTAGTCCTCCTCAATGTGTTCCTTTATCTTGCAAGCCTTGTATTGCCTGATAGAAGGTTTATACCTCACCTTTGTAATGTTGTATTTGAACCTTTTCCCACCCAATTTTTGTCACACTATTCCAGCTATTATATGTTGGTGTGTTAGCCCCTTTTACTTCTTCACCTTTGCATGCATCTAACAACATAAGCCTCTTATGATGGATTTCATAGAGTGGCGTCACTTTGTCATTTGACACCCATCCTAAGAATTTTCCATAGGATTGAGAGCTCTTCTAGATTGAGCATGTATTATAAGCAATGCTCTTTTCTCTCATCTCTTTCTACTTACTCCCATAAGGGTTGCCACCTTTTTTATCTGGTTATTTGTTGCTACATTACCTTTTTTTGCTTGCTTCCATCCGTTGCTTGTTGTAATTGTCTTTTTCATGTCGATAGCATGCGAATCATTGACATTAAAGAGGAGATATGTACTTAAGTGTTCATTGTTTTTTTGTAAGAAAGTACCTACGGGGATTTGAACTTGTGACCTTCTATTTACAACTTCTCAATTCAATTACTCATTACCAATTACTCTACACCCCGTGTACTTAAAATGTTCATTGATTACTTCTTATCTTCCTCTTTAGTTACTTCCATCCATAAATTCCCTTGTGTACTTGAAAACAGATTTGTTTGCAATGTACACCTTAGTGTCCATTCTTCAATCCTTAAAATTGAAAAAGCTCAACTAAAATATTAAAAGAAATTCTAAGAAAAATAAATATCTTACAATTTGCTAAATCCACATTTATCTTGTTTGAGCAATCATTGATGTTATCACATTCCCTTCCATAACTTACCAAGTACTCACAAAATAGGGACATAACTTATGTTTGAAATCCTTCATATAAATTCGAACTCTCATTCAAATTCGAATTCATAAATGACAAAACTTATGTTCGAAATTTTTCATATAAATTTGAATCCTCTAAAACTCCCATACCATTCGAATTCATACATGACAAATAGTTACAATGACAAAGGATGAACGAAACAAATAAACTTTGAGAAATTATTAATTCTTTTTATTAACATTGACTTGTAATTTATATAATTACGATTTATAGGTTGTTTTAATTAAACGGATGTAAATGTGTCACGGATACACTTTTAAAAGAAAATCTATAAGGAATTAGAAATAAGTGCAATGCATGCAGTCAGATAATAATGTGATTTATTTATATTGATTTACTATCTTCATTGTGGTGATCCACCATGGCATTGACATTGACTAATACAATTTGGTGCCATCTTGAGTTCATATCATGGGACCGAATTGTCTCGATTGAGACTTGAAAGTCCACATGCTCCTTGTGCTTAACAACTTAACATCCATGATTTTCGGATTAATTTATAACCTTTTGATGGCACATGGTGGAGAATGACTTACAAAATGAAAAATGGATCATAAATAGTAGACATGGAAGGTGAATTCGTTGAATTGAAGCCTCGAAGATCGTAATCAAACTGCTCTTCCTCTTTAAACATCACAATCAGTGTGGTGGATGCTCTTCCTCTTTAAGCATCACAATCACTATGGTAGGTATCTTTAAGCATCACAATCACTATGGTAGGTGTTTTAGTTTCTCACTTACCTTTTTCCTCTTTAAACATCATAATTACTATGGTCGATATTTTAGTTTTTTAGGTATCTTTAATAATAAGATGTCCTCTACTGCTGAGGCGGGAGCAGATTGCTGCCCCTGTTGTAATATGTCCACTATACTATGTTGTCATCGAAGTGAGTGTGATTTGGAAAATTTATTCAAATAAGATAGTTTCAGGTTATTAAGATAAGATTAAGATAAAAAAAAATATATAAAGATTTAAAATTTGTAAGTTGTGATTGTTAATTACAATTAAACTGCTCTAACTATAAAAATTGAAAGAAAATATGAAATTAACCAGATACCCACCATAACCAGATTTTAATTAAATCTCTCTTAAATTATATGTTCAAACATTTCCATTATTTAAAAAAATCATACATTTCTGATATGATATAATGTTGTGTAAAATTTGAAGTCCTTGGCCTGCCACTCTGACATGCAGATTAAGATCAGATTGATGGAATGGAACTACTCGAAACTCAATATTTTTATCTACTTATTGTAGAATGTAAACATGAAATCTGTTAGAGAGTATTGTTATTATAAGCCCTGTGATATGTTTTTAGCCTTGTATTAATATTCTAGTGAAGATTGGAGTTTGGAGTTTAAGTAGAAAGAGCAAAACTTACCTCTTCACTATTTAAAATTATTACTCTTATATTAATCTGTAGTTATTTTTAGTGTTTAAATTTATTTTAACTTAAAATTCTTTCTGAAATTTTCAAAATATGAGTTAAGTATAAAATAGTTATTTCCATATACATTTAGTTTATTTTCTAATTTTTATGGTATAAGCTAAAGCCCAGATGATTTGCAACTATTATCTGAAGAATTTTCTAATCAAGAGGTGTCTCAAGGGTAATTGAGATGACTGAATCCATTTCTACAATCAAAATTACAATTTCAGCAACAAAATCGAACCAAACTCGCTCGAGAAAATGCAAATCCTCTGGACTTTAACGCACTCCAATTTTTATTAATAAAAATACCATATAAATATCTACTCTGCTTTGCTTTGATAGGGAAAAAATAAAAATAAAACATTTTTCAACCATGGCTGTCTTGGCTGTCTGAATAAAACATATATGCATTAATGTCAGGTATTGTGGAAGCAATAAAGATCTCTGATCAATCCATGCTCTCTAATTTATCTTGTGCATGAGAGGGCCAAAACATATTGCATCTTTGTAGAGATCTTTTTCGGCTTAGAGCTATAGAATTGATTTGTATGCCGAGACTTCATGCATATCTTCTGGTCCCGTAGCTCAGTTGGTTAGAGCATTGGTCTTATGGCCAGAGTAAGAGCAAGCCGAAGGTCGCGGGTTCGAGCCCCGCCGGGACCAAAATTATTTTTTAATTATATACGCAACTGTAAAAGGTCGCGGGTTCCAGCCCCGCCGGGACCAAAATTATTTTTTATTGTATACGCAACTGCAAAAGGTCGCGGGCTCGAGCCCCGCCGGGACGAAAATTATTTTTTATTATATACGCAACTGCAAAAGGTCGCGGGTTCGAGCCCCACCGGGACCAAAATTATATTTTATTATATACGCAATTGCAAGCCAAAGGTCGCGGGTTCGAACCTCACCGGGACCAAAATTAGTTTTAATTATTTACGCAACTGTTTTTCATAATTGGACTGTTAGCTTTTCGTGAATCACGGTTCTTCAGGGAAAGTTAGATACTATGAATTAGTTGGGTTGCAACGAAAAGTTGGATTACGTAACTTCAATGAGCGGAGACGAAAAGTTGGACTCCGTAAAGTTAATAGGCGAAGACGAGTAGTTAGTGATTCGAAATTCTATGGAATTCTAATATTCTGTCAAAAGGTAGTGGATCTTCTTTATCTTAGATTTTTATGCAGATTGGATTTGGAAAAGAGAGCTTTCTTCCTTTAATGTTTCACATCTACTGTTGTGAAAATTTTAGTAAAATGTTTACCAAATTGTGTGCGAAGGCATATGCCTTGAAATAATACACCTAAACTTGACTCTCGAGTAGTTGTATTTGGTGAGCGAGCACTGAAACCTTGCCACTTTATCCCTTTTATGTTTCTCTTTCTTTGGTCTCCTTTTTCAAATTTTAGACTTTTGTGAGTGGTGGAGAGATGAAAAATTGTCTTGAGACGCAAATGTATGTAAGATTCTAGGGATTGCTCTTTTTTTTCATCTCTTCATGTGCATTGAGAGGTTGTTCTCTTCCTCTTTACACTCTGAATTCTACTTTTCTTCATTGTCTTTGTTCCTTCTTATTCAAGACTTCATAATAGTGTGCACATACATGGTTTGACTTCGAAGCAAATGCTTTATGTTGATTGTGTTTTGTTTGAGGTTGTCTTCTCTTCTTCATATTGATTGTTTGCTTTAATGGTTCCTTTAGGTAGCTCGTTGGAGGTGTTTGCCTCTTTTTCAGTGTTTGTCAAAGTTGACATATATGTGCACGTATTGTAGTTAGTTTATTGAGATTTGCTCATGGTCTAGCTCTTAAAGCTGACATCTATCATCTAGCGTTTGTTTTATTGCCCCAAAAAAACCTTTTTCCTAATTGATTTTAGCGCATATTCGTGCTCTTGAACATCAACTTACCATTGGAGCCCCTGTGTTTAGGAACATACTAACATTGTTTATGATAACTTGGAAAATTGGATTGTCCCAAAATATTAGCAGCATGTGTCAAAGTTGAATCAACAATAGAATTGTTTTGAGGATGTCCTTTTGAAAATTGAAATTGAGTGTTTAACAATTCAAATAGAACAACCTTCGGCTTGAAGTAAGGGTTGCTTCTAAATATAAGAGCATTATTCTCCTTCGACTAAAACAAGAAAGAAATATACCCTTTGATGCAAAGAAAATAATTTATTGATCCCTTCATCAAAGGAAGCTAATATTCTTCCAACAAAAGTTTGATTACTTTATTAATTAGCCAATTCCCCATGAAATTCTTAATCAAACCCTTTTTCACAAAGAGTTCCTTTCACCTAGGGAATGAGGTTGTGATTTTTATTTTGGTGACATTAGTGAGATTCCTTACAAAATATTCAACATTTTTTGCTTGTATGTTTCCCTCACTTTGAAACCTTTGCAATTGGGGCTTGGAAGTCTGCAACTTTGAGGTACTATCCACCCTTTCCTCAACATATATTTATATTAATGTCGTCTTCTTCCTCCTCTTTTGGAAATTCTTTGAGCACTTCTTAGGGTGTGATTTTGCAGTCCTCCTCAATGTGTTCCTTTATCTTGCAAGCCTTGTATTGCTTGATAGAAGGTGTTGCATCTTGTGTCACTACAACAATATTTTTCATTCCACTTCTTCTTTCTTTTCTCTATTGCTCGTATGGTTTTGTTTGTTTATGCATTCCATATTGTTGCTTCTTCTTGTCCACTTCAAGGTACTATGCTTGAATACTTGATTCACTAATTGTCTTAAGCTTGACAATCATCATTATTAATAGAATATGAGGATGTAATGAGCCCAAATAGTTAATCAACATATATGGGATTTTGAGAGTGACAACTAGTTGAATAGAGCTCTTCATTAACTATGTAATGAAATACTAGAATATTTTCCCTTGCCTTTTCCTAAATTAATGACACCTAATCTATTAGTGATTCTCATATCCAATTGGGTAGAACTAAACCTTCACCATGTCCTTGAACACCTCCTAATTGGTCATTGGGGGGGGATTTTCTAATGCTATGCTTGCTACATCAGTCTCCCACCGTGCTAAAGCATGAGCTTCATGATTCAACAAGGTAAATGCAATCCTCTATTTCTCAATGACCATGTACAAAGAAGTACACCTCTATCTGTTATAGCCTCTGGTTTAGTTTGATGACATCAACTTCTCCTACATATATCTTGATGTCCACCTTTTCCTCTACACATAAAGCCACCCACATTCTACTATAGTTGCATTCTACTATCTCTGTCTTTGTTTTGGAATTTATCTCTAGTTCTCTCCCCCTTTTCTTTGGATCCTTGGGAAGTCTAGCTTTGTGCTTTGATGGTGTTTCGAAACCCTCTGTCACCAACAATTTATCACCATCATTGAGTGTAGCAATGCTCTGTTCTATCCAATAAAACCTAGCCCTAGGATCTTCTTCTTCATCTTCTCCATGATGACCCCCTAGCATTGTTGATCCTCTACTTCTATGTAGGCCTAGCAAAAATTCTTGTCCACTTCTTATGTACTCATTGCAAGTTTTTACCATATAGGTCTTACCAAGTATATTCGAACTTGCACTCTTATACCATATGATCTATAAATAATAGCATTATAGTTTATCCATTTCACCAATACAGATTTCTAATAAATTTTCAATCTCTTTTAATCCCTACAAGTGTTGCTAAGGCCAAGAGACAAGAGGTAATATTAATCTCTATAAACCTGTGCTCAAATTTTCTTGTTATGCAATGTGTGGACACAAAAACTCAACTTAATGAACCAACACTCATACTTATCATTTTTATGTACTTAGGTTTCATCCAGATCTTCCCTTCTCTTCCTTGATACTTATGTTTATATAAATATATTACTCACACTCTCTTCAAATACCATTTAATTAAGCTTCGAGGTCATGCTCCTTCATTAAAATACGTTCTTAACAAGTAGGCGGGGTATGGTGGGTTGGGTTTCACATAGATAGATTGGGGTTCACATAAACATAAGATAACATAGTAAGATTAGTTGGTGGATAGGCATTCAAGTAGCAACTATAATATATATTTCTATTTTGAATTGACAGTGATTGGGGTGGCCATTCCTGGGCTTGATACAAAATGATAATTGAATAATTGATATAAGAGGTGGATTAATGAAAGGTGGCAATGGAACATATTCACACCATGTCCAATATTTATACTATGGTACAGTCATACAATCCAAGGAATGCTTAGTAGGTCGTACAGTCTCTAAGATGACTAACGCAACTTACTTGCAATTATGGGCAAGGAATGATGCTACTCTATACTCCTCCCAATAATCAACATGCTTTAGAAACCTAGATATGAAACCCACTACAAGAGTGAAACAACTCTAAATAGTAACCATAGATTTCTAGTCTTGACAACAAATGAATGGTGTGGAAAAGAGAATTGTTGGTGCTCTTTATTTTCCAAGGAAGATAGAACACGTATAATTCCCACACAATTAAAAATAACCAATAACCATTAAAATTTAGGATAGCTTCTAATTAACTTAGATGCAAAACTAAAACAACAATTAAATAACACACACATAAAATCCTTCTCCTATCTATCCAAATATTGCAAGTCCTATTTTCTTATCCTCTTCTAACGACAAAACTTTTTAAAATTCTATGTGACAATTTTTTCTTTAATGTTTTAAGATGCCATTTTCTCTCTTATCAATGAAATCTTGTTATATTGCATACATCATACAATAAACTTTTTAAGATTCTATGTGACAAATACAAGCATGTTGATCCGTGTCTCCCAAGAGTTCGATGAGGGACAACAGGTTCGACTGAATGAGTCGAGATCTGTTATGGTGGAAGCAAATTAACTAAGTTGACAATTTAGAATATGAAAACAATCAAGAATATACACAGACAAAATGAAAGAATTTGGACCAAAAACTTTTCTATTATTTTTTCTTTATCCCCGTCCCTTACGTTACAATAATGTACAAATTAATATAGAATGTTGAGAACGCTTGAGTTTCCTTGTCGTTACGTTCAATTAAAAAAGAAGTTGTAGCAGTCTGAGAAGTGCAACCGTCACAGTCGACTGGAAGACAGAGGGACAATCTGTCGTAGTCAATCAGTTCTCGTCGGTGCACAATAGTCGTCGTCGATGGAGCGTGCTGGAGTCATCGATATTTGACGAGTTGCGTTGAGAAGTCGTCGACTAGGACTAGGCCTACTAGTCGAAACAACCCAATCGAATTTAGAGATGGATAATTCACCATTCCTTAAGAAGCAATGGTTCCCATTGCTTGCTCATGCAGATGAGAAAACTTCTTAGTCAGTTCAATAGTAGAATACCACTTTCCTTGTGCTGGAAGTTATCTGGCTTTGGCCACCTAAAACAAGGGAATTGCTTGCATCCTTGTACGATATATTCGTCGGCCTACGATTGTGTCAACAGGTAAAGGCTCCTAAACATCTAGGTGTATATCTTCAGGTGTTGTTGTCTGCAAGTTACTTTGTTCAAGAAATGGTACATGATATGGTCGAAATAGATCCACATTAAATACTGGATGTAAACCTAGGAATGAAGGAATGTTGAACTTAAATGAATTTTCCCCAATATTCTCAAGAATGGTGTAAGGACCATATATCAAAGGCTTTAACTTCTTGTATGGACATGTAAACCTGTATTTCCTGAGATGTAACCAGACCTGATTTCCAAGCTGAAAATAATGAGGAATACGATGCTTGTCATGTTGGGACTTAGCTTTCGTATTAACTTGTTGTAACATCTCCTGCGCTTGCTTCTGGATGTCAAAAATTTGATCCCTGAACTTGAGTGCTTTTTCAACTTCTCGATGTCCATGGTCGGTGTCGACCAAGGCAGTCGATCAGTTGACTAGGTCAAGAGGCGCCAAGGGTTGAAATGTTGTTGGCTGGGAAAAGTGTTCTCTGTCCAAGTAAGGAAAAATAGCCCAAACAAGGTTCTTACTGCAGTCCCTTGTCTTTTTGGGATGGCTACTTTTCATAGGATTAAGGCCCTGTTACCTTTCGGGTTTTCTCTCAAAAGAGAGTCTCAGTTTTGTTTGTTGTATTAGTTATGTTGTTAGTTCCTATCTATTCAAACTAAATGAAAACTAACTTAGTTGGACTGTTAGCAAATATCTATTCTAATATAATCATAACACAAAAATTTAGTAGCTGCTAAACTATAAACAATTTAGTAGCTGTTAAAAAATCTGTAGGTTTCCACTGTGAAATAAACTATAGTCTAGATTTAAAACTAAAATTTGTTCTACTTAATCTATCCCGCAGTAGCAAGTTTAAAAGATTAACAATGTCATTTCAAATTTGAATATAAGATAATCATAGACATGAACTAATCTGAGAATAATCCACAAGATTTAGTACATAATCTATTAAAGCAATTATACAGTTCAAAATAATGATAATGAAAGTTAACCATCACATGTAGTGTATAACTATTGAAACAGATTCAGAAATAACATTAATTTGAAAGGTAAAAATAAAATATTTTTTCACATGATCATAAGATACAAGGACAATTATTTATATATATATATAGATAGGTTCTAAAAAATGATAAAGAGAATCCTGATCCAATAGAAATCAAATTCTATCAAAAGATATCAGTATATTGTGTCATGGACAAACTGAAGTTGAAGAAAATTACCCATAGTCTTGACATGTAGCAGCAGCTGATAATGAGTCCCCTAGATTATTCTTCAGAACCTCCCTTCAAACCTTACCAAGGGAACAAACACATAAATTTTGAGCAAAACACAGTTTTCTCCAATTTTATGGAGTATCTCCCCTTCTATCATAAAATAATTACAAACATAATACATAATTAAAAGAACAAAAGTTGTTCAATCATCTGGAGACCTATCCCCCTCCCCTTGACAAGTTAACTATTGCTGCTTTTATAGGCGATGAGGACCAAAAACAATCTCCTAAATAAGAACTGCAGTACTTAAGTACTTAATTCTTTGGATGAACTGGCCAATCGAATCTCCAATATCTCACCCTCTTCAAACTTGAATAATGTTGTGAAACTTCTTCATCGGAGCTAGTCTTCAACAACCGAATTGGACTTTTGAGTAAAACCCTGTTACTGAGATAAAAACATACCAGAGTTGAACCGTTGCATCATTTATGCTTTATAAAAATGTTCCTTCACAATTCTGCACCAACATGAAACCACACATGAGTAATTCATTCAAATCATATAACAAAATTTAAAAAGTAAAGTTAATCAAAACCCAAGAAGTGTTGTAAAAGATTAAAAAAATAAATAGAAATTGTCTCCCTCTTTCACGACTGAATACTGTTGCGCATTGGTAATCTGATTTGATCATGCAATCTTTTTTCTTTTACCAACATATAGCAACTCAAACACACTTAGCTGAAATTTGTGAAAACACTACGTTATTGTATTCATATATTCTAATGGGTGACTCAATGACGTGGAGTCCTTTGGCTGACAACTTAAATGATTGTTTCTACCACTTCCCAAGGTGTTATAATTCTTGCAAAAAGAAACGAATTACAAGTGAAATGTTTTACAAATATATATTTTAAAGCATTCATATAGCCAAAATATAACTCATTGGATGTGTAGGTGTTCTCATTCTCTTTCTTTTAGCTAAGAAAGAAATATGCCATCTCATTGAAAATCAAATTAAACTAGCATTTGCTTGTTGTGGGGCAAAAATGAACGCCAGTAGGAAAAGAGGAAAGTTAGAAGGAACAAAAACATAGGCACAGGCAACGAAGTATCCAGGCAGCGAATGATACTGGTAGGAAAGAGCAAAGTTTGTAACAATCTCATATTACAAAGACATAGGAACTCAACCCATAACAAAAAATACTGTTAAGTTCATCAACACAGTACAAATCAGCTGAGATTAATATTTATATCACTGTTGCTTGGGATAATCCATTATGAGCTTAGCTTGAAAAGCCATTTCCAACAAGGAAATTGAAGAGCATTGAACTAAAATCGTAGTAAAATATAGCACTGTTACAAAAATATGAACAAGCATTTAGGATTTTTAGAGAAAAGGAATTCCAATAATATCCATTGAAAAGCACACATTACATATAATCATTTCTGCAATAGTTTGTCAAGAAGGGAAATTTGTTTTGATTGACAAAGAAGAATAGATTAACAACAAAAAGGGTTGGTTCACCACTATATAGCCTTGGAAGAGTTTGTTATCTGCTGAAATTGCAAAAATGAGAACAGTAGGAAAAGTTTTCATTTGAGTGTTGTACATATGAGAAGATACAAATGATATTTACAATTAAAATTAGTTGGACACTTCTAAATTGTAAATATAGTCTGCCTATGCAGTAGCTTATTCAGTTATGATATTATATTCGTCAGGCTTTACTAGTTTTAGAGACACTTCAGGATAAGATAGTTTTGTTTCTATATTTGCAACTTTTGTTGGTGCAACCTTGCAGGTATCCTCAAGGAAAATGAGATGTGTAGATGTTTGCCTCAGATAGAATTCGGTGTCTTCTTTTGTTAGAGCATCAATTTTCCTGATGTAGTCCAGGTTTGATTGCAACACTTACTAGAGTTCTGCCATCTGCTGATCCTTGGGGGGGAGCTCATCTATATTGGCTGCCATAGGGAGCTAACATTTACGGTGAACCTGATGGATTTACTCATAGAAGTTTGTGCAATTTTCAAGAGTTTTTATCAATCTCAGCATTTAGTCAATTAGTGGCTTTCTTGCAAAATTCAAGGAGTGCAATATCCAGCTTCAGGGTCGCTAGTGTTTTTAAGGGAGGTAAGGAGGAAATGCTGGGTTATTTTCTCTCCAATTTAACTGTTTGTTAAGCTTGTTTCTAGTAGTAATCAAATGTTGATGCATTGCTATTGAGCTTACAGCAATTTCCTGCATCCTTTCCATGAATTGTTTGATATTGTAGATTTGTTGAATAAGTGTTATTTGACAGTTTGAGACTTACTCTTGAAGCTTGCATGCTTGTGCCCAGAACAGTTCCATGAGTGATTCCTTATCTCTGAACAACTTATCTACTTGAGTCTTCAATTCATTGGCCTTGTCATTCGCCATTGATGCACGCGTTTCAAAGTCTGTAAGCTTTGCTTGTAAATAATTTGTCTCCCCTTCCCGTTATCATTAACTGAACAATCAATGCTTCATTTTATGTGTTAAGGTTGTTGTACGCAACTAGTAAATTGTCTTTCTCAAATAATGTGGCCTGTAATTTTGTGTTTAACTCAATGGTCTCTCCATGTTCCTTTATCAAGGTGGCCTTGAGTTTCAACATTTTTTCTTTGTTTCGCTCAATAGTGGTAAGCAACTTGTCGACATTGTGAGTACTTGCTTGTGCACCTGCGACATTCACATAGGCTGTGAAGTTGGGGTCCTTTTGAGGCAGAGTGTCGATGCATCACTGCGTTTTGGCGAGTTTGTGTTGATCATGATCGACACAAATGAGAATCGGGAA
This sequence comes from Larix kaempferi, assembly GCA_027924585.1. NCBI lineage: Eukaryota > Viridiplantae > Streptophyta > Pinopsida > Pinales > Pinaceae > Larix > Larix kaempferi. The sequence continues at coordinate 1,932,101 of BSBM01000410.1, read as the reverse complement.
CTCGTAAAGCTTAAATCATTGATCATTAGGATAGCTACCTATAAATCTCGCAAAATATCTTCGTTCTAGTTCACTGCAAACTGACACTTAGGTTCACTTAGAATGCTTGCAATGTGTTCTCTTTTGCAGGAAACTGCCCTTAACCATGTTTGGATTTTTGGGATAGCTGGGGATGGATTCGGTGCTACATGCCAATCTCCGATCGCCGACCTAAAATAAATTTCACAATAAAAACCCTAGAACAAATTATCACAAGATTTCATCTTCCATTGGAATTTCACCCTTCTTCACTTCATCTTCCCTTGGAAATTCACTTCTCTAGGATGACATTGACTCCTCTTCCTTGTATGAGTTGAATTGATGTTGTACAAATTCCAAATGAGGTTCCTCTTATTTATATGAGTCTTCTCCACATGAGGGGGTGCGACCAAGGGTTGCAACTCTTGGGTCGCACCTCTTCCTTAAGGATGGTCGACCTATAAATTATCATTAATTCATGTCTTCAATCATTTTAGGGGCTTCTTCAATGGTTCAATGGGATCCATATCTTCATTAAGGGGATTTAGGGATTCTGCAAGTTTCACTTCATTATGGTCAGGTGGACACATCAACATCACTTTAGGGCTTCTTCATAGTTCTCATCATCATGGTCTTGTGGACACATCATCATTGCTTTGGGGGCATCTTTAATAGCTTTAGGGGCTTGCTCCATTTGTGTACCACTCAAAGTGTCTTGTGGACACATCATCATTTCTTTGGGGTCATCTTCAATATCTTTAGGGGCTTGCTCCATTTGTGTACAACTCAAAGTGGGCATGTGGGAACAATCGCATGTTATATCATCCCGTAAGGACCATGCTTAACAACAATGACATAAGGGGGCCACTTTGGAGTTATATACACTTATGTCAAGGCACCTTCAAATCCCTTCAGGGCTTCAAATAATCTCCCTTTATCACTGACATATCATCAGCATCATTACCATTGCCACATCATCATCATCATCATTATCATAGCATCACCATCATTGCCACATTGACATCAATGATAACATCACTCAACAATATTATAAGCTCATGACACAAATCTCTTGACCCTGTTGACATCAATGAAAACTTGACTCAACACCTTGATATTTTGGAATTGTTGTTGGATAAATCATTTTGAGAACCAGGGAATGGGTGACTTTAGAAACTTATAAAATCATCGAACATACCAATGAATCCAATAACTCACATTTGAAGAATCAATGGTCGTGTTGACAAGGTTATCATATGGAGGAAGGATCGTAGCTAGTAAATGAACCATGACAATGAAATGTATCAATAGAGGGTAGAGGTATCCTATGGATGAAGTAGGGACAACACATTGGTATAATCAACTTTATGGTTGACAACCTCATGCTAATGATGAATAACTACCAAACATGTAGGCCATTGGTAGATTGCATTGCAAATGGTTTCAAATTGATGATGGGAAAGAAAGTGATGGTCATCCCAATGGGTAGAGTATAGGAGTGATCAATGGGTGGAGAGATTTATGATGGTGTCAATGGGTTTAACATTTGGAAGAAAGAAGAATCCACAATAAATTTTATAGCCGAGGGATGGCAATAATGAATAGGAAACCACCAAGTGAGGTGTGTTGTATTATTGGTGGATGGGGCGACCTATACAACATGTATAAGAAAATGTCTCAAATGGATTAAGGAAGGAACAACTCAACGTGGCAATAAATATGATAGTTGGGCTGAATTAATGTCATCGAGGAATAACCTAGTAGAGAGGTTGGCGATAAGAACATCATATAGGTGCAATAAATATGATAGCTAGGCTGAACTTAGGTCATTAAAAAATAACCTAATACAGAGGTGAGCCATGATCTACATATGGTCTATATGCACTATGGTATTGATCGACAACAAACTATGTAATTGTCATCCAAAACAAGTTTATGAATATGATTATGTTGAAAAGTCACATCAAAACATAAGATCTACAATAAAAAACACTGTAATGTAAAGATGAAATATTTTTGTTTTTAAGCATAGTTTATAAAATTTTAGGTACAATGCTAAATTGTGAAACAACAATGTAATTGTCATCCAAAACAGTTGATGAATATGGTTATGTTAAAAAGTCACATCAAGGCATAAGATCTACAATGAAAAAACACCATAATGTAAAGGTGAACTAAAAAGTTGTTTTTTAATACAACACAAAATACCATGTTAAATTGTGAGTGGAGTTTGGATGTCTTTATTCTAAATGTATTCACTACTTTTCATGTCTTTAATTAATGAAAAACATAAATCCATCCAACTCTTATTTACAATTTTTTTCTTAATCAACTTTCAAGCCATTAGAACGTGTCTTTTCTAGAGTGTTTATATAAAATCATATAAAATGTGTTGTGAATTTAACATTTCATAATTATATTACAATTGTCATCAATTCATTATTAAATATTAATTTTGAATGGCATGTTATCCAATTTACCATTGATCATAACTTTGAAGAAGCAATTTATGATTGAATCATAACTTATAGATTTTTTTAAGACTTTTTTAATGAGCTAAAAAACTCTAAAAACTAATGTCGAGGTAGGTTATAGAAAAATTACTAAAATATATATTTTTATATAAAAAATAATGTGTGTATATTCTTAAAGTGCATGCGTGCTTGTATGTATGTCTACTTAGAAAAATACGTGGCAATTTGAATGGTGATTCGAAAGGCTCTGAAGCTATTGTAAAAGGAATGCATGTGCATTTTTTAGAACATTTGTGCATTTTCAAGAGTGCATAGATGTTCTTGCGACGTTATCCCATTCCCGAATTCCCCATTGCCACCTTTTTATCTATCATTATCTTGTGAGGCCCAAAAACCTAAGTTGAATACACCCTTCGCTCTGATAATTGGGACTTAAGGGATACAAGGACATCTAAACCTAAACCAAAGGTATATGTTGCAAGTATTCACAGAGAAAACCTAAACCAATCAATGTGTGTAGGAATGAGCCTTGATTTTGGAATTTTCGTTGGATAAATAGTTTTGTGAACCATGGAATGGATGACTCTAGAAATTTAAAAAACCTTGAGTACACCAATGAATCCAATGACTCACATTTGAAGGATCAATGGTTTTGTCGAAAAGGTTATCGTATAGAAGAAGAAGCATAGCTAGTAAATGAGCCAATGACAATGAAATGTATCAACTGAGGGTAGAGGCATCCTATGGATGGAGTAGGGACAACACATTTGCAAAATCAATTGTATGGCTAAGCACACCTCATGCCAGTGATAAATAACCTACCAAACATGTAGGCAATTGGTAGGTCACAAAAAAAATGCTCTCAAATTGACAATGGACAACAAAGCGATGGTCACCCCAATGGGTAGAGTAGAGGAGTGATCAATGGGTGAGACATCAAATGGTGTCAACGGAGTTAATGTTTGGAAGAAAGTAGAATCCATGATAAATTGTATATACTAAGGGAGGGCAATGAAAAATAGGGAACCACCAATGGAGGTGTGTTGTACCATTGGCGAATGGAGTGACCTAGACAACATGTCTTTAAAGCAAATGCATCATATGGATGAAGGAAAGAACAACACATTGTGGCAATAAATCAAGTAATGTTGTTGAGGAATAACCTAATAGAGAGGTCTACAATAGAAACATCATAGAGGGGAAATTTTGGTAGCTAGATTGAACTAGTGCCATCAAAGAATAACCTAGTAGAGAGGTTAGTTGTGGTCTATATATGATCTATATACACCCATATTGACAACAAACAACAATGTAATTGTCATCCAAGACAAATTAAGGAATATGGGTATGTTGAGAGATGACATCAAGACTATGGTATCAATAACAACAAACAACAATGTAATTGTCATCCAAGGCAAATTAATGAGATGAGAAGTTGTAAATGGAAGATTTCAAGTTCAAATCCCTATGGGTAATAGCTTACAAAAAAAAGAATATGTTTATGTTGAAAGGTGACATCAAGACATAAGATCCACAATTAAAAACACCATAATTTAAAGTAATAAATGTATGAACCTATTTTTAGGTACAATGCTAAATTGTGAATGGAGTTTTGATATTTTTACTCTAATTGTATCTAATACTTTTCATGTCTTAAATAATGAAAAGCAAAACATAAATCATCTAGCTTTTTCTTTATCTACAATTTTTTTTTCAAAGCTTTCAAACCATTAAAAAAAATGTAGCCACGAAAATAAGTATTTCTAAAAATTATCATATTAAAATTTAGTATTTCATAATTACATCACAACTCTCATTAATTTACTATTAAATATTAATTTTAAATAACTTATTATCCAATTTATCATTAAAAAAACTTTAAAGAAACAATTTATCATTAAATCACAATTTGTAATATGAAATTAAAAACTTTGAACTTACCATTGAATCACAATCTTTAAACTTTAGGAATATTAATTTTAAATATGATATCATTCATTTGACTATCAATCTCAAATAATTTGAAATTAAAAACTTTAAAACAATTTATAAACATTAATTTTAAATATTATATAGTTTAACTACCAACCACAAATTTGAAGAATCAATTTGCACTTTTGAATAACCACAACTTCTACCTTGAAATCTTTACCAATCACACATGTGAAGAATCAATTTCTACTTTAAAAGAACGTCAACAGAATTCTTCCTTGAAAATCTTTATTCTCAAATTGAAATGAACAATTTTTAAGGTGAAGTGAAATCTGTAGTCTGAAATTGGAACTTTAATCAATTTTTTTTTTTAACCAGGAAATTCTCCATTCAGAATTTTTGCCCAGACTGGGCCAGTCTAAATGTTAAAAAGAACACCCTGCAAAATAGTGAACAACTCTAATCCTCAACCTCGCATGAAGTTAAGGTTTGAAACCTCATTGCTCAAATATAGCCTGTTCGCTCAAATAAATATTTTCTCCTCTAAAACAACCCATGTCCAACTTAATCCAAACTAAGGCAACAAAAAAACATTGTTATTGGTTCACAAAAATCCTCACAGACATAGCAGTTTTTGTAAGTAGATCATAGCAGAAAACATATTTTCAAAACATGCTTAACCTGTTGAAACATGCTGAATGCAGCCTTAAAATTTGAATGGAGTACTCCGCATTTATGCCCGGTCCCTAAAAACCGTGCACGTGGGACTTTTCAGGCTAAGTTTTGCGCCACCGATTTAAAGCGGAGCTGTATAAGGGCTAACTAAAACACCCCTGTCTCGCCGGAATCCGGTAGAGCAATTTTTACCCAAATCTCAATTTCGAGTGCTCAGATAAAAATTTCGACGATCTGGGTAGTTTTAAAATTGGGCAATTATTCTAGAATAGACAATCCCAATAGATGAAATCCCAAAAATACGAAAATAACAATTTCCATCCAGAATTTTAACCGGTTTTTATCCCAAAAAGCGTTGGAAAAGCAGGGCTTTTTGGTTGTATTTTATCCTACGCACGCGATTTAAAGCAGTCGACGACAAATATCTTTTAACAAGCACTTTCGACAGACGAAGTAGGCTTTAATAATCCCATTCCCCCCCCGGGGACCAACGTTTTCGCAGCACTTATCCTGCGAGTTTCCATGTGACCTTGGATAGCATGCGACCGAGATCGTAGACTGCAATGAAGAGCAAGTCCGCTGGTGAAAGTGTTCCCGGAGTCAATGAGCTGAGAGATCGGGTCGAGGGATATTTGTATTATTATTATTATTATGATTATTTAATTTTAAGATTATGGAATTTTTTTAGGAGGAGATACATTAAAGTCTATTTAAACTATAAATAATAAATTATTATTTTTTAAATAATTTAAGACAATAAATATTTTTTCTTAAATAATATATGGTAATTGATTTTTTTTAATATTTTTATGATTAATTATTTATAATTAATTATGTTTTAGTTATTTTTATTCTTAATTAAATAAAAAGTATAGATGGATCAAATGTCGTTAATATTATCAGTAATACTATTGCATTATTATTAAGACCTACTAATCTTGTATCGAATACACCATAGGTTAGGAACAAAAAGTCCATGATAAACAAATAACCCTTCCAGCCTTCCTTTCCACCACTCCCAACTTCGGCCTTCCTGCTCCCTACTCCCCCAATTCTCCTCCTTCCTCCACGTCGCGACCTCTCTTCTCAACCCACCTCTCCTCCTCGCTCGCTAAGGTCCCTCCAGCACCACCACCCTCCTCCCCACACTATTCTTCCACACGTCCCCTCCATCCATCTTTTCACCTCCAGCTGCCCCATGCTCCTTACTCCACCTGCGATCCCTACCTTACCATCTCGAATCATCCCCCCCTGAGCCCACGTGAGCCGGGATGAATACGCGCCACATGGGGCACACATGCAAGGAGGATCTCGATCGTTGGGACCAAGCACTAGCTTCAAAACTCTTCTCTCCCTCACCCGCGTGCGAGATCGTTTATCCAACTCTTTCTCTAGCTAGAAAAAATTCACTGTTATGCCAAAGAGCCAGAAAAAATTCGCGTGCCCAAAATCTCGAAGCACAATCAATCGATCCACAGCGTGCAGAATAACACAACAGTGTTGAGCCAAGTCAAAGAAGACCACATACATTTCAGTCAAGGATGCATTTCGGGACAAATTTTAAGGCGATTCCCGAGGAATTCACAATAATTCCAGGACTCCCCAGCGACTTAGCCTGCCTGTGTTTAGCTTGTGTGCCACTCTCTCAATACGACCGACTAAAGGCCGTCTACAAGGCCTGGAGAGCTACGTTGCACACGAATTTCCTGTTCGACCTGCGAAACAAATGGGGAAAATTGGAAGAATTCCTCTATTTGTTCAGAGATGACCTTTCACTGGTTCCGGGTGAGATATTCGACCCCTGGGGAAAGACCTGGAGCTTGATTCCTCCCATGACTTGTGATCCACAGAGGTACGGCCTCACAAATTTCGTCTGCGTGGTCGTTGAAGGCCACCTCTATGTGATCAGGGGCTTCCTCTTTAACAATCGGAGCTTTTCCATGGACCGTCCGTCGTCTTCCGGTGCGGTGTTCCGCTACAATCCCATATGCTCACGGTGGGAGCGACGTTCCAGCATGAGCCACGCCAGGGGCAGCTTCGCCTGCGGGGCCTACAACGAGAACACCATTGTCGTTGCTATCGGAGGGTCTCGCCATGGGCAGTTCAGTGCGGCGGGAAACAGATTGTCATCCATCGAACGTTACGACGTGTAGAAGGATCGTTGGTTCAAAGAAGAGGATCTTCCTAGTGTCCGGGCGGGCTACGTTAGCTTCATTCTTCACGATGATTTCTGGGTTATGGGGAGTTACGGGAATTCGAAGACGGTAGGCAGGGTTTTCCCTATTGATGAGTATTGCAGGGACGGTGAGATTCTTTGCACCGGCAGCGGAAAGTGGAGGGAACTGTAGCCCGTGTGGGAGGAAAGCGAGTGATGGCGCTTTGGAAGAGTCTCTCTAATGGAAGGGAAGAATGGGGAACCACTCGACATATTTATGCTTGAGGGATTCAAAATTTACAGGTTTGTTACACGGCTTTGGATTTTGAGTTATCTATTGTGAAAAAATAATTGACTAAGCATTAAGAGAGGCAGGTAGTCGTGATCAAGTCATGGCTGCAGTTAAACTTTCTCATTCGTTCATTCATCATTCCATTCCGTTACTCATTGCTCTTTTAGAGCAGGCGAGCGCGCGAAGGAAAAAGGAGGAAGCAGAGACGGATTTCCTCAAAACTAACATTCAGTGAAAACGCATCATCCACGTTGCAGAATTCCATTCGCTCTATGAACGAGGAATCTAGCCGATGTAGAGGTTATCGATCTCCATGGTGAAATGCCTACGGTGTAATAAATATAACCTTCCCTTTTCAAAAAGAAAATAATATTTTATAGGTTGACATGGAGACACCAGTTTGTGAATGGAAATGAAGAATAGTTTAGAGAAATGTATTCATGTTGCAAACCTTTTCACAATATTTTATGATACCAATTAAAGTGTGAGACACGTATTCCTAAATGAATATTCAAAATAAATTTCCCCAAGCTATAACAAATTTTAATTTGAAATTTTTTATTATATTTAATTCCCATGGAAAAGTGAAAAATGCACTCTATAGGAGATATTTAAGAATAATTTATATCATAAGCCTTAAAATCATTCTTAACCATTTTTGCGCAATGTGTGTTCACTAGAAATGTATGGAACATGATTTTGTTGGAATTAAAGATTGGGGTAACTTGGCCTGTGGATGATTTTGAAAATTGTTGTCTAGAGTGGACCAGAAAGTGCAAAGTTTTTCCTGAATTACCTGCTATAATCTCTTGGGCTATTTGGAGGGCCCGTAATTATGCTATATTTAAAGATGTGAATCCAAATGTTGATCAAATTTGTACTCTAGTTTACAAATTGGTTAAGGAGAATTTTAGTGAAATCGTGTCTCTCAAGCCTAAAAGAGAGCATAATTTTAATTTTCAGATAAGGAAGGCAGTGGCTTTTTTTTATGGTGCTGCAAATGATGGTTTGTGTGTTGCGGGCGGAATTATATATATCAGCAATATTCAGTTTTTCACTCTCAGGTTAAACTGTGGGCGTGGTATAAATATGAAAGCTGAACTCTTGGCTTTGCGGTGTATTCTGAAAGTGATAAACATCTTTGGTATTGGTGATCTACAAGTCTTTGGAGACTCTCGGGTTACCATCAAATGAGCATGTGGACAATACTCTTTGCAGGTGGCGTCTCTGTTTCATTGGTGTGATTGGAGAAAGTCTTTAATGAAAAGGCTCAGAGATGTTTCTTTTACTCATATCTACCAGGTGCATAACTCTATGGTGGATAATTTATCCAAACTTGCTATGGTTGGAGAGGAAGGCTACATCTTGTGGGAGGAAGTCCAGGATGGGTGCAAAGTTGATGAAGGCTCTGTGAATATTTTTGAACTCTAAGTGATTTAAGAGTTTCTTTTTTGGTTCCTTCATGAAATGCTAAGATATATATTTTGGACTGTTTTGGATATGTAATTAATTATAGATTTTATGTACAGTCTCTTTGAGACATAACTCCATGTACTATTTGATTCTATTTTGAATATCAATAATATGAATTTTTTTTGCTGAAAAAATAAAAAAAGAACATATTTCATTGGTTTACATAAAATTTGATAATTTGATAGATATAATTTAAAATTCTTTATGTAAACCAAAAAAATTGAAAGTGTTTAAAAGTGACTTCAAGGCTTAATAGAAATAAAATAAAATAATGTTCTTTTAAAGTGCAAAATATGTCAATTAATAATTATCATAAAAAATGCTTAGTGAGAATAATTTTATAACCAGTTAGTCAATAAAGTGTGTATAATTAAAATAAATGATAAAAGTATATCCTCATTGAGGCATTTCCTAAGGAATTGACATTTTTTTAGATGTACATCTTATGCACATGAAATTAAAATTAAGTATATATTTCAACTAAATTCTTTCTCATGCTAATGAGGAATTTCCAACTAAAACATTTTGACCATAAAATTATAAGCATCATACTTCATAAAAGAATGATCAAATGTTGAATGGCAATAATAGAATTGAGTGTTGAATAAAAACATTGAGATCTACCAAAAATGCCCAAATAATTTGTTCATACATTGAATATCGAAAATCATCATGGCTCCTGAAAAACCAAAATAATTCAATTTTTTTAAACTGGGGTATGCACTCAACTCAACTAAGATTGTGTAAGGATATGCAAATGTTGTTTAAGCACCAGAAGGTAAAAAGACTCAAACGACAAAATGATAAGTTATCGTCAAAGAAATCAGTTAAATGGCGTAATGAAATAAAATGGTTACAAATTTTCACTAACTACTTTTGTACAATAACATAAAGTCGCAAAGTCATCATTGCATGAAAAGAAAGCAAGATAAAATAAAATAAAAGCAACTCTGCTAAATATTTGCAAAATTTACATGGGGGCCCCTTTATTTTGTAAAAATGAAGGGATTTTGTTGGGGGGCCAACAAATCCATAACAAACTTCAAATAGACTCTTTCTTGTAGAGCTGTGATGTGCTCGATTATAGCTATGCTGGATGTGCGGAAGACTTTCATCCCATTCTCAACGATGTTGGTGATTGTACATGCAGAGCAGTTGTACTACCAGTCGATTCACAACTTGTGTCTTTCCATCAGTCGGGGGATGGAACGTGGTTGACATCGATAGTTGTGTGTCGAGCTGTTGCTAGAGTGTCTTCCAAAAAGTGCTTAGAAATATGGAGTCACAGTCAGAAATGATTGAAGTCGGCAAGCCATATTGTGTCCAGACATCCTCAAAGAAGAGCTGAGCAGTTTGTTGTGCATTTATGGTCTTCTTGCAAGGAATAAGGATAGCCATCTTGGAAAATCGATCTACCACAACTGGGATTGCATCATGCCAGTGTCATGTAACAGGATATCCAGTCAAATAGACTAAGGAAATGGATTCCCATGGTTGATTAGTGACTGCAAAGGGTGTATACAAACCCTGTCGTCAGTTTGGCGACTTGGTGATGGACCAAGCAACACATGACTTGATATACTTGTCGACATCTGTCTTGAGTGAAGGCCAGTAGAATTACTTTTGGAGTACAACGAGTGTCTTTGTTACTCCAAAATGTCCTGTAGTTTTGCTATAGTGTGCGTCCCAAATGAGCTTTTGTCAGTGCTCACCTGTCGGTACACAAAGTTGTCCAAGCTTGTATAACAAGTTGTCCTTCAAATGGTAGTCGAGAACAATCAACTGACCTATCTGGAGTTATTGGTACACCCTCAAGAAATCAACATCTTGTTCATATTGTTGTGGCCAAGTAATGGTGTCATATCCATGCATACTTAAGACTGTAAGAAGTGAAGTAACCGGTGGTCAACTAAGGAAATCAACTGCTGCATTGGATTTTCCTTTCCGATGCTTAGTTACCAATTGAAATTGTTGTAGGTAACTAATCCACTTGACTTGTATGATCGTCTATAGCTTAGACTGGGATGGAGCAAATTGTAGGGGCTTATGGTCGGTATGAATGACCGTTTCCTTGCCAAGGACATAGTGTCTCCATTGCTTAAGAGCTTGTGCAATGACATAGAGCTCCTTTTGATATGTCGAATAATTTCTAATAGTGTCATTGAAAGTCTCCAAGTGGAATGTGACTGGGTGGCCGACTTGTGTGATTACGACTCCCATAGCATAGTCAGAGGCGTCGGTTTCGACTTCAAATGGCTGATGTAAGTCGGTTAGCACAAGTATTGGTGCAGTACAGAGTTTGTGCTTGAGCTTCTCAAAATCTTGCTGCAGTGTTGGTGTCCACTTGAAGATAGTATTCCCATTTCCTTTAGTCAGTTGAGCCAAAGGCCATGCTATATGACCGAAGCCAAGTACGAATCGTTGATAAAAATTCACCAAAACAAGAAAAAATCTTAGTTCATGAATGTTTTGAGAAATGGGCCAATCTTTGAGGATTTGTATCTAGTCTGGGTCGACGTGAATTCCTGTAGAGTCGATAACATACCCCAAGTATTTGATGTTTTCCCTCGCAAAAGAACACTTTTCCAAATTCAAGTAGAGTCGATGTTGTAGAAGGGTGTCAAGGACTTATTGGAGCTATCGAACATGTTCCTCCCACGATCTACTAAAATTCAAGATGTCGTCGAGGTAGACGATAACAAATTTTCAAACAAAAGGTCGAAGAACGTCATCCATATATCGCATGAATGTTGCAGGTGCATTGGTTAAATCGAAAGGCATGACTAACCATTCAAACAATCCTTCCTTGGTTTTGAAAGAAATTTTCTATACATCGAAGGGCTCGATCGAAATCTGATGATATCCCAACTTGAGATCAAGTTTAGTGAAGAATTTAGCACCTTTTAGACAATCAATCAATTCATCCATTCTTGGTAAAGGGTACCGGTTCTTTACTAAAATATTGTTGAGTGCCCTGTAGTCGATGCACATGTGCCAAGTCCCATCTTTCTTCGGAACAAGAACAAATGGACTTCCACAAGGAGAGGAACTAGGTTGGATATGGCCCTTGTCGATCAAATCTTGGATATGTCGACGAATCTCTTCATTCTCGATAATGGACCTCCTGTAGATAGACGTGTTAGGTAATAAAGATCCAGGAGCGAGTTCAATGGAGTGTTTTACTTGATAGTGTAAAGGTACTCCGTTTGGTTCTTTGAACACATTCTGGTATTCTTCAAGAATGTTGTCGATCTGTTGCTGTTGTTGAGGACTACGGTTGTCGGCGAGTCGACTAGTTTCTACAGTATTCCTAGAATGATGAGGCTTAATCATGATCAATGCAAATTTATGAGCATGGTTGATTAACTTTGTAACCTGTTTAGTAGATACATCTCAACTGTTGATGCAGGTCGCCGCTCTGGTATACCATACCACTGATCCCGAATCCTGACAATCAACTTCTGGGGTCGTGACTGATAACTTCCATGTCGATCCAACAAGTATGGCTTTCCAAACAAAGCGTCGGCTACTAAGAGTGGTGCCACATCACAGAGTACTTCATGTTTGAAAGGCTTAATGAAGTAGGCGAGTTTGCATTGTCGGATGATTCGAAGTTCTTGTCCATCCTTCATCCAACTGATGTTATAAGGCTGAGGATGCGGAGTAGTGACATTAAGTGCCATGTAGGATTTTTTATTCAACTTCATTAGAGTGCGTCTCAATTTAGGTTTGTGAAACCTCGTGTTCCTTGTGCTTCACAACTTAACAACCATGATTTTCGGACCAACTTGTGATAAACGTGGATAATATTTTAGAAATGAAAAATGGATAATAAATTTCCCAAAACCAAATTGACACTGACCTCCACTAGAGGTGAATTCGTTGAATTGAAGTATCAAAGATCATAATCAATTTTCATTATCTTTTACCATTACCATGATAGATAGAGTTTCACTTTTTCACTTACCTTTTCAATTAACATATTTTTAATTTTAATTTTTGAAGTTAATATGTTGATACTAATAGAGTTCCACTTTTTCACTTACCTTTTTAATTAACATATTTTTTATTTTAAAGAAGTTATGTTTGTTTATAAGTTAACATGGATTTATGTTAAATGAGACATTCCATAAATAATCAAATCAAAGATTTGACTTTATAATTTTTCATTTACAGGTTACAATATAACTGTTACTTAATACCAATATAATATTATATTTATTATGATTTTATATAATTTTAACACACATGTTATAAAAATAAAACATCTCACCTTTCCCAAATATTCAAAATATAATCAAGATTTGACTTTATAATTTTTCATTTACAGGTTACAATATAACTGTTACTTAAAACCAATATAATATTATATTTATTATGATTTTATATAATTTTAACACACATGTTATAAAAATAAAACATCTCACCTTTCCCAAATATTCAAAATATATGATTATGCTCAATCTGTAAAATAAAAAAATATATCATTACACTTAAAAATCTAACCTGATCGCGTGTTTTTGACTCTACAGAACGCCATGCGGGAAGTTGGGAACGCGTCCACACGGGAAAGTAAAGATCACGTGCGAAATCAATCCGCACGTGACTTGGAAGTTGAGCCGCCAGAAAGAAACGAAAAGCACAATCGCTCCTTCCACGCGTGCCTTTTATGATCAGTTTCTCACATAGCCTTTATAATCTCGAAAGAACAGGAGTAGAATCCGTGGAACGCACGAGAAAATTCAAAGACAAATCTTTTCTGCGAATTGAGTCGGGAGGAATGGGAATCGAACTTGAGACTGGCAGAGTCGAGGAGGATGGATGGGTGAGGGGCGCCACTATTGGGTCAGGAGCTTCTGGAACAGTCAGCCTCGCTATGAGCAGGTCTAATGGCCAACTCTTTGCAGTCAAATCCGCAGCTAGTTTCAGTGTGGCTTTAGAAAATGAATACCAGATTTTGCGGGGTTTAGATTCTCCATACATCGTTACCTGCCTGGGGCACTGTTACAGCGTCGAGAACTGTGTAAAGGTGCACAATTTGTTCATGGAGTACATGCCAGGTGGCAGCGTCGGGGATCTGCTGATTAAGTTTGGAGGACAGCTCAACGAATCAGTGATCAAGGTCTACACGCGTGGCATCCTATGTGGGATCGATTACCTCCACAGGCAGGGGATTGTGCACTGTGATATCAAAGGGAAGAATGTTCTTGTGGGTACCAATGGTGTGAAACTTGCTGACTTTGGCTCTGCCAAAAGGTTTGGTGATGAGAAGAAGGGCCAGGAGGACATCCAATTGAGGGGAACCCCTCAGTGGATGGCTCCAGAGGTGGTGAATCAGGTGGAGCAGGGGCCTGCTTCTGATATTTGGTCTCTCGGCTGCACTGTGCTGGAGATGGCCACTGGCAGGCCTCCATGGAGCCAAGTTTCCAATCCCCTTGCTGCAATGTATCGAATAGGATGCACAGAAGAGCTGCCTGAGTTGCCTGCATCACTTGCACCTCAGATTCGGGATTTCTTAGAGAAATGCTTTCGGAGAGATCCCAAGAAGAGGTGGACCTGTGCAGAGCTGTTGAAGCATCCTTTTCTAAATGAGCTCTGCTCTGCCATGGAGGAAGAGGATGTCAGTAGGGGTCCGCTGTCCCCAACAAGTAATTTGGATTTTGGGAATCAAGTATGGGATTCCTATTCTTCTCAGACTACTCCCATTCTGTCACTCAGCATCCCAAGCCCAACAGGGGAATGCTATACAATGGCTGATACTAATAAGTCAATTAAGCAACGCCAAAGGCCTTCTCCCAAGGACAGAGTGATGGCACTGGCCACAGCTTGTGAATTTGAAGTTGCGGACAGCCCTAACTGGTTTGCAAGCCCCCCTAGTCAGTGGATTATGGTGAGATCTTCCAGAGACAAATCTCCAATTTTAGCTAACCCACTGTCGAAATCAGATATTAGTAATGGCTCCTCCATCCAGGAGCTTCCATGCACAGAAGAAGGATGCAGTACTAACTTGGAAGCTGTCAATTGGGAAGAGCTGCCCCCAAGAGATGAACTAGATGAATGCTTGGATTCTGCAGTGTCTATAGCACAAACTCAACAGGAAGCATCTTCCAGCACTTGCTCTAAAACTCTGCAACATGATTTGATTTTGTGGTCAGTGACAGCCCATTTGACTGATCAAACTTGGGAATTTTATGAATATTCCTCTCAAAGCTGTGCTGATGGTGATCCCGGCTTAATTTATATCTTTAATAATAAGAGGTCTTGCAGCCCTTCTTGTTGTAATAAGTGCAGTACACAATGTTGTCATCGAAATATGATAAAGAGGCAATTGTACATTTGCTGCAGAGCAGATGAATTTGCTTGTGGTTTTCATTCAAAATCAATTCCAATTGAGTTTAGTTGGCTACATATATGATTTCTTGATTTGTGATTTAGCTTGCATTGTATTTTTATGGTTTGTCTGATTCCCTGGAAGAATTTGTTTTGTTTTACACCTAATTAATTGCATAACATGTTTTTAATGAAAAAAATGATTGCAATTTGAAATGTGATTCAGGCTTGATGCTATCAATGATGCCCAAATGTCATCTTGACAAATGAAGATGACCCAAACTAACATTCAACACACAATAACACAACCACCATGTTACATGTAGGATTTGACGCCGTTAATTGCATAAATGTTTATAAAATATTATAAACATTATTTTTCAAATAATTAGTACTTTATATAAAGCTTCGATTCAATTTAAAGAAGAAAGATATTTGAAATTAGATAGTGTTCGAATAAAATTTGGATATTTTAAGTTGAATTTGAATAAGGTTTATGGTTTCAAAACTATTTTTCTCATGAAACTAATCTACGCTATTAATCAATGATTTTAAAATTTTTGCAATGAGTATCTATCTAAATTTAATTTTTGCAATGAGTATCTATCTATATAAATTATATAAATAATGGTTATGAATAATTTTTTTTAAAATATATATAATTTTTAGAAAGAAATAATTATCATAAACATTAATAAAAGTTTCAAAATCAAATGAAACTAATCACAAATAAGTAATACCAACATTAAGATTAATCTTTTTTATAAGATTATTGGGATGTTTACAGAAAGTCCAAATGCAAGTTATCGTTGTTGAACAGCATTAAAAGGCACTTAGAATATACAAATGCACAACAACAAAAAAATCAAAATACCTTCATTTTCTTAAAACAACTGTTTGTCATCGGAATGTTTTTTATATTCAAAATTTGTTTTGAATAATAAAAGTTTATATACATTTATGAAAATTTGCAATGCTTCAATGAAAATTCTAAATACCTTCATTTTCTTAAAAAAGTGTTGGTCATTGGAATGTTTTTTAAATTTAAAATTTGTTTTAAATAATAAGGATTTATAGATATTTATAAAAACTTGCAATGTTAATGAGTGTGTAGACAATCATCATTAACATATAACAAGTTCTTCCTTTTGAAGTTTAATAAAACATAATTATTCATCACATAATATGCATGGACATTAATGAGACATCACATAATATATATGGACATGTTATATTTTTATGTATTAATATTGAAGTAATTATAAAATTATATTGAGTATCAAATCCATTATATTAAATGTTCGGGGGAATTTAAATATATAAGAAAGGAGAAAAAATCTCATACTCACAAACTCTATTTTGAACTTGGTAATCATGTAATTATTAATACGATAAGGAAAATAAAATTATTTTGGTATGAGGACAAATGATAACAAGAGATCATTATTACATGATTATATAAAGTTCACTACTTACTTTTTTAGCTAAGAGGAAGCAATAAGTACTCTTAGCCATATAACAAGTCAAACAACCTTGGTTTATACTTGGACATCCTTCTTCTAAGCACATTTATATGTTTGGACATCCTACTAGAACTTTATCTTGCAGTAGTATTATTGTTTTTTTCCCCTAGGTTACTAGACTCTTAGTAGCCTCAACACAAGGAGATGGGATTAATAGACTAGAACAAATGGGACTTGCTATATTTTTCATCCTTTCCAAAGTTGAACAAAGGGGCTAGTTCTTGTGTGTTATTTATGTGATAGCTATTGCATCTAGCTTAACCATGATGGGAGGTATCAGGTATGAGGCCATCCACTTGGGGTAGACTGTAATTGATGTAATGGGACAATGTCACATGTCGATTGTTCGCCGTCAACGCTTTACATGATGACAAATCACACATTCAGTGTCATTGTATAGATCCACTACATATAAAAGTACATATGACACATATTGATGGCTTGATGATGGGTTTTCACAAATCAATTACTAACTCTTGGCAATATGTTTATTTAAACATAATCTTGCAATAGTTTTTTATAAGTGGTGGAACATCCCACACATATAAAGTCAATATTTTATCAAGGTAATGAAAAAGTCATTACAAAAGATATTAAACCTAGGTGAGACTTATATGTAATTATCACATAAAACAAATGAATCAAGACATAGGTGATACTTACCATGAGACAAAACGAGGGCAGGGTGGAATTGAAGGGCTAGAAGAATCTGAGGAAAATATTGAATCAATGTCCCACAAAAGACAATGTTAATGATATCAAACCTAGGTATATATACATGTGCCAAATTAGTTCTTATCATATTAAGCAATTGAAACATAAATAGAAATAACACTTACTACAAAAGTGATGCAAGAAATTGGTGGATGTGTAGAGATGGGGGATCTTAGTGGAGTTAGGGCTTGGTCCAAAGAATCCATTTGATACCACAACCTAAATTATCTTCTCATGTAAGTCAACAACAAGTAGAATAACTATGAGTATTAAATATTACAAGACGTCAAAACAAACTCATGCCCTCATTTGTAGTACTCGATTTTGACCCCTGAATTATACAAATTGGCTATGCATAAGTATAATGAGAACTTGGTTAGATTCCTAGACATATGTTGGTTTTTGTTTTAACATGAGTGATACACTAACTACTCAACAAGTGGGTAGACATTCTCACATTGTATGTTGTGATGTAAACATGTACATTATTATAATGCTAAAACCATCAATGGGTTACAAGAAAGCATAAAGGGGGCTAGGAGTCTATGAGAGGGGAAGTAACATAGTTACCAAATTTGATCCATAAACGAGGGACTTATATCCCACTTGCCTCACCAACATGGATCCTTAGCATGATTTATTATCTACCTCTATTCTTAGTCCTATACATAGTTCACTGTTCTTCTAATGGTTGCAAGGTCTCTATTCTTAGTGTAGCTTGTACACCACAACCAAATACCATGAAAATAACAATCAATCCAATGAAACTGAGACTATACAAAGATTGTATCACTAAGGAATATGTCTACAAGTTTGGTTCAAAACTATTTATCATGAATGAATGGTTTGTTTCTAGATTAGCTAATTGCTCATGGTTAAACATTTGGGTGATGAGAAAAACACCTCAACAATTAGATAAAATTCACCAAGCAATGAGAAAAATGTTTAGGCAATGGGAAAAATGCCTCAAAAATGAGAGAAACACTCAACATTGATTCAAATACTTAGCATGCAACCCAATGCTCAATAGGAATGAAAAATATGCCCAACAAGTTATAAAAACATCCAACATTTAATTAACTATCATAGAACCAAAATAACAACCCCTATACAATTGAAATTGGTTTGGAATAAATGCCATTGATCTATGGGACTAAGTGGGCATATGATGGTGGGGTTTAGCTAGTTGTTAGATATTTTAATAGACCATTAAAACCAAAATATGTTTCAATTCTACCATACTAACTACAAATTCCTCTCACAGACATTTTCAAAGTTCATTGTCATCCATCAATGACACAAGGAGCTTTTAATCCACACAGTAAGCAAAGTAATACAAAAAAAAATCACACACGGACAAAGCATTGCACATTGAGACAATGTTTACCTTGGAAACCCAAATGGAAAAACCAACATTCAACGGTTGCTCAGTATTTCATTTAGGCAATGTATGGATTACAATGTAACCATGGGATCTTTGGAAATCTCCTCTCTTGGCCGGAAATAGGAAAAAAATACTTGAGACTCTAAATTCAAGGAGATATAGGAGAGTTGGGGTAAAGGGAAGGCCAATGGAATAAACTTTCAATTCCCATTCCTCTCTCTCCTATTTTCGTTTTCATTTTATTTTATTTTATTCAATATTTCTCCTCTCCTTCGTTTCATTCAAATTTACATTGTATTGTCTTTTATATCTTTTCTAACCTTCATACATTGTCGAACTTATTTTGTAGGTACTAATTATGATCCATTTCAGATCAAACCTCCCAATCGAGAAGGATTTTGGTCTCCAAAATATTAGAGGACCAAGTGGATTAATGTACCTTCAATATTATTCTCAAGAACATGGCATTGAATCTGGCTCCTTGCTACAACTTTTAGTCTGGATCTAGTTCTCGCTCATGGCTCTAGCTTTGGTTCCTAGCTCACTTGTTCCCATAGTGAAAATTTCTACTCATTGACTTAGATATGTGTAATATCTAGACCCAAACTCTTTGATAATAATTCACCCCCATCCTTAATGTGCAAGTCTCTTGCATTCCTTGGCCCTGAAGATAATCCATTTTAGTAGTTAATGAAGCTAATTCAAATTTTGATCATCTTATTTTGAGAGATCCTAATGAGCATATTCCCTCACACAATAAATCCATAAGAGGATGTTTGGATTGCCTTCTTTTGCTAGGATCAATTACTTTTGAGTATGGAAACAACCTTATGACATTTACATGTGCTTACTCATACTCTATCTCTTTAGAAATGTTAATCCAATGAAAATATTTGTATGCAACCACAACCTTCCATGGATAATGAAATTTATGGTTTGCTTTGGTGGATGTCATGGAGTTCCAAGGAACCCCCAAGGCCATTGTATTATGTACACCAAGCGCCAACACATATCAAAGAATGGATTCCATTGTTCCAATATTGAAAGCAATAATTGGGTTGTGGCTACCCTTGATGTTGGCCTCTACCTACTGGCCACATCACTGGTATCACTAACATTTTGTGTTTCTATAAATCCTTGAAAAACCTCTTCTCCTTGGGATGGAGATGCATGAAAATATTCATCCTCTTTCCTCTTCATTATCCAAACTTTTCTTGGTTGCATGGTGGTTGGGGTGAAGCTCTAGATGAATCCTTCAACATTTTTCTTGATGTCCACTCAACTTGCAGTGGTGGAAAAATCTCTTGGTTCTATAAGGGATAATTGACATGCTTGTATTCTCCACATGTCGTTGATTTTTTTGTTAATTTGAGGAAGTATTCTTTCCCTTATATGAAAGCAATCTGGTTTGTGGCATGTGAATTTATTCTCCTAGAAATATGTCACACAATGACCTTTCTTCTCATAAGAGGAACATGCCTCTAAGTATCAACAGTTGATTTTTATATGGCCTTTCCTCTTGCAACAATGGCAAACATTCATCTTCTTCTTGTTATTCTTTCCTTGACTAATTGACTTGCCACTTCTTCCAAGTTTTTGTTTGGATATCCACATCATCTTTTTCAGGATCTTGCATGCAATTAGGGTTTGCATGCAAATTCTAGGGTTTGCATGCACTTTGCATGCATCCCAGTCACCAGGTTGATGCCTCCAACACCTTAGCCACCTTATTCTAGCACCCGGGAGCCACTTACTTCAGAGTTTTAGCCCTCCTAGTCAGGAAGGTGCCCACTTCTCACCTACTACCAGAGAAGGGCGCACTTCTTCACCTACCACTGCAGTTCCACTTTAGTTACACTCAGTTAGCTCCGATTCTCCCTGATTTGAGGCTAGTTTCACTCCCGACTGACTGTTTCACTTCCGTTGGACCTCCAGATTGACTAGATGACTTGTTCTGACTTCAGTTAGCCTCCCATGCGCCCTCCACTGAGCCCACTTCCCTATATCAGTGCTACACACTTCAGTTACACATGTTACACTCAGTTAGACTCAGATTGACACCTGGATGACTGGTTCTTGTGCATTGATGACCACCACTGATTGATGATGAGGACTCCTAGTTGGAGTCAAGCTACTCCATTCAGTGATTCGAATGACCTCCTTAGGCAATTCGAATTGCTCACTCATTGTCACTGTATTCTATTGTAATCATTCACCCTTATTGGGATATTGAGCACTGATGCATGTTTTGCACAGTTTTACACCATATTTTCTATGTTCATCTATTGTGATTGATTTACTTGTTCATTAGGTCTGCTGTGACTAATTTTACAGTTTTGATGTAGACAGAGTCTTTGAACTCTTCTCTTTGTTTCCCTTTTACAATATGCTAGAAGAAGGATGGAATAATGTTCCAAAATCTTCAATCAATGCTACTCTCCCCTCTAATGAGCAAGTTAAATCTACAACATTATTGGCCTTCACGAAAGTGATCTTGAAGTTTATGGCATTTTCCTCTCTTCCATGGAAACCTAGGCCTTAATGCTTGTCCCTTGGTTAAGTTACAATAGGGTTGTAGATTCCTTGACTTTGATTTCCTATCCCTTGTCCATCATTTCCCATTTTCCTTAATAATTTTGAACCAATTTATTTTGTGTTCTTTTCAAATTCACCGACATTCTATTGAGGAATGTCTATGGAAGGTGATTTTATCATAATGGTCTGGTTCATGGTGATGACTTCAATAGTGGAAATGGAAGGTGGCCTTTTTTCCTGGTGCCCTTGGACAACTACTTGTAGCTTTTTCAATGCATCTACCTTCTCTTCCAACTCTTTCTTCAGCTATGTCTCCATTTGAGTGATCCTATCCTCGTACTAGCTACTGATCCGAATGAAATTCCATCTCAGTTACACCAATTGAACTCTATGGTTGTCCCACTCTACCATGATAGTAACGAGGGAGTCTTTACGTTAATCAAACCCATAATTTGTTTATAAATGTCAACAATTTAGCAGAGGTCTCAAGTTTATTTTCTAGCTTTCCCATCTTTCAATCATACATTTGAATTTTTCTTGAATTTGAGCATTGATTCCCTACAAGTATTCTAACCTTCCTTTGTTTGCTTTACCCATGCTAGGTTTGCAAATTTTTCTTCAAATTTTGGTAGCTTCCATAGTCAATGATTCAAATTTTATGATACCATATGATCCATAAATGAGGGAATTCTATCCCACTTCCCCCACTAACATGGATCCTCATCATGATTTATTATCGATCTCTATTCTTAGTTTTGTACACAGATCAACTTCCTTTTGATAGTTGAAATTCTTTGTTCTCACTATAGCCTACACACAACAACCAACTACCATGCAACTAACAATCAATCCAATGAAACCAAGAGTATATAAACACTCTATAATTGAGGACTTCGTCTATAGGTTTGGTTCACTTCACTTTATCAAGAATGAATGTGTTGTTTCTAGATTAGCTAATTGCTTGGTTTACTTGCTAGAATTTCCAAGGCCAATGCTCGAGCAAGGAAATAAATGCACTTTGATATGATGAAATGTTTAAACACAAGACTCCACCCAATATGTATTTATATTTATAGATGTGGATGGATAGAAGCGCATAATATTCACTCGAAGTCTATCAACCAAATAGATATTACAATTTATCATTTAAATGGAATAATCTATGAGAAATCTTAGCACTTCCACAATCCAACTACATGGATGAAATTCATTTCGATTTGGGTTTAGTGCCAAATTGTAATACCCCGGTTGTTAAGCCCTGGACTTATGGTATTTTATTTGACTATGGACTTATGTTCTATTTGCTAATGTGATTATGGACTTATGCTCATTTATTTGATGATGTGATTATGGACTTTGGCATTATTATTATTAATGTTAATGTTGTTATTGTCATTATTGTTATCTTTGAATGTTTTTTGCTATTAATTAAATAAACAACTAGCTGAGCAAAGGAAACTAAAAGAGTATGGGAGACCATGGATATCACTAAGTGAGGGGGAATGGGGGACATCCCTAGCACCTTATAGCTTGTTTTTGGATGGTATTTGTCCATCCTAGTTCATTTTGGGCCTTGGTGACTATAATAGTGTTGGTCACCCAAACATTGTACAATGAAACCCATTTTTGTTTTTTATGAACTATAGAGTTATTATTGCACCTCATACATACTATAGTGGTCCCCTCTTTCCTAGTGTGCCATCCTTGGGATAAATTCCCTCATATTTATGTGTTTTTGTCATTTATGATCCCTCTCCCTAGATTTTAGGAGTTGTAAGCTAGAATTTAGCTTCCACCTCCTTGATTTGTGCCTCCACCGCCATAAGTGCACCCCACTTCTCCATTCATCCCTATTTTTTTTCTTCCATGATATTTATGACCCTATTGGACCCCCTCTCTCACCTAATTCTCCCTACTTCATGTTTTGTAACCCCCCTTATGCATAAGTGTGCCTCCTTGTGTTCTTCAAGGCTCCACTCCTTGGTTTTTGGTAACTCCTCCTCATGGTGTTAATATGGGAAAGATAATCTCCTAACTAGGCCACCACTCCACTGATTTGAGTTAAGTCTCCATGATGAATCCAATCACACTCAAACTCGTTCTAGTTGGCCACCTTGGGTTCGAATTTCCCTCCTTAAGCTATTTATACATGTGCTCTCTCCTTGTTGAAGCTAATCTTGAGCTTTGGATCACTTGTCTTATTCTATCTCACCATGTTGGGAATTTTGATAGTACTGTGAGTGTGTTGATACTTAGATATAGTCTAGTTGTTTCCCTTCGCTTCCATTGTATCACTCTACTAGTCCAGGTTCTCGTACAGGAAGCCAAGAAATGGGTTGGTGAGAGGACTCACGTCCCATAGGCAGTGGAGACGGACAAGAAAGTAGTAGTGGGAAGCATTGTGGTTCTCAGAAGAGGTAGTTTCGAGAGTTTTTAGACTAAGTGTGCCTCTACTTATGGATCCATGGTCTCATCTAGGGGGTGACCTATTCAAGCAAGGAAGGATTGATTGTGTCTACGGTTGGGAGGAAAGTTGTCCTATTGCAGCCAGTTTCCCTTATTTTGAGATAAGTATTTCTCTTATGTTTCATTTTTATTACATTATTTTATTTGGTATATGTGAAATGGTGGCTAAATTGGTTCTATGCATTTTGATGTATTGAATGTCAGGATCTATATGTAGGAAGGATGAATTTCATATAATATGTTTCTACACTCCTTACCTTCTTTCTATTCTTCTTCCTCTTAATCAAGAAATTGTAATTTTGGCTCGATGGTATTGAGAGGGGCACAACCATATATTTTGTTTCGCCCATTTATACCCATTTATACTCATTTATGAGTCATGAGACATATTCCATTGCATCTAGAACAAAATTTCCATTAAGGATCACATTTTGAATCATCGAAAAAGCTTTCCAGATGACCAATATATGCATGTTTTGGTCCAACATTTTTCGGTGCCAAGACGAGCGCACCTGTCATTAGATTGTAAAAGTTTTGTTTACTGTTGTATTCAAGAGGATTTCATAGTTACCAGCGATACATGTTATAGAATAAGCAAGTAAATATATAGATATGAACAAAAGATAAGTAATGGTGGCAGATCCAACAAGTCTTTCTATTACTCAGAACAAGTACATAAGTGCGTTACAATGTCTTAGTGCCTCATGTATCTGGCTCTCTAGCCTATATATATGGTTTACAGACAGTTACATAACGACCTATTGGTTCATTAACTGAATCGACATGTAATGAACGACGCAACGGTTTGACATGTTCTACGAAGTGGTTGAACGAAGGACCTAGTTGGGCAGCCGAATTAGGCTCCTCCAACATCTCCCCCACAAACAAAACCTTTCTTCGTATCGAAGAAATAGGGAGACGGAGCCGAACTGGAGTTTAAGTGAAAAAATTGTAACTAACTGAGTACTAAGAAAAAAAAATTCGTTACTGCTGGGACTGACTGGTGCTGGCAGACAGGTGTTGTTGGACACATACTTCGACAATAGCTATGGTGGAAATTGAAAGCTATTGCTGGAAGTCTTCCCAGGCATGAAGTGCATTCTGTATATCGATAGTAAGGGTAGTCAGGCTAGATAGGTTCTCCATTTTGTCATGGATCGACTGGTCTCGAATATTGATCATGTCTTGCACTAGGATGAGTGTTCTATTGTTGACAGTGGAGAGCATTCGATGGATATGTGGCCTAATCTTGTCAATTTTTGAAAGGTTTACTTGAGCTTGTGTGATCCACTGATCCTCTTTCTTCTCCAGTTTTTCTAGCTTCATGTGTTCCATATTGATTTGATCATCGAGGATTTGTGCGAGAGCTTCACCGGCAATCTACCATTGTTGTTGAAGAGTCTTAATGAGATATTGAGTTTTCTACATTTCGACAAACAAATTGTCTTAATGTGTATACCAGTTGCGCAATAATTTTGTAGTCGTAACAGCTTCTTTGGCATATTGTGCTAGTAGACTATGTACTTCTGTGAAAGTCGTATACTCGTTTGTCATGATGATAGATGTTTCTTCCGCTTGATCTTGTCGTTCTTTATCCAGATGTTCTTGAAGAGTCGACACAACACTTTCAAATAAAGCATATGCTTTGTTGAGTGAGTTTCCAGTGTCGGTCATCGACAAGATAGGTATTACTTGTTGTACTAAGTTTTCACACTACTAGGTATTACTTGTTGTACTTGTTGACAAGATAGGTCATCGACAAGATAGGTATTACTTGTTGTACTTGTTGACAAGATAGGTCATCGACAAGATAGGTATTACTTGTTGTACTTGTTGACAGTGGAGAGCATTCGATGGATATGTGGCCTAATCTTGTCAATTTTTGAAAGGTTTACTTGAGCTTGTGTGATCCACTGATCCTCTTTCTTCTCCAGTTTTTCTAGCTTCATGTGTTCCATATTGATTTGATCATCGAGGATTTGTGCGAGAGCTTCACCGGCAATCTACCATTGTTGTTGAAGAGTCTTAATGAGATATTGAGTTTTCTACATTTCGACAAACAAATTGTCTTAATGTGTATACCAGTTGCGCAATAATTTTGTAGTCGTAACAGCTTCTTTGGCATATTGTGCTAGTAGACTATGTACTTCTGTGAAAGTCGTATACTCGTTTGTCATGATGATAGATGTTTCTTCCGCTTGATCTTGTCGTTCTTTATCCAGATGTTCTTGAAGAGTCGACACAACACTTTCAAATAAAGCATATGCTTTGTTGAGTGAGTTTCCAGTGTCGGTCATCGACAAGATAGGTATTACTTGTTGTACTAAGTTTTCCAGTGTCGGTCAAGTTCTTTTTCTCTTCTTGAATTTGAGCATTGATTCCCTACAAGTCTTCTAACCTTCCTTTGTTTGCTTTATCCATGCTAGGTTTGCAAATTTTTCTTCAAATTTTGGTAGCTTCCATAGTCAAAGATTCAAATTTTATGATACCATATGATCCATAAATGAGGGAATTCTATCCCACTTCCCCCACTAACATGGATCCTCATAATGATTTATTATCGATCTCTATTCTTAGTCTTGTACACAGATCAACTTCCTTTTGATGGTTGAAATTCTTTGTTCTCACTATAGCCTACACACAACAACCAATTACCATGCAACTAACAATCAATCCAATGAAACCAAGAGTATATAAACACTCTATAATTGAGGACTTCGTCTATAGGTTCGGTTCACTTCACTTTATCAAGAATGAATGTGTTGTTTCTAGATTAGCTAATTGCTTGGTTTACTTGCTGGAATTTCCAAGGCCAATGCTCGAGCAAGGAAATAAATGCACTTTGATATGATGAAATGTTTAAACACAAGACTCCACCCAATATGTATTTATATTTATAGATGTGGATGGATAGAAGTGCATAATATTCACTCGAAGTCTATCAACCAAATAGATATTACAATTTATCATTTAAATGGAATAATCTATGAGAAATCTTAGCACTTCCACAATCCAACTACATGGATGAAATTCATTTAGATTTGGGTTTAGTGCCAAATTGTAATACCCCGGTTGTTAAGCCCTAGACTTATGGTATTTTATCTGACTATGGACTTATGTTCTATTTGCTAATGTGATTATGGACTTATGCTCATTTATTTGATGATGTGATTATGGACTTTGGCATTATTATTATTAATGTTAATGTTGTTATTGTCATTATTGTTATCTTTGAATGTTTGTTGCTATTAATTAAATAAACAACTAGCTGAGCAAAGGAAACTAAAAGAGTATGGGAGATCATGGATATCACTAAGTGAGGGGGAATGGGGGACATCCCTAGCACCTTATAGCTTGTTTTTGGATGGTATTTGTCCATCCTAGTTCATTTTGGGCCTTGGTGACTTTAATAGTGTTGGTCACCCAAACATTGTACAATGAAACCCATTTTCGATTTTTATGAGCTATAGAGTTATTATTGCACCTTATACATACTATAGTGGGCCCCTCTTTCCTAGTGTGCCATCCTTGGGATAAATTCCCTCATATTTATGTGTTTTTGTCATTTATGATCCCTCTCCCTAGATTTTAGGAGTTGTAAGCTAGAATTTAGCTTCCACCTCCTTGATTTGTGCCTCCACCTCCATAAGTGCACCCCACTTCTCCATTCATCCCTATTTTTTTTCTTCCATGATATTTATGACCCTATTGGACCCCCTCTCTCACCTAATTCTCCCTACTTCATGTTTTGTAACCCCCCTTATGCATTAGTGTGCCTCCTTGTGTTCTTCATGGCTCCACTCCTTGGTTTTTGGTAACTCCTCCTCATGGTGCTAATATGGGAAAGATAATCTCCTAACTAGGCCACCACTCCATTGATTTGAGTTAAGTCTCCATGATGAATCCAATCACACTCAAACTCATTCTAGTTGGCCACCTTGGGTTCGAATTTCCCTCCTTAAGCTATTTATACATGTGCTCTCTCCTTGTTGAAGCTAATCTTGAGCTTTGGATGACTTGTCTTATGCTATCTCACCATGTTGAGAATTTTGATAGTACTGTGAGTGTGTTGATACTTAGATATAGTCTAGTTGTTTCCCTTTGTTTCCATTGTATCACTCTACTAGTCCAAGTTCTTGTACAGGAAGCCAAGAAATGGGTTGGTGAGAGGACTCACATCCCATTGGCAGTGGAGAGGGACAAGAAAGTAGTAGTGGGAAGCATTGTGGTTCTCAGAAGAGGTAGTTTCGAGAGTTTTTAGACTAAGTGTGCCTCTACTTATGGATCCATGGTCTCATCTAGGGGGTGACCTATTCAAGCGAGGAAGGATTGATTGTGTCTACGGTTGGGAGGAAAGTTGTCCTACTGCAGCCAGTTGCCCTTATTTTGAGATAAGTATTTCTCTTATGTTTCATTTTTATTACATTATTTTATTTGGTATATGTGAAATGGTGGATAAATTGGTTCTATGAATTGAAGTCAATATGGTTTCAAGTAAAAAATGGACTAAAGTCAACCTTGGATTGAAGTCAACCTTGCTTAAAAGTTGAAACTATGGATTGAAGTCAACTTTGCTTAAAAGCAGCTATGGATTAAAGTCAACCATGGTTCAAAGTCGATCAACCACCTTTAGAAGTGTGTTTTTGGATTGAAGTAAACAATGGTTGAAAGTCAACCTTGGATTGAAGTCAATCATGAATTGAAGTCATTAATGTTACTATTATTAATGGATTAAAGTCAACCATGGATTGAATACATTAATGTTAATATTTTAACATATTGAACTCAATCATTGGATTGAAGTCAACCTTGTATTGAATTCAACCTTTAATACAACCATGGATTGAAGTTAATCTTGGAATCTTGGATTGAATTCAAACTTGGATTGAAGTCACCCTTGGCTTAAATTCAACCTTATGTTGAATTCAACCTTGTTTAAAATTCACCTATGGATTGAACTCAACCTTGGATTGAATTAAACCTTGCTTAAAAGTCACATATGGATTGAATTAAACCTTTGATTGAAGTCAGTTATGGATTGAATTTAATCATGGATTGAAGTCAACCATGGATTCAAGTCAACCTTGAAATTAAGTCAACCGTTGCTTGAATTCAGTCATGGATTGAAAACATCCTTAGATTGAAGTCAACATTGGATTAAAGTCAACCTTGCTTATAAGTCAGCCATGGATTGAAGTAAACCTTGAATTGAATTCAACGTTGGATTGAAATGAACAATGGATTCAATTCTACCTTACATTTTTGTTAACCTTGCTTAAAATTCAACTATGGATTGAAGTCAACCATGATTTGAAGTCAACCTTGCTTAAAAGTTTAAAATGTGGATTGAAGTCAACCTTGCTTAAAAGTAACTATGGATTGAATTCAACCATGATTCAAATTCATTCTAATACTTTTAAATTTTTTTTTTGGGTTGAATTCAACCATGGTTCAAAGTCAACCTTGGGTTGAATTCAACCATTGTTCAAAGTCAACCTTGGATTGAAGTCATTAATGTTATTGTTATTAATATATTGAATTCAACCATTGGATTGAAGACAACCTTGGATTGAATTCAACTTTAGATTGAAGTCACCCATGGATTGAAGTCATCCTTGAAATGAAGTCAACCATGGATTGAAGTCAACCTTGGATTGAGGTCACTCTTGGATTGAGGTCAACCATGGCTTGAAGTCAAACTTGCTTAAAAGTTAATTATGCATTGAATTCATACTTAAATTGTAGTCAACCTTGGATTGAAGTCAACCATGGATTGAATTCAACCTTTAATTTAAGTCAACCACGGATTGAAGTCAACGATGGATTGAAGTCAACTTTTGATTGAATTCAGCAATGGATTGAAGTCAACCATTAATTGAATTCAACATTGGATTGAAGTCAACCTTGATTTAAATTCAACTATCAATTGAAATAAACCTTCGATTATAGTCGACAATTGTTTCAGGTCAACCTTGCTTAAAAATCATCTGTGGATTGAAGTCAATATGGTTTCAAGTCAATAATGGACTTAATTCAATCTTGGATTGAAGTCAACCTTGCTTAAAATTCAACTATGGATTAAAGTCAACCTTGCTTAACTATGGATTAAATTCAAACATGGTTCAAAGTCAATCAACCACTTTTAAAAATGTGGTTGTGGATTGAAGTCAACCATGGATTGAAGACAAACCAGCAACAACCACATTTTACCAAAGTCACCCATAGTTAACCATGGTGAACCATAGTCAATTACTCAACCATGGTGAACCATAGTTAATTACTCAACCAAAGTCAACCATAGTCAAACAAATTCAACCATAGTCAACCATAGTCGACCATGGTAAACTAACATCAGTTTATGTCAATCATAGTCAACCATGGTCAACCAGTAGTTAGTTATGGCCAAACTAAGTCAACCATGGTTAATTGTGGTCAACCAAAGTCAACCATGGTCAACAATAGTCAACCATGGTCATCCATAGTCAACCATAAATCAATTAGTTAACCAATGTCAACCATAGTCAAGCAAATTCAACCATAGTTAACTATGGTCAACCAAAGTCAACCATGGTCAACCAGTAGTCAATTGTGGTCAAACTAAGTCAACCATGGTAAACCATAGTGTCCTAGCGATGTCAACCATGAAGCACTAAATTCAACCATGCCTATACAATGGTCAACCATGGTTCAAAGTCTACATTCGTTGAGCATCAACAATGGATTAAGGTCAACCATTCTGAAACACTATATAAATAATTGAAATTATATTATTATTAATTATTTAAGTTTTATTTATTTACTTATTATATATTTACTTATATGATTTATTTATGTCTTCATTAATAAGTCATTCTTAATTTTTTATAATAATAATAATAATAAATTTGAAATTGAAAATAATAATAATAATAATAGTCAAGTAGGCGTCAATAATCAACAAATAGTCAAAATTTTGCATTCAACCATCAACAACAATGGTCAACCATAGTCAATAGTCAACCAATATCCAATGGACATTAGTCAAGAACTAATCACCAAGGAGTCAATATTCAACAAATATTCTATAGTCAACCAATAATCAATATTCAACAAATAGTCAATTTCCCATTATCAACCATAGTCAACCATGGTCAGCCATTATCAAACATGAACAACCATGCTCAAACATAATCACCCATGGTTGAACAATAATGTTCAACCATAATCATTCATGACCAATGATGGTCAACCATGAAAAAGCATGCTTTACCATTAACAACCATATTCAATCATTAACAACAATGGTCAACCATAGTCCACCATGAACATCCATCATTAAACATAGTCAGCCATAGTCAGCTAGCTAAGGTCAACCAAAGTCAACCATAGTGAGTCATAGTCAGCTATAGTAAACCAATTTCCACCATGATCAACGAACTAAGATCAACCAAAGCTAACTAAAGTCATCAATAGTCCAAGGAAGTCAACCATGGTTAATCACATTCAACCATAGTCAACCAATCATGGAATTATAATCAACCTTTTCATTTATTTTGAAGTCAACCCTTCTATCACCCATAATTAAGCCAACAAGTCAACCATTGTCAACCACAAGGTATTAAAATCAACCATATTCAACAATGTTCAACCATACTCAACCATGTTACACCATAGGAAGCAATAGTAAACCATGGTCAACCATAGCCAACCAAAATAAATTTTCCAATGAAAATCAACTATAGTTAAATAGAGTCTCCTATAGTCAACCGTGGTCAACCACAGTTAAACACAGTCAACCATAGTCAACATTTTTCAACCATGGTCAATCACAATCAACCTTTGTCTACCATGGTCAATCACAGTCAACCATAGTCATCATTTATCTACCATGGTCAACTGAATTCAAATGTCAAATAAGGTCAACCAATAGTCACTTATTGCCAAAAAAATTCAACCTTAATCGACCATAATCAACCATGGTGGACCATAGTCGATTAGTCAACCGTAGTCAAAAGTTAGTCAAGATCAACCAATAGTCAATAATGACCAAACAAAGTCACAAATAGCCGACCATAGTCAACCATAGTCAACCATAGTCAAACAAAGTCAACTGTAGTCAACCATGACTTGCCATGGTCAACCATAGCCAACCAAAGTCAATTATGCCCAACTAAATTCAACTATAGTCGACGACATCCGGCCATAACCAACCATTATCAACCATAGTCAACTAGAGTCACTGTTGGTCAACCATAGTTGACAACAATAAAGTATTCAACCAAAGTCAACCATGGTCATACAAAGTCATTCATAGTCAGCCATGGCCAACCATAGTCAACCATGATCGACCATTCTCAACCACGGTCAACCACAGTCAACCATGGTCAACTAATAATCATTTATGGCCAAACAAATTCAACCATAATCTTACAAATTCAACTATGGCTAACCATGTTGAAACAATTCTTAAGCATGGCCATATAACAACAATAGTAAACCATGTCAAACATTGCCAAACATGGTCAACCATGATTAATAATGGCTAATAAATATTTTTATATAATATTAACATATATCTTATTCACTAATTTATTTTTCATTTAATTTTAATTTATTTATGTTTTAATTAATTAATTAATTTTATTAACTAATGTTTATTAATAAAATAATAAATATTTATTATTTATTATTTAAATAAGTATTTATATATAATACATACATGTTAATATTTTTATTAGAAATATTTAATTTTATTTATTAGATATAAATAAATAATTATCATTTAAATAAATATAATAATATTAATAAATATTAATATTTAATGGTGTTAATTATTATAAAAATAATCATTAGAATTACATAATAGTAATTCACAATTCTTTTTTCATGTGCGTGCCGGTGTCAATTAGCAACAACTATATTTTTAAATGTGATTTAATCACTTTTAAATATGTGACCATGATTGATATAGGCCAATACGAATATCAACCACATTTAAAAATGTTGTTGTTGTTCGTAGGTAACGATGTGGGCTTGTTGCTTGAAGACTTGAACCATTTTACCTTCCGTCTAGGATATTGATATGCTCTTGCAGGTAAGGAGTCCTGGAAATAATTTAATCATTCAATTAGCACGAAATTCGAATGAGGAATCGGGCATAACAAGGTACAAATTCAATTAATCAACAAATGGACTTTTGCTTACTTGACGAGGAAAAGGAGCCAGCGTTTGGAAGCAACGATTTCCTTTATGGAGGTGGGAATCCATATGAGAGCAGGCCGTTTCTTCTGCTCTGCTCAAGTCCTACCTTTTCTTTTGCTATTCTTAAGTCCTACTTCAAGCCAGTGTGTCACAAATTGCATTAGATGAGAATCTAAATCCATGCGGCTTGTAGACTATTGGCCCGTTCTCAACATTAAACTTGGCATTCAAATGTGTAGAATTTCCCTGAAACTTATATGTGGCCTGAGATGAATTAATGAAAAATAACCTAGTGGTCGTACCATGGAATTTTTTTGAGGGCATCCATTGTAGTTGTTGTAGCATCTAATGTCATACTGCTACATCCATTATCAGAGTTGCTTGTCTATGATTGCCTTTGGCCATTAGTTTTGTACTCGGGAAATCTCCTCAACTCTCTGCCTTTCAAACACAAATTGGGTAACTGGAGGTGGCTTTCCGTCATAATTTCATGCAACAATGGCTGAGTTAGGCTATAAGGGAGGTGCCAAATAGTCTACATCTCAAGAGATTCTACTTCCCATATCCAATGCCAGACGTAAAGTGAAGTCTTGATGGATGATTTTAGTAAAGGAACATACATGTACATCTGTTGAATTTAGCTTATTTCTTAATGGTCGTGGCGAATGTCTAACAATCTTTGCATAAAGTGAACAATCTATAGTAAAACCAATGCTCGATGCTTGGTGAAAGAAGATAAGTGTCAATTGATTATTTTAATAACAAGCCACTTACAACATATGTACATGTACATATTGCTAAATAAAATAAAAGTTGGTATCTTGGACCATTTCTCCTGCAATCACTTTCAACGTTCTGACTATGACCGAGTCAATGGAATTTGGAACAACTACAAGAAGTTTATCATTGTGAATTGGTTAGTCAATATTTTTTCTGAATCGAACTCTTTGAACTAGATATCGGCTCAGATTGACATGTTGAATAATTTTCGTGACAAACAAAATTGGATTGGTCTATTTGAATTCTAGAAACTTGTAGAAAATGAGATTGATTCTAGTACACAAAGGCTTTCGTTTTTTGTTTTTTAAAGCTGGATGTTTAGTCTCTTTCCTTGTGGTAACAAAAGTATTTGAGAGTAAGCACAAAATCTCTATGTTGCACTGGCGTGGGGGACGAGGGAATGCGGGGGAGGTGGGGACGAGTTTCCGAAACGGCTAGAGTGCACCCTCTTTTTTTCAGGGGATGGCAGGTTGGGGACGACAATTATATAATATAAAAATTAAAAAATATAAATTATATAAAATGTATATTAAAAAATATAAATTGGGGACGACAATTATATAATATAAAAATTAAAAAATATAAATTATATAAATGCATCTATAATCAATTATCATTTATCAATTTATCCATGAATGATCTACATGCAATCTCAATTATTAAAACAACATAACATATTAGAAACATAACAACTTCCATAACATAACAACATTAAATTTTTAAAACAACTTCCATGCAAACTATATCAGAAAAATAGTAAACTTAAAAATTTAAATTTAAAACTTTAAAAGTCTAGAGCATATGAATCATAGATAAGTTTAAGCAAATGGCATGGATGATAGTCTAAAGCATGGATGATAGTCCAAATGGCAAAATGCCCAAAATAAGTATAACACTGTCACTAACAGTAGTGCCACATGTCAAATGGTAGAACACCAAAATGCCTCAAGGCAACAAAAAAGGAAGTCTCTGACTCAATGCCCATAGTAGCATGAAGGTTGAAGCTACTCATAAATCCCGATCCTCTGCTTGAAGCCTATCCAAAAAGGCTTGAGCCTCACTTCCTTCATTCTCATCATCATCAATGCCCTGCAACTGCAACTCCATGTCCTCTAATGGTACATTAACCAATCCTGTATGAAGGGATGGCCCATCATCATCATCATCAATTTGAGAAGCATCCTCAGGATCTACATCCCATTGTGCTGCTGGTCCCTGTAAATACTGTGGTGTCTTCCTTGTAAGAAAGCGAAGGCTACTATGCACATAAACTAGTTTTTCTGCTGTCTTAGAAGTAAGCTTGTTCCTCTTAATAGAGTGGATAAAACTAAATGTGGACCAGTTCCTTTCTACAGTTGAAGAACTAGCAACTTGTGATAGTAAATGCATAGCAAGAGTATGGATGTCTGGAGATTTGTCCCCATACATCTTCCACCATCCACTGGGACTTCTTTGTGCCATGCCAAACAAATATGCCTTTGCAGCTTTGGAGAAAGTGGGGCCACTAAGCAATCCAAAATCAAGAAATTGTTCTCGAATTATGGTTGCTTGCTCTTGTGTATACATCTTTTCTATGCCATCAATAAAACCTTGTTTCACCTCTGGGTCATCTATTGGTGGAACTCTACCTTCCCTATCCACATACCACTTCGGATTAAGTGCATAAGTAGCCATATGAAGAGGTGTGTTCAACTTGTTCCACCTCTTTTCTATCAACTTTTGGAGTTCATTAAATAACTCCAAAGAGGGGTCCCTCTCACGAATGAGGGACTTGATCTTTCCAATCATGCTGTCAATTGATTCATATATTTCCCCAAGGCAAGGGGAATCTGAGTCTGCATACCTGATTAGCTCCATTATTGGAGAGGTGAAAGAGACAATGTATCTCACATCAACCCACCAATCATCATTCAATAACATTTGTCTTACCTTCTTTCTTTGATCTGATTTAGATTCCCCCCATGCAGACCACTCAGAGCTAATAACAGTGGCCTTTAGGGCCTGTTGCACCTCTAGCATACGGTTAAGAAGAATAAAGTAGGTGGCATACCTTGTATCAGTTGGTTTCAAGAACTCCTTTCTTGCATAAATCCTGTAAATAGCTAGAGAGGCATGATGGTTGCAAATGAACATTTGCGCATCTCTTACATCCAAAATAATGCGAGTGATCCAAGAAATTTTACCAACGTCTTTGAGTGCATTATTTAAAGCATGCACACAACAAGGAGTCCAAAATAGATGCTTGTACCTACTTTGAATCATTAACCCTGCAGATCTACAAACTGGTGCAGCATCTGTGATAACTTGAACTACATTTGTCAGACCAATCTCCTCAATTGCATCTTTTAATACCTCATATTGAAAAGAAGCATCCTTCATCTTTCCGGAACAATCAATTGCTTTCAAGAAATATGGACCACTTGGAGAAGTGACAATGATGTTCAACAAAGGCCTTTGTTGAATATTTGTCCAACCATCCATGACGACTGAACACCCATAATCAACCCATGATTTTCGAAGCCCTTCCATCACCCCTTGCATCTTTGAGACCCCCCTATCTAACAATGTTGTCCTCATTTTATTGTAACCAAGGGGTTGATATGATTTGCCAGCAGCAGTGACTTTAATCATCATCTCTTTGTATTGAGGAGAACGGGTGGCATTAAATGATATTCCATTAGCAAAGAAGAATTCAGCACTGGCATCATTTGCCTCATTCTTGCGTTGTACATTGAACATCTCTGTCACAACAGCATTGCTTCTAGATTTTCTACTTGAAACAGATTTACTACAATCTTCAAGTGTATCAGCTACACCTTTGTCATTGGTTTCTTGTGTTACTGAAAGTCTTGGTCTTTTAAAAACAGAACCTTCCTCCTCTACTTCTACAGTACCCCCTGTGGCTACCATGTGAAGTTTGGTAATTTCAATTTTTTTTTCCAAAGTGCAGGTGCAAGCCTTTACTCCATCCCCTAGAATGGCCAAAAGATGATGATAAACTCTAGTGTAGCTGCCCTTAAACATATGATTGCATATCTTGCACTGCCATTCCTCCGAACCACCACTGTTTTTCTTCTTATTCTGGGTGATTTTTTTGACAACTTGTAGCAATGGCTTCTTCACGTTGACTGTGCTAGAGATTTAAATTGGCCATGTTCCTGTTTCACATTCTGATCCAACAGATGCACGTGTGTTGCTCTCCATTTGGCTTCTTTTGATTCTTGAAGGAAATTTTAGATTGTTAAACTGAAAGGAAAATTTATGTTTTAAAATTTAATTTTTTTAACAAAAAAACTTAAAAAGAGAATCACAGTTTGTCTGATATTTCATATTTCATATTCAG
Source organism: Larix kaempferi (assembly GCA_027924585.1). Classification (NCBI taxonomy): domain Eukaryota; kingdom Viridiplantae; phylum Streptophyta; class Pinopsida; order Pinales; family Pinaceae; genus Larix; species Larix kaempferi. Next base: position 1,894,827 of record BSBM01000410.1, on the reverse strand, counting down.
TATCAGTGTATGACTAATTCAGTGACAGTTTTGAGTTTTGCACAATAAAATTGAAAATTCATACTTAAACAGGAAATTTAAAAAACACAGTCAAATTTTTTTTAATATTTAGGTTTTTATTTTTTAACCTACCTGTAGGCTGTAGGCTGTAGCAGTTCGGAGCCGCAAGCTGTGAAATGAGCTCTGCAAAGAGCCGCATAAGAGACTCGACCTGCGTGCTGCCACGACCACGGGGGAGCACGACCTACGTGCTGCGTTCTGCGACCACGAGGGAACAGGGGAGCACGACCACGGGGGAACAGGGGAGCCAACAACCACGGGGAAAGAAGGAAGCTGCCACCACTGCATGCTACGTGCTGCCACCACGGGGAAAGAAGGAAGCTGTCCAGACTGCAAGTGTCGGTTGTGCAGAGTTGGGAGCTCGGGTGGACACCGGTGGTTGTCCAGACTCGGAGCCGTGTTTTTTTTGTTTGGAATGAAAGCTTGCGGAAGGATAGGGTAACGTAGATTTAGGTTTTGATTTTTTAGTTTTAGTTTTAGTTTTTTAAATATAAAATTGAATGTTTATTGTTTAATTTATTAATTATTTGTTTTTTAAATTTTTTTTGTGTGTAGGTCGAGGGACGTCTAGAAGTCCCCGATTGGTTGAGGGACTTCAGGGACGTCCCTAAAAAGTTCCCAAAAAGCTTGGGTACGTTTAGGGAACGACGGATAAGTCCCCGAGTCCCCAATGGCATCCCTGCCAAATTGGGGACGTTTTCGAGGAGTTCCAAAGTCCCTGGAACTTGGAAACGTAGCGAACAGAAGGAATTTTGGGGGGGACGGGTCCCCATGCAGCATAGCAAAATCTTAATGGCAATCATCGTATTTTCAATATAACAATGGAATTTATACTTTAAAGAGGGCGTAATCAGTTTATTTTTAATATCACAATGGAATGTATAACAATGGAATTTATACTTTAAAGAGGGCGTAATCAGCCTATTTTTAATATCACAATGGAATGTATAACAATGGAATTTATACTTTAAAGAGGGCGTAATCAACCAATTTTTAATATCAGAATGGAATGTATACTTAAAAGAGGGCCTCTTATATATTGTTATATACTATATAAACCGTCTTTAATGTTCATGGGGCATACAAATTGTTGGCCTGCAACATCATTCCTTAAAAAGTAAAGCCCAACTCATAATTATATGGATAGGTTTTCCTCTACCTACCAATGCAAATATAGGAGTGGATGAGATCCAGATTATACATTTGATTTTCTTATAACGTTTTGTTAAGTAAATCGAATGAGAAGTAAGCATTTTTTTTCAGTAGAAAAAAACATACTTTTGATATTCGAAACGAATCAAATAGTACATAACTGTTCAAGTCTTTAAAAGACTTATCAAAAAGAGCTTTATACAATCCTACTATCTCATATAATTAAACTTTCAAAAGTTTTCTCAACACCTATATTGTCCCAAAATTCAAAAAGACAAGAACCAAATCAAAATTCAAAAATATTCACAGAGCCATCGTCACAGCTATGATGGCCCTGTAATTCTTCACATACAATAACTCATTCCGCTCCTTCCATTTTTCACATACAATAACTCCTTCCGCTCCTTCCATTGCTTGTTTTGATAATTTATCCACCAATGAGTTATGTTGCTGATAGATGTGCTCAAAGGAAAGATTTTTGAACATTTGTATTTTAGCCTTGATTATGTAGCACCAATGAAAAGGGAAGTAACCTTCAGATTGTAGTCACCATAGGCCCATTTGATAGTGACCCAAGAATCCCCAAAAACTTTGAGTTCACCAATACCGAAAGTGTTTTCCGCTTTCAAAATACACCAAAGAGCAACAAGTTCTCCTTTCATGTTAGTACCTGTTCCACAATTAAGTCTTAGAATGAAATATGATCTCGATTTAATGAGATAACTCCACCTGCAGCACATAAGCCATATTTTGTAGCACCGTCGAAAAAAGCAACAGCACCATTGATTTGAAATTTGAATGTGCTCACTTTTTGAATCCTTGGATATGCTTCCTCCATGCACTAATCTTTAACCAGGTTCAATATCTGAATAAATGTATTTTGCAGAATCAAAATTTTATTTTAAAAAATAGCTTTGTTACAAGTATGCCAGATTATCCACGAAGTCATAGCTGGAAGAGTAGGATGAGATCTACAGATTCTGATCCAATTAAGACAACAGAGGTCAAAATTTTCCAATACCCAATGCTGATGAAGCTTCAAAGTAGACAAGATCATATTCCAAATCTTTCTTGTAAACTCACATTCAACTAGTAAATGTTTTGTGGTTTTAGAATTTGTTTTGCATAACAATCAAATGCTTGGCCCACACCACCCTTTTTTAATGAGATTGTCCCAAGTTTTAATACCATCTAGCAAAGCATGCCACATAAAGCATTTGATTTTCAATGGTATCTACCAATTCCATAGCCTTTTATACCACCAATTCTGCGGGAAATAACATTTGTTTCTTATGATGGCGTTGTAAGCAGATTTAGCCGTGATAATGCCGGTAGCTGGATTACCATTCCAGAAAAGATCATCTTTTTCATTAGAAATACGACAGCTTGTTGAGGTCAAATTGCCAATGTACCGATTCCACTCAAAAGCTACATGCCCACTGTTAAACCCAGGTCCTTTGCAGAAAACCAGTAGGCATTAAGTTCAGACTTGTTACTCGTCTTCTTGATATTATTAAGAGTATAAAGACCACAGTCTTTCAGGTAGCCTACAATATCCTCTGACGGTTTGTAGTTTTCTTCCATACCCAGAATTAGGTCAATACCAACTGATATCTCTTTACCATTCCCAACATGCCATATGAGATCCTTTGTCATCCAATTATATACTTTGATGAAGCCATCCTAAACAGATGAAGTTCCTCTTGTTCTTTTTTTTGGATTCCTTATCCAATTTAAATTATTCCCTTTTATATACTTTACCGAAAAAAATTTGGACCATAGTGTAGAGCCAAATAACCCCCTCCATATGCTTTTAAGTCATAGAGCACAACTAAAAGTGAACAATATTTTTATTCCCCATCCTCTACAACTTTTCAGCAATGCTAATGTGTCCCAACTAGCCATAACCAGATTACTTTGATCTTTACCTCGAGTCCATAGAAAATTGAAAAATACTTTCCTTAACGAATTAATGATAGAACTTGAGACTTTTAAGAGAGAAACAATAAACGTGTAACCTATCAGAACTGCTTTTATAAGAGTGAATCTTCCTCCCACCCTGTAAGTCCAGTGGTTAATTCTGCATTCAACCATGAGAAGTAAGCATTGAATAGCTAGAAAGTCCAATGTTATGTTCAAACTGGTTGGCACCTTGTCCGATAGCTATATCGGAACTTGATTGCAACTGTATTTTTGTTTTTTGGCTTGCGAGTTGCATGAGTTCCGATATACTAGTGATCACTTCAATGAATCCTACAATGATGGAGCACATGGTAAATGTTTTTTTCTCATCAATGACAAGTTGGCAACTAGCTGTGCTCTAGTCAATGTGTGGCTTGAGAAGGGGTGTCGAATCTCGATGGTCAAGCCTTCTAAAAAACTAAAATACTTAAACGTGTGGATCAATACGTTAGTTGGTGGTTTACCCTAAATTGTGTTTTGAAGTCCTTAGTTCAATTCATGTGATCCATATAATAAAAATAATGTAATAAATATTATATACAATAAAAACATGTCTTTTAAAAATATAAGATCAACCATATAAAAACATGTCTTTTAAAGCTATGTGATCAACCATATAATATCATATAAAAACATAAACATGTCTTTTTAAAGATATGTGATCAACCATATAATATCATAGTATAAGACATTGAAGATTTTTAAAGATATGTGATCAACCATATAATATCATATTATAAGACATTGAAGATTGAATGTGATCCATAAAATAAAAATAATGTAATAAATATTACATATATAAATAATTAAGAACTTTTCTCTCTATTAAATTATATGTAAGCATGTTAAGAGAAGACAAATCTTTTTAAATATAAAGATTTTTTATATTATAAAATTTGTATTTTAAAGAATTTAATCCCTTTAATATAAGGTTGAAGAATTTAATCTTTCCAAATACCTAAATAAACATAAAAGCTAAAATAAATTTTAATTATTAACATTTTTTCATCAATAGAAAAAATGACACATATACCACAAACAAAGATGAATATAAATTAATATTAACATAATATCTTATTTTTATCCCTATATATAAATATAAAATTTTATTTAATACAAATTATTACTATTTCAAATAAATAAAAAAACGAATATTCAAATTTTAAAAGTCATAAATCTTAAAACTCTATAAGGTATTTTTTAAGGATTTAAATATTACACTTATGTAGAGTGTTTAAGGTGATTGTTTGGATTAAAAATTTAAAAATAAGTTATTTTTTAAATTAATAGGTATGTATAGTGTTTAAGGTGATTGTTTGGATTAAAAATTTAAAAATAAGTTAATTTTTAAATTAATAGGTAATTGTATTTTTTTAAATGACCAAAAAAATTATTAATTGACTAAAATTTACCCTTAATTTTTTATTAAAAATAATATAAAAAACATTATAAAAATTATATATTTAATATAAATTAAATGCTTAGTAAGTATGGATTAAGAAACTAACCCAAACAAAAATGGTGATATTTGCTTAAATCAGAAAGAAAGAAAAAAGGATCATGATACCATCTTTGTTGACAACCTTTAATACATTGGTAGTCCATTGGTTGTAGCTTGGGTGGTTGGGAGGAAAGTTGTTGTCCTCCCCAGCCAGGTTCAATTCTTGTAAGTGACATGATGCTCTTGTTGAGCCCTATTGTAATGATTGTATTTCAAGCTTTCATTGATTCCTTCGAAATAGCCAGAATATTATTTTTCACTGCTTTCTGGTCTCCTTGTGCATATACCATGCTCCTTTAATCATGTCTCGAATGGCCATCACTCTTAAGGAATCAAAATCGAGCATTTCAAGTGTGCAGATGAGTTTCATTCAAATACCTTGTGAGGAGGAGCCAATAGACTACACCTAATCTCTAGCCTCCGTTGTATATTATGATTTAATGGAAAAGTGGTGTTAAATTGGGTAGGTGCCGTGACCCGATGCTGCATAAGAATGCTTTTTTTTCCACAGAAAAAGCATATTCATTGATCAAAATGAGCTCCGAATACATTCCACATGTGCTTATAGCACGGTTTAAAAACTGTAATTGTAGTCATTACAACTGTCCAAAATTTTAAAAAAGCATCTAAAACTTCCAAAATTGTTAAAAATAAAACTAAAAGAATTTGTCCATATTTTCCCATCTAAATTCCTGTATATCTCCCCTCTAAGATACAATTTTGCATTTGTCTTCTTCATCAAGTAAGCCTTCTTTTGAAAGGCTGTCAGCCTCCACATTTTGTTCTCGATAGATATGGATAAACTCCACCATCCTGAAGTATGTCACCAAAGTGTCCATGGAAGTACCCAAATTCTGCAATATATGATTGTTAAATGTTTTGTTCTTTTTCATTCTGTTTATCCAAATTTTAGAATCTCCATAAACTATTAAGGAGTCTACCAAATGCTCTTTAGCCAGCTGCAATAACATTTTTTGAGCTACACCCTCTGCCTAGTTATTGGTACCCTCCCCTCCATTAGCGTGGAACAGGATCTCCACCCCTACAAATATCAGCATGCCTCCCATTCCACAAATATTTTCAGCACTCGCTCCGTCAAAAAAATCTACAGTGTCACCTTCCATATGTATCAACTCCTTGGGAATTTGTATCTTCTTTTTCCCCTCATTTCCTAGGAAACATTTATATGTCAATAGGACCTGTGAAGTAACCTTGAAACTTGGGATTTGGCGATCCTTGAATATTGACATGTTCCTAGACCCCCAGACATTCCATGCTACCAGATATGGTAAGCACCGAAGTATTTTCAGTTCATGTTTATCGTGCCACATCTTCAAGAAATCTGCATAAGAGCCTCCTTCCCCTAATAAGGTCAATACCAACATTACTCCCACCTCATTCCATATCTGTTGTATATAACGGCATAACAGAAAGAGATGATCTACGTCTTCATTATCCAGTCGACATAAACAACACCAGCCTGGTCCAACCACGTTCCTTCTTTTCAGCATCTCCCAAGTTAAAACTCTATCCTTCAGAATTAGCCATATCAGGATTTTATTCTTGTATGGAGCTCGGGTTTTCCATATTTTCCTTCCCCACCACAGAGCATCGGAATTATGATTAAGCCACATTGACTTATATGCCTCCTTGACCGTGAAAGTACCTCCAGCCACCGTCCCCCTCCATATAAGCTTATCAGCCACAGGTCCCAAACGAATAAAACCTCTCCTGAGATTCGCCGTCCAGGTTTCCCATACCTCCTTCCATTTCTTAGGAAACTCCAGTTCCCATGCTGTCTTCCAATGTTGTGTTCCATCGGTTGAAATATCAGCCAACACCGAATAACCCTTCTCTACCAACGATTTAATTAACTCCATTGGAAGAATATGTAAGCCATTTACTCCAGAATACTTGTCCAAGCCAATTCTAGCCAAAAGTCCGTCTCCCACAGCCCACACGAGATGGTCCCCTATGATGGGGAAGGCTGCAACAATAGCCTTCCAGAATAGGGAACCTCCCTGGCTATTCTTACCTGTTGCACGAATCCATTCCAGCATTGATAAACCACCGTAGTACTTATAGTGAAGTAAGGATTGCCATTTCCCCTGTTTAGAGATGAACTGCCACACTGTCTTAGCCGCTAGTGCTTTAGCAAAAGAAAATAAGTCCTTGAATCCCCAGCCTCCCAACTCCTTCGACTTAGAAATTGAAGTCCAAGAAGTCCAATGTATACCCCTTTCATTTTTCCCCAACCATAGGAACCTGAAAAATAATCTCCTGAGAGTATGCAGAACCCCTGAGGTATCTTTGCATTCACCGTCCAATAGACCGGTATAGCACCCAAAATACTAGATATTAAAACATCTTTACCACCCTTAGATAGAAATCTATTGCACCATAAGAGTATACACCTCTCCACCTTATCGATAAGCCACTTCCAATCCTTGATCCCATAGCAATTCGGCTTCAGAAAGAAACCCAAATATTTGAAACCCATAGTTAATTCATACATCTCCATAGGCATTATCTCCTTAAAATATTGCATATCCGCTTCTTCTAAATTCATATGATAGCATGCCAATTTATCCAGATTCACTATAATTCCCGTAGCCACACTAAACAACCAAAATAGATCTTTAAAAACTTTAACCTCTGCTACTGTATTCCTGAGGAACATCAGAGCATCATCAACAAAGAATATATGAGTAAAACTCTAACCTCTGCTGTTGCATAAGAATGCTACATAGCCATCTACTCTGTAACAACAACTAGCCACAACCCCTATCAATAGTAGTGGGTCACTTTTCTAAGTGAGCTCTTAGACATGAATGAAAGTGCAATTTCAGTGATTGTTACAATCATACAACTTAATGTATGAGTCATGACAGATGACTATCGCAGATTATCTGTAAGTCGTAACCATTGTTTGTAAAATTGAGATTTATATTAAATTGTAACCACATGGCACAGTTAGTTGAATTCATATTTTAATCTAAACTTGGTGTTTCCATTTGGAAAATGGTGCAACTAATTAACCACAATAGTTAACCATTGGTACCAACACATCTAAGCTGGAAGGAATGGAAATTAGTTGTTTTCATTCTGAAGCCAAGATCCTATTTCACATTCAATCAAACTTGTAATGACTGAAGCGTGCAAGCCATAGTTTTCTTCATAGAAAACTGAGTCAGGGTTCTATTATAGTAAACAATTCTTTAACACAAAAGAATGATGTCTATGATGTTGTGCTGCACGAAGATATTTCCTTTATGTCTGTAAATTCAAGAGCCAAAACCTACACAAGATTTGCTCAGTTGATAGAAAAATTTGTTGTTAAGCCAGGGAATTTTATTGACCCTGATCCTTACACAAGCCTAGCTAGAACTCCTATGCTGCACGAGGTGACATATCATGTGAAGCACAAAAATGTTGCAATAGAGAAATTGTCAACTTTGTATAGCTGGGTTGATGAAAACCTGATAGCGGATATTTTAATGGTTGTGAATTACGATCTTGAACAAGCCTCTTTGTCCTTGGAGTCTATGGTTGTAATGAAGTTGTTGGAGAGTTTGAAAAATCTCTTGAGATAGCTCTTGATTTGAAAAGGAATCGTTGTCTTAAGAGTTTTCTAGAGAGAAATGATTGAATAAAACACTTTTGCAGACAACAATTCCCCACTGTGATATCAAAATGTTCCTAGAGCCTAATTAAGTTATTTGATGATGGGAAGGAAGCCAAAGTTGATTCAGTATTAATTTATGTATGCTTCATATAATCGAAGAAACTAAGTATCTAACCAACATATTGCAATTAAAGGCCCTTACTTTCTACATGGTACTCAGGGATAAGATTGAGACTTCTGGTGAATTATAATATGGTAAATACAATGATCAGCTATTGTCCATTGATCAACTAATGTTCACTATTCTCTATAGTGTCATCCTGAAAGTGAAGTAATTCATTTCTTTAACACCTCTCGATGAACACCCAAGTGGACATATGAATATGAACTTTAGGCATGTCCTATTACACAAGTGCACATCATTCATTGTTACTTACATACAATGCATATAGCACTAAACCAATCCATTCAGTAATCTCAGAGAGCAAGAGTTCAACTATATATTATTAATTATTTATATATTATTTATATAGTGAAAAGTTTAATCTATAATTTATCGAAGATTAAAACTGATGAAACTTTTAAAAGTGTAAACTCCAATTTTCTTAATTTCTAATAATGAATAAACAACCTAAGTAGTATCTTAAATATTAATTTTTTTTATAAACCCATGAAATATATATCAACCACAAACATAATTTTAGGGCAGGGACTAGTTCCTTTGTAGCTATTTCTCTTGTTTATTATTTATATGGTGCCATTTTCCATGACGAAAGAACTTATAGCATATAATGATTTAGGCATCTATTTGATATATTTGATGGTATTGAATACTAGGAAACATCACAATAGTTATAATGTTTATAATAATCTAACAATGACAACTAGTGTCTCCTATTAAATAGTTTGGTTGAGAAGCTAATATGTTTACTTACTCATGGTTTCCGTCTTATAATAGATTTTCCTCTTTAAATTCATCGGAATTTTGTGACAAGGGGTGGATGTTGATGTCCCTGGTTCACACAGGGAGTATTCTGGTGAAAAGGCGAGAAGACGAAGGAGGATTAAACAAGAGAAGGTAAAGAAAAGCAAGTCTTTATGTGTGCTTGGTAAAGACGTTACTTTTGACATGGTTCTAGCGTTATCCAAAAGAAATCTTTTGGGGAGGTTTGAATTTATCCATTTAACCAGATTAGAAATTATAGAGTGGATCGGTAAATTTTGGAATCCTATTATTCAGTATGTGCCGCGGGTTAATATTCTAGTAAATGGATGGTATAGCTTTCATTTTCTTGCTGAGGAAAGTATGCAGCTTATCACTAGTCGTTTTTGGGTTATCAGTTCAGGGTCATTAGTATTTTCCAATTGGAACTCCGGATTTAATCCTTGGAAAGAAAAACCGTCTAAACGACACTTGTGGGTTATTATGCTAGGATTTCCCCTTCAATGTTGGTCTCTTGGGGGTTTCATGTCAATTGCAAACTCAATTGGGCATTTTATTTTAGTAGAAGAATCTACTCTACAGGTTGTCGATAGAAGGATGCCAAGGGTATTAGTGGAAATGGAGACATCACAAGGACTGCCAGATGAAGTGGAGGTGATTTGGAATGAAGGGGTTTTTACTCAGAAGTTGGATTATTGGTGAGTGCCTTTCAAGTGTTTAAATTGTCATGAAGTTGGTAATTTAAGGGATAAATGTCATGGTCATTTCATGGATCAGTCAAAAGAAGAATGTGAGTTTTCATCTGAAATAGGAGACACAATGGACTTTGATAATGTGTTGGCTCGTACTATCCCCTTGGATCATTATCCGTCCATGTACTTTTTGGGTAAGTTAAAAAGCTCTTTATCGATTATTCTTAAATTCATGCCTAAAGAAGATTTAGTCAATTTTTTACTTGATGGGGTTAATGCAGAAAATGAACAAACCTCCCCTTCTCCTGTGTTTTCCCCTTTGGAAAAGAAGTTAGAATATAATGATGCACAAGAAAAATTGGTTAATTTGGTTGGAAATGTCTTGGAAACTCAAAAGGAAACTGCCCCTGATATGGGTTGGAGTAAGATTAACCCTATTGATCCATTACCTTCACAGTCCCCTAAATTTCAGTCTGAATCTCTTGTTCCAAATTTTGCAAATGGGGATTTGGGGGTGTTGTTTTCTACTCCTGTTATAATGGGAATTCACGGGATGATGCTGGTAATTATGAAGATTTGAGGGAATGGGTTTCTATTCCAATATTTTTTGGAAAACCTCATGATGAAACCATTCTACCCATCTCCTCTATTCATATGCAAAATATTACCACTCGAAAAAAGAAGGGGAAGAAGGTTGCATTAAAAGAGACAATTTCATAAGCTTCTGGTAATAGACCCTTATTTGAAAATCCCAAACTCTCTCATATAACCTCGATTGGAAAATTGTTAACATCAAATTTTACAAATGATACCTTTTTCGGGCCCTTAGAGAGGAATTGCCCTGGGATGGAGTTCCACAATGATTACTGACCCTTAATATAAGGGGGTTTGGCAATTTTCCCAAACGAACTGCCTTCAAACGGATGATTGATGTAATCAAGCCAGATATTGTTCTTCTTCAAGAGACAATGATTCCTTCATTACAGGCATGTAAATTTTTTCTTAAATTGTTTCCAACATGGAAATGTTGTGGTAGTGATGCTTTGGGATTGTCTGAGGGTTTATTAGCTACATGGAATCCCCAAAAAGATTAGCTTTCTTCTTACCTGATTGAAGCTGGAATTCTGTTGGAGAAAAAACTTAATGTTTTGGATAGGATTATTCGAACCCTGAATGTTTATGGTACTTATAGTCAAAGACAAGTTTCCTGGGATAAATTATTCCAAAGTGGTTGTCTAAACGATCCATCCCTTATACTTGCAGGTGATTTGAACTTGACTCTCTCTTCATTGGAATTTTGGGGCTCTGGATGTAAGGAAGATTCCTTAAAAGGTTATTTTAGAGATTCTTTTGAAGCTGCAAATATTATCGATGTCTCTCCATCATTTTTGGTTCCAACCTGGAGTAATGGATGGGTGGGTAAAAGTGGAATTGCGAAAAGACTTGATCGATTCTTTATTGCAGAAGATATTAGCAAGCTTTTTGGTAAATACAAAAGCTAGTATGTTTTCTCTGGTCTATCGGATGACAAACCTGTTATATTAGAAATCGATCTTGAGTCACCCAAGGTCAGTTTTCCCTTCAAGTTCAATCATTCTTGGCTTGATGATAAATATTTTTGTAATATGATTCATTCAAAGTGGAAGGAATATTCTAACAGATATTTTGACACTGCCACACAAACTATTTTATTTAAACTCAAAAAACTGAAGTTTGATGTGATTAAATAGGAGAAGGAAAAGTAAGATCGAAATCAAGCTTATCTACGTCAGATCGAGATGGAATTAAATTATATTTTCGAAAATGTTGATGATTTATTCTCTAAGGTTAGAAAACAGGAGGTGTTATCCTTAGTAGTTAAAAAACAAAAAATTCTCCCCCAAGATGAAGAAGCTTGGTGCTTGAAAAGTTGGGCGATATGGGTGCAAAGTGGTGACAAAAACACAAAATTCTTTCAGAATTTTGCTAATATGAGGCGCAACATCAACTCTAAATGGCAAGTAAATGATATTAATGGTAGGCCTTTGAAGGATCAGAAGTCTTTAGAGAGTGGGGCCATGGATTATTTTAAAGATTGTTACAGGCTGGATCAGAATTCAAATCTTCAAGATAAATTAAGGGTGATTGAAAAGTATCCTAGAATCTTCACACAAGAAGAGGAAGATACAATTAATGCAGCTGTGACTATTGAGGAAATTAAGGCAGTACTGTATCAATTTGACAAGGCCAAAAGTCCCGGCCCTGACGACTGGACTATCGAATTTTTCTTGTACTTCTTTGACATTATAGGAGGGGAGCTTCTAGTTACTGTGGAAGAATCAAGAAGGAAAGGTTATGTCCCTAAAAAATTGAACTCTACTTTTATTACCCTTATTCCAAAGAAGGATAAACCTATTTCTTTTAATGAATATATGCCAATTTCTTTAGGTAATTTGGTTTACAAAGTGATCACAAAGGTGTTATCATGTAGAATCAAGCCCTTTTTAGAGAAGGGTCTTTCTAAAGAGGAATTTGAATTTCTCTCGAATAGACAGATCCTTGATGCTATAGGGATTGCGCAAGAATGTTTGCATTCAATAAAACAAAAGAAATTGAAAGCCTTTATTTTGAAAATGGACCTAATCAAGGCCTATGACAGGGTGGATTGGACCTTTCTTTGCTTTGTCTTAATACAATCTGGTTTGCCATTAGAGGTATCAAATTGGATAATGGGATGTGTTTTGAGTGCAAATTATGTGATCTTGGTTAATGGTCACCCTTCAACTTTTTTTAAAGGTGATAGAGGGTTGCGTCAGGGATGTCCATTATCCCCTTTACTTTTTCTTATGGTGATTGAGGGATTAAGTCTGTTTATAAACATAACAAAAAACGAAAAATCAACTCCAGGGTATTCGTTTTGTGCCCTCATTACAAATTTCACATTTGTTGTTCGTTGACAACGTTCTTTTATTTGGTAGAGGAAATGTTTATGAATGGAGGAATTTTGCAGAGATTATAAATCTTTTATGTTCCGCTTTGGGAATGAAAGTTAGTCCAGAAAAGTCCACCTTATTTAACAGTCCGTAGGTGGAGCATGAACTGGGTCTGCGTGAACAGATCACTAATATTTTTCCTTTCCAATGGAAAAATATGCAGGAAGGTCTTAAGTATCTGGGGTTCGTACTAAAACCAAATAACTACAAGAAAGGATACTAGATTTGGCTTGTTCAAAGGGTTGAGAGAAGAATAAACAATTGGTCCTACAGGTTTTTATCATTGGAAGGAAGATTGGTTTTGGCAAAATCAATCCTGCAAAGTATTCCAGTTTACTGGATTTCATTGGCTATGGTTCCAAGGGCTGTGCTGGAAATAATTAGGAAAAAAATGTTTCATTTTATTTGGGCAGGTAACGTTAATAATTTCAAGTTTCACTTAACTGCTTGGAAAAACGTTGCTCTCCCAAAAAAAATTTTTGGATGGGGGTTGAAACACATCTTTTGGTTTGGTGATGCTTTGGGTGTGAAAACTCTATGGAGAGTGCTTTTCAGTGAAATTCTTTGGAGTGAGGTGTTAAAAAGGAAATATTTAAAATCTGCTCTCTTCTCACATTGGATACGAGATATTCATGCTCTCAGTTCAAATGCATCAGTTATTTGGAAAGGACTATATAGAAAATCACCTTTAGTGAAAAAAGATTGAGTTGGTATATTGGTCGAGGGATACAGGCATATATTGGCATCGACCCTATTATTGGCTTGAACGAAGATTATTAGTTATATTCACAACTAATCACCTTTTTACATACAAAGAATATTGATGTTTTAGCACAGGTTTATAAATATAATACAGTGGAACAGTGTGGTTATGTTTGGATGAATTCAGAAGCTCTTGGTCTCTCTGGGAAATTGGTTATTGAATGGGAAAGGTATTATATAATGGTATAAAAATTATACAATTAGTAATGTAATTGGCAATGGGATATGGGATATGGGGATGGGATGGCCCCCCCATAGCATACTATATAGTATCTGAAAATTATGACTCTTCACCAAAATGGTGGTTCTTGAAGTTATGGAAGTGGAAAATTCCACCAAAAATCAGATGTTTCATTTGGTTAAGTTTGGAAAATAGAATTCTTACTTGGGATAACTTATTGAGACAAGGTTTTAACGGACCAGGTGTTTGTACTCTCTATTTCCAAGATAAAGAATCGGTATCCCATCTCTTTGTCACTTGTCCTTTTGTGAACCAAGTGTGGAGTATATGTCAAGAGGTTCTACATTTTCGAGAGGACTGGAATAAGGTGAATTTTCAGGAAAATATGGTACACTGGTTTTGCAAAAAATCCATATTAAAAGAGCTTCCTTTATTTTTCCTATGGGAAGTATGCAAAAATAGGAACATGTACATTTTTGAAAGGAAACTGAGTTCCTTTTCGCAGGTGGATTTTAGAGCTATTGCACATTTTAAAGAATTCAATTTTATCAAGGAAAAGGTGAATTGTAGAACCCTTCTTCATCCTCATTTTGATGATACTTGCTCAGTTGGAGTTTTTGATGGTGCATAGAATAATGGTTTATGTGGAGCCGGTATCGTGTTAAATATAAAATCTGGACATTCTATCAAGCTCAAGATGTGTGCTGGTATAGGTTCTAATACTCAAGCAGAATTTCTTGCTTTATGGAGTCTTCTATGGTATGTTGGAAAAAAGGAAGTCCAATATCTCCAGGTTGTTGGTGATTCTCTAGTGGTTATTAATTGGATTTCCGAGAAAGCTAATCTCAACATTCTCCATCTCTCACATTGGATGAATAGAATTCTAAAATTGATGGGAGCTTTCACACAACTCTCCTTTTCACATATTTACAAGGAATTTAACAAAGAAGCTGACATGCTTTCAAAGAATGATGTTGGTCATATGGATGGGATCCCACATCTTGAGGAATTCATAGAGGGCAGTTCAATCGATGTAGGAGCTATTAAACTTTTTTAGTTTTGGATTAGGTTTTTTTTAGAAGTATTTTCTGGAATGTAGTCCATCTGTACTACGGGTATATGTGCATGATGTTTTTTCCTTGGTTCCTGGTAGTCCTTACCTTACTAATAGTTAAATATATCATAGTTTGTATTGGATAAATGAAGACTGTGGATTGGACAGATCAAAAGGAAATTGTGTTTTTTGATATGATGTAACTTTGATTCACTATGAATAACAAGTTACTTTTTTGTCGGCTTGAAAAAAAAATAGATTTTCCTCTTATGCAGGGTGCATTGTATAGAAAATTATTAATAATATAATTATATTGTATATAGCATCTTGGAATTGAATCTACCATTATAAAATATCTTTGTTGTTGTTGATGTGAAGCAACGTTATATTTCATATTCTTGTTGTCTCTTAAGTATGCACTGGAATAATTTGTAGTTAGCGATGGCCAGGTCTTTCTATAGTGTTTGAAATCCAATGAAATACTATTGTTGACCATTGGTATTAATGACTGGACGACAACGCAATAAATAAATAAATCGAATCGAAGCAGGTATGGAATATTTTGATCATAAACTTTTTAAGTTTGTTTAGAAATTTTAGTCATATGTTTTCACTAGAGTTCAAATGTTGTCTATAAAATTTGACCGGAGTTTCAAACTAAAGCATTCTATATCACAATTAATTACAAAAGAGATTTAATTGTGTAACAATGATCGCTACCAAAAATTGCTTGCCCATTGACATTCCTCTTGAAGATGGATACCCCCTTGGCTTACCATTTCATGAACATGATATGCACACAGCTTTGTATGTCCTCAATGAAGCCCATGCTCAACATCTTGAACCTCATCAAATTTGCATTTCATGAACATAATATGCACAAGGCTTTTTATGTCCTAAATGAATCCCATACACAACATCTTGAACCTTATCAATTTTTTTCTAGTTTGGATTTGCATCATATAAAAGTTCAACAATAATTGGAGTAGATATGGATATGTGCAGAATCAATCACTCTCACCACTTCATTGAAGTAATTTGTAAATTTTCTTTACAAAACTTAGATTGATTACATTCCAAAGCCAACCAACAACCCAACTTTGTGGGTGTGAAATCGAATCCCAATCCATCAATTGAAGATTCAATTTGCTCCCTCTATCAAGATCCTGATGCAGAGGTGTAGATCACATACATAATAAGCATAGGTGAAAAGCAAGATCAATTCTTCCTTTTAACAATTTTTGAATTGAAAATTAGCATAGACAATATGTTTTTTTTATTATTATTATAAAGTACAATCATATACAAATAAAAATAAGGATCTTCTCTTATTAAGAATTTTAACAAGATTTTAATCACAATTCTCCACAATTTGCTTAACAATTATTATGCATAATTCAAAAATATATACCGCCCAAAAGGGCAGGGACATGCCACCGTGTGGGGTTGTTTTAAAATTTTTTAAATATTAAAAAGATTTATATTCATATATACAATTTCCTCAACAATTATTATGTATAATTCAAAAATATATACCGCCCAAAAGTGCAGGGACATGCCACCGCGTGGCTGTTGTTTTAAAATTTGTTAAATATTAAAAAGATTTATATTCATGTATATTAAATTGAGATTGGACTTTTAGTTTGCAGTAAACTCCTAGATAAATAACTCATAACCTGGTCCCGTAGCTCAGTTGGTTAGAGCATTGGTCTTATGGCATACATACGAGCAAGCCGAAGGTCTCGGGTTCGAGCCCCGCCGGGACCAATAAAATTTTGGGTGCTCTGAACGAGTGATTGTTAAATTTAATTTTTCCCTGAATTACGGTCGTGATGTTTTCTGAACGATTTAGCTTGTCGCTTAATCACGTACGGTGGGAAAGTCTTTTCTTTCGCTGCAAACCTCCTCTTTGGGGTTAACCCATACGCACTCAACACCTATTAGACCCTAACCAAGTCTTACTCAGATTCAAGTATCACCGAAGATATAACACCTACACCTATCTCTTTCTTTTAAATATAGATTTTAGAAGGTTTCAGATTGTGGTTGAAAAACATAGGTAAACTGTACAACAAAGTTTTAAGTGTTTTTTCTATTTTTAAAATAATGTATATTTATTTTACTTCTAGATTTATCAACTCTAAAAAAGGGTAAATCTTTTGAGATGCAAACCATTTTTTTTTTTAAGTTTGTATTTCAAGAGATTGTATCTTTCTACTAGAAAAAAATGGAATTAAGGTTGATTTATTTTATTATAATGATTCATTTTTAGAGTTGTTTAGTTTCTCAATTTTGCCTCACACTTTTTTAAAATTAATTTATTAACATTACAAATGTAATATATAGCTATAGATAACACATAATTACTCTTTAAGACATATAGTTATAAATACACACAAACAATAAATATAAAAAATGTTACAATCTCTTCAATAATAAATTATAAAATTTAAAATAAATTTATTATATATATAGTCTACATTACATTTAATATAAATATTACACAACTCATCCATCTAACTTAATCTTCTTTATTGTATTTTAATATTCCCACCAACTCATCAATGTTTAGGGACAACTCAGTCATCAACCCAAAAAAACAAACAAGTGAATATCCAATGCATTGATCAATCAAATCCTACTTAGTTCTCTAAACACTCACATGCCACAATGGCAAAAGGAAACCCTCGTAATCAACGAGCTGCATGGAAAGAGTAGGTCCAAAGTGCTTTTATCCCGAAGGCATAAAGGCTGTCCAAAATGATGGAGTTTACCAACTATCACATGCAATTACTTTATTCAAAGATTATCTGGTTAAAAAATCAGTGGTGAAGTTTATTGTTGTTTTTTTTCAATGGAAAATTCCGAAAGAATAAAGGAAAGCTAACACACATGGGAAATCTCAACAAAATTCCTCATATATTGTGAATGGTAGGTCGAGCAAACCGTCAGTCGGCCATCCAAGCCAGAAGATGTCTCAATAGAATTGAACCCAGGTGGATGGAATGAAATCCATCTATCCCCACCAACGGGCCACCGTATCCTTGACAAAAAATTTCAACGGAAAAATCACCTTCCTGCTATTCCGAAGGAATCAAGGAAAACTGACACGCACGGGAAATCTCAACAAACTTCCTCACATATCGTGGATGGTAGGTCGAGCAAACCGTCAGTCGGTGATTCAAGCCACACGATGTCTCAACGAAATTGAACCCGGGTGGATGGAATGAAATCCATCTATCCCCACCAACGACAAATGAAGCCCACGGTTAGTTGCATCAAATTGATCCTTGCAAGATATTCTTTATTTTGCAAAAGGAGGCTTTGCGACTTCGTTGAATCCATGATGATCTGCTTCATATTGAAGTTTTGGTGGATCGCTTGTTTGAAAAATATGTGCTTTTATCAAATCACTTACATAGGCGTGGGATAACTAGCACTCAAATCGCCCCACTTTTCCGGTGATTTGTTCCCTAGATCCGATTATAAAAACTGGCAGAATCGTAGTTCCACCCCATTTACTGCGGAACTATGCCATGGAACTGTGCTCCTAAGGGATTTGGCCCACTTTAAGACGACCCAGATCGTTGAAATTCCAAAAAAATGCCATCGTCGATCGCCAGAATACCGGGGCAATTTGAATGCCAATTATCACACGCCACTTACACACTTTGAGTATCTGTGATCTATGGGCTATCTCAGATTGCGTGAGAGTGAGAGTCAGAGTCATCTTTTAGGTGTCAAATGGTCAATTTATGCTTAAGCGGAGTCTCTCAAACAAACTTATATAAGGACTACTAGTTTGCTTATCAATGTTGGGAACATGTCCGATCTAAATTTTCAGAGCTTTCACAGTACAACTCAAAGTAGTGCTGTGTTATTTGGTGATTCCAAGTCACTCATTCTCTCACCTAGTTTTGGCATGTGACATTGCATTTGCATTTCAGCTATGTTTTCTCTTCAATAAACCTCAATTAATTACAAGCTCAAATGTCCTTCTTTTTGTGCCAAAGGCCAGAGTGGCTTTATTGGAATCTTACATGGGGTAGAGGCAGTGAGGAATTGCTTGGCTGTCTGTCCACCGTGAACTTTTTACATGACAGCAAACTCGCTGACGAAACTCACTAACGTCCACGCACATGACATCATACCTAACACTTCAACAAACGTTGAAAGTAGCTTGCATTGGAAGTTAAGTCTCTGTTAAAACATGGGAGAAGGCAAGAAAAGTCTGTGTCAAAACATGGGAAAAGGAAATAAAAGAAACGTGAAATTAATCTGTTAATACGCGATCGTAATCGGGCACGTCTCAAACGTCCTTCGTAACCAGACAATGGAAAACACGCCATACGTGACTGACGGCGTTGATGTCTCCTTCACTTTAATTGACGTCGGGCAGGCTGTGAAATCGTCCACGTGACTTTCAAGTTGGACAGCCCATAACAAAATGCATCGCCAGCGTGTCACCACGTATATTCATTTCCTACGGAGAGTTTATAAGCTCGGAAGAGAGGCCGCTCCAGCTACATACGCAGAACGCTGCAGAGTAAAAAATCGCATTCCTTCTTGTATTGAATTGTGAGATAATGGGGATCGAACTCGAGACGAGGATAGCCGAGGAGGGATGGGTGAGGGGCGCCATTATTGGGGCCGGAGCTTATGGGGCAGTCAGCCTCGCCAGGAGCAGGTCTGATGGCCAACTCTTTGCAGTTAAATCCACAGCCAGTTTTAGTTTGGCATTGGATAATGAGTACCAGATTTTGCAGCATTTGGATTCTCCTTACATTGTTCGCTGCCTCGGGCACGGTTCCAGTGTTGAGAACGGTGCAGAGGTGCATAATTTGTTCATGGAATACATGCCAGGTGGCAGCATAGCGGATATGCTGACTAATTTTGGAGGACGGCTGGACGAATCCGTGATCAGAGCTTACACTCGTGGCATCCTGTGTGGAATCCATTACCTTCACAGGAAGGGGATTGTGCACTGTGATATCAAAGGGAAGAATGTTCTTGTGGGTGCCAATGGTGTGAAGCTTGCTGACTTTGGCTCTGCCAAGAGGATTGCTGATGAGGAGAAGGGCCACGATACCCTGAAATTGAGGGGGACCCTTCTTTGGATGGCTCCAGAGGTCGTCAACCAGGTGGAGCAGGGGCCTGCTTCTGATATTTGGTCTCTCGCATGCACTGTGCTGGAGATGGCCACGGGCAGGCATCCATGGAGCCAAGTTTCCAATCCCCTCGCCGCAATGTATCGGATTGGATGCACAGAGGAGCTGCCTGAATTGCCTGCATCGCTTTCACTTCAGATCCAGGATTTCCTAGAGAAATGCTTTCGAAGAGATCCCAAGAAGAGGTGGACCAGTGCAGAGCTGTTGAACCATCCTTTCCTAAATGCGGACTGCCCTACCATTGAGAAAGAGGAGGTTGTTACTGTACCTGGGTCGCCAATCAGTAATTCAGATTTTGGGAATCCAGTATGGGATTCCTGCTCTTCTCAGTCCATTCCGATTCTGTCACTCAGCATCCTGAGCCCAGCTGGGGAATGCGATGCAGCGACCTATAGTAGTAAGTCAATTGAGCAATGCCCAAGCCCCTCTCCCAGGGACAGAGTCATGGCACTGGCTTCAGCTTGTAAATTTGAAGATGTTGCTGATGGGCCTAATTGGTCTCCAAACCCCCCTGGTCAGTGGATTACTGTGAGATCTTCCAGAGGCAAGTCTCCAACTTCAGATTCTCCTCTGTCAAATTCCGACAGTCGTGGAGGCTCCTTCAGCCATGATCTTTCTTCAAGCTCAGAAGCCAGCAATTGGGAAGAGTTGCAGCCAAGATGCAAACAAGATGATTTCTCAGAGTCCACGGTCTCTGCATTACAGGTTCAACATGATTTATCTTCCAGCACCTGTTCTGAGACTCTACAAGGCAACTTGCTTTCCTGGCAGTCGTATGGAAATTCATCTCAGAGCATTCCTGGCAATGATCCTGTCATCCAAAACACATTGAGACTTAGAGAGACATTTTATGTGTTTGATGATAAGTGCTCCTCCATCACTAAGGAGGGAGCAGCTTGCTGCCCTTGGAGTAGTAGTATGTGCATTAGCCAATTTTGTCATACAAGCATGACAAAGGCACAATTGTACGTTAACTACATGGCAAATATATTTTTATGTAGATTTGATTCAAAATTAATTCCAATTGATTTTATTTGGCCACATAAATGATTTCTGGATTGGAGATTTCGCCTACATTACTGTGTGCTTTCTCTTGAAAAAACAAATTCCCTGTATATCATATATCTCAACAGGAAGCATGCAGCACCACATATATATCATGATACTAGATTTTGATTTTGAAACATAATGTCACACCATTAAGCACCAACACTGTGCGGCCCTCACTTCAGGAGCTTGTCCACCAAGTATATAGCTGGAGATAAAGCAAGTGCTCCAACTTACAAATAGATCACACATCATGAGCCAATGGAATTTTTTTATGGTTTGACTGACTGGATTTGATTATAACTTAAACATATTATGATAGAGTGAATTGGATTAACTAAAAAATCAAAGGACAAAGAGTTTTAATCACACGAATACCTTTGGCTGAGTGCCTCTTTTTCTTTATAAATAAGCCCTTGAACTCATTTCTTTGTGTTGGGTTTCCAGTCTTGTCCTTTGGCTTGTTAAGTACAGGCTTTAAATAAGTAACAATCCCAATTTTTCCGAGTGGTTTCTCACTTCTCCGTCCAGGTATGTTTTTTTTGTTTTCAAGGAAGGTTTTTCTGTACAAATCCAGATTTCATAAATTCCATTAAACGGAGTATTAAATGGATTTGGATGAAGGGACTAAGCATCTCAATAAGATTTTCAAATAAATTTCAGCCCCCCAAAAAACAAGAGTTGTGTGCAGCTTAGTCCCTACCTTTTAGGTTTAAAATAATATAAATAACTAAAATACAAGTTATTCAATCCATTAACACTAAAATATGTAGGCCAAATTTTATTAATTCGGGAATTTGAAAAAAAATGTTCAATAAATCATATGAAAGTACCAATTTAACATAACTATTAAGTAACATGGAGAAACTCATTTTTTAAATTATCTTTATCTATCATTATAAACAAGATAGCAAAACCAAAATGATGTCCCTATAGCAAGCATAAGTAGTAATTTTAAAACAAATAATTTAGTCAAATTATTTGTTCCCCATCCTAGCTCAACCTTGAATCTGAAAAAGTAATTATCACTTGAGTATAAGTGTCATCCATCTCCACATCCTAAAGGGGAAGGGGAACCTTGGTTGGTTCCAATAAAGTAACCCACTAGTGACTATCCTCTGCTCAATGCTCAATATATAGTGCATGGAGCAGAAGTGGTAGCCTGTAGTCAGGATAGAGACTCTAAGCAATACAACATATTATGTCATAATGTCAGGTCCACCACAAGTAATATAGTATACTTTGAATACTGACATATTACATGATTTTATTCATTATAAATTCATAAGTAACGTTTTATTTGTGATACCTACTAATATGTATATACATATCATAATAGTTATGCAAGTGTAGAAATTACACTTACATATTACTTCTTAGTACCAACTAATTATATATGGATTGATATATAATTAGCTACATTCTCATTTTCTATGCCGCTTGAATTTCCATAAACTATAATATATAAGAGAATTCTAAGAAAGATATATGAGTATCATGGTAAGATATACGGTCATTTAATTTAATGGGCATAAAATAGTAATATACCTTATAATAGTTATACATCTTTTAGATATATAGTATCTCAATATGCACCTTATGCATTATTATAGTACCCTATGCACCAAATCAAATGTTTTCTATTTAATATATATATATTTTTTTAATATTGCTTTGTATTTAAATCTAGCTTTATCCATATAGACTTTCACAAATTCAAAGCAATTCCAAATAATAAATAGTAAAAGATTTACAACACATTACCATTTTCTTTGACTTTTTGGTATATATTGACTAAAAGATTTACAATACATTACCAATTTTTTTCAAAGTTGTTGTACTCATGTTTTTGTTAAGTTGTAGTCAAAAGGTAAATCTGTGGGAGTTTTTTTATCACTGGTCTATATATTCTTGAAGTGAGAATGCTTTGCATTTAAATTAAGATCTCTAGAGACTTAACATATCCTTAAGAGTGATAAAAATATAAGTTTTACTGGAACCAAAAAATGTAGTAGTCATGCGACTTTAAAATTTACAATGTTATATTAAGATCGGGGTTGGAAGATAAACTGGAAAGAAAAATAACTAAACATTTACAACCATTTATGTTTCCACGTGCAAAAAATGCATACCATCACCCCAATTGCCTTCTACATCTCCACCAACCGCATCTGCACCTCCACTAACTGCAACTACATGTGATATGCACCACCTATGGAAAATCAACAGCGTGCCGTTGAAGAATACCTCATAAAAAAGATGTACAGCTCAAGACAATATATTCACGATGAAATGTCAACAACGAGCTGGTGAAGAATACTAAATCAAAGATACGCTACAGCTACTAAGAAGATATTCACGATAAAGCCTAACATTAATACGGTACCTCATTAATTCTTAAGTTGGGCTGAGAAGGTGGATAAAATAGATCAAAAGATATAGACAAAAATATAAGCCCTATGTGAACGTTCAAGAAGAAGCGATTTAAAATGTTTACTAATTTGTTGTGGAATATTAGAAGAATTAGAGGGAAAAATTATTGGGTTTATCTATTTCTTAGATGAGAAGAAATAATTTTAAAAAAAATATTGAGTTTTTTTATTTTCATAAAAATAATTTAAATGACAATGTAATTTATTTATTTTTATTTTTAGAAATTAAATATCAAATTTTTTTTTAAAATTATTAATTATAATTTAAAGTTCACTTACTATTTACTGTAAAGAGATAGTCTTATGGATTATGAAAAAAATTTAAATGAGGTTCGTAAAATTCACTTTCTGCTTTGATTGGACCAGTGGAACTATCTTAGGTGCTCAATAGGCTGTTCGTATTATGGGCTTTCTGCTTTAATTTTCTCGTCATTGCCATATATGAGCTTCTTCCATGATTTTTCAAAACTACTTGCACTTTGCTTATTTGCTACACTTATATATGCTTCTTATGGTATTTGAGAAGCATTTGATTATATTATGAGAAATTTGTTCAAAGTTAAAAATGCTGTGACTGCTATTAATTTCGAAAATATGAAAGAAATTCCTGTATTGTTAGGTATCTGCTATGATTTCCTTTCATTATAGTATGAGGGCTGCGATTTTTGAGAAAAAAAGGGAAGAAATTTGCGTATTGTGAGGTATCTGCTGAATCCATCGCTATGAATATTTGAAGATCTATCATATGAACTTAGGACTTCCCATAGCATATGAATCAATGTTCAATATTCTGCTGAATCCTTTGCTACGAATATCTGCTGAATGCTGAATCCTGCTGAATCCTTGGGCCCCATCTATCCTTAAGGTAGAACCCTTCAAGTAATAGGAGGTGAGGTGCATAAATTTAAATGAAAAAGTGGTCGCCAAGGAAGGAAAATGCTATTTATTTCTAAGATTTAAAGATGTTTAAAAAAAATAGAGGTCGTCCAGAAAAGAAAATGTCATTCCCTACTAATTTAAAAAAGAAAACATGGTATCTTTATTTGTATATTGCCATATCAATGCATAGTAATTAAATGATTTTACTTATCAATCCAACCTCAACAAAATATTGCAATGCAGCCTTGTTTGTATTGCAGCCTTGTTTGTATTCTATTGAGGTCCGATACTAACAATCTATTAGCAGTTAAATGCAGTAAAATATTCAACAGTTTTAACTCAAGTTTCAATTTGACTAACATATCTCCTTCTTACTACTCATAAAAGCTATATTCAATATTATAGAAGTCCATTTTTTTCATAGAACTTGTTTGTTTTAAGCTATATTCAATATTATAAAAATCCATTTTTTTCATTGAACTCGTTTGTTTTAAGCTATATTCAATATTATAAAAATCCATTTTTTTCATTGAACTCGTTTTAAATTATAGGCTAGGGCGATATGTGCCGTTGACTATCAAGGTTTATATGAAGTTTGCTGGAAATTTTCCAGATCAGTGATGAGCTTGCATTTCATTAACTAATAAGATCTTTGGTTCCTAAAAGATAATGGGTGCTGCAGAATTAAGCCAGACGAATATTTACAGTGTTGCTTCTTCTGCGGGTTCGCTTTGGTACTGTACAAATTGGGGATAATAAGGAGCCAACAAGTAAATTCTGAGCATTATTTCAGAGGATAAATTTTACCGAAGCAAAGCAAGAGAAATCCCATGATACAAGACCCAAATGAAAGGTCTTGCTTGTATGTGCAAAAGTATTTGGGGTAAAGTCTCTCTTCATCCCGGTGTGTGTGGAAGAATTCCCTCTGTTATTTGATCAGGTGCTGAAACGAATGAAGCCCGAGCAATTGCGTTTTCATCTACATCGACCACATGCTAGTGATCCAGGACGGAGAAACTTCTCCTGGAAATCGTCACTGGTGCTGAAAGGACTCGTTCCCAGAGAGGAAGGACTACTTGTGAAAGTGGGCGGAGAGAACGGACTATAGCTCTGGCTCAGGCTAATTTCTGATGCTCTTGGCCTGGTAGATGAAGTTGACCCCTCCTTCTGGTCAACGTACACCATGAACGATTTCACAGCTCTCTTCAAATATTTCCCTGTTGATGGATCACCCATATCACTGTTATCGTTATCTTTAACATTAGAATTTAGGATCCCTCAAGTAATGTAGAGAAGCATGGAAAATAATATATTCAGAGCTATCACTGACACTGATCCAGTGATCAAATAGAGACCCCAGAAAATCTCCACGCTTAACCTGTTGGAATTGATTTTTGCTCCCGATTCTCTGCAGGAGGTGCTTTTTAGCCACTTGGCTTGAATCTGCTGCATTTCTTTGTCCTCTGAAAGAGACATAACAGCCCTTTAAATATCGGAGAGCAGGGGAGACCCTTTGGGAAAACCTGTGCAAAATTCCTGATCGTGAGATACTAGCCATGTAAGAAGTGAAATTGGAGTTTAGCTAAATTATTGAGGATTTGAAGGAACTTACAAAGCCGAAGCCTCTAGTCCTATAGATTGGTCCAACCATTGTACACGGGGCTTCACTAGAAGACAATATAATACCACGTTCATTCATATCGAGGTATTGCATTGTGGGTGAAGTAATGTGCATCCACAATATACATCGAAAGAAGCAAGGTGCATTGTAGAATGCATGTGGGGTCATAAGAGGGGTATCATATCAATATACAAGGTAGAAATATAAAGGGGTATAAAAAATGTTAATGGAAAAATTGATACATACAATATCTAGTGAAAATAGAGTTTTTTTTAAATTGGGAAGGCATATTGGGAGGAGGTTAAAAAAAATGATTTGGTATGTATTTTCCAATATTTAGTGAAATTAGGGGTATTGTTTCATATGCCACGAACGAACGTGCTATATGAAACCACACCGAAGAAGAACACACCGATGAAACCACTGACTCAGAAAGCAGTGAACCAGAAAATACTGATCTCATGCATGTCCACCAAATGTACAATAATCCTTGCAGATGTGGTGGAAAATGTACTGAATGTCGAGAAGAGCAAGTGACTTATGACTCAGATAGTTCTTTGCAATCTCATGAACAGGAGTTGTTTGCTGCTTGGACTAAGCAAAATACTCGAACAGAGTCTTCCTCTTCCTCAAGCGACTCGGAAGCGGCAAACTGTTTCATGGCTGGTACCGATGATGAAGCTGAAGAAGATCCTAAAGAGTTGATAAAGAAAGCTATTTCCAAAATGAGAGAAGGCAGTAAAAAGAATGACTTGGTAAATAGCTTCAACAAGATTTTCTTGGACGACAAGAAAGGCAAAGGGGCACAAAGCTCAAAGCATAAATTCAGGAGAAAATATGTCCAAGAAACAGAATCAGAGAAAGAAAGCTCAGAAGAAGAAAAATTCAAATGGTCTTGGAAAGCTGCTAATCTCCCGAGCATGGAGAAAAATGTATATCCTCTCTTGGCTCAAATGCAACAAGAGCCACAAAAGATTGACTTGGCCACCCTCCATAAAGAACATCTAAAGCTGGTACAGGAGGTTAAAGAGCTTAGGCTCTTGATTGAAGAAATGAAACAGCAACCAGAATCATCACGATCAAAGCCTGAAGAGCCTGGAGAATATATGCATTTAATGGTCGCAGTACACCAGCAAACTGTGGTCAACTTGCATATCAAAATACATGAAGATGAAGTCAAGTACTTGCACTTATTGACTCCGGAGCAGACCTATGTTTCCTAAAAAGGAAATATGTTGATCCTCACTATTGGGAACCATGTCGAACTCCAGTTCGAGGATTTGGAGGAAGAAAAACAATCGAGTATAAAACCAGCTTTGGAAAGGTATGTCTTGGCAACTTTTATATAAATTGTATCTTTCTACTGGTTGAAGATGACTTTACTCATGAATGTATTATTGGAACTAGTTTGTTATCTACTACTATTCCCCATGGTGTCAAGTATAATAATAGAGGCCAAATTGGTTATCATTTTACTGTTAAAAGAAAAGAAATATTTCTTCCTCTAGTGTCGTCTGAAGAAAAATCTCACTCTATCTGGACCCTAGAAGTAAATACGGTAAAGGAAAAGATAAAAGAAAAAGGGATCCATATTAGAGCAATAAAGAAAGCTGAGCACCTATACAAGCTAGAAGAAGAATTAAAGAATCCCGGTGTACAGCAAAAAAATGAAGAAATAAGAAGAGAATTTGCTGACAAGGTTTGCCACACGTCCCCTAATGCATTCTGGCATAGGAAACAGTATTGGGTAAACTTAAAATACAGAGAAGGATTCCAGGGAAACCCTAGTAGAAGCAGAGCCATCCCAATGAATAAAGAATACAGACAACTCTGCAAAAGGGAACTTGAAGACTTGCTGAACAAAGGACTCATCCAAAGATCAAGAAGTCCATGGTCATGTGCATCATTCTATGTCAACAAACATTCGGAGCAGGTTCGAGGAGTTCCTAGAATGGTCATCAACTACAAACCTCTGAATGATGCATTGGAATGGATCCGGTATCCAATTCCAAACAAATCTGATTTGATCAAACGGATAGCAGGAGCCAAAATCTTTTCAAAATTTGATCTCAAGTCTGGCTTTTGGCAAATTGGCATAAAACCAGAAGACCAGTATAAAACAGCCTTCAATGTGCCTCATGGACAATATGAATGGAAGGTAATGCCATTTGGTCTAAAGAATGCCCCTTCAGAGTTCCAGAGAATTATGGAGTCTGTTCTGGAACCATACATGGACTGGTTGATGGTATATATTGATGATATTTTAGTATTTTCAAAGTCCATTGAAGAAC
Organism: Larix kaempferi; assembly: GCA_027924585.1. NCBI lineage: Eukaryota > Viridiplantae > Streptophyta > Pinopsida > Pinales > Pinaceae > Larix > Larix kaempferi. The sequence goes on along the minus strand of BSBM01000410.1, from coordinate 1,866,485 downwards.
ATATAAAACATCTCAGAACATTGTTGCATGTTATACATAAGAATGGGTTCGTTCTTTCAGAGAAGAAAATGAAATTGTTCCAAACTGATATTGAATTCTTGGGACAAAGAATTAAACATGGAAAGATAGAAGTACAGAAGCATGCCATTGAATTTGCAGAAAAATTCCCTGATGTAATCACAGATAAAAGACAATTGCAGAGATTTCTGGGATGCTTGAACTATGTTGCAGCCTACTATGAAAATTGTGCTCAAGATAGAAAGCTGCTTAATAAAAGATTGGGAACAAACCCTCCTCCATGGTCAAAGCAGCACACTGAAGCGGTTCGAAGGATAAAAGCAAAGGTGAGAACTCTTCCTATCCTTCATGTTATTGATGAAGATCTCATGAAGATCCTTGAGACTGATGCTTCAGAAGAAGGCTGGGGAGCAGTATTGAAGCAGTGCAGGAAAGACTGCAACAGCAAAGATGAAGAGATAGTATGGTTTGCTTCAGGAACTTGGAACGATGCACAGAAAAAATATCATACTATTGATAAGGAAATAAAAGCTTGTCTGAATGCAATACAGAAATTTGAAATCCATCTCCCTCTAACTCAATATCCACATGAATCCTTAACTTTATTTATGTGAATTCAGCAGATATCTACGAATATCTGCTGAATGCTGAATCCTTGGGCCCCATCTATCCTTAAGGTAGAGCCCTCCAAGTAATAGGAGGTGAGGTGCTCATAAATTTAAATGAAAAGGTGGTCGCCAAGGAAGGAAAATGCTATTTATTTCTAAGATTAAAAGATGTTTAAAAAAAATTAGAGGTCGTCGAGAAAAGAAAATGTCATTCCCTACTAATTCAAAAAAGAAAACATGGTATCTTTATTTGTATATTGCCATATCAATGCATGGTAATTAAATGATTTTACTTATCAATCCAACCTCAACAAAATATTGCAATGCAGCCTTGTTTGTATTCTATTGAGGTCCGATACTAACAATCTATTAGCAGTTAAATGCAGTAAAATATTCAACAGTTTTAACTCAAGTTTCAATTTGACTAACATATCTCCTTCTTACTACTCATAAAAGCTATATTCAATATTATAAAAATCCATTTTTTTCATAGAACTCGTTTGTTTTAAGCTATATTCAATATTATAAAAATCCATTTTTTTCATTGAACTCGTTTGTTTTAAGCTATATTCAATATTATAAAAATCCATTTTTTTCATTGAACTCGTTTTAAATTATAGGCTAGGGCAATATGTGCCGTTGACTATCAAGGTTTATATGAAGTTTGCTGGAAATTTTCCAGATCAGTGATGAGCTTGCATTTCATTAACTAATAAGATCTTTGGTTCCTAAAAGATAATGGCTAATGCAGAATTAAGCCAGACGAATATTTACAGTGTTGCTTCTTCTGCGGGTTCGCTTTGGTACTGTACAAATTGGGGATAATAAGGAGCCAACAACTAAACTCTGAGCATTATTTCAGAGGATAAATTTCACCGAAGCAAAGCAAGAGAAATCCCATGATACAAGACCCAAATGAAAGGTCTTTCTTGTATGTGCAAAAGTATTTGGGGTAAAGTCTCTCTTCATCCCGGTGTGTGTGGAAGAATTCCCTCTGTTATTTGATCAGGTGCTGAAACGGATGAATCCCGAGCAATTGCGTTTTCATCTACATCGACCACATGCTCGTGATCCAGGACGGAGAAACTTCTCCTGCGAATCGTGCTGGTGCTGAAAGGACTCGTTCCCAGAGAGGAAGGACTACTTGTGAAAGTGGGAGGAGGGAACGGACTGTAGCTCTGGCTCAGGCTAATTTCTGATGCTCTTGGCCTGGTAGATGAGGTTGACCCTTCCTTCTGGTCAACGTACACCATGAACGATTTCACAGCTCTCTTCAAAGATTTTCCTGTTGATGGATCACCCATATTACTGTTAGAAATAATAATCTCATTAGTTAAGTGTGTTAGTTACATTCAGTTATTCCGTAACCGTCAAACTATGTAATATATATACTAATGTGTAATATGAAATATATAGTTCAGCCATTCATACTTGTAACTTTTTTGTTCGAGTCTCTGCTTATATTTTGAAAAAAAATGTGAAAGCATATTCAAGAGACGCAGAGAAGTTAGAAAATTTATAGGTTTTAGTGGAAGAAACCTTGAATCCACGGGAAAGATCACGGGGAAAGATCCCTCTGTCTGGAAAAATAAAAGTTAGAAGGTAATAAAATAAAAAACTATTGTTTCTACCATTCGAAAAGAAAGGTTTAAGTTTCATAATAAGGAATTTTTATTTTTACAAGTGATAAAAGAAGGTGGATGTCATTTAAAAAGCGGTTAGTGGATTTTAAACTTTGAAAGAATGTATTGTTATGGTGATGACTATTTTGAAGAAGTTTATGTTTTGGTGAAGCGATTTGAAGTTTAGAAAAAGATTTTGGCACATATATTAATTAAAAACGAGTTGCTGCTTTATATTGATCGTTTAATAAAAACATATCTATTGATTTTGATTCAAAAAGAGAAGAAAATAATTTTTTTTGGTGTGAAGAATTGTTGTTGTTTCTGAGAAAAAATTGAAGATAAATATAGAGTATTTCTAGTTATGGAGCATATCGATGAAGATCTAGAGCAGAATAAACTGAATGAAGATGAAGAGATAGATGAAATATTGAATAGATCTATACCGATTTTGCCATTTTTTTCAGGTATGGATTATGAAATTTGGGCAAATAAAATGGAAGATTTGCTTTGTTCAGTAAATTTGTGGCGTTTTGTTCAAACAGATTTTGTGGATCCCCATAACAGAAAAAATGCAATTACAAGGCATCTTATTTTATCAGGAGTGGATGAAAACGTTTTTTATTGTGTTTTCTATAAATTTCATAAAGTTGTTAGTGCAAAAGCTTTTTGGGATGCTTTAGAGATGAGATACAGTAAAAAGAGAAGAAACATTAATACTTTGCAGCATATTGGTACATTAGAAGAAGCTTTTGTAGAAGAAGCAGAGAAAGAAAACGAAGACAAGAAAGTCGAAGAAGTCATTGATAAAGAAGTAGAGGAGAAGATTGAAATCATCGTTTGTAAAGCAAAGCATGAAGAGGAAGGTGAATCCCATTGTGTAGATACACCAGTGAATGATGAAGTGGATGATAAAGTTGCCATTGTAGCAACCTTTGATAATGAATAAACCTTTGATAATGAAGAAACTTTGGTGAATCCAGCAATAGATATTGCTGACGACATTAACTTAGTGACAAAGTTTGTTGAGTTTGTTGATGACAATTCAATTGAAGATAAAAATGCCCATGTAGCAGTGTTTGATGAGAAACAAGATGAAGATTTTGTAGAGTGCTTGGAGAGTCCATTCCTACACAAGGAAAAGATGCTTGAAGCATCAACCGAGACCAAAGAATCTCATGTTTTTGGAACTGAAAATTTGTGTGTGTTTGTAGATTATGCAGGTACTATGAAAGAAGAACATCACTTGGATGTGTTAACAGATTATGATGAAGAGTTGAGAATGCTAGAAGAGTGGATAGAAAATCCAAGGATTTGTGAAGACGTGTACAAGGAGATTGTAGCAGATGAAGAATCTAAAATCATTATTCAAGAATTTGAAATTAGCATTGCAGAAATTTCGCAGGAAATAAAGTTCAATAACATACACTTGCAAGGAATAGAGCTGAACATTGAGATAGAAGAATTATGGAAGTGTTTGCGGAAGAGTTTTGGGTGGAGATACATTGAGACAAAGAATATAGTCAATCACAAAGATCAGTTGAATGGAGATACTTTTGAAAGCAAGGCAAGAGGAAGACTACAACATCAAATTTGGGATCCAGGCGAACATTTTATCTTTGAAGATGAAGATGAAAGAAATAGGCCTAAGTAGCCTAATCTAAATCCAATTTAGTTTTTGAAAATCTAAATCCAATTTAGTTTTATGAAATTTTTGTTAAGTGTTTGTAAGCTTGGCTGAGACATAGACCAGCAAGCATTTGCATTTATGAGATTTTCATTTTAGATGTTTTAGAGTATCATAATTACGAGGGAGTGTTGTGTTTACTAAGAATGTAACCCTTGAGATTAAGAGGGATTGTTATAAATAATAATCTCATTAGTTTAAGTGTGTTAGTTACATTCAGTTATTCCGTTCTAAGATCGGTTAGTTGATGTTTCCTTAAACCGTCAAACTATGTAATATATATACTAATATGTAATATGAAATATATAGTTCAGCCATTCATGCTTGTAACTCTTTTGTTCATGTCTCTGCCCATATTTTGAACAACTGTTATCATTCTCTTTAACATTAGAATTTAGGATCCCTCAAGTAATGTAGAGAAGCATGGAAAATAATATAATTAGAGCTATCACTGACACCGATCCAGTGATCAAATAGAGACCCCCGAAAATATCTAGGCTTAACCTATTGGAATTGATTTTTGCTCCCGAATCTCTGCAAGAGGTGCTTTTTAGCCACTTGGCTTGAATCTGTTGCATTTCTTTGTTCTCTGAAAGAGACAGAACAACACTCGAAATATCAGAGAGCAGGGGAGAGCCTTTGAGAAAACCTGTGCAAAATTCCTGATCGTGAGATACTAGCCATGTAAGAAGTGAAATTGGAGTTTAGCTAAATTATGGAGGATTTGAAGGAGCTTACAAAGCCGAAGCCTCCAGTCCTATAGATTGGTCCAACCATTGTATAGTTGCATTGTGAAGCTAGAAAAATGCGGATATAAGGAATCTCGTCAAAAATGGCAACAATGCCTCCATTCTTTGGGACCTTTGAGAGAGCCTCTCTGGCTTCCTCTAGAGTTGAATATGCCGTCAGATTTGTTAAGCCATGCTCTTGCTGCAGGTATTGTTCTACAAAAGAACCATTCTGGTACCCTATCGGTTCTCCACTGGCCTTGAGAGATTCAATATCTTTAACAGTAGGGTTCAATTTCTGCACTATGAGAATAGACGTCAAGCTGGCCGTATAGCTGGATGTTAAAATGAGAACTACGAATAGCCAGAGTACAAGCACCAATCGAGACAAACTGCTCACTAATTTCTCCCATGTAGTATAGTGAATAGGTAAGGAGAGAAAATTTCATATAAATTAGCCATGTAAATGGCGACATTTTGCTTTTTCATTTTTCAAACTAGAAGACAAAACAAAGCATTTCAAGTGGACGGAGAATCGCTTACTGTGAGAGAAAACCAGCGTGGAGAACGAAAACCTGAAACAGCAGGCCGAATGAAAAAGTAGAAAAGTCAGGTTATTGGAGACTTTAAACACTATGAACGTAAATAAAACAGTGCGCAGGCTATAGATACTATTGAGAGTAAAATACCAGAGACAATAGATACTATTGAGACTAGAATACCAGAGTAGAGTCACCACTTGTTATTTGGGTTTTCCTATGAACTCGGGATTGACCCTATGCTCGAAAAGCCATATTACAAATCCTGTAAATATGAAAAATGTCCCTGTTGTGCACCACATGTCTGGCGTGAACGGCCGCATGAATGCCCAAGCGTTCTTAGCTTCATCTGCCTTGACAGGAACTACCATTACTAGACCAGATTCTGTGAATGGTTATGTAAAATCGACATATTTACTTCGATTTGCGAAAATCGTAGTATCGCCCACAACTGCATCAAATTTTTGCCAAGCAAACTAGAAATCAGTATTGGCAGGAGTTGGATTCTTTATAATCAGAAAAATTAAAAATCTAATAGTTCAATGGACTATAGAAGGTACCTTGAGATAAACTTGATAGACAAGGTCATTATAGGAGTGTGAATGGCTCTCGTTTCCGTAGGGAACGAGATCATACGGCAGTGCATAATCCAGTCGATTCACAACCGCCTCAAATACATCTATGCAGAAACCAGTGACGTTGCTTCGGTTATGGCTATGGTCAAATGCTACTGTGACAAATTCAGTGAATCCATGTTTTACGGGAACTCCAATTTTCAATGTATTACCACTACTTGGTTGTTCCCAACCAACAGGCACTTATGTAGATCCACTCGGAAAAATGACAATTTTAAGTTTGTCCATTGTATTATTGCTGCTAGACAGCGATGATGAAGCAGAGGGAAGTTGTTTAGAGAGATGAGTTTCATTATTCCAATACCCAACTACACGGTAGCCATTACCCACCATATTCGCTATCTCATAAGTAGAACCCACAATTTCTCCATCGTCTAGCTGAACAAGCCCGCTTACACCACTAAAGTGTGTCTTGAAGAGCCCTGCCAATAACTGCGGTCCCTCCTAAAAGAATTTTAGTTGTGTAAAACTTGGATAAGAACCTCTATGCTTCATGAAATGAAACCTTGTGTTTCCTAAATTCCCAATTGCTCGAGCTATCATCCAGACTGCATCGTATGCAAAATGAACCGTAGACATTTAGCTCTACCTTTTCTTCCTTGGTTGAAGGGAAAATATGTCTCTGAAAACCTAAAACACCTCGTGGTCTAAGGATCTTACAAAACCCTCCTTGAGCCTTATAAACTTGCAACTTCAAGCAAACCATAGAAGCCTGCATCTAGACAAAAGTTGCTGAAGCCTCAGGCTCAGAAGCTTGGTTTTCTTCCTTGTAAAGCTCTCACCTAGGGAATCCGAGTGCCCCACATCAAACAGAGGCAAATACAAAGTATATTTAATATTTTAATCAAACTAACCACTAAAGGGTCGATTTCAAATTGCAACCTTGTTAGTGTCTCAGTGTGTACAGGTTAGGTAAAGTTGACAATCCACTAAAGAAAAAATATTTTTATATGTAAAAGTATAGCTAAAGTAAGTTGCATTTTTTTTTTAAATTTTTTTAATCCTTGCCAATGATAATATTAATCTAATCAATGACTTTGGTCCAATAAAACTTCAACAAATATTAATATATTTTATTAAATAATTACAATAAAATAAAATAATTAAATTAACATTATAGATTTCAAATGTGTTCAAAGTATTTGTATAAATTAATGGAGAAAAGTTGAACATATAGTCTCTGCCTCCGGCAAGGACTAATAAACTACAACATGTAAAAATTTAAACATCTTTGGAAGTAATTTATGTACCTTATCAAAAAAGCATGCGATTCTATGTTAAAATCAACCCGCACTCCCATGGTTAAATGCAAAGTGATGCTTCCATTATACCTTTTTTCTCCAAGTAACCTTCCATGACTTTAAATCTATCTTCCTTTTGGTGACACTATAATATATGAATATTTTCCCATTAGTGGATTTGCAATCATTACATGGTATATAATGAGAATACATTATGCAAAATTGAATTGAATGCAAATCTATTTAATAATATGAAGCATATTTATTTTGTTGTATTGATGTCTATCACAATTTGTATCCATGTATTCAAGGGAGTGATGTGGTTATGTGATCAACATAGATCCATCTTAAACCCGTATCTATCAAGCACCGAGAGGGATCCAATTTCTTGAGGTGTATTTTTTTTTTTAATTTAAACTCAAGAAATTTGATCTCTCTTGATTGATAGATCCTGTTTAAGTTTTAAGTTTTTATTTTATAAACGAACATATATTTTTTAATTATTTTTCATAATATTTTCTTTTATGGACCAAAGTGGATTTTTTTTAAATACTTTCCATAAATTTTTTTATGAGTGGACATGAATTTTTTTAATTATTTTGTTAGTAACAAACATTACATCACAAACTTTACAACATCTCCCCATACTTACTTTACTTTACGTTACTTCCTTTTACTTTACTTTACTTTTATTGCTTCTTTTTAATTTACTTTACTTTACTTACTTCTTTTTACTTATTTTTACGTGCAATCACCTTTTATGTTTTATTAAATGTAACGCTACATTTTTACGTTTTATTACATGTAACGGTACATGACGTTAGAAGATCTCCCCCATACTGGGCTGTAGAGCACCTCATTTCACTCGGTGCAATAAGTACATATTTTAAAATGTCAATAATAATCAATATGCATTTAAGAGTGGAGTAATAAATGTTGTATAGGCTACGATATAAATTTTTTGAATTTGAGAAAAAATTATCTACTAGTGAGTTGGGATGACGACATTGTGTGTAAAAGAAAAATTCAAGGATGGTTTGTTGAAATGGTCACCTTCAAAGCTCTATCACAATTTTTTAGGCTTGTAGAAATACTCAAAGAAATTTCCATAGTTGTGGTAGAGCTTTAAATTTGAAGCTTCAAATTTCCATAGTTTGATTTCATGCCCTATAATCATGACAAAGCTTTGAATTTCTATAAGTTTACCTTTCTCCAAGTAGGTTTAGGGCTCTTATCGAGAAACCCAAAGCAATACATGGTTTAACAATGTGATATCACTCATTCTAAAAGGAAGTAGCTAAAAGAAATCTGTAATAAATTGCATACTTTTTGAGTATTTTTTGTGTGTTTTATTTTGGAATTTGGTGGAAGATTAGAATTGTTAAACAACAATTCCTTACGGCCCATCCATAGTGCTCAGAATGTGCTAATGGTGCCCGCAATCCTACTCAGAGGCCAAATCTCCTTTATGAAATTCATGTAAGGTAGTTGGATGCCTTTTTCATCATCACAATGATGATGATGATGACAATGACAATGATGATATATGCCAATGACAACGATTACAATGTTGATGTTTATGATGGTGACGATGATGATAAGGATGATGCATGTTATAACACTATTTGACACTCAATTATCCTAATGGAACCTAAATGACCCTAATGGCATATGAGTGACCCTTATGGCATTCGAATGTCCCTAACGACATCTAAATGACCCTAATGCAATCCAAATGAGTCCCTAATGACACTCCAAATGCCCCTAATGCTAAGATGATTGGCATCACCACCACTCCATCCCCTTTTCCTGTACAAAAAGCACTCAAAAACCAATTGTTTCCATGTGCACCCACCTTCCATGATGTACAAGGTGCATACACATGCATTTCTCTTCTGCAGGGCACATGTACCTCAAATTTTGTGCAAAATAATATAAAATACGAGAAATTTGTGCACCTGATCCGTTCTTAAGGTATAAAATAAGAGACTGAATGAAAGTGTAGGGATATTCATGCAAATATGCCCTCAAGTTGGAGATATAATCTGTTGTTTTTTGAACTTGTATGATTCCCATATCCCTCAAAAACCCTTGTTTTTTAGTACCATCACTTCCCCTAAGTATTGAGGTCCATGCATCCTTGTTGAACCCTTAAGAGGTCAAAGCTTCTTTACCAAATTCATGTAAGGTAGCAGGATGCATTTTTCATCATCACAATGATAAAGATGATGGCGTAGGCAATGACTATGATGATATATGATCATGATGACGAGGAGAACAATGACAATAATGTTGATTTCTATGGCGATGATGATGACAATGATGGTGATGACGATGAGGATGACAATTACTAATTAAGACCCATCCATAGTGTTCAGAGCATGCTAATGGTGCCCACATTCCCACTCATGAAAGGCCAAAACTCCTTTACAAAATTCATGTAAGGTAGTTGGATGCCTTTTTCAACATCATAATGATGATGTCAATGACTATGATGATGTAGATGTTGACAATGATGATAAAGATGATCATAAGGGCTATTCCCAATGAATGGTGTTGGTGATGACGATGACGATGATGATGATGTTAACAATGATGATGATGACGATCATGTTGACGATAAGGATGACGATGCTTATGCATGATGACAATGATGATGGCGTCGAAGATAATTTGATTATAAGATGATAATGATGACACTGAGCACAATGATGATGATGATGATGATAATTAATAAATAACACCCATCCATACATGCTAATGCTTCTTGCATTGACATTCAGATTCCAAAGCTCCTTTTTCAATTTCATTAAGATAGCCATATGCATTTTTCATCATCACAATGACTATGATTATATATGACGAACCAATGATCATGATGATGATGACTATAATATTGATGTTTATGACGATGACGACGATGATAAGGACGACGATGACAATGAAAATGAGGATGACAATTACCCATCCATTGTGCTTAGATAATTCTAATGGTTCCTGCATTCCTACTTAGAGGTCAAATCTCCTTTATGAAATTCATGTAAGGTAGTTGGATGCATCTTTCATCATCACAATGATGATGGCGATGATGATGAAAATGTCTATTATGATATTTGATGATGATGATGATGATGAAAATGTCTATTATGATATATGATGATGATGATGATGATGATATTGTCGATGTCTATGACGATGGCGATGATGATAAGGGAAACGATAACGATGATGATGGCAATGCCAATGATGAGGATGAGGATGATGAAGATGATGGTGATTACAATGACAATGAAAATGATCATGACGATGGTGTTGATAATGAGATGAATGATGTCGATGGCGATGACGATGGAGATTATGTTGTTGATGATGATGATGATGACGATGATGCTTGATGAAAATGACAATGACAATGGATTTGATGACGATTTGATTATAAGATGATAATGATAACAATGAAGATGACGATGCCAATGACAATTACTTAAGACCCATCTGTGGTGTTCTAAATGTGCTAGTGTTTCCTAAATGGGATATATTTGTGTGTAAATGAATCATATAATTTTGTTGTAACTGTGATATTTATTAATTGTGAGCTAAAAATTAAAGTAGTTGATAAATAATTCAACTTTCCTTAATAGGGTATTGAATCTCTTGTTTGACGAACCAAATAATAACTTGCTTTCTAGTAATATTAATGTGCATGAAACTTTTTATGTTTTTCTTGCACCTAATTTGAACATGACTGTCTTCAATATTTGCTTGAGTGATTCATTAAGGTTATTATCATCAACATTATGTTGGTGATAATTTCTCTATCTATCATCATTGCTATCAACCATAGGATCATCACCCTCATAAATGTTTCCATCCCCAAAGAAACCTGCAAACATTTTATTGAATCCTTCTTCATTCATTGCATTTTCACCATCATCTTCATTATGAAGGCTAGGTGTCATGTTATCGAACTATGCTAACTACATAAATTCTTCAAATTTCTGACATGGTAGTGTTCCCTTCAATGTTGCTCTTCTCGCCCCAAGTATGGTTTAAATGATGGTTTGGATCATCCCGTCCAAATATTAAGATCTTGGTTGGATCTTGAGTATTAGTAGGTGTATCATCAACATCATCAACCTATCATTAAATGTAGTCATTATTTAATATTAGAGAACAATTGGATAAAACATTGTAACCATTTCAAGGACAATAATCAATCACTTTACAAAACAATATAAAATGTGCGTGTGGGTGCACTTGGCTATTTTTAGGTTGTTATTTCCAATCTTGGTGATGCACTTTTTATAACTAAATGCACCAATTAAAGATGCACCTTACAACATAGCGGTGGCTAGTTTTTTGGTGGTGATCAATGTGCCTAAACTAGTAGAATGCACTGGTACCGATGCGCCATATGATGCACTGATGGAAATGCATTAGGATATGCACCGGTGTACATGATGCACCGTGGTGTTATTGAGAGAATCAATGTGGTTATCTAACAATAACTGCACCTCGTTTAGCGCGAATTGTTCAGTGAATTTATATTAAACACGCACACACAAGAGGTGGAGCAACCTGTAAATGCATCATCTTCCAGTTCAACCCAAGCTTCAAGGGAGCACTAGTAGAAAACATTTTAATTGTTTAAATACTTTTAAGTATATAAACGCAAATTTTGAAAATTAATATGTTGAAAATTTAAATTGAAGGATAACAATTGATTTATCTAGTGCCTTTCACACTGAGGAGCCATGGTTGCTGTGGACAAGAAAATGAAAAAAATTATGTTGCTTGGAGCTTCTAAAATGAACACAAATCAACCCCATATGCGCACAAGTCGGAAAGTAAGGTGGTACAGTAACACTATGACATGGGGTGCTTTTGTAGATACTTGAACATTAGTGCTTGAATGGCTCTATAGAAGAACCAAATCAATGTAAAAAATGATTTTACAATCTACTTTATTGTTATTCTACCTTAATGCAATGTGCAAGAAAATTTAGCGATGCACAGGTGCATTTGTATCAACCAAGAGCACCGAAAAATGTATAGATTATATTTTTATTTTAATCATTTCAATGATGTCCAATGCGTTTTGACAAAATGCACCGGTGTGTTACTAGAAAAAGCATAATGTGGAATTTGAACCATTATTTTTCATTTTTTGGAAAAAAATATAATATTTCTAGTGCATTGTTTTGAAATGTGCCGGTGCGTTTATAGTTACAAAACACACTAAATAATGTATAGATTATATTCTAAATTATTTAATCATTTTAATGATGTCCAGTGTGTTTTTCTAAAATGCATTGGTGCACATGTGTAAAATAAAACACACCAATTTGTTTATGTAGATAAAGTGCACCGTAAAATTTGGAAAAAAAAATTATAACCTTTCCAATGTATTGTTTGTAAACACATCAACGTTTATGTATGTGTTAGGAGCACTAGTTTATATATAACCAAGATTTAATTCCATAGTTCATTTGAACTATTCAATGCATTTATAAATAATAAAGCACAACGGTGTGGTTATAGATGATAAGTGTGTTAGAGACAAAAATTTTTCAAAACATCTCAATCCTCATGGCAACTCTAGAGAGCAAGTTCGGATCTTTTGTGAATTTTGGACGCTCTAACTCAGGTTTTAGATCTAAGGGGAAATTAGAAGATAAAAATGACCCATACTAAGGAGCCAACGAAAGAGCCCGAGAGAGTGTGTCCGAGTTCTAGCACCAATATTCTTTCCCAATCTTTGTTCAATATGGAAGCAAAAGTCGACATCAAGTTGTATGGAGGTGAGATTGATGCTCTAAAATAGAATCATTGGTTGCAAAAGTTGGAGGTTTATTTCAGTATCCATCAAATAGATGAGGATCAAAAGATCTCATTTTCCTGGTTAACGTTAGAAGGCCATGCATTAACTTGGTGGGAAAGCCACACAGAAGCACTTAGGCTAGAGGGTGATCCATCGGTAACAAAGTAGGAGGACTTTAAAACCATCAAGTCTCAATTCTACCCTATCAGGTATGTATAGGACCATTGGATCTGTTGGAATTACTTCAGGAAAAGGTAAGGGCATAGTGTGCAAGAATACACCACCAAGTTCAAGAAGATAACTATCCTGTTGGGTATCTCACCCAAGAACCCAAATGCACTCCTCAAGTATCTAGGGGGTTTACATAGTCACACACAAAGGCAAGTGAGGCTCTTCAAGCCTAGTTCAACTAATGAAATCTGTGTACAAGCACAATACCTGGAAAACATAGGCCATAAGAAAGGACAACCAAGTGGTTCAAAATAGAAAGAGATCCAAGATGCTACCAAGGAGGGAAATATGAAGTGGAAGGGAAAGGAGAAGAAGACTACAACCACAACACATCAGTTCATGGATCCGAAAAACCACTGCAAGCATTGTGATATTGATGGTCACGCTCAAGAAAAGTGTCGGAAGCTACATCCAAAGTTAAACCCCAAGAACCGCGAGAAGGATGCCAAGAAGAAGAACCTTCTAGACATGGAACCAAGTAAGGAGTTAGGAAGTAGCTTAGACGTGGATGAAAATATTATTTGTACCATAGTGCAAACATAGGTGAATCTGAGTATCATTCACCCTAAGGACGAGAAAGAGATGAATAAGCTCTTCCACATCAAGATATAGGTCAAGAAGACCAAGATTGATGCTCTATTCGATTAGGTTTCATAAGAAAACATCCTAGCATAGGATATGGTATGTAAGTTGGATTGGAAGTACATGATCTTCCCAATCCCTACCCATTGGGATGGGTAAATAAGGATGTATAAAATAGCGTCAGGAAACAGTCCAAGATCAAGTTTTCCATAAGTGTAGAGTATGTTGATTAAGTGGAGGTAGACGCAGTACCCATGGATGTTTGTGGTGTAGTGTTCAGAAGAACCTACATGTAGATGAGGAATGCGATCTTCATGAGGAGATCCAACCAATACCGCTTGATCAAGGATGGGAAATTCTTCATCATTAACATGCAAAAAGGTAAATCAAAGATCTATTTGGCAAGTGCCAACCAAGTGAGAAATATTATCAGTTCAAGTAGGAAGTTTGTATTGATTTTCTTAAGACAAAATCAACAAGAAGGTGAATCGATAAAAGTGAATTCATCCCTGGAGGGATGTAACAAAGAGCATAAACATCAGTTGGAGAGCCTTTTGCATGCATACAAAGGAGTGTTCCAGGAGCCTAAGGGGATACCTCCTAAGAGGGAGGTGTAGCATGAGATATAGTAATTGTCGAATTCTCCATTTCCAAACATCGTACTGTATAGATAGTATGTCATAGAAGCATATGAAGTGAAGAAGAAGCTGCAGCAGTTGTTGGAGAAAGGTGTAATCTGACCGACCTTATTGGTCACCTATCATCATAGTACCCAAGAAGGGTGGGACTTGGAGGATGTGCAGCAATTACAGAGCCTTGAACAAGATCACACTCAAGAATCGGTACCCTCTGCACAGGATTGATGATTTGTTGGACCAGTTGCAGCATGCCAAGTAATTCACCAAGTTGGAACTCAAATCAAGATACCACTAGGTGTGAATGAAGGACAAAAACACCTAGAAGGATGCCTTTAAGACTAGGAAAGGTTTATACGAATGGTTAGTAATGTCGTTTGGTTTATGCAATGCACCAACTACATTTATGTTTTTGATTAATCATGCTGTCACATACCCAAATTCTGAACCTTTTACGTTGTCAGAAAAACATTATGTTTTATGTTATTGTAAAGTTTTATGTTTATTGACCAAGTGGGGTCAAGGATGACTGTAACTAATTACTCTGTATTTTATTATTTATAAATAAAAGAGGAAACAAATATCCAAAGGAGACTGTTGAATGAGTGTTCACTGACCCACTAGGAGGAATGGACTGGGGTGGAGAGAAAACTGACACTTGGCAGCATCCTCAGCTCACTTCTAGCTGTTGCAGGGGGCAACTTCCCTATTTTTATGGTCATGTTCCCCAAGAAAGTGGAACTGAGCAGGTGGCTCATTAACTAAAGAAACTAACCAAAGACCCAGGCATCCTTATCTACCCATCGAATTCAGCAGGTGGCTGTTAATTCCTACCTTGTGATAATTTTTGAATTGTGAAAGACAAGAGAGCACAAGAGGTTCGATGAGGGGAAGGTTAGAAGTGATTGAGTGAGTTAAGATTGCATTCTGAACTAGTGCAGCCACATTGCTGAGTTCAATATTGCTAAAGGTAGAAATATTATTGTCAAGTAGTACTGCTGAGTTGCAAGGGAATTTATTCCATTCTCCACACAACATCTTCGTCCTGGTGGTTCAGTGAACAAACTCGGGGGTCCTAAGACAAGTAACTTGGCTGCCTTTAGGAGAAGGTTGGGTGGAACGGGATCCTTTGGCTGTTTGTCTCTTCTACAATTACCAAATTCAAATTGTGTTATCTTATTCACTTTCTGTTCAAGTATATTACTGAAGAAATGAATGTAATCATGTTATCAGCTTTCTATTAGATCTTAGATATCTTGACTGTTATTAAATGTTTTATTTCTGAAATATTATCTACTCTGAAAATCCATTATCTGCTAGGTTAAAATGCTAAATAGATAGTTAAAAGTTAAATGATGAATGATAGAATAGAAATGCTTCCCTGTATTTTTCCACATACTGTTTTTAGTGCCGTACTCTAGTACAGGGAAGATGAATTTAAAACATATTTGAATAGTGATATATTGTAGATAGATTCAAATGATAGATTCGTATTTCTGCACATAGCTTAGCAATAGAACCATTGACATTTTTACATCTGTGTAAGATTTTATAATACAAAATTTATACTTATGAAATTCTACTTTATAAACCATACAAAATAGGACAGAGTCCTTGAATATTTCATAACAGTTTAATATTATAAGTATTTCACTTTTATACATAATTAGTAATCCTTTAATCATCATACTCTCATAGAGATATTTCTTTTGTGAATTTTAAACTATAGCAATGCAAATATCATAATCAAAATAACTTATACATAAATGCAGAGAAATAATTTAAATACAACTCATTTTATAAACATTAGCATTGTAAATATCAGAATCGACATATCTCTTAAATCATTACAGAAAACACGTTATTAATCTAGCTCCTTGTATAAACAACTTATGTTTTCAAAACCCTAATAGTACCATATTTATCCATATTACAATCACCATATTTATCCACCTGAAATAATTACATAGAAACCTTGTATAAACTCTATCGAAAGGATTTATCATCTATTCAAACCATTAAAAGAATACTAAGATTTATTTAAGCAATAGTAACTCTAGAAAGAGTCTATCGACTACTCTAGGGTTGGAAACCCTGTTCTCTTCCCATAGCTAGTATGACTGTAATCAATTTTTATTTCTTTTCCAGAACAAAACAATGATTAAGGACTCAGGTTCGAAACCTGTAACTGGGTTCACACAAATTTTTTCAACAGTCTTTTTAACCAGCAAGTATTTGTTTCATTAAGGATGAGTATACCTGACCTAATCTTTTATATAAATTCAAACAAGTAACTTGTTCAACAACCAAACCCTATCACTGAAGGATTTGCCATCGTGGCTAGATTCCAAGCAAGAAAGTATTTACAAAGACCAGGGTTCGATACTCGTAAGGGTTCACCCGAGCGGTTTATATTTTATAAAAACTTTAAACACTACTTCTGGCCAACAGAGACGGGCTTTGCCCTAAAAACATTGGTAGCTTGTATCAACATCTATTCAATGTAAAAACAACAAAATGCCGAGAGTAAACTCTCTAGAATAAATAATTCAAAACTATACTGTAAATTCTGTAAAACCATTTATATTTCCATAAAAATTTATACAATAATGAAAGGAAGCGTTGAGAAACCAACGTGAGCTCAAAAGCTCAAGGGTTAAACGCCCTCTGTCATAACAAAATAGCCATACGGATTTTCGGATTACAACCAACTGTAAAATTGAATTTTAAAGTTAAACCAAAGTTTCAACTAAATCAAATTAAGACCCGCATCAGTGCCAAGCTTCACCAAAATATTCCAAGTGCCTTTTAAATGCCCATAAGGGAGTCACCGAGGCTTACCAGGGCTAAGAAGCTCTTATCCCTTTTCTGGACAACCTTAAACAAAAGCCGAGGAGGTAACCTGTCAGAGACATCATTACAACGACGAGATAAATCTTGAAGTAACTCAAACTTCAAAACTTAAGAAGTGCTAACTTTAAAACTTTCTGCGAAAACACGAAGGGTTGGGTATGACATTACCTGCTACTTAGTACGCCGGAGCATTTCTTCATCAACTATGCGCGGTATTGCTATCAACATCAACACTGGCGCTGTCAAGATTCACCATCGAAACAAGCAAGGTCGAAAACTCTGTGTAAAGATCCAGGTTCATACAACCTACTGTTGACAACATATAGGATGCAAGGTCTCAGTATCGAACCCCAGGAGAGACTGCATCCATGTTTTACAAAACCTTGAAAACTCGAAGAGCCTGTCGGCCTCTCCCAACAATACTCACAAATGAAATGAATACGAGGGTGATGGATTATAAAAGCAAGGTTATGGTTTATCCCAAAACCCAAGACCATCTAAAATATCAATGACGTAGAGCCTGCCACAGGGGCATGCTATCATACGACCCACCAAACCTCATTTATTAACATTAAAAGTTACAGCGAACAAGCTCAGTACCCTGCCAACGCATAGTTCCACTTTGGTTAGTATCGTGGATCGCGCCATGCATATGGTGTTAAACATATGGTATATGGTTCATACATTTAGGTTTTAGTTCATAACATTTCGCATTAGTCATAACGTATAGCATACTACGTATAGTTTACACCTTACAGCAAATAGAATTAATGCATATAAATGATATGCATATAGTTTGTAAAGCATAGATTATAACGCAGAACTCCACTATGGATAATAGCATGGGTCACACTTGCATATTGAAAAATGAATAACATATAGTTTATACCGTATAGCTTATAGTGAATATCATTTCACTCTTGGTTCACAATGTACAACATATAAGATATATGCATATAATATGTAACACATGCATTTTATAATATAATGCAAACACTATATAGTTATGGATAGATCCGGTTATAAACCTTGCACAATTCAATAAGTAAATCATGGTAGTAACATAACCATGTTAAGGTGCATACTTAGATCGCTATAGATAGAATTTTCAAATACGTATTAATCCTTGACATTAAATTAAAAGGTTTAAACATTATGAAAACCATAGGGAATGAATAGGACTTTCCTTAATCCATGTACATGTAGGTATAAAAGAAAATACATGAATATAATCGTTATCCTAATGCATAAAAACCCGATTTTAATAATCATAGCTAGGGTAGGTCTTACCCTCATAGATGTTAATATCTCAACACATTCATAATTAATATCGAAGGCTAAAAGATGTACAAACAAGTCAATTTGACAAACACCGATTAAGCTTTAGTTGGAATCTCTTTCTTACCTGTGATCTGCGACAGAAGTTAAGAGCATTAGCTATCAATAGCTAAGTAAGCCTCGGGGGTACTTATAAGGACCTCTTCATTACAAGGAAACGATTAGTTAGTCTCTAGGATTAAACATTTATAACATAGAACAAATAATGACGATGTGCACTTTGAATAAGAGATATGCAAGTTTCAGACATTAAAACATAATGTAAACTTTCGTAATAATAATGCATTAAAAAAATGAATGACGATTATATCATGACGTTACAGCATTCAAGTAGCTATCAAAATATTCTGCATACAGTGAGATGTATTAACAGCAATTGCGACAATTAGAAATCATTGCTTATAAAGCGACGTAACTCATTTATTCTCCAACGACCACTTTAAGTAGTTGCCGTCATAGAAATCAATTGGTCCTTGGTTAATTAAACTAAGTCGTCATTAATGATACTTCCGCATAACAAATACAAGCATTTAATGCTACTTATAAAATTTTAATTTTTTTGTGAATTTTGGGGATGTTACATGTGGTATCAGAGCCCGGTTCAAATACCAGGCCTGAAGTGGCTCACTCGCGCAAATAAAAATTTAGGACAAAATTGAAAATTACTGATTTTTATTTATTTTTCTTTTGTCAACAGTTTATAAATTTAGTCTACAGGTATGGAAGGACCAGAAGAGTCGGCAAAGGACAGGTCCCTTAATAATGAACATAATAATAATGAACAAGGACACATTAATGTAGAAAAATTATTTGTTGAATTGAATGATAATTCATTTGAATTATTAAGGAAAGTAAAAGATTTAAAAACTGAGATAAAAACTGTTAAGGAAGAAAATGAATGAATCCTGAAAGCTCAAGAGGAGCTGAATCAAATCCTGCTGAATAATTTTCATAATAATGATAAAGATAAAGGAACATAAAATCATGTTGAATCTAGAACTATGTCCTACTAATGTAAGGATAAAAAGATAAAGTTGACTAATTATGACAACAGTTCTTCCTCTTAATTTTATGAAAAAGCACGCAGGAAAAAGCACAAGTATTCCAGTGATAGTAGTGAAAGTGACTACTACACTAAAAAGAAGAAGTACCGGCCATACGAAGAAATTTCTGGTGAGTTTAAAAGATCAAACCACCAACTTTTAATGGAGAAACATAAAAGAGTGAGACAACCGAAGCATGGTTGTGCGGCATGAATAAGTACTTTCATATTTACAACTACTCAAGTCATCTAAAAACTAAAATGGCAATTTATAATCTGAATGGAAAAACAGACATCTGGTGGCAAGATCTAAAATGAGTAAAAGGTTTAAAAGAGAGAAGTGTAAACTGGAGTAATTTTAAGAAATATTTTAAAAGAAAGTTTATGTCAGAACAGTATTATGAGGAATGAGCTAAAGAGTTTTATGCGTTAAAGTTAGGTTCCATGGATATGAGGGAATTATGCAGTAAGTTTTTAAATTTATTAAGGTATATGCCTTACATCATTGAAGAAAAGCCTAACGTACAGAGATTTTTGAGCTAGTTTCCCTCTCATATAAAGGACAGTATTGAGTATGATGGTCCTTGAACTCTTAAGCAGGCCATGAGAAAAGCAAATATCTGTTATGAATAGAACAAAAAGAGAGAAGGCATACCAAACTGGAAAGCAAAAAGGCTTAATAACTTTGAACAAAGGAAGAAGAAGTTCTCTTTTAATCGTAACTTTGGAAATAATAATTCACGTAATAACTCTAACAGAAAATTTCAAGGAAATAATTCAACGGGTAATACACAGTCAAAATTTAAAGCTGCAAGAAACAGTGATTCACCTAAAAATTTCGTTAAAAACAATGAACAGAAAGAACCTGTCAAATGTTGGGACTATCAGGGACCTCACTATGCATCCAACTGAAGCATAGGGTAATGCTAAATTGATTTGAAAAGACTTTTACTTGTTTGAATGAAAAAGGTGAAATTGTTACAGTAAAAGGAATTCCTAGAAAGAGTTTTGTTAGACAAATTTCTGCTTTACAAGTTAAAAAGGATGTTCGTAAAGGGTGTAAGTTGTTTGCTGTAAGTGTAATTAATGATGAACAATCAACTAAGGAAGATAAGTTAAAGTTGGAAGACATACCCATTCTTAAGGAATTTTTTGATGTATTCCTGGAAGAAATTCTAGGACTACCTCCGAAAAGGGAACTAGATTTCACCATTGAGTTAGTACCAGGAGTGGTACCAAACTTAAAGGCTCCTTACAGAATGAACATTCTAGAACTTAATGAACTTAAATCACAGCTTAAGGAACTCATTGATAAAAATTACATAAGACCCGATGTGTCTCCATGGGGAGCACCTGTCATTTTTGTTAAAAAGAAGGACGAAACTATGCATTTATGCATAGATTATCGCCAGTTAAATAAAATGACCATAAAGAACATATATCCTTTGCCCCGCATTGATGATCTGTTTGATCAATTGCGTGGTGAAACGATATTCTCTAAAATAGATTTAAGGTCGGGGTACCATGAAGTCAAAATTAAAAATGAGGACATCTTTCAGACTGCTTTTAGAACCCGTTACGGGCACTACGAGTTTGTGGTTATGCCTTTTTGGCTGACCAACACTCCAACAGTTTTCATGTGTCTTATGAATAATGTTTTATATCAGTACTTAGATAAATTTGTAATTGTTTTCATTGATGACATTCTAATTTATTCTAAGACTAAAGAAGAACATGACGAACACTTAAAAATAATTTTACAAGTGTTAAGAGAACACAAACTTTACGCTAAGTTCAACAAATGTGATTTCTATAAAGATCAAATACATTACCTAGGGCATGTGATATCCAAGGATGGAATCGTAGTAGACCCAAACAAGATAAAAACAATTAATGAATGGCCTGCCCCTAAAGACGTAACTGGTATACGATATTTTATGGGAATTACAGGTTACTATCGTAAATTTATAGAGGGGTTCTCTAAAATAGCAAATCCTAGAACCTCTTTACAAAATAAATGTAAGAAATTTGTGTGGGATAAAAAATGTGAAGAAATTTTTAAGAAACTAAAAGAACTATTAACAACGGCACCTATTCTAAAAATTGTTGATCCAAACAAGGATTTCATCGTGTGCACTGATGTATGCAATGATGGACTTGGCGGGGTCTTAACACAAGAAGGTCATGTGATTGCATATGAATCTAGGAAGTTAAAAATTCATGAGAAGAACTATGCAACTTACGACTTAAAGTTGGCTACCATGATACATGTGTTAAAGATGTGCCGCCATCACATAATTGGAAGAAAATTTACATTAATGACAGATAATAAGGGTTTAAAATATTTGTTGGATCAACCAAATTTGAACGCAAGGCAAGCTAGGTGGCTAGCTTTCCTTAGCAAATATGATTTCAAGATTCAACACATAAAAGGTAAAGAAAATAAAGTTGTTGATGCCTTAAGCAAAAATGCCACGCTAAATTTTGTTTCAGCAATCAGCACTTATAAAACTGATCTAGAAAATCAGATTAAGGAAGGAATCAAAATGGATGAAAAACATCAAAAATTACATGAGAAGATTGTTGAAAGTAATTCTGAAAATTTAATAACAGATTTCAGAATTGATGAAAGAGGATTAATGTTATATATAATAGACTTTATGTGCCTAATGTTGCTGAAATTAAGTTGTTGATTTTAAATGAATTGCATAAAAGTCCATACTCGGGACATCCTGGTTACCAAAAGATGATAACAATGCTGAGGAAGGATTATTTTTTGCCATTTATGAAAAATGAAGTAGCTGAATATATTGCTAGGTGTATAGAGTGTCAGCAAATAAAGGTTGAACATCAACGCCCAGCTGGATTGTTGCAGCCACTGCCTATTCTAGATTGGAAGTAGGAAATAATTAGTATTGATTTGATTACTGGTTTACCTAAAAATCAGAAACATAATGATTCCGTAATAGTAGTTCTGGATAAGCTTAGTAAAGCAGCCCACTTCATACCTGTTGGGATAACCTACAAGACTGCTAACATTGCTGAAATTTTTATGAAACAAATTTTTCGTCTGCATGGGATTCCAAAGGTTATAATTTCTGACAGAGACTCAAAGTTTACAGGAAATTTCTGGAAGTCTTTATTTAAAGGTTAAGATACTACTTTAAATTTCAGTACAACATTTCATCCACAAACGGATGGACAGACAGAAAGAGTCAATCAGATTCTTGAAGATATGTTGAGAATGTATGTTAGAGATCAGCCAGGTAAATGGGAGGAATATTTACATCTTGTTGAGTTTGCTTATAATAATCATTACCAAGCTTCAGCAAAACTCAGTCCATTTAAAATTTTATATGGCAGAAAATGTAATACTCCTATTTCATGGAGTAATCCAGTTGACAGGTTAATGTTAGGACCTGAATTATTAAAAGAAATGGAACTAACCGTGAAACAAGTTCAAGGCAATTTGGAAATTGCACAAGATAGATAGAAAAGTCATGCAGATCTCAAAAGAACTCAAAAAGAGTTTCAGGTTGGTGAACATGTGTTCCTCGAGGTAAAACCAAAAAAGAGCTCCTTAAAGTTAGGAAGCTGTGTTAAACTAGCACCAAGGTATTGTGGGCCTTTTGAAATACTGTCCAGGGTAGGACCAGTGGCATATTAGTTGGCATTGCCGCCAAGATAGACAGAAAAGACATGCAGATCTCAAAAGAACTCAAAAAGAGTTTCAGGTTGGTGAACATGTGTTCCTCAAGGTAAAACCAAAAAAGAGCTTCTCAAAGTTAGGAAGCTGTGCTAAACTAGCACCAAGGTATTGTGGACCTTTTCAAATACTGTCCAGGGTAGGACTAGTGGCATATCAGTTGGCCTTACTGCCAAATCTTAAAGTACATAATGTATTTCACATTTATATTTTGAAAAATTATGTGCATGATGCTACTCATGTGATTAATTGGAATGATGTATAGGTAGAACTAGCAGGGGATTTTTTGGTGGAACTGGATTGTATCCTCGACAAGAGGAAAATTTTGCTTCGTAATTGTACCATTGGACAGGTAAAGGTGCAATGGAAGCACCTTAGTCCGGATGAAGCAACTTGGGAGTTTGAAAGTAATATGGCATATCCGAATCTGTTCCAGGAGGAATTAGATGATGATGAATAAAGCAACATCGAGGACGATGTTGAATTTAAGAGGGGGTGTTTGTCACATACCCAAATTTTGAACATTTTATGTTGTCAGAAAAACATTATGTTTTATGTTATTGTAAATTTTTATGTTTATTGACCAAGTGGGGTCAAGGATGACTATAATTAATTACTCTAAATATTTTATTATTTATAAATAAAAGAGGAGACAAATATCCAAAGGAGACTGTTGAATGAGTGTTCACTGATCCACTAGGAGGAATGGACTAGGGTGGAGAGCAAACTAACACTTGGCAGCATCCTCAACTCACTTCTAGCTGTTACAAGGGGCAACTTCCCTATTTTTATGGTCATGTTCCCCAAGAAAGTGGAACTGAGCATGATGAGTCCCCATTTCAGGTATCTGATAGTTTCTTTTCCCACCAGAAAACACAAGAGAGGTTGAAAAGATACACTCGTTAGTGGGAAAATGATTTACCTTAATTATTTAATGAAGTGTTTAAAAAATTATTTCTGTTATGTTTTGAAAAGCGTTGCTATGAGCTAATTGCATGAAAAATGAGGTTGAATGAGTAGGTGTAGGTGTACTCAAGGATAACGCGTGAATCAAGTGAAGAACTGAAAGAACATCACCAAACTCAGTGCCTTTTTCCTGATCTGTAGAGAATGAACTCCTGTTCAAAAGAGAATCGGCAGTTAGACATTTTTGTTAGGTTAAGCATTAGTATTTTATAAATATGGACCTCTCGGGTAGCGAGAGGCCCCTGTTGCTATTTTGAAGAATTATTGTTTAAGTTTCATACTATCAAGACAGTTGTGTTACAGACCTGGTTTTTAAACGATGAAGTTTCTATTTTAAATAAAGACTTGATGTTATCTACGATTCAACGTTTATAAGTTCTTTTCACTCCTAAGTATGGGTTGGAGAGGGCCCTTCCAACACACAAGTCGGGAGATCTTGTAGTATAGGTATTTCTCATTGTGTGTTGTGCATTGATTGAATTTATACTACAGATGAGAGTATTCTAAATAGCGTCTAAATAACACGATTTAAATTTTGTAGTGGTTGATCACTTCTGATTCTGTAGTTCATTTCAACGCATTCCATAGTATGATAATGCTATGTCTGTAGTCCTGTAGCAGCATTCCGTTGAGCCATAATTAAACACCCATTTCTATATGTACTTGCATTTATTTCTTAAGCAACAATCTAGATCTTCAGCCTATGTATTCGTTTCATTATTAGAATTGCTTATAGAGATTGATTCCTTTCAGTTTTTATTGGTTACATGATTTGATTAAATATTGCAACATTAGATAATGGCATTCCGAATTTAGCTTTAGCCTTAGATTATGTTAGATCAGATTTTGAGTTTTATGCATTCAATTTACAGTAAGATTAAAGGTCAAGCTTTCATTTCTTTAGAATAGATCTGTTATAATTCCAGCATTCAATTTCATAGTATAATTTTTATTGTTTTCAGCAAATTAATTCTTAAAATTAGATTGAATGTTTCTTGCATTCAAATTCTTATCCATAGATTTCCTGCTTTCAGTATTTGATTTCTTAGCATAGGAATTTCTCTTCCATAGATTAACAATCCTGTTTACAGTTCATTTAATCTTTCTTAGGCAGCTCTTTAAGAACATTGATATAAACACCTAACTTCGACAAAGACTATCCTAGAAGAGCACATATAGTGCTAGTGCCTCTAAAGTTTGTACGTCCCTTGGTTTGATAATTAAAGTAAAGCTCCTAGTCTAGCTGCCCTCATTAGGCACCCATGGTTTGCTGACATAGAAAACTATTTAGTATCTGGGAAGTTTTCAGAACATTACAATTATAAAGAAAGGACAAAAGTAATAAGGCAAAGTGCCACATACACATGGATAGAGGGCATGCTTTTTAAACAGGGACCAAATCAAATACTTAGAAGGTGCATTAGGGAAGATGAAGTACATGACATAATGCATGCCACTCACAATAAACCCTATGGAGGACACTATGCTGCAAAAAGGATAGCCTACAAAATCTTGCAAACAGGGTATTATTGGCCAACACTCCACAAAGATGCTTATGAGTATGTGTCCCACTGTGATGACTGTCAAAGAATGGGAAAGCATACACAAAAAGAAGAAATGCCTCTTCATCCACAGATCTCCTTAGAAGCATTCGAGAAATGGGGATTTGACTTCGTTGGTCCAATCAACCCACCATCAAATCAAAAGAGCTACATTCTAGTATGCACATATTACCTTACAAAATGGACTGAGGTAGCAGCACTTGCTGCAGCAAATGAGAACAATGTAGCAAAAATTTTCACTGAGCAAATCTTCCACAGGTTTGGTGTTCCAAGGGAACTAGTTTCTGATCAAGGACCACAATTTACATCCAACTTAATAGAGGACCTACTGAAAAAGAATAAGGTTAAACATAGACAGTCCTCTTCATATCACCCTCAAGGAAATGGTCAAGCATAAGTCACCAATAGAGAATTAGAGAGGATTCTAACAAAGACAGTCCAACTCCACAAAAGAGATTGAGCTGATAGATTAAGTGAGGCAGTTTGGGCCTATAACACCACATGGAAGAAAACAACAGGATTCACACCTTATGAGTTAGTATATGGAAAGAAAGTCATGCTGCCAATTGAATTTGAAATAAAAACACTAAGAATTGCAGCAGAGTTAAACATGGAACTATCAGAAATACAACAAGAACGCAAGCTAAAATTGAATCAACTGGATGAGCACCGCCAGAAAGCACTAGCCCACACTGAAATAATCCAGCAACAAAGAAAGAGGTGGCATGACAAACACCTAAAAGATAAAAAGTTCAAGGAAGGTGACTGGGCACTACTCTATGATTCCAGGTTTCACACATTCAAAGGAAAATTAACAACCAGATGGCTAGGACCTTACATCATTGGGCACATCTATGAAAATGGAGCAATCAAGATTATTACAATAGATGAACAACAGTTTCCCATGATAGTGAATGGACATTGACTCAAACTTTACAAGAAACCACAATCAAAAGAAGAGTTTACACAGGTACTCTACCAGCAACAACTGATGTTGATAGAAAATATGAAAAAGCATTGAAAAAATTGAATGAAAAAAACAAAAATGAAAAATGAAAAAAAAAAGAAAAAAAGAAAAAGAAAAAGAAAAATAAAGAAAAATTGATAGAGAAAATAGCAGGCCAAATAACAGGACCACGTATATCACTATGAAGATCCAACATTACTATTGCAAAGAGAAATATCAAGCACAATTCAAGCGAGCCCGAAAATTCTCAAACATTTTCAGCAATCAAGCGAGCCAGATATATATTCAAAAGAGCCAGCAAAATTATCTACCACTACAGGAAAATCCAAGCACACTCTTCAATGAACTCTACCATATGATCACGAGAGCCTGACCCTACTTCAAGTGAGCCTGCAATTGATTCAAGCGAGGCTGCCATTTATTCAAGCGAACCAGACATTCATCCAAAAGCAGCAACAAGCAATCAAATTCATGCAAAGCATCATCAAAGTCAAATCAGAAATGGCACGAAAAAAGAAAATACAGAACACACATAACTACTGACATGCCAAAGATTACTAGGATTACACCAAATCTACTACAGCATCGAGCACGCATACAAATCAGCAATGCTCGTGAACTCAGGTACGCTAACAAAATATACCAAGGTAATCTCTGAACATTTTCATTTTATTCTTAAGGTCAAATCATTATCCCCAAAACAGTTATATTTTAAGCTGAGGATAACTTTTCGATAAAGTCGGAGGGAAAGGTTCAGATTACAAAATCATGATTGGAAAGGTTCAGATTACAAAATCATGATTGCACACACCCGTCATTTCGACAAATGATGAATCTGCATACAACCACCATACTTCACAATAATAGCAAAGTACAAGCATAAAACGAAATGAAGAGCTTGATTATGAAAAGAAATGGATCAATCAGCAAGTACAACAAAGAATATTAAGGATAAGTGTGGAAGGACATTTAAGTAAAGTTGCATGATCGTCAAATAAAAAAGCCAGTTTTTGCAAACAAAATAACATCTCAGCACTTCCTGGAAGCAAGCCATCAGAAGCGAGTGTGTCGCGCAGCAAGCAATCCGGCCCCAAGCCTACAGTCAATCCAGACCAGTGAGTTAAAAGACAGATTCAAAGTTGGTTTTTGTCGATTGTAGAAGAGATTTTAAAATGATGAAAGGATTCAAGAAAAGTGAACCAGAGGACCACAACGTTGTCTACCAGAACCTACGAATATTAACAACCATCCACAGTGTAGGCTGGATGCCCTTCATCCTATGACTGAAAGGGTACAACACATGGGTAGCTTTGGAGTTTGTGAAAAATTTTAAACATATCAAGGATGAACAGTTCATCACCCAAGTCAAGGGGTTACGTATTAAGATTGATGAGGATGTAATTGCCAAATTCACTGGACTACAGAGAGGTTTGCATTGGAGAAGGGATGACAGGGAGGAAAACTAGGAAGCAAAAGCAACATTCTTCGAGCAAGGAGAGGTTTATGACAAAGACAAAAACGGAGTCAAAAGACTCACCATGCCAGCACCATGGGAAGACGTGGCTGCAATCATTTAGAAGTACATCACATGCTCTGGTAGGTTAAGCTATGTCCCCATCTTTCATTTTCGGATTTTAGAGCTATTAAGATACAGAACCCATCATCCACTAAACAACAACATTAGTATTCCATATTACCTACTCCAATCTCTAGCAGAAATGAGCAAAAAGGTGGCTAAGGGTAAGGAGGATGCCTTGGCCCATCATGGGATGATCAAGTTAATCGTCTGTGAGGAATTAAAGGCACAGATACCAGAGCTTTCATGGGAAGAATTTGTTTTGGTATCCGCCGAAGATGTTCAAAGGATGAAGGGTACACCCACAGCTGGCATACCACCAGGAGCAATGAACAAAACCGCCTCTACATCAGGGGCGAAGAGGAAAATTGAGTTGGCCCATGTGGTCGAGACCCTGGTGAAAATCAAACATTCAAAAGATGACTCCCCCAAGACGATCCCAGGGATCCCTGCTAGTAATCAAGAACCGAAAAGAAGAAGCAAGAGATTCACTCAAGCATCCCGAATCTGAATAAACAAGGAAAAGAGTAGGGAACCCAGTCCCATAATCCAAAATGTGTCGGATGGGGATGATGATCAGTGGGTAGATCAGAAGGATCCCACTATAGAAGAGGAGCAGGATGAACAGGAAATGTAGGATGAACAGGAAGAACAGGAGGTGGAAGAAGAACGGAATGAAAAAAAAGAGCAAGTCAACCCCCAGGGGGACCCTCTTGAGCATAATGAAAACCCTGGGGTTGTCAACCAGTTGGCTGAGGCACGAGAAGAATTAGAAGAGCTAAGAAAGGAGTTGGCGGCATTAAAAATTGAATCAGGAAGCCAGACAACATCACCCCCGTTCTCATCTGAGAAGACACAAATTCTAAGAATGCATCATGCGGGGGAGATAAGGCTGGCGGAACAAAGAAATTTGCTACTTCGAGAAAAGTTGGCTGAGGCACAAGGGGAACCAGCCAAGAAGGACCAGAAAATTGTTCAACTGAAGCATGTCTTGGCTACTACCACTGAAATATACAGTAAACTATTGGAGAATAGGCCACCTTCAGCAATATATGCAGTTTGCCTACAAGAAAAGTGGGGCAAATTCCAGCTCCAAAGGTTGGCACAGGGACTTACAATAGAAATCAAAACACCCAGGGAATTTGTGGATGCATCTCTCAAGGCCACAGAGTTGGAGAAGGACCAGCTCAGTGAGTTTTTCCTACACAATTTTGTAGCTCCTAGCTCGTCCAACTGGTCGCCAAACCCTTACATGGGTGATTTCCAGTTAAGGGCATTATGTTATTGGATGAAAAACGAAATTGAACGAGCTCAGGACTACCACATTTATGTGGCAGCAAAATGGCAGACCCCATTATGGATCAGGGCAGAAGCATCTCACCCTGAAAGAATAATCTATGACCATAGAAGTCTCACCATAGATGAGGAACTGATCCCAATTCTCCTTAAGAAACAACAGGGGGCTGTGGTTCACTTCGATCTTACTCTTCAGAGCACACATAAGGAGGTTTAGGAGTCTATTGGTGAAAGATGGCGCAGAGTGGAAAATGACCTGAAAATAAAAGAGCTTCACTCCCCTGCCAGACTAGAAAATGCTCTCGTAAAAGCCAAGCTCTACAGGGAGTCATTGATAAAGAATCAGCTTAGGTGGATAGGGATGAGGCTAAACCACCTATTCTTTCTTCCTCTGGTCATTAAGGAGAAAGTCAATGAGGAAGAAGAAAGGAGGGCATGGGTCAAGGAAGATCAAAGTATGGGCTACCACAGACAGGCAGGGACCCCCAAGGTGGCAGCATGGGACATCAGAGAACAGAATATGTGACCCAAGGATGGGTGAATCTTTCAAGCATGGGGGAGATGATGAGTCCCCATTTTAGGTATCTGATAGTTTTTTTTCCCACCAGAAAACACAAGAGAGGTTGAAAAGATACACTCATTAGTGGGAAAATGATTTACCTTAATTATTTAATGAAGTGTTTAAAAGATTATTTCTGTTATGTTTTGAAAAGCGTTGCTATGAGCTAATTGCATGAAAAATGAGGTTGAATGAGTAGGTGTAGGTGTACTCAACGATAACGCGTGAATCAAGTGAAGAACTAGAAGAACATCACCAAACTCAGTGCCTTTTTCCTGATCTGTAGAGAACGAACTCCTGTTCAAAAGAGAATCGGCAGTTAGACATTTTTGTTAGGTTAAGCATTAGGATTTTATAAATATGGACCTCTCGGGTAGCGAGAGGCCCCTGCTGCTATTTTGAAGAACTATTGTTTAAGTTTCAGACTATCAAGACAGTTGTGTTACAGACCTAGTTTTTAAATGATGAAGTTTCTATTTTAAATAAAGACTTGATGTTATCTACGATTCAACGTTTATAAGTTCTTTGCACTCCTGAGTACGGGTTGGAGAGGCCCCCTCCAACACATAAGTCAGGAGATCTTGCAGTACAGGTATTTCTCATTATGTGTTGTGCATTGATTGAATTTATATTGCAGATGAGAGTATTCTAAATAGCGTCTAAATAACACGATTTAAATTCTGTAGTGGTTGATCACTTCTGATTCCGTAGTTCATTTCAACGCATTCCGTAGTATGGTAATGCTGTGTCTGTAGTCCTGTAGCAGCATTCCATTGAGGCATAATTAAACACCCATTTCTCTATGTACTTGCATTTATTTCTGAAGCAACAATCTAGATCTTCGGCCTATGTATTCGTTTCATTATTAGAACTGCTTATAGAGATTGATTCCTTTCAGTATTTATTGGTTACATGATTTGATTAAAGATTGCAGCATTAGATAATGGCATTCCGAATTTAGCTTTAGCCTTAGATTATGTTAGATCAGATTTTGAGTTTTATGCATTCAATTTACAGGAAGATTAAAGGTCAAGCTTTCATTTCATTAGAATAGATTTGTTATAATTCCAGCATCCAACTTCATAGTATAATTTTTATTGTTTTCAGCAAATTAATTCTTAAAATTAGATTGATTGTTTCCTGCATTCAAATTCTTATCCATAGATTTCCTGCTTTCAGTATTTGATTTCTTAGCATAGGAATTTCTCTTCCATAGATTAACAATTATGTTTACAGTTCATTTAATCTTTCTTAGGAAGCTCTTTAAGAACATTGATACAAACACCTAACTTCGACAAAGACTATCCTAGAAGAGCACATATAGTGCCAGTGCCTCTAAAGTTTGTAGGTCCCCTGGTTTGATAATTAAAGTAAAGATCCTATTCTAGCTGCCCTCATTAGGCACCCATACTTAGAGCTCACCAGATAAGGTGGCTCATTAACTAAAGAAACTGACCAAAGACCTAGGCATGCTTATCTACCCATCGAATTCAACAGGAGGTTGTTCATTCCTAACTTGTGATATTTTCTGAATTGTGAAAGACAAGAGACCACAAGAGATTCGATGAGGGGAAGGTTAGAATTGATTGAGTGAGTTAATACTACATTCTGAACTAGTGCAACCACATTGCTGAGTTCAATATTGCTAAAGGCAGAAGTATTACTGTCAAGTACTACTGCTGAGTTGCAAGGAAATTTATTCCATTCTCCACACAACATCTTCGTCCTGGTGGTTCAGTGAATAGGCTTGGGGGTCCTAAGACAAGTAAATTGATTTTCTTCAGGAGAAGGTTGGGTGGAATGGACTCCTTTGGTTGTTTGTCTCTTCTACAGTTACTGGGTTCAAATTGTGTTATCTTATTTACTTTCTGTTCAAGTATATTACTGAAGAAATGAATGTAATCATGTTATCAACTTTCTATTAGATCTTAGATATCTTGACTGTTATTAAATGTTTTATTTCTGTAATATTATCTACTCTGAAAATCCATTATCTGCTAGGTTAAAATGATAAATAGATAGTTAAAAGTTAAATGATGAATGATAGAATAGAAATACTTCCCTGTATTTTTCCACACAATGTTTTTAGTGCCATACTCTAGTACAAGGAAGATGAATTTAAAATAGATTTCAATAGTGATATACTGTAGATAGATTCGAATGATAGATTTGTATTTCTGCACATAGCTTAGCAATAGAACCATTAACTTTTTTACATCTGTGTAAGCTTTTATAATACATAATTTATAAGTTTATGAAATCCTACTTTATAAACCATACAAAATACGACAGAATCCTTGAATATTTCATAACAATTTAATATTATAAGTATTTCACTTTTATACAGAATTAGTAATCATTTAATTATCATACTCTCATAGAGATATTTCTTTTATGAATTTTAAACTATAGCAATGCAAATATCAGAATCAAAATAACCTATACATAAATGCAGAGAAATAATTTAAATACAACTCATTTTATAAACAGTAGCACAATAAATATCAGAATCGACATATCTCTAAAATCATTACAGAAAACACGTTATTAATCTAGCTCCTTGTATAAACAACTTATGTTTTCAAAACCCTAATAGTACCATATTTTCCATATTA
Source organism: Larix kaempferi (assembly GCA_027924585.1). Classification (NCBI taxonomy): domain Eukaryota; kingdom Viridiplantae; phylum Streptophyta; class Pinopsida; order Pinales; family Pinaceae; genus Larix; species Larix kaempferi. The sequence goes on along the minus strand of BSBM01000410.1, from coordinate 1,833,658 downwards.
CAGTCATCATATTTATCCACCTGAAATAATTACATAGAAACCTTGTATAAACTCTATCGAAAGGATTTATCATCTATTCAAACCATTAAAAACATACTAAGATTTATTTAAGCAATAGTAACTCCAGAAAGAGTCTATCGACTACTCTAGGGTTGGAAACCTTGTTCTCTTCCCACAGCCAGTATGACTGTAATCAATTTTTATTTCCTTTCCAGAACAAAATAGTGATTAAGGACTCAGGTTCGAGACCCGTAACTGGGTTCACCCAAATTTTTTCAACAGTCTTTTTAACCAGCAAATATTTGTTGCATTAAGGATGAGTATACCTGACCTAATGTTTTATATAAATTCAAACAAGCAACTTGTTCAACAACCATACCCTATCACTGAAGGATTCGACATCGTGGCTAGATTCCAAGCAAGAAAGTATTTACAAAGACCAGGGTTCGATACCCGTAAGGGTTCACCCGAATGGTTTATATTTTATAAAAAAATTTAACACTACTTCTGGCCAACAGAGATGGACTTTGCCCTAAAAACATTGGTAGCTTGTATCAACATCTATTCAATGTAAAAACAAAAAAATGCCGAGAGTAAACTCTCTGGAATTTATAATTCAATACTATACCGTAAATTCTGCAAAACCATTTATATTTCCATAAAAATTTATACAATAACGAAAGGAAGCGTTGAGAAACCAACGTGAGCTCAAAAGCTCGAGGGTTAAACCCCCTCTGTCATAACAAAATAGCCATACGGATTTTACGATTACAACTAACTGTAAAATCGAATTTTAAAGTTAAACCAAAGTTTCGGCTCAATCAAATTAAGACCCGCATTAGTGCCAGGCTTCACCAAAATCTTCCAAGTGCCTTTTAAATGCCCATAAGGGAGTCACTGAGGCTTACCAGGGCTAAGAAGCTCTTATCCCTTTTTTGGCTAGCCTTAAACAAAAGCCGAGGAGGTAACCTATCAGGGACATCATTACAACGACGGGTTAAATCTTGAAGTAACTCAGACTTTAAAACTTAAGCAGTGCTAACTTTAAAACTTTCTGCGAAAACACGAAAGGTTGGGTATGACATTACCTGCTACTCAGTATGCCAAAGCATTTCTTCATCAACGTATGCGTGGTATTGCTATCAGCATCAACACTGGTGCTGTCAAGATTCCCATTGAAACAAGCAAGGTTGAAAACTCTGTGTAAAGATCCAGGTTCATACAACCTACTGTTGACAACATACAAGATGCAAGGTCTCAGTATCGAACCCCGGGAGAGACTGCATCCATGTTTTACAAAACCATGAAAACTCGAAGAGCTTGTCGGCCTCTCCCAACACTACTCACAAATGAAATGAATACGAGGGTGATGGATTATCAAAGCAGGGTTAGGGTTTATCCCAAAACCCAAGACCATTTAAAAGATCAATGGCATAGAGCCTGCCACAGGGGCATGCTATCATACAACCCACCAAACCTCATTTATTAACATTAAAAGTTACAGCGAACAAGCTTAGTACCCTGCCAACGCACGGTTCCACTTTGGTTAGTATCGTGGATCACGCCATGCATATGGTATATGGTTCATACATTTAGGTTTTAGTTCATAACATTTCGCATTAGTCATAACGTAGCATACTATGTATAGTTTACATCTTATAGCAAATAGAATTAATGCATATAAATGATATGCATATAGTTTATAAAGCATAGATTATAACACATAACTCCAGTATGGATAATAGCGTGGGTCACACTTGCATATTGAAACATAATGTAAACTTTTGCAATAATAATGCATTAAACAAATGAATGACGATTATATAATGATGTTACAGCATTCAAGTAGTTATCAAAATATTCCCATACAGTGAGATGTATTAACAGCAATTACGACAATTAGAAATCATTGCTTATAAAGCAACGTAACTCATTTATTCTTCGACAACCACTTTAAGTATTTGTCGTCATAGAAATCAATTGGTCTTTGGTTAATTAAACTAAGTCGTCATTAATGATACTTCTGCATAACAAGTACAAGCACTTAATGCTACTTAGAAAATTTTTAATTTATGTGAATTTTGGGGATGTTACATATTCCCTTCCTTATATTCATTTGTTATAGTATATATATATATATATGACATATTGGTTTATAGTGTTATTTGGGAAGAGCACTTCTCACATATCAAGCAGGTGTTAGAGACTCTAAAAAGGCACCAATTGCTGGCTAATTTGAATAAATGTGATTTTCTCCAGCAGTCCTTGGTGTATTTGGGGTATGTGATTGGTGGAGGAGAACTCAAGATTGATCCTACAAATATGGAGGCCATCACTAAGTGTCCTAGTCCTACAAATATCACTGAGGTTATGATCTTTTTTGGGTACAACATAATACCTTTGGAATTTCATAGATTCCTTATTGGTTGTGGTTGCACCCCTCCATGCCATAATAACCAACAACAAGGGGTTCCAGTAGGGGAAGAACCAACATAAAATATTTTAAGAGCTCAAGTGAAAGATAAGTCAAGCACTAGTTCTTGCATTGCCTAATTTGTAGAAGCCTTTAGAATTGGAGTAAGATGTAAGTAGGTATGCCATGGGAGCACTTCTAATTCAAGGAGGAAGGCCGATATGTTATCATTCTAAAATGTTTCATGGGGGAGTCCTAAACTACCCTACCTATGATAAGGAAATCTATGCCCTGGTTCAAGCTATTAAGAAATGGAATCACTATCTGATGGGAAAGGAAACCATCATTCACATTGATCATAGGCCATTGTAGTATTTGTAGGCCCAAAGTAATCTACAATAGACTAGATATTATAAGTGGATGGGGTTCTTACAATAATTCCATCTCATCATCAAGTATAAGAAGGGAAATACAAACAAGCTAGAAGACATGCTCTCAAGGCCACCTACAACCAATATTACAGCTTTGGGAACTCTTATGCACATGGAACCTTTTACCCATGATGCATACAAGGAGGAATACACAGAAGATGAGGACTTCCAGGAGGTATTTCAGCAACTTCAAGGCCATTTCCATGTAAAAGAAGGTAAAAAAAAAGGTTGACTATCATCTCGAGAATGAGTTACTCTACAAGTTGGACAAGCTCTGTGTTCCTAAAGGTGAGAGATTGTTGATTATCAGAGAGGAACACACCTCCAAAGTTGTAGGGAATTTTGGTGTAGGGAAGACAGTTGCAAACTTACATAGGTATGTTTACTAGCCTATAATGCAAGAAGATGTAGCTCAGTTTATTAGAGGATGCATATTTTGTTGTACAAGCAAACCTAGCAATAGGAAGAAAGTTCTATAGTATCCCTTACATGTTCCTACGAGACCATGGGAGAGCATATCCATGTATTTTGTGGGTGGTCTTCCAACCACTAGGAAGGGACATGACTATTTATTTGTGGTAGTTGAAAAAATCAATAAGATGTGCATTCTTATGCCTTGTAAAAAGACCATCAAAGTATAAGAAAGAACAAACATGTTCTATGAAAAGGTATGGCTGCACTTTGGTATACCAAGGAGCATCATATTAGATAGAGATACTTGATTTCTCAGTATATTTTGTACTACACTTTGGAAATGATGGACACTAAGTTGAAGAGGTCTACAAAATTCCATATACGGACATATGGACAGACAGAAGTAGTCAACAAGACTTTGGTTCATATTTTGAGGGGTTGCAATCAGAAGCATTTGAAAACTTGGGATGAAAATGCGATCTACATACAACACTCTTATAAAAGAGTGGTCTACACTTCTAGATGTCATTTATGGACAACAAGGGGGAGTAAAGGAACACACCATAGGTTAAACAATAAGAGATAAAAAGTTCATTGATAAGATTAGGAAGATCCATTTACAAATATAGGAGGCACTGAAGGAGTCATGGGAAAATTACAAGGCAAGACATGACCAACACATGGTTGAGAAAACATTCAAGGTGGAAAACAAAGTATGGTTATACCTGAACAAGGAAATACTATAGGGTCCTGCCAAGAAGATCAAGGCTCTGAGGCATGGTATTTTTGAGGTATTGGAGAAGGTGGGTGATAATTCCTACCGAATCAGTCTACCCCCATACATGTGCATTTACTTTGTAGTAAATGTGAAAATTTTAAAACTCTATGAACCTTCCATGTTGGATCAGGAACCTAAGCAGGTATTACCTTCTATAGAGGACTTAGCACCAGAGACTCAGGTAGAGTTAGCAAAAAACACAGTGTTGCAGAAGAAGTATAGAAATACCAAGAGGGGATAGTATAAACTCTAGCGCGTGGGGCTAAAAGGACAACTTTTAGGTAAAGCTAAATGGTACTCCAAGGAGAAGGTATAAGAAAATTTTCCTCACCTCATTTAGTAAAATATTTTGGGGACGAAAAGCCTCCCAAAACAGGGAGGTGTGTTCTGAAATGGATTAATATATAATTTTCCACCTACTTAGAGATTTAGGGGTGGAATGATTGGATGAATTGGATTGTAGGGTCCATTTTATCGGCAAGACTCATTTTGCAGATTTGGGGTTTGGAACCTCAGGAACTTGTTTGAGGGTCTAGATGGCCTTTTTTGGGGTAAAACTATTACGAACACAAATAATAAATAAAATAAATAATCATTAATTAATAATATATAATTGCAAATAATATTAATATTTAATTATTGAAAGGGTGCCTTATAAGGATGTGACTTTACGTAAGATTCACCATCAAGTCTTTATAAGCTTGACCCTTCGTTATAGACTTATGCGGACCCCACAAAACATACACACTCACCTTCGTGGACACAGAGACTTACCATTGCACTTAGACATTCACCCTTCGTGGAGACCTCCTTCACTCGATTAATTACCTGCATTGGTCACCATACACTATGTTTTACCCCAAACCCAAACCTAAATTCAAACTGCAGAGAGAGAGAGAGAGAGAGAGAGAGAGAGAGAGAGACTGTTGTAAGTGATCCCTGAGGCTTGAGACCTTACCTTGGAGTTCTGCTACTCGTACCTTCTCAAAAATCCATGAGGGAAGCTACAGGTAGATCTCTAGCATTATGCAAACCAGTTGGACTCTTTTTATGGACACACTTGAGGCACTTGGCAAGATGGATCGCTCGAGGGACTCGGATTGGTGAAGGGGATTCCTGAGCCTTGAAAGTGTTGTGTGGGGCAGGAACACGAGTATGTTAGTTGAGTGAGACTACTGTAGATATTTGTAAGAGCATTTGGCCGAGCATGGAGAGAAGAATGGGTTATGGGTTGAGATATTTAGTCTTGTGGCTTGGGGGTGGACTTTCAGTAGAAATAGTATATGCTATATAGAGTACCTATGGTTGGGTGTAAAATGACACTTACACAACCATTTGCTTGGATCTGCATTCCATATAAGTATTCTCTTATATCCAATATGTGCTTGATTTTCTATATACTATTATTTGAATATGCTATGCTGCTAGGATTATGCATGTGATGTAATATGCTAGTAAATGCATGTATTATGTGTGTGGATTGATTTAAATTCCATTGTTTTTATAGTATGCATCTGCACATGTTTTTATTTCTTGTCTATGGATAGTATATGGCCTCCAATATTAAGTTAGAACTCATAATTGATTCATATCCCACTATATTCCATTCGGCTGATGGACAAGGACATTACAACTAAGCTAGGAATTACTCTTGGTGCTAAAGAGGGCACTAACCCTGGCACAATTTTAGGTGCTAAAAAGGGTGCTAATTTAGGCACTAAAGAGGGTGCTAATATTGGTACAACTCTTGGCGCCTTAGTGAAATGTCATTTCACACCAAGTTTAGTGCCAGAATTTTTAACTCAATTGGAAAAATTATAGTAAAAAGGATGTTAAATTAGGCGCTAATTGCTTATTTTGTTGTAGAGCATGGACTAGTAGGAATAGTGTGAGGTCATGCTACAACCAAATGATAGTGGGAGAGATAAATGTTTATCAAGTATTTGAATAATCATATACTCTCTACAATTTGATCCACTTAACTGGTCACCTATGTTCAAGCCCGTTTTTAGTCATGTCAAGCTCCTTCGTCCTTGTTGCTTCTTTTGAAATTTATGCTACTCATTTCGCTGTTCTTTTGTATGCCTTGCTAATTGTTTTTGGTGCTATATTTATTTCCTTTCCCTTTCTCTATGAATCCTTTCCTACTTCCGTTGTTCTACTCCAACAATCTTTGTTGCTCTCTTTGCATTTGCAATATCCTTCTTCTTTTATTTCAATTCCATCATCTCCTTTTTATTTTGTTCTACCTCAACTAAGAGTATGATGTTATCCTATGGAGTTAATAGCTATGATGTCCTACTTAATTGAAGAAAATAAAGTTATCTCATATCCTTAATTTTTCTCACTTTATCCATTGGTAGCCTTAGGATTGTCTGAGTGATACTTGGCTAATTATGAGGAAAATTTGGAAGTTGTGATTCTTCTTCATTGGATTCTCCATTTGGTTATTCATCACCTCCATTATGTTCTTCCACACCTACACCCTCCACAAAATAACGGACAAATGCATTGTTGTTCATATTTGTTGATAATGAAGGCATGTAAATCCCTTTTCATTATTGTTGGTAACAATGTTTCTATTCATATTCATCATGGATTCTGCTAACCATGCATGTCTGATTGCTTGGATTTTCAATGTCAATTTCTCATTGATACTTCTTATTGTTTGAAAACCTTCAATACTATTTGATTCAACAATGTCATCGTGAATCTATTCTACAAAATTTATATATAGTTTTTTTTATGCAACTACTTACTTATTCTTTTGTGTTGCTTCAACATCTGATTGAGTAGCACAAACATGTTTATCATTGTCACCTAATGGATAGAAGTGTCCTTGAGAGAGGCTCAACATTTTCATCTTCCTCCCCATGTATATCAAAATCTTGGATACCTTCATAAGAGCATCATATTTTAGTGGTTAGATTCTATTTTGCCTAAATCCAATCTTGATGTTGGAGGGTGTAAGAGCCCTTTGAAAAAATCTACTAATAAGTTCTTCTAATTCAAAACTATTTACCTCTATCCTTGGGTTCTTTTTCATCCATGATTCTCTCAAACCTAAAGTAATTATTAAAAGGTCCAAACACACTTACATTTAGGAGTTGCGACACATCAAAGTCAACAAGTTTATGCCTATCAAGTTTGCCTCCTCCATGTTTTGTAAATCCATGTGGCTTCTATGGCCATACAAATTAACAAGTGTCTATTAGTAGGTGATACACTAATAGGTACAAATGCAATAAAATGATAAATCCAATTCATAAACAATTCTTTAGTCATCCATGCATGCTCTTAGCTCACAAATTTTTATATAGTTCTTTAGATTTGTCTTTCCCTTGAACAATTAGAGCCCAAGGATTGATAAGTTGATTGCATTTACACAACATAATGTATCCTGCCCACTCTATGCTCTTAGGTAATGATTTTGGCACATTCATGCTCCCCCTCTTGGAAATTTTCCACATGCTACAATTCCTTTAAACACATAAAACTGACATAGAACTTGGTCACAACTGCATGGTAGACATTCAAATCGATGTCTCTATATAGGCCCTTCATTGTCATAATAAAATATATGGATGTCTTTTATTAAATTCCACCCACTATGATTTCCCATGAAATCCATCTGTGAATGGATTTAACCTTCGCTGACATGATAGATAAACATTGGCCTTTAGTTATCAACTCCATTCTATGGCCCATTTCAACCATATCCCTACACCAAACAATGATTTTTTCTTCCTCTTATTCACTTAGTATATAACAATGCTTTTCTTGTTTGTATGTGTGAGACCATTTAGCCAATAATGAAATGATGTTGGTGCCATACTATATTTTCTACTATATGTTCTTATTAAATTTTCATTGAATTCAACATTGCCAATTGCCTTAAGCATATCATCTTTTGTCCATCCTTTGATAAGATTGATCTTCTTAGTTGAACTAGCACTTTATAATGGGATTGATGGTGGAACAACACCTTCAACCTTTGCCTCATTATGCTATACTTCAAGATTTACATTTGTATTCTCTTTAGGAGCAACCTAGTTTAGCTCCCCATCTAAGGTAGATTATTGTAGATGGGCACCCCTCGTGTGACTAGTGTTCTTGTCCTCCTTATACAAGTAACATAATTCACTCTTGACATGACTAGGAAACCTTGTAAACATATAGACAATGTAGAATAATTGATGTCAGTATACTATAGAAGAACATGTAAATATAAACATATATGACAACATACCAAAAAAAATGGACAAGAAGATAGTTTATGACATTGTGCCAATACCTGAACTAAAAAGACTTTATAAGGGAGTGTTGATCTACTGAGCAATTTCATACTATATAATGTAGAAATGGTGCTCCCATGAATAATAGATGTTGATTAAAGTACTCCATTGTAAATTTGATTGGTGAATGGTCCATGGCATGGATTGCATACTTGGATTTTTGAATGGGTATAGGATTTATTTGATTATGATATAATGACTAGGAAATTCCCCTAGTTGATCCTTGCATTTTTTAAGTGTTTAATGGTCTTAAGGGATTGATTTTGATAAATTTAATGAGTTACGGTCATGGATTGCATTACAGGGTGCATATTTAGCACTGGTTTGTTGATCACACTTGAAGGTGAGGTTGATAATAAATGTTTGAAATAATTTGTAAGAGGAAAATAATGTTAAGATATATCTAGGCTTTGATGTTAGACATATCTAAATCGGATTTATTGCAAACATTCTCTAGATATCAATCGATGTGTCATGTGTCATATATGATAAAGATATTGTATTTCAAAAAGATTGAATATTGTTGGATTAAACTTAAGATAGTGCTAAATATCTATAGATTTGCTTATTTATGTCAAAACAATAATGACATGGCCTAGACATGATGTATAACATACTTGTAAGCCATATACTTTAGTACATTAAAAAACCATTTTTTATTTTTAAATATGGTAGGCACAATGAATTTATAAATTTATAAGTTTTTTTTTAAACTTTTATATAGTTTTATATTATTTTAATATATATTATTGTATGTTTATATTGAATTATAAAATGGGTTTTATTTCCATCTACAATTTAATAAATTGGAAAGATGAAAAAAATTAAATCAATAACTTTTATCTTTAATTTAAAAAAAATATAAATAATTAAAATTAGTTTTAATATAATCTATTCTATAGGATAATAATAATAATTATACAAATTCCCCACCATACTTCCTTTTAGGTTCTGTATAATTTTTTAAATTCACAAAACTAATAATGTGAAATTCATTACCAACTAATTCATAATATGAAATGTTACAACACCGTAGGAATGGGTCATATCTTAGTAAAACTAAAAGATGAAATATAACTTAATAGAAAAACAAGTAAGGACGAAAAGTAATTAAATTTCATGAATATCAGTTATGTTAATTAATTAATTTAAAGAATATAATATTATAATAAAATGATTTTAATAATTTATCTACATATGAGTTGGTTTGGGGTTTTTGTTTTTTTCTTGAAAAAACAAAAACCCTAAATGGACAACCGACAACAATAATAATAAGCCGACCTCCATTGAAAGTATATTATTTAATGGTTAAATAAAAGTAATTATGGTATTTAAATGAAAGTTTTGGTAGCCAAGACATCTAAGGTTTTCAAGTCTCCTGAAAGATTTCAGAGGAGAGATCAAAACGTCGAGCAAAATCTTAAACATTAAACACAATTTCAGATTACCAAATAATCATCCCTGTGTATGGCGACCTTCAGATCTCTTTTCTAGTTTTTTGGTTTTTCATTATATGAGATAAACTTTTTTTATATAATTTACTAATGTTATAGCTATTATAGCCATAACATATGGTTGTAAATGAACCTAACTACTCCTTTCTGCATATAGTTATAGATGCAAACATACACCATAACTACTCTTTGTAGCATATAGTTATAAATGCAAACATACACCAAATAAAAATATCAGTAAGATTTGAGCATTATTATTTTGTACTAACATATGTCAATAGAACTTACATTCTTTTTAATACTTCAATATAGAATAACATAAATCTATTTCATAATTATATTTATGTTTGTAATATATATATATTAAATTTACTTTTTATATTAATTAATTTTTTCAACATGATAGATGTCATTCATCTCACCTTTTTCTCATTTTCTCTACTAATCTCACGAACTCATTAATATATGTTTAATTTTAAGTATCCTTATGTGTTTTTTTCATGTTTTTCATTGTATTCTCACCTTTTTCTCATTTTCTCTAGTGATCCCACCAACTCATTGATATATCCTTAAAACAAAATTATCCTCATGATCCTCATATTCTTTTCATGTTTTTCATTGTATTCCCACCAACTCATTGATGGATAGTTTTGAACTAAAACTTTGTAATATCTGGAAAATCAAAAAAAGTTAAAGCAACCCAAACACCAACAAAAATAAACAAGAAACAAGTAAAAGTAAATATGGAGTGCATTGTTCAATCAAATCCTACTTAGTTCTCTAAACACTTACATGTCATAATGAAATCTAAACACTTACATGTCCTAATCAAAAGGAAACCGTCATAATCAACCAGACTAATCCATGGAAACAAAGTGAGAGTATGCAAAGATGGTTGAAGGAATATATCTACATGGAAAGATTAGGTCCAAAGTGCTTTTAGAACAAAGGCATAAGGCCCAAATGATGGTGTTTACCGACTCATGTGCAATTACTCCATTCAAAGATTATCTGGTTAAAAATTCAGCGGTGAATAATATCAAATTAGCCCTGGCAAGATATTATTCATTTTGCAAAAGGAGGCTCTGCCCCTTCGTTGAATCCATGAATTTTTGGTGAATCACTCGTTTAACCAAGGTGTGCTTTTATCAAATCACTTATACACTTTGAGATTTGGTGATCTATGTGGTTACCTCAGACTGGCTGAGAGTGATCTTTTAGGTGTCAAATGTTCAATTTATGCTTAAATTGAGTCTCTCAAACAAATTTTTACAAGGATTCCCAGTTTGCTTAACAATGTTGGGAACATGTCCAATCTAAATTTTCATAGCTTTCAATGTACAACTCAGAGTAGTGCTGTGCTATTTGGTGATTCCAATTCACTCATTCTCTCACCTAGTTTTGGCATCTGACACTGCAAGCTGTGTTTTCTCTTCAATAAGCTTTAATTAATTAGAATTTTAAATGTCCTTCCTTTTGTGCCAAAGGCCAGAGTGGCTTTATTGGAATCTTATATGGGGTAGAGGCAGTGAGGAATTGCTTGGCAGTAACATCCCTAGGCTGTCTGTCCAACGTGAACTTTTTACATGACAACAACTCGGTGACGAAATTTACTAACGTTCACGCACACGACATCACACCTAACACTTTAACAAAATTTCAAAGTAGCTTACATTGGAACTTAAGTTTCTGTCAAAACATGGGAAAAGGCAAGAAAAGTGTCTGTCTAAAAATAGGAAAAAGAAATAAAAGAAACGTAAAATTAATCTGTTAATACGGGATCGTAATCTGGGCACGTCTCAAACGTTCTTCGTAACCAGACAACGGAAAACATGCCAAACGTGACTGACGGCGTTGATGTCTCTTTCACTTTAATTGACGTCGGGCAGGGTGTGGAATTGTCCACGTGACTTTCAAGTTGGACAGCCCATAACAAAATGCACCGCCAGCGTGTCACCACGTATATTCCTTTCCTACGGAGAGGCGCTGCAGATCCAGTTCCGTAAGCAGAACGCAGCAAAGAAAAAAATCACACTCCTCCTTTTATTGAATTGTGAGAGAATGGGGATTGAACTCGAGACGAGGATAGCCGAGGAGGGATGGGTGAGGGGCGCCATTGTTGGGGCCGGAGCTTCTCGGACAGCCAACCTCGCTATGAGCAGGTCTGATGGCCAACTCTTTGCAGTCAAATCCGCAGTCGGTTTTAGTTTGGCATTGGATAACGAGTACCGGATTTTACAGTGTATGGATTCTCCATACATTGTTCGCTGCCTCGGGCGCAGTTTCAGTGTTGAGAACGGTGCAGAGGTGCATAGTTTGTACATGGAATACATGCCAGGTGGCAGCGTAGCAGATCTGCTGACTAATTTTGGAGGGTGGCTGGACAAATCCGTGATCAGAGCTTACACTCGTAGCATCCTGCGTGGATTCCATTACCTTCACAAGCAGGGTATTGTGCACTGTGATATCAAAGCGAAGAATATTCTTGTGGGTGCCAAGGGTGTGAAGCTCGCTGACTTTGGCTCTACCAAGAGGATTGGTGATGTTGAGCAGGCCCAGGATGCCCTGATGCTAAGGGGGACCCTTCTATGGATGTCTTCAGAGGTGGTAAACCAGGTGGAGCAGGGGCCTGCTTCTGATATTTGTTCTCTCGCATGCACTGTGCTGGAGATGGCCACGGGCAAGCATCCATGGAGCCAAGTTTGCAATCCCCTTGCCGCAATGTATCGGATTGGATTCACAGAGGAGCTGCCTGAATTCGTTGCATCACTTTCACTTCAGATCCAGGATTTCCTAGAGAAATGCTTTCGAAAAGATCCCAAGAAGAGGTGGACCATTGCAAAGATGTTGAACCATCCTTTCCTAAATAAGGACTGCACTACCATGGAGAAAGAGCAATTTGTTACTGGGTTGGGTTCCACAATCAGTAATTTGGATTTGGGGAATCAAGTATGGGATTCCTGCTCTTCTCAGTCTACTCCCAATCTATCATTCAGTATCCTGAGCCCAGTTGGGGATTGCGATGCAGAGGCCTATACTATGTTAATTGAGAAATACCCAAGGCCTTCTCTGTTAATTTTGCATCTTTAATTCGGAAATGCAATAGTACTTGAAATCAAATAACAATGATACACATAAGCAATCACATTCGACACGTGAATTTACTCTGGGAAACTCTCTATGACTTGAGGGAGAAAACCCGAGTAAAACCTTCCTTAGAATATCGATAGATAGCAGAGAATGTCTCTTACATCAAGCACCCCCCGTGCAATTACAGAGCAAGAGAAAGATAAAGAAAAGAGACTGAGAATAATATCCTGCACAAATAGAAGCACCTTTTTTTTTTTTGGCAAAGTGGTGGAACCTCCTTGACTAGCAAGTTTACCTTTGGCTAAGTTACCACGAACCAGGGGCATCTAAGCCGTCAAAATCACCCGGGGATCGCACCTGGCCTAGACCGCACCAACCCTTAACATGGTTGGATTTTTTGGTATCCACGGGATTAGAAACGACGACCTTTCCGCTTAGGGGGTGTCTTAACCATACCCCGCCACCAACTATTCTACATCTCACGGATACAAATAGAAGCACCTTGCCTTCAAGGAAGAAGAGAATTCGCTTCACATTGAATTCATGAATCCTATATAACATATTTATACATTATTCACATGCATTGGCTACTATTTTTATCTTCTGACTTCAGTATGAACTCGCCCTCCATGTGGATGCAACAATCTTGCATGAAGAAGTGTGCCCCACTTCTCATGCAATGCATTAACTCACTGAATTGATTCTTAGGATGAACTCACCCCTTAACTGAAAGCTTTCCCACTTAGTTAGGTGGCTAACTTAAGTGTCATCATGCAAGTGTCGCAACTCAAGTGTCATCTTTTGGTTTAACATAAGTGTCGTCTTTTAGTTTAACATAAGTGTCATCATGCAATAACAATTAGTTAACTAGATCTTTGTTAAAACTTTGTTAACTCTTTTAACTTATTCTTTCTTGTTAACATCGTGTTGTAGAGATCAATTCAAGTTCTCTTTTGATTTATTGAAGTCTTCACTCAGGTTTAACAATTCGAATTCTCTCTTAATTAATTCTTTTATGTATTTGAATTCTCTCATATCTTATCACATCTTATCTTTATCTATTGTCTTATCTGCATGGTCCACACGTACCAACTTAATAGTATCATATCAAATATACTAAGGAGATTTTCTAAACGATGTGATCATATTGTCCTACTATCGTTCCAAGTGGTTATATTCTAAAGTAATTCACTCTAGAGGTGGTCAATCTCTAGAGGAGACTTAATAGCTCAACCATGGTTAGTAGTACATCACACACCATACATGCTTCGGCATGCAAAGCATCACCTCAACACATGAGGCACAATCTCAACACATGAAGATTTGTCTTGACACACAAGACCTTAGCCTTGACTAGCAAGACTGTACAATATCATCACTTTGACAAACAAAGCACTTGCCTCAACGCACGAAGCTTAACCATTCTTGAGTCCAACTCAAGATTCTTCTCCAAGTTTCCTGAGTCCAACTCAGGCACCTATAAGGCACTACCTCAACACACGAGACTCAATATTGACACGCAAGATTGACCTAGAGAATGACTCATGATGTTGTAACTTTAACACTCTCCCAGGGACAGAGTCACGACACTAGCTTCACACTAGCTTCAACTTGTAAACTTGAAGATGTTGTTGATGGGCCTAATTGGTCTGCAAACCCCCCTTGTCAGTGGATTACTGTGAGATCTTCCCGAGGCAAGTCTCCAACTTCATATTCTCCTCTCTCAAATTCCGATAGTTGTAGAGGCTCCTTTGGCCATGATCTTTCTTCAAGCTCAAAATCCAAAATCTAGAAATTGGGAAAAGTTGCAACGAAGATGCAAGCAAGATGATTTCTCAGAGTCCACGGTCTCTGCAATACAAGTTCAATATGATTTATCTTCCAGCACCTGTTTTGAGACTCTACAAGGCAACTTGCTTTCCTAGCAGTCGTATGGAAATTCATCTCACAACATTCCTTGTAGTCATCCTATCATCCAAAACACATTGAGACTAAGAGAGACATTTTATGTGCTTGATGATAAGTGCTCCTCTATCACTAAGGAAGGAGCAGCTTGTTGCCCTTGTAGTAGCAGTATGTGCATTAGCCAATTTTGTCATACAAGCATGACAAAGGCACAATTGTACATTAACTACATGGCAAATATATTTTTATGTAGATTTGATTCAAAAGTAATTCCAATTGATTTTATTTGGCCACATAAATGATTTCTAGATTGGAGATTTCACTTGCATTATTGTCTACTTTCTCTTGAAAAAACAAATTGCCTTGTATATCATATATCTCAACAGTAAGCATGAAGCACCACATATATATCATGATACTGGATTTTGATTTTGAAACATCATGTCACACCATTAACCACCAACATTGTGAGGTCCTCACTTCAGGAGCTTGTCCACCGAGTATATAGTTGGAGATAAAGCAAGTGTTCCAACTTACAAATAGAACACAGATCATGAGGCAATGGAATTTTTTTATGGTTTTATAGAATGAATTTGATTAACTGAAACATGTTATGATAGAGTGAATTTGATTAACTGAAAAATACTAAAAAAATCAAAGGCCAAAGATTTTTAATCACACGAATACCTTTGGCTGTGTGCCTCTTTTTCTTTAAAAATAAGCCCTTGAACTCATTTCTTTGTGTTGGGTTTCTAGTCTTGTCCTTTGGCTTGTTAAGGACAGGCTTCAAATAACTAACAATCCCAATTTCTCCGAGTGGTTTCTCACTTCTCAGTTCAGGTATTTTTTGTGGTTTCCGAGGCAGGTTTTTCAGTCTAAACCCAGCTTTATAAATTCCATTAAACGGAATGTTAAATGGATTTGGATGAAGAGACTAAGCACCTGAATAAGATTTACAAATAAATTTCAGCCCAAAGCCTATATGTACTTAGGGAATTGAAAAATATAAACATTTAATTACAGAATCTTTAAAAAAAATTACAGCATGTAAAAATCGAACATTTTTCGAAGGGGTTTATGTACCCTATCAAAAGAGCATGCGATCCTATCTTAAAATCAACCAGTACTCCAATGATTAAATGTAAAGTATTGCTTCCATTATAGCTTCCATGACTTTAAATCTATCGTCCTTTTGGTGACACTATAATATATGAATATTTGCCAATTAGTGATTTAGCAATCATTACATGGTATATAATGAGAATACATTATGCAAATGGAATTGAATGCAAATCTATTTAATAGTACGAAGCATATTTACATTATTGTATTGATGTCTATCGCAATTCGTGACCATGTATTCAAAGTTGGTTATGTGGTTAATTTGTATCCATGTATTCAAAGTCGGTAATATGGTTATGTGATGAGTAACTAAAATGTTAATAAGAATCAATATGCACCTAAGAGTGAAGTAATAAATGTTGTAGAGATTGTGATATAAAAAATTTGAATTTGAGAAAAAATTGTTTACTAGTGAGTTGGGATGACATTGTGTGTAAGAAAAATTTAAAGATGGTTTGCTGGAATGGTCACCTTTAAAGCTTTATCACATCTTTTTTGGCTTGCAGAAATACTCCAATAAATTTTAACTTCAATAGTTGTGGTAGAGTTTTGAATTTGAAGCTTCAAATTTCCATAATTTGAATTCATGCCTTGTGACGAAGCTTTTAATTTCTCTAAGTTTATATTTCTCTGAGTATTTTTAGGGTTGTTATTGAGAAACCCAAAGCAATACATTGTTTAACAATGTAATAGGACTCATTCTAAAGGGAAGTAGCTAAGACAAATTTGTAATAAATTGCATAATTTTTGGTGTGTTTTATTTTGAAATTTGGTGGAAGATTAGAATTGTTAAACAACAATTACTTAACACCCCTACATAGTGCTCCGAACATGCTAATTGTTGGTCACTTTAATTGCTTAATTAATTCACAAACAAAGTGCTCAATATAAATTGTCAACCTAGGGAAGTCTAGTTATATGCATAAACACTCAGTAACCGATTCAATCAACTATAAGTCACCCAATTCATTCAAGAAATGCCTTGCAACCTACTTACTAAGTCTGTACTTTGATCAATGATCAATCAATTTCAAATGCTAATTCAATCTTCAAGAATCAAAAGATTTCATCATCATAAAACAATCCTTCGAAATACATCAACTCTGGAAATGACTGCTTCAAGAGAAAAATCACTAATTTACTTTTGCAAGAAGTTAAATCCTAAATTACCATTGCAAGAAAAAAAAGATTTTGTTCTAGGATACAGTTGTAGCTTACAATCATAAGAATCAATCCTCTTGCTCAGATAGAGCCACGCATAGTTCTACCAGTTTCAGCAGTTCATAAAAGAAAACAAACAATAATGAATTTCAATGACAGAGCACAGGTGTAATAGCAATCATTATACGATCTAGTAACACACTTCAAAAAGGGAAATCACACACCATACAGTCGACTGTTTCAACAAGCCACACTTCTATCTAATCAATTGTTCAGCAGAATGATAGGAGCTATAAATGAATAATCACACCCTAAGTAATCACATTGTTTCAGCAACTCGAAGTTAAATTTAATTGCAATTCCACACCAAGGAAAATTAAAGAAAGTAAATAACTGGCTAATTGGGAAACTCTGAGAGAAGGTGGTCCCTTTCCTCCTAACATAGATGCTTCTACACACTACAAAGAACCAGTACTCGTAAGATCAAGGAAATACTTCCAATTTCATTAATATAGTAAAGTCAGATACATCATGCTCCCACTCCTGTTACAGTTCTTCTTTTCCAATCATAAGCTTAACCTCCCCTGTGGACAACTCGGTCCCCTTCTAAATAACCATAAGAAAACAGTTCAGATCCTTCAAATTTGGATATCCATGAGGATCAAATATTCTCTGGCTGTCGAATCAATGTCGAAAATAGAAACAGTTACATACATTATTACAAAATAGAAACAATTTCATAAACATCTCTGATCTCAACAGATTGAACTGATCCAGCACAAAATGAGTTTCATCCAGCCACATAGATGAGTAATTTAAGCTTCCTCTTGCAATGACCCGAGATGGATTCGCGAGAAGGTGGAACTTCTTGCCACATATTCTTCCATCTATGTGTATCAGCAGGTTGATACACCCGAAATCCTTATGGTCTCGATTGCTTTCATTAATCCATCACAAGTTAGCTCAATTAGGAAACAAAATCCATAAACATGGGTAGACTTTGAGCATTAATGTAACAAAGTAATAATGAATTATACCTGCTCAAGATTATGCTTTTCTTTAAGGAAGATAACAACTTTGGCTATATTAATAAATAAAAATAGGGTAAAAGTATCATAGGAAAAGTAGGCCAAAAGGGTCAATTTTGGCACCCAACACTAATGATGCCCACAATCCCACTCAGAGGCAAAATCTCCTTTACGGAATTCATGTAAGGTAGTTGGATGCATTTTCCATCATCACAAGGATGATGGTGATGATGAAGATGACTATGATGATATACGACGATAACAATGTTGATGATAATGATGGTGTTTATGATGATGATGATGACAATGTCGATGAAAATGATGAGGATGAGGATGATGCATGTTATAGCACTATTCGACACTCAATGATCTTAATGGCACCTAAATGACCCTAATGGCATCTGAGTGACCCTTGTGAAATTTGAGTGTCCCTAATGGCATCTAAATGAACCTATTGACATCCAAGTGACCCTAATGGCATCCATATGTCCCTAATGACACTTCAAATGCCCCTAATTCTAAGATGGTTGACATCACCACCACTCCATCCCCTTTTCCTGCTTAGAAAGCACTCAAAAAGCAATTGTTTCCATGTACACACACCTTCCCTAATGTACAAGGTGTGTACACACACATTTCTCTTATGCGGGGTGTGTGTAACTCAACATTTGTGCAAAAAAATATAAAATACAAGAATTTTGTGCACCTGATCCATTTCTAAGGTATAAAAGAAGGCACTCATGAAAGTGCAGGGGCATTCATGCATACATAGCCTCAAGTTGGAGATATGATCCCTTGTTTTTTTAGCTTTTATGATTCTCATATCCCTCAAAAACCCATGTTTCTACATACCATCACTTCCCATAAGTATGGAGGTCCATGCATCCTTGTTGACCTCTTAAGAGGCCAAAGCTTCTTTACCAAACTTATGTAAGGTGGAAAGATGCATTTATAATCATCATAATGATGAACATGATGACAATGACAATGACTATGATGATATACGATGATAATAATGAGCAGAACGATGACAATATGTTGATCTCTATGACGATGATGATGATGATGATGATGATGATGATGATGATGACTATTAGGATGAAAATTACTAATTAAGACCCATCCATAGTGCTTAGAACATGATAATGGTGCCCTCATTCCCACTCATGAGAGACTAAATCTCCTTTACAAAATTCATGTAAGGTAGTTGGATGCCTTTTTCATCATCACAGTGATGATGACAATGAATATGATGATGTAGCTGATGACAACGATGATGACAAGGACTATTCCCAATTAATGATGTCAACGACGACGATGATTTTAATTATGATGATGATGATGATGATGATCACAATGGCGGTGACAATGACGATGATGATGCACGATGAATGATGACAATGAGCACAATGATGATGATGATGATCACAATGGCGGTGACAATGACGATGATGATGCACGATGAATGATGACAATGAGCACAATGATGATGATGATGCTGACTTTTACTAATTAAGACCCATCCATAGTGCTCAAAACGTGTTGATGGTTCCTGCATTCACTTTTAGAGGCCAAAGCTCCTTTACCAAGTTCATTAAGATAGCCAGGTACATTTTTCATTATCACAATGATGATGACGATGATGATGACAATGACTATGATGATATATGACGACAACAATGACGATGACGATGATGATAATATTGATGTTTATGATGATGAGGATGATGATAAGGATCAGGATGAGGATGACAATTACTAATTAAGACCCATCTATAGTGCTCAAAACATTCTAATGGTGCCCACATTTCCACTCTGAGGCCAAATCTCCTTTACGAAATTCATGTAAGGTAGTTGGATGTCTTTTTCATCATCACAATGATGTTGATGAAAATGGCTATGATGATGATGATTATGATGATGAAGATATTGTTGATGTCTATGATGATGAAGATGATGATAAGGATGACGATAACGACGACGATGTCAATGCCAATGATGATGAGGAGGAGGATGCAAATGATGATGTTAGAATGACAATGACAATGATCATGATCATATTAGTGATAATGAGATGGATGATGTCGATGATGAGGATAATGGCGATGGTGTTGATGATGATGATCATGATGGCTTTGATGATGATTTGATCATAAGATGATAATGATGAAAATGGCAATGATGATGCCAATGAAAATTACTTAAGACCCATTCGTGGTGTTCTAAATTATCTAATATTGCCAGCATGGGTTATATTTTCATGTAGGTGAATCATTTAATTTTGTTTTAATGGTGATATTTATTAATTGTGAGTTAAAAATTAAAGTAGTTAATCAATGGGTTTTTGATGTAGTGTAGGTTATATTTTTGTTAATTAATTCCATTTACTACATGGGTTATATTTGTGTATGGGTGCATATGATTGATTGTACATACATTGCTTATTTTAATTGCCCCTTAACCAATAACTTGATAACACCTTGAACCCATCACCAACCAATAGATGACCACTAACCATGTTAACGCATTATATACAAACCAATCATTGCTATTTTCTGCAACCAAATCATATTAAATATCAAACACTTCAAGGAGATTGCATTGGGTAATGAGTATAGAGACAAGAAACAAGACATTAATTTAGATTGTGACTTCTAGCCATAGTAATTGAATAATTATTACAACCAAACATTAATACAACATTTCAAAAAAATTGGGCATTTAAATCATCATTACTTAAATATGAATTACAAATCGTGTAAATTTAGTTCAGTCTTCATTTACATTTTATCTACATCTATGTCATCCAATGCTTCCTTGACAATGTTAACATGTTCTTGCAAGTTATTTATATTATTCTTGCTACACCATCTTGCTAAAGCGATATTATAATCATCTTCATCCTCACTTTCATCTAACTCCGAATCATGTTGATTGTCATCTAACTCTGGATCATGTTGATTTCCATGACGAATGGTGTCATCTTGTGCATCAACATTTTCATCATGACTTTCTGTTCGTGAACATCTTCAACTTGAACATCCTCATGGGTGTCCATTTCTTCTTTGCTCCCTAATTCATCATCTATATTTGATTGGCTATCATTGTTTTGCTCTGTAGTCATTGAGGCGTCATCAAATACATGCCTTAATCTTGGTACATAAAGTATGATAATTATCCATTTCAAATCTAGAATATATTCATAGAAAAATATATGTGCAAGAACCACATACATATATTAGACCTCTATTATTTTAAAAAAAGTTAATAACACACACACAATAAACTATGAATTAACATATTATAGATTACCACTGCTTCTTATATTTATATTGATATTTGAATGAAAGAAATACATGTTCACAATGAATTGGTGAAACATAAGGATCCTTAGATTTTGGTAGGTACTTTTAGGAATCTATAGAAAACAGTTCACTATGATTATCATGTCTTCATGTCCTCTTCAATGCTTCAAACCTTGTGCATTTAAAAATACAACATTTCCAATTGCCTTAAGCATATCCTCTTTTGTCTATCCTTTGATAAGATTGATCTTCTTAGTTGAACTAGCACTTTATAATGGGATTGATGGTGGAACAACACCTTCAACCTTTGCTTCATTATGTTATACGTCAAGATTTACATTTGTATTCTCTTTACAAGCAACCTAGTTTAGCTTCCCATCTAAGGTAGATTATTGTAGATGGGCACCCCTGGTGTGACTAGTGTTCTTGTCCTCCTTATACAAGTAACATAATTCACTCTTGACATGACTGGGAAACCTTGTAAACATATAGACAATGTAGAATAATTGATGTCAGTATACTGTAGAAGAACATGTAAATATAAACATATATGACAACATACCAAAAACTTGGACTAGAAGATAGTTTATGACATTGTGCCAATACCTAAACTAAAAAGACTTTATAAGGGAGTGTTGATCTACTGAGCAATTTCATACTATATAATGTAGAAATGGTGCTCCCATGAATAATAGATGTTGATTAAAGTACTCCATTGTAAATTTGATTGGTGAATGGTCCATGGCATGGATTGCATACTTGGATTTTTGAATGGGTATAGGATTTATTTGATTATGATCTAATGACTAGGAAATTCCTCTAGTTGAACCTTGCATTTTTTAAGTGTTTAATGATCTTAAGGAATTGATTTGATAAATTTAATGAGTTATGGTCATGGATTGCATTAGAGGGTGAATATTTAGCACTGGTTTGTTGATCACACTTGAAGGTGAGGTTGATAATAAATGTTTGAAATAATTTGTAAGAGGAAAATAATGTTAAGATATATCTAGGCTTTGATGTTAGACATATCTGAATCTGATTTATTGTAAACATTCTCCAGATGTCAATCGATGTGTCATGTGTCATATATGATAAAGAATATGTATTTCAAAAAGATTGAATATTGTTGGATTAAACTTAAGATAGTGCTAAATATCTATAGATTTGCTTATTTATGTCAAAACAATAATGACATGGCCTAGACATAATGTATAACATACTTGTAAGCCATATACTTTAGTACATTAAAAACAATTTATGATTTTTAAATAATGGTAGGCACAATGAATTTATAAATTTATAAGTTTTTTTAAAACTTTTATATAGTTCTATATTATTTTAATATATATTATTATGTGTTTATATTGAATTATAAAATGTTTACAAATTGGGTTTTATTTCCATCTACAATTTAATAAATTGGAAAGATGAAAAAATCTAGATCAATAACTTTTATATATAATTTTAAAAAATATAAATAATTAATAAATTAATTTTAATATAATCTATTTTATAGGATAATAATAATAATTATATAAATTCCCCACCATACTTCCTCTTAGATTCTGTATAATTTTTTAAATTCACAAAACTAATAATATGAAATTCATTACCAACTAATTCATAATATGAAATGTTACAACACCGTAGGAATGGGTCATATCTTAGTAAAACTAAAAGCTGAAATATAACTTAATAAAAAAACAAGTAAAGACGAAAAGTAATTAAATTTCATGAATATCCATTATGTTGATTAATTTAAAGAATATAATATTAATATAAAATTATTTTAATCATTTATCTACATATGAGTTGGTTTGGGTTTTTTTTTTTTCTACAAAAAACAAAAACTCCAAATAGACAAACGACAACAATAATAATAAGCCGACCTGCATTGAAAGTTTATTATTTAATGGTCAAATAAGAGCAATTATCGTATTTAAATAAAGGTTTTGGTATCCAATACATATTACACTTTCAAGTCTCATATTACATTTTCAAGTCTCCTGAAGATGATATCAGAGGATAGATCGAAACATTGAGCACAGTTTTAAACACTAAACGCAATTCTAGATTACCAAATAATTATCCCTGCATATGACAACCTTTATATCTCTTTTATAATTTACTAATGTTATAGCTATTATAACCATAACATATGGTTGTAAATGAACCTAATTATTCTATATAGTTGTAAATGAACCTATTCTTTGTGACATATAGTTATAGATGTAAACACACACCAAAGAAAAGTATCAATGGGATTTGAGCATTATTATTTTGTACCAACATATGTGAATAGAACTTACATTCCTTTTAATACTTTAATATAGAATAACATAAATCTATTTCATAATTATATTTATGTTTGTAAATATATATATATATATATATATTAAAAATTATATTAAATTTACTTTTTATATTAATTAATTTTTTCAACATGATAGATGTCACTCATCTCACATTTTTCTCATTTTCTCTAGTAATCTCACCAACTCATTAATATATCCTTAAAAAAAAAGTATCCTTATGTATTCTTTTCATGTTTTTAATTGTATTCTCACCTTTTTCTCATTTTCACTAATAATCACACCAACTCATTGATATATCCTTAAAACAAAATTATCTTCATGATCCTCATATTATTTTCATGTTTTTCATTGTATTCCCACCAACTCATTGATGGATAGTTTTGAACTAAAACTTTGTAATATCTGGAAAATTAGAAAAAATTAAAGCAACCCAAACACCAACAAAAATAAACCAAAAAAACAAGTAAATATGCAGTGCATTGTTCAATCAAATCCTATTTAGTTCTCTAAACACTTACATGTCATAATGAAATCTAAACACTTACATGTCCTAATCAAAAGGAAACCGTCATAATCAACCAGACTAATCCATGGAAACAAAGTGAGAGTATGCAAAGATGGTTGAAGGAATATATCTACATGGAAAGATTAGGTCCAAAGTGCTTTTAGAACAAAGGCATAAGGCCCAAATGATGGAGTTTACCGACTCTCATGTGCAATTACTCCATTCAAAGATTATCTGGATAAAAATTCAGCGGTGAATAATATCAAATTGGCCCTGGCAAGATATTATTCATTTTGCAAAAGGAGGCTCTGCCCCTTCGTTGAATCCATGATTTTTTGGTGAATCACTCGTTTGAACAAGGTGTGCTTTTATCAAATTGGCCCTGACAAGAAATTATTCATTTTGCAAAAGGAGGCTTTGCCCCTTCGTTGAACCCATGATGTTCTGCTTCATATCTGAAGTTTTGTGGATCACTCATTTGAACAAGGTGTGCTTTTATCAAATCACTTATACACTTTGAGAATCTGGTGATCTATGTGGGTTACCTTAGACTGGCTGAGATTGATCTTTTAGGTGTTAAAGGTTCAATTTATGCTTAAACTGACTCTCTCAAACAAATTTTTACAAGGATTCCTAGTTTGCTTAACAATGTTGGGAACATGTCCAATCTAAATTTTCATAGCTTTCACTGTACAACTCAGAGTAGTGCTGTGCTATTTGGTGATTCCAATTCACTCATTCTCTCACCTAGTTTTTTTTGCATCTGACATTGCAAGCTGTGTTTTCTCTTCAATAAGCCTTAATTAATTAGAATTTTAAATGTCCTTCCTTTTGTGCCAAAGGCCAGAGTGGCTTTATTGGAATCTTATATGGGGTAGAGGCAGTGAGGAATTGCTTGGCAGTAACATCCCTAGGTTGTCTGTTCACCATGAACTTTTTACATGACAGCAACTCGGTGACAAAATTTACTACGTCCACGCACACGACATCACACCTAACACTTTAACAAACTTTCAAAGTAGCTTACATTGGAAGTTAAGTTTCTGTTAAAACATGGGAAAAGGCAAGAAAAGTGTCGGTCTAAAAATGCGAAAACGAAATAAAAGAAACGTGAAACGTGGTCTCAAACGTTCTTCGACGGCGTTGACGTCGGGCAGGGTGTGGAATTGTCGACGTGACTTTCAAGTTGGACAGCCCATAATAAAATGCACCGCCAGCGAGTCACCAGTATATTCCCTTCCACTGAATTGTGAGAGAATGGGGATTGAACTCGAGACGAGGATAGCCGAGGAGGGATGGGTGAGGGGTGCCATTGTTGGGGACGGATCTTCTGGGACAGCGAGCCTCGCTATGAGCAGGTCTGATGGCCAACTCTTTGCAGTCAAATCCGCAGTCGGTTTTAGTTTGGAATTGGATAACGAGTACCGGATTTTACAGTGTAAGGATTCTCAGTGTTGAGAACGGTGCAGAGGTGCATAATTTGTACATGGAATACATGCCAGGTGGCAGCGGAGCGGATCTGCTGACTAATTTTGGAGGGTGGCTGGACGAATCCGTGATCAGAACTTACACTCGTAGCATCGTGGAATCCATTACCTTCACAAGCAGGGAATTGTGTACTGTGATTTTAAAACGAAGAATATTCTAAAGAAGAGAGATGGAGAATAATATCTTACACAAATAGAAGCACATTGCGTTCAAGGAAGAAGAGAATTCGCTTCACATTGAATTCATTAATCTTGTATAACATATTTATACATTATTCACATGCATCGGCTTCTATTTTTATCTTCTGACTTCAGTATGAACTCGCCCTCCATGTGGATGCAACAATCTTGCATGAAGAAGTGCGCCTCACTTCTCATGCAGTGCATTAACTCACTAAATTGATTCTTAGGATGAACTCACCCCTTAACTAAAAGCTTTCCCACTTAGCTAGGTGGCCGACTTAAGTGTCATCATGTAAGTGTCGTCTTTTGGTTTAACATAAGTGTCATATTTTCTTAGTTAACTAGATCTCCGTGCAATAAGTGTCGTTTAACATAAGTGTCATCATGCAATAACACTTAGTTAACTAGATCTTCTTTGTTATAACTTAGTTAACTCGTTTAACTGATTCTTTCTTGTTAACATCAATGTAGTGATCATTTCGAGTTCTCTTTTGATTTACTGAGGTTTAACAATTCGAATTCTCTCTTAATTAATTATTTTATGTGCAATTTGAATTCTCTCATATCTTATCACATCTTATCTTTATCTATTGTCTTATTTGCATGGTCCACATGTGCCAACTTAATTATCATATCAAATATACTAAGGAGATTTTCTCAATGATGTGATCATATTGTCCTACTATCGTTCCAAGTGGTTATATGCTAAAGTAATTCACTCTAGAGGTGGTCGATCTTTAGAGGAGACTTAATAGCTCAACCATAGTTAGTAGTACATCACACACCATACATGCTTTGACATGCAAAGCATCACCTCAACGCATGAGACACCACCTCAACACATGAGGATTTGTCTTGACACACAAGACCTTAGCCTTGACTAGCAAGACTGTACAATATTATCACTTTGACAAACAAAGCACTTGCCTCAACACATGAAGCTTAACCATTCTTGAGTTCAACTCAAGATTCTTCTTCAAGTTTTCTGACTCCAACCCAAGCTCCTATAAGGCACTACCTCGGCACACGAGGCTCAATCTTGACACACAAGATTGACCTAGAGAATGACTCATGATGCTGTAACTTTAACACTCTCCCAGGGACAGAGTCATGGCACTAGCTTCAGCTTGTAAATTTGAAGATGTTGTTGATGGGCCTAATTGGTCTGCAAACCCCCTTGGTCAGTGAATTACTGTGAGATCTTCCAGAGGCAAGTCTCCAATTTCAGATTCTCCTCTCTCAAATTCCGATAGTTGTAGAGGCTCCTTCAGCCATGATCTTTCTTCAAGCTCAAAATCCATCAATTGGGAAGAGTTGCAGCGAAGATGCAAACACGATGATTTCTCAGAATCCACGGTCTCTGCAATACATGTTCAACATGATTTATCTTCCAACACCTGTTCTGAGACTCTACAAGGCAACTTGCTTTCCTGGCAGTCGTATGGAAATTCATCTCACATCATTCCTTGTAGTCATCCTGACACATTGAGACTAAGAGAGACATTTTATGTGCTTGATGATAAGTGCTCCTCTATCACTAAGGAAGGAGCAGCTTGCTGCCCTTGTAGTAGCAGTATGCACATTAGCCAATTTTGTCATACAAGCATGACAAAGGCACAATTGTACATTAACTATATGGCAAATATATTTTTATGTACATTTGATTGAAAAGTAATTCCAATTGATTTTATTTGGCCACATAAATGATTTCTGGATTGGAGATTTCACTTGCATTACTATCTACTTTCTCTTGAAAAAAAAATTGCCCTGTATATCATATATCTCAACAGTAAGCATGAAGCACAACATATATATCATGATACTGGATTTTGATTTTGAAACATCATGTCACACCATTAACCACCAACATTGTGAGGCCCTCACTTCAGGAGCTTGTCCACCAAGTATATAGCTGGAGATAAAGCAAGTGCTCCAACTTACAAATAGATCACAGATACACATGAGCCAATGGAATATTTTTATGGTTTGACCGACTGAATTTGATTAACTGAAACATATTATGACAGAGTGAATTTGATTAACTGAAAAATACTAAAAAAATCGAAGGCCAAAGATTTTTAATCACACGAATACCTTACTAAAAAATCAAAGGCCAAAGATTTTTAATCACACGAATACCTTTGGCTGAGTGCTTCTTTTTCTTTAAAAATAAGCCCTTGAACTCATTTCTTTGTGTTGGGTTTCTAGTCTTGTCCTTTGGCTTGTTAAGGACAGGCTTAAAATAAGTAACAATCCCAATTTCTCCGAGTGGTTTCCACTTCTCAGTTCAGGTATTTTTTGTGGTTTCCGAGGGAGGTTTCTCAGTATAAACCCAGCTTTATAAATTCCATTAAACGGAATGTTGAATGGATTTGGATGAAGACACTAAGCACCTGAATAAGATTTACAAATAAATTTCAGCCCAGAGACTATATGTACTTAGGGAATTGAAAAATATAAACATTTAATTACAGAATCTTTAAAAAAAATTACATATAAAAAATTGAACATTTTTCGAAGGGGTTTATGTACCCTATCAAAAGAGCATGCGATCCTGTGTTAAAATCAACCAGTACTCCCATGATTAAATGTAAAGTATTGCTTCCATTATACCTTTCTTCTCCATGTAAGCTTCCATGACTTTAAATCTATCGTCCTTTTGGTGACAATATAATATATGAATATTTGCCAATTAGTGGCTTAGCAATTATTACATGGTATATAATGAGAATACATTATGCAACTGGAATTGAATGCAAATCTATTTAATAGTACGAAGCATATTTACTTTATTTTATTGATGTCTATCGCAATTTGTATTCATGTATTCAAAGTTGGTTATGTGGTTATCATAATTTGTATCTATTTTTTTCAAATGAAAAATAACTACACTGTATTAAGAGTATGAATAATTTGTATCTATTTATTGCCAAGGCAAGGATTATAGCTTTCAATTCAAAGTCAAAATAAAATGACACTATAAATATTTTAATTAATTTTATCAATGTTTTCTGAAGTTTTCACAATGTTGTTTATTAATTTTAATATTTTAAAAATATATAATTTTTTTGAAATTTTTAAATTAACAATTTTTATTTTTTAATTGGTGGAGTACCATGAAATGACTAAATACCCCTGGTTTAAGGGGGTAATTGTCAGGAAAATAAAAATTAGCTAAATTTGTTAGCATTGCCACCTGGTACATGTAATAAAATTTCATTAATGATCCAGTCCAAGCCGGGTTGCCATGCAGTGTTCAAATTTGAACCCTTCTTGGCCCTTCCAAAGGGTTCTATCCCTTCTTAGAAGTGTAAAGTTAAAATTGCCCTTCAAAAAAAATTTAAAATCTGAAATTTACCCTTCCAATAGGAAGGACATAATTTATATCAACATTTCAAAAGAAGGGCAACATTTGAAATTACCCATCCATATAAATTTCAATTTCTATGTTGAAATTCCTATGCTATAAAATTCGACTCGTCATTCAAAATATTAGAAATATCATAAATTATAATCATTCACTCACTCATGTCACGCACTCACCTATGAGGCACTAGCCACTGGGATTTGACTCTAAATCCCGAGTCACTTCGGGATGAGATCTAAGGTGTGACAATGTGTCAATGACTATGGCTGTAACAATAGAGAACCACTACTAGGCCCAAAACAAGGCTGAAACATTGTGCCTACAACCTGTGTGAACCCGGCTACCAATGTCCATTCGTTTTTTTGTCAAAATGAAATTCAAATTGCCGAGTTGATGAGTCCTCCTCTACAAGACTTCATTTTTTCCATGAATGTCATAGACTCACGACAACTCTAAACAACACTCAATGGCATGCAACTACAAATAATGTCATGCAACTAGAACCACAAACCAAGCAGAGGTTGATTTATGCATTGATATAGAGAGGTGGCACTAGGAACACAATATGGAGAAACAATGAGTTAGAAAAACATTTGGACCAAAGTACCACAATGGTTATTAATACAATTTTAAAAAACAATTTTTGGCTCAGCAATTGTCTTCAATTTGATGGGTGGCATGATTGTGATCATGTAATCTCCCTCTGTGCTTCCAAACATATGTGGTTTCTCACCATGTTTGTCTTCGACACTCGCCACCAAAATACGTATAAAAATTACATATCTTTACATTCTCTTCCATTTAAATCCTCATCACATAGTCATAACTAAGGATGATTATGCATGCACATCCTCACCTTATAATATCAATTGGTTCAAGGCGCATAGACAACAATAAATTATCAAATGTATCAAGACGCAAAGGGTAAAAGACAACTATAAGTAAGTCTTATATTAAATTTACCATATAAGTCTTTAATTGGCAGTGGGCACTATCATCTGAGAATTGACACGTTGGATTGTTGTGATCTTCTTATCACTCCTTACCAATGTGATTGTAAGGCTTCTTTGATGGTGAAGTCCATAATTTTAAGTCTTCTTCGTCATTCTCATGCCTTTTGCTAAGACAATAAGGAGGGCAGTGACCCACATCAGCATGGAAAACGGTTTCGACATAGAGGTAGATACATTCATTCTTTCATTAAATAACTTAAATTTCATGCCAGAGACTATGAATTCACCGAATCGTGGATTGGTAAAAAACACATCAAATTTTAGAGCCTCGAGCTCTTAATTACTCATGTATCTAGAATTTTCGCAAATCGAGCCATTAATAAACTTCTTTTGTTGTTCTGGTTCAATTTAAAGGTAGATTGTCGAGACTCAAACATGCAGCGAGTTGCAAGGCTCCAGTTGAATTAGGATTTATTCTATTTCCCCTCCATCCCATACCTATATGTTGTCATGACAAGTTTTGAACAACAAAATCTGATGCCCGGGCCCCTATGATGCTAGCGTTGTTAACTTGCTTGGTATGGAGGATTTTTTTTAATGTTTTTTTTAGCTATGTATTATTTTTTCTTAGGCGCCTAATGTCCATCATTCTTACATCTCTCAAGCTTGGATGGTTGCCCTCTCTCCAGTTTGAATTAAGGTTTTGGTTGGTTTTATATGTATATTTTGGTTGTAGGTTTATTATAGCCTCGTTTTGCTTAGTGGCTTCTTTTTGTACATAGTTAACAGTACGTAATTTTCTCATGGTTCTAGTTTTATTTTAAGACTATATCTAGTTACAATGTCTTGCACTATGCATAAGATCATGCAGATGCCCCAATATGGTTATTGCATAGTCTAAGTAGTTTTTCTATATAATGAAGTGTGACCACGCCTAACCTAGAAAAATACAACAAAATAGTTGTTATTTTAATGCACTGTAAAATTAATGTTACATATATGTCAAGTTAATGTGTTCAAATTCAGTTTTATTGAAAAGATACCATTTTATCATGTAGATATTAAAGAGTGCTCACTTGTTTAAGATTGTTAAAATTTGGATGAGCAATATTTGTTTTTTACCTTTTTGGGGGGAAGGGTTTAGTTAATTTATACTTTTCAATTGAAGTACAATTATTTAAATTGCCCTTCATCTTTGAAGGGCTCCAAGAACAAATACCCTTCCAATAAAAATTAAGACCCACCCTTCAAATTTAATCACTGCTGCCATGGCTGGCGCAAATACTGAGGGTACGGGCTGGCCAGAACCTCGAACTGCGCGCATGCAGACGGACGAACCGAGAAAATAATTGGAAAAATGAAAATCAAAAGTTAACATTAAAAAAATATATACTAATTACCTTAAACATAAATATACTTGCATGTGGGATTTTTGAATTTTGTGCAATCCAGGGGATAGGATATCCAATTGCATAGACATAGGAGGGCTCGTCCGATCAATGATCAATGCTGTGCGAGGTGCTGAAGATAGACCTGCCGTGCGAGCTAAGAATTAACGCAACGTCAACTGAAATTAATGAAGATGTTGTTACTGCATGAAGAAGAGGAGAGGGAGTGTTAACTTAGCATAAATGGAGTTAATGTAGACGTCACTTCATTGTTGCCTTGGGCATAACAAAGCCAATCAACAAATTTTTAAAATTTTGATTTTTAATCTCCAACTGCCAAGAATGAGATCAAAATTGGTCACATCAAGGCATCAAGGTTTATCACACCTATAGCCAATTAGATAATATATAACTGTTTTTTTATGTAATTGAAAAATATTTATTTTTTACATTCTATAGTTTAACTTTGGAAATGAATTTATAATTTTATAATTATTGCAAAACAAAAACCTGAACTCAATATACTATACTATTTTGAACATTCCAATAATAAGCATTAATTATGGGCATGTTTTATCTCATCCTTCCAATTCCACTATTTTTACATTTTTTCTTTTATCTTTTGTTTTACGATTGTAAATAAATAAATAAAATACAAATATATTCATATTTATTGTTGTATTTTATTTTATGTTCTTTTCATAACTCACTACTTAGCATTTGTAAGATAATTAAAAATAGAATTTTAGAAATGCAACTCATTTTCATTTCTTTCTTTGAAGATGGAAGTTTTGTTTTTGTTTTTTTTTTCATATTTAAGGTTTACATTTATCTTCTTTACATAATAAAATTCAAATCAAGATTTCAATAGATTGATAGAATTGTTTTCTTTCACAAATTTTGTTTAGTTTTATATCTCAAATTGCCCATAAAAATAATTTTTTTATAAAAAAAGGATTGTTGTAAATATTTGGGACAATGTATTTTTACTTAAGATATAAATGTAAAAACTCTTTATACACATATTTCACCTTTCAAAAACATTCAAAATGTGTACTCATTTTTATAAATATTTTTTAAGCACACAAACTATATCTCAACCATTAAATATTAAATCCAATAATAAATAAACAAGAGCTGCGTGCAGCTTAATCCCTGCCTTCTAGATTAAAAGATAAAGAAAATACGAAAAACAAATTATTGAATAACAATAATGCAACAATGTTCAAATATAATTCCCAATAAACACCAGCTTGTTCCGGTTAAAACCAATTCTCATTGCATTTCAGATCACGTATTCCATATCAGACTCGCCATCAGAGAGACACACTAGAGAAAACTTGTTGTACCTAGACCTTGTAGCATTGGATCTTAAACCTTCATGTCAATAGTCAGAGGACATGCAGGCATTGCAACATCAACAACATCAACAGCTGGAGGACATGCAAGTTTCCAATCGACAATTAAAGTAGTGTTCTGCGTGCCTGGAAAGCCCCGGAAGTGAGTTTTGGGATACTTTAACCGCATTGCTAGGGGACAAGTTTCCAGCTGGAGGACATGCAAGTTTCCAGTCCACAATTAAAGCAGTGTTCCACGTGCCCGAAAAACCCTGAAACTGAGTGTTGTAATACCTTCACAACATTGCTAGAGGGCTTATAATAAACCAATTCCTCGAAAAAAGGCCATATACCTTCAAAATCATGATTGGACCAAGTATGAAATGAGACAAAAAAACTTCGAATAAATTGTATTGAGAAAAGTGTTGAACTAATGCAAAAGCTAAAAATCGATTTCTATAGTCCCTAGGGACTAATAACACCCATTTTGACTTCATGATCACAAAGAGACACAAAGAACCATCACAAAATTCAATTTATCATAAAAACAATAACAACTCCTAGGCTTCATAAACTTTACTCACCTTTCACATTTCAAAATACAAAATGAAATTAAGAAAAAACAAATTCTAATCTCACCAACTTTCCACTATATCAGTTTAAAAATTACATAGTATTTGTAGCATTCCACTATATCAATTTAATAATTACATGGTATTTATAGCAGAGAGCATGAAAACCAACACGAGACCAATTCATGGTATTTACAAATTATGAAATACAAAATTTATTAAATATATCCAAACTATGAAATATACAAAATTTATTGAATTACAAAATACTAAATATATAAAATTTATTAAATTATAAATACTTACAAATTATTAAATATATAAAATTTAACATATACAAAAGATTGCCAATGAAAACATTTTAAAAATATGGAAATTACTATTGGAAAGAATGCTACATTAGCTTTGAAAGGAGGTGGTTGAAACAAAGTGATGGCATTTATCCAAAGAATTCTAGTCTATACAATTTAAGAATGAAAGTGCAATGAACGGAGATGCGATTAGTTCGAGATGAAGTTTGATACAGTTTGAAGAAGATAATGGGCACAACCAACCCAATATAGAATAGATGGACATAAATCAATAAATATTTTATGAACGATAGTTCTGCAATTGATTCGGGTGGCAAATAAATTGAATTAATGGATGTAAACTGGAGTAGGATAAACACAATCTTAGAGTAGGAATTTCAACTTAAAAGAAATGACACAGACAATCACATTATTGAACAAAATATGTACATGAGCGAAGGATATACTCTGAGCATTTGAAAATCTAAGTTAAACTGCAATTTCATGTAAACTAGAGATTGAAAATGTGAAACATAAATAAATATAAAGATTGAAAATGTGAAACATAAATAAATACAGAAAGAAACATAAAAAATGCATATACAAATAGAGGAACATAAATCTATATATTCAACTATCTAATCTATGTTAGGATATTCCTATACTCCATCCTAGTCCTAGCAGCATTTTCATTATTTGCATTTTCAGTCATGCATGCACTTTTAGGGTTTGCATGCATCCCAGTCATCAGTCCAGCACCTAGCCCTCAGTTAGCCAGTCCCCAGGAGCTTCTCTTAGATCAGTTTTATCCCTCCTAGTGCTTAGTGCACCCCTTCATGCAATTACATACATCTCATGCGCCCTCTCTCACCTACCACTCAGTTGCACTTCAGTTAATTGAGTTATCATCAGTTCTTTCCTTGATTTAAGGCTACACTGACTCTCAACTGACTGTATCACTCCGATGGATCTCCAGTGAGACTAGACTGCCCATTCTGACTCCAGTTAGCTCCTCATGCGCCCTCCACTGAGCCTCCTTCATTCAGTTACACCTACCACATTCAGTTAGACTCAGTTTGACTGATGGTTGACAGTTACATGAGCATTATGTAATGTCCTCAGTTTGACCCTTATAATATTTTGGGCTATAACGTAAATATTGTATGCATATTATGTATGATTCCTAGTGTGGAGCTCAAGGCCAAGGCCCCGCTAGTGAACACTCGACCTCGAAGAGGCAATTATTGGATATTATGCTACCCATGTGCTGTGAACCATGGGAATTGTAAATATGCATTTTAATATAAAATACCCACAACTAGCTATGCAATGCAATAAGAGATGGGGGCATGATTTTACAAGGAATTGGAAGGGAAAACATTCAAACCCTTGAGCCAATCAAGTCAAGCCAAGTGTCAATAAAATAACCCATCAAACCCTCAACTACCCATGTTGACTTTTGTACCCAATCATTTATTTCTCCCAAGAGTTGGTTCAGGTAGTTAATGCCTTAGGGAATGGGAGGTATGGCTGTCCAAATTCAAATATGGGCAAGCCACCCTGCATGGAAAAACATGTTTGGCTTCTTGGGCATGAAAAGAGCCATGAATTGCTCCTCAAGCCATTATCCATCAACCAGTTCCTCTCCCTCACGAGTTGGGAGCTACCTGGGCGTTTTTCAGCCATGTTTTTATGGTTTTCCTTGATCCTCAGCTAGGAGAAGGGCATTTTTGTGTTGTATACCAGTGGGGAAGAAGGGGAAATCAAACTGGGGTTCAATAGAGACCGTTTTGGGCTGTTGAATGCTGAGATATTTGGGGAAGAAATCGTTTTCCTCCCCGTGGTTGTTTGCCCCATCCCACAATCCGTTTTTGGTTGGAAACATTTTTGGGAAAACCCATGGCCATCTTATTCGTAAATCCCATTGTTTAAAAGGTGTATCCATGCCCAATGTTGTGCTTGCTGTGTGAGAAAAGAGTATGTTGGGGTATGGGTTATGGGTATCTATTGCTTTGGCTTGAGCTTGAGTGCAAGCATCCAGGGTTCAAATGTAGTCTGATAAACCCAGCTATGGACTGGCTTCGCTCAGATGAAATGATTAATTGGCTGTGTGTGAGCTTGAATGTCCCCTGTTCCTTGTAAGAATCATGCCCAGCTCAGGGGTGGCATTTGTGTTGAGAGATTGATGAACACAACTAACCTATGGTTTGGTGGAACGTTGCAGTGACATAGTTGGTTGTCTGGGACCGCATTACAGTGAGATGAGCATATTCTCTTATGTGTATTTACTTCTGCATTGTTTTAATTAATTGATGATTGTTATTGATATATTGAGTGCATATGAAAATATGTGTGTGGATGAATTTATTTCTGCTGTGCATATTTGTTTGATTTACATCTGCACACATTTGTTTTTAACTGTATGCATCTAATGAATGGGCTGAGTTTTATGAAAAGCCCCATAGATTGGTAGCATGTTCCCTTCCTTGCATTGGGTCCAAGGGTGGGTACATTACATTTGGTATCAGAGCTGCTGGTTGCAGCATTGGGCCTTCATGGGCTACCTATCACAATTGCAGAGGTAAGTATGCTTCCTGCCCAGCACAGACCGTTAAGAAAAGTTTCAAAATTTTGAATTTTTTCAAAAAAATTCTAAGTGTTTTGCCTAACTAATTCGACGAGTCTCGTGGAGTTGAGTCGATGTGTTTCGGCGAACCTCACTGAGTTGCGCCGAAGTTGCCGGCTAGAACTGGCTAGTTTGCGTCGAAGTTGGCGGCGAAACTTGGCGAGTTGCTCCGCAACGAACTGACAGAAAATCAATAAGTTCGCCGAAAAAGAAGGAAAATTTCGGCGGAAAGTTATGAGTTTTAGGCCGAAACAGCGGAAAAATTTGAAGAGTTTCCACCGAAACAGCGGAAAGAGTTGGTGAGTTTCACCGAAATGTGTTGGAAGGAAAAGATGAATTTCGACCGGAAGAACTCGGCAAGTTGGTCCGAAACGGTGGGAGAACTCGACGAGTTGCTCCGAAAAATCTCAAAAATTTTCTAAGTGTTTTCGGCGGGAGAACTCGGCAAATTGGTCCGAAACAGCGAAAGAACTCGGCGAGTTGCTCCGCAATGGGTCGGAAGAGACGGATGAGTTCGCCGATCGACAGAACTCAGCGAGTTTCTCCGCAAAAGGTCGGATGAACTCAGCGAGTTGGTCCGCAACAGGTCGGAAGAACTGGACGAGTTGCTCTGAGACAGGGAATTCCAGCTGTTTTCCAAGGAAATTTTTCAGGTGCCGAAAGTTGAAAAATGCCATGGAACTTATTCCCCCTTGACCCCTGTCGTCCCCCGAAGATAGTTGTTTAAAGTGTGAAATGCATTCTTTATGCTTGGAATGAGAAGCAGGAATTGCATAGAAGGGTGTGGAAGCCTAATTAAGAGTAAATAGTTGTAATGTGCATTGCGGAAGAGCAATGGGAGCAACAAGGCAATGTTGATAAGAGGGAAATTCCTCACCTTAAACTATTTATGTTTATAGCATAAGAATTGCATGTTTGGAAAATAGCAAGAATGAATGTTATACACATATGTATATACTGAATTGCTAATTCGTGAGAAGATCATAGCTAATGAATCATTGTGTGCTTGGTAGGAAAGCCAAGAAAATGATCAACTATGATGTAGAGGAGGAACTCCATGTCATGATGAGGAATTGGAAAGGGAGAATTCCTTAACTCCTCTCTTGCTATTGTATTTTTATTTCCTGAGTTTTATATACTGGAAATTATGGCATAGGGATGCTGGAAATGCAAGAGAATAATGCATATGAATTAATGGGCATGATTAGAAGAGTTATTGCATAATGCATGTGAATTGCTTATGCATGAGCATGATATTGCATATTGGTAAAATAGTGAGGTTTTACATATGCAATGAACCACTTAAGATAATTATTGTGGTTGCTAATAATTAGTTGTGTTCGTATTGGTTGTAGGACCAAAGACAACCGAAGCATGGCTAAGGATGTGGATGATGTTGTTGCATATGACCAAAAACCTTATGAGGAAATGATGGTGCAACAAATCTATGACCATGAGGTTAACAAAAGGATTGTGTAGCATTGGTAAGAGGCCAACTGATCAGGTAACATCAAGCGATGTTAATAACAGCCATGCAGGTAATGGTTAATTATGCTTAATTGCATGAATGTTGAAAGAGGATTTGGTAAGATCCCTTCAACTATGTTTAAACCATGTTGATTTGGTTTGCATGTGGTATTGAGTTCCTGAAGGTGAATGCCAACCTACCAAGTATGGTCAGGTGTGGATAAGTGAAGGCAAGGAGCCTTACACCGTATAGTGCATTCATATGAAATTATACCATACCGTTTGTGTATGATTGGTTGTGAATTTAGCAACCAAAGCAAGTGATGACTTATGGTCCTATTGTAATGTATGCCATATGAGATAGGCATGGTTAGGCCATAATATGTTGAAATGCCTAGTATTCATGGATTAGTGCAAGGTTGTATTGAGGGGTTATGCATTGAGTGAATGCACATTAAAAGATTATGTAAATGTTGTGAATGTGCATGCATATGTGTGGGTGCACATGTTGAGATGCATTGTGTGAATGCATGGGTGTGACATATATATGTTTCTAAGATGCACCTGCAACAATTAATTACTAAGAATATGCGAAATAGCAGAAATAATAGAACATAATCACTTTTATATTGATCATGGGCCACTTCGAGGGGGCAACCTCCTTTGAGCAAGCTCAATACAATTAACTTCACGGTGCCTTCAATGACCTCAACACACACTTATATACTAAGTCTATGCCCAATACCATGAGTCAAAACCATGGGACATATAATACTACGGGACGACTTACAAAGCATATGCGTCCAATAACAATATACTAACATAGTAAAGAGAAGGGTTTACATAGGTTCCTAACAGTTTCAATGCAGTTAGATAATAGATGAAATGGTGGACTATTGTTAATCCTGAGACCATTCCATGAGATGCTATGAATGCAGGAGAAAGACTGCATGAAGAAGGTAGACATGTGATGGGCTACCAGAGCACTCTATTGGAAAGACAGAGTTGCATAGAATATGAAGTAATGAGTATTTACAGTTCATTTAAATTGCATGGATAGTGTCACTGTGTCTTGCAATTTTATTGTGATAACGATGCATATATAGAAATGTATATATTTCATTGCATTTCAAATGTTAACAGCTGAAGGTGTTTGAATTATTGAGTGTTATAATTCTGAGATCACTTCAGTGACTATTGTGGCAATGGAAGGATTATATGCATAGATATTCACAACGTGTTTGGCTGATTGAAGTTTCAGATTTCAGGTAGAAAAGTCTTGTGTATGGAAATAAGGATAAGTCCATAGCAGAGACCAGGATCTACCATGTCCAAAAGCCAAAGGTTATGAGAGGGTTCTCATGGTTGTGAATTATGCATGAAACAAATCTGAAAATTTTCTGGTTTAAGTTTATGAGAATAATCTCATGGTTGCAAATCTAATTTCTGTAGGAAAACAGATTTGAAAATTTTGCTAATGACTGTTTGGCTTATATAAAATTGTGTCAGGAGGACATGTTGTAAGTGGATGTTCATGTATGGTAGCGAGGGTGAAACCATAATGGATAGAGTGATACCACTTATGAGAGCCAAACAATATGAGGATAGCCTCATTGCTAAGCAAATTAATTTCTGTAGTAGACAGAATTGCAAATGCATATTGAATTTAATTATTAATGACATTGATTGGTTATGGAGCAATCACATTTGAAGCTTATTGCTAAATGTTGCTGACTATTTGGCTATTTGATAAATGTGCCAGGATGACATATTGCAGGAAGACCATGTGTGATGGCCTGTAAAAGCCAAACTAGATGGGAAGGACCCCATGCTTTAGAAATGGGTTTTGGGTGAAACATCATTGCAAATGATGATAATGTCTCAACTGAACTGCATGTTGGTAAACCATGTGAGTGAGACAGTGAAATTGTGCCAAGAAGGCATGTGTGGGTTATGAAGCGTGAAAATATTGAGGTGGCAACCCGAAGTACTGTTGACTCAGAGAAGGGAGCCCCCATTCTTCGCAAAGGAAGGAAAGATACATCTGAAAAGGGATAAGTATTCTATAACCCTAACTCCGAGTATATATGTCTGGTTATTAGGTTTAATATGAAGAGCATGTTTTATTATTTCATTATTATTCCAGACTGCTTGAGTATGATTAGGGCTTACATGACCCCCATCAAAAAGGGATGCATACCTTTCGGGTGCTGGGTTATGTTAGGGTTGTCAATATTGACTACACCCTAAGGGAATGGACGCATTCCTGGTGTTTCAATACTTGATAGTGAATGATATGAAATATGTTTACAATTTTAGAGCATCAACACTGATGAGCTTGCTTATCCTTCTTGTGCTATCAGCTTGCACAGATTCAATTGGGTGCTACACACAGATGAAGCAAAATTGAAGGTTGTTATGAAGGGTTGTCGCATGCCTAATAAATCCAGTCAGTACACTGGTTTGGCATTATTTGCTTGGATGTTGTGGGTGTTGTGAAGATTTTATGAAGGGTTGTTGCATGCCTAATAAACCCAATCGGTGCACTGGTTTGGAATTATTTACTTGGATGTTGTGTGGTGTGAGTGGGTTTCATGGGGCCATGATAGCGTACAGTAAAGAAAGTCACCTATAGAGTTCCTAAAAGGGAACCGTTGGTTTTCCCGGGAGAGGGAATGCCATCCTTGTGTGGATGAAGAATTGTTATGCGCATGGAGGGTTGTGACACGCGTGAAAGGCTGATGCAAGCCTAAGGCAGAGTGGTAGAGCCTTGACCTATAATGGTCGGTGACGCAGTTTCCTTCCATTGATCGATGATCCAGACAAATGTGTTGGCTCAACAATGGAGAGGGCCAACCAGGTATGGGACTGGTTGGGCACCACAAATGCTTGGTAAATCCAGTCGGCATGAAGGTGTGTTGGTTGGGCATTAACTATTTGATCTTGTGGAGCAACATGCATGTCGGCCAAACATCCAAGTCCATAGGTGATCCCAAGGCTTGCAAAGCGAAGCAGGACCCTGTGGACCAGAAAGGCAAATGCACAATACAGATAAGTATTCATTTTCATTTATTTCTTGTTTGGAATAATGAAGATTTCAGGTATAAGTCTTATGACAACCAAGCTAACACACTATTGTTTCTTTGTTGGAAACCTTGGCCATTGTAGGAAGTAAGGACCCTGAAAGAGCCACAAACGCTTGGTAAGCCAGAGAGTACCTAGTTGTGCACTATAAATTCTTTATAAAACCAGAGAGTAATTGGTTGTGCACTATAAAATTCTTGGTAAATCCAGAGAGTAACTGATGCTCGATAAATTCAGAGAATAGTTGGTGGGAACCTTAACCACTTGATGTTGTGGAGCAGCCAGCGTGCTAGCCAAACATTCCTTAATTAATTGATAAAACCCAGTCGGGGTACTGGCCTGGCATTGCCTATTCGAATGGTTGTGGAGTAGCCTGTGTGTTGGCCTAACATTCATTATCGTACCCACGGGAAATCCAAAGCTAGTAAAGCAAAGAAGGATCTCATGGAATAAAGAGAAGACATTCAATACATATAAGTATTTGGTTATCTTGCAACTCTTGCTTATGAATATATGTGTGTATATGATTTAATTATGATTTCTTAAACTCTTGTTTACAGATAAACCTTATGAAAATAAACTAAACATGTGAATTGATTCAATGTTTGAGTATAGGTACTGCTGGAAGCAAGGACTATGAAGGCATCATAAGGATGCATGTGGACATGTGACCGTCCTAAAGAGAGCTCAATATGAGCAGTAATGAAAGATGGTGCTAGTGGATATGTGTGGGTCCTAGCAGCCAAAGGTTTAGTAAGCAACAATGGGGAAGGATTCCCTAGTTGAAAAGCATTAGACAAACCTTAGACATTAAGTGTCATAGCCAAGAAAGGGAAAGTCAAGCATTCACATTGAAGTGAAAGAGGCTAAGGAGCATGAAACCACAGTGATGGTGTGGCTCCGGATTGGAACAAGACTAAGAGGGGGAAACTCTTACTCTTCTCTTTCATTTTTTATTGATACATTCGGAAACAGAGAATTGTTGAATGCATGTTATGACTGAAAGTAGAGTGTGGTTATTTGCTTGAAATGAATTGTGAATGCTGAATTAGTTATTTCCTATGAAAGGATGAACATGAATGAGTTCATGTGTATGTTGGAAAAGCATGAAATGTGTGGAAGTTTCATGAGTAAAGCATGGATGTTCCAAGTCAATTGGGAAAATAATTTACTAATTTTAATATTGTGTTATGCTTGTCCTAACAAGAATTGCCATGATGAGTCTCACAGGTGAGACATTGAAAGCCATCGAGTGCAGCTAGTACTAGCCAAGTGTTGCTAGTGAGAAAAGCGAGAGTCAGTTGTGCACATTGATCATGGAAGCAGGCCAAAAGATATTTGATTTGGTTGAAAATCTTTCTTAGATAGTTGCCAGGGAAGCAAGAAAGATGGCACTCATGAAATTCCATACTTGTAGATCAACTGGAAGGTGAATAAAAGAAAGGGATCGCTGTAGAGAAATTCCCACCTACAGAGATGGAAGATCAAAGCCAGCAGGAGCAGTTGTGGAAGCCAAGGGACTTGGTCCTGAAAGCTCAAAGTGAAGAGATGAAATGCAGGACAAACCTACCACCATTTGTGAATTTTGAAGCATGTGTAAAGTGGGTATTTATTCCTAAGTATTGGAACACCGAGGACGGTGTTAGTCCAAGGGGAGGGGGAATGTAATGTCCCCAGTTTGACCCTTATAATATTTTGGGCTATAACGTAAATATTGTATGCATATTATGTATGATTCCTAGTGTGGAGCTCAAGGCCAAGGCCCCGCTAGTGAACACTCGAGCATATCCTCTTTTGTCTAACCTTTGATAAGATTGATCTTCTTAGTTGAACTTGCCCTTTATAATGGGGTTGATGGTGGAGAAACACCTTAAACCTTTTCCTCATTATGCTAGACTTCAATATTTGCATTTGTATTATGTTTAGGAGCAACCTAGTTTAGCTCCTCATCTAAGGTAGATTATTGTAGATGGGCACCCATGGTCACTAACGTTCTTGTCATGCTTATACAAGAAACATAATTCCCTCTTGCCGTGAATGGAAAACCATATAAACATACAAACAATCTAGAATAATAGAGGTTGATATAGTGTAGAAGAACATGCAAATAGAAACATATATGACAACATACCAAAAACTTGGACAAGAAGATAGTTTATGACATTATGTCAATACCTGAACTAAAGAGACTTTATAAGGGAGTGTTGATCTACTGAGCAATTTCATACTATATAATATATAAATGGTTCTCCCATGGATAATAGATCTTGATTTATAGTACTACATTGTAAGTTTGATTGGTGAATGGTCATTGGCATGTATTGCATACTTGATTGTTTGAATGTGTATATGACTGATTTGATTATGCTCTAATGACTAGGAAATTCCCATAGTTGATCCTTGCATTTTTTAAGTGTTTAATGGTCTTAAGAGATTGATTTAATGAGTTATGATCACAGATT
The DNA here is from genome assembly GCA_027924585.1 of Larix kaempferi. Lineage (NCBI taxonomy): Eukaryota > Viridiplantae > Streptophyta > Pinopsida > Pinales > Pinaceae > Larix > Larix kaempferi. Next base: position 1,790,223 of record BSBM01000410.1, on the reverse strand, counting down.
TCATTAGAGAGTGCATAATTAGCATTGGGTTGTTGATCACACTTGAAGGTGAAGTTGATAATAAATGTTTGAAGTAATTTAGAAGAGGAAAGTAATGCTAAGATATATATATGGGCTTGATGTTAGGCATATTAGAATATGATTTATTGCAAACATTCTCCAATTATTAATCGATGTGTCACATATGATAGAGAATATGTATTCTAAGATTGAGCAGGGTTGGATTAAACTTATGATAGTGCTAGATATCTAAAGATTTGCTTCTTTATGCCAAAGAAATAAATAACATGGCCTAGAAATCATGTATAACATACTTGTAAGCCATATACTTTGGTTCATTAAAAGTCAATTTTTGAATAATGGTAAGCTCAATGAATTTATAAATTTATAGGATTTTTTGAAATTATTTTGGATAGTTCCGTACTATTTTAATATATTATATTATTGTGTTTACATGGACTTGTAAAATGATGACAAGTTGAGTTGTACTTTCATTATTAATCTTTGCTCCATCATAAACCTTGTTACAATTTTGAATAAATTGAAGAAATTTAAATCAATAATTTTTATACTTAATTTAAAAATAATAATATAATTAGTTAGTAAATAAATTAATATTTGAAAATGTTTCTAATATAAGTTATTTTATATCTATTTCCAAATAAAAACCCCCCTTATGTTCTTTATACATTTTTAAATTCACAAAACTAATATCTTTTTTTTCACACAGAAAAAAAACTGCAACTTGTTATTCAGTGAGAATCAAAGTTACAAAGATTTACATCATGAAGGGAAGACTTCCTTTTACAAAACATAACCAACATAACAAGTGTTGAACTAGCATGAAATCTGTAAGAAGCAAGAATAACTGAAAATACATTCATCTCCCTAAACCAAAAAGACCACCAACAGATCAACAACCAAGAACACTGGATGACATTAGAACAAACCAAAACTGGTCAAAAAACTCGATAAGAGATAGAGTCTATGCCTTCATCATCCATGAATTCATCAAAATATAAAAGACCATCCATATCCCCTATAGCAAATTTTGACAGTCCATCTGCCTCTGCATTGAAAACCCGATAGATATGGCAAAACAATATCTGATCAAAAGTCTAGATCATAATCAAGACTCTTTTCATCTAGTGCTCCAAACTGAGAGCATGAAGGGATTGATGAGCATTTTCCCAATCAATATGACTCTGGAGTCCCCTAAAACTTTTATGGCACAAAATCCTATTTTGTTGACAAACCATAACAACTCCCACAGATCCAATAATTCTGCTAATGTATTTGAACCAATACTTGCTCCCATCCATAATTTGACAACACGATTCCTTTTAATTTGAATAAACATTCCAACACCGCAAAGCCCCTCCTTTTTCTGCCCCATCAAAGTACCTAGTAGGAATGTGATCCTCGAGAGTAGGAGAAACCAAAGATCTAGGGATATTTTCTTTCCTAGATTTACTGAACTCAAAGAAAGAAGCAATTGTTCTGGAACATACATGAAAGATAGAAGGATTGATGTTCTGAAAAATTTACCTATTCCTTGCATTCCATACTTCCCATACCGCAAATAAGGGTATCTCCTTAAATTTTACTTTCTTATGAAACCATTCTAACATGCAATTTTCATAATTGAGTCTACCCCAAGTGTCCCGAGAGTTTAGCAATCTGCGAAATTCCTTCCATACAAAGATGAAGAAATTACAATGGCATAAAATATGAGAAACAATTTGACTGTCAGATTTGCAAAAAATACAAACACCAGGTCTGCAGAAACCTCTTTTCATGAGGTTATCCCAAGTCAATATCTTATTCTGAAGACTAATCCATAAGAAACATTTGATTTTCATAGGAATTCTCCATTTCCATAGTCTCTTGACCCACCATTTTGGAATACCAACAAAACCCTGAGCCAATATAACATGATAAGTTGTTTTTGCCGTCACTAAGCCTTCCTTTATGTTCTTGTCCCAAACCAAAGTGTCCTCATCATCCGATAGGATAACACCAACATGATACAACATCATTACATAGTTGTTTCATTCCTCATATACTTCGATTGATAAGTGCAAATCAGAAGCAGATAACCAATAAACACCAACAGCATCCCTGCTCTCATAGATCTTAGCTAAAAGCAATATATTTTGCTTATGGAGTTCAACAATTAAATGAGCAGACAATTTCAAGGCGTCAAATGATCCAACAAAGGGATCGATTCCAATAAAGACTTGAGTACCACAACCAACTTTCCAACTCAAGGAATTGCTAATAGTGGGAAAGGTTTTCAAGAAACCACACCAAATTATAAATGCATTTGAACCAGGGTATTTTTTAAGGATTATAAAAGTATACTTAAGTATAGTAGTCTAGGCAATTATTTTGGATTGAGAAAACATATATATAGGTTGGTAGGCGAATATTAAATATGAAACCTACAATTTACTCCTGAAACTAGTGAATTTTGGCGAATATTATGATAAAAAAACATATTTTATGTAAATATAGGCAATATTAGAGACTAAAAATGACCAAAAAGCGAATTTATTTTTTGAAAAAATGTCCCGAAAATAGCCAATTAGCGAAATTTCGCCCCTAAAAATTTCCCTGATTTGAACAACTCTTCACAGGATCTCGAATCCATAGAATTGTTGAAAAGGACTTAATATATTTGGAATGGATAACTTTTCCCTGCATACCTCCTCCAAAAAGAAAATGCCACATACTCTTTACGCACAAGGCCTGGTTAAACCACACAAGGTTTTTATGCCCCCAACCACCCATCTTTTTAGGCAAAGAGATACTTTCCCTGGATACCAAATGAAATTTTGAAACATCTAGCCTGCTAGCCCAAATGAATTGAAATATTTTTCTTCTAATGCTAATAATAACCGCAGAAGGAATCACAGTAAAAGAAAACTAGTACATTGAAATACTTTAAAGAACTAAAGTAGCAAATGTAAGTCTTCCTCTAGTTGATAACCATATGAAGGACCACCTACAAATTCTTTTTCCCACTTTCTGAAAAATCATTACCAACTAATTCATAATATGAAATGTTAAACACCTTTCCTTAGGAAAGGGTTCCTATGCTAGTAAAACTAAAAGCTGAAATATAACTTAATAAAAACAATAAGGAAGAAAAATAATTAAATTTCATGAATATCCATTATGTTGATGAATTTTAAGAGTATGATATTAACATAAATGTATTTTATTTTTAAATTTAATTATTACATATTATAAGGATTTTTATAATTTTATATTACTGTATATATTTTAACAATATATATTTTGTTAAAAATGAAATTGGTTTTTAATATTCAGTAAACTATCAAGAGGAAGTGCTCATCAGATGGTCCCGTAGCTCAGTTGGTTAGAGCATTGGTCTTATGTCATACATAAGAGCAAGCCGAAGGTCGCGGGTTCGAGCCCCGCCGGGACCAACTGCTAATTCCTTGAATTCTCTTAGGAATGATTGTTCAATTTTGTTATCCCCGAATCACGGTCCTGAGTTTTTCTGAACGATTCTGTTTATCGCTGGCTCACGGCCGCGAAAGCAAATAAACATTTGTCAGTTTATCTAATCATATTTTCTTTGGAATTTCTAGACTACTTATCTGCCACATCAGTGTTTATGGCCTGAACAAAGCGATGGAAATTATACTATTAAACCTACTCTGCCCATTTAGTTCCGGCTACTTTTAAGTCATCTATATTCATTCTGCTTAGTCTTGAATGTGAATATTTTGCATCATATGTTTTAATACGTGGGAAGAAAGTAGTTTTGTGTAAACTATAGCTACATGATTTCCAATTAATGTATTTGATTTCCAACAGTTATATGATTTCCAAATTAATGTATTTGATTTTGAATTTAATGTATTTGAGATGTTGTCATATAAAGTGACGTTTTTATTATAAAAAAAAAGTAATTAAAAAAATTCATATCATCTCATAAAATAAAAAAATTATGAAAAATAATTTAAAAAAATCTATGTCGTCTATAAAAAAAACTAAAAAATAAAATTTAAACCTTGATCTATTGAGAAAGAGAGGAATCAACTTTCTTGTTGTAAAAAAAATATTATAAAAATAAAAAAAATTATACCATAAGAAATTGGATCCCTCTACATGCTTGATAGATCCTAGTTTAAGATGGATCTATATTGGTTATAGAACAACTATCTTCTAACATTTTTCTGTTAAAATTTATATTGTCATTTTTGTAATATTTGATCTCTCTAGACACTTAGAGATCTCAATTAAGATGGAATTATAACAACCATAACATATGACTATAGATGCACCTTGATACTCTATGTGCAATGCTCATGATATACAAACTCATTGGCTACAAACAACAATTAAAAAAATTGCTAATGAGATTTTATTTGTGATTTTATTGAGTCAACATACAAGGATAAATGTTACAATCTCTCTAACATGGAGTTGTAAAATTCAATATGGATCTATTTCTTATTTGTATTTATTTTTGTTCAATTAAATACATGTCTTTTTTTAATCTTAATTGTGAATCTAGATCAAATACTTTTTTATATTCTTTTTTTAATGAGCCAACATGCATTATAGACATGACATATCTCACAGATCTGCATTGTTGAAAGTGCTTCTGCATAAAGATCCATCGTAACTACAGATCTATCATGGGTAGCAAGCAATATTCCACTAAGTTTGTGGGGCCCAAGAGAGGAGTGGCTTAGATAAAAGTTTCCCTTGAATTTTAGGAAACTTCAAAGGAATCTCTGGGTGTTCAATATAGGGGAGCTTGCCATAGATATTACAAAATTTATATTAGAATACATAAAAACTGAAACATTAAAGACTTTAATTTTATAATCTAAACATTAATATAAGTTTACAACATACATTAAATGAAATAAAATGAAATACAACCATACATAAACTATAACTAATAAAACAAAATCGAAAATACGATCATATTGAATAAAATCGAGGTTATTCAATGAAATCAAGGTCAAAGAGAAAGAAAATAGTAAACGTAGTGGCCCTTTATCATTTAATTGCTTTTGCATTGCAGCTGTGTTTTCTCTTCCATAAGCCTTAAATAATTAGAATATTAAATGGCCTTCCTTTTGTGCCAAAGGCCAGAGTGGCTTTATTGGAATCTTAAATGGGTAGAGGCACTGAGGAATTGCTCGGTAGGAACATGCATAGGCTTTCTGTCCACCGTGAACTTTTTACATGACAGCAACTCGGTGACGAAACTTACTAACGTCCACGCACATGACATCACACCTAACACTATAACAAACGTTCAAAGTAGCTTACATTGGAAGTTAAGTTTCTGTTAAAACATGGGAAAAGGCAAGAAAAGTCTGTGTCTAAACATTGGAAAAGGAAAAAAAGAAACGTGAAATTAATCTGTTAATACGCGATCGTAATCCGGGCACGGCTCAAACGTGCTTCATAACCAGACAATGGAAAACACGCCATACGTGACTAACGGCGTTGATGTCTCTTTCGCTTTAATTGTCGTTGGGCATGGTGTGAAAACGTCCACATGACTTTCAAGTTGGACAGCCCATAACAAAATGCATCGCCAGCGTATATTCCTTTCCAACGGAGACTTTATAAACTCTAGAGGCGCTGCAGCTCCAGTTCCATGAGCAGAACGCATCAAAGAAAAAAATCACATAATTTCCTCCTTTTATTGAATTGTGAAAGAATGGGGATTGAACTCGAGACGAGGATAGCCGAGGAGGGATGGGTGAGGGGTGCCATTGTTGGGGCCGGAGCTTCTGGGACAGTCAGCCTCGCTATGAGCAAGTCTGATGGCCAACTCTTTGCAGTCAAATCCGCAGCCGGTTTTAGTTTGGCATTGGATAATGAGTACCAGATTTTACAGTGTATGGATTCTCCATACATTGTTCGCTGCCTCGGGCGCGGTTTTAGCGTCGAGAACGGTGCAGAGGTGCATAATTTGTTCATGGAATACATGCCAGGTGGCAGTGTAGCGGATCTGCTGACTAATTTCGGAGGGCGGTTGGACGAATCCGTGATCAGAGCTTACACTCGTAGCATCCTGCGTGGAATCCATTACCTTCACAGGCAGGGAATTGTGCACTGTGATATCAAAGGGAAGAATATTCTTGTGGGTGCCAAGGGTGTGAAGCTCGCTGACTTTGGCTCTGCCAAGAGGATTGGTGATGATGAGCAGGGCCAGGATGCCCTGAAACCGAGGGGAACTCTTCTGTGGATGGCTCCAGAGGTGGTAAACCAGGTGGAGCAGGGGCCTGCTTCTGATATTTGGTCTCTCGGCTGCACTGTGCTGGAGATGGCCACGGGCAGGCATCCATGGAGACAAGTTTCCAATCCCCTCGCCGCAATGTATCGGATTGGATGCACAGAGGAGCTGCCTGAATTGCCTGTATCGCTTTCACTTCAGATCCAGGATTTCCTAGAGAAATGCTTTCGAAGAGATCCCAAGAAGAGGTGGACCAGTGCAGAGCTGTTGAACCATCCTTTCCTAAATGAGGACTGCTCTACCATGGGGAAAGAGAAGGTTGTTACTGGACCGAGGTCCCCAATCAGTAATTTGGATTTTGGGAATCGAGTATGGGATTCCTGCTCTTCTCAGTCTAGTCCCATTCTGTCACTCAGTATCCTGAGCCCAGCTGGGGAATGCAATGCAGAGACCTCTAGTAACAAGTCAATTGAGCAATGCCCAAGGCCCTCTCCCAGGGACAGAGTAATGGCACTGGCTTCAGCTTGTAAATTTGAAGATGTTGCTAATAGGCCTAATTGGTCTGCAAACCCCTCTGGTCAGTGGATTACTGTGAGATCTTCCAGAGATAAGTCTCCAACTTCAGATTCTCCTCTGTCAAAATCTGACTGTCGTAGAGGGTCCTTCAGCCAGGATCTTTCTTCAAGCTTAGAAGCCAGCAATTGGAAAGAGTTGCAGCCAAGAGGCAAACAAGATGATTTCTCAGAGTCCACGGTCTCTGCAACACAGGTTCAACATGATTCATCTTCCAGCACTTGTGCTGAGACTCTGCAAGGCAATTTGCTTTCCGTGTTAGGTGAAGCTTGGGAATCGTGTGGAAATTCATCTCAGAGCATTCCTGGCATCCACAACATATTGAGACTAAGAGAGATGTTTGATGATAAGTGCTCCTCTATCCCTAAGGCTGGAGCAGCTTGCTGCCCTTGTAGTAGTAGTATGTGCATTAGCCAATTTTGTCATACAAGCATGACAAAGCTACAATTGTACATTAACTACATGGCAAATATATTTTTATGTAGATTTGATTCAAAATTAATTTCAATTGATTTTATTTGGCCACATAAATGATTTGATTTCTGGGTTGGAGATTTCACTTGCATTACTGTGCTTTCCCTTGAAAAAACAAATTGCCCTGTATATCATATATCTCAACAGGAAGAATGAAGCACCACATATATATCATGATACTGGATTTTGATTTTGAAACATAATGTCACACCATTAAGCACCAATTTTCTCACTGTTTCTCACTGTGAGGTCCTCACTTCAGGAGCATATCCACCAAGGATAGGCTGGAGATAAAGCAAGTGCTCCAACTTACAGATAGATCACAGATCATGTGCCATTGGATTATTTTTATGGTTTCAGAGTGAATTTTACTAACTAAAAAAATCAAAGGCCAGAGAATTTTTATCACACGAATACCTTTCGCTGAGTGCCTCTTTTTCTTCATAAATAAGTCCTTAAATTCATTTCTTTGTATTGGGTTTCTAGTCTTGTCATTTGGCTTATTAAGGACAGGCTTAAAATAAGTAACAATTCCAATTTCTCTTTTCCCTTCAGGTTTTTGTTTGTGGTTTCTGATCGAGGTTTCTCAATATAAACCCAGCTTTCATAAATTCCTTAAACCGAATGTTAAATGGATTTGAAATAAATGTTAGCCCAAAGCCTATATATAGTTAGGGGATTCCAGAAAAGATAAACATTTAATTATACCATTTAAAAAAAATTTACAGCATTAAAAAATTTGAACATTTTTAAAGGGATTTATGTAGCTTATCAAAAGAGCATGAGATTCTATGTTAAAATCAATGCGTTCTCTCATGTTTAAAAGCAAAGTAGGGCTGCCATTATACCTTTCTTCTCCATGTAAGCTTCCATGACTTTAAATCTGTTTTCCTTTTGGTGACACTAGAATATAGGAATATACGCCCATTAGTGGAATTGCATTCATTATATGGTATACAATAAGAATACGTTATGCAACTTGCATTGAATGTAAATCTAACAATACCAAGCATACTCACTTTGTTGTATTGTTGTCTACCACAATTTGCATCCATGTATTCAACTCTGGTTGTGTGACAAGTACCTATTTTAAAATGTAAATAATAATCAATATGCACTTGAGAGTGGAGTAATAAATGATGTATAAGTTATTAAGTACATTTTTCCTTGGAAAGTTATTAAGTACATATTAAGTGCATATTTATTACTATATTATTATTATGTATAGATTATTACTAATATTTTAAAATAGATACTTATTACACAACCAACTTTGAATACATAGATGCAAATTGTGGTAGACATTAATACAATAAAACTAGTATGCTTTGTACTATTAAATTTGCATTCAATGTAAGGGCGCAGTATAAGTGCTAACCAAAACGCCCTCGACTCGTTGGAATTCAACAGAACAATTGTTGTTGAAATCGCAATTTGGAGTGCTTAAATTGTAATTTTGACGATCTGGGTCGTTTTAAAATCAGGCATTTAGTCTAGGACAGGCAAATACGATTGTTGAAATTGCAAAATTGTGGAAATAGCAATTTCTAGGAACAATTTTGACCGGTTTTTATTAAAAATTTGTCGGAAAAGAGGGGCGTTTTAGTTGTCTTTTATCCTACTTGCAATGTAAGTTGCATTAAATGTTCTCATTATATACCATCTAATGAATGCAAATCTACTAAATTTAACGGTCTACATCTCATCCTATATAACATTTATTACTTTGTTGATGGGTGTATTATGTTTGTCAATTCCAATTAGGATAAACTTAGCCAACATGCACATGTGCCATTATGGTAAGGTCATACATAGAACTCAATTGAATGGAGTTGCTTCTCCACAGTCGATCAGGGTATCACCCTTCAATGAAGGAAGTCCTCAATGGGACTTTGAAAAGTGAGGTCGATATTGACTAAAGATACAAGGTGTATCCTAACATCTAACTAGATCGCTCCATTTCTGGTGAACATTTTCAGGGAGTATTCAACCCAAATCCAGTGGTTGAAATTGCAATAATCCCAATGTTGCAACTTGGGCATTTCAAAACTACAAACTATGTTAGTGTATGTAGACAACGATTAAACTTACATAGGCTTAGCCGCGAGGTATGCCTTATCTTCCAAGTTGTATGCCTTGTTTGCCTAGTTGATATACCAATGAATTATGATTTGGGCCTCTCTCAATTTGTTATAAATGTGGGTGATCCTATTGTATTTCAAATAAAACAATACATAGATTTGATATTTATCTGTTGTTAAATTATCTTTGTATGGAGACTAAGTTCTTTTATGATCCATGTTTAAACCGGATCCATGATCCATGATCCATGGGCACTTCCTACCTTGCTTTTTTTTGTGAGCATATTTTTTTCTTTGGCCCGTAGTGCTTGTTGTCAAACCTCTCGATATCACCCACGACAAACATTTATTTTGGCAATCATTTTTTTGTGAAGAGTTGTGGCTCAAATATAAACACCATGCACTTCAAATATTTTTCCAGTCCATCTGAAGTGTTATCTTTTCCAGATATGTGGTTTTTCTTCCTCAAATCATGTGCACCTTGTTTCCTAGTGTTCCCTTACTTGTGGATCTTTCTTTGGCCACAATCTATGTCCCCCATTGTTCTAGGTTATCGCCTCCACTCAGAGCTAGGTCACATACTTGTTAAATATTTGCAGTTGCAATCACACTTAGATCATAGCATGTCCGACACACCTCCTTAGAGAAAATTGAAGGCATGGTAAACCTACCATAATTGTGGCATTTGGAGGACCTAGTTGCTCATTTGGAAACCAACAAAAAATCTTGTAGATCGTGACTTCTCAAATGGATCTTTATCGGATTGTTCCTTGCATGATTTTGCAGGTAATTTTTTCAATCTTCAATAAATTGTATGGTAGTGCTCCTTCCACATGCCTCAATTAAGTGTACAATGTGAACAAATTGTGTGGTAATGCTCCTTCAATGTGCCTCTCTTTAGTGTACACTCAGATTAGATTGTTCGCAAGTGTGTATGTTGGTTGCACATTTGTGGTGGTGCTAATCACATTTATTTTTAACATATATGTGTGTGTGTCCAACTCCTTTTGCTACCACGTGCCTCCTTCAGATCACATCAGTGCATGATCTCTCCCACCAAGAAAATCATGGCCCTCTAATCATTTGATGTTTGTGTCTCTCAAGGTTGTGGAGCATTTGTTGGATTCAAATTGTGTCCATCTAGATCTGTGCTCACAAGTGGTAGCAGATATCTAACCATGCAATTTGGATTCATATTCCTGATGGGTTGTACTTGAAGAAATTATATCCCTAGCCTGCATAGTCATTTCACAAACATTGTAGATACATTATTTATGTTTCTTTATTTTATTTTTTTATTTATGAAAACAACCTTTCATGCCTTGTAATTTATCAAACATGTTTTTATTTTCTTTGCATGTGTCTTCAAATGTCGACTATTATGTTGGCTTCACTGACAAGTGACAAGTCATTGGTCAAAGAATCCTACATCTTCCACTTTGGATATTTATACCCTGATGCGTATGCTTTTCTACACTAGTGGCTATGAGATTTAAACATATAGATCTAGGCACATAAACTAAAGAGATATACAATGAAAATCAAATAAGAAAGCAACTAATCATGTAAAAAATAATTTAACATATATCATTACACAAAAACTAGAAGCAGATAGGAAGAAAAGAATAATGTATTTCATTAACTTGAATGCATGGAGGTGGAAAATATTTAAAGGAAGGCAATTCAAATTAGGTCAAGAGGGAACTCGAATTGCTCATCCAGTGTAAGAGAGTCTAGTCAGGCTTAACTAAAGCAAAGAACCCTTAGTTAGGCATGATTACTGTCCTTAATTGATTTACACTAACTCATTACTTCACAACCATTAGTTCTGACTGAACGAGGCTTAGTTCACTGATTGAATGAACATGCAAAACCCTAAAATCACTCAAGAATGGTGGAATTGTCTCATAATAGCTAAAGAAAGAGGTGCGTGGAGTCCCTGAACAGTGGAGTAAACTCCCCAGATTCACTCCATAACTCAAACTTGCAACGTGGGACCCTAAAATAAAGGAAAATAAGTCCTTATTGAAGGAATTCGTCCTCATATTCCAAAATAGACTTCATGAGTTCTAAAAAGGGAAAATAAGGTAGTTTAGGACCCTTTGAGTTTAGAAGTAATCTCTAGAGTGACTTGGGTGGTCATTATGAGTGAGATTTGGCCCAGTGGAGTCATGAAGTCAAGGTCTAGGTTACTAGGTAGGAGAGTTATGCAATGGAGAAGGTATTTTTCTCCAACACCCCCCATAAGCCTGAATAGGTGAAATAAATAAAAATGAAAATGGGTATCAGAAATTTGCAGCCATATTAGGTAACCATGCACAAAAAAATATCTGTAAACTGGGAAAGTGGAAAAAATCCCAATGGGAAACCCATCCCCATAAAATAGAATGTGAAAAGAAGAATTTAAGGAGCTTGAACAGAAAATGCCTTTACTCTGAAAGAAGCTCTCAACTGGGTGAGCTGCTGCTCGGTAAAGGGCTTTGCGAAGATCCCTGTAAACCTTTGTGAAATCCTCCTTCTTTTGAAGTGCATGCCATCCCATTCACAAGATCTAATTACTACTTTGAAGTGATTGAATGGTGGTTCTTGACCACTGCTTGCCTCGAATGGAGGAAATCCCTTGAATATTTTGTGTAGAACTTAGTGAATTGTAGGAGCAAAGGCTGTAGATATGGAGAATGAGAAGACATTATTATTACACCTAAATATTCCCATCATAATACTCAGTGTAAACATCCCTGAAGTTCCTTTGACTAAGTTTTTAACTTGGAAGAGATGTTTATCTATTTCTATTGGGTTTAGTGAGGTCGTCGTAGGTCACCTTTGTACAACCTGCGACATCGCAGGTCACCCTCATATAGCCTGCGACAATGTCAATTAAATGGATAAAAGAGAATCTTTGATCCCATTCTCAAAGGTGTGTGATGTGGATCTCTATCCCTAACTTATAGGGGAGCTGGAATTTGGTTCCCTAGCCCTTTGGGAGGATCTCTTAACCCTCTCCCACTATATCTCAACCTACCCTATCCTCTTAGTCCTATATATATGAGGCTCATTCCCATTCCAAAGGGTGGAAGTCTATAGTACTTGCATGCTGGTGAAATTAGCTTAGGAGATCTCTACTCATCTCTTGGGAAACCTATACTTCCTTTGGAGGTTTTGGCATTGGCTTGTCGGAGGAGGATTGCGACGTTAAGCTTTGGTTGTAATCATCACTCTTTGTACTTCTCTTCTTTAATACAGTAATATAAACGCTTTCCACCAAACGTTGTCATGTTAATGATGTTTTGTGTAGTTTACCTGCTTAACTATTTACTTAGATCTGTTACTGTTTAGATGCATTTTACTTGCTTATATTGTTCTGTATGACTTGACAGGTTTTGCAGCTGAGATCTAAAGACCGTGGAGCTTGGAACAACATTGAGGAGAAAGATCTACAATCTAGAGGTAAGGCATCTAATCACTTGATCTTTAACTAGATCTAGGAACGTTGTTTCATATTCTGTCTCACTTGTTCTAGACTTATGTTGAGCTAGGGAGATCACGCCTTAAGTCCACTTTCGGTAGATTGTCCGGTAACAAGTTTGGCGACCATACTGGGGAATATTACGTGCATTGTTGTTTGAAGTTTTTCAGTTTGAAAGTATTTTTCTATTATTTCTTTATGAGCCATTTCTTTTGCCTCCTTAGCCATTTCACCACCAAATCTTCTCTTTGAAGAGTCTGTTGAATTCCTTTAGGTATGTGTGTTTGATTATCAAGCCTTTTGGTTGATCATATTGGGATATCTTTGTCATCCTTGCATATGGATCTCACCCATCGCACCGGGGTAATATATCCAGAGCGACGTTCCCCAGTCAGGCGCAGTATGTTTCCTTGCAACCTGCGACGCTGTCGCACTTCACAAGTTGACATCCTGCGATGTTGTTGCACTTCACAGGTTGACATCCTACGACGCTGTCACAGTTCACCTATTCCCCTCCTGCAACAGTCGCTCTGCATCTGACCAGAGACTGCGATGAGTAGTCTAGTTTTTGTGCTTGGTTCTTCTCCTCATCAACCTTTGATTTTGGTTTTCCTTACAGACCCCCTCTGCATTGTATCTTCCTGTCAGAGACCTTTTTGATGTTACATTGCTATTGTTTGGTTTTGTTTGGTTTGGTTCATAGTGGTTTTGGGTTCTGTTTTGGACAAGTTTGAGTTCCGGTAGTGGTAATCACTTTGGTCTCCCCCACCTTCATCCACTTGACCTTGCATTCCCTCCTCTCCTCACTTGATCTGATCTTTGCATTGGGTCCGATCCCAGACCTCTCTCGCACATGTTATTTAGCTTTGATTGCATTTGGTTGCTTGTTGAGTGTCTTGAGTGCTCTATTTCTTACGAGTGCTTATCATTTTCTTGAGAATTTCTGAGTCTTTGGAGTGCTGCAAATAATATCTCTTTTCAGCCACTCACGCTTAAAAACATTATTGTTATCAAGTTGTAATCTTGGCATATCATTGAAAAATTCAAAGTGCATCATTTTTACCGTTTTCAAGTGCATTTGAAAATTGTTGTGGAAATTGGTTCATGCATTGGAATTTATCATTCATTAGTCTTTTGGAAAGTTTGAAAAGAAAAGTTAATCATTTGTGCTTTTCGGGAATTATGAGCCATTCATTTTCTTGAAAAATTCGAGTGAGATCAAGTCTTTGCAAAAAGTGATTCTGTGCTTGAAAACTTATATGCATCTTTGGTTTTTTATGTTTTTAAGCTATCATAGTGAAATTGGAAAAGTTAGTGTGCTCTAGATAGAAATTCTTCTTTTCATCACTTAGTTTCATTTTCGATTCGAAAAGACAAAAAGAAAATTTTTAGATTTGGTTTTTGATGCTTGTTGATTTTTGTGTTTTGCTTGGAAAAACGGAAAAAACGAAAAAAGAGCATTTTCATTATCAAATTTGGTAGATTTGGGATTGTGTTGCATTTGGTTGTTTTGGTAAAACCACTTGGAAAAAGATTTCTCCTTCCCGTAAATAGAGTTCATCAAAAGAAGAAGTACATTTTTTCATGTAGTTAAGGCTTGCATCATGTTTACATTTATGTACTCACCTCATGCATTCACCTAACCGTCCAGATAAAATTAACAGTAGAACTAGGGTAAAATTTTTAGTAAATTGTGTGTTAATTTAGAGACGTGTTCCGGCGTCGTAAAACGTGGTAGTTGTCTTTACTTGCCAGCACTATATTCCGGGGGTATTGTAGTCTTACACGTACCAACCGGTATATTGAAGCTCTTTCATGTACCAACTAGGTATATCGAAGGCTCTTTCACGTACCTTAGGGTATATTGAAAGGCACTTCACGTACTTGGCGTATATAGAAAGGTGTTTCACGTACTTGGTAGTATATAGGAAGGTCTCGTGCCGTACGGTTGTGCATTAGACAACACCACTACGGATTTGAGATCCCACGTACCTTGAGTATATCGGGAGACACCATTAGGATTCTTGAAACCAACTGAGCTATCCATTTGGCGGTCTTGGCAGAGTAATGCACCGAGAACAGCACTCGGGGAGATTACTACGCACGTGCCATCCATGTAGTCGGGTATTTAGGCAAGGGTATGGTCCCAATCCTCCTTGTCGTGTTTTACTGTTGGACCCTATGGTATATAGCGAGTTGTGAAGCCTTGACAATCCCGTGAGGTTCCAGAATTTTGAATCCACACCTATCACATAAGTTTGCTTGTGGCCTTAGTTTGTGTAGGTTTTTCTGGACTGCTTTTCTTTTTTGTAGATTGCCCTAGGAGAAACTCTGTTTCAGTCACTCTAGTTGACTTTCCTTGGAGAAGGTCCTGCAGAATTTTGAACTTGCCACCCGAATATCCCCTTAACTAGGAGGTAATTTCGAAGGTAAGAATGGACCCACACGCCATGGACGTGTCACCTGAAGTAGAAAACCCTACTCTAAATATTGGAGCACACATGTTCCCTCCAGATTCACCTACCTCCAACCCCCCACAGGGTGAAGAGGCGCAAACTTCCACTTCACAAGACTCACCTCCCATTTTACCGGGAGAGCCTGGATCGGTGGAATGGTTAAATCCACCCTAGGACGACCCTGTATCAGCTGTTGGTCCAGCTGCAGCTTTTTGGACATCATCTCTAAGCCACCTAGTGGCTCATTTTTCCATTGCATCCCCACCCAGTTGGGCTACTCCTGACGACCCTCTAGCACCTTATCGTGAACAGTTGACTTGATTACGTGCTATGGGTGAGGAGTTTCGAAGAAAAAGTATTTTACAAAGGGTTGAAGACCCGACGTTACCTCCTTATCAGCCACTCCCGAGTCGATTTTGATCTTTTGACTCACCAGAATCACCCACCCAACACGTGACCACTTCTGAATCTGGTCAACCCTCACTTCCTGCACATACACCCCTTAGACAGGAGACCAGTTCTATACCTCCAACGACTCAACTTGGTGAAGGACAACAGTCCAACACACATGTTACTACCATGGTTACATTACCCACTCCTCCCCCACCACAAAATTTGCGGGGAGGATACTCTTTACCCCCTACCTTCCTTACGGGTAATGTTAATCCTGCAGTAGATAATCAACAACCCGTGTTGGGTCAACCTTTGATTAATGGTCAGCAAGTTGTTGCTGGGGGGAAACCCCCGTCTCCTCACCATAATACTGGAGGAGGAGTTCCCATTGGTCCTTCCGTCGAAAATTCCCTACTTGCCGGACCTTCCACCACGAGATTATCCCATGTTGGGGACCATCCAATGTAATTCAACCACCATGGAGTCAAGCATATCCAAGTTATCTTAACCCTGTGTCGGGACAACTCAATCCCAGAAACACACTCTACGGGATACCTTTTCCCAGAAATACATACACTCTATGGGGGCAGCAAAATGTTTTACAACATGGACCCCCACCTACAATCCATCACGTCCCACCACCCCCGTTTGGTCCACCCCCACCTCCCGTCGGAGGCGACGGACCTCTACCTTCTGGCGAAGGGCCACCTCATTCTAGAAACCATGGCCCACCCCCCTTGATAGCGGAGGTGGAGGCCCTCCCCCTTCAGGTGGAGGCCCTCCCCCTTCAGGCGGAGGCAGAGGGACACGCCCCCGGTGGTTGCGGACCCCCACCTTATGGTGAAGGACCATCCCATCCTGGCGGTTGTGGTGGAGGATCATCCCATCCTGGCGGCGGTGGTGGAGGACCATCCCATCCTGGTGTTGGTGGTGGAGGACCATCCCATCCTGGCGACGGTGGTGGAGGACCATCCCATCCTGGTGGTGGTGGTGGAGGACCATCATATCCTGGTGGAGGTGGTAGAGAAGGCCCTTACCCTTCCGGCAGTGGCGGTGGCAGTCCACATTATCCCGGTGGAGGCAGTGGAGATCCATCCTATCCCGGCGGCGGCAAACCCCCACCATTTGGAGGCAGCCCACCCCCTCCTGGCGGTGGAAGCAAACACCCACCTTATGGTAACGGACCACCTTATTATGGTAACTGACCACCTTATTATGGCGGCGGACCTACATATGGTCCGGGAAACACACCCCTTTACAGTTAGTTTCCTCCGGGGACACCCTACAACCAGTCGATGCAAGGTCCCACTGGTCCATACATGCCATACCAGTACTATCAGTACCCGCAGACGAACCAATAGCTTCCCTTTTTGGCTACGTTGGACTTACCCGACCTGTCTCATCTGACCAATGACCCCATCTTCCACAGACATAATTGGCCACCCATTCCGGTGAAACTACCATCAGATATTCCCAAATTTGATGGAAAGCCTGGTGAGGATCCAAAAAACCATGTGATGACATACCATTTATGGTGTTCATCCAACTCCTTGACGGACGACTCGATCCATCTTAGGGTATTTCAACGGACTCTCACCGGCCCAGCTGCCAAGTGGTATATTGAACTACCACCCAATTCTTTTCCTGATTTCCTCTCTCTTGCTATGTCATTTTGACCCACTTCCAGTTTCCCATTCACTATGAGACGAACTTATTGACCTCCCTTCGCCAGAACACTGCCACTCATATTTTAGATCATATTCATGAATGACGGCGAAGACGATGTCTTATTAAGGCTCATATTCCAGACCAACTCTTAGCTGAATGGTTCACAAAGTCACTTTTACATGTCGTAGCTCGAGACGTAGCTATGGGAGGGGTTGTCACTGAGGAACATGCTATTGCTCGTGCCCATTACTTAGACTTAGTCTACACTCAATCATGAAATTGTTCTTGATGCACCTAGCCCTACGTATGAGCCTGCGAAACCACCCAAGGGACCACAGGTCGATGGCATCATTGGTTCCCTTACCTCCCATCCTTCTACTCAAACTATTGGATCGTCGAACCCCCAGGGTTCTTCCCCATCCCCAACAGAGGATGGAAACAGCATCACCAAGTCACCCACTCATGCCTCCACCGAAGAGGTGAATTCTGTTCAATTAGCTTCATCTCAGAAATCTGGTGGTAAGAAGAAAAACAAAGGAAAACCTAAGAAACCTTCTAACCAGCAGGAGACCAAGCCCACCCCCGAAGACACCAAATAGAAGAGGAAGTTGAAGTATCCTTGTTTACTGTGCGGTGGTGACCATTTCTCCAAGGAATGTCCCCACCAAGACGAGGTTCAGAATTTTCTCAAAGGAAACTCTACTACTGCAGTTCTCAACGATCCCTTCCCCACTCAGAACCAGCAACTAATCACACACACCTCTCCTTCCTAAGGAGAGGCATCCTCCACTGCGCACGTTCTCATGATGCGTAGTGAGACCGTCAACTTGAACATACGTTCTCGTTCGTATGACTTCGTCCCTCAGAAGGAACCAGTTGGAAGTAATACTGAAAAAGCTTCCACTTCTATTCCCGACGTCACCGTACCACATGCTTCTCTCACCATTGAGAAGCCTTCTTTAGAGTCAGTGTTGCGTCCGCCTAAGAGCATGATTCGAAGAGTCATTTTCAATCCCAATGCTTGGGCAGCTCAAAACTACAATATTGTAGAGGACTTAGCACAAGCTCCTTGTGCTATGTCGACGCTAGAGGTCTTGCAAAACTGTCCTAACCAACGTGAGACTCTCCTCGCTGCCATCGACGCGGTTGATCCGGATTCTTCTAATACCATCATGTTCCGGCTGGAGTACTTTAAGCCAAGGCTTTCCCATCAGTTGGCATTTCAAGTTGCCACAAACATTTCGGGGAAGAAAATCCATCGTACCGTCTTGGACGAAGGTGCCTCTACCTCGTTCATGTCAATTTCGTGTTGGAGAGCCATTGACTCTCCCGAGTTGAACCGTTCTCCCACCACCTTGAAAGCATTCGACGGACGTGGCTTTCAACCTCATGGGTTGTTACAAGCCTTAGCAGTCGAGTTGGGGGGTAAGACCGCAACCATTAACATGGAAGTAGTCGCAACCCCTTTAGATTATAATCTCTTACTTAGTCATAATTGGTTTATGCCATGACTGCAGTCGCATCATCTGTCTTCCACATAGTACAATTCCCCCACCAAGGCCGAACTGTCACTGTCGACCAACTAGATTTATGTACACCTGACACTGTTACTCATCCGGGCGATAATGTTCCATTACTTGGACAATCTTCGTATCTATATGAGAGCGTGAGGGTCGGCCTCATAAAAGATTCATCTCTTATGGGTGTCTTTCCAACCTCGGATCCCCCTAATCATGTTGCCATGGTGAACATGATCTCCTCTAGGATTTCATCTGTCCCCAAATCTACCGATCAATGGCTTGTACCCGATGAAGCCACTACACACTTGATTGGAGACATCATGCCTCTTTCACCCACTGAAATCACTTATGAGGCTATCTAGTCATCACCAAAGGACCACCTAGACATGGCCTCTACCTCCTGTTCTCTACAGCAGACGTCATCCCTACCCGATCCTCTGCTCTGGACTTTTCATTCTAACAAGTCCATCATGGAAATCATGAGTGCGGATGACCCTTCGTGGGAAGACCTCCATCATCGATTGTCTTTTCTTCCCCCATTGGATATTATGGAGAATAGCATCACCACCATCTTTACACCGGATGTCCACCCTTGTCCTCAGTCCCTGATACTTACGTGTCAAATAGACTCTGAAGGAAACTTGGCCAACATTGAACCTACCATTTCGGTCGACATATCGGTTACTCCTGGTGTAGTGGAACACATTCGTTTAGGCCAGAAGTGTTCCCCTGAAGAGATTACAACGTTCACGGCCTTGTTTAAGCAATTTCGAGATGTGTTTGCTTGGACATACTAGGAGATGCCCGGGATAGCCCCCGTTATTGTTTCAAACGAGATTCAAACCTATCCTGATGCTAAACCAGTCTGGCAAAAGCTACGACCGGTACACCCTAGGAAAACTGCGGCAAATAAGGCAGAAATTGAAAAGCTCTTGAAGGCCAGTTTTATTTACCTTGTCCCGTTGATAGAATGGGTCTCAAATGTTGTCCCTATAGCTAAAAAATAGGGTACCATTCGTGTCTGCGTCGATTATCGGGATCTCAACAAGGCTTGTCCTAAGAACAATTACCCGACTCCCTTTATCGATCAGATCATAGACAATTGTGCCGAAAGTGTCATATTCTCGTTCATGGATGGATTTTCTGGTTACAACCAAATTGAGATCCACCCGGCTGATCAAAATAAGACAGCTTTCATCTGTCCTTGGGGCACGTTTGCTTATCGCAAGCTCCCTTTTGGGCTTAAAAATGCTGGGGCCACATTCCAGCGGTCCATGTCGTATCCCTTTCATGATGTGAAGGACTTTGTGGAATCTTATCTCGACGATCTACCTGCCCATTCAAGGCAGCGTCAGTACCACATTGATCATCTGACAGTCGTTTTCCTTAGATGCAGGCGATATAACATCCGCCTGAACCCTCACAAGTGTATCTTATGCATCAAGTCTGGATGCCTCCTCGGTTTTATCGTCTCGAAAGATGGGATCCGCATTGATCCCTTGAAGGTGGAAGCCATCGTCGCTCTCCCACCTCCCACTGACATTACGGAACTACAAAGCTTGCAAGGGAAGGAAACTTACTTATGGCATTTTATTTGTAATTTCGCGCAAAAGACGCAGGGTTATATGAGACTACTCAAGAAGGACATCCTGTTCATTTGGGACGATCAAGCGCAACAATCCTTCGATAGTCTCAAACATGCCATTACGCACACCTCTATGCTCCAACTGCCAAATTACTACAAGGATTATATCCTTTATATCGCTGATTCTACCACCACGATCGCCATGGTCTTGGTACAAGAGGAAAATAACGCCTAGGAGCATGTGATCTACTACCTAAGTAAGGGGCTTATGGACTCTGAAACTCGTTATTCACATGTTGAGAAGCTCGCTCTCGCGGCATTCATTGCCGTCCAAAAGTTTCGTCACTACATATTGCCCCGCACCACCACCATCATCACTGACTCAAACCCCATGTACCACGTTTTAACATGCCAAGTGCTTGTGGGAAAGTATTCATGCTGGATCGTGATACTTCAGGAGTTTGATCTCCTCTTCGAGAAGGCCAAGTCCAAGAAGTCGTTGGTGTTTTCCTAGCTCATCTGCGATCTTCCCCATGTTGATGTAGGATCTAAGTCCAATGATTCTCTTCCGGACGAATCATTGTTCCTTATCAGCACGTCTGACCCATGGTATGGGGATACTACCTTATATCTCCAGACCCAATGTTTCAATCCCCAATTGTCTCGTGACGATCACCGTCGAATATGCTACCATGCAAAGTATTACCTGATCATCAGTAATACCTTGTACCGTCGCGGCATTTATTCTATTCTTCGACGTTGTCTGACACATGAGGAGGCTGAACATGTCCTGAATGACTTCCACGCTGGGGCTTGTGGCAGTCATCTCTCTGGGATTGCTACAGCCCAGAATATACTGCGCGCGGGATATTATTGGCCATCTATCTTCAAAGATTATATTGAGGCCATTAAAAAATGTCCCCCATGCCAGCATTTTCAAACGAAAAAGCGCACCCAGCCAGCCCCGTTACACCTGGTTATTGCCATCGGCCCCTTCGCCAAATGGGGCATTGACTTCATGCACTGTAAGCCTACCTCGGCCGAGGGGCATGGTTACATCATACTAGCCGTGGATTACTTTACAAAGTGGGCCGAGGCTATGCCTACATACACATACAACGGCAAAACCGCCACACTCTTCATGTTCAATCATGTTATCTCACGGTTCGGAGTCCAACAAGCCATAGTCACCGACCATGGATCTCACTTTCATAACCATATGGTCGATGAGCTCAGTGCCATATTGGGTTTTCATCATGAAAACTCAACACCTTACTACCCGTAGTCCAATGGACAAGTAGAGGCCATTAACAAGGTCTTGAAAACCATGATTCAGCGCATGGTGGGTACGCATAAGTCCAACTGGCACAACGTGCTCTTTTCCACACTATGGGCATACCGGACCTCCGCTAAGACTACCAACGGATTTACACCATTCCAGTTAGTTTACGAATTGGAGGCAATCCTACCAATTGAGTGCGATATTCCATCGCTCAAACTCGCAGTCGAACTTCTTCCGAACACCACTACCAAGGAAGAACATTTCCTTTACCTTGCAAAGCTTGACGAGACCCGCCGTGATGCTGCTCTTTCCAACGAGGCACATAAGAAGCGCATCAAGGCACAGTACGATAGGTCAGTCCAACCCCACGTCTTTAATGAATGTGATTTGGTCCTCACATACGACCAAAGGCACGATAAGCTGGGGACAGGTAAGTTCGAGTCCATGTGGCACAGACCGTACATAGTGAAACGTGTTTTGGAAAAAGGAGTCTATGAACTAGAGGACTACGATGGGATATCTTTGGGTGATACTGCAACGGGCTCTACCTGAGAAGTACTATGCCTGAGTCTTTCACGTATATACATCTTGTATATACTGCACATGGCGTGTGTGTTTTGTGTGGTGTGACGCTTTTATTTTAGTGTGTCTAGGTCTTGTTTTGTTTCTTATACCATGCTTTGTCTGCATGTGCAGATGGTAACTTGCTACGGATTCGCAGACGGCGCCATCTAGCATACTCGTAACCTTGCTTTGGCAGCCTGGGTACTCTATTCTCCCACTAGGGAGCTTATCAGCTCAGGAGGAATGTGTCTAGGTTTTGCAACCAACAATGTTGTAGAATATCAGGCAGTCATTGGAACCCTAACCGACGCTCTTTCCTTGGGTATGGACCACGTTGTTATATATTTGGATTCGCAACTGGTGGTCTCTCATCTTAAACAGATCTACTCTATCCACGACCCTACCCTACTCCGTCTCTTTAGACGAGTCCGTCTTATGGAAAGGTCCTTTGAATCTATTCAATACCTGCACATTCCACGAGACAAGAACACAGTTGTCGACTCTATGGCCAATTTCATTCTAGATTGGTACATTTCACACACATAACATATTCATAAAATATAAAAGCATTCATAACATGTGAATCATCCATTGTATAAGCAAGCACATAAACAAGATCACATAAATCATCCATAGAACACATAATGTATAAATCCACCAAAATGTTTGTATATATATATAAGTCACAATGGTAGTGTTGATACAAAATCTGAACTCTACAAAATCTAAAGCTCATATTCTTTCAGTACATGCATAAGTAGGACGTGAGCATAAGGCTTAGGTCACCTAGCCCTAGATCCTGAAGCTCTCGACTGCTGCCCATGAAAGCAGACCATGGCCCTTGCCACTTTGGCCATCAACATTCCAAAACGGTCAAACACCATGACAATGTACTTCTAGTAGCTTCAGGGTAGATCACAAACACCCGACTCTGGGATATCCAGGGTCAACCTCTGGAGGTTCTCATATGCCTCCTCGATAGCATCTCGCACTGCGGCACCCAAGACCGACACCTCTCCTCTCCTCGCTATGAGAGAGACCCCAACTCATCGATACGGACCGACATCTGCACACAACACTGATTTATCAGCACTACTACAAAAAATCATAAAACATATGAAATGAAAAACACATAAAGTTGTTATTCTTACCTATGTCACCCCATTGTGCTCCCTCGGGGGGCACTAGGTCGGGATCACCTCTGAAGTCTGTCCTGCTGTAAGGGTAATATTCAATCATGAGGAGTTGTCCCTCCAGCCAAGTAAAGAACTTGATTCCATAACCTATGATGGGATCCTCGCCACCATGGCGGGCCATCACTTCAGCCCATCGTGTCATATGCAGATCCCTGGCATCTCGGTCATCTAAGTCCACCTTTGGACGCAGATGAGGTACTCGCTCCAGTAGAAAGGATATCACCATGAACCCATATCCAAACTGTTTCAGTGCCCTGCACCGACATTTGGTAAGCTAACCCCAGAGGTTGGCAAGGATTCCCTCGCACCAGTTGGATACCTGAGGAGCCATACACTCCTCCGCATACAACAACTGGGTCTTGCTCACGAGGTGAGAAAAATGACTCCCCGCCACCCTCACCAGGGTGAAGAGCACAGCACGTAATGGACGATCTTGAATCCCCTTAATGGGAATATTCCCACTAGTAGCCACAGCGTCCACGATGCAGTACTGAGTGATCAGGTCATCTACGATCCGGTCACCTCCTCGTGACCCAGTAAGAGATACAGTTTCTTCCCTCCGGGATAATCCTGTAAGAAAATAGATGTCCTCGACATCTATACTCAATGTATGCACTTCGATCTCGAAGTGCTCCTGCGTCGGATCCCAACATCGGATCATATGTGTCAGTAGCTGAACTTGGGCCCTCATTCCCGGCACTCGAAAGTATTTGAGAAGTTCGCAATTACTCATTGCAGCAACGCATTGAGGGTCATTTTCAAACTATGCATGATCCAACTCATGTTCTCGCTCTCGCCACTCTAAGACCATGATTATCGCTGCGAACCTGTTAAGAAGCACAAATGAGCAACATTAGAACTCACCCCATGCATTAAAACTCTTTCTTGTGGGTTACGCTATGAGCTTTGGTTGGACGTTTCCGTCGTCGCAAGCTGTCCCTGTAGACAGTGTGACATCTTCGCAAGAGCCTCTTGCGATATTTGCAACGAAGCCTAGTCGTTGCAGTTCCCGTAAGGAGGTCCTGCGTCGATCCGAGGGCGCATTTCCCCCAACCAAATCAACCCAAAACCTTGAAAAATAAGCAAAAAACAAGAAATCAATCCACTGAAAAGTTGCAAGGATGAGTTTAGGCCTACTTGCTCCTGACAACTCACGGAATGGTGGACCATAGTTCCTGGAATCAGCAGTTGAAATATGGCTCCAAATGGCTCTTTTAACTCTCCAAGCTTGGTAAAAAACAATTGTAATTTATTTTCACTATTTCATCCTTTTCATAACAAAAATAAAATATTCCTTTTATAAATTGATGCTTTAGTGGGTTTTTTGCTATAGTTTGGATCATTTATAGCATTTAAATGCTTGGTTAACCGTTTTTTACCTAATCGTTGAGTTGCAGGACCAGTTAAGTGCCTAATTAATGCCATTTTTCACCGTGATGATCATCCCGTAAGTATCATCGGGTATGAACAACTTCTTTGAGAAATTTTTAGTCATTATTTCGGTCATTAAATTCAATTATTAATGACAACCGAGCTTACTCTTTGTTCTTTCTCGTGCTCGTTAAACGATGAGAATGAGTCACCGAGTTTTGGTTTATCACTTTTTCGGGCTCGTTAAACTCCTACGAAAAAGGAACCCTCCAGAGTCTCTCTTTTAGCTCTTTTCAGGCTCTCTAAATATGAAAAGATCGCCAAGCGAACTTGTCGTGTTCACGCTTGTTAAAGTATTTGAATGGTTGTCTTCATGGTGATAGTTTACCCCTTTTTTGGACCAGGGGGCACTACTTACGAAAAAGGTATACTCCAGCCAAACATGACTGGAAGAGTCCTCTCTCGCATTGTTTTACCCTTTTCCGAGCGAAGAGGCTAACCTTATGAAAAAGGACCTTTGGAGTCTTCTTTAGTTCTTTTCAGACTCTCTAAACATGAAATGACGCCAAGTTTACCTTCTATGGACTAGTTAAAATTCAACATTGAAGGACTCGTCATGGGACGAACCCCTCCTTTCCCAGATTCGGAAAATATTTGGGATTGGATTCATCTATGAGATGAGTTATACCGAGCATCTGGTTACCCTCATCAAGATAGTCAAAAACACATGAGGCACTCATCAGTCATGATGGGGAAAAATGAAAGTTTTTGTATTACACCTTTACCAGTGCCAATACTTAGTCTTTCTTGGACATGGCACTCATTTGCATTTGCATACAGTACTTGGGTCATCCGGTTGTCCTCGAGTTTGTCTACTTCCTGAGTCTTGTTACTCCTTTGGGTCATCCAAAGAATACTTCCACCATCAGTTGCATTAGGATTTGGTGTCATACTCGTCATGTCAATACTTCCAAGTCATGCCATGCCCATTTTCAAGAACACGTTCACCGCTCATCATTTGCAGTTAGTACACCCTCCACCATGACGGTCTACTCTAAGTCAATCTTGCAAGTTATTGTACCATCCGATCTACTCCAAACATCTGTTATCGAGTTTTGTGTCGATGATGGGGGATTCATCATGGCCCTCCTTTGACGGGTGCATCTTTGTCGACTTCAAATCATCATCCGGGGATTGAACTTAGAACCAATCGAGTACCTTGGGCCTGCATACCTCAATGGCAGGTTACCTCGCTTTCGACATGAGTTTACATCATTGACTCTTGATTGAAAGATTCGTCAAGCGTTCGACTTCAACTCATTTATTCGCACTTGATGATATGTACTGTGATACCTTGGGGATCATTGACATTAATGGTGATTTCCCTCGCGCTTGTTAATGGTATACATCAATGACCGGTAATCAAGTGGTTTCTACCATGTTCAACATCAAGACATTTGTAATCACATGGATAAATTCATATCATTGCGGGTTCGACTTGAAGACCCTGGGGAGTCATGTTTTACCCAGGTTGTGATGGAGATTGTTTGAGCCATATTACATGGATCCACTTTTGTATTGGTCGTGGCTGTGTTATCATCTCATCATGGATCTATGCTTGTGTCTAGTATCCATGATTGTGTTCAGTCGGTCATTACTACCATGGATCTGCAATGTATTGGTCGGAAACCATGTTGTGAGTCATACGAGACTGTGTTCTCAGAGTCAGTTGTACTGCAGCAGCATCCTCCATCCGACAAGTCCTTTCCATTCCTTCTATCAAAGAATTTCACCTGTTAAGTTCCAACAGCTTCATACTTTGGGGGTCATTCTATTACACCTAAATATTCTCATCATAATACTTAGTGTAAAAATCCCTGAAGTTCCTTTGACTAAGTTGTTAACTTGGAAGAGATGAGTTGTTAACTTGGAAGAGATGTTGATTTATTTCTATTGGGTTTAGTGAGGTTGTCGCAAGTCACCTTTGTGCAACCTGCAACGTCGCAGGTCACCCCCATACAGCCTGCGACGGTGTCAGTTAAATGGATAAAGGGGCATCTTCGAGTCCATTCTCGAAGGTGTGTGATGTGGATCTATATCCCTAATCTATAGGGGAGATGGAATTCGGTTCCCTAGCCCTTTGGGAGGATCCCTTAACCCTCTCCCACTATATCTCAACCTACCCTATCCTCTTAGTCCTATATATATGATGCTCATTCCCGTTCAAAAGGGAGGAAGTCTATAGTACTTGCATGCTGGTGAAATTAACTTAGGAGATCTCTACTCATCTCTTGGGAGACCTATACGTCCTTTGGAGGTTTTGGCATTGGCTTGTTGGAGGAGGATTGTGACATTAAGCTTTGGTTGTAATCATCACTCTTTGTACTTCCCTTATTTAATACAGTAATATAAATGCTTTCCACCAAACGTTGTTGTGTTAATGATGTTTTGTGTAGTTTACATGCTTAACTGTTTACTTAGATCTGTTATTGTTTAGATGCATTTTGCTTGCTTGTATTGTTCTGTATGACTTGACAGGTTTTGCAGCTGAGATCTGAAGACTGTGGAGCTTGGAACAACATCAAGGAGAAAGATCTACAAGCTAGAGGTAAGACATCTAATCACTCGATCTTTAACTATATCTAGGAAGTTTGTTTCATATTCTGTCTCACTTGTTCTAGACTTACGTTGAGCTAGGGAGATCATGCCTTAAGTACGCTTTTGGTAGATTGTCCGGTAACAATTATGGAGTTCTTATTCAACAAGAACCTGATTTGGGACAAGTTCTCCAATGGATTCTTCAATTTGAATTTGCTTTGGGTCAATTTCTTCAATGGATAAAATAAATTTATAGATCACCTCTTCTTCTGGGCCTGTAAAAGGGTCTTCCTCAGTTGAGTGGTGGATCATGGATGTGCATACGTCCTCGTAGTCCATATGTTGTGAAGCTTCTAGGCCTCTTTCATCTTCTGAATGTATGTGAATATGTCCTCATAAGACATGTGTTGTGAAGATTTTGGGGCCTCCTTCAACAAGATTGGATCTAGCATACCAACTATTTAGCTGCAAATGAGATTGGATCTAGGAGATCCATGGTTTCAAATGAGCGCTCTAATGGCTGCAAATGAGCTCTTTGATGGCTACAAAAACACTCTTTGGTGGTTGCAAATGCACTTCTTTGATGGTTGTAAATGAGCACCCTTTCGATGGCTACAAATGCACTTCTTTCATGGTTGCAAATGATCACTTGGATGGTTGTAGATGAGCACTTTAATGGCTGCAAATGAGCTCTTTGGTGGCTGAAAAATCCTTTTTGATGGATGCAAAATCCCTTCTTGAACCTGTAAAATCTTGATCCCTAACAAAAAAATTACTAGTACACTAACTAGTTTAGTACCCCTACTGCTTTGATACCATATGAGATTTGAACATATAGATCTAGGCACATAAACTAAAGAGATATATAGTGAAAATAAAATCAGAAAACAACTAATCATGAAATAAATGATTTAACATAGATCATTACACAAAAACTAGAAGTGGATAAGAAGAAAAGAATGATGGATTTCATTAACTCGAATGAATGGAGGTGAACAATATTTAAAGAAAGGCAATTTGAATTAAGTCAAGAGGCAACTCGAATTGCTCATCCAATGTAAGAGATTCTAGTCAAGCTTAACTAGAGAAAATAACCCTTAGGTAGCCATGCTTACTCTCCTTAACTGAGTTGCACTAACTCATGACTTCACAACCATTAGTTCTAACTGAAGGATGCTTAGTTAGCTAACTGAATGAACATGCAAAATACTAAAATCACTCAAGGATGGAGGAACTGTCTCATAGTAATTAAAAAAGAGGTGCATGGAGTCCTTGAATAGTGGAGTAAAGCCCCTAGATTCACTCTATAACTCAAACTTGCAATGTGGGATCCTAAAATCAAGGAAAATAAGTCATAATTGAAGGAAGTCACCCTCATATGCCAAAAATAGACCTCATGAGTTCTAAAAATCCCAGATAATGTAGTTAGTACCCTTAGAGTTTAGAAGTAAGCTCTAGGGTGACTCAGGTGGTCAATATGAGTGAGGTTTGGCCCATTAGATTCATGAAGTCAAGGTCTAGGCTACTAGGTAGGAGAATTATGCTATGGAGAATGTATTTTGCTCCAAAAGTGGCACATGGCTTAGTCCAGTCGTTATTGGATAGTTGGTTGATGCATTTCACTTCGACATTTACCATATTAAAATCCATATGGATTATGAATTGCTTGTCACTCAGTTCAATACCATCTTCCGTGTTCATGATCCATGCCTCTTTGAAAGTTCCTAAAAGTGAAAATTTTAGCTTGATAGTTTGAAACCATTACATTCATACATGTCCCTAGAAGTTCTAATACTTTTGTAGATCAAACTACAAATGAATTTTTGGATTCGCATTTATTACATTGACTAGTGCACTACTTATTAAGGAAATAATGTTTATGTTTTACTATTTATTTATGTTATGATCATTACACATGCATAAATAAAAATACATAAGCACACATCCTGATTTCACTATCAAGATCGAGAGCTCTTCCTCATGATTCCATTTTTTCGTCCCCTCCCTACCCCCTCGGAACTTGATCTAGACCCTCTTTTTTTACCATTTCCCTAAGAATAATCAACCATTGTTGATGTTGTTTGTACTATTGAATTTCTTATCATGCATAGAATTAAGTTGTGGTATGTGTTTCATGTGTATAGGATTTTGGTTGAATAGTTTATACCTTTCACTCTTCATCCCATCATGACCACCTTAACAAGTATACCTTCTCAACCTTGCATATAGGCTTCGTATCCCCTCTATATATTGCATATATCTAGTTATTCCACTAATATCCTTATGGTTTTCATCTCCCAATAATTCACATCATAACATCCATATAACCATGCCTTTGTTGAGTTGTAGCACTCTACCACCATGGGTGTAAGCGCCATTACAACCCCTTGTATTAGGGCATCCATGCTACTTCACCCCCAAATCAGGGAATCCAAGTATTCACAATGTCTCCAAGAATTACACATACTTCTTTATTGATGCATTTTGCTGAACACCCCCTTATATTTCCTAACACTGTATGGTTACGATTCACGAATGGCCTCTCATCCCCAACATGATCAGTAGACCATTTGCATTCATCGCCATCTCATAAACCCCCAAAAATACTTGCAATGGGACCCTACACTCTGATTATAACACCATCATTACTTGATCATCCCGTAGGGATTCTCTGCATGGTATTTATTCATTGGGCACCCATCTTCTTATCTGTAACATTTCCCCTTATTCTTTTATTCATTTGTAAAATGGGGTTTCCCAACACACCAAAAATGTGGGAACAATGTAAGTCACATATTATTTTTGGTAGAAACACACTTGGTTGCCCTTGATCGACATATTTGCATCATGTTATTCCCTTACCAGCACCTTCAATATTATTAATGTCACCCTGCTATATGTTCCTCCTACTCACCCTAGTTTGACATTAACATATGATGCCCATTTTACAGTCTATTCAATCCATCAAACCCTCTCGACCTTGGCTAACCCTTTACTACTAGTTGAATATATCTGCTTGGTTTTAGTCACCCATTTTACTTTGATCAAAGGAATTCATGAGCCTTATGCTTATCAGCTTGTCTTATCTTAGTATATCACCATCACAGTCAGTTGCAGTATGTTCTTTGTCCTCATTAGTGAAATCATCCTTAAATATAATAGAATTCATTACAATACATTATGAGAGTTACAAAGGAAATGATTGTACCTTGATTATGCTTCTCTTTTGTAAAGGGTTAACCTTAGATTGAGCAGAGAGAGTCATTCGTACTCTCTACCTCAGAAGTATCCCCTATGCTCAAAACCAACTCTTGTATCGCATCAAAGAAAGTCATATATTCTGACGATTGTTACATTCTCGGTTATGATTGAAGACATCCATATGTGGTAGTACAGGTTTCCCTCTCGATACTTCACCATTATCTAGGTCCACCCACCCCCGTGGGTTGTTCAAAATCATCAACAATTCACCCCCTCATGCCTCATTACCATCATATTAGTGCACCAAGTATATATACTTAGGTTGGGACAGAAGCCGACTTTGATCCAACCCCAACAGTTCAGAGATTCAATCCCTCAATATTCCCTTATTGTAATTTATTTTGATAGAATTTCACGAGCATAGGGATTCTTGTCTTATTTGTATAAAATCATTATTTATGTCTCACCTATCAGTTTATTTCTTCACCCATTATCACCGACATTCCCCTATGAGATATCTTTTACCCTCAACAATTGTTCTCTTACTATAACAATAATGAAATATTAACGAGGCAAAGAAATGATGATCAACTTTAGCTATACAGGTCTCTCCTAACCTCATACATCAAGGGGCATATGTTATTACCTAAATTTTGCACACCTATGACATTTCAATGTTCATTAAGGAAGGACATCATCGACATACAACATGTAGCTCATAGGGATTC
Source organism: Larix kaempferi (assembly GCA_027924585.1). Taxonomy (NCBI): domain Eukaryota; kingdom Viridiplantae; phylum Streptophyta; class Pinopsida; order Pinales; family Pinaceae; genus Larix; species Larix kaempferi. The sequence goes on along the minus strand of BSBM01000410.1, from coordinate 1,758,829 downwards.
TTCTTCATCACAAGTCAACATGTGAATGAAGTAATGAATGAAAAAGTCAAACTTTGGTCTATCTGTGTGGGTTAGAAAAATGAAACTTGCACAACATTGTGCAAAAAATCCTTTGAAACCCATGTGGATCTACCAACACGTGGACTCATAACTTTCATGATGCATTCAAAGCTTTACAACTACATTTTGGCTCCAAGGAATTTGAATTGGTCTCCATCACATGCTTGGGCATTTAATAGTCCCACACTTGTACCTTGAGTCCACTTCATGAGAGGGAGCATTTACATGATGAACCAATTGTTTGAAGACTTCTGTTTGGCCTACAAAAGGAATCCATGAGAATGTACTTCATAAGGAGAAATTAATAGAAAATTTATTATGCAAGAATTAGTTTGAGAGACATATCTTTCATCCTCATTCTCACTATTCATTGGCATCTCAAAATCACTTCACTTATTCCTCAAAAAACAAGTCTTTTCCTTCATCATTCCAAGTCAATTAGAGAGTAATTTGAGAGAGATCAAAGGACCCTCCCAAAAGGATTTTTGGCTACCATTTGCATTCAATATTGTCCTAGGTGACACCATTTTATTCAATCTTTTCCATTGGAAATATATACTATTTGGTGAAGCTCATTTGTTCTCTTTGTTTTCATGGCATATAACATTGGTAGTTTATGTATATTACTTTTATTTATTTCTTTTTCTTCAACATATTAGTATTGGTCACACTAACCCACACTTAATATGTTGCCTTGTTTGCAACCTACAAGGGAAGGAAGAATTGCTCACCACTGAGCCATTTTTCTCACAAGACTCCACCTCCTCCTCTAGTTAATTCTATTGATCATGCACCTACAACTCAACCTATTTTTTTATCGATACATGATCAAGGAACATTTTTTTCTTCTACTAGTGATCCCATTGTACCATGGCAAACTCATCCTCAATTCTAGTGTGTCATTTTGGCTCATATGGATTGAGAATCAAAGGTTCCAAATCCTTAAACTTATAATAATATTTTGGTAAGATAGAATGGGAAGAATCAATGAAAAAAAATATTGACCTAGGATTTAATCCCTCTTCCCAGGGGAGAAAACTTATGAGTTGCAAGTGGTTTTATATAACAAATTTTTTCGTGGATGGGAATGAATATAAATGTAAGGATGGATTAGTTTCCAAAGGTTTCTCTCAAATAAATGGCATTGTCTAAGTCTATGAAAATTAAATTACATCTTTAGCCAAAAAGGGTGTTATCCACCATAAGCATTAGGAAGTTCATTAAATGGATGTTAAGAGTAGATTTTTTCATGGATATTTACATGAATAAATATACATGGAAAAACCTATTGAATTTGTTCAAGTAACTTTACTATTATCTTCACCTTAAGAATACTCTCTATGGATTCAAACAAACATTGTGGGCTTGTTATGGAAGTTCGATCGATTTCTCCTTGATTCGAGGTTTGTGAGGTGCCATGATTTCCGCAATCCGCAATGCGGGTTGCGGGTTGCAGAATCACAACTTCAAATATAAGTGAACCAAAAGTTTCCGCAATCCGCAATCCACAATTGCGGGTTGCGGGTTGTGGAATCACAAACAAAATTATTAGAAACAAGGTTCATTCCACTTTCCGCAATCCACAATTGCGGGGTGTGGATTGCGAGAACGCAAAGCGCAAAATTTATTTTTCAAACTCTTTCTGCAATCCGCAATGTGGGTTGCGGGTTGCTGAAAAGAAATCCAATTGATTAAAAATCATTTCTGACATTTGCAATTGCGGATTGTGGGTTGTGGAAAGAATTTTTTTCAAACCCAAATAACCAAGCATCCGCAATCCGCATTGCGGATTGCGGATTGCGGGTTGCGGAAGGAACAACTCTGAGAGAAAATTTATGCTTTCCGCAACTCACAAAAAAACACACAAAAATCCAAACAATTTTAAAGGGAAAAAAATAATAACTGGATTGAATCATAACAAAGGAACGTAATGTATGATCAACATCATGAAATCCCAAAAATGAGTAAGGGAATTAAACATTACCTTTGCAAATAAAAATTGGGGCTCCCATTTTTAATTAAAAATGGGATCTGTTGTGCCTACAACAAATGGCGACTGGTTGGGAGAAGCAGTTATCTCTGTGAATTTAATCCTTATTTATGAGGGAGATATGTCAGCATAAAAGATGTTCCAACCTACAATTTACAAAAATTTCTCACGAAAACACAACCAAACAACATAGTTAAATCATATGATTGATATGTTCCCATCCAAAATCAATTAATGATGATGTCTATTTGAAAAGGCAGCCTAGAAGTAACAATGAAATTCTTAACCATCATGCAAACATAGGAGGGAAGTTAATGATAAACCTTAGAACAAACTTACAGCCATTCCAGATCAACAAATCATGAGTCACCTTGACTTATTAAACATTTGTTTATAGTATGCACAAATGCATTACTCAAAATATATACACTTCTTTTTTTTCTTTTCTTTTTTTATATTTTTTTTCTTTTTAAAATGAAAATATGCAAGTAAGCCTTTGTTGAAACAAGGCCATTGCCCTGACTTGGTAATCAGATTTTGGCAATTCCACTCACAAACCTCATCTAGAAACTGAACAAGCTAGCTCTATAAGGAGACTCCTTGTCTTTTAGCTTTTGACACTAAAAGCAATCATCATGTCTTGGTAACCATAAGGTGATAATTCCAGTCCAACAAAAAGTTCATGATCATGGTAGGGATGGCTTGTAATAAGACCCCCCATGTCCCTGAATGCAACAAGTTGTATTATGAAAAAGAAACAAAATTTATTGGTGTGTAAATTACAAGACACTACCATGGCTTGATGACCATCTTGTATTAATGTTACTCACTGATTTTTTCGGATCATGAATGGACCGACCTGTAATAGGATCTTCCACCTTCCAGCAGCAACTGAAACTCACCTCCCTAGCTTGGTGACCAAATGTGGAGATGTCATTCCACTGAGCATCTATGAACGTAATGGGATGGCTTGTGATAAGACCTCCCATCTTGCAATTCACAGTTATTTAAAATGTATTTTAATTTTCAAGGTGATCAGAATGAGATCAATATTAACTTAAAGTTGACCAGGCTATAAGGATTTGCTGCCAATCACTAATGAAACATCAGGTAATAAAAACCTAACCACTTCTATAACTTCAATTAACAAAATAAAACATCTATAAAGATAATGATTGAGGTGGGAAAGTATCAATTAAATCTCTGCAAAAGATTGGTTGTTTCATTTTATGAAAAACATTTTCAGATATAGGTTGAGTCAAGTAAAACTGACATAAATACCCCAAAACTTCAGACTGTATTGCTCTGACATAGAATGATCAACAACCACTACCAAATGTGTGTGGACATTATTATGATTCAAAAGAAAACCAAAATTTAAAAGGAAAATAAACAAAGCAAAGAAAGAAAAGAAATCAAACCACGCCTATGTACAGATGGATCAGATACTCCTCTAAACAAAATACTTTTTGAGCAACTAGACATTTACTGGATAGGTCTATGAGACACCTTCCAGTGTTTTCAACTTGACAGTACTAGGACCAAGCTTTTCTGTAATAATGAATGGTCCTATCCATAAGCGTTGAAATTTGGTGTAGTCATTCTTGTCTTTGTGCTGCTTATCCCATTTTAACACCAAATCTCCCACTGTTAACTCCCTACCAGTTGAGGATTTCTCATCAAACCATCTCTTCACTAACTGTTGATGCTGATATAGCTTATTCTTATATTTTCCCCTATCTTCTTCCAACTTAAGTAATGCATCAATCCTTTGTTGGAGTGGAGAAGAATCATCCTCTTGTATTGAATGTGCTAATTGTAGTGAAGGAATCATAAGGTTGGATAGTAATATGGCCCCCTTACCGTAAACCAAATAGTAAGGGGAGTTTCCAATGGCTGGTTTTGGGGTGACACAGTTTGCCCAAAGAGCATTATACAATTGGGTGTGCCAATTTTTATGATGGGTGGCTACTGTCTTCTTTAATATGTCAATCAGGTTTTTATTGGAAGACTCAGCTAGTCCATTTCCTTGCGGATAGTAGTTGGCAAAAATTTTCAGTTTTATCCATTTTTCAAGGGTATACTGGGTAAGGTCGATGGAGGATAAATAAGAGGCATTGTAAAATACCAAAAACTTGGGTGCACCAAACCTAGTGACTATATGACTTTCGAGAAAGGATATCACTTGGTTGGTGTTGGAAACTCTGAGAGGAACTACCTCTACCCACCTAGTAAAGTATTATGTGGTTGTCAGGATATACTTATGTTGCAAGGAGGAGGTAGGGGCAAAAGGTCCAACAAAATTCAAGCCCCATTGTTGAAATGGAAACTGGATTGTAACAGGCTGGAGGGGAAATGCGGGCTTCTTAACTTTTCCAGCACACTTCTGACATGCTTCACATTTCCTGGCATAAGCATAAACATCTATGAATAAAGTTGGCCAGTGGTAGCCTTCTCTCAAGATCTTGTGGGCAATAGTTTCTCCTGAGAAGTGTCCTCCTGCAGGTCCTGCATGAAATTCCAATAAAATGTTGTCAGTTTCAGTCCTCTCCAAACATCTGAGAAACACACCATCATAGTTTTTCCTAGACAGTACACCATCAATGAACTGATATGGTGCAGCCTTTAATATTAAGGCCCTATGCTTTTTAAAATCAAGGGTTTCAGGAACAAACCCGTGGGTTACGAAAAACTTGATGTCATCATACCATTCAGACATTTGAGTTGTAATGACATTTATAGAACCTTCTGATGTATTTTCTTCTTGATCCCACTCAATTTGTTGCTGTACAGGGTCATTGGATTGAGCAGTGAGAAAGCACAACCCTTGGCATTTTACAATTTTCGCAGGTCTGATCTTGAGGTCATACTCCTGTAGAGTTGTCATCCAGCAAGCGCATTTTTCACCCAGCTCCTTTTGGATCATAACATTCCTGATGGATACATACGAGACAATAACCTTAGTCTGAGATTTGAGAAGGTAGGTTCTATAGTGTTTTACCGACTTATAGACTGCATAGGCTTGTTTATCAATCTGGGAATAGTTTAGTTCGGCCCCTTTAAACATGGAGCTCATGAAAGAGATCGGAATATCAACATCATCAGGATGTTTCTGCGTGAGAACAACTGCATACGAGAAGTCAGTGGTGAATGTATATAAAATAAAATCTTTGGTGAAGTTGGGAGACATCATAGCGGGAGCTTCCGCAATGGCCTTCCGAATTTCACCAAAGGCATTTATTTGTTCATCAGACCATTTATATTGCGCATCATTTTTAATCAGTTGTTGTAATGGTTTGACAATCTGTGAAAATTTTGGAACAAATCTTCTAACAAAATTGATCTTACCTAAAAATGATTGCATGGCTTTTCGAGAACTAGGAAGTCCGATCTTGGCAATAGCTTCTGTGCATTCTGGGTCAATAATCATGCTGTGTTTTGAAACAATGAAACCCAACAACTTACCTTCAGTAACAACAAAGATGGATTTCTTCGGATTCAATGAAATCCCGTATTTTCTGGACTGCTCGAAAACCTGTTTAAGAGCAAACAAATGTTCATGCCTCTTTTTAGAATAAATTGTTATGTCAGACAAATAAAGAATAACATAATTATGCAGAAATCCCCTGAAAACTATGTCCATAGCTCTCTGGAAAGTGGCACCTACATTTGTCAATCCAAAAGGCATCCATCTGTAGGAAAAGGTTCCCCAAGGGGTTCTGAAATCTGTTTTCAATTGATCAACAATGGAAACTAAAACTTGAGTGTAGCCTGAGAAGCCATCTAGCAGAGAAAACATCTCAGCACCTGCAAATTTTTGTAAAATATGCTCCATGGGGGGAACAGGATAATTGTCTTTTTCGAATGCTTTATTAAGGTTCCTGAAATCAACACACAGTCTAATTTCCCCATTCTTCTTCCGAACAGGTACCAATTTTGCAATCCACTGTGTGTGTCTGACTGGAAAAACAATTCTTGTTGCTAACAGTTTCTCAATCTCCTTTTTGACAGATGGTTCTAGGCTGGGATGCATCTTTCTCAGTTTTTGCTGGTAAGGTTTAACATCATGTTTCATGGGTATGTTGTGATGCATGATATTGGTATCAAAGGTTTTGAGCTCATCATATGTCTAGGCGAACACATCTTTGAACTCTATGCACAGTTTAATGAAAACTTTCTTCTCCTCAGGAGAGCAGTCAATCCCTAAATTGATTAACTGAGGGTTTTGATCAGTTCCAAGATTAACAGGTTCATAGTTTAGGGATGAGCTTTGAGTTTTGCAGTTGGTCTTATGTTTGAATTTGTCGTGTAGATCATAGTATTTTTCCAGATTGATAACTGACTTAGGAATGATATTAGAAGGGAATCTAGGATCAGATAAAGACTTCTCATGCTCATCTTCATCTATTGCTACATCTTGGAAAGTATATTGGGCTGTAAGAAATCTAAGATATGTTGATCATCATAAAAAACCTTCCAAATAGTTACATTGTTAGGGATAGAAGGTTTGTATATTAACTCAATTGAGAAAGTGTTAGGAGACAAACCTTCTGGAGGGATCAATCTGGATGCAGTGTTAGCCAACAGGTCTCCATCAAAATTCTGGGACCTAGGGACTGACTTAATATTGAATGCAATAACAGAATTAGTCAAATCCCTTACAAGCTTTTGATAATTAATCAAACAGGGAGATATGCAATGGATTTTATTTCTCACTTGTTTTACAATAATTTCAGAATCTCCATAACATTCGATTACCTGAGCGCCCAGATCAATTTCCTTTCTGAGTCTCTGAACCAGAGCCTTGTATTAAGCAATATCGTAGGTGCACTCGAATTCTAGTCTGCAAGAAATCATTATTTTGGTCCCCTTTGGATATATCAAGATACAGCCTACACCATCTCCATATTTAGATCTTGACCCATCAAAGAACAAGGTCCATGCATTTGAATCTATCCTAAAATTAGTATTCACATTATATACATTATATACAATAGAACCTAAGAATGGGACAGAAGTAAGATTAACAATTTGGGATTGATTCTAGGCATTCTCAACCGGTGATGAATCTGTAGTTAAACCCCCCAAAAATGTGTCGAAAGTGTAGTGTTCTACGTGTGAGCTAAAATAAGCAGCAGGCTCACTAGAATCATTCAAATCAATGACAATTTGTTTCATGTATGGTTCTCTGCTAATTTTGATTCTATTAGGCCTCCCATTATAAGGAAGCCATAAATGGGATCAGTCAGTAGCGAAATAGCCTTTGCGATTTTCTGACCAATCCCTACTTAACCACATTCCATACATCTCAGGTATATCAGCCACAATTATATCGATAGTTTGGTGGATTCTTGGGTCAGCAGACAATGTCAGGAGAACATTCTTCAACTCTCCAACTACCTTAACTTTCGATCAATCAAGTTGAACTATCTAGGTAGGGAAAGGTTCCCAATATGCATTCAACTTCTTGCAGACAGATAAGGGCATCACATTAGATGAAGCACCTCAATCTATCATGCAGTTATGGACATTCCTATTGAAAATATCAAAAGTGAGCAAGAAAGGAGGTGTTTTCTTCCCAGTAGACTTTTGGCTACTGGTTTTAGGATATGTCTATAAATTGTTGTTCTGAACTTCCCTAGGTTTGTTTACAATAATTCTTTTAGGCAGACTGTCTCTCATAGCAAGGATTTTCAAAAGTTCAAAAAAAAATATGTTGGCCTTCACCCTTTTCAAGTCATCAATTAAGCTATACTCAATTTCAGGAATGACAGTTTCTTTTTGTGTTATTGCTTTGCCTCTATTTGGGACAGATGTTGAAGGGGAAGCTTCCTGTGTAGACTGTCCTTTCCTTCTTGTATTATAAGGATGTTGGACATTAAAGACAGCCTCAGGCTCGTCTTCCTCTTCATCCATGGGGAGTTCTGAAAAGTAACTGATAGTGTTGACCTACTGGTCCTCTTCTTCATCTGGTGGTTCAGGATCCTGATTCTCTTTTGGATTTTCATCAGGGTGATCAGGAGGATTGTGAGATTCTGAAACCAAAGATTTAAAGATTGAAATAATTTCTTCATAATTTAACCCCTCATCAGGATTAGGTGGGACTTGATTATGTGGGGGTTGATAAGGTCTCCTAAAAGGTGGTCTATTGAATCCCATGTTGTTTGTTTGGTTTTCAGTATTGGTATTTTTTAAGTCTACCATTTCATTAGAGATCTTTTGAAGAAATTTTTTCATATCATTCATTTCAAAATGATCATTGTTTTGCACAGTGGGTTTAGGAGGATTATCTTGTTTCTTACGGGAGGTGGAAGGTTGTTCAGGTGAAGTGTCAGGGTTATCTTTCAAGCAGAACATGTCTTTTTCCACCTAGATGGCTTCAGCAAAAGCCTCCTGCAAGTTATCCTTGTGTGCTCGTTTGACCCACATAGAAATGACGATAGGTAAACCTTTCTGAATTGATTGTTAGACTAACTCACAAGCATTTTCCAGGAATCCAAAGATGTTCTTATTCTCCTGAACTTGAAGCTATGTAAAACTGGTATATCCTCCTATTTATCCTTAATATACCTTTTCCAGTCAATAATATATTCAATGGCCTTGGAAGCTTGTTTCCTTTTTTCAATATGTTGCTCAAGGACAATAGAAAGTCGCTCAAAATCATTATAAGTTTCCTGAATATCATTCAGGGAACTAAATAGCTCAATCAAGAGTTTGAGATGCTCTTCATTAATTTTAAAGGCCAAGTCTTTAAACTCTTCCTCAAAGAACCCAGAGAAAGGAAAAGTGGCTCTATTAGCAGCTCCATCCTTCAGTTGTTGCTCCAGTATTGCCATCTTCTCAGCATTGCCAGTGTTTTGGACTTGTGCATCCTGTAGATGAAGCTGAAGAGAAGTGTTCTGTGCTTGTAGATCCTTGAGTTGACTTTCATACTCATTTCTCAATTCATGAAGTTGAAATTCATGTTCTTCATTAATTTTGATTTGCTGCTCTTGGAGCTTCTTCAACTCTTCTTTCTTGGTGTCAATCTCCTTATTCAGTGAGTTAACTGAATCATAATTAGCTCCAACAAATGCCCCCATTACTGCACCAGTGTCTAATGCCTCATGCTGGATGTCAGCAGACTGTTTTTTTTCCAAATTATTTGATTGGGAACAAGTCCTTGCACCATAGTTGCTTCCTTGCTTCTCTTATTACCTTTTTTCACCACTGCTTTGGCTGATCTACTGTAGAAGTATTTCCCAAGGGAAACTAAACCATCATCTCCATAATCAGCTATCAATTCTGTTGAAGATGTGGCTACATTAAATGTTGCAACCATTGGGGTTGTTTGGGTGACAGGAGAATTAGGGATGGGCATAGTGATTTGGGAGGTAGGTATAGAAGAGGTGGCAGTAGTAGAAATTAAAGGTACAGGAGTAGGAGAAGTAGTTAAAGTGACAACCTCAGGGAGGGAAGTAGAGGAAATGGTAACTGATGGTTGCAGAGAAACAGTTGGGCCTTGCATCTCAGTAACTTGTGGTAATACGGTGGCAAGTGGAGTTAACAAGGTTGTTGTGAAATAATGGTGGAGGTAACAAGTAGCTCAGCTATGGTAGATGATGGAAGGGTAACATAAACTAATGAGGTGATAGGGAGCTCGATAGAAGTGAGTGGGGATGAAGGATTTGATGTAGTAGTAGTGATGGTGACTTCAGGAAAATGAACCTCTAGAGTGGTATCACCCATCACAATGCTATCAAGCAAATCAACAATAGACTGAGAGACTTCAGTGACCTCTTCTTGTATAACAGGCACAACAGGGAAAAGAGGAAGCCTTTCATCTTTTGCATCACTGTCTTCAATGTTTAATGTAGGTATGTGAGGCACAGGGGTTCCAATATTTTTCCTCTTGGCTGGGGTGCTTGCAACAATCACCTAAGTTTCAACCATCGAGGTCATGTGTGCTAAACCCTTCTATAGCTCTGCAACTGATTGGATTAAGATCTTCAGTTCCACAGCAGGCTTGACTTGTTGAACATCCTCCACAACGCATTTGCATTTGCCTTCATCCGGATAGGTTAACATCAAGGGAGTATTTTCCTTTTGTGCATCTTTCTCTGCCCTATCCCTTTTAGACTATTCTTCAATTGAGAGTTCCAATTTCCTGTAATTCAAAACCTTGGACTTGAGCTCCTGTTGGTATTAGAGAATGAAACTATGTTCTTCTTTAGACTTAGCCCTAGTCAGGACCTCAGAAAACAAGTTGACTCCCTAGAAAATAGAATCATCAGGGGCAGTCTCATGAGCATAGGTAGTCTTCATATGTTCATGGGAAAAATGGTTAGCCAGGAATGTCTTGGAATCATGCATCCTTTTGGGAGATTTTCCCAGCTTTAGGGAAACAATCTTCTTACCCAATACTGCAGCATGTGTTGAGTTCTGAATGATCAGAGGCCCAAGGTTCAATGGGAATTTGGGCCATCCTTTTCTTTTAGGTCCAGTTAACTTCAGGAACACTCCATCAGTGACAGTCTGATATGCAATCTCTTCTAGCAGCAACTTATCTGGGACTATTCTTGGCAGCAAATGAACTGTATTGCTTCCCCACACCCTAATATAGGAGAAGTGTTCTCCCACATACCAATCACCAATAGTGGGGATGAGTGTTTTTTGCATGATCAAAGAAGGTAGGTGCATCCTCTTTGAATATCTTGTGATAAATCGTTCCAAAGAAATGATCACAAATGTCATACAGTAGAGGTACAAAGTTTTCTTCCCATAATGCAGAACAATATATATGAACTGGATGTGCTGAAAGGGTCCAGTTCCATCCCATGGAGGGGAACTGGAAGGCTAAACAACATACATCAATAACATAAACCGAATAGAAAAAAGGAGGTTTCCTTGAGGCCGGTGTTTCCTGGTAACATTCAATTGTTGTCTTCAACTCGGCTGAAAGAATCTGAGCCCAATTAAAATATTCCCCTGTTGTAAGAACATGATGAGCCACAGGTGCCCATTCAGTTTTAAACACATAACAGTTTGGTAAGCCGTATAGTCTGCAAAGCATGGCTGCTAGGAGAGAAAAGGGTTCCTTGAACCCCGAAATAGGGTAGGAGTTATCGGCTTTGGGTGTGAATCTAGATGGGTTGTTCATCCAATATTTTATCATTTCATCGAAGTTAAACCAAGTCTTTATAGAGTCTAGGAAAGCTGCATTGAGGAATTGGCTGGCCATCCTAAGGGCATATGCTCTAACAAAAACTTCTGAGCTGAAAGAAGCCAATTGGGACCCTTCCTTATCGTTGAAAGAACGGTCTTTAGGGTTTGCATGGTCAATTATCCATTTTACAGGGTTTGTGTAGGGAAAAAGTGCTAGTCTGGATGCTATTGCATGCAACTGAGAATTTCTTATATTCTCATAAGAAGACTGGTTATCCTGAATTTCCGACAGGTCGTCATTGTCAAAGATAGCATAAATTCGTGACCAATCCAACTGATAGGTTTCAAATACTCTATCGCTGGTATCAGTGATAATGCCAAAATTAGGTTCTTTGTTGTTCAAGTCTTTTGGGGTTGTCTTGGAATGGGTATTTCTCGACATGGTGGAAACTGGTAAATTCTGATAAATAAATAAAACCAATCAATAACAATTTCAAAATGAAGAAATTTCGTAAACAACCAATAGGAGAAGGAAAGAAAACCAACCTATGCTGATGAAAGAAGGCAAGAAAACAACCCTGGTAAAAACCGGCAGTAAAATCTTTGTCACAGGCAAAATTCATGAAATTAAAAATGGTAAAGAAAAACCAAAAATTTGAACTATTTAACAAACTTGTGGGATAAAATCTGGATCATAGGATCAAACCAATCAATGGCTAAGACTAAAAAATGAAAAGCGGAAAAAGAGTTCAGAAGTGAATTTTGCAACTATATACATGATTTCCGCAATGCGGGTTGCGGAATCACAACTTCAAATATAAGTGAACCAAAAGTTTCTGCAATCCGCAATTGCGGGTTGCAGAATCGCAAAAAAAATGATTAGAAACAAGGTTCGTTCCACTTTCCGCAATCCGCAATTGCAGGTTGCGGAATGCGGGAACGCAAAGCGCAAATTTATTTTTCAAAATCTGTCCGTAATCCACAATGCAGGTTGCAGGTTGCGGAAAAGAAAATCCAATTTATTAAAAATCATTTCTGACATCCGCAATCCATAATTGCGGATTGCAGGTTGCGGAAAGAAAAGATTTCAAACCCAAATAACCAAGCATCTGCAATCCGCATTGTGGATTGCGGGTTGTGGAAGGGACAACTCTGAGAGAAAATTTATGCTTTCCGCAACTCACAAAAAAACACACAAAAATCCAAAAAAATATAAAGGGAAAAAATTAATAACTGGATTGAATCATGACAAAGGAACGTAATGTATGATCAACATCATGAAATCCCAAAAATGAGTAAGGGAATTAAACATTACCTTTGCAAATAAAAATTGGGGCTCCCATTTTTAATTAAAAATGGGATTTGTTGTGCCTACAACACGTCCTCAACAAACCACAATTTGATGAGTCTCTATCGGTGGGATACTTTGATGGTGCACAAAAAAAATGGCTTGGTTGGGTTTGGAATGCTCCTTATTATTAAAAAAGGTTATTTTATCAGGCTCAAATTTATTGTTGGAGAAGGAACAAATACAAAATCTGAGATGTTAGCATTATGGGGCCTTTTATGCTATGCTAAAAGAAAAGGGATCAAGTGCCTTCAAATAGTTGGGGACTCAAAGACTATTATTGATTGGGAAAATAGAATCTTCGTTTTTTTATGTTCTGCATCTCTCTTCTTGGGTGAACATGATATTGGAGCTGAGAGAGTCTTTCTCTAAGTTATCCTTTACTCATATTTATTGGGAATTCAACTATGATGATGATGGATTATCAAAGGTGGCAGTGGGATATATGGGTGGTGTTGTTCACTTCGAGGAATATGTTGATGATTCTATCATCGACAAAGGAGCTGTGTCTTTCTTTTAGTTTTTTCTATTGTTGCATTTTTATGGAAGTTAGATAAATTTCCAGTTTGTGCTGAATTATAGCATGATAGTAGATTTTTGAGACTATTTGTTAGCTGGAAGTTAAGATATGTAACAAGTATGAATTTTATTTTTGTATGAGATGTTCAGGACGTATTTTGGAAAGACACTTGAACTTTCTGATTAGAATGATGTAACTTTGATTCATTTTGAATATCAAGTTACTTTTTTTGGCTTGAAAAAAAAATCAACTTCTCTCCTAGCCCAATATTGTAAGGATTATAAATTATAAAATTAATTTTTAATAAATAAGTAAACATTATTTAAACACTCATTCTACGTACAAAAATCATTTCTTCAATATAATTTTGAATGGATTTTGCTTCAGATTTATAAATTTTAATTTTAAATATAAAAATGTTATAAAAATTAATGTAAAAACAAATAAATATGAATTTGACATTCAAATCAGCATATTCTAGTTTTGAATATAAAGACATGGTTGAGTATTTATTTAGTGTTAAAAGTATATTTCAATATTACTGTGTTAAGATTAAAATTAAAAAAATTGGAATATGATTGAAGATGTAATATAAGAAATTTTTAATTAAGTATAAAAATATACAGGTTTTGTTCTTCAAATTTGACATCTATTTTTTATTTAGAAAATTTTCAAATATTGTTTTCCATTTTTGAATTTATAAATTAACATATACATAAATATGTGTATAATTCAAATACAACAAAAATATATGTATAATATATATTTTAAATACAATAAATACGTTTAATAAAACAAAATACCAAATATAACTAAATCTTAAAATATAAAGCTCCAATAAACCCTCACTTGAATCTGAGCATGAAAACAGATGTTTTGGCTTCAATTGACTTAATGTCCATTTTACATTTAAAATATTTGAAATTTCTACCAACGCTTTCTACTTTGGAATTTGGAATTCTGTGAAAGGAAACAAGTTAGGCCTTGATTTATTATGACACTTTTAAACAAACCCAGGAACTCGACTACTCTTTTAAGACAATTGGGTGGCAAAGTAGTCCCAAGAGCCATTCCCTAAGCATTGGCACATAACGACTTTGCTTCATTTGTGGTGGTTGAAGTTATCTCAACATCTATCAAAGTAATTCATGTGCAAGCAACTGTTTCTTGCACGACAAGTTCACAGCTACATTCCTTAGTGACCTTCCGTGGATGCTTTAATACACGACATCATGTATTTGCATTGCATATGGATGCATGCAACATCATCACAAACAATATTATTGATTCCAAACTTCAAAACCAATCTATCCAGAATTATTGCAATATATCAATAAAAGTGGCGTCTTCTCTCTTCTTCACATTCAACGGACATAAGATGTCAATATGTAAAGTTAATAAAATGAAATAATAAAAATAATTGCAAGGATAAACTATAAGTGAGGTCAATTCTCGCTAGTTCATTTGGTTAAGGTGTGGGTCTCGTCACAAGGCGATTCGTGTTCAATTCCCCTTAGGGGTGAGCTAGTTGGGAGGAGACACCCAAAAAATTCATCCATCATAAGGGTTGGTGTGGCCTAGACCAGGTGCGATCCCCGGATGACTTTGATGGGACTTAGATGCCCCTGGGTTGCAGTCCTTAACTAATGGTTCATTATTACCGGATAATTAGATTCCTAACATTATTCGCAATTATGTATTAAAATTTGATATTTATTCTTTGTTACCCATTTGGGAAAAATACCCAAAACTAAAAATCCCAACATAGGAATTCTAGAATGTGAAAAAGGGGAGAGGAGAAAAATAATGAAATTCCAAGAATTTGTTACTTAGGTGATAGACAATATGGAACATGTTATTGACTTAAAGTGAATTGTTGAATTGCAACAAAATTACAATTGGGCATATTCACGACAACCTAAACAATTTTTAAATTCGAATATCATTAGAGCTACTAAAGAAAGGAAAACAACATAATCCATTCCAATGATTGTATAACATCACATTCTACATAATTCATAGACATCAGAGCATGTCACCATTTGCAAGCAACAATACTCCTGGCTAAAGTTGGGCACCTAGATAGTTTGATGCAGAATGTGTTTAGTCCCATATTTGTCTTGAAATCTCAACAATTCTAGAGGCTTCTTGCACAACTTTCAACGTGCTAGGTATGATCTGCTAGTGAACAAATCCACGACATATAATCTTAAAATCTGGGTTGACAGTCCTTTGGATAGGGTTGCACAACAATTGCACGGGCCATGGGTTTCTTGCAAAAGTAGTTTACAGTCCTTTGCATCGGGTGGTGCAACAAAAAATATATAGAAATTGTTTGTTGTTTTGACATTTATACTTTGTGTTCGATTCCAGATCATGAATAGTATACATATGAATATGTTTTGTGATGTTTTAAATCAACTATTGCTAAGGGTATTGGAAGGAAAGATTGCACATAGAACGGGTTGAGAGGGATTAATGAAAGAGAAGTGCATACATGTAAACCTGTAAAGATTACTTGGTGTTTACAAAAATGAAAATGGAATGACAACTAGAATGAGATGTCAAATTGGTTTTAAATATTTGCTTATCAAATCAGTGAAATATTTATAGGAGTTGGTAAAGAATATAATGTATTGTATTTTTTTTTATTTTTTTGAATTTTAAAAATCTGTGCATTGATAAAAAAAATGTCCAATCAAAGATTATTATCCAATAAAAATTTAATAAAAAAATAAAAAATAAAAAATAAAAATTCATATATTTTGTTCTATCCACTTGAGTAAATTTAATGTCTACCTAATACAAAAAACCGAACATATAGTCTAGTATTAATAAAAAATCTACGCCATACTTCATCTTAGGTTCTTTATAATTTTTTTAATTCACAATACTAATAATGTCAAATGCATTGCACATAATTCATAATATGAAATGCTATAACACCTAAGGAAAGGGGTGTCAAATGCATTGCACATAATTCATAATATGAAATGCTATGACACCTAAGGAAAGGGGTCCTAAGCTAGTAAAACTAAAAGCTGAAATATAATTTAATAAAAAATTAAACATGTAAGAAAGAAAAGGAATTAAATTTCGGGAATATCCATTACGTTGATTAATTTGAACACCATAATATTAATATAAAATCATTTTATTTTTAAATTTATTAAATGATAGACATATTTATATATTATATATTTAAAATTTAAAGTAAATATTATAAAGATATATATTTTGAGAAAATAGTTTCGCGTGAAAATTGAATTCATGAAAATTTTCAACTGGTCCCGTAGCTCAGTTGGTTAGAGCATTGGTCTTATGGCAAGCATAAGAGCAAGCCGAAGGTCGCGGGTTCGAGCCCCGCCGGGACCAATGAATTTGTTGTATTTTCTGGACGTGTTCAACTTTGATCTTTTCCTGAATTACGATCGTGAATTTTTCAAAACGATTTTGTTTGTCGCTAAATAGCGGTCGTGAAGGGAAAGAAACATTTGACGGTTTATCTAATTAATTAATAAAAGTTTGATTTTAGTTTTTATGAAAAAACTATAGGTTTTTATCTTCTTTAGTCATTTCTTATTAAATATATATTACATTTTTCAATACCAAATAAAAAAATGGTAAATATGTACTTTATCCGAAAACATAAGATTTCTTCATAATGTGATTTATTTCTAGGGACCATTCCGTGATAGGACCTAGAGGCATACTTGAAAATTGTTTTTCGTCATTTGCCCAATTTACTAACAATTTTGAGTTTCCAAAACTTGCTAAAACTTTTTTCGAGGTCAAAGTTTATTGGTATCCAAAGGGCATAGAATTCTGCTATGATGTTTGTTCTTTGTTGTGCTCCAAATTTGAGAATGAAGTATTATGTATTGTTTATAAATAAAATGGCACTAACTCCACACATACTTAGTATACCTTTGCATGTATCATGAAAGAATCGTCAAGGAAATGTTTAATCGATTATTGGTTCATTTAAGATTCTTGGAGCATTGGTTCATTTAAGATTCTTGGAGCTTTCGAGCAATGCCCATAAGAAATCTTAATATGACGAGAGACCCAGATTAGTGTGGTGACGATGTCTTGTTATCCACCTTTCAAAGCATTTCAAAAGAATATTTTTCTCCCATTTTAATAGCATTATAGTGTGCAAAACTTTCTTCTAGAAACCTTTGTAAAATAACCTCCCATTTTATTAGCATTATAGCTTGCAAATTATTTTCTTCTACGCAACCTTTGTAAAAGAACAATTCACAAAGAGATGATCCAAAGTTTCATTTTCGACTATACAAAATGCACACCAACCTAGTCTTATTTATTTTTATTTTACCATTATCCAAAGCTAGAATTTTATTGGTTAATACTTGCTAAATAATAAAAAGATTATGTCTTTAAAAAAGTTTTCCAATTTCCATCCAATTCACAAAGAGATGATCCAAAATCTCATTTTCAACTTTACAAAGTGCACACCAACTCGGTCTTATCAAATTATTATCCCAAGTTAGAATTTTATTGGTTAATGCTTGCTAACTATATAAAGATTGTAGCTTTTAAAAGGATATCAAATTTCCATCACCAAACTCTCGCTTCTTCTATATGCTCAATAATTTTGGCTTCATATCCAAATTTAAGAGTGAAAATTTAGGAGACTTGATTTCTTAAAACAATATAAAAAGTTTGGATTATAATATTAATTTTTTTCATTCTTTCTTTCATTTTAATCAAAATAATATCTAAAGACATTATAAAAGAAAGTATATAAGCATACAAATAATACAATGGGTGATTTTTTTATTAATTTTTAAACAAGAAAATAGAAACAATTTGTATCAAATCTAGTCAGTGATACTTAAATTTTTGTCAAATACTGTCAATTCCTGCTAGCTCACTCGGTTAAGGTGTGGGTCTCGTCAGCAAGGTGACTCGAGTTCAATTCCCCTTAGGGATGACTTAGTTGGGAGGCGACACCTAAAAGCCCAGTCAAGTTGAGGCTGGTGTGGTCCAGCACGAGTGTGATCCCCGGGTGATTTTGATAGATTAGATGCCCCTGGGTCGTGGTTTCTTAGACTATAGGCCACTCTCGCAAGTCAGGGAGATTTGAACAAACAAAAAAAAATTGTCAAATACAAAATAAATTTATAAACTAAATATTCTTTTACTTATATCTAATTGAATGCCTTTGTTAAACTTACACAAGCTAATTTCCAAGCAAATGATCATGTTATTCCCTCCCAAGGCAAGAATACATTAATCGTTGGTTAGTCAACCTACATTAGTTTTCTTTTTGAACTAGATTTTTTTCAATCTTTTGCAATGTTTGGTACAATTTTAATATTAATCATAACATTTTAAAAAATCAAAATAAATTTAACAATTTTTAAAATACATTATTTTAATTTTCTAATTGGTTTAGTATAGTTCGAATGGGACATAATTTCCTTGGTGCGGTGATTTTTTTTCCAGAATTTAAACATAAATAACTAAAATTGCCACATATTATGTAATGCCTACTGCATTAAATATATTAATATACAATTTCATATTGCAAACCCAAGGCAGAGATTTTTGGAAAAAGAGAAGGATCAAGGACACATATTTTCTAACTTGTATTGAAACGTGGGCCATATAAATCGAAGTTGTATGCTCTGGCAGCAGCTCTAGCAGCGAATGTGTTGGCAACACACAAAAGTGAGGCACGTGGTATCGGAACTCTATTGGTTAGTGCTCTACTCCTTATGCATTTCGTCGCCGACCGTGGACATTAGTTTCGCCACCTTGGAAAGCTAGATGATTAAAAAAGTCTCGTCCTTCCTCTCACGTCAAGGTTTCCACTTGTATGGAATTGTCTGCGTCCCTTAGTGCTAGATCTCTATTGCGTGTAGAGAATACTACTTTGATACCTTCTCTAAATTCAATTCCTACTTCTTGCAGATTCAAAGAAATGCAGTTGTTTGTACGATTGGAGGAAAATATTTGTTATCAAAATCCAATCTGACTTAGAAAAGCAATAAAAGGGAACAACCTAATTTTCAATTTTTGGTATGCACATGTGAAGCAAAAAATATGAAGATATAATTGCAGTTGAGGTTTAATTCATTGGTTTTGGGTAAATGCGATGAGTTGAGGATCGCCTAGGTTTTGGGTGCAGCTTCGATGGAGCCACTTGTAATACCCTTTGGTTTAGCCCCTGGACATATGTTGTGGTTATTATTTGTGTTGTAATGTGGCACGAGGTGTCAGGACTATGGTTTGCACATTATTATTATTATGTTGGACATTATTAATTAATTAATAAAATAAAACAACTAGATCGACCGATGCCACAAAAGAGAGTATGAGGAACCATGATGTTATGAGCAAGGGGTTGTGGGAAAAGTGTTACCTTTGTGTTTCTGTCTATGTTGATGTTATACAACCTTCTTGTGGACTTGGTGGACCCTCTTGGTTGTGTACCCTCACGTGTTATGTTACACTTTGGTTTCATTTATTCTGGGATTAATTTTTATTAGAGTTAGAGTCTCTCTCTCTCTCTCTCTCTCTCACACACACACACACACACACATACACACACACCTAGTGTACCCTATTGAGTTGGGTTAGTGTGTCTCTTGGTGTAGCCTCATAATGTGTAATTGCTATTTTCTATTTTTGGGGATGTAACTCCTCCCTTATGTCTCCCTCTCTCCCTCCAATTCTATTTGCTCTTGGGAAATGGGATTTGGGTGGATGTGAGTTGGTCTCTCTTGTTGGTTATGCATGCTCTTGGATCTGCTTTTTGCTATGGTACTGGTGTGATTGGTTTTGGTTTCTCTTGAAATGAGTTTTTGTTGGTTGGTGCGCCCTTTTTGAGCCTGTGCCCAAGTTGAGTTACTCTGGAATTGCCACTATTTTGTCCTGGAATTGCCTCTAGAGATCCTGGATTGGAAGTGATGTGGAATCCACTTGCCATTGGATTTGAGGTTGGACTGATATATTTCCGAATCTTTTGTCCTTGAGCCATTGGAATTTCCCTGGAGTGGAAGTCGAGGAAGACTTGCCATTGAGTTGCGGTTGGATTGATTTTTCCTGAAAAATTTGTCCTGGAATTGCCACTGGAGATCTTGGATTGGAAGTGATGTGGAATCCACTTGCCATTGGATTGTGGTTGTACCAATGTTAGATGGGTTTTGTGGTTGAGTACACTCTTTCTTGTGGCATCATGTCTACAGCTGGGTGGAACGTGGCACAGCCGATTCTGGTTGCATATTTGGAAAAGATACATGTTTTATCTCATGTTTATTTAATTTATTTGGATCTGATATGATCTATTTATGGATGCACATAAAATTTTTGATAAAATGTATGAGTTATTTGTGGAAGAAATTTCTCATGGAATTCATTCTATTTATGCAAGTAAATTTTGGGAAGGAATTGGAAACTAGTTTTTGGGATTTTGTGCACAAATTGTTTGAGAAAAATGATTATTTGGAACCTCTACTGCAGAACTGATATTTCTACCCCTATTCATTATATAATGTGTATTTTGATGGTACAGTAGCCTCAGAATGGTTTAAGACACTTCTCTTTGATGCTTCTATCTTTTATTCGAAAACTAGTTCTTCGATTGGATTGGTTTACATAGTTTGGAGACTTGGCAGATGAAGTGTTTGTAAAAATTCCTAAGTGATATAACTGATCTTAGATATGATAATCACACTTGAAATGTATGAAGAAATGTGTGGAATATTTCTTAGATAGTTCTAGATTTGCTTATCGAAATCCTAGTTTTGTTTCCATTCACTAGCTCCTTCGAAATAATTGTTTTAAATGGATTTATGACTTTGCATGAGAAGTGTTTGACAAAATGTTTGCATGAGTTATACCTCTGATCAGACTGATAATACATGGTATTTAGAGTTGGAATGGCTTCCGAATGACTATTCAAATTGTTTATGCATTTATCTTACTTGATTCCTCAATTTCTAGCTAATTTGGAGAAATAGATTTAGCTAGTTTGATGAATTGATAAGAGGATTTTTTATGAAAGGAAAGCTACAGCCATTTGGTTGTAGTGGACCTCTTAAATGATTTCCATGAGCTACAGTAGTCAATACTTTCTTATTGTTTTGCATTTGGAAACTAGAAACGGAAACTAGCTTCAAATCGGTGGTAATTGATAACAAGTTTGTAGATTGAATCTATGTTTTGTAATTTTTGGAATGTACAGTCATATGCTCTGTTTTTGGTACTTTAATTTTTCTGTATAATTCTATTTTTCATATCCTTACCCTCGCCTATTTGTGCTCTGAACCTCACCTATTTGTGCTCCGAACCTCAGTATAATTGATTGGGTTAAATTCCTAGCAGTGTTTATTAACTAGTTGCACTGATTTAGCTTGAAAGAATCGTCGTTTATGTGAAAGGATCTGACCTGCAAATGCAACTTTATTTGGCTGTATGTGCATGATTAAATATATGTATAATGGTTGTAGGTTCACTTGTTGGTTCATTGGCATGGTTGTGTGTTGAATTCGTGCAAGACTAGTTGTTTGTGTTAAATACTAGTTAACTAGTCGTGTGGAATCATTTTCGTAATTGTTTTGTTTAATTAATTGGAAAATGATAATTAGGACTTATTTACATGATATTATGTGTTAATTATCCATTAGGCTTGATACATGATTATTAGGTGATAAAAAAATGAATTTATGTTAAGTGTCGTCAATTATGCACTAAGTGTCGCAATTAGTACACTAATTACTAGTTAATCATGATTAAGTGAACATGACCTTTTTAGATGCAAGTAACATGTGGTATGGCTTGGTATGGATGCATAATGATGTTAGCTAATGTTGGATAATCTTTCCCAAACTTGGTTCAATTTTCTTGATCAATTATGAATTCTATTTTAATTTATTTGGAATTATCGATATTTTGTCATAATTAAATTGTAGAAAATGAAATTAAATATTTATAAAATTATTCTGTAATGCTAAAATATTCTAATTAGCCCTGGAGATCTAATGATATGTCCCTAACACCCTTTGATAGCCCCGGGGGACATTACACCACTACCCTTTGGAGGGATCTACATGTCACTCTCATTCTATTGTGATGCCCATTCTCAGTAGCTTGAGAACCTAGCTCTATGCTTATTATCTCTTTGCAATTTTACGCTTTGGATAGATGCTTAGGTCGCGCATTTCACATGCGAATAAACACTTTGCAATTAAAAAACCATTATGATCAGGGAGAGCAGCTAAGATAAAAAACAGGAAGCAATGTCTATGTTTGGAAATGTTATCATTGATTTAATGGCAAGTGCATCATAGACTAGGAGCAGTTGTGGATGTTTTTCTTGCAGGGACGATCTCTTGCAGTAGAATTTGAACACCAACAAAGGCACTAACTGCGTAAGAGAGGAGGGAACACTCCCTTAATATTTTTTTTAGATTAGTTCAGATCCAAGCCGAATAACCATCGTGGCTATCATGGCCATCTATTCCACGAGGGTGCTTGGAACTACCATATTCCCTGAGCACATTCAAAAGTCCATTAGTGGTTAGGATCATGGAAGTATGCATTCCAATGGTTAGCATCCACTTGGTGGTTCATCACGTATTGTTTCATCATATTTGATATGGATCGGTCTATTTGCTTCATGTCGTTGATCAATGATGTCATCTTGGAGCTCTAAAACTATAATGTCTCGCCTCTTATGAATGGTGCCTCTGATGCCATATCATGTGTTTGGTTTTGTCCATGAAAAATATGGTTAGTCAGAGTCCTTTTGAATAGTGCCTTGTGTCTTATCAATTGTTCGTCCGATGCCTATGCCAATTCTTATCAATTGTTTTTTCTATGCTTGGACGATGGATGCTCTATGCTCGGCTAATGTATGCTCTAATTGGCAGGAAATTAGCTATATTGCAACTTTCCCACTTGTTTGTTATAAATGTGGGCGATCCTCTTGTATTTCAAATAGAGAAATATATAGATTCGATATTTTTTTCTTCTATTATATGTTTATGGAAACTAAGCTCATTCAAATCAAACCTGGATTTTTACATAGTATCTAAGTGGCCACTTCTTGCCTTGATTTTTTGTGTGAGCATATTTTTTTCTTTGACCCTCAGTGCTTGCTGTTGAATGTCTTGATATCACATACAACAAACATTTTGTTTTGGCAATCTTTTTTGTGTGAAGAATTATGGTTCAAATCTAAATATCGCGTGCTTTAGATCTTTTGCTAGTTCATCTGAAGTGTGTGATTCCTATTCAGATGTGTGGTTTTGCTTCCTCAAATTAGATGCACCTTGGATCTTTCCTAGTGGACCCTTACTTGTGAATATTTATTTGGCCACAGTCTATGCCCCCATTGTTCCAGATCATCGCCTCCATTCAGAGCTAAGTTGTGGACTTGTTAAATATTTGCAATTGCAATCACACTTATATCGTAGCTTTTTCGACACGCTTCCTTAGAGCAAATCGAAGGCAAGGTAAGCTACCAAAGTTGTGGAATTCAGAGTACCTACTTGCTCATTTGGAAACCAACAACAAATCTTGTAGATCATAGCTTATCACACCAATCTAGATCATATTATGGCTTACATGCTTATGTAGGTTGTTATTTCAATCTTCATAGATCGTGTGGTAGTGTTGCTTCCACTTGCCTCTATTCAATGTATAATGAGAACAAATTGTGTGGTAGTGCTCCTTTTGTGTGTCTTTCTTTAGTGTACACTCAGATCAGATCTACCAAGCGTCGAAAGGGATCAAATCCGTTGAGGTGAAAACCCTTTTTAGAGTGAAAAAATTGAGGAAAGTTTTGCAACTCAAAGTATTTGATCCCTTTTAATGCTTGGTAGATCTAGAGTTAAAAGGGATCTATGGTAGTTTTATTATAGTGGTCCTGTTTTTAGATTTTTAGTTTTTCATTTTTAATGAGGTTACTTTTTATATTTGATTTATTAAAGTTACACCTCACTGTAAATTCACCTAATTATTCCCTTGGACATGTAGTTGTAGATGCACCTAATTACTCTATGTGTAATGCTTGTCATTTACAAACTTAGACACTACATACAACAACAAAACAAACAAAAGTACCAATGAGATTCAACATTATTTTTTTATCATTATTATTATTACTGTTTTATTTTTAGTGTTGTAAAATATTATATTGGGCCAAGATATGGGGACATGTGTTACAATCTCTTTAATATTGGGTTTTAAAATTTAATATAAATCTATTTAGTAATTGTATTTATGTTTCTTCAATTTAATAGATATCATTTTTTAATTTTAATTGTGAATCTACATTGTAAATTTTTGTTAATTTATTTTAGCTAACATGTATTATAGATGTGACACATCTCACCCACTTGGGCTATAGAAAGTGTCTTTCGATGCACTTGTATTTATTTTTAACATATTATATGTATGTGAAGTCCAACTCCTTTTGATACAATGTGCCTCCTTCATAACATCATATCACATCAGGGCATGATCTCTCACCAAACAAATTGTGGCCCTTTAATTATTTGATAATTATGTTTCTAAATATTATAATGCTTGCTAGATTCAACGTTGTGTCCACATGGATTTGTGCCCACAAGTGGCACCATGTATCTCACCATTTAATTTGGAGTCTTATAGGTTGGATTTTGATTCCTACAAATCGGGGGATTTTTTAGACTATGGTCACGTCCATCATGGGCCCTCTCTAGTGCATCCCAAAAAGGGGATCTTCATTTGCTACAACAATCAACAATGCCCACTTCACATGGCTCGTCTTGGGATATCTCAACTCTTGCCAATGGATGCCTTTGTTGTTCACATGGGAATTCATGTGGCCACATTTCGTGGAGCCTATTTTTTATGCTCTTCAACCTTTGTGCTTCTCTCGAATGCTTTTGTTTTATTATGTGGCAGTTGGTGAGTGGTTTTGGCTTGATGGGAAAACTAGGGATCTATTCTCTTAGTTAATTTTTCCTTCATAATCAACCAGCTCTTATTTGCATGTGAAGGAGTATGTACCTTTTTAGGCTTTTTTATTGTTTTTTTTTTCAATTTATGGAATTTTAGAGGTTATTAGCAATGTTTTTGTCATAAACCTTCATTGGAACCTCTATTTTTTGTCACGTCTAAAGCATTGAGTAGAGAATTTCACTTTCTTTCCAAAAATGGTCGCAAATCACACTTGTTTGCCACCTTGAGATCCTTGTTTTTGTCATTTATGCAAAAACATTGTCTTGGACAATTTATTGACGACGATTGTGGTGTTTGTTTCTCTTATATGAAGCACTTTTGTTTATCTTTCGGATATTCATTTTATGCTGTTTTTCTCAATTATTCTTGAGTGCATGATTAGATTTGTTGTGTTCATTTTATGTTGTTTTTCTCAATTATTCTTGAGTGCATGATTAGATTTGTTGTGTTGAGATTCATTTTAGAGGATCAATATCTTTTCTATTTATTCCTAAGTTACACTTAATGAGGAAATTTGAGTGCATTTGATTCTCTCTGCCTAAGGGGTTGCAAATTTGTTACTTGGAGTTCGTATTTTGAGATCTTTGATAATGTTGCCAACTTGAGGTTATTTGGCCTCTTTCAAATTTTTATCATGCTTTATGTTTGGAGCCTTTAGTATCCACATATCTCATTAATATTTTAATATTTGATATTGTTTGCTTCTATTTGAAGCCTTTGTTTTTGGTTCCTAGGCTAGCACCTAATTGTTTAGAGCATTTGTGTGGTAGTTGTTAGTGTTTTCCATTCGCATGCCTATACAACCGCTCCTCTTCTACTTAAGAGTTCATCCATGTTATTTGAGGTTACTTGGCCCTTCTCTTCAGAGTTTTGGCCATACTAACTGATTGGAGCTTTCAACATCTACAGGGTTCATGATCTTGACCTTCAATGCATCTTTGTAGGATCTTCTCCACTTTCAACCCCAAGACCATTGCAACATAGGTGTTACTCCCTTTTGGGAACCTCATTCTAGTTTCTAACCAACATTAATCCTTTGAACATTTTGTACTTGCGTACCTTAGCATGCCCCATTGTTCAGACCCATTTTGTTATCTCTCTCTCTCTCTCTCTCTCTCTCTCTCTCTGCGTTTATCTTAAGGTGAGGGTGTTATTTTATGTAGATAATTTTTAAGCTTATGTAGGATAGATGGGAAGGTATACCTTATTTACCTAGGTGCATACCTTGTTTCTCGGTTGGCAGATCGATTAATTATGACTTGGTCCTCTCTCAGTTTGTTATAGATATAGGTGATCCTCTTATATTTCAAATAGATATATATATATATATATATATATATATATATATATATATATATATATAGATGTATGTATGTATTTTTTTATTGTTTCTTGTTGTTATATTATTTATGTATGGAGTCTAAGATCCCTTTTTATTCGATTGAAAGTTATATTTCTACAATCAAAGCATGATTCCATGGCTTATGAATCAATCACGATTACTAGAATTGCAATTTAAAGAATAGATTGATTGGATTGCAGAATTTTTGGTTCATTAGATTCCAACCAAAGCACATAGAAATGGGATGATTTAGTTATTCCATAGTCTACACCAAGATACAATCCTACAAGTGGTTAAGCATTGTGTAGGTGATGCAACCATGGGGAGACATGTGGCTTAATCAAAGCACCATGAGGATGGATCCAATGGTTTAGGAAGGATTAGTTGGATAATTAATATACATTAAGGAGGTTCGTGAGTCACATCCGTGTACGAGCTATAATTCATACTTGTGAAAAGGGGGAGCTAGTGTTATATCCCTTATGTCGATGCCCTCATGCTCTACTAGTATCATCATTGTCTTAGAGTCTAGATGTCAAGTATGGATATTGGAGCAAGCAATGATGCTTGGAGAAGCAAGTAGAAATAGGGGAGGAAGTGGGTCTTTGCATGTAGAACGAGGGAGAGTCAAGGATTGGAACATCATGTTATGACTGTCTATGGGACTTACGCATTTAATGGATTCCTGTTTGAAAATAAAGTTCTTATGGTGTCCTTATCCATGTTTTTCTAGCCAATAATAAGTACCTACTTGAACCCTAATAAAATTTCAGCCCTTGAACAACTAAATTTACCACAACAAATAGATTTGGCTTCTAGAAAAAACCAAATATACTATGAATGCATGCTTAAGAGTACTATTACAAATTCAACAAAATAACCCAACATGTACTGATTGAATTCATGGAAGCATAGTAACACATACACAAATTAATCCTTAAGCACATTCACACAAATTGAATTCACAATTATCATAGCATAGGATCTGTTATCCCTTGTTATTTTTAATACAATATACCTTTGAACAATTTTTCATCAATTACTTGAGTTCATGGAAATAATCTAAATGTTCTAGGATTTTCACTTACTTTTTGGCAATTTTTCCAGCCAAATTTGGCTGAAAATTTTGGAATTTCTATTTTAGGTTGTTGGAATTGCATAATTGGGGTGCCTAGGGGTAATTTAGGGGTTGAATCCATTTCTGCAATCAAATTTCAATTTGAACAATGAAAATCATGATTTCAGAAAAAAAATATCATCGTTGGATTCCGACGAAAAATAACCAAAAAAGTGAAAATCATAGAATGCTTAGCTTACTCCCAGTACATGTCACAAATCCCTATTTTGCTTGCTATTTTGTTGTCTATAAATTCTCTACTTAGCCTATATTTATTATCGCTCTCTTTCTTATTGTTATGAAAAAATGGTTAAGTGTTTCTTCATGCATATTCAACCTCACTACATTTATGTAGTGTAACTACTAATATAATCTTTCAAGATCACACATTTTTTCAGGATTTCTTATCTATCACATCATCTTTCCTTACTATTTGTGCCCTATTATCACCCTAGGTCTTTGGAAGATTTTTATTATAAACCTTACAAATATGAACCAATGTCCTATCCACCATTTCAGTTTTCTCATATGTATGTGGATGGAAGTTTGTAGTCCTCTTCAACTTAGTGTCCATCTTCTCCCAAAGTGTAGTTCGAAAAGCACTAAGGAATCTAGTATTTCTATATGAGATGATGCTTCTTGGTATCCCAAAGTGCACCTAGACCCTTTCAAAGAACAAATTTATTGCTTCATGTCCTTCATGGTCTTTGTACAATCCATGAGAATGCATATTTTACTACAAGTCAACTACCACAAATAGATAGTCATGTTCCTTCTTAGTTCTTGGTAAACCACCCATCCTCTAATAAAATGAGCTACAACTTCTTGTATTCTAGGCCATTTGTAAGTTGGAAACTCTCTTTCCAACACCAAAATGGGCTGTAACTTTGGAGGTGTGATCCTCTCTGATAAGTTGCAATCTCTCACCTTTAAAAACATAGAGCCTATCCAGGTTGTACAGTAACCCATATTGGAGATGATAATCAGCTTTGATGCCACCTTCTTCTACATGGAAT
Source organism: Larix kaempferi (assembly GCA_027924585.1). Classification (NCBI taxonomy): domain Eukaryota; kingdom Viridiplantae; phylum Streptophyta; class Pinopsida; order Pinales; family Pinaceae; genus Larix; species Larix kaempferi. Next base: position 1,730,313 of record BSBM01000410.1, on the reverse strand, counting down.
TGGCTTTGTAGCTACTAAAATACCTCCTTGAATCCTCATCTTTTGTGTATTCCTCCTTATATGCATCATGGATGAAATTATCCATATGCATAAGAGTACCCAAAGTTATGATATTGGATGTAGGTGGTCTTGAGAGCATGTCTACCAACTCTTTTGAAATTCCTTTCTTGTATTTGATGATTAGATGGAATTGTTGTAAAAATGTCATCAACTTGTAGTGTCAGGTTTGTTGTAGCTTACATTGGATCTGCAAATACTATAGTCGTTGGGGATCAGTGCAAATGATTGTCTCATTTGCCATTAGATAGTGCTTCCATTTCTCAACATCTTAAAATAAGGCATAGTGTTCCTTGTCATATGTACATTAGTTTAGGACTCTGCCATGGAACAATTCAAAATGATAGCATATTGTCCTTCCTACTTACATCAAAATCACTCCCATAACACATCCATTTGCATTTGTCTCCAATTAGAAAGGATTCTACAAGTTGGGAAATGTGAGAACTTTTGCTTGACTGATCTTTATTTTGAGCTCTTCAAAGGATTTTTGCTAATACTTTCCCCACCAGAGACCTTTACTACTGGATTTTATGGCATGGAGTGGTGCAACCACAATTGGAAAGGAAGCTATGAAATTTTGAAGATATTGTGATGCCCCCAAAATGCTCCTAACTTCAATGACATTTTTAGGATTTGGCCACTTGGTGATGGCCTCCATCTTTGTAGGATCAATCTTAAGTTCTCCACCAATCACATACCCAAATACACCAAAGACCGTTGAGCAAATTATTCACATTTCTTAAGTTTTTCCATTAGTTGATGTATGTTCAAGGTCTCTAACACCTGCTCGAGATTTGCAATATACTCTTCCCAAGTAGCACTATAAACCAATATATCATATAAATACACTATTACAAATGAATCTATAAAAGGACATGATACATCATTCATCAAATGCATAAATGTTGCTAGTGCATTACACGAACCAAAAGACATTAATAACCATCCATGTAGACCTTGTATAGTCTTGAAGGAGGTCTTCTAGGTGTCTTATTCCTTCACGCATACATGATGGTCCTGATTTGAGATCCAACTTGGTGAAGTACTTGGCATGCTACAACTAATCTAACAAATCATCAATCTTGGGTAGAGGGTATTTATTCTCGAGGGTGATCTTATTCATATCTTTGTATTCAATACACTTCCTCCAAGTCCCATCCTTTTGGAGAACTATGCAAATAGGTGAACGGTGAGGTGAGGTTCTTGGTCATATTACTCCCCACTCCAGCAATTGTTGCAACTGCTTCTTCACTTCTTTTGCTTCCAGAATAAAATGTTTATACAGTCCAATGTTTGGCAATGGAGAATCATGCAATAGTTGTTTCTTGTGCTCCACTTCCCTATTAGGTGGTATCCCTTTAGTCTCCTAGGATACTTCTGTGTAATCTTGCAAAATATTCTCCAGTTGATGTTTTTTTCTTTCTATTACATCCCTCCATAGATGCATTTACTTTTACCGATTCACCTTCTTGCTGATTATGTCTTAAGAAAAGGAATAGAAACTTTCTATTTGAACTAATTAGCTCCTTGGCTTGGTTGGCACTTACTAGAGATATCTTTGAATTACCTTTGTGTGCATTGATGATGAAATATTTCCCACCCTTGAACAAGTGGTATTGGTTTTCTCTCCTCATGAAGATCACGCCCCTCATATACATGTAAGGGATTCCAAACACTACACCACAAACATCAAGTGGTACTACATCTACTTTCACTTTATCATTATAATATGCACTTACAATAAATTTAATCTTACACTATTTTGTGACCCTAAGTTCGGCATCCTTATTTACCCATCCCAATAGGTAGGGGCCAGGATGATCATTAACTTCCAATCCAAGCTTACTTACAGGGTATTTTGCTATGAGATTGGCATGTGAACTGGAATCAAATAGAGCATCCACCTTGGTCTTTTTTACTTGAATCTTAATGTGGAATAGTTTCATCATGTCCTTCTCTTCCTTGGGATGGAGGAAACTCATATTCACCTCCTTCTGCACTATAGTGCAGACAATATTCTCATCTATATCTGAGCTACTCTCTACCTTGGTGCTTGAATCCATGGCCAACATGTTCTTCTTCTTGGTGTCCTTCTTTTGGTAATTTGGGTTCATACCTCGATGTACCTTCCAACACTTATCTTCAGTGTGACCATCAATGTTGCAATAATTGCAGTGTTTTTTTGGATCCTTGCAATGATGTGTCATGGTTGTAGTCTTCTTATATTTTCCTTTCCCCTTCTTATTCCCATCCTTGGAACTATCTAGGTATCATGTATGCTTGGAACTACTTGGATGCCCTTTGTTCCTATCCACATTATGTACATATTGTCCTTACACACGGGCCTAATCAATAGTTATAGGCTTGAATAAAATCACTTTCCTTCTTAAATGAATGTGGATACCACCTAGATACTTGAGAAGTACATCCAAGTTCTTGGGAAATATGCCTGACACAATGGTCATTTTTCTAAACACAATCGTGTACTCTTGTACACTTTTCCATTTCCTTTGTCATAAGTAATACCAATGGGTCCATTGATCCTCTTCATACCCAATAGGGTAAAAATAGGACTTGATGAGAGTTTTAAATTCCCCCCACTTAATTAATGGGAGATCAATAGTCACCCTCCAGCCAAAGTGTCTCCATGTGGATTTCCCACCAAGTTAGGGCATGGCCCTCCAAATTTAGTAAATAAAATGATATATTTTTCTCCTATGTTGTATTATGGACTCTAAAATAAACTTCTAACTATTGCAACCATCGATTAAACTTAATAGCATCGATATCACCTTCATAGGGCTTGATCTCCATTTCTACTTCCACTTTAAATAGAGATTGGAAAGCATTGTTTCAATTGGAACTTGGTTTCTCTTTCTCTGGCATTTTGTTTTCAGCTCCTTTTCTGGGTCTTCAATGTCCCCTGATTTCTTGTCTGAGCCTGCCTCCGAGTTTGATCCACCAAACTCATTGAAAGGTCCAAATTTTCTCTCTAGAGATACCATGAGGATTTCCATATTGCAAGAGATACCAATGACTTGTATTTCTAGATTCATAAATTACTCTTCATATTTGTCCCTCAATTCTTCACTGGACTTATTTACCATGGCTAGGGTTTGAAGAATGTTTGTTGTTTCCACCAACTTTTAGATCCTACAATTTCCCACAAAAACCCGAAGAAAACTACTTTGATACCAATATGATCCATACAACGCCATGTATATTCCACTGGAATAGTTTGTCGTGCAACATATCTTACAACTTTATGCAAACTCTTAGTTATGCAATGTTTACTTAATATTTGAGAAATTTCATTGTTGTTAGCTTAATCTCACAAAATGCTAAAATAAACTGAAACTGAAAGAAAAATAACGCATCCACACAAATAACACAAGATATATCCTGAGAAAACCCACTTCAAGGAAAAACCTATCCCGGAGTGAGGACTATGCCTTGTTCTTTTCTTCTCCAATATGTAATGCAAAGACAAAGAAAGTGGTACTCTCTATGGAGTTACCTATGACATTTTGGCATGCATGGCTACTACATGATATCCTACTTCCTTTTTTATGGTCAATATCCACTCCCTAGATCTTTCTCAACTATGTAAAAATACAGTAATACCATAAGAATTGAACCCCCTTCTTCTCCTAGTGGCCTAGTATTTAACAATGTCTTGATGGCCTAGTTTTAGGGTTTTTGGATGCCAAAAATCCTGATTAGGGTTAGGGTTTTGGACCATATAGAATGTTCTTGAAAGTACACATGTGTTGGTGATGAGAGTTGATGTGGAATCCACTTGGGACCAGGGTGGTCAACATGATAGGTCAACTTGCGCGAGGCATAACTTCCTCATACAAACTTCGATTAAGGTGATATGTGTGCCATTGGAAATCTCTCAGAGTGTAGAACAATGTAAAAGGGTCATGAACAATGTTCATGATTTTTTGTTCCCAAAAAACATCATTTAATCCATCGAATGGGCCTCAGAAGGTTTTGGACCCCAAATATGCAAAGTAAGACCTGCCCCTAAAATGGGCCCTACACTCCAATTCATCCAATCCTTCCACCCAAAAGCACCAAAATAGATGAAAAATCATATATTGATCCATTTTGGATCACAACCCATCTATAGAAGCCACCAATTGGCCTTGGTTTTCCAAGGTGCAATTCTCTTGATTGTTTTCCTTACTTTCCTTCTCATTGGTTTCCTTTCATCAACAATCATGCTTTCTTCTCTTTGTTTCCCATGTCAATGGTTTTGTCAAAATTGTATAGAGATAAATAATAATAGACAATGAATTAATCAAATATTTACCATTGTGGCCTATATCTTTAATTGCTTCTTATTGCATGTGTTGTTTCTACTTTATTGGTTCTTCCTCCATGTGGGTTTCACTGGTGTTATTTTCTATCTTGTTGTTAGATGGTGCTTTCTTGTTGATGTCTGATATAATTTTTTTTTCAATGAAGTTTTTTCCATCAAGATATTGTTAGTTTTATTCCTTAGATCAATCCCTAATGGCTCTCCCAAGCTTACTCTTGATGACTATCACAATGTTCATCAAATGATTCCTACCATTGGATATTGTTCATTTGAGTTTTCTCAAACATATCCTCTACTTTCCTTCTAATGGATCTTTTAGGTTTCTTTCCTAATGACAATTGTAATGCCTCCAAACTAATCCTACCATCAAATCACCTTCCCTTGGAGTTATTCCCAGACCTTTCTTGATGGCTCTTTTAGGCTTGCTTCCATCGAACCTTGTTCCATTAGCTTAATGGTTCTTCTACACCAATCAATCCAAGATGGTATCAAATCGAAATCATTCCATTGAATCATACTCATTTATCAAATCACCTGCCATTGATATTTCCTCTTTTTGATGCTCTTCTTCGCTTGTTTCTAATGTCAATCGTCTTAACCTTTGGGTCGCTAGTGACTAATTCTCTATAGTGATTTTTGTTAACTAAGGATTTCACATTATGCGAGCAATGGATGTCTAGTTCTTATAGTGACTTCTCATAACTAAAAAAATCAACACAAATTTTCACTTTCTCATTTATAATCTTAAGCCCTAGATGGGGAATATCATTTCGATCTTACCCTTATTTGTTTCCTCTTATGCTAATAACATTCTCATAACTTAAAAAATCAACACAAATTTTCACTTTCTCATTTATAATATTAAGCCATAGATGGGGAATATCATTTCCATCTTACCCTTAATTGTTTCCTCTTATGCTAATAGCATGCCACACTAGATAAAAACATTAAATAAAACTTTAAAAAATATAATATGGTAAAAACTACCTTAAGTACAAATATAAACTCATAGGATGATTTTCCTATAATGTTCCTAATTTTGACCCTTGACATAAACTATACAAATGATGTAATATCGTTGATAACTATAAGGAACATGGTGAGGAGCTCAAGGAAAAGGCCCTACCATCGATTCCCCGAATGTATATGGTTTGTGAACCATGCATTGGTCAAGCACAGTAACAATGTAAATGTGCATGACAATAATAAATAATCCACAACTAACTGCGCGAGGCAACACGAGCAAGGGGCATGATTATCCTAAGGTTAGGGAGGGACATATTGAATCCATAAATTCAATAGATGAGAGCCAAGTGTCCTAGAGAGGACTGATGGGCCATCAAATGTCAGTTTGATTCATGCACCGCAATCATTTAATGCTTTCAAGTGGAAGGTAGTTGAGACTATTATTGTCTTGAGGAAAGGAAGGCGTGGGTCTGAGTTACCTTGTGGTAGAGACGTGTTAGTCACCGTCCAAAACTGGGAATGGGGTTCGCTTATGGGATAAGTGATCCATTGCATTGATGTCATCCTTAAATTACGTGTCAATAGGGTATGGCGTAGTATCCCATCAGTGAGTATGTCAGTAAGATTGTCAATAGGGGATGGCGCAATAGCCTATCAGTGAGTCTACCAGTCAACCTGTTAGTAGGGATGGCGCAGTAGCCCGTTAGTGAGTCTGTCAGCCAGTTAATGAAGCTACATGGTCAAGTAACTCGGTCCTTCGTGGGTGTATATATCTCACCCCCGTCAGAGAGGAATATATAGAATTCAGATTACTCTTCATCTATCCATCCATCGAACTTTGTTTGAAAGGAAGCCGAACCTAAGCAGTGACAGAATGAAGAGTGGACTCAGTTTCGATTCGTGGTCATGATTGTGAGTCAAAGAGTTGAATAAAGAGCGCAACTTCTATGCATTATTATGTGGATCTAGGCAGTAGAGTGGTATCGAAGTACCCCATTATTAGCTTGAGCCTGCGCATCCTGAGTTGTGTTGAATACCTGTGTGATTGAGTCTGTTCCGAGAAGTATTTGAGCAAGTCTCTATAGTGTGGTAAGAGAGTGCTAAAGTGTCACAATTCCCCAATTGTGTGCCTGATAATTCCCATTCCCAAATCTTAAGCCAGCCCAAGCGCGGTTGTTGCGAGATCGGTTGTAATAAAGTGGTATGTTGCATAGTGACCGAAGTGCTTCCCTTGGAGCCATTGGTTATGCACAACCAAGATTTGCAAGCCCTGGGATAACATAGCCTGTAGGAATATGATCCAAGGTTTGGGTGGTATTTCTTTGCACACACTGGTATATCACTTAGAGAAAGGTGGCACATGAGGGACCATTGAGTGGTGAAGGGGCACCTTCTTGTTGTTGTGTGGGGTGGGTATTGTGGACCCCAAGCTAGCCAAGTCTGCACGAGGCATCTGTGGTTCTGGAGGTAAACCCGATCTAACTGTTTGTCCTATTATTTTGTTGTGATCCCAGAAGAGTGGATAAAGTGTTGAGCATCGAGTGGATTGAGTTCCAATAGTGATTGCAAGAGCTCTTGGCAGAATAACAGGGTTTGGGTGGTCTCTCTATGCACACACTGGAATGGAACCTGTGCTGTGTTGTGTGGGGTTGGTATTGTGGACCCCAAAATAATTGAGTGCGCACAGAGCGCCTGAGTTCTGTGGTGAGTCACTAGCTAACATTTCCCCTCTAGTACCGAGGAAGCTTGTTAACCCAGCAGAGGATAGCTTGGCTTGAGAAGTGGGTCTGTATGAATTTGACAACCTGTTAACCTAGCAGAGGTTGGTTTGGCTATAGTCTCATGCCTATTTGATTGTGGGAGAGAGTTGTAGATAATTTCCCCTTTCCTTAAGGTAATCATGCCCAGCGCGTGGGTGGCCTCTTAGCAGAGAGAGTATATGCTAGACAAAGTGTGTACAGTTGGGTGGAACATTACTATTGTGTAGTCAATTGCTTGAGAAAGCTTCATTCAAGATAAGTGTTATGTGATGTTTTGTTGTTGTTTTGTATTTTCATTGTATGAATGTTGATATGAATGAATGAATGATGAGATGTATGTTGTATATCATCACTGTGAAGGTGAATGGCTTGCATATAGAGATGATTATATATGAAGTTCCACTACGTATATAGCGCTAGCTTTGCAGGTAGCCAATGAACTGGCATTGTAAGATAAGTTTCCATAGAGTGGTTATGTTGCACAGTGATAGAGGCGCAGTGCGTGAAAGTAGATGCATAGTGGATCGTGTGACAGTCTTCTTTGTGCGCCTAGTAGGCCTCATGGTAAAGAATTGATAATCACGAATGTGCACGTAGAATAAAGTGTGATGCTTGTAGGGTGTCGTACATCGAAATAACCCAATATTAGACAATAATGTCTTGGTATCATAAGTAATTTATAATGAAAAGACCCCCCGTGGTCGCGATATGCCATAGAGATCGCTGAGGTTGTGACATTTCCCTTGGGAAAAAGGCTAACTATGACTAAGGCACAATATCCTAGCTTTCTGTATGGAGTTGATGGCTATGTGTTGTAGATACCACATGACACTTCCTCCGGTAGCCCTAGTGATGACCAGATAAGGAAATTGGGTATCTATTGGATATTGCTCAAGATTGAAATCATTCTTTTTGCACTAGAGTAAGACCTCAAACTGCATCTACTTGGATAAGAGATAATCTTCCTTGAATAAAAGAAAACATGTTAATGACCCAATACCTAGAGGCAATTGGCGGGAGTGAGACTTCCCCCCTTATGGACCCCTAACTAGTTATTACATGTGGTCAAGCTTTGTTTGTACACAATGATGCAGGTGCACGTTGAGGTAGATATGAGGATGCTACTATGCTAGAGCTAAAAACAAAATGATTATATGAACAATACCTAAGTTCATATATAACTATATGATATAAACTATTATATTATTGATACCATATAATACTTGAGAGCATAAGTACTTTCCTTGATGAAGGTAGGACCCCAACTTTGTGTTCAAGCCATCCGTGACATGGTACTTCCTTCTTGAGTTGTTTTATCCACCTTCTAGAAGCATTACTCACTCCTTTTGTTTGGTTAGCAATTTTTTAGAATACTTACTTTCAAGTTCTAAGTTGCACAATAATTCACCAAAATTATTTCAAAAAATCTTGAAAGGTTATATGTGAACTTTTGCATGAAAATCCTAATGACATTGGTTCCCTTCCTGATCCTCCAAAGGTCAACATCCATTCAACTCTCATTTGCTTGGTGTCTTCAACTCCTCCATATTTATGTTTCTAGAATATATGTTTGGTTGATTTTCATACTATTGAAAGGTCAATTTCTTCAAGAGTGGTGACTCTAGAAGTTAGGATAGGTCAATTCTTAATTTGAGTGTAATCATGACTTATGCCACTCGAATTCTATATTTGACAACCTTATTAACATTTAAAGAACACTTCTTTTCCCCGAGTGAGTTATGTAGACTCTTAACGAGTGGTGATATAGTTACAATGATTTGACCTTGTATAATTTTTCATTTTTCTTTGTCTCGATAAAAAGGTTTACTATCATGCCTTCAACGTTTTCGAAAGAGTACCTTATAATTTTCCAAAAAAACCCCAAAAGTGTTTGATAGAAGCTCTCTTCCACATTGTTGGAAGCGTACCTTAATTTGTTTCTTTAAAAATCGAAGATATTTGATAGAAGTTATTTGTCATTTATTTATTATGATGAGATAGTGCACTAATGTAATGTCAAAGTAATGTGACAAAGAATGTCATTTATTTATTATGATGAGATAGTGCACTAATGTAATGTCAAAAGTAATGCGACAAAGAAGGTAAGGGCAGTTCATGCAGTCGTTTAATAAGCACTTTGTAGCGTAGTATTTAATGATGTTGAGGTGAAATTTTGAATCGTTAAATTAGATTTAATGGTTCATATCCCTGTAGCAACAACATTAAATACTGTGATGCAAAATGATTATTAAATATTGTCTATATAATTTTTTTTTTCGTGTGTGCCATATATAAAAATAACATATTTCATCAAAATTAAGATTAGATAATTAATGAATTATATATTTAATAAAACAATACCAATCAGCTGGTCCCGTAGCTCAGTTGGTTAGAGCATTGGTCTTATGGCAAATATAAGAGCAAGCCGAAGGTCGCGGGTTCGAGCCCCGCCGGGACCAACTTTAATTTTCCCATTTTCTAAACAAGTGATTGCTCAATTTTGTTGTTTCGCTGAATCATGGTCTTCAACGGAAAGAAAAAATTGATGGTTTATCTCATCATATATGTGGTTGAGTTGTATTTTCTTTGGAATTTCCAGAGTAGCATATCTGCCTGATCCCTTTAAAGCTACTATGCAGTCCTTGCGGTTTGGTTCCTTGCTATCAAAATAATGCATCTAGCAGCCATTTAATGAAAGCCATAAACATGTATCGACCCCTTCCTGGTTTAGGGCAACAATCTCATTCAATATCATCAATTCCAGAGACAGGAGGACAGTTTCTGGCAGTAGACAGGAAAACAATTGAACAGCAGTGCCAGCAAGATCTTATCCATTTCAAACCAATTCATCAATAAATAGTTGGCATGTGGATCTTCATTCTACCTTCATTGTCATTTTGTGGCTTCTTTATTCCTATTAAGGTAAGAGCCTTCAGTTTCTATCGCAATGGTAAAAAAAATTAGTAGGGTGGGACAAAGTCTTTCTCTTGCTTCACTCTATCTTCTCTAGGGTTATCCCTTTTTCAGATTGTTGTCTCCCTCCAACTTGGTCCTCTGCTTAATGGTATCCACACAGTCTCACAATCGATGGGAAAACAATACCCCTGGACTCTGGAGTCAGGCTGGTGACACTTTTTGGCTGGACTTGTCCTTACAGTTCTGTTTCATCTTGAAGAGAGTGCCCTACTTTGATCACAGAAATTATCTCCCGCCCCTGCTCCCGCCAGCCTGGTCTAATTGTGGTCTTGATAAAAAAAAGAATATCCTCCAGCGTTTTCCCTTTATAATTTATGTTATCATCCTAGCTACTGTTGATTACTTCACTCCATCCAGGCAAGGTCAGGTTCTGGCACAGAGGAAGTGTATTCATAGCCAACAATGTTACTATTATGGAAGTGTGGCACTTTTAGGGCTCCTTGTTAATCATCTTTCTACTAGCATTTGGAGGTCGTATTCCACCCCAGCATCAGAACACCTTCGAAAAATCCAAATATGCTAAATGCCATTCCAAGACAAACCCCTGTAGAGAAAATACAAGCTGGATAAATCAAGAATGGAAAAAACCATCACTTGGCCCTTATGTGCATTCTGCCCCTTTATAATTCTCAAATCAGGCCTAGAGGTCCATAAACACATTCAGAACAACAAAGGTTATAACATGTGATCCTTAACTTGTCTTGTTGGCAGCAAGGAACAACAGATAAGCACTCAATACCTATCATTACCACGTACTCAGATCCAATTATCATTGGAGGCACAATACCTACCTTTCTCTCAGGTATCCTAAATGGTTTCAGATTGGAATTGAAAAACATAGTTGACTGGTATAAAAAAACTCAACTCCTCCATATCCTTAGACTGCTAAAGCAATGCCTCAACTCCCCTATATCCTTAAAATGAAGAATATCGTTGAGTCTTCTTCTCGTTTTCTCTTAGTATTCCCACTAACTCATCGGTTTCTACAGAGATTGCTTTGCATCAAAACCTTGGCAATATCTGAGAAATCAACGAGCGGAGGGCAACCCAATCACCAACAAAATATGCAGTGCATCGATCAATCAAACAATACTTAGTTCTCTGAACACTTACATGCCACAACAAAAGGAAACCCTCGGATTCAACAAGATGAATGTGGAACCGGAGGTAACATAAATGAGGTTTCTCTCCTGGGAAGTATTCAGAGAATGATGGCAATAAATATGATGGATCAGGAAGAAACTCCAATTCCGAATGCATGGAAACAAAGGTGATACTATGCAAACATGGTTAAAGTAGTATATCTACATGGAAATATTAGGCCTAAAGTGTTTTCATCTTAAATAATAAAGAGTAGGTTCTTTTCTTATATTGCATAAAGATGAGATAAGTTTATTGTCAAAATTAATTTTATGGCAATAAAAAATATCTCAATTTACATTTTATAATTGGTAGCTGAGACATTAATAACGAGCAATTTATGGTACTTAACTTTAGCTGAAAAAATTTATGATACTTAACTTATAACTTATTAATATTCACAAACCACAAGTCAAGTAACTGCTAGTTTACCAACTATCATTTACAACTACCTTATCCTTGAATTATTTGCCCACCACCAGTCTCTAATCAGCCCCAGCAAGATATTATTCATTTTGTAAAACTCGACTTTAGCCCTTCATAGAAGCCGCAATTGAGCAAGATGTGATCTTATCAAGTCTTCCAAGAACTTTGAGTATTTGCATGGTTATTTATCAAGCATTACTTATTAAAATGATTAAAATTGGACTTTCTAAGAATGGTTTTATTGTCGTAGACGATAAGTGTGAAATTTATACTAAAACTAAATCTCAAACATATTTTTATGGGAAAGCCAATTTGCCCTGCAATGTTGGGAGCGCGTTCAGCAGAAGTTTTCACAGATATTTCAAAGTACAACTCACTAGAGAGCATTGCTATTGGGGATACCATCTCATTCTCTCTCAGCTTTTGCTGGCACGTGGTATTGCTTAAGCATTACAGATATGTTTGCTCTTTGGAAAATGCATTTGTAAGTCCACCTTCGATGGCTTTTGATGTCTCTAACAATACTGTCTAGTGTCAACTTGTTCCAAAAGTTGTGGCAAGATGAGGCATGTCCCCGAATCCAGGAAAATGATTTACTGCTCGTCAGGGATGCCAAAAATGTGTCAATCTTTGTGTATTCAAACCTTATTGCAGAAGCTGCCTATATTCATAAAAAAAAATCAGCGATTTATTTTGACCAATATCTTTGATAAAAGAGATCTTCAATCTGACGAGCAACACAATCTTTAGATTTTAGCACCAGCACCAGTTTCAGAATCACAACCAATGGGAGCAGAAGGCAAGCTGTTTACCACAGGCTCCCAAAGATGGAACAAATGATGATAACACAACTCTCAAATTCTTCATAAGATGAGAGAAATTAAGAGCTGATCCAAAATGCATGCGAAGAATCTAATTTCATACTAAGGGATATACTATTCAACATGTAGCTTAGCCTAGTGGGTTAGCGTAACTGTTTTGAAGTGGCAAAGTTCACCATGAGGTTTCTTGTCCTAGTTTAACTGAGCTTTGCTGGGTTACTAACTATTATTGTGGATGGTAGTTTAGCCACCTTCCATTTCAATATTTTGGTGAAGAGAAAGAGATTATGTAATAAAAAAAATTAATTTTTTTTATTGTTAAACATGTAAAACAGTAACATTATAGAATTATACAAAATAAGCACATTAACAACAGGACATTAATTGTTAACAAAAGGAAGAGAACTCGACTCTCAAGCCTCGTTACCAATTAGCACAAGTAAGTTACAGTTATGAATTTCAACTTGAAAATCAAAAGGAATAAAGAGTCTCATTTTTTAATCAAAATTTAATGAATATATTAGTACAGCTACTTAACTTGTGGATAGGCTATATGACCATGCCTTAGTTACCAATTGAACTTGGAATGACTGCGATAAAATAAATCTTAAGAGTACACTTGTCTCATCTTCCTGCATTTAAACACTTATTGATATAAAATATATCCTAATCTATAATCAATAATTAGTAACTATTTTTGTAACAGCATAATATAGCGTCATGGATTAAGCTAAGTTTGATCACTGATCGCTGTTGTTTGTAAAAATTCTTTCATTAGTGATATCAGATATGTGTTCATATACTAGGATAGGAAAAAAGAAAAACAAACTTAATTTGCCAATTAGTAGCATTGGGTGCTTCAAATAGATATTGCCAGGAAGCCTAAACCGGAAGCGTTGCCACATATTTGGAACTTTGTGATTAGAAATATCCCAAGTGGGCCTGCGGTGAATTACTTTGGCTAGTTGGCGAAGACGGGTAGGTACGGCTCGTGAAACTGGAGCTAATAAATTTGATGGATATAAAATGTTTGGTGATCAAATCATGTGCAATTTACAACATGTGCATCTGTAACAATGACCAGCTTCAATAAAGGCATAATCAGAAAGGACATAGTTGTAAAGGGCGATCAAACCACGGGTGACAGTTCGGTAAGGATGAACAGGTTCAATAAAAGACTTGATAAGGAAGAACATAGTTGTAAAGTGCGATCAAGCCACAGGTGACAGTGGAGCAGTATAGGGGGCACTCAAGAACTTTACTTGGAATTCAGCAAATTCGAAATTTTTGAAAATTGTGAAAATAGTTATTGAAATCAGAGTTGATTTGCAAATCCGGTGTACTTCAAGTAATTTTCAAGGTGTAGATTTTCATTATAGAATATTTTGATTTGAATTCTTCCCCACTGGGCCACTTCCTACACAATTTGAATGTGCCTTAGAGACCCATACCAAGGACAATGGAAAAATTGGAATGTTAAACAAATGGAAACAGTGAAGAATTGCTTACAAGAATTTATTTGGTCCCTTCTGTTTAGGGTTTTATCCACCATGAACTTTTACATGACAGCAAGCTTGTTAACGAAAATTCATCAACTTTTTGCCTGACAATTGGAAAAGGAAATCAAAACGTGAAAGAGAAGCAAAGAAATATACTATACACACTCCAACCCATTGCAAGCTGGGAACGTCCCAAACGTCCTTAATAAGGGCGAGCAGAAAGCATGTGCGGAGCCCAAGCAGGCCAGTGAAGATGATATATTTTCACTTTAATTGACATCGGGCAGTGTGCCATGGAATCCCCTGCCAGAAAACTCCCATGTGATTTGGAAGTTGGCCAGCCAACAACAAATGACAACGCCTGCGTGTCACTCCCACGGGGAATTTATAAGCTCGGAAGAGAAGCCAGCATTCGCAGAACACAGAAAAGAAGAAAACACATTCCTTTGTGTATTGAATTGTGAGGGAATGGAGATTGAACTCGGGACGGGGATAGCCGAAGAGGAGGGATGGGTGAGGGGCACCATTATTGGGGCCGGAGCTCATGGGATAGTCAGCCTCGCCATGAACAGCTCTAGTGGACACCTCTTTGCAGTCAAATCCACAGCTGGTTTTAGTTGGGCACTGGATAATGAGTTCGAGATTATGCAGTGTTTGAATTCTCCATACATTGTTCGTTGCCTGGGGCGCAATTACAGCGTGGAGAACGGCGTGAGAATGTACAATCTGTTCATGGAGTACATGCCAGGTGGCAGCATTGGGGATCTGCTGAGTAAGTTTGGAGGGAAACTGGACGAATCAGTGATCAGGGCATACACGCGTGGAATCGTACGTGGAATCCATTACCTCCACAGCCAGGGAATTGTGCACTGTGATATCAAGGGGAAAAATGTTCTTGTGGGTATCAATGGTGTGAAGCTTGCTGACTTTGGCTCTGCCAAGAGGATTTGTGATGAGGGGGAGGGCAGGGGTCCCCCTCAATTGAGGGGGACCCTTCTGTGGATGGCTCCAGAGGTGGTGAACCAGGTGGAGCAGGGGCCTGCTTCTGACATTTGGTCCCTCGCCTGCACTGTGCTGGAGATGGCCACTGGCAGGCATCCATGGAGCCAAGTTTCTAATCCCCTCGCCGCAATGTATCGGATTGGTTGCACAGAGGAGCTGCCTGAGTTGCCTGCTTCGCTTTCGCCTCAGATCCAGGATTTCCTAGAGAAATGCTTTCGAAGAGATCCCAAGAAGAGGTGGACCAGTGCAGAGCTGTTGAACCATCCTTTCCTAAATGAGGACTGCTTTAACATAGAGAAAGAGGAAGTTATTGCTGGACCGGGGTTCTCAACCAGTAATTTGGATTTCGGGAATAAAGCATGGGATTCCTGCTCCTCTCAGCCTACTCCCCTTCTGTCAATCATCCTTCCGAACCCAGCTGGGGAATGCGAGGCAGAGGCCTATAGTAATAAGTCAATTGAGCAATGCACAAGGCCATCTCCTAGGGACAGAGTAATGGCACTGGCCTCTGAATTTGAATATGTTTCTGACGGGCCTAATCGGTCTGCAAACTCCCCTGTTCAGTGGATTATTGTAAGATCTTCCATAGGCAAGTCTCCAACTTCAGATCCTCCTCTCTCAAAATCCTACAGTCGTAGAGTGCCCCTCAGCCAGGATCATTCTTCGAGCTCAGAAGCCAGCAATTGGGAAGAGTTACAGCCAAGAGGCCAACATGATGAATCCTC
Source organism: Larix kaempferi (assembly GCA_027924585.1). NCBI lineage: Eukaryota > Viridiplantae > Streptophyta > Pinopsida > Pinales > Pinaceae > Larix > Larix kaempferi. Next base: position 1,714,611 of record BSBM01000410.1, on the reverse strand, counting down.
AGAGTCCACGGTCTCTGCAGCGCAGGCTCAACATGAATCATCTTCCAGCACTTGTGCTAAGACTCTACAAGGCAACTTGCTTTCTATGTTAGATGAAGCTTGGGAGTTGTCTGGAAATTCATCTAAGAGCATTTTTTCTGATAATGCTGGCAATTATAACATATTAAGACTAAGAAAGGCAATTTATACCTTTGATGATAAGTGGTCCTCTACTGAAGCAGGGGCAGCTTGCTGCCCTTGTAGTAGTAGTATGTGCGTTAGCCACTTTTGTCATACAAGCATGACAAAGGCACAGTTGTACGTTAGTTACAGAGCAAATTCCTATCCTGAGGCAGGAGCAGCTTGCAGCCCTTGCAGTACTATGTGCACTAGTCAATTTTGTCATACCAGTATGACAAAGGCACAGTTGTACTTTAGTTACAGAGCAAATATATTTTGTTGTAAATTTGATTCAATATTAATTCCAATTGATTTTATATGGTCACATAAATGATTTCTTGATTGGTGAATTAACTCGCATTACTGTGTGTTTTTTCTCGAAAAAAGAAATTGCCATATATATCATACATCACAACATGGACCTTAAAATCACCACAAATATATCTTTATTTTGATTTTAAATTTGGCCATAGCATAAAACTACCACTAACTTTCACTATGAGGTACTCACGCATTCCAGGAGGAGGATGCCCACCAAGTATATATTGTATATTGGAGAAATAACAAGAAAGCTTACAACTGGATCACATATTATGAGTTAATGGATTTTTTTAATGGTTTTTTACAATGAATATAATCAATATAGATCCATCTTAACTTTGGCTCTACTAAGTATTTAGAGAGATCAAATCTATTGAGGTGCAAATCTTTACTAAGATTAACACTCTAAAAATGGTTTAACATAAAGATATTTACTTCCTCTGGACTCTTGGTAGAACCACAATTAAGATGAATCTATGCTGATTTATCTTGAATTCAAAATCATTTATTTTGGTCTTTAATAGTTTCTTTTAGATTCACCGTAAGATTGTTTAATAGTTTCTTTTAGAATCACAATAAGAATGTTTTTGAGGTGCAAATCTTTCCTAAGGTTAGCACTCTAAAAGTAGTTTAACCTGAAGATATTTACTCCCTCTTCATGCTTGGTAGAGTCACAATTAAGGTGAATCTATACTGATTTATCTTGAATTCAAAATCATTTATTTTAGTCTTTAATAACTTATTTTAGATTCACAGTGAAATTGTTCTTATTCAGCCTTACCCATAATTTCAATTTCACTGGACTGATTGATTGTTCGTCTTGTTAAGTTGTACTTAACTTTTTGGATCATCCTTATACATATCACATTTTCAGTTGCTTTTTAACTCTTCACAGTACCCATTTAGTAAATGTATATTATTACATATTTATCACATTTTCAGATGTTTTTTAACTCTTCAGAGTACCCATTTAGTAAATGTATATTATTACATATTTTGCAATGTCAATTGTTTTCATAGCTCAATTGGCTAGAACACCTGTATAGTAAGTGGAAAAGGTCGAATTCAACTCTCATTGAAAGCAATTAGGTTACAGTTGCTTTGTAGCACAATTAGTCACAGTACCTGTTTAGTAAATGGTCACAGTAGTATCGCATTGAAAGTATCGTATATTATATCCTACGCAGCCAAGTTGAACGCACATTGCCTACATGAAGGTTGGGTTGGTTAATTATGCAGAGTCATAAATGTATTCTCCAGCATGAGGTTCCATGTAGAGTATCATCTTTACTATCTCTGCGGGGATAGCTCAGTTGGGAGAGCGTCAGACTGAAGATCTGAAGGTCGCGTGTTCGATCCACGCTCACCGCATCTGTTCGTATTTTAGATTTGTCATGTTTTTTATTATTTTGTTCTGTGTTTAAGGCGCGAGTTCGATCTGCTCTCACCACATCTTTTAACTCTTCTGTTCTGTGTTTAAGGTCTCTTCTACGCGAGTAACTGATAACATGAATGATTTATTATCAACGAAATTGTCATTGAGTGGCTTTTTTTTTCATAACCAAGCCCTTAAATTCATTTTTTCTTTCTTGGGTTTTTAGTCTTGTTCTTCGGCTCGTTAAGGACTGGCTTAAACAAGCAACAATTTTGATTTTTCTGAATGTTTCTCAGTTCTGATCTGTTGAGATTTCTTTAGTGGTTTCAAAGGGAGGTTTCTGTATGAAAAAATTCTTGTAAACCTGGCGTTCATAAATTCCATTAAGCAAAAATGTTGAATTGATTTGCCTTTGGACGAACAGAGTAAGAGCCTGAACTTAAATCAGCAGATTTTTATATAAACGTCAGCCCAAAGGCATTTTAGAGTTGGGGAATGTACAGTGATGAAAGTGTGAGTTGGCCTTGTTCTGGGCATATTCCTTTTTAGTTTTTTAATAAGTTGAGTTGTAGAAAGCACTTCTTTGATGCAATTAACGGATAAAATGAATAGTTTTTAATCAATGAAATTGTCACTGAGTACCTCTTTTTCTTCATAACCAAGCCCTTAAATTCATTTCCCTTTCTTTGGTTTTTAGTCTTGTTCTTTGGGTTGTTAAGGTCTAGCTTAAAACAAGCAATAACTTTGATTTTTCTGAATGTTTCTCAGTTCTCTGTTGAGATTTCTTTAGTGGTTTCAAAGGGAGGTTTCTGTATGAAACAATTCTTTTGCTGGCGTTCATAAAAATTCCATTAAGCAAAAATGTTGAATTGATTTGCCTTTGGACGAACATAGTAAGAGCCTGAACTTGAATCAGCAGATTTTTACATAAACGTCAGCCCAAAGGCTTTTTAAAGTTGGGAATGTACAGTGATGAAGTGTGAGTTGGCCTTGTTCTGGGCGTATTCCTTTTTGGTTTTTGTAATAGTGAAAGGTAGATTCAGTCAGAAACATTATTACATTATTACATTAGTGTATTTATGTAATTTTTGATTCAGTATTAATATTGGGCGTTTTAGAGTTGGGGAATGTACACTGATGAAGTGTGTTGGCCTTTTCTGGGCATATTTTTTTTTTGGTTTTTGTAATAGTTAAAGGTAGATTCAGACATAAATATTATTGTATTTATGTAATCTTGATTCAGTATTGAATATTAAGTAATATGCACATGGTTGGATTTGCCTACATTTGGACATAATGAGAATCCATTATACAACCTGTATTGAAATGTGCACCATAATTTGTATTCTGCACCACAATTTGTATAATAAATATTTTCTTCATGAATCATAATGTCTTTTAGTATAAAGACCATCTATTCTCGCTGGCCGAGACCCCAATAGGAAAGTTCTTAACCTGTACTTGCCCAGATTTAGGGGTAATTTTAGTTGGAAATAGGGGTAATATGAGTGTTCCTTATTCTACACCATGGTAGTTAAGGCATAACCCTATGAATAAGAGTATTTCCACTGTATTGTATATGGTTTATTTATAATGATTTGGAAAAATAATTTTTTCTTAATAAAATAAAAGAACTATAAATGGTATACTTAAAGATGTTTCATAAATTTTAAAGTTTTTCTATTGTTTTAAAAACCTTTAAAACTCTTAAGAACATAAATAACTAGTATCCTTAAAACTTTAATATTAAACACTTAAATTTGTTGAAAATAATAGATTTAAAACAATTTTCATCATACATAGTAAGTCAATTATAAAGCATTATTCCCTCCCAGAATGCCTGTATTTTTTTGTCAGTGAATTCACTGTACTTTTCCACTAGTGCCCTCTACCACCAATCTACAAACTTCTTACCATGCAGTAATCAAATTTTAAGAGCTACTTTTAATTTCAAAATGAAATATATATATTCATAAAACTCTTCTATGATGAAAAGTTATAAAAGTAGTTGCTCTTCCATTAATAAAAGTAAACTAGGTATACATTTCATTAAAATTTATTTAAAAACATATTTCTGACAACCTTAAAAGTAAGTAACTATGAAATATATAAATTGTAATTTCAAAGAAATTAATAATAAGCATACTTTTAATTTAAAATGTAACTTTTTGGTGTTGTTTATATTAATAATAAATAAATTTCATAAAAGTTGAATCGTTATTCTTTTCTTCATAGAAATTTCAAAGTGTTAAAATGACAATATAAAGCTTCATACACAATGTGAGAATCAAACATTTTTGTGTACACTTATATGAGAGAGGATCTGTTCCATGTATCCATATGATAATTAAGGGGTGACTACATCTTGGATTCTTATCGTAAGCATACTACAAGATCGTGTTTAACTTGAAGTCAAAATCTTTTAAAGTCTCAGTCACATTTGTAATATTCATTATATACTTTTTATAAACAAAATAATAAATTGTAGTAAACCTTGAGGATTTTGTTGAGGGATGAAAATTTTATTACAACACTATAAGAGCCTTGAAGCGAGCCTCATTGCTTTATAGGCCTCTAGGAACATGCAAAACTAGCATGATTGCATCCATTACTTATTATTTAGGATAATATGTTTATGATTTGGAGCTTCTTAAGTTAAGATCCGTACAAGCACATACTTAAAGGGCATTATTCATCAAGACCACCAAGTATGTTATTTTTATTGTGGATACTGTTTGTTCACTTTCTCTCTCAAACCATGCAAAAATGCATGCTAGAGTGGATGTTACACTATAATCTTTAATGCATACATTTGATGATAACAACAACTATGTTACACTCTCCATACCTTACTTAAGAAGACCCAAGGATTAAAAAGGGTTGCTACAAGAATTAATTTTACAAATGATGCATCTCATAGATATTTGGTGTGAGGCATGAGGAAAGAGAGCTATGAGTATTCTCAAAATATTTACACGTGTAAGTATCATCATGCCAATATCAATATTGCTAGATACAACAAGAAGAAATTAAAAGCTTGTGATAGATAAAGATGCCTAGAATGATCAACCTAAAGAACAAAGAAGTGAAGGTTTGACGATATCGAAAATTGAATGAATAAAATCATAATTCCCACTATTGGAATCCCAATTTCAGGTTTTGTGATGTTGACAAGGTTCAATTTGTGTAGGTTGACATCTAAACTTAATCAAGATGGTACACGTTAGAAAGTTTCATTAAATATTTGTTTTATTACCATTAAGTATCTATTGCAATAATGGGAATGACATGAATTACATACCAAGCTGTACATAGGCCAACAACAAATGTGCTCAAATAATAATCAATTATTAAATACCTGTGTTATAACCACGTCATGGCTGATAACAATGCAACCAAATAACTATGAACCAACATGTTAGAGACCTTTAGAGAGATAAAATATGTGAACACAAAGAAAGAGAGATAACAACATTTCCTCTATTCGTTGTTCTTCAATTAATATTACTAATAAGGTTTCAATGCCATTACAATTTACATTGATAACCCATGACTAATTGTTTTGGTGTTTTCAAAGCCGAAAGTGGAGGAAATTATAACAAATTTAATGACATAATGGCGATGGTTAGATCTAAACACATTAAGTATGGATAGTGAATGTAATGCCACTTCTCATAATGACAAGGATCAATAATGTGCATAACACATGGGTTCAAGTGGGACTTAAAAAAGAAAAGGTTTCCAAGCTTCTCCATAAAGCTTTCATTAAGTGACTAAAATGATGAGTACGTTAATATGGTGGTAATATTATGTGCATGTGAGTTGTGCGATGGATTTAATGTTGTTGAAGGATACATTGTATTAGGGAATACATGATATCCAATATGAATAGAGATTATTTTAGTGTTTAGATGCCGATTAGTGTTCATTCGAACCTCCCATTGATCTCAGGCATCAACCACCATAGAAGAATTCATTCTTCACTAACTGCCACCTTGGAAGGGGTTCATGTGTTGGATCGTTATCAATTCAAAAAGTATGTTCCTCACACTCTTGTATTACTGTTTACACTAGTAATATTGTTGTTTGTTGATGAAGGATACTACCGTGAATGTTCCTTGCACTAGTATTATGGAAAGACCCCTTTATTACACCAATATTGATCATTGATCCTTGGATCAAGATCCTCACACTCTTTATTACGTATCACTATTTGTTGATGAAGGAAATTGTAGTTCATTGGAGGATAATCTAATCAATGCCAGCCTTCCAAGTATGTAAATATGATCCTTTCCAAGACTCAACTGGCACCATTGACTAGTGCCTAGTCCTAGTTGAATCCTTGGTTGGATCTTAGTCGGATCGACTTAGTAAAATCTATGGATTAGTCGATCCATCAACTCATTCGACTCTATGGATCGGTCGAATCTATGGGTCAATCTATCGATCGAATTAGTTGACTCACGCATTCTTCTACAAGATTTGTTCATCATACATACCCCACAACATTCGATGACTCAAACAAATGTCAACTGAAATTTTGAACAATCCGAAGGCACCAGGATGATGCCATCAATGTCTCTTCATCTTCTTCTAGCCAACAAATGAAAAGAAAATGGTTGGTCTCCTCAACTAAGTTGTAACTACTTTTTTTGTAATTGAAACGTGGTGGGTAGGAACCCAAGTGTCCCTCGGATTTGTATATATGCATGTAATCCCAAATATGAAAGGGTTCCTTGTTCTTGATTGCACTAAGATGGGTTCTGAAAGAGAAGGCTCAATTGGTTCCTCATTATTCCTTCATTTGACCTCTATCCATATAAATGTGTCTTTCGACTGAGTACACCTAGATACAAGGTTGGATTACAGACTTAAGAGACCAGCATACCAGAGACAACTACTCAATACAACCAGAGTTTCCACCCTTGAGGTTTCTCCATTATCAATTCATGACTTGCATTTTCATGTGATTGGTGTTGTCTATTGCTTTTAGTTCTTTTAGTTTGGTTATTATCTACATTGGTTTTCTTATTCAGTCTACTATTATTCACTTCCACCATAACAAAGCTTGAATCATTCAATCAACTCAGTTGTCCTCGTGACCACTCCTTGGGAAACACATATAATTGGTATCAGAGAACTCTAGTCTACTATATCCTTGCTTAAACACTACTTGCATATTTAACAAACTTATGCATGTTTAGACACGCTCTAAAACCCAGCTATTCAACTTCCATTTACCTTCGAACTTCAAGTATTTATCTACTTGAAAGCCACCAAATATGGAAGGTGAAACAAAGGACATAACTTCTTATAATGAAATCGAACAACTTATAGAGCGAGCACTCCCTCAAAAGCGAACTAAAATGTATGAGCATTTCAATGATATCCTTGCTCTACATACCAATTCATTGGGCTCTACTTCAGTTAGAAACCCATTGAGATCCACCTTCGATGAGGTTATCCCCTTTAAGGTACAAATGAAATTGGACATACCAAATTTGGAAGGAAAGATTGATGTGGAGTCTATAGGCAACTGTATACAACAATTAGAGTCATATTTCTTTGTGAATCAACTTTTTGAGGCCAAGAAAGTCACCATTACATCTCTAAATATGTTGACTTTGTACATTGCTGGTGGGAAAATATTTCGACCAAACATGAAGAAGAAGCTCGCCCCATTGACACAAGGTCAAAATATTTTGAACATGTTAGGGCAGAATTTTATCAACCCAAGTACATAGAACAATAGTATAAGAAATGGAAACAATTAATACAAATGGAAGATCCGACTGTACATAGTTACACTGATGAATTCCACCGACTAATGGATCGACTTGGTGTTAGGGAGGAAGACAAGTTGCTTGATTTGAAGTCTATCAATGTATTAGCTCCTTATATCCAACTAGAGATGGAATTCCTCACTATTGGCAGTCTCGTAGAAGCATTCCATTATGCCATAAATATTGATGGGAAAATGAAGGCAAAGGGATGGTTCCTAACCAAATCGACAAGTCAACCTTTTGACAAGAAACCTCAATCGACTATCGCCTCCAACAAGTCAAAACAATCTACTCATACTAATTCACAGAAGCAAGATCATGGTAAGAAGCCTTCCAAGAAAGATAAAGGAAAACACAACAAATGACCTCTTGCAAGGAAATGGTGCAATTACCACAATTCATCTTGCCATGATGCATCTGAATGCAAAGTTCTAAAGAGATTATTTACGCAAATGTATACCTTCTACTCGGGCTCAACTGAAAAATCTATAGTTGAATCAAATCCAAACTCCTTGACTCTATTGTCATCAACTTCAACAAGCCTAACAAACTTGACCATCATTTACGAAGAGGAAAGATAACAACTATTCCATATGAAAATATGGCTGCAAAATAACTCATTGCATATGATTATCGACAATGGTAGTTAAAAGAACTTTGTCCCTGAAGACATTGTGAAGAAATTGGGTCTTGTTACTACTTCACATCCACAACCTTACAACAACGGTTGGATGAAGGATGGACAAGAACTCCGGATCACTTAACAATGCAAAATTGCTTACTTCATTAAGCTTTTTCAAGATGATGTTCTCTATGATATAGAGCCGTTCTCAGTAGTTGATGTACTATTTAGGAAACCCTACTTATGGGACAGACAGGGAAATTATTATACTAGAACATAGAAAGTGATTGTCAAAATCCATAATTAGTGGTACGAAATTCCTGAATGTTGATCCATGTTGACAGTTGAAATGGTTTCAACAAAACAATCCAAAAAGTTGATCAACCATGCTCAAGAATTCATGTTGTTGATGATAAAACCTTAGTGTACCAAGAGGATCATAGAAACCGTCCAACTCTCCACTGACCACAACTCTTGATAGTAGCAACAAGTCGACAAAGTACTTGAAGAATACAAATATGTGTTCAAAGATCCAGTTGGAGTATTGCTACATTTCCAGGCAAAACACTGCATTTTTTATTTTTTTTTTGTAAGCAAGAAAAATTATATTAAGAGGGATCCTTTAGTACAAACAGTTCAAAACTTACAAGGCCTTTCATGCCCATAATTTCTGCAAGATTGTCTGCAAAACATCCCCACTGCCAGTATTAACCGATCATCTATACCTTCTACACAACAACTATCTATGCCTTTAACCCGTTTACAAACCAACATATGTCAATTCTGTCTTAAAATATCTACAAAAAGAGTCCACATAACTATGGAAATGGAGACTTCAGCCCTAGCGACACAAACTACATAGAGAGATATTGTCGGGATGGCCCGTAAGCACCATACAGACAGTTTGAACAAAAAGAGACACAACATCAAAAAACCTTAAACCCAAGAAAACCAACCCGTGAAACATCATTTAGGAGCCTGGGGGACGTTCCGGTGGAGCAAGGTCCTAAAACGGAGGCCACCAAGCTTGTGGTCGTTTGTGGAAGAAGATTGGCCAGATGGACCATGAATGGGGCAAGTCCCCGGAGAGCGCATAACAGCAGGACCAGAAACAGTACCTGGAGTCTCAAGTGGCAGGCCGAGTTTAAGAGCAATGCGGTCAATTTTCCTATGCATTGAACGGTTATATTCCAGATGCTCCTTCCATGCTCTCACTAGTTCAACCTATCCCAGGGCCTTGTTTTCCCTATCCATCATAACGTGGGCCAGAATTTCCTTGGTCACCCAGTTGGTGGTGACAATCCTATCATAAGTGGAAAGATGCCTAGCCGTGTTCCCAGGATCACAGATTTGCTATTACGTGACCTTCTTATGTTAAGACTCTGCCAAGGCCATCATTGCATGCATCAGTGCATACAATAAAATCTTTGTTTGGGTCTGCAATTTTTAAAATAGGTGCAGTAGTTAACAGTTCTTTCAATTTCTTAAAACTTTCTACACGCTTTTGATCTTAAACAAATTTCTTTCCCTTTTTCTGCAAAGAGGTTATAGGGTTTGGGATTATTGAGAATCCTTCTATAAATTTTCTATAGTAACCTGTGATTCCCATAAATGATCGTACGCCGATTACATCATTAGGGATAGGCCATTCGTTAATTGCTCTTATTTTATTTAGGGTCAACTGCAATTCCATCCTTGGATATCACATGACCTAAATACTGTATTTTATCTTTGAAAAAATCACACTTACTAAATTTTGCATACAGTTGATGTTCTCTTAAGACTTGTAAAATTATTCGTAAGTGTTCGTCATGTTCTCCCTTAGTCTTTGAGTAAATTAAAATGTCGTCAATGGAAACAATTACAAACTTATCCAAATACTTATGTAAAACATTATTCATTAAACACATGAAAACTGCTGGAGCGTTAGTCATCCCAAAAGGCATAACTACAAATTCATAATGCCCGTAACGGGTTCTGAAAGCAGTTTTAAAGATATCCTCATCTTTAATTATGACTTGATGATACCCTAATCTCAAGTCGATTTTCGAGAATATCGTCGCTCCGTGTATTTGATCAAACAGATCATCTATGCGGGGCAAAGGATATCTGTTTTTAATTGTCATTTTATTTAACTGACGGTAGTCTATGCATAAACGCAAGGTACCGTCCTTCTTTTTAACAAAAATAACCGGTGCTCCCCAAGGAGACACACTTGGTCTTATGTAGTTTTTATCTATTAATTCTTTTAACTATGATTTTAATTCGTTAAGCTCTATGATGTTCATCCGGTAAGGATCTTTTGAGTTTGGTACCGCACCCGGTACTAGCTCAATGGTGAAGTCCAATTCTCTTTTCGAAGGTAATCTTAGAATTTCTTCTAGGAATACATCTGAAAAGTCTCTTAGGATTGGTATGTCTTCAAGTTTTAACTTATCTTCTTTAGTTGTGTGTTCATCATTAATTACATTTACAGCAAACATTTTACATCCTTTTCCTACAGCCTTTTTCACTTGCAAAGCAGAAATTCATCTAACTGAAACTTTTATAGGGATTCCTTTTATGGTTACTGTTTCACATTTATCATTCAAGCATGTAAATGCCTTTTCAAAACAATCCAGAACTACCCTATGCTTTTCCAGCCAATCCATTCCGATTAAGACATCATAAGATCCTAATGGTAGTACATTCAGCTTTACTTGTGTTCTAAACTGATTCACAAGCAAATCACAATCTTTAACAAAATCAACTACCTTTCTTTTGGTCCTTGTAGCTAGCTGAACCAGCCAAGACCTTTCAAACTTTTCTACTTGCAATTTACATTTTTCTATTATACTAGGAGATACATAACTCAGTCTAGCTCCTGGATAAACTAAAATAGAGATGGGTTTATCTTTCAACATACCTTCTACTTCAACCATTGAAGTTTGATAATCAGCTTGTCTGTTTTCCAAGGTTGCATTGATCCTGGGCATTCCGCTCACTAAGTCACCAACTGTTGCCTCTTCCTGCACGATATGGATGTTGTTGACGGTTCTTTTCCTGTTATGACAACTTGATGCATAGTGAGGTCCTTGATAGTCCCAACATTTTACAGGTTCCTTTTGTTCATTATTCTTAGCATAATTATTAGGCATGTCTCTGCTTCTTGCAGCTGTAAAATTTTGTTGTACATTGCCTCTTGGATTATTTCCTTGAAATTTTCTGTTAGGAAAGTTACGAGAATTATTATTTCCAAAGTTTCGATTAAATGTAAAAAATTTCTTTTTTTGTTCAAAATTATTGGGCCTTTTAGCCTTCCAACTAGGTATACTTTCCCTTTTTATGTTCTGTTCATAACAAAAATTTGCCTTTCTCATGGCCTCTTCAAGAGTCTTAGGGTCGTCATACTCCTGTCCTTTATATGAAAAGGTAGGCAGCTCATAAATCTCTGTACCTTGGGGTTTTTCATCAATAATGTAAGGCACGTATCTCAATAAACTTAGAAATTTGCTGCTTAATTCCTTCATGTTCATGGAACCCAACTTTAAATCGTAAAACTCTTTAGCTCGTTCTTCATAATATTGTTCCGACAGAAATTTCCTTTTAAAAGTACTCCAATTTACGTGTTTCTATTTTATGCCTTTTACTCGTTTTATATCTTGCCACTAGATGTCGACTTTTCCAATGAGATTATAGATTGCCATTTTAGCTTTTAACTGGCTTGAATAGTTGTAAATTTGAAAATATTTATTCATACCGGACAACCATGCTTCGGCTTCCTCTCCCTTTTCTGTTTCTCCATTAAAAGTTGCGGGTTTTATCTTCTTAAACTCTCCGTAAATCTCTTCGTATAGTTTGTACTTCCTCTTTTTAGAATGATAGTCACTATCACTACTATCGCTGGAATACTTATGCTTCTTCCTGCGTGATTTAACATTAATTTCGGAAGAAGATCTAGTTTCATTATTAGAGAATTTTAGCTTCTTACCTTTATGTTGATAGGACATGGTTCCAGATTCAAAATTAAATTATGTTCTTTTATCTTTTTCGTCATTATGATATTTATCCAGTAAAATTTGATTCAGTTCTTCTTGTGCTCTTAAAATTCTTTCATTCTCTTCCTTAACAGTTTTCATTTCAGCTTTTAAATCTTTAACTGTTCGAAGTAATTCAGATGAATTATCATTTAATTATACAAATATATTTCCTTCGTTAATATGTTCATGTTCGTTACGATTTTGATCATTATGTTGGGACCTATCCTCAGCTGATTCTTCTGGTCCTTCCATACCTGCAAACTAAATATAAATTGTGATGTACAACAAACATATTAAAACAAAAATCAGTAATTGTATTTTCTGTTTTGATTTCAATTGCGCGAGTTGAGCCACTTTCAGGCCTAGTGTTTGAACTTGTGCTTTGATACTACATGTAACATCCCAAAAATTCACAAAAATTTAAAAGTTTTCTAATGGTTAAATTGATGTTAATTTATGTGCGGAAGTATAAAAGGTGAAAGTTGAGCGTCGTTATTAACTCATTTAACTAAACTCCTCTTGCGACACTTAAAATTTTTGTCAAGAGTTGTTATTTAAATAAATGTGTCTTCATCGACATTTAGATTTTTCTTTGAAGGCATTGAATGACAAAGCTTCTTGATCATTGATTTTAATGTTCTTTTACGATTTCCAACATGATAAACTACTGCTTATGATAATGTTTATAATTAAATTGTTATCTCTTGTGTCGTCATATGGAATTTAAATTATGATTATGCTATCAATATTGAACATGTTCTTGTTTGTTGAAGGGGGGGTTTCTTTGTGACGCCCCGAAGCTTACTTAGCTTTACGCTAATGCATGCTGCCACTATGTTTAGGTTACAGGTGAGAATACGCATCTATAAAATGAGTATTAATATTATAATCGAGATTACTATGGTGATAATCTACTTCTTTACTTCTTACTGCTTTGGTTATTAATATGAACCTAGTCCAAACTCGACTAAGGAGTTGGGGACTTCTTGATCAAACTTAAAGATGATAAACTATTGTTTCAATGGTTGATTTACATTACACATGTATTTGTCCTTTACCATAGACTTCGAGATTCCTAAGCAAATCTTGATAGTAATAAGTTTGTGACCCAAACTATATAAAAATAGTTCGAAGGCCATGGTATTAATCCTACCATGCATATGTTTGGCATGAACTATAGTAAAGTGGGTTTTAAATTAAAACGTTGGTGGTTGGTAGCTCGTGCATTAACTATGCCCACGTGATTGTCTTTGGAGAGGATTCCACGTATGTGAAAACCCTACTACTACGCTTGGGGGTTTTGGTCTTTGCATTTGATGTTAGTTACATTGTTGTTGTGGAGGCATGAGCCTTTTTGACCGCCATGGTTGTTGTGCTAGAGAAACACCACTCGCAGGGGCAGTTTAACCAAGAACTTGATGGGTCGTGGTGACTTAATGGTGTTCCAGTCGTGCGTTGGACAAAACGGTGGCTTGGCTCTCAGCCTGAGTTCAAAACTCGCTGAGGTAAAATTCTTTTAAATAAGTTTCATCTCTAGTTTACAGTATTATGGGTTTTCATTCATTATGCAGAGGCATTCATCTTTTAACCATTCAATTTCTTGCTTGACATGGTTTCTACCAGATCTCTGGTTTTATTTTTGGGTTCGGCGAAAGCTTTGGCAAAAAGGAAGGGGCTTCTCCAGTGGTTTAAAACCACGGTAAACTTCGGGTCCATCCCAAGAGCGAACCTTTGCCAACATTGTTTAAAATCAATGATGGTTTCCTTGCTTGTCTACGTGCATGAGTTATTATAGTGTTCTTGTAATGACATTACAATTGTTTTTTGGCTACACGCCAATGTTAGGATTTCGACCAAAAGAGTTTAAACTTCAGTTTGTTTGTGTATGGGTACCATTCTGGAAACCCTGAGCTCACTGCGTAGTGTTCTATTTTAATGGAAGAAATAGTTACTGGTTTCAATGCTTGTGTTGAAAGTGAGCAATGTTGCTCTCGGCTTCCCTTATAATTATAATGTTTGTATTTTGATAATAGTCGAAAAGTATTAATAAGGGGCCAAGCCCGATTTCATAACTTCATTAATATATATAAGTGATTGTGTTGTTTCTTGGTTATGAATTGGTTTCTACAGGGTTAAACCCTAAACCCTGTCTCATATTTTAAATTTGGTATTTAAAATTTATATGGTATAAATGTTTAACTCTGGGCGAGCTTTCTCACTTGAGACTCGAATCCTAGACCTTTAAATGATTTTAATCTTTTGATATTGGTTTGTAAATGATAGCAACGATGCATCCCATGGATGTCATCGAGCTCAATGATTGATATGTTCTGCAACACTTCAAAGTTTTTATTCAAAAGGATGCCAACTGCATATATTTTGGTTGACGAAATACTTGAGGTTGTGTAAACCCGGTCCGTAATATTTCAACGAACTCAGGGTGAGCCCTTGCGAGTCTCAAACCCTTATCCCGAGATTGTAATAACTCTGTTTTAATAATTATGATAGTCGTATTTCTTTATGCCATATATAAACAAGTTTGTGCTACCGTCTTACGACTGTATGGTATTTGATAAATAATGATGTGTACAGGGTTTGACCCTCGTTACAGTTTATAAGCTAAAAACTAGGGTTCAACCCTGAACTACTCTTTGAACTTGAAATGTTATTTGATTTCTCTATGTCCATTCTTTAAATGGTTAAGCCGTATGGCAAACTTGTAAAATTACAGAGGGTTTATAACCCCAGATCTATGGCTCTTGTAATCTATGTTTTGGTTATAAATTTGAAAAGAAAACTTATAAGCGTTCACCTAAATTGTCAATGTATGTACTGACTGTGTTTATGGTTAAATCGTGCGACTGTGCAAGTGTTTGTTCTTTGATTCTGGGTGTAAGCGAACCCTTCTAAGAACTCTATGTTTTAATAAAAATGTATTGATTTTTTAAAAAAAATCAAAGGTAGGGCATAAGCCCTAAACTTTCGACTCCAAGGTTTTGATAACAAGAGCTGGGTGAAAACCCTAGCTGTAAAATAAGAATAGGAATGTATTTTGAAATGTTATACTTGATGAATCATTTCTAATGCATTCTGTGGATTATTCTATAAAAGATACACCGAGTTATATTGTTGATGATTTATTTTAATAGATATTCGATATGGAAATAATATATGTATCTAGTTGATTTTTTTAATACATATAAACTGTTTGTACAATAACTATTATGATTATAAACTATTTCTTTATACTTAGTATCAAAGTTGACTGTGAAATCATTAGAATTCTACATTATGCATTAATATTTTAACTTGCTAAAGTTCCACGATTATTATGAAACTGTAGAAGAAATAAACTGAAACTCTACATAATTCTAGGTATTATTTTCATACAATTTATTGCAAAACAAAAACTCATCATTCTATTCAAAATCATTCAATCTATCAAATGAGATCATTTAAATCTATCTTCTTAAGCAAATCTCTCTGTACTAGAGTATGTCACAAATTGTGAGTGGAAAAATACAGAGAAGAATTTCTATTCAATCGTTTATTCATTCATTTAGAAATAAACTAACAGTTCAGTATTTCTAATCTAGCAGTTAAGTAAAATACAATTTTTAGAAATAGATTAACAACTTAGAATTAAATCATCTAAAACAGTGAAGAACCTGATAACTGTAGAGGGGGACAAAAACCCAAAGGAGCCTGTTCCAGCCAACCTTTTCCTAAAAGCAACCAATGTTACTTGCCTTAGGATCCCCGAGCCTGTTCGCTGAACCACCAGGACGAAGATACTGTGTGGAGGCAAGAGCTTATCCTTCTGCAACTCAACAGTAATATTTTCTGTGCTTAGTAATATAACTTCTGCATTCAACAGTATGATCTTTGCACTCAGCAGTATGAACTCTGCACTTAGCAGTACTAGTTCAAAAATGCAGACTCACTCTATCAATCATTCCCTAGCCTTCCCCTCATCGAATCTCTTGTGCATTCTCACCTTGTGTTCTCAGAATGGCCACAAGGAAAAACATAGTGAGCCCCTACTCAATTCGATGGGATTAAAAGAGTGCCTAGGTCTTTTGGTCAGATTCATAATGATTGAGCCACCTTCTTTGTTCCACTTTCTTGGGGAACATGACCATAAATATAGGGAAGTTTCCACCTGCAACAACTAGAAGTGAATGAAGATGCTGCCAATTGTCAATTTGCTCTCCACCCAAGTTCATTCCTCCTAGTGGGTTAGTGAACACTCTTTAACAGTCTCCTTTGGATATCTGTCTCCTCTTTTATTTATTAATAATAAAATATTAGAGTATTTAATTACAGTCATCCTTGACCCCACTTGGTCAATAATCATAAAAACTTTGCAATAACTTATAATATAATGCTTTTCTCACACATAAAATATTCAGATTTTTGGGTATGTGACACTAATCTTGAGGATCAAAACTATCTTTCTTTCTTAACGAGCTCAAAGAAAAATAAATTATTGCCAAGATTAGAACGAACTCTCATGAGCTTCATAGTGAAATTAGGCTTTGGACAACCCTTAAAACACCGTGGGCCAAAAGGATTTCCCATCTGTGTGAGTCTATGAATGTTGAAGATAAAAATCACTTTCTCTTAAAATGCCCTGCTTACACCCACATTAGGTCTCAGTTCCATAATCTTTACTCCAACACTAACCTTTCTAACCTTCTAGCTCCTCAAAACTATGGCAAGCTAAGGATGCTCCTCTTTAAGCTTTTTAAATTTTGAGCATAGGAATAATATTTTAAAGCAAATCAAATAATTTGTGACTTGTCTTTTCTCTTAAGGTCCGATAGACCAAACTTGATGGTGGATGTTAAAGATCTTCATCATCATCATCAAAATAAAATGAAAATGGACTGATAAAAGTTACTCATAAACTTGGTTATGGAGTGAGTCTAGTATGAGTGGAAATCTGCCCCCTTGCAAACTAACAAAAAGTCATTACTAGCAATACTTGCATCATAAATGTTAAGACAGTCTTTTTGAATAATAACTATAATATTTTATCAAAAAAACAAATAACAAGATTGTACATAATAAAGAAAGTGTCACAAGTCTTCAAATACATGGTAATATAAGATATACATTTTCTTTTATTGGAAATAGATAATAAAAAAAAAATCAACATGCTTTAATTATTAAAGTAAAAAAAAATATGAATAATTTTTATTTTTAAAAGTAATATATGATTTTTCATAAAAATTTAAGATAATATATTATTATTTAGACATTGAAATTGTCTAAATATTCTATGTTTTCAATCTTTTTAGATCTTTTATTTTGTGTTGAATTTTTTTTAAAAATTTCAAAATCATATGTATATTATATATGGAAATTGTATAATTTGAGTGTTATGGAGAGGATGTTGACAGCTGAACTTATTTATGGATTAAAAAAGATAATTTAAACACTTCCAAATTTGAATCTTACCAAAAAACAATTACCTAATTCTAACCAAAACCCACAATAAATCTAAAACAAAGAATAAATAAACTGCTCCTTTAAAAAATATAAATAATTACTTTTGAATTTCAATAGGTTTAATTAAAGTAACTTATATACCTTAATTAAAGTAAGGTGTATTCATTTTTTTAAAGTTTAAATAGTCATACAAAGGAGATAAATAAAACTTTAAATAAAGAGATGGTAGAAAGTTTGAATTATTTGATTACAGCTATAACAAAGTATATACAGGGTTTGTACTTAATGTATTAATGTATGTATGACGCACAAATTAATTATGATATTAAATTCATTGTTTATATATAGTTATAGGTAATTCAGATTTGCACTATGTCAGCAGTCTAAATCATATAAATATAAAATTTGGGTTGTTTAACTATTTCATTTTTTACTTATAGTGTATTGACTTTAAATAAAGAGATGGTAGAAAGTTTGAATTATTTGATTACAGCTATAACAAAGTATATACAGGGTTTGTACTTAATGTCTGTATGACGCACAAATTAATTATGGTATTAAATTCATTGTTTATATATAGTTATAGGTAATTCAGATTTGCACTATGTCAGCCGTCTAAATCATATAAATATAAAATTTGGGTTGTTTAACTATTTCATTTTTTACTTATAGTGTATTGACTTTTTTTCAAATCAGCAGTCTAAATCATATAAAATTTGAGTTGTTTAACTAATGCATATTTTACTTATAGTGTATTGACTTTTTTTTTTCAAATTTATATTTGACAAATTCTAATAGTATATTAGGTTGACGCAGAAATTGATTATGATATTAAATTCATTGTTCATAGTTATGGGTAATTCAGATTTGCACTATGTCAACAGTCTAAATCATATAAAATTAGAGTGGTTTAACTATTTATTTATTTATTTATTTATAGTATATTCTAATTGTATAGAGGTTCAAAAATATAATTTCATGTAGCAACAAAAACATTTATAACTATTTTGAAGTATATTTTGGAGTGTTATTTTGGTTAACTTTATTTAATAAATAAATATAGAAATGGTTTTTTTTATTGGTTAGTTTTTACATTAATTTAATGACATGGAAAATTTTAAGGATTTATGATTTTTTTAAAGTGTAGAAATTTTGATAAATTTTATTGATTTTTAAAATTTTAAACATAAATTGTTTGATGATTTTTTTGAAAAAATATTTAAATTTCTAAAGATTTTATATACTTTTAAGACATTTTTGGTGATTTTTGGAGTAAAATAATTTTATCCCATGGAATTTGGGTGAATTTGTTTTAAAAAAAATGAAAATTAGCTAATCTTTAAAAAAAAATCGGTAAAATTAACCCATGGTCTAAATTTTGCCCATAATTTTTTTCAAAATTTTCAGAGTTTTCACTGATATCATATGTTTTAATAATTTCTGAAGTCATAAATCCATTAGGAGACGTGAAAACCCTTAGCATATGGTGGAGTCATACAAAGTCATAGTTCCAAATAAAACTATGATTAAACTTCTGAAGTCTAGTTGATATCGTGCTCAAATGGGGCACAATTAGTAACGGATGAAAAACTCACCTGCTCTTAAACCATTTCAATTCTCACCGTCTCTGACATTTATATTTCTCGAGGGCATAGAAATCCCCTGTCATTGAAATAACTCAGGGGAATGCAAAAGGAAGAAGCATAAGTGAGTTTAGTTGGAAGCACATTGGAGAGAGAAGTTAACTTCAAGAGCAAGATCACAAACCAAATGATTTGTTTTGCTCTCTTTATCTGAAAGATGAAGACATTGTTTCACAAACTTAATTGAGAAACTCAAGATGTGAGGGCAGGTGATAATCTTGGTTGATATATGGTATATATGATGGTTTGCCAATAGCAAATGGAAAATTTATCACACAAACAGGATTGCAAGTTATATCACCAAAAGAGAATCATATATGTTGCCGAATAAACTTAATTGGAATTAGTTTTGAATAAAAACTACAAGTATATGCGCCGAAGCAAATGTATAATTGCCCCTGCAAATTTATATGGCAAATTTGTGCTGTACACATACTTCTACAGCAGGGGCAGCAAACTGCTCCTGCCTGATTGGTAGAGATCCACTTATCAACAAATATATGAAATGTTTGTCCTAGAACTGATATGTTATAAAAGTCAGGATCACCATACATGTCCCAAAGCTCATCAATCATATGGGATGCTGCTGCCATTGGAAACAAGTCATGATGCAGAGTCTCAGCATAAGTGCTGTAAGATGATTGATGTTCAGGCTGTGCTGCAGAGACAGCAGCGTCGAAGCGTTCATCTAGTTTACATCTAGGCTGCAACTCTTCCCAATTGACAGATTTCAAGCCGGCACTACAATTTTCTTTTGTGATTGGGAGCTTTTGGATGGAGGAGCCATTAGTAATGTCTGATTTTGACATAGGCTCATCTGAAGTTGGAGATGTATCTCTGGAAGATCTCACAACAATCCACTGACCATGGGGGCTTGTGATCCAATTAGGGCTGTCAGCAACATCTTCAAATTTACAAGGTGTGGCCAGTGCCATCACTCTGTCCCTGGGAGAAGGCCTTGGGCATTGCTTAACTGATCTATTCACCTCCGCATTGCATTCTCCAGTTGGGCTCGGTATGCTGAGTGACAGAATGGGAGTAGTCTGAGAAGAGTAGGAATCCCATACCTGATTCCTGAAATCCAAATGACTAGTTGGGGACCCTGGATCTTTAATGGCCTCCTCTGCATCTACGGCAGAGCAGTCATCATTTAGGAAATGATGGTTCAACAGCTCTGCACAGGTCCACCTCTTCTTGGGATCTCTCCGAAAGCATTTCTCTAGGAAATCCCGTATCTGAGGTGAAAGCGATGCAGGCAAATCAGGCAACTCCTCTGTGCATCCAATTCGATACATTGCAGCGAGGGGACTGGAAACGTGGTTCCATGGAGGTCTGCCAGTGGCCATCTCAAGCACAGTGCAGGCAAGAGACCAAATATCAGAAGCAGGCCCTTGCTCCACCTGGTTCACTACCTCTGGAGCCATCCATTGAGGGGTCCCCCTCAATTGCAGAGCCTGCTGGCCCTTCTCCTCCTCCTCATCAATCCTCTTGGCAGAGCCAAAGTCAGCAAGCTTCACACCATTGGCACCCACAAGAACATTCTTTCCCTTGATATCACAGTGCACAATTCCCTGCCTGTGGAGGTAATGAACTCCACGTAGGATGCCACGAGTGTAAGCCCTGATAACGGATTCGTCCAGCCGCCCTCCAAACTTAGTCAGCAGATCGGCTACGCTGCCTCCTGGCATGTACTCCATGAACAAATTTTGCACCTCTGCACCGTTCTCAATACTGTAACTGCGCCCGAGGCAGCGAACAATGTATGGAGAATCCAGACGCTGCAAAATCTGGTACTCATTGTCCAAAGCCACACTAAAACCGGTTGCGGATTTGACAGCAAATAGTTGGCCATTCGAGCTGCTCATGGCGAGACTGACTGTCCCAGAAGCTCCGGCCCCAATGATGGCGCCTCTCACCCATCCTCTTTCCTGTGCTCTGCGAGTCTCGAGTTCAATCCCCATTCCCACCCACTTCAATACGCAAGAATACGTGTATTTTTTGAATCGCACGGATCCTCCAGGTTCTTCTGGTTGTAGTAGTAGGCCTAGTAAGTTTATAAAGGGCCCCGTGGGAAGGTGAGGAAGTCTGCCATGACACGCTGGCAGTATTTTTCTTTTGATTTTCGTCGCGCAAGTTACTTGCCTGTTGCCTCTGCTTGAATTTTCTTGCGGCGCGCACATGTTTTTTAATTGAAGACGCTGGAAACGTGCTCGAATGGGACGACATTCTTGTGAATGTAAAGATTGGGTTGAGGTACCCACAGGCTTGGTAAATCTTGTTATTCCTTCATTTGGCTGCACTTGGCAGCCAACTTCAAATTCAAAGATCCTTAGAATATATGTCATCATCACACTAAGTTGGATGACTCGACAAGTCTACACATTACCATGGGATATGCAAAATGGCGAAATATATTTGTTACGGAATATTTGGCAGGACCATAGACACGTCATGAATGAGATTGACAAAATAGAAGATGACACGTCTACTTTCAGAAAAGGAGGGAAAAGCAAGCAAATAAGTATATTTATGGAGGAAAACCCCACTTAGCCATCCATCGGTATGAGGTAACTAAATAATTTAGTAGTGTGTTGTATGAGGTGAGATGTTACTTCCATGTGATTGCATGGATAGATTTTGTGGAACACCATCTATTATTCACTCTTGTAGAGATTTTGTCATGTGGTATGATACTCTCTCATTATTTTATATTACCTATAACGTCTTTAGATAGGTTATATTTGTTTAATGTTAATATTCGATACAAGATACGACATAGCGATGTTACATTGTTTAGATTTGATTGTTTGATAATTTAATTTTTTTTAAACTCATATTCTATATACGGAAATTTCAATCCGTGCTATGTGAAAAAAGGACTTGATAATTCTTCACGAACGGGGTGGTTTGGGATTCTAATTATCGTTAGGTATGGGTTGGTGTTTATTCACTTGGTTGGTGTTTGATTACTAATTCTTAAAGATGTAGGTAAGGTTGGCAAAAAGACTAAGATTAAAATAGTAAATTATATAATTTGATAACATAGGGTATTCGAAGATATTGAATCTATTTATAAATTAAAAAACAAAATTCAAACACTTCCAAATTTAGATTTTACTAAAACAATTTTAATTCAAACCAAAAATCACAGTAAAGTCCAAAACTTAAAATAAATAAACTACTCCATTAAATTCAAAAAGATATAATTTAACTTCTACAATATTTATTATACTATTTTTAAAATGTAATGATGTATACAACATTTATTATATTACTGCAAAATAAAATAAATAGTAACGGATTCTACAGTGACACGCTACAGCGTTTTTTTTCTTAGCCGCCGATGCTTTTCGGACGTTTGAATTTTCTCGGCGCGACATTGCCATTTGCACGGCGAGTGTCAAGTCCTGTTAGTTGGACACGCATGTTTTTTAAATGAAGACGTTGGAAACGTGCTCGAATGGGATCACATTTTCGTGAAAGTAAAGATTGGGTTGTTGTAGTATCTATCAGGTCGGTAAAAATCTTGTGATTCCTTCCTTTGGCAGCACTTGGCCGCAACTCCAACCTCCAAGATCCTTAGTATATGTGTTGGGATAGCTGTCGCATCATACTGGTGGGTGACACAGTTTAAACATCTAAGAAATGCCCATGGGATTGCAAAATGGCAAAATCTGAATATTACAATATATTTGGCCAACCTGGAGACATTGGCAAAAAGGAAGGTGGCACATCTACATGACACGGTCTTACTTTTTTAAATAGGAGGGAAAAACAAATATTTGTTTTATGGAGGGAACCCCACTTAACCACCCATTATTAGGTTTTCTCGGTGACTAAATAATTGAATAGTGTGTTGCATGAGGTGAGATGTTGCTTCAATGGATAGACTTTATTGATTCTCCAGAGTGGTTGTCATGTTGGTATGATATTTTGGTATTTATTATTATTTTTTTAAATGGTGGTTCACTGTTTGTTAAAGGGTTAGTTTATTGGGAGAATACCAATACCTATTACTCTAAAGAAAATCAAGATATGGCCAGAAATACAATTATTACAATAGAAGTTTAACAAGAGTATCATGTCACTTGCAAGAATTGAATATGGGTGGGGAGGACAATATTGATTCCTCCTAACCTAATTAGTGACAAGATTCCTACTTATAAATAATTTTAATATAAACTTGCTCATTATATGTGGAGTAGATTATCCACTAGAACAGTAAATGTAGAAAATCATTTAAGTTTGAATCGATCTTTGGATGAAATTTATGTGAGTCAATCAGATAAAGCTTCTGTTTTTGTAATATGAAAATTCTTTAACTTATGAAGGAAATATTTATTTTGAATGAAATTTTAAGATTTGATTTAATATAAATATTTAAATTAATTAATTAAAGATTATTTTAAGTATATGAGATAATTAAAGTCATTTTAAGTTTGAATCAATCTTTAAAGTTTTTATATTTTACATTTTTTCTGATGATTTTTATCTTCCGATCTTTGGATAAAATTTATGTGCGTGAATCAGCAAAGCTTCTGTTGCCATACCTAATGGATTAAAGATGTAGGACTTAATTCAATATTTTGTAATATGAAAATTCTTTAACTTATGAAAGAAAGTATTTATTTTGAATGAAATTTTAAGATTTTATTTAATATTAATTATTTTAATTAATTAATTAAAAATTTAGTTTAAGTGTATGAGATATCTAATATATTTTAATGTTTAAAATTTTATTAATATATATATAAAATAATTGATATATTTTAATACAACATGTAGTTGTGAATTTATCTTTACTGCTTATTTAACTTTCTTAACTATTATTTATGTATTCCAATTTCTAACATATCATGGTTTAACTTTTTTCTTTCCTATTTGGAGGTACCATTTTGGAGTAGCTGGTTGACACAAATTCGACTGAAAAAACATATTCCATTCAATGTTCATTACTTAACTAACTATTTTTAATTGAACAAAAATTAGTATTGGTTAATGTTTATAGAATATATTAAAAATACAATTATTAAAATAATGAGTATCATGTTAAATGTTTCTAATAAGCAATTATTTTAGATAGTAGGAATTGAAACCAAACATAGTGTTTTGTGTTTTTATGATTAATTTTTTTTCTCTTTATATTTATCAACATTGGTTTTGTTTTGTGTATTTATGATTAATATTTTCTCTATTTATACTTATCAATATTGATTTTGTTAGTTTTACTAGGAAATTCACTAAAACTCTAATCACGTATGTAATAATACAAAACCCCTTTTTCATTTGTCTTATATGTATATTTAATGCTTGACAACAATCAAATATTGAATGTGAAATAAGGTCATCCATCATATGTGTAGTCTCAATGTTTTAGTATTATTTTAAAGCAAATATTAATCAGAAGTAGCTCTAGCCAATAAGATAAGTTGGGTTTGTTAATTTTTTTTATTTTATTTTAGTGAGTATTTGTATAGTTTTATTGAAAAATGATTATTTTTTCCTTATAAGCATTAGTTTATCCATTCTTACTAAATATCATTATACAATCAATTTTCACTAAATATCATTATACAATCAAGTTGCTAACTACCAATTTAGGTCCTCCTCCCATTTGTTTTCCAAAGAGGGAGGATATTGGTTGTTTTTACTTTCTTCAATAAATATTAGGTTGATTTGTAAGTTAGATAATTAGAATCTTTTTTGTGTCTAAAGAAGATTGAATCAATTCCCTTAAACAACTTATGCAAATCAATTTTTTTTCTTCTAAAAATCATTTATTTGTAGCTTACAAAGACACCTAATAGAAAACTTTGATCAACCCCAAAGGCTTGAATATACTAAGTGGGGTTAAAAGAATGGTTGTTAGGAAGAATAAACAAAGAGTTATCCTCCAAAGAGCTCATTGTAAAAAAAAACAAAGGTAATATAGATTTAACACATCGCCTGCAAAACTCACTTCTACTTATTAGGGTTCCTTATCACGGGGGGTTCACTCAATGAACTTGTTGCATAGCACGATCGTTCGCGTGATATTAAAGAATACCCCTAATTTCACTAAATATTGGAAAATGCACCCTAAAATTGTATTGTTGAACCCCCCTCCCAATATGCCTTTCCAATTAAGAAAACCCCTAGTTTCACTAGATATTGTAGGTATCCATTTTTATCAACCCATTTTTAACACCCCCTTTATATCATATTATCAAGTTGTAACAAACAAGAGCCCTACCACATCTTAGTATAAGCAAACACGATGCTAAATAAAATAATAGTATAATTCTAACAATGATCCCACTAGGATCGCAGGGGTGACCGATCAATTTGTAGCATTGGAGAGTGGAACACCCAAACAAATAAAGTACCGGGGAAGGCAAAATGCATAAAACAAAACCTAGTCAAGGGATCAACATATTAACAAAGAATGTAAAAGACTGATAGTCCAATTGTTAGTGCAATGCTTAGAAAATATGATAATTGCAAATGTTTCACACCACAACCTACCAATCTACCAATTTTATATCATGTAATACAAATATAGCCATAGGTAACTCATGTTTTCTATATGCTTAATAAATTAATCTCCATAACAATGCAAAATTGAAACCCTTTTGTGGAAGGATGCCCCTACCTTCCTATAAAAAAAACATCATTGTCGATGTTTGAACCCAAATGAACATAGAAAAATTTCTTTTACTTTTCAATAACACCATATGATCATGTGCATAGCTTGGATTTGGGTCATTCACAAGATCCAATGAATTTCCTCCACTTCCTCTACATTTATTCTTGCAATCACGGGAATTAACAACATTTAGTTACCTTTTCTTGGGTTATATCTAGATAGGGGAAATATCCATTGTTAGGTTTCAAGCATGCAATAGTTATAAAGATACACAAATAGTGAAACTTATATGATACCATTTCATGGTAACAATAACACATAGGGTATCTAAATAAGGATTTAGATTTTCACCTATGTTCATGTTAATTCCAATATAATATTAAAACAGATGCCTTGCATATAAGAATTGAAATTACAATTATGAATGTGCCAAATATAACTCAATCTAACAACTATTCCTAACTGGAAATGTGAAAAAATTAAAGAAGAATGCAAAAAGTTGAAATAAATAATTAGTCAAGAAACATTGATCAAACTTTTCTTGGTTCCAGTGAGCCAAGAAAGATTGATCTTAAATTACAGAACAATTTCTCTTAAAATGCCAGCATAGCAATTAATTCATCAAATTACAGAAGTAAAATACTTCATCCACGCACAGAAAACTATAGTTTAAATACTTATCAATTATTCTTACCTTACTAATTATTTATGAATTGTAACAGTTGTTTTAGACCATCTAGCATCTTGAATATTTCATAATATTTCTTTCTTCGATATCTTTGAATTTTCTTTTCAACAGTTATAAAAATAAATCTGTTCCTTTCCGAGAGTCATTATAAGCTTTGAAAGTAGAGTTACAGTATTTACATGCAAAGACATTGCAGAACAGTATTATATAAATCTTAGTATTTATTTTTATTTCATAAAATTTTCTAGTATTTGTTTTCTATCACTTTTTAAACCAAAGGTGAAGTTTGAATCCTTGTTCAAATCCCATTATTCTTACAATTTCACTTCAAAACCCTAGGTTGACTCTCGAATTTTCATTACAAGTGTTTTAAACATTATTGATAGAAGACACATAGGCAGTACTTGAGCTTCAAAACCCAGATCTTCTACATATCAAACCGAGCAAGAAGTAATTCAAGTTATGCTCACACAGGAACAAGGTTTCAACCCTGTAAATACTTTTTTTTTTTTTTTTTTACATTGTAATTTCGTTTACGACTTTGGAAACAATACTTTGTCACTAAAACTTTAAGGCCTATTTATTAAATTACTTTTCTGATAGTTCAAATCGAAATCTTCAAAACCTCCATTCTTATTTATTTCCAGAATCTAACTACAGAAGTTCATTTCTTTAGATTGAGCGTCAAACTACAGTATTCGCAACAACTTTAACAGTACCAAATACAAAAAAAAGAACAACGCAACATCTCTTTTCTTCTGTAACTAAAAACCATTATTATAATACCAAGTCAAATGACTTTCAATCCTTTAAAGCGAAGCTTGCAAGCTGTACTATGGCGAAGATGCCATTGTAAAATATTTTCAGTTTACAATGCAGGCTTGAAGCCTCGGCAACACAAAAACTCAGTCTAAACATTATCATTGCTTACTGATTAACCTAACTCTTTTACTGAGCAGAACGTTTTAACTTCCGATGAGTCCAGGGTTATGGATGAACCCGAGACTTACCAGGATGGCAGAGTCCTCGACGTTCATTTGTCCAGCAAGCTTGGATGTTAGACCTTTGATTGACCCTGCAAGTGAAACATACATCTAAAGAAATTAGAATGAATCAAAATAAAGGATTTATGAAAACTCAAATTTCAATGATGGAACATAGAGACGTATTACCTTGAGTGGAAAGGCCAAAGATCCAACCCCAACACTATAAAAATAGACTTTCACCCTGAAATAGAAACCACACCAAGGTCGTGGTATCAACTACTGAGCATTCACTTACAAGTCTGCAAAACACCATTAAAATAACGCAGAGGTCGCGGGTTCCAAACTCCAAGCAAACTTGCTAACCCTAAGTTTTAGCAGCGTGTCGGCCTCACACTCTAACTCCAAAATGTGAAAGTGAAGACTGAGAAACCCTCCAGCATTAGTTACAACAAGAATTTAGGGTTTATCATTCAACGACCCAGATCTATTGTGATCGATGAGCGAGAAGGTGACAGCCTGATGCTTTGAGAATTGGGAAACCATAACATAAATACCTCATTTATTGTAACAACTACAACAATGCCAACGCTGCATGCCAAGGAGTCAATCCCATGTACAATTCGGAGGAGAGCTGCTTGTTCACTACGCATAGTTCGATTTTGTGAGTCACATTTTAACCAGGCTTCACGTGGTTTGACAATGTGGATAGACAGCATTACACTCCACTAAAGAGTTGGTTCAGAACCATTAATGTTTGGACGAGACACCATCAACCTGTCAGATCGATGCAGCAGCAACATTAATAACCGTCACTTCCTTACCAGTGTCGTATTTAATGCTTGGTGTAATGTCATTCATTATCAATACATAGAGTAAGGTCAGGATTGCATTGTATATCGCTTCATCGCTATGGTATTAACCATCGAATGCATGATTACATAAATCAAAAGTTTGTATTGGTAATAATCGCATGCATATAAGATTTAGATAGTTAGAACTTAGGTTAGAAAATAATATCGGTACATTGTAATATTATTACAATAAACCATATAAAAGTTGTTTATTATAATAATGATCCAATATCACATTAGAATGGTTCACCCTATAGTTAAAAAGGGTCCACACTTATATTGTATTATGTTCTTAAATAAAATATGATTTTGACTTTATAAATATCAAGACTATATCCATATATATATAAATTATAAATGGAGAAAGTAGAAGCTACCATAGTTATCTTAAATAAAATACCAAGCATTGAAATAGTAAGTGAAACTTGATGTTATAATAAAGGAATAAAGTTCAAATTGAATTTTTCCATCAATCGTTTCACCTGGTAGTAAAAGGTTTCATGAATTGGAAAATATTGGCAGAATCATATTAGCAATTCATTCTTCAAATCTAGTAATTAATCTTAAGATTTTTAAGCATAGATATTTCTACCAAGATAATGTACTTTTGAACCCTGTTTAAATATTATTAACTTCTACAACTTGTATTTTTTTTCAAAATAATACATTTAGAACTTAGATAGAATTCCATACCTGAAACAAGGAGGTACTTATAATTTCTTTAACCAAATAAGACGACTAATTGGAAAATATAAATACTCTTAAACATTGTTTTGTCATTGTTATCCTTACCTGCGAATATTCGCAAGAAGGATAGGTATAAATGCTTTAGCTAATTAGCTAAGTAAGTCTCGGGGCACCTCGCAGGAACCCTTTCATCACCATCCCGAAATTAAAACTGTCAGTACCTTGTCAAGGAGAACTCTGTCTTATATTGTTTTGAAACTTCAGTTATTACAACTACAAACAAATTAGTGTCGTAATCATTTTTATGGAGGTAAGACACATCACTGTCTTAAAGCATCATTAGTTAAAATGACATAGTAGTTAAATTGTTATATACATTAATGACTTTATTATTTAATACTTCCTTAACAAGCATTTATTACTTCCGCAATCACAATTTTAACATTTAATGCTGGTATAATTTTTTTTTAAAATTTTATGAAATTATCGGGATGTTACATTGCTCAAGGACAATAATCCAAAGAGACTTCCATCGATATTATCATTGGTACACTATTATCAAATTTATTCAAAACTTAGGATCATAAGCAATATCAAATAAAAATGGAAGGTCCTTAAGTCTTAGGTGGGTATGAATTGAGCCCATGATTTGGACGTATGAATCCATCCCACGATTTGGAGGTTATTCCTCAACACTCCCAAATAAAATAACCCCCAATATTTATATTACTATGTCAAATAAAAAAAACCCCTTGACCCCTTAATACGGGGCAATATATTTTTGAGGTTTTTAAGAGTATTCAACCCCCTAATATGAATGGACGTGATATGATATTGCCTCACTAGTGAACCCCCCGTGTTCCTTATCCACCTGATCTCTTGTGATTATAAACTATTGGGATTTTAGTTTAAATTTTTTTACTATTTTATGTGTTCATTTAAATCTAGGCTTGAATTCAAGGCTCAAAACTTATAGAAGTAGCTTAGGATCATGGAAATTATTATGGTGTGCAAAAGATGCAAATTCAATTGACGAGTCTATCAAACCTATTTAAGTGTCAAACATGTTTCATAAGTTTCTTTATGAATATATAAAAAACTTTAAAAAATCAAGAACGAAATTACCTTGAATAGTGCTTTATTTTCCAATGGTATTATAATTATAAGTAAGTGTAGA
This sequence comes from Larix kaempferi, assembly GCA_027924585.1. Lineage (NCBI taxonomy): Eukaryota > Viridiplantae > Streptophyta > Pinopsida > Pinales > Pinaceae > Larix > Larix kaempferi. The sequence continues at coordinate 1,684,221 of BSBM01000410.1, read as the reverse complement.
TCTTTGAACCAAACCAACAAAATCACCATATAAACTTACTTCCTCACAGAGAAGCCCATGGAAGTGCTTTGTTTAGGACTTGAATTATATGGCTTAACATATGTATTTCTGGTCAATTACTTATTCTTCTACATATCCAACATTTGAAGCATTAAGGTTATTATATATACATAGGATATGTAAATTAAATTATTAAACTATAACTATCATAGTACAATTCAAGACAAGAGAACATACCAGTGCTAATGCAGAGAACATATTGTTATCATGGAGAATTAAACCATTGAGTTGTTGTCTTCCACTATATTGCAATAAATGGGTTGCTTGTTTTGATTTTTTCTCTTATACTACTAACTTTGTTGAAGACAAAAAGCAATGAAAAATGCAAAAGAAGAATGAGTAGTTGTTGTGAAACAAGTGGTAGAGGTTAAGTTGATATTTGTATGGATTTATTAGCTAGCAAATCTAATTGTTTTCATGTGTAAACTCTAGATTATCCATTTAGATGGATGATTTCATCCAGTGAATCCAATGTGGTATACACGTGGCAATTATAAAATGTTTCCATGTCCACGTGCAAAACATTAGTCACTCCACACATTGGTTGATTGTTTCCAATCAATGGTCACCCAAAATTACATGAAATTGTGAAGGTCGGGTGTGAAAAACATGAATGTTTTGGAACAGTAGGAAACACTGATTATTTTTAAGGTTCTAACCTACTCTTCATGGTGCCATGCAATTTGTCGTCATTATAAATTGTAAAATGTAGAGTATTGAATCCATCATTGAAATTTTCGTTGCTAAGATGCACATTTTGTTTGAATTGATTTTGATTGAGGTTTTGTTAACCATAGAAAGAAATTGTAATGTACCTAGGGAAGATAATATTGGGTACCTAGGAATATTTCCAATGGGATAATTGTATATATTGACGTCATCTCTAGTAAATAAGGCCCATGAAGAAGTTGTAGTGTGAAAATCAATAATAGTAAGAAGGCTCATTAGAAGGTTATTCATGTATAAGAAATTTCCTTCTCTAGAAAGTATATACAAGGTTCTGTCTACTAGAAACTTCCTTCTCTAGAAAGCACCTATGGGATTTGATAGAAATTATATAAATAAGTAGAAGCAAAGTAATGAGATTCCATGAGAAGTATTGATTCCTTTCATAAGGAATAATTAACAGTGTATTAGGAACTTATGTCAACCCTTCTCTTTACTTTGTTAGTATATTGTTGTTGGACGCATATGCTTTGTAAGTCGTCCCGTAGTATTTGTTGATCCATAGTTTGTACTGGCCCATGGTTTTGACCCATAGTATTGGCGCCTAGAATTAGTATATAAGTTTGTGTTGAGGCCAATGAAGGCACCGTGAAGTTATTTTGTATTGAGCTTGCTCAAAGGAGGTTGCCCCCTTGAAGTGGCCTGTGATCAATAAAAGTATTTTGTGATATGATATATCGTGTATTCATCAATTAATTGTTGCAGGTTCTTCACATATGGTATCATAACACTTTCTTGGGCTCGTTGGGTGAAATTTATGCCAAAAACAAATTTCGCATCTGTTGCAGGTTTGGATCTGGGAATAATCCATATCCACTTAACTGTGGGAAGTACTTGGGCATAAGCCCTAAAACTCATTGTGAGGAGTACCAGAGGAACCCCGAAGTAGCTGGCCCATTGAGAGGACCTGCCAGCGAAAAGGGCAACAACCCCTGGGTGTGTGCAAGAAGATGAGGGTCACTTTAGATGCAATGCTACTTTTTTCAAAACTCGTTCCTGATACATAAAACATAACGCGTTTATGATATTTAGCACCTGCCATGGTAAGACCCGAGCCTAACATGTCATTGGACATGTAGGCTAGGTAACCATAACGCGTACGCGTTATGTAGTTACAAAATGCGTACGCTTTATGTAAATCTAAAAATGAATTTAAATACACAGTCCCGACGATTGCCGACCACCCGCAACACTCACACATCAGAAACGCGAAATAGAGGCGAAATAGACCCTGGACGAGGATGGTTTGTGGCCCACTCAAGTATCCGTGTTGATCGATTTAGCTGGAGGGGAGACAAATTCACCGGTGGATTGTCATATAATCAGGTAATTCATTCACCCATACCATTTTTTTGTCATTTCTTAACCTAAATTACTATTTTTTTATTGTTTAAAACAACCTAGTTTTGTAATATTGATAAAATTGGGAATAACCCAATTTCTAATTAAATTTGCACCTCCCTCAACCAAGATGAGTGAATAATTAAAATTAATCCCTTTTCAAAAACTCAAAAATTCATAATCCAACCAAAAATTGAAAAAAATAAAACTCCCCCCTTTCTACAATGTATTCATCTAAGTCACCCGACACAAGGACACGGGACACGAGTGTCCCCACCAGGCTTCAAATTTGAAGCCTTCAGGCCACTTCAAATTTTACCCACACGTCATAGAAGGCCACTTCAAATTTTACCATGCAAAAAAAATTTAATTTCATGGTAAGCCCTTCAATAATTAAATTAACCACTACTGTTTAAAATTGCAACAGAAGGGTAGCTTCAAATTTCACCCATCAACAATTTTTAGTGGGAAATTGGGAATGCGCCTACTAGCTAGGTGACTTGGGAGTGGGACTCAGTTACTCTCCAATATCCATGTGTTCGATCATCCATGGATCATGGACCATTGGGCCTCTAATAATATCATTGAGCAACTTACGTGGACGAGCTTACACTGAGTAGCCCATGGCTTGAACGCTTTGAAGTTCTCGTGTTTGTAGCGAGTGCTTACGTGTTTAACACATTTAATGGCATCAACAAAATTATTAAACCTGGTAGGTGGCTCATACGTGTTGTTGCTAGTGGACTTACCAAGTTACAAGTTATCACATACCAATTCGTGAATGCTGACTCCGTGAGTTAATTGAGTATTCAATGTATAATATATTATGTTAATGTGCCCCCGCGAATTTGTCATTTCAGACAAAATCCACAATCCATAAACTTCTTGTAATGTTGCAGGTTGTTGCTCCTGCCCGTGGCCGCTACCTATAGCCCTGTGTTTTCTTTGTTGTATCAAGTTAATCCTACCGTCTGCGGCTCCCAGCCTCACACCCTGTGTTTTCTTTGTTGTATCAAGTCAATCCTGCAGCTCCCGAGTTCCACCTTTTGTTTTCTTTTTTGTATCAAGTCAATGCTCGAATTCCATGCTTCCATGGCTCCGACCATCAATATATAATATTGCATGAATAGAAACAAGCTTTTTCTTATACCCCTATTCCACTGTGGTTGAGCTACTTCCAAGTTCCACCTACCCTATCTCCTCCAGTCCTCCAGGAGAGTTTGCGAAATATGGTTGTGTTATATGACATATATAATGTTCAGTGCTGCTATATCCACTGAAAAATAAAGCCTCTCAACTTTACTACGTCAGTAAACATTGAAATTTTGATGTACTATTACATTTTCAAATGAAAAGAATAACTTATTTTTACATGGCAGCATTGAAGGGTTCAATATCTCATAGCCCTTCATAGTGAAATGGGACCCCACCCTTCAAATTTGATCCCTGGTCCCCACTAGACACGGTGACCTGCGGAATTAGGACACGTAGGACACGGTGACCCCCGGAATTAATATATTTTTAAAATATATTAAAATTTAAAAATATAGACATATAGATCCAATAAAATTTAACATTTACAATTACAAATATTCAATAGAAATTACATTTACAATTACAAATATGAAATATTCAATAGAAATTAGATCATTCACAAATCACAACACATTTGTCATTCACAATCACAAATCACAATGAGACATTGAGACACATAGATGCAAACTCATCACTGCCCTGATCCTCCTCCTCCATGCCTGAATCAACAAACTCATCACTGCCCTGATCCTCCTCCTCCATGCCTGAATCAACAAACTCATCACTGCCCTGATCCTCCTCCTCCTCCTCCTCCTCCTCTCTGCCAATCTGACTAACTTACTTTTTAATTGTCAAATGTTTAATTTTAAGTTTTAAATGTATGTTACAAGTGAATGCCATTAAATTGCTTACGTGAGTTTGATTTAATACATGTTCAATTTTGAAGAGACGTCATTATATACCATGTATATGTTTCTAATGATTTTCGTATTAACGTCTTTATTGCAGTTGCGGCTATGGATACCAATGCCGAGATATTGATTGAGCTTGCTCACTTGAGGGGTATAAGTGCAGCTTTTAGTGGTGGTGACAGGATTCGTCGTTCACTTGCATCAACCTTGGATGCAATTGTGGACACCATTTCACAATCTACCAATGTACTCTATGATATTGCATCTTACAGAGAAAGAAAAAGACAACAATATGCTGATGGGCTAGACTACAATGCAATTAAAAAGTTGAAAATATCCAAAGAGCTCATATTTGCATTGTTTAGGGACCCTCGGACGGGGGAAATCCCAAATGCAAACAGGCCGCATATCTCCATTGAGTGGTGCACGTTTCAACCATTTGTTGATAACTGGATGGATAGATTGTACATGGTTTTTGATATGCCACCACACAACAATAGGGAAATTCCCTTATATTTCCTTCGAAAGATGTACGCAGAGTTCGTGTTGCATAAACACGTTAACTATTTTGACGTCTTGCAGTTTCAGGGGATCGGTGGGGGGATGCCCCAAAACTGACCCAATGCCAGTCTTCGAGACCAGGATCGCCCTATCCCTGCACCTCGCAGGCAGTTGCCTGGGCCAGATGTCCCACCAGCACATCGTATTATTCCGCAGACACGGGATGCATTTTTGAGTTTGGCACGGGCAGTTGTTCGCCATGGCACGATGGTTCAACATATGGGTGAGGAAGGGACATCTGTCCCTGGTGTGGTACATACACCAGCTCGTCACCAAGCAGGACCATCAACTAGTGCAGGACCATCAGGACCATCCACTAGTGCAGGACCATCAACACATCCCCATCCTAGTACTGATCCTCACGAGTGCACATCATGTGGTCGTCCCTGCTATGGTATTGCCTCAGATGTTGCCTTCAGTGGGTTTTTGAGAGAGGTATGTTGATGGTTAATTGTAATAAATTCTTCATTTATTTTCGTCTTTGTACACATATATATAGTTTGAGCTAATATATTAATTTTGTGAACTTGCAGTTGATGCTTTATGCCGGCAGCGACGCCACAGAGCCGGATGTTCCAGACTCTACAGGGGGGCATGATGCTACCCCTTTGGTAGGCCCATCTTATATACCACTTATTTCCGTATCTCACACCGAGGTAAACATTTTAAAATTTCAGTTTTTTAATACTTGTTAATTTGTTAATTTCCACATACTTTACATTTTAGTTCATTAATGCTATCTACGATCTAATATTTAGAATTATTAAACTTGCAGATGGCAGATCCTTCATTGGGGAAAGGTAATGTGGAGGTAGTACCCATGGTCATACCGTCCCATGAAACATCTGGGCTCTAGGTAAACAATTAAAAATGACATTTTTTAAATACATGTTTGTTTGTTGAATCATGCATGTCTAACTACATGAACACTTGCTGACTGTAGGCACCATCCGAGACATCTGGACCATTGCCTGGATTTGTATCCCCCTCCAGGACATTCGTGAACAAGGGTCGTGTGTATGTGAGGCGTTCTACTCCTAGAAAGACTCCAGCTGCCCACGACCATGGGCTTACTCACACCATGGTAATGTATATCCTTCGATGACATTTGTTGTTTAACTTGAAATCCAGTGCATAAATTGTTTTTGTTAATGTTTGAATTGCATGTTTACTGCATCAGGAACCCGAGTTGTCTACTGAGAACCTCGCATCGATGGTTGATGCAGCAGTTAGCGCCGCATCTACAATGGCAACTGATCACACATAGGTATGTAACTATTTCACCATTATCTTTACATAGTTTATTATTGTTGTCTATTGTTTATTCATGCATTTCTAACTATTTCAACATTTTTTCATTGTAGCCACCACCAGCAGGAGCAGTTCCTGGCCCCCCTGGTTCGACCATCCTGGATGTTCAACCAACGGCTCCATCTGCTACACAAGCAACACAATCTCCTTTGTCAGTTGAGGTGAGATGTCCTTCAGTGACCAAGTGTTTCATGCACTTTCCATGCACCAGTTGATAATTGTTGAGCTAATGTATTAGTGTACATAGTTAGTTGAATTTAACAATTGATATTTAATTTGCAGGATCCAGAGATGCACATTGATCCTAGAGATGTGCCCAGAGGATCAACGTCGGGAAAGAACAAGAGGAAGCTTGAGTTTTGATAGTTTTGGACACATGTGCTTTTGGATACTTTTGTATATATATGTACTTTTCGATACATTCAGTTTTGGAGACATGTACATTGACTTTATTGTGCATGTACTTTTGGAGACATGTACATTGACTTCATTGGATACATGTACTTTTGGATACTTTTGGATATACATGTACTTTTGGAGACATGCACTTTTGGATACTTTTGGATATATATGTACTTTTGGATACATGTACTTTTGGAGACATCCACATTGACATTTCACTTATAAATGACTGATACATTTCACTTTGTATTTGTTCTTCGGTTTCCACGTGTTCTTGTGTCAATCTAATCTGTTGATTTGTGTGGATTATCTATTACTCATGAATGCACTATGTCAAAAGAACAAACTATTATATTCAAAGGTTTCAACGAATTCACTACATGCATGCACTAATTGGTATCTAATTAAAATTTGTGATTTTGGATGATCATTACAAGTTATGTCAAAGTTCTTGCTCGTGTAATTTAATCAAACTAAATGCAATACAATGTTTTTCAAGGTTTCAACGAACTCACTCATGCACACCCATTGCCATCAACTACCAATGAAAGTCTAACATTATGAGGTTCTTCTTTAAAAATGGGTAATATTTTCTTGATGATCGTAAATTGAAAACCATTTGTAGCCACTCATATAATACCATCTTCACTTATCTTTGTACATGATAATCCATATAATGTGCTATGTTTTTTAACCTAAACAATCATCAAAAACCTAGAATTATAGGGATATGGCAAAGAACCTTATGGGGCACCTTATATATTACCTAATTAGTTCAATATCTATTGATCCCACATTCATGGCATTTTAAATTTGTTGCATGCTATCCATAATATATCATTTGATCATAATTAGGACATGCATCAATTGTTTGATACTCCTTTCTTGTATCTTTCATAAGGGCACACAATTCTCAATATGTGCAAGGTAAAGTATTTGATGGTTATAGGAAAATATTACCTAACAATCTATAAGAAAAAATCAATTTATGTACTAAATAATGGATATCGCAATGTAGTTATTACAATCACAAAAAATATTAAAAACTTATATTTATCATTAGAGTTATTGTGTATACATTAGGATCTTTGTCATACCATTGTTTGAAATGTCATTCAATACCTTCAATTTTATCAACATCAAATTAGTAGACAAAGTGACTCATCTTTGATCTCTTGTATAGGCCTTTGTGTGCCTTATCAATAAGATGTACATCATGAATATTATCATAGGTCTCATACATAGGTGCATCCTCATCCATGCAAACAAAGGTGTCATGGATCAACCTATTATCCCTTTATTCTCAATAATATTAGTATCATTATCTTCCATAGGATCAAATTCAACTCCATCACCCCCATTATTGCTACTCTAAATTGCAGCCTTAGGAGTTTTGATCATGTGTTTTTGTCTCTTTAGGAGTTTTGAAATATTATACTCTTTCAAAAATAATATGGAAGTTCAAATATTTAAAAGTGGCTTAAATTATAAAATGGGCGGAAATTCACCAAGTGTCCCTGAACGACATTTTCATGTGACTTGAAACTCGACATAACTCGAAAACCGGACGTCGGACCGACGAACCGTCGACTCCGTTGGTCTCCTGGCGTGCTATTACCTCTAGGGGGCCCTCTCACTCGTCTCACCATGGCCCAATGGCTTCATTGTGCATTCATTTCGTAAACTAGGGTTTTACTCAGTTTAATTGGATGCAATCTCGCATTGGTGGGTCAACTCTACAAAAACCTCCCCCGAGCCAATGTTCCCACGTCGGCATTTCCCACACACACTTGCGGGAGCCAACGGCACGCAATCTTCCTGCTCCGTTTGCTTTTTGGCTCCCGGACGGAAATTCACCAAGTGTCCCTGAACGACATTTTCATGCGACTTGCAACTCGACATAACTCGGAAACCGGACGTCGGACCGACGAACCGTTGACTCCGTTGGTCTCCTGGCGTGCGATTACCTCTAGGGGGCCCTCTCCCTTGTCTCCCCATGGCCCAGTGGCTTCATTATGCATTCATTTCGTAAACTAGGGTTTTGCTCAATTTAATTGCATGCAATATCGCATTGGTGGGTCAACTCTGCAAAAACCTCCCCCGAGCCAGTGTTGGCAGTGTTCCCACGTCGGCATTGCCCACACACACTTACAGGAGCCAATGGAATGCAATCTTCCTGCTCCGTTTGCTTTTTGGCTCCCGGACGGAAATTCACCAAGTGTTCCTGAACCGCATTTTCATGCGACTTGCAACTCGACATAACTAGGAAACCGGACGTCGGACCGACGAACCGTCGACTTCGTTGGTCTCCTGGTGTGCGATTACCTCTAGGGGGCTCTCTCCCTCGTCTCCCCATGGCCCAGTGGCTTCATTATGCATTCATTTCGTAAACTAGGGTTTTGCTCAATTTAATTGCATGCAATCTCGCATTGGTGGGTCAACTTTGCAAAAACCTCCCCCGAGCCAGTGTTGGCAGTGTTCCCACGTCGGCATTGCCCACACACACTTGCAGGAGCCAACGACATGCAATCTTCCTGATCCGTTTGCTTTTTGGCTCCCGGACGGAAATTCACCAAGTGTCCCTGAACGACATTTTCATGCGACTTGCAACTCGACATAACTCGGAAACCGGACGTCGGACCGACGAACCGTCGAATCCGTTGGTCTCCTGGCGTGCGATTACCTCTAGGGGGCCCTCTCCCTCGTCTCTCCATGGCCCAGTGGCTTCATTGTACATTCATTTCGTAAACTAGGGTTTTGCTCAGTGTGGGAGTGTGCAATTTTTGCACACGGGGGTCAAATTTGGAAAATCATCCACCGGGCAAGTATGGCTAGTGTTCCTAGCCCGAACCTGTCTAGACACACCTGCAAGACTCCCCAGAACCCGGTTTTGTTGCATGGTTGGAGTTTTATGCCCCCGGTAGGTATGCAGGAGGTGTCCCTAAAGGCCTTCTGGTAGTGAGACAGGACGAGCCATAGAATGAAGACCGTGGCTCGGATCGACGAACCGTCGACTCCATTGGATTTAGTACACCGGGATAGTGCTAGGGGTGCCCCTCCCCTCCTACCCGGTGGCCCATGTGTCACCTTGCAGGTCCATCTTGGAAACTAGGGTTTTGCTCAGTGTGGGAGTGTGCAATTTTTGCACACGGGGGTCAACTTTGGAAAATCATTCACCGGGCGGGTATGGCTAGTGTTCCTAACCCGAACCTGCCTAGACACTTTGGAAACTAGGGTTTTGCAGGTCCATGATGATGATGATGGTGATGATGATGAAGATGTTGATGATGATGGCTTGGCCTAATGTGGTGCTCTCAAATAGCTAATTCATTATGAAATATTTAACAAGTCATGAATTAAATTTAATATAAGTGTATTGTTTAATATAGTGAGCATGAATTGAATTAATTTTGTTGGGTGAAGCCAATAACCAACATGATGAACATAATATAATTTTAGGGTTTACTGATCATATGTAAAAAATGGCATATTCATAAAATTGACATACAAGAGAACTTTTGGCATATTTATAAACAACGTAAATGTAAATTTGGCATATCAAGAACGCAAAATTGACATATTCATACGAAACATACATGTGAAAATTGAGCATATATCAATATTCGATTACAAATAGTATAAATAGTATAGTATTAAAAGTATGTAACGTACCTCATCATGCTAGATCCCACTTATTATCATACAACCAAGCCCTCCGGATCATCTCTTATACTGATGGTCTCCATTAGTCTCTCGTGCTCTGTATCCGGTAAGAAGTAGCGTACCTTCGATGTATTTCGACTAGGCATTGTTCGTACCTGAAGGTTTGTGCCAATGATTAAGTTGGTAAAGTGATACACACTTGCACCTGGTTTGTAATCCCTGTAAACATATCCACCCTTCTTTCTTCCATTGCTGTCCCGTGTCAAGTATTCACCTTTAACAACCATAGACCCAGTTGGAAAGTGGTTGTTTTCATCGTCAGTCATGGACACAATGAGGGTTTGCTTTCCATCTATACAGCGTGCCAACCAGTATTCATCACCCCATTCAGTATCTTTTGAGGCAACCACTGTGTATATGTGCCCTGCATTATATGATTGTAGGTATATGATCAAAATATTTTTCGTGCGATACAAGGCCATTAATGTGCATTTGAAGACTACGTAAACAAACAAAAAATGTTAAGGAAATGCATCATACCGGGTTGTACAAGGTCTGAGACATGATCAAAATCTGTAGAAATAGATGATTGGTCTTCTTCCAACGGAGTTAACTCAACAATTGCACGCTGATCAAGTGGAAGTGATATGTGATCCCATCCATCAACCCAATCCAATGATTCACACCCATCCCAGTCACCATCACAACAAGGCGGGCAAAAACAAGCGAGTTTTCTGGTCCAACTTTCAAATACTGAGTTATCAGAGCTTCGAACCAAATGAAAGCCACGAGTCCCAGGCACAGTCTTGCATTCCCATGCATGTGAACGATCTATGTCTACCACCTCCCAAAAAAATCTCTCCACATGTCTCTTTCTTGTGGATTCTACTCGCATAGTTGATTCCTCTCCCATTACTGACGTGCACCACCTGACTATAGATTGAGCATTTAGAATAGTAGATTCTGTAGATACTTTCAATTCCTCTCTTCGTAGGGCTGTTTTGACACATGCTCCGGCTCCATCATGCTCTCCTTTACCATGCCCAGTCTCAAAATAGTTCCACATATGTGGCACTTTGTAGTTTTTATGCAATGAACACAACCACTGAAATATGCGTGCATTTTTGAACTGACCAGCACACCCATAAGACCAAATCTAGTGTTGATCCATCTGTATGTTCCTTCCCTTCAAGTGATCATAGAACATGATGAAGCAATGACGTACATAGTGACGTTCCTTCAGAATTTCTCTTTGCTATTTATTGCTATTTGGGCCATGCCTATCTGTGATATGGACCATCAAGGAAACCTGCTCAGAGTGATAATACTGACTTTGGATCTCATTTTGAGGTTGCAGAGTGTAGTTCTCGGCAAAATCAACAACTGAAAGTATAGTACCAAGGGGAAATGTATCTCTGCATATTCTAAACTTCTCATCCTACCATCGTGCCACGTGGACATGCTGAACATATTGATGTGTCTTTTCAATAAATTCCTTGATGAAGTCACTAACTTGTACCTGGTGACACAAAATGATCTCAATGTCAGTTTTTTGTTGTAAGAAAGGATTGAAATGTAACCGTTACAACATAATTTTATAGATATAAATGCATACCTGAGATGTCACCAATTGTATTTTTTTGCTTCCTTTCCCTGGGACTATTTCATAGTTGATATATTTGAAACTTTTCATGTCTGTAACCATTTTCCCAAATTCACTATCTCCATTCTCGTGCATACATTGGCTCAATAATGCCATTCCAGCACAGTTGGAGCATGTTCCATCCAAACAAGATTTTGCATAGTATGTTTGCCCCTCGGGCCTATTGCACATGATGCTATGAATGAATTCTCTTGATGAAGTCAGTGGTATTGTCATGGAGCAATCCTGCACAATGTTAGTATGCAACACACGACGAATGTACAAAAATGTTTCATAGTAATATTCATATTCTACATGGTATCTACAACAACAAGTGTTACGAAGAGTATTTATTCTAACATACCATGGCTTACATTTCTCAAAAGATCTTTGCCCCAAGTTCAATTGTCTATGCTCAATCTTAAATTTCTCATAAAGCTCTGTTTGTGTTATATCAAGAAGATGCTTAGTATGTGGTTCACGATCCTTTGAACCCCTTCTTAGTTTTAGTACATCCTTTCGGTTTGAAGAAGGCCTTGTAAGATCATGCCAAAAACTGTGCACTAGTCCCTTTACTGCATCAACTAGCTTCATGTCACGACGTGGCAACCGACCAACAAAGGCCCAAAAATCTGTCTGATCGGTTGTGTCAAGATGTTCTCTTCTAATAGAATACCTACGGAGGGTTTTTACATTCAAATTAACTAGTTCGGATGTAGGCCTGAGAATACGAAGGGCCCTGGTGTTCTTATTTGCAATTGATTGTGACAACACACAACGAGCAGCATTGCGGTCCTTTGAACGTGTGTTCTTACCAATTTTACCAAATGCATCTACTAGGATTTTAACTATATGAGAACTTGGTTCAGAATTCTTTATCATCTTTATCCCTAACTTTTTCCTAACAACATTCATGCTCCTAGATTTTAACAATGATAAAAATAATCTACATTTATCTCCATCACATTTAGAAACAAAATATTTATCAAGTATCTGTTGAGTTTGATAAGCAATACTACGTTTAGATAGCGTACCTTCAATGGAATTCATAAGTCTTTCATCAACTTGTATACGCTTCGGAGTTCTTCGACGTGTGCTTGCTAATGGAGGTAAGGGGGTTGGAATTGTACCATGTAGCGCATCACCAAGACGCTCTGGCATTTCAGTAGTAGCTTGGTGTCCTTCATTCTCTTCTTGGTAGTTGGATGGTGGAAGTCCAACATCCTCATCGATGGTCTATGGAAGTCCAACATCCCCTTGTGGAAGTCCAACATCCTCATCGATGGTGTGGATAACATTCTCTTCTTCAATAGTAGGCAAAATGTCCAACGCCTCTCTGACTTCATCGCTCGTATAACCACATCCGGATAGCAAATTGGGTGTTTCTTCGTGAGCTTCATCTTGAGATGGTAACTTATCACTTTGACTTGAAGTGGGAATTGAAACATCCCCTAATGAGCACCTACGTTTTGCTTCTTGATTACTTCCATGGGGTGCTTGTTCAACAACTATTGTGGAAATTGAAGGTCCCTCTTGTCGTGGATTAATAGGATGAACCATGGTATCCTCTACAATTGGATTTGGATTAGTTTCCAAAGAAAGCCTCCGATTCATCATGTATATTCTTTTCTTTTCTTTCTCTTCTTCAATGACTTCTTGAGGTCTCTTCTTCCTTGTTGATTTGTTTACTCAGTTACGTGCATTCCCCATCACCACAATGATCAATTCAATATAGTTTGTTTTTGTTGCTCCTCAATTACAAGCTCTTCAATAATAAGCAAATGGAAGTTCTTCCTTGTTGGTCTTGAAGCTTGATATCTTATCTTGTGTGCTCCTCAAATATTGGCAAAATGAATCTTTCAAAGGCCTTATCTTTGGTGTTCTTCAAGCTTGCTGATTATTTTTTTCAAATATGGCCATATAACCCAACACCACACTGAGCAACCATGAAAGATGTCCTCAATGCTGCACCTGCATAAAAAAAAATGATGGAGTTGGTGTAGAATGTGAAAATTTTCAGTGGCGGGCTCGTGCTGTTCAAAAAATCATGGGACTGTTGTTTTCGTTCGGACAGAGTGAAGTTGCTCTCGGACAGCAACAGTCCATTATTTCTGGAGTTACAAAACGCGCACGCGTTATAGAAATACAAAACGCGTACGCGATATGTAGTGAAAAAATGCGAACGCAATATAGTCAAGCACAATAAATAGGTTAGGTGCACGGCTAGGGCAACGAACAAAATCAAAGAAAACTAATAATTTATATGGTTACATACAAAACAAATGTTTTGTATGGTTTAATACCCCCTAGCTCTCTCCCAATAATCCCTAGATACCCCCTATCTCTTTCTAAAGATCTGTCCCTCATTCTCCCTACATCCCTCCCTACATGTTTCTTTCATGTTTCTTTCTCTCCCTTACTCCAACCATGTCTCTACCACCCCACTCTCCATCTCTCCACCTTCTCTTTATCTTTGTCATTATCCCTCCCTATAGCACTCTCTCCCTTCTTCTCCCTTAATCACTAACCCTCTGTGCCTTTATCCCTCCCCCCTGCCCTCTCTGTCTTACCTTGTTCCTAGAGCCCCTCCCCCATAAAGGCCTTTAGACCCTCTTCTAAACATTAATCCCTAAGTGCATAACTGCACAAGATGATGAGGAGGAGGAGGGTGATGACAATGGAGATGATCGTGATGTAGATGAAGATGATAAAGATGATGAGGAGGAGGAGGGTGATGACAATGAAGATGATCATGATGCAAATGAAGATGATAAAGATGATAATGTTGATGAAGATGATGGTGACGATGATGAAGATGTTGATGATGATGGTGATGGTGATGTTCGGATGATGATGATGATGATGAAGATGATGGTGACATGATGGAGATGTTGATATGATGAGGAAGATGATGATGATGATGGTGATGATGGTGATGATGATGAAGATGTTGATGAGGATGATGATGGAGATGAAGATGATGATGATGAAGAAGATGATGATGATGGAGATGTTGTGTTGATGGGGAACGTAGAGATGACAATGATGATGAAGATGGTGATGGTGATGGTGATGGTGATGACGATGAAGATTTTGATGATGATGCTAATGGCGATGATGATGAAGATGTTGACGATAATGGTGATGGTGATGTTTAGATGATGATCATGATGATGTTTAGAAGATCATGATGGTGATGATGATGGAGAAAATGACGATGATGGATATGTTGATGAGGAACCTGCAGATGCCAATGATGATGATGATGGAGATGTTGATGAGGAACCTATAGATGCCAATGATGATGGTGATGACGATGAAGATGTTGATAATGATGGTGCTGGTAATGATGATGATGATGATGATGAAGATGAAGATGATGGTGACATGATGGAGATGTTGATTTGATGAGGAAGATGATGATGATGATGATGATGATGATGGTGATGATGATGAAGATGTTGATGACGATGATGACGGTGATGAAGATGATGATGATGAAGAAGATGATGATGATGGAGATGTGTTGATGGGGAACCTAGAGATGACAATGATGATGAAGATGGTGATGGTGATGACGATGAAGATTTTGATGATGATGGTGATGGCGATGATGATGAAGATGTTGACGATGATGGTGATGGTGATGTTTAGATGATGATCATGATGATGTTCAGAAGATCATGATGGTGATGATGGTAATGATGATGGAGAAAATGACGATGATGGATATGTTGATGAGGAACCTGCAGATGCCAATGATGATGATGATGGAAATGTTGATGAGGAACCTATAGATGCCAATGATGATGGTGATGACGATGAATATGTTGATGATGATGGTGCTGGTAATGATGATGATGATGATGATGATGATGATGATGATGATGAAGATGAAGATGATGGTGACATGATGGAGATGTTGATCTAATGAGGAAGATGATGATGATGATGATGATGATGGTGGTGATGATGATGAAGATGTTGATGACGATGATGACGGTGATGAAGATGATGATGATGAAGAAGATGATGATGGTGGAGATGTGTTGATGTGGAACCTAGAGATGACAATGATGATGAAGATGGTGATGGTGATGACGATGAAGATTTTGATGATGATGCTGATGGCGATGATGATGAAGATGTTGACGATGATGGTGATGGTGATGTTTAGATGATGATCATGATGATGTTCAGAAGATCATGATGGTGATGATGGTGATGATGATGGAGAAAATGACGATGATGGATATGTTGATGAGCAACCTGCAGATGCCAATGATGATGATGATGGAGATGTTGATGAGGAACCTACAGATGACAATGATGATGGTGATGACGATGAAGATGTTGATGATGATGCTGCTGGTAATGATGATGATGATGATGATGAAGATGAAGATGATGGTGACATGATGGAGATGTTGATCTGATGAGGAAGATGATGATGATGATGATGATGGTGATGATGATGAAGATGTTGATGACGATGATGATGGTGATGAAGATGATGGAGATGTGTTGATGGGGAACCTAGAGATGACAATGATGATGAAGATGGTGATGACGATGAATATTTTGATGCTGATGCTGCTGCTGCTGCTGATAATGATGATGATGAAGATGTTGACGATGATGGTGATGGTGATGTTCAGATGGTGATGATGATGATGATGATGATGGAGATGTTGATGAGGAAGGGGGAGATGACAATGATGATGAAGATGTTTATGGTCATGAAGATGATGATGATGGTGATGGTGATGATGATGGAGATGTTGAAGATGATGGAGATGGCGATGAAGATGATGATGATGATGATGATGGTGAAGATGATGAAGAAGATGATGATGATGGAGATGTTGACCTGATGACGATGACGATGATGATTATGGTGATGATGATGAAGATGTTTATGCTGATGATGATGATGATGAAGATGATGATGATGGAGAAGATGATGATGATGGAGATGTTGATGAGGAACCTACAAATGCCAACGATGATGATGATGATGGTGATGACGATGAAGATGTTGATGATGATGGTGATGGTAATGATGATGAAGATGATGATGATGATGGTGATGGTGATGGTGATGTTTAGATGATGATGATGATGATGATGAAGATGATGAAGAAGATGATGGTGACATGATGGAGATGTTGATCTGATTCAAGGAAGATGATGATACTGATGATGATGGTGATGATGATGAAGATGTTGATGATGATGATGATGGTGATGATGATGATGAAGATGATGATGATGATGATGATGGAGATGTTGATGTTGATGGGGAACCTAGAGATGACAATGATGATGAATATGGTGATGGTGATGGTGATGGTGATGACGATGAAGATTTTGATGATGATGGTGATGGTGATGATGATGAAGATGTTGATGATGATGGTGATGGTGATGTTTAGATGATGATCATGATGATGTTCAGAAGATGATGATAATGATGATGGAGATGTTGATTTGATGAGGAATATGATGATGATGATGATGATGGTGATGATGATGAAGATGTTGATGATGACGATGATGGTCATGAAGATGATGATGATGAAGAATATGATGCTGATGGAGAATATGATGCTGATGGAGAATATGATGCTCACAACTCCCTGTAGTCTCTCTCTCCCCAACCATCAATCTCTCTCTTTCTCTCTCTCAAACACACACACATTATGTCACTTTCCATTCTCAAACCCATGCCCCCTCCATCCATATCTATCTCCAACTTTCTCCCTCCATCCCTCACCCTACCTTCTCTCCCTCCCTCTCTCATTGCCTGTCTCTCACCTTCTATCCCTCCCTCATGTTATATTTCCCTCAACCTATCCCAATGTCTCCATCACTCCCTCTCTCTCCATCGCCACCAATCTCTGCATGTCTCCCACCAACACTTTCTGTCCCTCCCTTCCTATCCCTTATTTCGTTCTATCCCCATCTATCTCTCACTCCCTCCAAATCCATTCCCCCCCATTGTCTCTCTCCCTCCCTCGCTCTATGTCTCTCCCCCCCTTGTATTCTTTATTTCTCTCTCACATCCCCCTTGCCTCCATCCATTCCCCCTTGTCACTCAAGTCTCACTTTCAACTTCTAACCCTATAGCTCTTCAGAACCTATTATACTCCTAATAGTGCTCTCAAGCTCCACTTCCCTTCACCCCCTGTAGCCCATCATGTTCTCATTACCTTCATCTCTCCCCACTCAAGCTTCCAACATCCTTCTAAGCCCTTGACCCTTTCCCACCCCTATTAAATATTAACCATAGATTCCCTTGACACTTCCCCACCCCTTCTTAAATATTAAACAAAAATTCCCTTGAGTCTTCCACACCCCCTCTTTCTCAAGTATTAAACATGTATTTTATGATTTAAATAACGCAAGCTCGTTTCGTAACTATATAACGTGTATGTGTTATGTAGTTATATAACGCGTACGCGTTAAGTAGTTATATAACGCGCACACGTTATGTAGTTATATAACGCGTACGCGTTATTTACATCTAAAAGCGCGGCAATATTTTTGAATTTAAACAGGCCGAGTCACATGCTCACATGTCAACAATAATCCTATGTGTATGCTTTGGAGTTTGCTTCGGTAATTCCAAACCTGTGCTATGTTAATGAAAAACCAAAGCTAATTGGGTATTTCTTCCAGTTTCTGGAGAACCCTATGCTTAGCCACTCATTACAATATTCTACACAGAGTCATTTTTGACGAAATCTTAGACACAAATAACATTTTTTCTGCAGATTCCAAATATGTAACTTTTATTTTGAAATATTAATTTTTCCTATTTTCTTTCAATTTCTTTTCTGTCCTACCTCCTTAACTCGTGAAACACACTGTTAGTGTTTCTTCCATAACTTTTTCAATTCTCAATCATTTCAAAAAAAAATTGTATGGTGCACAAGAGGACACTAACCTCCACGTTCTATGAAAAACCCATTTCAAGATTTTTGCATTAAGACCTTCAAAGGCTCTACCCACAAAAGAGGTACTATTTTCGAGGTTTGATCACTTAGACAATTATAAAAAAATTATAAAATTACTAATTTAATTTTCGAAAAATAATGGCGCACAAGTGCTATGTGTTCTCTACATGCATGTCGATTTTTGTAGCTTGATTCCATCATTTAGGCCCTCAAAGGCTCTACCCACAAAAACATATACCTTATCATTTGCCTGAAAAATAAAAAGTGTCTGTTAGGAAAAATGAAACTTGACATAGCTATGCAAATTTTCAATACATAAAAGTTATATATTCAGAAACGTGATTCAATTTCCTACATTTCATCTTTTTTACTCAATGCAAGATATTTTGTGTAAGTAGATCAAAAAATCCAAGTAAGTTGAGGGATGCCTAATTTTTCAGTTTTCTATTGCATCTAACGTGCCAAAAGTGACCCTCATTAGCTTGCACTGACTCCCCTACCTGATTGACTAGTTCCCACCCATGAGGTAAACCAAGAGCTGTCGTTTCTGGAAAAACGGTTATCAGTTTTACCTGAGCCGTGGAGTGAGGGGTACTGCTCCAATACGCAAGCCATCAGACAACATTGGTGGCCGAGTGAATCCCCTGAATCGTTAGGAAGCCGAGCATACCTAGGGTCCATATCTATTTTCAGCTGCAAAATCTCAGATTTCCTCTGTCCAGAATTGTTTCCGATCACTTCCGCGTTGTTGTTGATTCATCTATTTTCGATCACTTCCGCGTCGTTGTTGATCTATCTGTTTCCGATCCCTTCTGTGCCATTGCCGATCCATTCCTGGAAAAAAAAAAGTTTTTTCGCCATATCTCCCTTGTTTTCACTCTGTTTCCCTTGAAACTTCCCTGACACCCCTATAATCCCATTCTGCATATTTCATTCCTGAGGACCCTATCCCAAATTCCACTTCCCAAAGCCAGAAATCCCACATTTGTCTATTTTTAGGGTTTGCCATAACTTCTTCGACTTTCACCCAATCGCCTTCAAATTTTACCACAGAGTTCATTTCTCAATTCTGCTTCTTTGTCCCTCTCTGCCAAATTTTCTCATTCTTTCACCCCGCTTCTAAAATCCTCATTTTCTGCTTCCCTGTCCATTCGACAGTGTCCAACACCTAGTCAAACCCAAATTACCCTTTAGATTTTTTCCCAAATCCAGATTTTCCTTTACTGAAACAGTTTCTATTTTTGTTTTTCTACCCACTCAAAAAAAAAAACTCCTGGTTATGGTTGTCACCCACGCAGGAGAAAAAACCATGGAGGAAGCACTTACAGCCATCCAAGCCAAACTCTAGGATCTGGATGAAAAATTTCTCGGCCTCCATCTTGAGCATTCAACCATGAACAACAAACGACTGTCCGAGTCTTCATCAGACAATGAGTTCTCTTCTTCCAGGAATTTATGTGGTCCGAAGCTTGATTTTCCTCGCTTCAATGGTACTGATCCGATTGGATGGATCTATTGTGCAGAACAGTATTTCAATCTGCATAATACTTTTGATGTCAACAAAGTTCCACTTGCATCATTTCATTTGGAACAAGAAGCTCTTCAATGGTACCGTTGGTACATCAAGGCTCATGAAGAGCCAAAATGGCCAGATTTTTGCCAGCTCCTTTTGCAACGATTTGGTCCTAATGCTTTTGATGACTTCACAGGATCCCTCACTAAACTTCTCCAAATTGGCACTGTGAGAGAGTATTAAACCGGATTTGAGAAACTAGCTAACCACACTGAAGGATTTCATGATGACTTCTACCGGAGTTGTTTTATCAGTGATCTAAAGGATGCAATCTGCTCTGAGGTCAAAATGTTCTGTCCCAACACAATGACGGAATCCCTAGGGTTGGCTAAGTTGGTAGAAGACAAGATTGCAGCCCAACAGTGCTCCAAACCCACTTTCGTTCCCTTCTGAAATATGGGTTCTCAACAATCTCCCATCCCGCTAGCTCCTCGACCAACTCCTATCAAGCATTTGTCTGAAACAGAGATGTAGGCATGCAGAGAAAAAGGGCTTTGTTATAATTGTGATGAGAAATTCACTCGGGGACATAAATGTGTTCAACAAAAGCTCTATCTCTTGGATGTGGATTCTCCACCTGCATTTGAAATTGGTGAAGAAGCTCCAGATACAATGGATGCTCAGGTCGACATTCAAGAGCCGCCTATTGACCCTCTGTCTCAGGACGACCAACCAGAGATATATCTCCATGCTTTAGCTGGAATCGCCACCCCCCAAACAATGTGGGTCAGGGGTTACTTCAAGAAGCTTCCTCTTACAATACTCATTGATTCTGGTAGCACTCATAATTTCATTGACCCACGGATCTCCAAACAGACTGATTGTTGTATCCATCCTTGCTCCAACTTTGAAGTCATGGTTACCAATGGGGGAACCTTACGTTGTAAATGGAAGTGTCGTAATGTGCGCATCTCTATGAGAGATTATAGCCTACGCTCTGACATGTTTGATTTGACCTTAGGTGGATGTGATGTGGTTTTGGGCTCCCAATGGCTACGCACACTTGGCCCCATCTTATGGGATTTTGCTGAACTTTGGATGCAGTTTTCCCCCAATGGACAAAAGCACACATTGAAAGGCTTACAACTAGGGTCTCTCAGCATTACCAGTTCACATCGCATGGAAAAACTCCTTAAGAAGAATTCGCATGGTCTCATCGCTCAGATCCATTCCATTCAGATGCAACCATCAGCGGTCTCCATTACTCCATTAGATCTACAACAAATTCGAGATCGATACACAGGTGTCTTTGCTGAACCAGTGGGATTTCCACCTTCAAGGCCATAGGACCATCGTATTCAGCTCCTTCCTGGAAGCATTCCCCAACATCAGGCCCTATTGCTACCCTTTTCACCAAAAAAAAGAGATTAAAATGCTCGTTCAGGAATTACTGAAGCAAGGTATTATTCGCCCAAGCACTAGCTCCTTTTCTTCACCAGTTCTTCTTGTCCACGAAAAAGATGGGTCATGGATCCTTTGCATTGACTTCCGAGCACTTAATCACCTCACCATCAAGGATAAGTTTCCAATTCCTGTTGCTGATGAGCTTCATGGTGCTCAATTTTTCTCCAAGTTGGATCTTCGTTCTAGGTATCATCAAATTCGGGTTCATGAGGATGATATCCCTAAAACAAATTTCCGCACACATGATGGCCACTATGAGTTTTTGGTCATGCCCTTTGGCCTCACTAATGCTCCTTCCACATTCCAAGCCTTGATGAATAAAATATTCTGGCCCTACTTTCGGAAATTCATTCTAGTATTCTTTGATGATATCCTCATCTACAGTAAAACATGGGCTGAACATATCCAGCATCTGGATCTTGTAATGCAACTTTTCTCTGCCCATCATCTCCACGCCAAAAAGTCTAAATGTGGTTTTGGATAGAAGGAAGTCGAGTATCTCAGGCACATTATCTCAGCACAAGGGCTTCACGTGGATCCTGCCAAAATCGCTGCCATGAACAATTGGATGCATACTCAGACACTCAAGAGCCTTCGTGGTTTTTTGGGGT
This sequence comes from Larix kaempferi, assembly GCA_027924585.1. NCBI lineage: Eukaryota > Viridiplantae > Streptophyta > Pinopsida > Pinales > Pinaceae > Larix > Larix kaempferi. Next base: position 1,662,022 of record BSBM01000410.1, on the reverse strand, counting down.
TGACTGGCTACTACCGCAAGTTTGTCAAGGATTATGGGAAGATTGAAGCTCCATTAACTGCTCTATTGAAAAATGATGCTTGTACATGTACACATGCTACTGAGTGTGCATTTGACAAACTGAAACAACCTATGTGTACTACACCTGTTCTAGCTATGCCCAATTTTTTCAGGCCCTTCACTATTGAGAGTGATGCTTGCGGCAATGGACTTGGTGTTGTTCTCCTTCAAGATGAACACCCAATTGCGTTCACGAGCAAATCCCTTTCAGGTAAGAATTTAGATGCCTCTACATATGAGAAGGAAATGATGGCTATCTTACATGTAGTACAGAAGTGGCAACCATACCTATTAGGGAATTATTTCTGCATCAAGACTGATCACCAAAGTCTGAAATATTTCTTGGAACAGCGTGTATCCTCCCCAGTACAACAGAAATGGGTTAGAAAATCATGGGTTATGACTATGAGATCACTTACAAGAAGGGTAAAGACAATATTGTGGCGGATGCTCTTTCTCGCACATTTGATGACCAAGGTTCTCTTTCATCTATTTCTATGCATGTTCCAAATTGGTTGCAATCTGTTCAACGGGGCTATTTCAATGACTCTTCATTATCTCAAATCATCCAACGCTTGGCCAACAACCCTTCTGTTGTACCACATTACTCTTGAGATGGTGCTTCCCTAAGATACAAGGGTCGTCCGGTGCTTCCCCAAAGCACAGATCTTCAATAGGCTATCTTCTATGAACTCCATGCTTCTCCATCGGTAGGGCACTCTGGGTTCCTCAAAACATATGAGCAGGCACAACGTAACTTCTTTTGGCAGGGCATGAAAAGGACAATTCAACAGATGGTGGCTGAATGTGATACCTGCCAGCGCAATAAGGGTGAAACGACACTCCTTCTAGGATTGCTCGAACCCTTGCCCATACCTACACGGATTTGGACAAATATTTTTATGGATTTCATTGAAGGGCTCCCTAAATCTGAAGGGAAGATAGTGATTTTGGTTGTGGTTGATCGCCTCTCCAAATATAGTCATTTTTGTGCTCTCATCCATCCCTATACAGCCTCCTCATTCGCTCAAATTTTCCTGGACCAGATCTTTCGTCTTCATGGAATCTCTTCTTCCATTGTCTCGGATCGTGATGCGACTTTCATTAGTCATTTTTGGATAGAACTATTTCGCTACACTGACACCAAACTGAAGATGAGTTCAGGGTATCACCCACAAACATATGGTCAGACTTAAATTATGAATAAATGCTTGGAAACTTATCTTCATTGCTTCACCTCTGAACAACATCAGTGGGAAAAGTGGCTCCCTCTCGCTTAATGGTGGTACAATACCTCTTACCACACAACCTCTAAAATGACTCCATATGAAGCAATTTATGGTCAGGCACCGCCAGTTCTTCTTCCATACACCCCCAACAACTCACTAGTTCAGGCAGTTGACATGGTCCTCCGAAACCGCAATCAGATTCTTCGCATTTTGTGGGAAAATCTTCACATGGCACGAAATCGCATGAAGCAATAAGCCAATTAGCACTGTTCTGAGCGCACTTTTGAAGCAGGTGATATGGTGTTTCTTTGTCTCCAGGCTTACAAGAAATCCTCCCTGAAACTTAAAGGGAGTCATAAGCTCGCTCCAAAGTTCTATGGGCCATATAGGATTCTTCAGAAGATTGGGTCCATTGCTTATCAATTGGAACTTCCTCCTTCTTCCCGCATTCATCCAGTATTTCATGTCTCTTGTCTGAAGAAAGTTCTTGGCACCAACATCAGAGGACAAACTATTTTACCAGAATTGGATAATGAAGGATCCATCCTTTTGGAGCCGGAGGCCGTCCTCAATAAGCGCACTCGTCAGCTTCGCTCTTTCTCTATCACAGAGGTTTTAATTCAGTGGCACGGAATGCAACCAGAGGATGCTACATGGGAACCACTCCTTCAGATTCATCAACAATTTCCACATCTAAAGATTTGAGGGCAAAGATTTTTCTAAGGGGGAGGGGATGTTAGGAACCCATGTCAACCCTTCTCTTTACTTTGTTAGTATATTGTTGTTGGACGCATATGCTTTGTAAGTCGTCCCATAGTATTTGTTGATCCATAGTTTGTACTAGCCCATGGTTTTGACCCATAATATTGGCGCCTAGACTTAGTATATAAGTTTGTGTTGAGGCCAATGAAGGCACCGTGAAGTTATTTTGTATTGAGCTTGATCAAAGGAGGTTTCCCCCTCGAAGAGGCCTGTGATCAATAAAAGTATTATGTTATCTGATATATCGTGTATTCATTAATTAATTGTTGCGGGTTCTTCACATGGTGTTACCCTACCTTAAGGGTTATTTCCATATTCTTATTTTAGTTCTCATGTGAATGTATTCTATTTATTTATGATGTTTAAGTGTTCTATCTTGTTTGTGATTAAAATTAATGGTTAAGGTACACAAAATTTAGTATCAGAATCCTTTCTTGGGAAAAAAGGTGGGGAATTTTTTATTTTTTTGCAGGTTTTTGGAGGAAAAAATAACACAGTAGACTTCAGATTGATTTTTGAAACCTTTTGTGTATAATTAGAGGAATCCAAATGTAGATATGAGTTCCTCTCACAAAAACACCTGATGTCTTAAAAAAATCATCCAAATCAGAGTCTTAGAAGTGGACTTATCATTGATCTCAAATCAATTGTTTAAGTGTTTTTTCAATGATAGCCGAGTGAATTCCAGATCATATATATTTTGATAGTGCACCCATATTTCCATAAAACCACTTCCAGTAGATGAAGAATGACCATGGAATTTCATAATTGTGGTCATAATAGAGATTCTAAGAAATATTGATGAAGTTATAATTATGTTTGTAGAATTTGAGCATCTAGATCTAGATATTGAATGAAAGAGTAATATAAATGCAAGAGATCAAACATGTGACACAATCATGTAATCAAATGAGCAAAAACATGAAAAGAAGAACAATAGATCTTTAATGTCACAAGGAATTTGTATTGCAATAATATTACAATGAATAAGTGATAGAATATATAAAGGAAATTCGAATTAGGTCTAAGGAGGCAATTTGAATTTCTCATGCAACATGCATGAGATCCTAACTAGCCTTAACTAGAGCCAAAATAGCCATGCACATTCTCTATGATGAGTTAACTGACCCATGACTACCCTAATTAGACTTAGCTCTCTACATGCCAGGAGTAGGTGACTGCAACTAACATAAGGCACATGCGATTGACTGAAGGCACATGCAACTGAGTAAATGAACATGCATGAGGTTCACATCCATAAAAACATTGAAGGAGGGAACTATTGTCTCATAATAGCTAAAAAAGAGGTGCATGGAGTCCTTGAACAATAGAGTAAACTCCCCATATTCACTTCACAACTCTAACTTGCAATGTGGGACCCTAAAATCAAGGAAAATAAGCCCTAATTCAAGGAATTCGTCCTCATATGCCAAAATATAGTTCAGGAGTTCAAAAAAAGGAAGATAAGGATGTTTTAGGGCTCTAGAGCTTAGTAAGAAGCTCCATGTTGACTCAAACGACCAAATTGAATGGGATTTGGCCCAACATACTCATGAGATCATAGTCTAAGTCGCTAGGTAGGAGAATGAAGCTCAAAGCACATTGAAATGTAAGTTATAGTTTTGGTTGTGGGATTTTTTTCTAAAGAAAAATGCATTTTACAAGAAAATCTGAGGGTCCTACTATTCAAGAATACATTGCATATTATACGAAAAATGTGTCCTTTTGGAAAAGATACCTATACACTCTATTTTAAGAGATGAAGCAACTATATGGGCTCAAACCCTTAGTTTTATGGAGCTAATAAAATTGTCTGATGAAGAATATGAAAATGTATTTTTAAATAGGTTGGATATTGTTGTGAAGAAGGATAATGAGATCCACATGGGTTTATTTTCCTATGACAAGTTCCTAGTACATGTTCATGCATGCATTCAACAATATAAGGTCATTGTTTCTACAAACCCTAGTAGCAAGGATAATGTAATCAACATTAACTTGGCTAAAAGGTTGCAAATCCCCACAAAGCATATTCAAAGCACACAGATTGATGGTGAAAATGTTCAAAATTTTAAGTATTTTAAGATTACTATGGATAAATATGTGTTACATTCATATTTTCATGCCGTGGATGTGAATGACATGGATATTGTTTTGGGATATCCTTGGATGAACTCATTTGGTACAATTAAGATTTTTAGACTTTGGTATAAAAAAAAAATCAATTGCATGATATTTATGTTGCTAAAGGGTCCAAGGTGGAACATGAAGAAGCATTTGCATCTATTGACATATCAAATGAAGAATTTGAGGTTGATTCAGAAGAAGAAAAAAATACAAAAGAACATGAAAATGAAGAAGAATCTAAGGAGACACGAGCAACAAAGGAAACACATGTTGAAGAGTAAAAAAAATAAAAACCAATAGCCATGGTTGCTATATATCACTACTCACACTACATTGAGAACAATAGTCATCAAGGAAATGTTGGGAGAATCAACAAAAATGGAACCAAAAAGGAAATCAATATGTAGGCACATGGAGGACAAAAATTAATACACGTACAGATATTGGAGTAGTGCAGCGAAAAAATAGAACTAAAGAAGCAACCAAATTGAAGACAAAGGTAGAAGTAGAGTAGTTGGACTCCACTTCTCATTAGGATGGATGGATTCCCTACTCTGTAATAGTTGGCTAAATTACTCAGTGGATCATATTGTATGGCTTCCTCCCATGTTTCAAGGACGAAACATATGAAGGGGGATGGAAAGTAATGTACCCATAGAGAATAATATGGGGTACCTGGAAGGTACCCAAGACAATTCTAAGTAATATCGATGAAGTTATAATCATTTTAAATTTGTTTCTTCAAACTACATTGAACTATAAGTTATAGTTTTTTGTTGTAAGTTTGTTTCCAATAAAAATGTATTTTATAGGAAAATCTGATGGTCCTAGTATTCAAGAATACATTGCATATTATATGCAAAATGTGTCCCTTTGGAAAAAAATATCTATACTATCATTTAAGAGATGAAGCAATTACATGGGGTCAAACACTTTGCTTTAAGGAACTATTAAAACTTTCAATTGAAGAATATGAAAAATTAAAATGTATTTTTAGATAGGTGGGCTAATGTTTTTTCCAAGGAAAAAAGTGTAATTTTATTAGGAATAATCAAATTACATATTGCAGAAAGGATTCTAAGAGCCCTTTATAGTAACAACTTTTCAACTTCATAGAAAACAGCAGGTACCAAGGAACCACCAGAAAAAAACCTAAATCTAATAAACCCTCTTTCAGAGGCAACGAAGATTGGTTCATGTATAATGAAAGAACCAACTCATTAGGAGCTGAAGAAAAACATAAAGAAAGAAGCCAAATGTGATGTCGAAAGATGCAGAACATAAAATCCAAAACCAAAAATGCAACAGGGGGTTTGTGGAGCCACCGATTTTCAAAGGCTGAAACCACTGTCCCGCAGGTAGACAGGGCCGCCAATAGAAAGTTATCCACTGCACCGAGGACATCCAGCCATTGTCGGCTCCCCTCGACAATGAAGTTGTCGCCACCTCCAAAAGGAAAAAGGAGCCCGTGTCTATGTGGATCTCCTCCGCCGTCAAGCTGTCGCTTATGCCCCTTCGTGGAGCGCCCTTCCAAGCAACACGCCGCAGCACAAAACCCGCCGCTTCCGCCACTGTTAAGCAAGAGGAGCCTGCTACACAATGGGTCGTTGAGTGAAGGATCCACCACCACTCCATTCGCAGAGAGAAATCACCCATGCTCGCCTCCAGTCGGCATGACAAGTAGCAACTCAGGTGGAAGGGGGAATGATGACCATGGAAGGATCCACGGTCACCGAGTTTAGCATTCGAATCTCAAACCCTAGTTGCAGAGCCGCCCGTTTTTGAGGTTCTAGGCCAATGTTATGAAGAAAGATAATGAGATCCATAATGGTTTATTTTCATGTGATAAGTTCCTATTATATGTTCATGAATGTATTCAAGAAGAGAAGGTCATAATTTGGTTATATAAATCCACGTAGCAAGTATAATTTCATCCATGTTAACTTGACTAAAACATTGCAACTACCCACAAAGCATATTCAAACAAGAAGGGCTGCTTAACAGTAAGTCCCTGCCTTTAGTTCTTGTTATTTGGTCATTGAGGTTTCCCTCTGGTAAGACCCTTCTCGGGGAAGACCCTTCGAGCTGGCAAGTAGTGTTCACCTACATCAATAAAAGGGAAAACAATATTAGCATAGAGCTAGCAAGTAGTGTTCACCTACATCAATAAAAGGGAAAAAAATATGCTATAAAAGGGAAAACAATATTAGCATATGTACTAAACAAAAGTATAATGATAAACAAAAAAGGAGCAAGACAATGGTAAACAATACATACATTACATTACCTTGTATAGGATGCGTTGAAGGATCCACAATGCCCACCATTTGTTTGCAAAGACAACAAGTAAACCTCAAAGAAATGGAAAACGATAACAAGGATAATGTACTGGCTCACAAATGTTAAACCTTAAGCCATATCTAGAGCATGGAAAACAGAAGAAAGAACCTGAATCTGTTATTTCTGCGCAGAGCAGAGCCAAACCATAAAGCAACACCAAATGAGTCTTTGAGACTCTTCCCACCCAAAGTAAACCTATTTCACATCAAAATACATGGTATTAAAGGATCGATCCCAGGTGGAGCTACTCTACATGTTTAGTACGCATCATATGTATGCGAGCTAGCTGGATGGAATTAGATGCCAACGATTAAGAGTCACTTCCAAGTCTTGACCCGAGAGCATATGGTTAACACTTGCTAGAAAAACCTCCCTACGATCTCAAATGGGATAGCCTGTTAACAATGAATTGCGTTAGCACGTGGTGCTAAGCAAGACACCAGTCAAATTAGAAAAAAAAAATCGAAGACATTTCATGAGCATTGACAGGCATTTATACTGAAAAAAATTACAATTGATGTTTATTATGAAACATCTCACCCTAGATTCTAAGCTCATGATTTTATTTACACCAATATATTTTTTATTTCATAATTTCTTAATATGAATTTTAAAATAACATATTTACAAGGGCAAAAAGACATTACCACAGAGCGTCAAAGTGGAGAAATTTCAAATCTTAGTTATTCATTAATTATAATACAACAAGAAGAAAACGTCAAATTTATTCTACTGCCTTACAGCAACAAATAGAACCTATATCTGCTCGGCAGCTTACACTTCGATCATGTACGCCATTCTTTGCTTTATAAAACTAAACAAAATACATTCATTTATGACATGGAATCCGTGGAATTAGAATTCCCTCGGTACGAAGTCAAAATTAGAGGCATAGGTGTGAGAGATGAGTGGAGGCAGACACATGTGACAACCCATAGAAAACAAGCTTTGACGATCCACCCATAGAAAACAATCTTTGACGACCCATAGAAAACAGGATTTGTGGGATTCGGTAAAATCAGATGAAAACGTCAAAGTGGCTGTAGACATCGTTGGAGGAAGTGATGCAAATAGATCAAGATTATAATAAATTAAAATGCTAAAGCTTGATTGTCAAGTGGCTTTGGGAATGAAACTAGTTGTAGAGATTATAATAAATTATAATCATAAAGCTAGGTTGTCATGTCGCTTTGGGAATGAAACTCATTACTTGTTGAATGCAAGTGTGGCCATATGCACAAGATGCAAGGAAGGAATTGCAATGACGTTGTACCGTGTGCTCATCATGTAGAAGCCTTGCTCTTACATTTTCGCCACCAGATAGGTTGAGGGCACAGACGTTTCAGTCATCACCTGGACGCCATGCAGGATGGGGGCCATGGTCGAGGACTCGATCCTGGGTCTGGGTCTCGAAGTTCACTATTGCATTCACTTGTGATTGACCGACTAGTGCAAAAATTTGACGTGCCTAAGTGACCAATGTAGAAATTTGATATGAGAGTAGCTTTAGAGCTTGGAACTCAGGGTCACATGCAACAGGTAATTTCCTACTTTTGACGGATTGTGTATCTTCTAATGTAGTTTCTTATTGAAATTTTGATAGAAATCTGCCCAATTCACATTATAGGCCTAGTTCTTAAGGTATATTAAAGCAACCAGAGATTCAATATGTGTTTAATTTTAAGTTAATGATAATTTCATAATTCAGATTGAAGGATATATATTAAGTTGAAATTTCAATTCAATTTGCGCAAGAGAGTTATAGCTTTATTTCACTGAAAAACCATGGATTTTCGTCCTGTTTTCATTCATTTTTCATTGGTTTTCAGTCTAGTTTCAATTTGGTTTTGGACCTAGCATAAACTCTTTCTTGGTACCCCGGTTTTCAGTTCTTTCCCCATGACTTGCCATCCTCATGTATTGTCTTGTATTGTTCTTGCCTTATGCTTGGATGAACTCTTGCCGCTTCCTTTCTCGACGACCTATTCAAAAGCAATTACACAAAGGCACCTTGAACAAATATCTAAAGGAAGAGATAAAATCTCTCAAAGGCAAGATGAGAACTGCTCTCTCCTCTTCAGGAAACCTACCTACTGCATGGCGTATTCTTGCTTCCTGGAAGCTATGACTCGAGGGAATCTTCTGGATTAGACGAGCTTACCTGCAAAGTGGTGAAGAAAAGCAGCAATCCGACATTCTCTGTTTCATTTGTGTATGCCTGCAAAGTAGTGAAGAAAAGCTCAAAAAGTCCATTTAGTCTAGTTGCTAACTAGCCCCATCCCCAGGCTTCATACAGAAGGTTCTAGCTGATTGGTTAATATGCAGGTAGTACATAAAAATGGAATTTAAATAAAGGAATACCAGATTTAGCCTAGATCCAAAGAAGATTCGAGCCCGAGCTGCCTCGAGTTAAGGCATTCAACATTGAAATGAAGACGCTGTTGTATCATTAAGATATCTAGTAATTGAAGAGAAAACCTATGAAACCATAAGGACACCATGAAAAGCAGGCTTCAAATCTTACCTCATCATGGAGAATCACTTTTCAGTTCCCTCATTGGCATTCTCGTTCAAATATAGGCAATTTTGCATGACAAATCCCTTATAACAATGCACCTCGTTCTATGCAATGATCGTGTGTGAAACCTTGATATTCAGATCAGCAAGGAGGGAAATTGGTTTAGCGTGAAACCTCTTAGTAATTCATTTTGTAGTCTTGGTCGGTGTCGTTCCAGGTTTCATATTAAATCCAATTCCTTGATCCAACAGTGAGTAGTATGATCTTTGTATTACTCCCAAGTGGCCAAGCACAAGCTAAAAGCAAGCATGTTTGATCAAGGCCATGAAAATAATACCAAGCTAAATTGGTTCTGAGTGTAGATGACTTTCATGCTGGCTTTGCTTTTCCTTCTCTCGGGCTTTGTAAAAATTAAGCAACTCCTCGATCTCATACATCCATCCAGGAAGCAACAGTCCTACCAGAAGAAAATATATGTTAACACCAGCACTACAAGAAAAAGGGCATTTTAGCCTCACATTAGCACCACTATTTGTAAAGGATTTGGGAAATCCTCAATTTTCAAATAGTGGTGCAAAAGTGGTGATAATGTGGGGATACGCAAGTGGTGCTAAGATTTATGGTGCAAAAGTGGTGTTTGTAAAAAAGTTGTTTTTGGTGTTAAATGAATATGTGTCATTCCATGGTGTATGGTGCAAACCACCAAAACCAATCTTAGGTGGATTGAAGTTTTGTGGTGCAAAATACCAAAACCAATCCAACGTGGATTGAGACTTTTTGGTGCAAAACACCAAAATTATTATTATTTAATATACCCAAACTTGTATATGGTGCAAAGCACCATAAAATAACAAGTGGTGCAAAGCACCATAAAATAATAAATGGTGCAAAAAAATATAAATCACATATATATATATATATATTTATATATAATATGTGATTTATATTTTTTTTGCACCGCACACATATATATATTTCTTTACAAGATTAAAAATGTATATTAAAACATTTTCTTAAATCTTATTTCGTTTTAATCCATCATTAACAAAATTAATAATTTTCTTTCGTATTCAGTGGCTATTTAAAATAGCCCAGATTTTTTCCACCGCCATTTCACAAATCAATACTATTTTAATCAGTAATGAAAAGGGATTGTTTTGTTTTTTCAAAGCACTAATACTATTTTTAATTAGCAATGAAAATTAACCACCTTAAGCCATATTAATTAATTAATAATATAGCTTACTAATTTTATAATGACATCTTCACTAATACCTTGTTTCAAAAAAATTGTTACATATTTAATTGCTATTTAAAATATCCCAGACTTTTTCGAGGGCCATTTCACATCATCAATACTATTTTAATAGTATTGAAAATGATTGTTTTGGTTCCTCACGTCACCAATACTATTTTAATGAGCAATGAAAATGAATAATTTGGTAGGATTTGTCGCTGACAATGACTCATGTTATTAATGATATGCAGAGTTGGCAAACGAAAGCATTCTTCAATTGTGAGATAAGAATTTACACCAAGGTATTCCTCTTCCTCAAATTTCCTAGCACGTTCTGGTCGACTGGGGATGGTACAAAATTCTTTCTTTATGCGAACGAAAAGAAAGGTTATTACAAGTTTTGGCAAGTGGGTATAGACCAATAATGATCTGAAACACCCCAAATGCATTTACAACATAATGTTATTACAGTAACAACTATTGGAATTACTATTTATGTTGCAGCACATGGAAACCACGTATCCAGGATCCAACATCCTTGTTACAACAATCACTGATGAGGAATCAAAGCGGATAGAAGAACAAGATGATGATAAGACCAAAGCAAAAGCAATGGAGGTTCTGAAAAAAAATGTTTGGTGGTAGCATTCCTGAAGCAGAGCAAATTCTGGTTCCAATGTGGTGGAATAATCGGTTTCAATGAGGAAGCTTCACCAATTATCCAATTTTCGTCGACCCTAAGCACTTCGATGACATAAGGGTAAGTTGTAACACAATGAAAAAATCAAATCTGCATCTGCTTTTTCCTGTAACACATGCTTTAATTGGTCTGAAGAATCTTTAACAATGTGTTATGCATAATGTGATTTGACTGCAGGCACCTGTTGGCCCCATTTACTTCACCTGTTGGCCCCATTTACTTCACGGGAGAACATACGAGCCATAAATTCAATGGATATGTACATGGTGGATACATTTCACTTAGAATGCCGACAACTCATTAACAATGTTAAAAGATTTTTCCCTGTCTTCTTCATGAACATCAAAAGACTTAAATTTGTTAAAGAGTTAACATATTCTGCCCTGTCTTCTTCATGAACATCAAAAAATGCCAACAACTCTACCTGCATATCCAGTACATATAGAATCTGTTAAGCATGATTACTGCATGGCTAAGAATAATAGTTCCAACTTCTGAAAAGGTGACTAATTCAGAACAGGCACAAAACCAACTTGGACCAAAAATCATTGAACAACAAAATGAATATGTTTCCAAAATACCCGAATATCATCAAATAGACATGTCTTCAACCTTGATGGTGCCTTTATTATGTTTACATCCATAAGATCACTGACCTGAGTCACTATCAAGCATGCTTGTCTTACTGAGCTCTTATCAAATGTGGCAGCTTCAACCTCAATTTTTCAGCACCCATGTGTACAATTATTGTCAATCTCCTAGGCTTATTGTTAGGATTCAAAATTTCATATATTTTCACCAATTCAGCTCAGTCCATCTTATCACTGACCTGCATAAACAAATTCAACAAGCTATGAGTGAAAACAACTATCCATGGAAATTGCAATAAGAGAGTTATGTTTACAAAGCAATATATTGGAAGCCTGTAAGTCAAAGACTGAAAACAAACAAACAAAAAGTAACTACACGTGAGGCTATGAGCACAAGCTACATATGAAGTTAACCTGCATAAACTTAATACATAACCTATATTAAGCAAACTAAAAACTACGAAACACATATACTGAATTATTTAACATGGCAATCAAACTATGAACCAAACTTCAATAATTTTTTTATATGGTTTTGTATGTGTCATACTTATGAAACATATGGAAACGATGCTAAAACCAGAACAAATATACAAGAAAAAAGCCATTGTAATATAAAAGAAAGTGCTTGCAATTTAATAAAGAAATGATGTGTATGTATGAAAGAAAGGGATTGTTTTATAATGTATTGCACTATATATAAATTAATAAAATTTACATTAGTTTTATTTATTTTGCACCAATAAATTATAATAGAAGTTTGAAATTAAGTGCTCTTTAAAATTTGTCAATTAATATAATGTGAAGGAGGTGTTGGAGATCAAACCGCACAGTTATTCAAAATGTGTTTACATGGTCAAAATTTATATAAACAAAAAGAAAGAATGAACAAAATATGGAAAATTGACGTGTTCTACTTCTATCACATTCTCGTGAAACATTGGAAAATAAAATGACCATTTTATTTTTATTATGTTGTGGGAAGAACTAACATAGGGATCTCGTCGAGAGGTCTGGGAGGTTTGTTTCAAATTAATAAAAAATAAAAATGATAGAAGAAAAATCTAACAAGAACAACTTACACCGAGATTCGTAGTGGAATGAAAGGCAAAAAGTTAGAAGCTGTTAAGCAAAAAGTTAGAAGGATTACTTCAAGAAGATAAAAAAGCATCTTTCTACAATCCCGAAAATTGTAATTTTAACATAAAACAAATATAATCTCAACAATTGGAAAAATCTGACATTGAATATGAAGCATTATAGCTTTAGTTTTTCATCATTTCAACGGTTTTAAGAATGAGACGATTCAGTTTGATACAGTAAATTACTATTTGAATGCAATTTCAGTATTCTAGTTATACATAATTTTCCTTTATGAAAAAAAATATAATTGCAAAAGTAAGAGAAAGGTTACGAAAATCGTAGTCATATTGAACACCTGGATTCTTATTACAAATTTTTAATGATTTCACAAAGAATCAGTGTGAACGGCCTTGACAGGAGAATAAAATAGAGAACACTCATTCATTAGATCCTGCATTGCTTGGTTTGGAAAAGATTCTTATCGCACTAATTTTGAAATCTTAAACTACTCACAGAGTATACCTCTGACCACGAAAGAAGAATAGCTGTACATTCAACCATTGAAACCACTAGTAGATTCAACCATTGAACAAAACATGTAAAAAAACACACACACACCCACTGACAATTCAACTATTGAACAAAACAGGTAAAAAAAACAATGGAATTAGTTTGTTGCTTGCCTTTTTGTCCAAGTCAATCGTTGTTCCACCAAAATTACAGGAACCGGAGCTAATGTAATCTAATCTTGTCCATGGAAATGGAAGCATAGAAGCAAAGTGATCCATCAAAGGAGAATGTAGAGTCTGCCTCTGTGCTGCTTTGCTACAGCGATGCAATGCCTCATGCCTGTGCACATCAACCTATTCAATTTTGTTTATACATTTGAACTCAGCTTGAGAAATCTTCCTATTGGCAAAATAAATTGGATGATCCCAGGTTTTGTGCAGATCACAGGACGCTGAAGAGGAGTTCGAATGGAAATGACTATTAGAGCCTATCAGACTGTAATAGCAGTAAGATCTCTGATTTAAGATCTCTGCAACTATTCAATAGTAACTCTCGGAAGTGAAGTGTTGAAATGAAAGGATTCTGGAAGTACTTCAAAGGTAGATAGGAGTAACTCTTGGAAGTGAAGTGTTGAAATGAAAGGGGTCAAGAAGTACTTCAAAGGTAGAGAAGAAGCTAAACAGGAGGAAGCTGGTTTATAAGAAGAGATTACATTAAATAAGCGTGTTAGGTGAAGAATTTAGAGATTTGTTGGGGAACATAGCTCAATTTAACTATGTGCAGGAAAGGAAAGCCCAGGTGATTGAGGTTTTAACAATTAAATCGAAGAAAGGGGAAATAAAAGAGATCAGCTGACGAAGACTCTTTCCCAAGCTTTCGGGCATGAATCCTGGCAATAAATTACCCTTGTTCAGTCAACGATTTAAGGCTGTTCTTAGCGAACTAAGGGTGGTGGGATGGGGTAAGCATGGTCTAGTTCGGTTCCATCCCAACTATACTTAATATAAATTGATTTTGGGGAAAATGACTGACTAGTCATGCAGTGGGTTCTGACTTGACTATTGTACGTACTGACTGGACCGATCCCAGGGACAAGGGCAAGGGGGCGGCACTATGTACTCCATTTACTCAATCAGAGGGAATTTATTAGTATTAGATGGACTCATTCGATACAGTTTCAAGGTGGCTAGAGCCGATTTATAGCTATAACTCAAACCATACTACCAGACTGTAATAGCAGTAAGATCTATGATTTAAGATCTCTACAACTATTCAACAGTAACTATGGGAAGTGAAGTGTTGAAATGAAAGGAGACTGGAAGTATTGCAAAGGTATAGAGGAAGCTAAACGATTAGAGCGAATGCCCATACAGGAATAGATGAGAGGCTAGGATTGGAGGAGATTCAGGCTCAAATGGGGTATGTCCGACGAGATGCTGCCACACAACACTTCGAGTGTTTGAAGGATGCTAATTGGGGGAAATAAAAGGGGATTTATTTGCACGAAGAACCTTTGCTCGAGATAAATTCTGCAATTGAATGATCATAACACTGGAAATATTGGGAAGAAGAAGCTATTGATCTCACAGAGTGTCGTGAAATGAAGGAACTTTGCGATTTCCCATAGTGAGAAACAGTTTTTAGAGCTCTGTCAAACTCTAGCCGGCATGGGAATCATCATCAAAACGAAAAGATATATATGCCAAACGATGAAAACCATAGCGGAAGGGTCAAAGACAACACTTTAACTAATCACCATGGAACCCTCAACTTCAGGACCATGGAACCCTCAACTTCAGGACCATGGAACCCTCAACTTCAAGACCTAGATGGCGTGATAAACAAGCGATTATGCAGAGATACAACAAGTGTCCCACCGTTATATTACAGGTCTGTGGCACTGTAGCGTTTGATCAAGATCTGGAGTATTCCTATCCTCGATTGATAAATAATTATTTCAATTCAAAATATGTTGCAGCTCCCAAAATGTGGAGACTAGGGATGATGTTATAGCCACAATAAACATATATACACCTTTTAAATATCAAAACCTAACAGAAGATTTCATTTGTTAAACCATTATCAAACCCATTTAAGAAGTTCTAGTAAAAGGGCCATCGCCCAGTTCTTAATAAAAGGAGTGTTACAGTGCAACGAACATAAAACCCTACAACAACCACCCTTTATCGTTCAAGCTGCAAGGGGTTTTCACCACACACGAATAAGGAGAGGCTGAGAGACATTTTATTTTAACATACCTGGAGAATCTATGTTAATCCCCTGTAGGAGCGACTTGAAGAACGCATAAGGGTAGTCACCATTGCACATGTTAACACCCAACAAAATGGGGTTAACAAAATTGTTTGCATAAAGAAATAAATGGATTAACAATATGCTCAAATAAACCAGTTACAAGTGATAATAGGAAATGGGGATTACCACAAAATATATGGGAAAAAAAAGAAGATGGCTACGAGCTAACTCAAGCCCGCGAGATCTCAACCTGAAACCTTTGTCATGACATGTTTCGTGTACAACGAGGATAGAAACATAGTTAGAATTTAGGAAAACTTAGCGATTCCAGGAAAACAATCGAAAAAAATTACTATAAAGTCTCATCCTATAAATTGGAGTTGAGAGCCAAATGTTTGAAATAAACGGCGTTCAATGGCAAGTTGAAACTATAAAATTTACCCACCAAGAGGTCATTCCAGGAATGGATGCGAGGGTCAATATCCCAGAAGAAAAGCACACTCTCATGAACAAAACCTCACAGAGGAGTAACCCACGAGTAATTAGCGAAAGTATAAAATGTAGTCGAAATCAATACTACATTCCCAATTTCACCAAAGTCAAGGCCTAGTAAATGAATCTTGACAACTCGCTTCCTAGTAACCAAGTTTCCACAAATGGATCGAGACTTTCTTAATTTCAGGTACCAAGTTTCCATCTGACTAAACAATGTTGCATTTAAGATGTATTCAAGACAATGAAATACATATATAACCTAAGTCATATAATACCCCCAATTGATGCAAAATATGATAGTGAACAAGGGATCATGTGAACATTATGTTACATATAATATTTACCTTGGAAAATTATTTATCACATGCCTAGGGTAGTTCATAAACATGTTATATACTCTATGTGTAATGTGTTTCATCCTAATGTTTGAACAAGAGACGGGTCTAACCTTGTTTTAAATAAGCATTGAACATGATTACACTTTCACTACCATCCTTTTGAACTTCTAGATGCTTTTTACATAGGGACTCAACCTTCATCCTGTACATTTATTAAACAACATAGAGATGTCAAATAGTACATCAAGCTTTATAAGACCACCAGATGAACCTATGCATGAACATAAAGGTGCAAACTAGTACCAATGCTACAAGTAACTAAGGTAGTGCAACATTTATCTAGATATGTGTATTCATACAAAACTATGGTGCAATTATGATCTAAGACCATATAATTGTCAAGTGTTATAAACATCATAGAACAACACAAATTTATATGGTTCCATTATTGTGTAAAAATATAAAGTAACGTTGGTGGGTTAAGAGAGTTCTCCTAGTAAGTTCTAATAAGAAATCAAACAAACTTGTAATGGCATATTGACAAATCATAAAAAGAAAAGAACTACCATGCAATTGATCACTACATACAAAGGATGCAACACCTTAGTAGGCGAGTCTATGTAAAAATAATAATCTAGGTAATATTTACACTATTATTAAAAAAATAATGTTAAGAGTTTAAGTGATGTTATAGCCACCAAGTCATAATATAAATGATGCTCAACTGATAAAAATGGCTCCAAACATGAAGGAAGAGGAGTGTTGTTCCTATGAGAGTATTCATATTTTTGTTGCAAGGTATGAAAACTACCATCTTGGAAAATCTAGAATCACAATTAGAAATTAGTATCATTGGTAGTAAGAATGGCTCCAAACATGATACAAGAATATTGTTGCATCTATATGAGAATTAATAGTGAAAGTGAAATTTGGAGTTACAATCAAAAGCAACAGTCAATGGTGATTAAAAAATGGCTTCAACTTGTTGGAAGAAAAGTGTTGCATCTATTACAAGAACTAATAGTTCTATTGCATGGTATGGAAATTTCCATTTGGGAAAATATCCATAGTATGGTCACAACAGTACAATCATGTTTCGTCGGATTGGTTAGAGATCGGTAATGAAATTGATGGAAATGGATTGAAAAGGCCTAAAGGGAAATGGAATTGTTGATACAACTGAAGTTTTGTTTTATTGAGTTTACTTTCACTAATATATTGCTTTCCTTGATCATGGCCCGCAAGCCCTAGAACCTTCCCTTAGGAACTAAGGCCCAAGTTTCATCCTTGACAATTTCTATATCCTGAGATATAAGTTTGGTTCTCCAAACCTAAAAAAAATGTCTATATCCCCACTATAATCTCAATATTCCCCATATAGGCGTGTGCAGTGGTCTAAGGTCTCATTCATAATCATTGAGTCCTCAAACTTACCTTTAGGGACTAAGGTTTGGGTCTCTTCCTCCAACCATATACAGGGCCTTAATACCAATCCTTGTGTAAAAAACCTCCTAATTTTGTTTTTAATATTCTCATATGGAGGTCATATATCCCTCCACTAAACATGTACAAGGCCCCAAGGCCCTAATACCTAGATACATAGTGTCATAGTTACCACTCCAATGTCATGCATGTCGCTGTAGGTAGTGTTCATGGCTTTGAATGCTTCACTGAATTATTTAGGGTTAAAGGAATGGTTTTCTTCACTGGAACACCATTTCCAAGGCCCTAAGACACCTACATACTACTCAAAACAAACTAACGAGAATGAAATTCTCAATCATAGGCTAATGATATAGTGAAGAGGAAATCTGTGGTTGGTGGAGACCACATCCTTAGCCTTAGACGGCTAGAATACTCCTTTAGGGATTAACGATCAGGTGTCCTTTGATGACCATGTCCAAGGTCCCAAGGTCAATAACCTAGATATATAGTGCCATGATACCCCTATGAACTCATGCATGATTCCTTGATGCATTCTTCGTTGCTTTAAATTCCCCAAGAATTAATTTATGGCCAAACACATAGTTGACTTTTGTAGAATATCATTCCCAAGGCCCTGACACACATACATATTACTAAAAACCATATAATTGCACTAACAACCTCGATCATAAGCTAATAATACCCTAAGGAGTCCATGTGTTGTTGGTTTAAGTATCCCTCTTATCCCTACATGGATAGAATTTTCTTTTAGGGACTGGGTTGATGAATCCTCGCTTGACCATGTCCAATGCCACAAGTCCCCATGACTTGCATGCATAGTTCTATTGACCTGATACATGTACATACTAATCAAAACCACCTAATGGTAACAACACATTCAATAGTAACTAATTATACCATTGGGAGGTTGTGTGTAGTTGGTGGTAGCAAAATTCTTATCCCTAGATGAATAGAAGCTTCCTTTAAGGGTGAATGTTCAAGTCTACTCCACTAACCATGTCGAAGGCCCCAAGTCCACAAGACCTAGATACATAGTACAATGGATACCCATGCGAAGTCATGTATGGTTGAGGTTAAATTAAACAAAGTATTATAGATGGGTGAGAAAACCCTTGTTGGTAGATCTTGTGAAAAAAGAATAGGTGGATCCCATTATCGGACTACTTTACTCACAAGTGGGAGAGGTGGGCTTGATCGACATAGCCCAATTGGCGCTAAATACTACCTAGAGAAACAATTGGGTTGGGGAGACTTAGGTAGTAAAATTATTAGACATTTCTCATTTTTAGTCTATTTGGATACCCTTATGAAGTCATGCGTGGGGATTTGAGGCATTTTTCGTGGATTTAGATGCCTCAATGATTTCTTTAGGGCCAAAGGCATGGTCTTCTTCCCTAGGAATTCATTCCCAAGGCCCTAAGATAGGTACATATTGCTCAAAGCCACCTAATGGCACATATATAATCAATCATAGGCCAATGATACCCCTAGGATACCATGTGTTGTTGGTGGATACATTCTTACCCGTGAATGGTTGGTTGGAAGATTCCTTTAGGGCTTGAGGTTTAGGTCTCCTCCATTGACCATGACCAAGGCCTCAAGACGATAAGACCTAGATATATATAACCATGGATACCATGCATGGTTCTTTGAGGCATTGTTCAAGGATCCAGATGCCTCAATGGTTTCTCTAGGGACAAAGGCACGGTATTCTCTAGTAGAATGTCATTCGCAATGTCTCTGGACACCTACATAATTCTAAAAACCACCTAATGGTGCCAATATTCTGTATCATTGATCAATGATACTATAATTCCATGTGTGGTTGGTGGAGGCAACCTACTTAACCTTATATGGTTATAAGATTCTTTTAGAGTTAGAGGTTCAAGTCTCCTCCAATGACTATGTCCAAGGCCCAAGGGCCACAAGACCTAGGTACATAGTGCCATAGATACTAATGCAAATTCATGCATAGTGCTTCAAGGAAGTGTTCATGGATCTAGATGTCTCAACAATTTATTTAGGGCCAAAGGGATGGTATTATTCGCTGGAATACCATTCCCAAGGCCTTGAGACACCTACATACTTCTCAAAAGCACCTAATTTCATTGACATCCTCAATCATAGGCCAATGATACACTCAAAATTCCATGTGTGGTTAGTGGAAGAAACTTCGTTATCCTTGGATGGCTAGAATATTCCTTTAGCGATCGAGGTTTAGGTGTTCTCTGCTGACCGTGTTCTTCCTTTAGGTCCCTAAGTTCAGGTTTAATCCATTGACTATGTTGAAGTTTCCAAGGCCACAAGACCTAAATACATAGTGCCTAAGATACCCCCCACGAATTCATTTATGGCATTTTTAATGACTCTAGCTGCCTAAATGATTTATTTAGGGCTAAAGGCATGGTCTTTTTCCCTATAGCACCATTTTGAAGGCCCTAAGACACATACATGCTTCTCAAAACCACCTAATAGCATCAACATCCTCAATCATAGGTTAATGATACCCTAAGAAGGCCATGTATGGTTGTTATAGGAAACCTTCTTAGCCCTAGATGGCTATTTTTTCCCTTTATGGCTTGATATTTAGGTCTCATCCCATGACCATGTTGATGCTCCCATGTCCCCAATAGTTGGATACATAGTGTCGCGGTTACCCCCAAAAATTCATGCGTGGTAATTTGAATATTGTTTCATGGCTCTTAATGACTCAATGGTTTCTTTAGGGCCGAGGGCATGGTATTTTTCCCTAGAATGTCATTCCCAAGGCCTTGAGACACATACACATTTTTTAAAACCACCTAATGGCATCGATATAATAAGTCATATGCCAATGAAACCCTAAGGAGGCCATGTGTGGTTGGTGTAGGAAACATTCTTAACCTTGGATGGATAGAAAATTTCTTTAGGGGGCAAGGTTTAGGTATCTTCCATTGAGCATGTCCAAGACACCAAGGCCCCAGGACCTAGATACATAGCACCATAGATATGGTTGCAAAGTTATGTATGGGGATTTGAGACATTCTTCATGGATCTATATGCCTCAATGGTCTTTTTAGGGAAACATTCGTGGTCTTATTTCCTAGAGAATCATTCCCAAAGCCCTGAGACACATACATTCTGCTCAAAACCATCTAAAATCATTAATATTCTCAATCATCGGCCAGTGATACCTCAAGAGGCCATGTGTGGTTGGTGGAGGCAATATTCCTAGCCTTGGATGGCTAAAAGATTATTTTTGGGCCAAATATTCAAGTCTCCTCCCCCTACCATGTCCAAGGCCCTAAGGCATGTATGTACATTGTGTCATGAATATCTCTACGAAGTCATGGATGGTGCTTAGAGGCATTGCTCCATGGATACAAGACCTCATGAGACAACTTGTTATTGGTGGATGAAACCTTCTTAGCCCTAGATGGTTAGAAGATTCCTTTAGGGCTTGAGTTGCATGTCTCCTCTATTACCATGTCTAGGATCCTAAGACCACAAGACCTAGATACATAGCATAATGGATACCCATGTGCAAAGTCATGTGTAGTTATTTGAGGCATTGTGCATGGATTTATATGCCTCAATGGTTTCTTTAGAGCCAAAGGTATGGTTTTCATCCCTATAATTCCATTCCAAAGGCTCTAGGACACCTTCATAATTCTTAAACCACCTAATGGCACCAACATCTTAAATCATAGGCCAATGATACCTTCAATAAGCCATGTGTGGTCAGTGGAGGAAACCTACTTAGTTCGAGATGCCTAGAAAATTCCTTTAGATCCTAATGTTTAGGTCTCCTCCACTAACCATGTCCAAGGCCCTAAGGCCACGAGATCCAAATACATAGCACTATAGATACCACTCCAAAGTTGTGCATGGTGGTTTGAGGCAATCTTCGTGGCTTTGAATGCCTCGAAATTTTCTTTAGGGCTAAAGGCATGGTCTTCTTCCCTAGAACATCATTCCCAAGGCCCTAACACACTATATACTACTCAAAACAACTTGTTGTCACCAACATCATAAATCATAGGCTAATAATACACTCAAGTGGCCATGTGCGGTTGGTGGAGAACACCTCCTTAACCTTAGATGGCTAAAATATTCGTTTAGGGATTGAGGATCAAGTGTCATCTACTGACCATGTCCAATGCCCAATGGAAAAAAACCTAGATAGATAGTGCCATGGATACCCCTACGAAGTTATGCATGATGCCTTGACACATTGTTCATGGCTCTAAATTCCATAAGAATTAATTTAGGTCCAAACACATAGTCTTCTTCCGTAGAATATCATTCCCAAGGCCTTGAAACAAGTAGATATTACTCAAAATATCTAATTGTACTAAGATCCTCAATCATAATCCAATTCTACCTTTAAGAGGCTATGTGTGGTTGCTTAAGGTATCCTTCTTATCCTTGGATGGATAGAAGATTCCTTTAGAGCCTTAGGTTCAGGTCCCCTCCCTTGATCATGTCCAATGCCCCAAGTCCTATTAACCTGGATGCATAGTGCCATGGATACCTTATGAAGCCATGTGTGGTGCTTTATGGCATTATTTATGGCTTTGTATGCCTAAATGGTTTCTTTAGGGACAAAGGCATGGTCCTATTCTATAGATTGTCATTCCCAAGGCCCCGAGACATGTATCTAATGCTCAAACCAACTATTGGCGTTAAAATCACTAATCATAGACCAATGATACCCTCAAGAGGCCATATGTGGTTGGTGAAGGCATCCTTCTTTGACACAAATGGCTAGAAGCTTCCTTTAGGGCCCTATTTTTAAGTCTCTTTCATTGACCATGTTGAATGCCCTAAGGCCACAAGACCTAGATACATAATGCCATGGATATCCCTACAAAGTCATGTGTGGTTCTTCGAGGCATTGTTCATGGTTGTGGAATCATCAACTATTTCTTTAGTGCTAAAAGCATGTTATTCCTCCCTAGAACTTCATTCCCAACACCCTGAGACATAGTGTCTCAATGGATTTGGATGTCTTAATGGTTTCTTTAGGGATAAATTCATGGTCATCTTCTATGTAGTATCATTACGAAGGCCTTGGGACACCTACATAAGGATCTTGCTTTACTTTTATGACTCCAATAAAGGACTTGAGATCCATCCCTCTATGGAAAAACTCTTGATTATGCTCATATTCAACTATTATGTCAAATATCAACTTTAAATCGTGTATGTTATGGTTCGTGGTCTTGATCATTGCCCATTACCTCAATAATATTATGTTAGGGTATAATTATTTCAATTTCTTCCCCAACTATTTACTCAGACCCATCTCTAGTACACAAAACCACATAATTCCACCCATGTCCCACTTTGAGAATAATGATATCTTATACATTGCACGATCTGCTAAGTGATAGTTTGAGTAATTGCTATTAGCCCGATATGCCTAAAACCGTCCTTTAGGGTCTAGTTCTTGTAATTCCTCTCATGACTATGTTTAAGGTTTGCATACTTAGTTTCACTTATATGAATGCTCAGATGCCAAGGATAGTGTTTGGAGTTTATGGGTGTGGTTTAAAGCGTCCATTAGGGTTTAAGGCCCAAGTTTCCTCCTATGACATTATACAAAAACCTAAGACCCGTGCATACTAGCAAAAAACTCATAATGGTGTTTATTTCCTTACTTAGAGGTAAATAATAACCCCAATATGTCATGTGTAGTGCTTTCAGTTGTTGTATTTTGCCTTGGATGCACAAAATATTTTACTAGGGAATAAGGCTTAGGTTTCCTCTCTTAAACATGTTAAGGGCTTAAGCACCCATATATAGTGCTTAAAAACAACCTCTTACTTAGATTAATACCCCCAATATCAAGCCAAGGATACCATTAGGAGGTCTTATGTGGTGTTTCAAGGTATACTTGTTAATATTATATGCCTAGAGGTTTCCTCTAAGGTCCAAGGCATGGGGTTCCTTCCTTAATCATCTCTATGCCCTAAAGACTTATACCTAGTTTTAGTTCCTCCAAATCCCACCATTATCCCAATTATAAGGTCATAGATCTTCTCAAAATATCATTTTTGTTAGTGTGACAAATCATTATTATTCCTACAGGCCTAGAAGTTTAATTTAGGCTAAGGCCTAGGTTTCTTCTCTTAACTAGGTCGAGGGCCAATAGACCTATCACTAGTGATCAAAACTTTATAATGCAATCAATATCCACACATAGATGTTAAGAATATTCTTAGGAATATGTGTGTTGAACATATTTCTTGGTCCTAGATTCCTAAAAGATTCATTTAGGGCCAAGGAAGAGGTTTCCTCCCTCGAACATCTCCAAGGATTCAAGACCCATTCCTTGTGCACAAAGCCTAATAATGATATTAATAGCCATTAGAAAATTTAATAATATCACTAAAAATATGCCCCATCAAATAATGAAATCTCAATTCAAATCATTTTTATTAATATTTTATAATAGTAATAAATTAAAAATGGTTGTATTTAATTATTTGTCAAATTTAAGAATAGTGGGTATTTATTTGCTTGAATAATATTGAAAATGAATAGTCAACTTGAGCTATTTAGAAAATAATAATTTGTGAACTTGTTGTGTTTGTGGTGCAACACCTCATAAATGAATCATGTGAGCTTGTTGGTTTGAACAGCGATAAAAATAAATAATTGAATTTGTTGTGATTATGGTTTAAAACCTCATAAATTAATCATGGGCATTTATTTGAATGAAAAAAAAATGAATTAAGTTATTACAAAATAATTAATTGTGATGTTGTTGTGTTTATGGTGCAAATCATCATAATTAAATCATTTTTTTACATGTCCATGTGACAAATATGAGCTTAGCCCCAGTATATGGTACTTGACAACATGACATTTCTTTATGCTTAGGATTCCTTTAGGCTAAGGCCTATGATTGTTCACTCAACAATGTTGAGGGCCATTGGACCTATCCCTAGTGATTAAAAACTTATAATAGTGTGAATTCCCATACTTAGAGGCTAAGGATACTCTTAGGAATATGTGTGGGGACCTTTGTGGTGTCTTTCTTGGTCGTAAATTCCTAAAAACTTCTTTTAGGACCTTACCTAGAGGTTTTCTCTATTGATCATATAGATGGATCTAAGACCCATGTCTTGTGTTAAAAACCTAATAATAATACTAATTTCCATAAAAAAAAAATTAGGAAGATAAAAATATCTCAAATAATAATCAAATTTAAATTCAAATATTTTTATTACTACTTTATAATATTATATATTAAAAATAGTTGTTTTTATTTATTTGTCAATTGTATTTATATGTTTAAATAATATAAAAAATGAATAAATGAATTGAGTTATTTTCCAAAGATTTTTTTTGAACTTGTTGTGCTTGTGGTGTAAACCTCATAAATGAATCATGTGAATTTATTTGCTTAAATATTCTAAATATAAATATTTGAACTTCTTGTAAGTATGGTGCAAAAACTTAAAAATTAATCTTTGATCATTTATTTTAATTGATGAAAAAATAAATAAATATTGAATTGAGTTATTTTCAAAATAATTATTTGTGAATTTGTTTACGACCGTGCAAATCCACATAATTAAATCCTACTTGTACATGTCCATGTCGAAAATAATAGCTTAGCACCACTTTATGGTACTTGCCAACACGACATTTCTCATAAAGGTAAAACTCAATTTCCAATAATATTAACTAATATAACACCATATTAACACCACAAAATATAAATGGTGCCAATACCACGACTTTAACACCAGAAAATATAAATGGTGCTAATAACACCACTTTAACACCACATAAATGTAAGTGGTGCCAATACCACCACATTTACACCACAAACTATAAGTGGTGCTAACTTGTGGTACTAAAAGATAAATTTTCTTGTTGTGCAGAAATCAAAGGCAAATATACCAACCATGAACGAAAACTACATACTTTCTTTTATTTTTATTGTTGACTGCAATATTATGGAATTTGTACTATTGATTTTCCAACCAAATCTATTGGTGTGCATCTCTCAAAAAATCATCTGGTCATTGAGTATGGGTTTGCCAATCCTTAAATTGTTATTTTGTCTCCACCCAAATATTAGACGTGGTCGAACAAGACACAGCTCTGATAATTCTAACCTGAGATGGAATCTTCCAAAGTTTTTGCACAAGGAATCAATTTTCTAAATTATATAATCCATAAGAAAATTCTGATCTTATCAATCTGCAAATTACAGGCGTATCAATTTGCAATTAAGCTGTAAAAACACCCAGCTTAGGTGATTTTAATTTCAGAGTTCTTAACTGATATGCTTATGAGAAACTCTTTCTTGGATTTCTTCCAAATTTTATGAGATGCAATACCAAAATAATGCTACTAAGATCCACAGGATCAAAAAATGTAAATATTACTTACCATGGACAAAATCTACGAGAGGGAAAAAAATCATTCTACTAAGCAATAGAAGCCACAGATACACTTCAAGACACAATCATAATTTAATAATTTGTAGTTTACAGAACTATAATAAAATAAACTGAAAAGCTCTAAGGGTTAGAAGCCACAGATACACTCGAGACACAATCATAATTTAATAATTTGTAGTTTACAGAACTATAATAAAGTAAACTGAAAAGCTCCAAGGGTTAGTTTAATTCGTTTTGATTTAGATACCACAGATACACAGTTCAACATCGGCGCTTATGTTTTTTAAATGAAGACGTTGGAAACGTGCTCGAATGGGACCACATTCACGTGAATTTAAAGATTGCGTTGTTACTCCTTCCTTGGGCAGCACTTGGCCGCCAACTCCAACTTGGGATAGCTGTCACATCATACTGGTGGGTGACACAGTTTACACATCTAAGGAATGCCCATGGGATTGTGCAAGATGGCAAAATATGAATGTTACAAGATATTTGGCCAACCTAGAGACATTGACAAAAAAGAAGGTGGCACATCTACATGACACGCTCTACTTTCTAAAGAGGAGGGAAGAAACAAATATTTGTTTTATGGAGGGAACCCCACTTAACCACCCATTATCAGGTTTTCTGTGACTAAACAATTGAAACGTGTGTTGCTTAAATAGATAGACTTTCTACAACACAATCAAGTACTCATTCTCCATACTGGTTGTCATGTCGGTATGATACTTTGGCATTTATTTAATAAAATAAATAATACATTATTTATTTTCATATATAATTTTTAATATCAACTTGATGTAGAGTGGATTATCCACTAGAACAATGAATGTGGAAAGTCATTTTAAGTTCGAATCGATCTTTAAAGTTTTTATATTTTACATTTTTTCTGTCCGATCTTTGGATGAAATTTATGCAAAGCTTCAGTTGACACAGTTAATGGATCAAAGATGTAGGGTTTTATTCAATATTTTGTAATATGAAAATTCTTTAACTTGTGAAGGAAAGTATTTATTTTGAATGAAATTTTAAGATTTTATTTAATGTAGATATTTTAATTAATTAATTAAACATTAAATTTAAGTGTATAAAATAATTAATATATTTTAATACAATTTATATTTGTTTCTTATTTAACTTTCTTAATGACTATTTATATCTTATAAGTTCTAGCTTATCATTGTTTAACTTTTTCTTACCTATTTGGAGGTAGCATTGGGAGGTACAATTTTGGAGTGGTTGGTTGACAAAAAAAAATTGGTTGAAAATGATATCCTAGGTTAATTATTTAGTTAATTAATAAAAAGATAATTATTAAAATAATAAGTATTATATTAATTGAAAATAATGTTCATAAACTATATTAATAAGACATTTATTAATATACTTATTAAAATAATAAGTATTATATTAAATGTTAAAAAAAACAATTATCTTATTTTAAATAATAAAAATTGGAATCAAATATAATATTTAATGTTTTTTATGATTAATATTTTCTCTCTTTATACTTATTGATATTAGTTTTGTTAGTTTTTTAAAGAAAAATCAGTATATACAATAACATAAAAACCCCTCTTTTATCTGTCTTATATGTATATGTAATGCTAGACAACAATCAAATGTTGAGTGTGAAATAAGGCCATCCATCATATGTGTAGTATCATTGTTTTAGTATTCTTTTAAAGTAAATCCTAACTAGAAGTAGCCCCAGCCAATAAGATAAGTGGGGTCTTTTTAAAAAATCTGGTTTTAGTAAGTATTTGCATAGCTTTATTGAATTTTTTCCCCTATAAGTACTAGCTTATCCATTCTCACTAAATATTATTATAAAGGGGTTAACTAACAATTTAGGTCACTCCTCCCATTGGATCACAAATATTTCTTCAAAAGAGGGAGGATATTGGTTGCTTTTACTATCTTCAATAGATATTAGCTTGATTTGTAAGTTAGACAATTATAATATTTTTTTTTTTGTCTAAAGGAGATTGAATCAATTCCATTAAACAACTTATGCAAATCAAAGTTTATTTTTCTAAAAATCCTTTATTTGTAGCTTACAAAAACACCCAACAGAAAACTTTGAGCAACCTCAAAGGCTTAACTATACTGAGTGGGGGTTAAAAGAATGGTCGTTAGGAAGGATAAACAAAGAGCTATCCTCCAAAGAGATCATTGTCAAAGAAAACAAAGGTAAACTGGATTTAACACATCACTTGCAAAAACTCACTTGTACTTATTAGGGTTCCCTTATCCACTTGATCTCTTGTGATTTATTATTAATCTACATTATTGGGATTTTAGTTTTAAGTTTTTTACCATTTTTTGTGTTCATTTAAAGCTAGGCTTGAATTCAAGGCTCGAAACTTATAGAAGTAGCTCAGGATCATGGAAATTATTATGGTGTGCAAAAGATGCAAATTCAATTGACGAGTCTATCAAAACTACAAGTGTCATACATGTTTCATGAGTTTCTTCATGAATATATAAAAAAATTTAAAATATAAAAGAACAAATTACCTTGAATAGTGCTTTATTTTCAAATGGTATTATAATTATAGTTAAGAGTAGATCTTTGAACCAAACCAACTAAATCACCATATAAACTTACTTCCTCAAGGAGGAGCCCATGGAAGTACTTTGTTTAGGAGTTTAATTATATGTCTCAACATATGCATTTCTTCTCAATTACTTATTTTACTATAAATCCAACATTTGAAGCATTAGGGTAATTATATATACATAGGATATGTAAATTAAACTATTAAACTAGAACTATCCATAGTAACTAACATTTAAATTCAATGCAGGAGAAGAGGACATACCAGTGTTGATGCATAGAACATATGGTTATCATGGAGAATTAAAGCATTGAGTTGTTGTCTTCCACTATATTGCAATCAATGGGCTGCTTGTTTTTTTTTTCTCTTCTACTACTAACTTTGTTGAAGAGAAAAAGCGATGGAAAATGTAAAAGAAGAATGAGTAGTTGTTGTGAAACAAGTGGTAGAGGTTAAGTTGACATTTGTATGGATTCATTGGCTAGCCAAATCTAATTGTTTTCATGTGGAAACTCTAGATTATCCATTGAGATGGACCATTTCCTCCAGTGAATCCAATGTGGTATACACATGGAGAGTATAAAATGTTTCCATCTCCACATGGAAAACATTATTCACTCCACACATTGGTTTATTGTTTCCAATCAATAGTTGCCCAAAATTACATGAAATTGTGAGGGTCAACTATGAAAAACATGAATGTTTTAGAAGAGTAGGAAACATTGATTATTTTTAGGGTTCTAACATACCCTTCATGGTGCCATGCACTTTCTTGCCATTGGAAATTGGAAAATGTAGAGCATTGAAGCCATCCTTGAAATTTTCATTGCAATGATGCACATTTTGTTCGAATTGATTTTGATTGAGGTTTTGTTAACCATAGAAAGAAATTCCATTGTACCTAGGGAGGATAATATTGGGTGACTAGGAATATATCCAAGGGGATAATGCTATGTATTGAGGCCATCTCTATTAAATAAGGCCCATGAAGAAGTTGTAATGTCAAAATCAATAATAGTAAGAAGGCTCACTAGAAGGTTCTTCATACTAGAAATTTCCTTCTCAAGAAAGTATATACAAGGTTCTACCTACTGGAAACTTCCATCTCTAGAAAGCACATATGGTATTTGATGGAAATTATATAAATAAGTAGAAGCAATGTAATGAGATGTCTTGAAAATTTTTCATAAATTATTTGTAGCAAGCATGGCATGTGTAGTGATTCCTTGCATAAGGAATAACTAATGGTGCTACCCTACATTAAGGGTTCTTTCCATACTCTTATGTTCATTCTCTTGTAAATGTACTTATGTTTATTTATGATGTTTAAGTGTTCGCTCTTGTTTGTGATTACATTTAATGTTTAAGGTACACAAAATTTGGTATCATAATCCTTTCTTGGGAAAAAGGTGGGAAGATTTTTCTTTTTATTTTTGGAGGAAAAAATAGCACAGTAGAATTCATATTGATTTCTAAAACCTTTTGTGAAGAATTTGAAGAATCCAATTGTAGATATGAGTTCCTCTCACAAAAACACCCGATGTATTTAAAATGAGTCATCCTAATAAGAGTCCAAGAAGTGGACTTATCATTGATTTCAAATCAATTATTTAAAGGTTTTTTCAATGATAGCCGAGAGAATTGTAGATCATATATCTTTTGATAAAGCACCCAGATTTCCATCAAACCACTTCTTGTAGATGTAGAATGACCATGGTGTTTCATAATTGTGGTCATAATAGAGATTCTGAGCAATATTGACGAAGTTATAATTATTTTTATAGAATTTGAGCATGTAGATATAGATATTAAATGAGAGAGTAATATAATTGCAAGAGATCAAACATGCGATACAATCATGTAATCAAATGAGCAAAAACATGAAAGGAAGAACAACCGATATTTAATGTCAGAAGGACTTTGTATTGCTATAATCTCACAATGAATAAGTGATCGAATATATAAAGGAAATTTGAATTAGGTCTAAGGAGGAAATTCAAATTGTTCATGCAATGCATGAGATCCTAACTAGGCTTAACTAGTGCCAGAATAGCCATGCACACTCTCTAAGATGAGTTAATTGACCCATGACTACTTTAAGTACACTTAGCTCCCTACATGCTAGGAGAAACTAACATAAGGCATATGCGACTGGAAAAAGGCACATGCAATTGACTAAAGGAACATACATGAGGTTTACATCCATAAAAACACTCAAGGAGGGCACTACTATCTCATAATAGCTAAAAAAGAGGTGCACAGAGTCCTTGAACAACGGAGTAAACTCCACAGATTCACTCCACAACTCTAACTTGCAACATGGGACCCTAAAAGCAAGGAAAATAAGGCCTAATTGAAGGAATTCACCCTCATATGCCAAAATATACTTCAAGAGTTCTAAAAAAGATAGATACGAATGTTTTAGGGCCCCAGAGCTTAGTAAGAAGCTTCAAGTTGACTCACAAGACCAAATTGGATGGGATTCGACCCAATCGACTCATGAGATCATAGCCTAAGTCCCTAAGTAGGAGAATGAAGCTACATAGAGAATTATTATGCTCTAAGAATTTTAAATAATATAACTATTTGCAAGCACCTTTTCTTACTCCTTTCTTTTAATTTATTTTATATTTTCTCCTTTTAAATTTAAATATAATTAGAATAACTCCTTATTTCATGGGTATCTTAATCCTTATTTCATTTAAATATTTTCTTGAATTATTTATATTATTTGAATATTTTTTTAGTTTAATTAGTAAATTATTTCATTATTCATTTTTTTAATTTATGATTTTTTTTTTCAATGGAACACATCATGGGAAACCCTAAGGTACTTCCCCTCATTTCGAGGATGGTACCCAAGGTAAACCACCGACCCTAATTACGAGGCCTTGCTCGGTGGGGAAATCAAGTGAGGCCCTACATAGCCACCTGGGGATTTGACCCCGAGACCTTCTGCTTGCGATTATAGCACTCAATCACTTGGGCTAATTTATGAAATCTTTTACATTAATTGTTATTTCATATTTTTTGTTTTTTTTGTAAGCTAGCACCCATGGAGATTTGAACTGACATCCATTTAGAACTTCTCATCTCATTTACTCATTACCAATTGCTCTACCCCTACGAGCTATTGTTATTTCATATTTAAAATAAATTAAATTATTTAAATATAACATATTTAAATTATTTAATTATTTAAATTATAATTCAATATACTTCATTTTACTGTCTTCCCTTCTTCTCTTGACTAAAAATATTTCCCTTAACCTTCTTCCTTTTTTTTCAAATATAATTATTATAATATTTTTTAATTCATTAATTAAAAATTTTTGGTAAGCTTCACCTTCAAAATTTTCAAACTAAATTAATTAATTATATTTTTTTGACCTAAATTCCTTCAATCCTCTCTCAACATATTTTTTCTAACATTTTACCTCAACTGTTATTTTTTTCCTCCTCCTATATAATCTACCATGATATTTTCTATTGTACTAAATCTTATTACGGTCCTGAAGATGGGTGGAGTGTCCACCTGAAATACATCGGTATTTCAAAAAATTTACACATTGACATTCTAGAATTCATGACACGATGGAAGAACGCTGTGGAAAGATATATACTCAAAATGTTCATTTCTTTTCCGAGAATGCGATTCTAGTTGTTGCATGGAAAATAGATGTCAAGGAGATAACTAAGAATTCATTTGTGAACTTGATAGATCTACCAATACTAGATATATGTATGCTTTCGACATTCAAAAGTATGTTCATAATTATTTCAGTATTGTATTGTCATTAGCACTGTTTGATGATGACAGTGAGGACCTATGATGGATTAACATAAATATCAAAATGAAGAACTTTTACATAATAGTAAAATGATGGAAATCCATTCATTATTGCTTCATAAATTGACATCTTTTAAAATAAAGAGAAATTCCCAAATGTTTGCAAATATCACCAAATATAGTGCATACGATTTTGGTTAGATGTATTCCTTATGTATGTAATCATCATGACAGAGACCATTTATCAAACGATAGAATCAACACTAACATTTTTACCCATTCCAGTATTGAGATCAATAATAGGATCCTGGGGGTTTAATCGAACAAACCAAGAAACGGTCCCCACACACCTCGAATTAACAAACCAACAAAACTATAATGCTCTTCAAACCCTCACCTGCCTTGAATAAACAAACCAACAAACCCTAATGTTCAAAGACTCATGTGAGCATTGTGAGAAGGCTAGATATAATTTACATATATATTGGTTTTATTATAAAGGTTTAGCTTATTTGGGTAGGTTGGGTTAAGTTAGGTATGTTTAGATATAATTTACATATATATTGGTTTTATTATAAAGGTTTAGCTTATTTGGGTAGGTTGGGTTAAGTTAGGTATGTTTATAGGTTAGGTAGGTTAGGCTATGCTAGGTTACATTTATGAATTAGAAGGTTAGGTAGTTCACTAGTGTACATTAGGGGCACATCAATAGGGTAATCAACATGGGTTCGATAGTTAACTGGGATAGGTAAGTTAAGTGGGTTAGTATTTAATTCCCATAATAAAAACAATTATGCTGATTATGCAAAAGAAATATTAATGATTGAAATGATTTTTTTCTTAGATGCATAAATCATAAAAAAATTAAAATTGATCTTAACTTTAATAAAATTTTATTACATATCTTGATTGGAGTGATCTTGAACATCATTCTTAATATAGTCTAACTCATTCAGACCATAATCCATATCCAAACCTCCCAAATCATTAAAAACCACTTATACTATGAAACAAGAACTTTATACTATGAACGAGAACTCTAGCCATAAAAACGATGATTTTTGCGAAAAAAACACCAAAAACACCCCCCAAATAGAAAAGTGTTGATACCAGTATACACGTTTTTTTTTTTAGGGTAAAAAATAGAGCCATGGCCTCAACATCCCATACCGTTGTTTACAAAAACTGTAAAATCAACCCCTAAATTGGAAAAAAGTTTGTTTTCTTCAAGAGATAAATTACAACTGTTTTGAAACTGGCATATTGAACAAAACAAAAAATTCATAAATAATTTCACCACTCTAACCATATAAAAACAAACAAATTATGAGGCGATTCATAATGAAATAATATATTAGACCATAGAAGAACAAATTATTTATATAAATATTCAAAAATTCCTTTAGAGTTTCAATTACAAACATCATACTAATAAAAAACATCTAAAATGCTTCATGTGAAATTATTCAAATTCATCCATGGATTCTGACACCCCATCAGAATCTAGATTTACTGTAGATGAAGGACTGGATGAAGATTTAGATGACCCATATTCTTCTTTATTACCAATGGGTGCATGATTTGAGTCTACATCTATGCCCATCATTTTAGATGTCATATTCCTTTAGGATCTATGTCTTGGTTTAACAGAATCCCATCTTGTAAAATTAAAATCTAACCCTCCCCTAAACTATATAATAAACAAATTAAAAAAAAAATTCTTTTTTAAAAACTAACCCCCCCCCCTAAACTATATAATAAACAAATTAAAAAATTTTCTTAACGCGGGGAGGAGGGAGGGGGCACAGGGAAGAGGGAGGAGGGGGAAGGGGGCACATGGAAGAGGGAGGAGGGGGAAGGGGGCACGAGGAGGGAGGAGGGGGAATGGAAGGGGTGTAGGGAGGAGGGAGGAGTGGGAAGGGGGCGGCAGGGGAAGGGGGCATGAGGAGGGAGGAGGGGGCGGGGGGGTTAAGAAAATTTTAATATATATTTTTTAATTATATAGTTTATGGGGGGGTTTAGATTTTATTTTATTTTTTTAAATTTTTTTATTATATAGTTTAGGGGGGGTTTAGATTTTTTTTTAAGGGGGGTTTTAGATTTTATTTTATTTTTTATAATTTTGTATTATATAGTTTAGGGGGGGGGGGGTTAGGTTTTAAGTTTTTTAAAAAAAAAAATTTATTATATAATTTAGCCGAAGGGGGGGTGGATTTATCGGTTGAGTGAAACACTTGTGGCAAAGAAGTCAAAAGAGCCTCAACCCCCATTAGGAGGGGTGTTTGGAAAGGATCACTTCAGGCATGTTGTGGACATAGAAGACCCAATGAAAGATGACATTGATGCCCCTGAGGAAAGCCAAGCTCCAGAAAATTCCAATTTCGATGAAGAATTTGGCCTGTATGATATTCTTGATTAGTTTCATGTCTTGAAGAAAATGTTAAATTTGACAATTTTTTTATAAGACATATTAGTAATGTTTTGACTTTCAAACTTTATTTTAGAAATAAAATTTCTATATATAATGTTTTTAATATGTTTTTTACAAATATATGGTATAGTTTTTCTTGAATTGATGTGAATTGTCACTTTTCTGAAAATAATATGAAATAGTATCATTTTTATACAAAAACTCTCTAAAAATTCATTGAAAATAGTTTTAAATGTCTTTATTTTCTGTAATTTTTTACAATTTTGCCAATAAAAATGTCTTATTTTATAGAAAAAATTGCAAAATGAATATGTTTTTCATTTTAAATTGCTTATAAATGTATGTTATTTTGTTAAATTTCTAAAAACACACTTGAAAATAGAAATTAAAAATATTTTATGACAAAGATAATTCAAAGGCCTAAAAAAATGCCTCAAAATGAAAATGTGTGATACTGGTATTAACCATTTTTTAAACGGAGGTGAAAAAAGCTACTAAAATTAGTAGAGAGAAAAACGAGAACTGTGTCGAGTTCTCGTTTCATAGTATATGTGGTTTAAAAGGATTATACATAGTCAAATATGGAATGTGTACCACATCATCATTGACATTATGAATGACCTCATCATCTTCATCAACATGATGATTAATTGAGGGCTCATCATTCGAATGGTATACTTCTTGGACTCTCTCTTTTGATGCATCTTCAGGTTCAAGGTATGCATATGCAACATATTGTAAAATATCTTGATATTCTTCCTTCTCCATTGCACCTTCTTCTGACACATCTCTTTCATGCTTCCCATCATATTTCTTATCCAAAACATCTTCAAGCACTACAACAAAACCTTGTGATTAGATTCCTTTTTGGCCTCTATTCGTGCCTTATTAGTATATTTTTCTTCATTATCTAGGAAAAGGAAACATTATTCCACAGGATGGCGCTTTTCTTCGCATTTTTAGCATCGTGTTTTACAAGTAGGCACTAAAGTCGGCGTAAATTTCCATCGACTTTACTATTTAATTTAGTGCCATCTTTAGTGCCCAAATTTTCTTCTATAATCACACCTAGTTTATCATTTTGTTTTTCTCCTAAAATACCACCTAGCTTTTCTCCTAGAATTGCGCCTAGTATTGCATTTGGTTTTTCTCTCAAAATAGGGCCTAGTTGTTTTTCTCCCAAAATAGAGCCTAGTTGTTTTTCTCCTAGAATTTCACCTACTACACATATGGTTTTTCTCCCAGAATAGATCCTATTTTTTCTACAATAATAGTATCCATTTATCTTTTTATGCAACAACTAGTTTAGCTTCGTTTGGTAGCACTAAGTTTTGCTTCTCATTTTGTTTGTTATTTTTCTCTTGATGATAATGATGATTATGATGACAACGACACTGATGAAAAAAGAGCCATATTTGTTTCCACTAATATAGATGACATTAGGCCACTAAACCCATCCTTTGTACCCTTAAGAAAACCTCCTAATGGTAACCATATCTCTCTTTAAGGACACAATTATCTTGATAGATCATATGTGGTTAGATTTTACCATGATGAGGGATGTGCTTATGTGGGTATCTTCAAATTTTAACATATATGTGGTGTTTATTTGAGGCCTCATTCATGGTCCTTGCATATTAAAAGGTTCTTATAAGTCCCAAGACTCAATGTTTCTCCCTCAACCATGGTTAAGGCACAACAACCCAGCCTTGGTGATCATAACCTTCTAAGGACATCCATATCCCCATTTGGATACCGAAGATTATTTCCATAAATTTTGTGTAGTGGTTTGAGACCTGGTGACCTTAATCCTTAGAAACTTTATTGAGGCCAATTACTACTCAATTTTCTTCTCTTAATCGTGTCAAAGGCCATGAGACCCATCCTTGGTTCTCATAGAATACTAATGGTACCCATATCCCCTAAAACATTTATGTGTATAAGTGGTTTGAGTCCTTGACATTCATGTCACTTGATCCCTAAAAGATTCCTTTAGGGCCTAAGGATTTGGTCTCCTCCCTTGAACATGGTCATTGCCTAAAGACCCATTACTGGTGTTCAAAACCTTATAATGTTACCCATATCCATGCCCAAAGGAAAAAGGTCCCTAAAGAGGTTTCTTGTAGTGGTTTGGGTCTTGTTCACAAACTACGAGCTATACAAACGTATTTAATTAGGGCCTACAATCTAGGTTTCCTATCTCGACCATGGTGAAGGTCATGAGACTCTCCCTTGATGCTCAAATCCTTCTCATGGTGTTGATATCCCCTCTTGAAGGAAAAAACCCTATATAGGTCCTTTGTACTAGTTTAAAAGGCCTCATTCATGGTCTACACATCAAGGGATTTGATCTCTACTAACAAATGATATATCCATAGTTAAGATGGATCTATGCTAGCAATAAAACTAGGTTAGATGAAATCATAAAAGATGAATGCCGCCATGATTATAAAAAAACATGTAATTGCAAAGAGGTAAAGATAGACAAATTCCATAATATCCATATTAAGTAATTAATTGAACATAACCAAACTTGCACTAGTTGAAAGGGATATCAGTTAGTAAATTACATAATATATCACATCATGCATGCATAACAAGAAGTATTCAAGTTTCATTGATTTTTTTAGTTTTAATTAACTCACACACACACACACACACACATATATATATAAGTGAGGTTAGGGTTGACATTGTAATTTTGTTTACTTGATATTGTATTATTATTATTTTATTAAAGTTCCAACTCCACACTAAGCACAAAATTGAATTTCACTTTTATTTAAATGCACGCCAAGTTGAGCATAGAATTATACTTTTTTTTTTAAATTTAGGTTAGTGCCAATATTTTAATTTTGTTTACTTAATATTTTATTATTTTATGAAAGTGTTATGTGTTCACTAGTACAAAATGAGAGATAAGTGGCAAAAAAATGCCCAAAATACGCATATAAATTACTACTTTTGATTTGGCGATCACTGGTGGCTAATTTCTGGTCTCTTATCACATGACCAAAAATGTGGTCATATTTAGTTTGGTAATTTATATCTTGTCTTGTGTCCACTTATTTGGTCGTATATTTGGTCATTAATTGTAACAATTAATGACCACAATACAAGCTATAAATGACCAAACTAAATATGGCCACATTTTTGGTCAAATGATAAGAGATCGGAAATTAACCACCAAAACCGCCATTTGGTTGTTTATATGCGAATTTTGGTCGTTTGTTTGGTCACTTATCTCTCATTTTTTGGTCACTTATCTCTCATCTTTTGGTCACTTATCTCTCATCTTTTGGTCACTAATTTAGTCGTGTTTAGTCGCTAGCAATATAGGGTATGGAGGAATTGAACCACCAACCTCTTGCCTATAAGGTAGGTGCTCTTCCATTGAGCTAACACCCTTAAATATAGTATATTATATAATTTTACATCAGTGATCTAAGACACAAGCATGGTCTCTTTCAAAAGGTTCTAAGGTTACCTGCTCAAATGGCTTAAATTGTTCCTTTTGCAACTTCTTAACTTCTTGGGAAAACACTACCTCTGCTAACACAATAGAGTCAATGAAGTTTTCTTGCAGTAGGGAGTAAGCACTGAAAAATGAGAGAGAAGCATGATATCCATATTTACTTCAAAAGTAGAAGAAAGGGCAAGCCCATCCTTTAGTGCAATCTCATGTGTGCATTATGTATATGAAAACATATCTTTCTCATACCTAAACACATCAAGAAAAGCATGCATCACGTTCATCGATCCCCAATGCTAGAGCAATAACCAAACTGCCTCCTATTCACATTCTTTAACACCACCAATTTAAAACATGAGATACCTTTTAATCATAAGGGAGTCTAAAATTCTCATTTGTTTTTGCAATTGATAGGATAATGTCTTATTCAAAATCCACATGCTCAGGCCACTAAGGAACTTACCCATAAACCCTGTAGGATAGCATTTGTTTGTCCTGACTTTGTCGTCAATATATATGAGCCTTTGCACTACAATGGCTATAACTTCACGGCATGTAAGAGCATATTTCATCCCGTTCCTAATAAGAACCACAAGAGGAAGGAATTACTTGCCCTTGTGAGGACAAGGTGATGGTTTTGGTGCCTACATATATAAAACATACCCAAGTAAGAAGCACAATAGTCAGCAACAAAGAATGATAAATAATTAACCATGTCTTGAAAATGTTTGCATTTAGAATCATATACAATTTTCTATTATTTTTAATTTACAAAAGCACCACCGAGTTTGTCAAGCATCCAATGCTTAGGAGCATTGAGCCATACATAAGCTATGATTAATACTGAGACTAAAACACTTTGATATAACTAGTAACTAAGGATAAGCCAAGGTCTAGGAACACCCCAACAAACCAAGTGCTCTAATAACAATGAAGAGAAGAAAAAGCAAACATGGAGCATAAGCATTTGCAAGTGACCCTCTCCCAGAAGTAGCTCATAAAAAGTGGCCCCTAAAGAAGCATAAGATTGTTGGGGTCTATGTTTTAACTGCTTGTACATTAATGAGCTACATCTGATACTTTTTTTCCACTTTGAATCTTTATCTAGTATGCTTGAGAAACTAAATCCAAATGAATGCTATAGCAATGTACTCCAAATCAATACTAGTACTTAATACAATGTATGATATAAGATAAAACAAAAAGGAATGATTTATATATATCATCTGATATAAATGCAAAGCGTTATTTACCTCAGTTTTAGCGTCATTTACATGAGGCATGTGCCCTATGCAGAAGCATGTAGATCCTGGTCTGTGAACAATGACTTTGACATTTTTTTGGATGAATTAATTTTCTGGACAAGCCATTTTTTTTGCGGATAATAGTTGTAGAACAATATGTTATATGGATGTATATGTTTATGTAACAACAATGCCAAGAAAAA
This sequence comes from Larix kaempferi, assembly GCA_027924585.1. Classification (NCBI taxonomy): domain Eukaryota; kingdom Viridiplantae; phylum Streptophyta; class Pinopsida; order Pinales; family Pinaceae; genus Larix; species Larix kaempferi. Next base: position 1,622,232 of record BSBM01000410.1, on the reverse strand, counting down.
TTCAACAATGTCGGTTAGTGCAAGGCAAAATGCTAACTGACTAGATTTTTTGATCTTTTTTTGGTTATATTAGTTGGGTCTGATTGTTACACTTGTCTGAGCTTAGAAAAATCTACAATGAGATAAGAGTTGCACGATGAGCAATTTTCTCAATTACAAGTTTTTTTTCGCTGAGGGGCTAGAATTCCATGTCAATGCGCATCTTTTGAGCGATCTGTGAAAGATGGAGTTTTAGGAGTTTTGAATTTGTTTCGATATCTTTGGCTAATTAATAAAAAAGAAAAATATTTGCAATGATAAATGTAGAAGATGAACGGTCTTCAACAACAGCGAGTAAAGCACACCTTTAATCTCCATTAGCCATCAAAGGTCTCAACCACTATGTTTTGTTTTCCATTGTTAGTTTCTCTTTTTTTGGTGTCCCGGTTTTGCTGAGGAGGCTAAAGTTTTGCTAAATTTTCATAATAGAAAGAATAAAATCTATCATAGACAAAAAATCAAGTCGGAAACATGTCAGGGGCATGTTCATGATACTAGTAAAATACTCATAGGAAGCATGTGCAATAGCATGGTCATTTGCCTAAAACGTTACCTTCATACGTGTGAGATTGTTGCATGATGTGCATTATTTTGGTGTTGTATTTGTTTTTTCTTGCTTTGTTATCCTAAAACAACAAGCCAGACCAAGCATCAACAACGTTGCTTCAACATCGGGAAAAATGCAAGCGCATGTGATTTAGTTTATTGATCAATTTTCTTTGATACAAAACTTGGTCAAATAACAAGTTGTACTCTACATAGTTTGAAGCGTTTACCAATACACAGGCTAATGTACCATGGCCATATAGCCTCTGCCACTATTTTTGCAACAATCCAGCTTTAAGAACATTGAATCTCGTTTAATATATTCAATTAGCCAACAAGAGCTTGATTTTTAATTGAATGTTTTAAAAATTGATTGACCATTACAACAAATAATAAACTATACTTTCAATCTGTGGTTGGCATCAATGATCTCTAGAAGCATTGTTCAGCATTGGATGTTGCAAAAATCATGACCTGCATCACAGACAAGAGACATTATGAGAAATATGCCATAGACATTTTGCATGCTCTAATAAATTACTGATAATAGTCACATGCAGAAATAAAGACATTAATAAAATTTTCCCAAAATATTGTGTGTGACACACTTGGAGAAAATCTTGATTGACCATACTGTATACGAGTTTTCTCAACTCCTTGACAAGTGATAATGCCACTTGTCAAGCAATCTGAATTGATAAACAAAATGCAAACAATAATCTTAGATTTACTGGAATAAGATAGGGATGCAAATAGTAAATTACAGAAACAAAAGAAGTTAATAATTTTTTTGTAAAAATAGAATAATTTATATCGTACTTTCAACTAATAATAACAATAATAACCATACATCATATTAGTGAAATAAAATAGAAACAACATACCATCAGGATATGAGTTCTAATTGGCATTATTAATTTGATCAACATGCTCCAATGCTACGGAAATCATTGAAGTGTCCAAAATCCTTCATTTCATTTGTAGAGGGTAGTGATGTAATATCATGTTCTCTACTTTCCTACATCCGGTTTCTTGGGCATTGGGACTAATGGTATCCTCCATGCTACAATGTTTGGCTGTGATTAGATTATTATCCTTATCACATGTGGATTCTAGGTACCTGTGTGAATATGCATCATCCTCATTCATTGAAGTCTCCAGAATCCTTCATTTCATTTGCACAAGGTAGTGATTTAATATCCTTTCTTCTTGATACCTACATCTAGCTTCTTGGGAATTGGGACTAATGGTATATTCCACGCTAAACTCTTTAGTAGTGACTGGATTATTATCCTTATCACATGTGGATTCTAGGTACCTATGTGAATATGCATCACCTTCATTCATAGAAACCATCATGCTATCACAAATTGGATTGTCTTGATGTCCTTTTCTCTTGGGACAATGACATTTTGAAACAACCATGCTAGGTCCTTCCATTTGTAAATAGGCACTACTTGCATCGCCATTTATTGTAACTGACACTTGCTCCACAAATTCATCTTTAGTTTCATTTTCTAAATCACCACCTGTTTGATCGTGAGAAAAGCAAATTAATGTTGTCAAAACTACTTTGTGGATCAAGGTCATGTCAGATTCTTTTGTTTGGACACACATAGTATTAGTGGTTACCTGTTCCGGTTTTGAATTAATATTTTCATTGAGTGTAGTTATCACTTTCTCCATGGACTGATCTTTACCTTTGGTAACATTAGCAACATTTTCTACAATGCAACTAATTTTCTCATGAGCAGAACAAATGAATGTTGTATCGAAAGTTGCTTTATGAACAACATGGTTGCGATTATGATAAATCCCTTTTTCATTTAGTCAAAACAAGCATTTCACTTTGAGAAAAGTGAATCATCTTACCTCCATATGAAATAAAATTTGTTGGTTTGCATCCATATTTGCACTGTTTTTGTTTTCCTTGATCCCTTTTCCAACTATAGTAAAAAAATTTAAATGAAAAGTGTAACACAAATAAATAAATGTATATCCTAAATAGAAGTTCAAACCAAAAAAAGTGAATAATATTACCTCCATATGCAATAAAAAATTTCGAGATGCATCCATATTTGCACTTTTCTTTTTTCCTTGATCCCTTTTCCAACTATAGTAAAAACATTTAAATGAATTGTTCAGGTGGCCACAATTTCTTTACCTTGTTCATTGATATTCCATTCAACGTTACACTGATTTTTAGAATAGAGTTCTTGCAGCTATCATTGTGGCTGCAGTTCTAGCGTCTCTAGTGTAACAATAGGAGACAAAATAGGTTTCATTATCCCCCATTTTCATTCAAAATCGAATTTGATATCCATGAACATAGCACCTGCAATGCTTTCTATCATATCTCCCAATACATGGTGAGGAAAGTGTAACACAAAAAAAACAATGTAAATCCTAAATAGAAGTTCAAATCAGAAAAAATTGAATCATGTTACCTCCATATGCAATAAAATTCGTTGAGTTGCAACCATATTTGCATTTTTTTTCCTTCATCCCTTTTCCAACTATAATAAAAAATTTAAAATGAACTGTTCATGTGGCCACAATTTCTTCACCTTGTTCCTCGAGATTCCATTCAACGTTACACTGATTTTTGGAACAAATTTATTGCAACTACTGTTGTGGTTGTAGTTCCAGCGTCTCCGGTGTAACAATAGGAGACAAAATAGGCTTCATTATCCCCCATATGCATTCAAAATACAATTTGATATCCAAGAATATAGAACATGCAATGATTTCTATCATATGTCCCAATACCTAGTTAGAATAAAAAGAGCAATCAGAGAGCATGTATCAAACAAACTACTATGATATACTCAAGAACATAATTAATAAATGACATTATTCCTTCATACTATTTTCAGAAGGAAGCAAGGAATATAGAAACAATCTAACAACGTAGGCTTATTCTATACCCTCTGTAAATAAGGCATAAAAAGGACACAAGAATCTTGTCACAACAAAAAATATGACAATATTCTTATAGAAATTATAGCCAAGCATCGCTAATATGATCCAACCAATATGAAAACAAAGGCCCTACATTATATAACAACATCAGAACAATAGTTGAGAACACTGTACGCAAAAACTTATGAAGCCTTAATGAAAGGGAATTGTTCCAACCATATAATAACATGCACAATCATTAAGAATTGATGTTGACGTTGAGCAACATGCTAGGATGTGGTTACTATATCAATAAAATAATGTACATTGTGAATTTCAATTGTCTACATTGCTGCTATGTTCCCGTGCAAGTATTTATGAAAACAGGAGGAATACTCTCCACCATACTTTGTTCATGACATCCATTCAAAATAAAGACTTGAAAAAATTCCTAGGCTTACTAATTTATTGGAACATTTTAAGAAATGGTACATTGCTTACAAAATTTATTTACCCATGAATCTCTTAAACATAAAAGGCCTGTTGACCTATCGACTGGTTCCAAAGATTCAATCATCACAACATTGTTCCCCCTGATAACCTGCACATAAAGAACGAAAAAAATGTATATGTTAGAAATTGAACTTCAATAAATTTTAATGGCATTGAAATATTTGAAAACAACATGAGAATGAGGAAAAACCTACCACCATGCCTATCTCGTTTATTTGATTGCAATTTACTTCCACGGTACCATCCAACATTATATTCATGAACTAGTCAAAACCTCGTAGAGTACTATTCAAGCTTGGGATGTTTGGAACTTAGAGGGACTCCACAGGTTCACCTTCCATAAGAAAATAAACTTTCTTTGTTCCAAAAAGGGAGCACAACTTTCAATGAAATCAATTGTTTAAAAAAGAGAATAAGGAAGAGGAAGATAGGAATGTGGGAAAGTGTTTCCTTTGGAGCAACTTACCATTTAACATTGCCAAGAACATTCTATTCTACTAGGAAATATAGCATGTTTTTGTTGTCATTAGGCCAAGATATATGATCCCTACATATGACAACTTGAAGAGTCCAAGTCTACAGAGTCCACATTTTATTAACTTTTTAAAGCTAATAAAAAGCACAAGATTGATTTTTTAGTTGTTGCCATTGGTAGTAGTTGTTGTGTTTTGAGCATCTCCATTCTGAATAATTCAAGAACTAAGATCCCTTGGTTTTTGCAAGTGTTGCAGGAATTGAGGGACCCCCTCCTCCAAATCTAAATTTTATGCCAAGAATAACCATGCTTGCAGGGTTTACCTATCTAGAGTTTGTAAGATACAATCCAGTACAACCAACTTTAGTTTTGTTATCACAAACCATCTATTTCAGTCTGCAATTGAGGAAGGCTTTAGAATGTTGAGATTCTATTTTCATATTTTCATCTACAGCAAAGCATGCATATGCATCATCAAGTGCATTGATATCTATATAATCTAAGAACAGAGTTGTAATTGAAGAGGGATAAATTTGCATTCTCCAATAAGGAATGTTCAAGGGTTGCAGAGCACATCTCTCTAGAAGTGATGTTGTTTCCAATAATAAAGAGGTTCTCCATGAGAAGGGCATAACCCATGTTTCAAGATGCGTTGGTTTTGTTTGTCCAGAATATTTTAATCCAAATTTAGTGTACAATACACTGTGGTTTCAAGACAACCAACACAAGCATGTGAATCATAAATGAACACAAGCATATGCATTCCCAGCCTTGAAGACTCTAATAAATAGGAAGATATATGTTCATGAAATTGTTAAAGAAGCATTTACAGAAGACAACCAAAGTATTTGATCAAACTACCCTTCAAATTTAACCATATCAAGTCAATTTAATCACTTTGTAAGCTACAACACTGAGAGGATCAAATATTGAGCAGTTGACCAAGTCACATGGTTGGAAATTTTGGGAAATTTTTTCATCATATTGGGTTTGGGATCTTACATCACAACTATACTCTATGATGTGTTCGATTATTTTGAGGAGGTAAGATAACAAGGTGGTAGAGTTCTTGTGCATTGCTGCTAAGGAGTGTCACATTAAACCTCCTTTTTAATTGTATATCTCATGTGGAGAAAAGTTCAGAGCTGTGAAGATGCATTTGTGTATGTTAAAGAGGCATGGGGAATCACACATCCAAACATGGGTTTTTCTTTCCAATTATTACAGTGTCAAAAACAAGTACATGAAACTCCCATGAGTCCTAGCTCTTTGCTAAGGATGTATAGAATGGTCCCTCATTATTCATATGATCCTTTACATTTAGTTCCAAAAGTAGTGGGTAAAAATTTAGTTTCAATCTTGTTGATTTGATGAATAAGAAAGGGTTTTCCTTTGTTAAGGAAAATTTACAATACTTTGAATAGTAGGAAAGTAATCAACCCCCAAGTATCGCAATGGTTCATATTGATCATGAGCCTCTAACTCATATCACAAATGTTCTCGGTGTTCCACTAGATCATGAGGTGAAGCATGTAGCCACGTCACTACCTCCTAATGAAACAATTTAAATGGTTAGTCGTGCGGAGGTGGGGGGGGGTACATATATACCACTTCAAAATCAATGGAATGTGAGAGTAATGGTGGGTTGTAGAATGAAGATGTATTGTCAAGGTCCAAATCATATGAGAACCCAAAAAATGCTTTTTCTTTGGGCCAATGCTTAGATGATGATTCACAATTGGGGGATATGGTGATGGGAAAAATATAAGTTTAGGGTAAGGAGGTAGAGACTCGTTCAAAGGAACCTACCTTTATATCTATTGATCATCGTTATATAAACTTTCATCCAGGGCATAGTTGGAACAGTTGGCTCGAGACCCATCCTATAGTTAAGCCATGCTATAGATTTTTCAAGACCATACAAATATCACTCATTCTTTTATAGAATCCATATAAGGCAATATCCTACAACAATCCCACCAACAATAAGGGAATATAGAGTTAGAATCACATACACCCTTATAGTTCAAGTATTTCGTTTCCAACAAGTTCCATTAAATTGGGGCCCACCTAGAGGTTCTCAAGATGGAAAATTAGAGTAAGTTATTGGTTTGAAATGTTGTCCTCTTATAGATTTGTGGCGGATGGATTGATTGTATACTAAGGAGGTTGTATCTAGAGTTGTCACCATTGAGCAACAACATGATGAACTTCAACACACCAACTAGTGGTTGTAAATCCAACTTGTTGAAGTCATTGTAGATCTAGGCATCCAACTACATGTGAGGTAGTTGATTGAGAACAAGTTAGTTATGGTCAATACCAAGTGAAAGGAGTTGGAATTAGATATCCCAATTTTTTATCCTAAATTTCCACCTACAGAATGCTTGTACATTTTTATGCATGTTGGAGGTAGTCCAAGCAAGGATTCTTTCCACATAGACTAAGTTAGATAGTGAGTTACCTTAGGACAATTAGTAGTTGTGGAAACTTATGGACAATATTAGTCCCTTGGTCACTAAGGAATCAATGTTCAAGATCAATTGCGTAGAGATACTAATGAGAGATATCTTGTCTAAACTACAATCCAAGATTGGGCGGGACTTATAAAAAAATCTAAGGTTCTACCAAGCACCAGTTGCAGTGTTCTAAACTTGAGAAAGACAAACTATTTATAAAAGTTATAGCCTGCAAGCATCTAGTTATTTGATTTCCTGCATTTACATTTTTATTTGTGTGAATTTGATATTCAAACAATGTAAACATCAGATTAACTAGAATTAACTCAAGCATAGATCAATACTTGAAATTTGGAACAGAGTACCATGTCAGCAAGTGGATTTAGTATACAGGATTATTGTTGATGCTTGGAGTTCTACTAAAACCAATCGCAAGTAATTTGACTCTGAGAGAAGCAATGTGTTTTGGAATAATCGAGTTTACATACTTTCCAGTCTTTTTATTTTATGTTGTGTGGATTGATACATAAATTTGTATATTTTAGATCAACTTAAAACTAACTCAAGTAGATCAAACATTTGTGCTATGGAACAGTGCATTTTTCTAGCAAGTGGACATAGTCTACAGAAACATTGTTAACACATAGAGAGCACAAAGACCAACAAAAGAAAAAAAATAACATTTATGTACCTAGTAGAGAATTGCACTGTGCACAAAGACCAAGCAAGCAAAAAATAATATGAGATACTAAGAGTGTGCAAGTTAGTGTTTCCTATGGTTACAAAATCATTGTTATGCAAAGAGTCACTGGTCCATAAAAGGTTGTGTTGACTTAAGTGATATATTTCCAGATCAGTACACGAATATGTTAGAAAAAGGGTGCATGCAAAGGTTCGGGGCATTGAATAGCTCAAAATAAAGGATTCTATGTATCTTCCAAATATATTCTTCTTCATAGAAAATGTAAGGAATTAGTTCTATAGCCGAGGAAGTACAATTCAAGTTATAGGATGTGAACATAGAAAATGACTCTAGATCCTTTGATCAGTTTCTAATATGAATGATGAGCCACTGTTTGAACCAAAATAGAAGCACTTGAATCATTTAAAACAACATGATATTAGCAATGAAGGTAGAGAATCAATGAAGCAACAAATTAGTAGTAGGTTATACATCAACGGTAATAGATTGAGTGAGTGTGGCCATTGACTCCCATAAAAATGATCAACAAAGACCTTGATAAGATACAAAAAATATACAAAATATAGTATCGCAACCCAATTTAAAGCATGTTTACTATGTGCGGTGAGTCATCTCAAGACAAATCTAGATGAGGTTGGAACCCGACATTTTTACCAAGAAAATGAGAGTGTTGAAGTGTTGAAAACCCATAAAATAACACTCTTTTCTAAAACATAAACGACGATCTTTGTAGAGGGAGACTTATATGATGTTGGAGCACTGGTGTGTAAGATATGTTTGAAGTGGGGGTTTAAATAGATTTGTTGTGACAAGCCTGGATAAGAGAAATGAAGGTATCACCGACATAGATCTATTTTAACTATGGCTCTACCAAGTGCCGAGAGGGATCAATTCCCTTGAGGTGAAAACCGATTTTAGACTCTTAAACTTGAAGAAAGGCTTGCACCTAAAGGAATTTGATCCCTCTTGGTGCTTGGTAGAGCCATAGTTGATATGGAACTATGCTAGTTAAGAAATCCTACACCAATATAGAATAGATGTGAAGTCTTTTAGGTACCAAATAACTCAGAATTTGGAAATTCTCAAATGACTTTCTTATTGGAAATAACTATGCCGACTGCAAAAACAAAAAAAAATTGTATTACCCAATTGGTAAAAATGGACATAACGTTCATAAAAGTGTTGATGTATTTGTAACTTCGGAAGATATTCTTCTATGTATTACACTTGTACTTTATTATATTCCTGATGGAGATGTATTATTCCTCCAATCAGAAGTGTCGTCATTTGTATTTGTAAGTGTCACAAGTATTATTGTAAGTGTTGCAACTTATATTTGATGGGTTATTAGACCACCTTTCTTATTGGAAATAACTATGCCGACTGCAAAAACAAAACAAATATGTATTACCCAATTGGTAAAAATGGACATAACGTTCATAAAAGTGTTGATGTATTTGTAACTTCGGAAGATATTCTTCTATGTATTACACTTGTACTTTATTATATTCCTGATGGAGATGTATTATTCCTCCAATCAGAAGTGTCGTCATTTGTATTTGTAAGTGTCGCAAGTATTATTGTAAGTGTCGCAACTTATATTTGATGGGTTATTAGACCACCTTGGTGGGGTCGGCCCTGCATGAGTCATGTGGATGGGTTATTAGGCTTCCTTAGGAAGACGACCCAGTTAGGGTTAAAGTCAAGTTAAGTTGTTGTATAAATAGAGAGTGTGTGTCTCTCTATTTGGGTTTTGATCTTTGTGATCTTTGTATTGGTGCTCATTGTATCTCTAAGGAAGTTGCGTGGTTTTTCACCTTCTTGGTTTTCCCCGGTGAAATGCTTTGTGTCTCTTGTCTTGTCTCTTATGCTTGATATGCTGTACATGTTGTTCTCTCAGTTAAGATCCTAGATCAGATTGAATTAAATGCTGAAAAACTAACATGGTATCAGAGCTAGCCTGAAGGAAGGCATTGTATGGCATTTACGACACTTGTTGCACTTGCGATAAGTTGGAAGTTAGGGCTTGATATAGTAAAAACTAGTCATCGTGGCACTTTTGCTATAAATCAGTTTTGGTGAAGGTTCAGGATCTGAAACTTTTATAGGCCGAATATGAAATGTTCATGTACCTTGTGTCCTAAGATCAGCCTCAGATTCATTGTACTTTGTGAGATATGATCCATACAAGTTAGGGTTTCGGCCTCTTCCAGAATGCATCCATAAACAAGTGACCTAGGCACAAAGGTCATATCTCAGGCTAGGAAGCTCGAAATGGAATTCCGTAAAAAGTGTCAGTTAGGGAACGGACTTTAGTTTCACAAGTCTGAGTTTCCAAGGCCGAAGTTGAACCAGTGATATGTGGTACTCCGTACAAGTTTGCTATGTTGTTTCATCCCATAAACAGGTCATGTTGCGACACTTAGCATATCTCTCTCATAGAGAATCCATTTGAGGTCAGATCTATGGGGTTGGAAATATGACAGGATGAAGTTTCATACCCTGAGGATCCAAAATTTCAGAGATGCATCAGAAACAATATGGCATATATTTCTGTCAAAACAGAATTGGATTCTGAGCATTTCCATTTTTGGCTTGTCATTGTTGTGGGAAATTAGTGCTTTTGAAAGAAGTGGAATTTTGGAATTCTCTCACCACAAGATTGCTCTTCTCAGCAAAATCGAAATTTAGAGACCAAGACCAAAGTTTTTGGTTGGGTAGAACCATGGGATCTATCAAACCCTAGTTCGGGTTTTGGACCAGAAAACGAGATTTTAACAGAAGTTGCAGATCCGAAATTCGCAAGTCACTTTTAAGGGGTCAATTTTTGGATTTTTCAAAATCTGAGCACACCATCTTTCTCACCCGAGTCAATTGCATCTCCCTTTCCATACAGAAGGTTGAAATTCCAAGTTTGGATTTTTAGGGTTTCTCTATCAAACTCTAGCCAGCTCCAGATCCAGTTTCAAAAAAATTAAAGTGGATTGGGTTAATCCTAGAAGAGGATGAATTGGACACCTACATAAGTGAAGAGATTCCAGTTCCAGAGGGAGATGGGGCTAAGGCATTACATAAGAAGACTACAAGCAATCTTGACAGGTATGACTTGAGGAGATACAGGTATTTTTCGAAATCTGTTCATGATTAAGTTTGTCTTCATATTATTGAGGTTAGTACAATCTTGATTAATTTTAGACTTGTCTTATAACCTTAGTAAAAGTATGAATGCATGTGAATGATAGACGACATTCATTGATTAGGGTTATGACACTTAGGATTGTACTAATGCACTATGGTGTTGTATCAGGATGATGTTGTCCGCTAACATGAAAGGTACATCAAGAAAGACAAATCAAGTTCTAGATCAAGAACATATGACCATGGTGACATGAAGACACAAACTCATCCATAATCATTGATCACATAGAAGCTCTACTTACGAGGTATGTATAATTTGGTTCTACAATGCTTAACTCATGAGATATGAAGGTTACTAGCACAAGGTGTCTAAATCATTGAAGAGAAAAAATAAGACATTGTTTGGGTATGTTATACATAACTAGCAAGCATGGTAATCCAGGTATGTTTTCCTATATCGAGTTAGAATCCTACCTTGTGTTAGGATCTTACATAAGTATACCTTTTCTATGATTGATAATGATTATTCATGAAGTTTAAGTTTGAGTAATCATGGGTTTATGCATATTATGCGTCTTACTTTGATTAATGATATGACAAACTAGAACAGTCCTATGGTCAAATAAGAATATGCATGAGTAAAAGAAGTCCTCCCTGAAACCTTGAATACTAACGCTTGTAATAAATCAAATGTGTATGAAATAACCATGACCATACATGTTTAATATTATTTAGAATCATAATGTTTTGATAGTATTGAGATTATACTAATACATGTATGATTATGTATGAGATATTGAGGATGACACAATGATGTCACTGGTGCGCACTTAAGCATGCATAGTGGTCCAGGATGGATATAAGTTCAAAGACAAATAATCTAGGAAGCAAAGATCAAGAGAGAGCACACTCCAGTAGTTCTTGCAAGGAAGCAAAGATCAAGAGGGAGCACACTCCAATAATTCCTGTAAGGAAGCAAAGATTGAGAGGGATTCCACCCAACAAGCAAACAAAGATAAGTATTGAGTTGTCTTTTCTTATTACTTAAATGATGTTGTTCATTCATGTACATACTTATGTTCCTAGATTTAGGATGTACATTATGCATTTTAGAAAAGTTGCATTAATGAACAAGATACTACTAATATAATAATGGGTAAGTGGCCTATGGTACTGTATAGCACTCCATTGCTACTTATCTAGAATGAAACCTCTTTGCTGACATGTTGGAGTAGTGCAAAATCTTAAACAATGTTCTAGTAGAGATGGAAGGCATCTAGAAAGTTATGGGATATGGATAAATGTTGTATTGAAGCATTGGCTAAGATAATTGCATGCCTGTATGACATATGTCTTTATGTGTAAGATTTTGTTCTGAAAACTATGAGAAGTTTCTAATCATGCAATTGAATTTGAATTGTAGGAAAGATTGTGTACAATCACCTACAAAAGAAGGACAACGACATTTGTTCTAGCAACGAAGTTCAAGAAAACTACCTATTGAAGATATTGAAGAATCTGAAGTTCCTAGGATCCGTGATGCAGTAATGGAAGGATTCCATGATCAAGGAACACTAGTCGATCATGGAGAATGATGTATGGGATGTGGTCCTGAGACCAGTAGGGAAGTCTATTGTGACTTCCAAGTGGATCTACAAGATCAAGCATGTTGCAGATGGCAGCATAGAGAAATACAAGGCAATGTTTGTGGCTCGTGGATTCTCCCAGAAAGAAGGGATAGACTATGAAGAAACTTTTGCACCTGTATCCAGATACACTTCCATTAGAATAGTACTTTCTCTGGTTGCAATAATGAAATGGAAGATACACCTGATGGATGTCAAGATAGCTTTCTTGAATGGTGTAGTCGAAGAGGAAGTGTATATGGAGCAGCCAATCGGTTTTGAGACACATGACAGGGAGTCATATGTGTGCAGATTGAAGAAAGCCTTGTATGGCTTGAAGAAAGCACCCAGGACATGGTACGACATGATAGACATCTTCCTGTCCAGTTTGGGCTTTACCAAGAGTAAAGTGGATTCCAACATTTACTTCAAGGTTGAGGAAGGAAATCCAGTGATACTCCTATTGTATGTGGATGACCTGTCCATGACAGGTGAGGATAGGTTGATTGCCGACACAAAGAGGAAGCTTGCTGCCGAGTTCAAGATGAAGGACTTGGGTATGATGCATTACTTTCTATGTATGGAGGTGTGGCAGAGTGCAGATGGAATCTTCCTTGGACAAGGGAAGTATGCAATAGAGATCCTGAAGCAGTTTGGGATGATGGATTGCAAGGCCATGGCCACACCTATGGCATCAAACCTGAAGCTATTGAGTGATGCTTCATCAGAGTCGGTTGATGCCATGATGCTTGGTCAGATGATTGGGTCCTTGATGTACCTGACGAACACAAGACCAGATATTTTCTTTGCGTTGAAAACCTTGAGCCAGTTCCTGACGGATCCTAGACATGTTCACCTGATTGTTGTAAAGCACATTCTGAGGTACCTGAAGGGTATGGTTGATTATGGGCTCAAGTATGATGCGAATCAAAAGTTTAACCTGGAGGGTTATGTTGATTTAGATTGGGCAGGTAGTGCTACAGTTAGGAAGAGCACTTCGGGGTGCTGCTTCAGTATGGGATCATGTTTGATCTCTTGGTTTAGCAGGAAGCAATCCTGCATAGCACTGAGTACAGCCGAAGCAGAGTATGTCGCAGCTTGTTCTGCTAGTTGTGAGGTAGTATAGCTAAGGAAGCTACTGTCTAATTTATTTGATCTTCAGTTGGATGCTACTTGTATCTATTGTGACAACCAAAGTTGTGTGAAGTTGTCTGAGAACCTAGTGTTTCATGACAACTCGAAGCACATCGAGATCAAGTATCACTATATCATGGATATGGTGCAAAGAGGAGCAGTGAAGCTACAGTATGTTGCGACGAATGAGCAGATTGCAGATGTGTTGACCAAACCACTAGCCAGAGTGAAGTTCGAGTACTTCAGAGAGAGACTTGGTCTTCTTCAGATAGAAGATACTTCGAGGAGGAAGTGACGGGACACATTTGTAGGAGCCATCCAAGCATGGTGGTAGGAGGATCCTTCCCATGCCTGTGGATGTAAGTGTTGTGTGATGGACATCAGGACGATGCTCCGGATGATGTTCTATATGATGATGATCAGGATTATCATGTGTGATGATATGAATCAAGATGATGCTATGATGGTGATCAGGATGATCATGTGATGATGATATGCATCAGGATGATGCTATGATGATGATCAGGATGATCACGTGTGATGAGCATCAGGTTAATGCTCCAGATGATACGCATCAGGATGATGCTATGATGATGATCAGGATGATCATGTGATGATGATGTGCATCAGGATGATGCACTATATGATGATGATCAGTATGATCATGAGCATCAGGATGATGCTCCGTGCGAGGATGATCAAGTTGATCATGAGTATCAGGATGATACTCCGTGGCCGTGGATAGGTTGTGTGATAAGCATGTAATAGTGCCCTGGGAGATTTGCAGATACTCTTGCAAGGTTTTTCCTATGGCATATAATAGCTCCCTAGGAGATCTGGCAAATGCTCTTTCAAGTTTTTGCTTGGAGGGACATATAATAGTGCCCTGGGATATTTGCAGATACTCTTGCGAGGTTTTTTGTATGGCATATAATAGCGCCCTGGGAGATCTGGAAAATGCTCTTTCGAGGTTTTGTCCGTGGCATGTAATTTCACCCTGGGAGATCTTGTAGGTTGTGCTGGGAACGTAATCAGTCCTAGGATGCTCTTGCGAGGTTTTGCTTGGAAGAATATAATAGCTCCCTAGGAGATCCTATAGGTTGATTTGTAGCTCGTAATCAGTCCTGGGATACCCTTGCGAGGTTTTGCTTTTCTGGTCGCATATAATACCTCCCTGGGAGATCCTATAGGTTGAGCAGTAAGTTCATAATCAGTCCTGGGATTCTCTTGCGAGGTTTTACGAGGTCACATGTAATAGCTCCGTGGGAGATCCTATAGGTTGAGCAGCAAGCTCGTAATCATTCTTGGGATGCTCTTGTGAGGTTTTGTTGACGCACGTAATCAATCCTGAGATTCCACTAGATGGATTCTCGCAGATATGATGAAGACCTATAGGAGGCTAGGCCTACATCCAGGATGGAAAAGGGTCGGCTCTGTAGAACTTCCTATGACGAGAAGAATTGAGAGATAGCACTAGTGATCGATATGACCACTACAACAACAGTGACGATGATGCTCTGTGATTTAGTGATGATGATCCAGCTCCATAATTGAAGACTTAAGCATATATGCATTGATTCCTGTGTCGAGAGAATACCTTCCTAGTTAAGAGGGAGTGTTGATGTATTTGTAACTTCGGAAGATATTCTTCTATGTATTACACTTGTACTTTATTATATTCCTGATGGAGATGTATTATTCCTCCAATCATAAGTGTCATCATTTGTATTTGTAAGTTTTGCAAGTATTATTGTAAGTGTCGCAACTTATATTTGATGGGTTATTAGACCACCTTGGTGGGGTCAGCCCCACATGAGTCATGTGGATGGGTTATTAGGATTCCTTAGGAAGTTGACCCAGTTAGGGTTAAAGGCAAGTTAAGTTGTTGTATAAATAGAGAGTGTGTCTCTCTCTATTTTCTCATTCAGTCACTCATCCAACTCACATAGTTGAGAGAGAGGAGAGCGCACAAGTGGAGGAGGAGTAGCTGCTGAAGACATATATCTCTTGGGGTTTGATCTTTGTGATCTTTGTATTGGTGTCCATTCTATCTCTTGGGGTTTTATCTTTGTGATATTTGTAATTTGAATAAAAATGCATAATCATTTTCTCATACATTTTCGAAAGAAATTGTATTTCCGGTATCTGTCTACCCTCTACAATTCCACTCCTCTAGGAAAAAGGGAAAACCCAAATCCATATTTTACTTTCACCTTGATAATTGCAACTACTAGAGTCCTTTGACCTATTAGAAACCAAAATATCCATTGCTAATATCCATCCCTACCATCCTATTAAAATATTCACCATAGGAATCCTACATGGGGGATAGAGGGGGAAAAACCATCATTAAGGGAAAGTAGTAGAAAAAAAGACATAAGAGAGAGAAAGGAAAAAATGGAGCTTCACGATACATTATGAACTGTATGCTTGACAAAATGATCCACAAAGAGTGTAGATAGAAATCTAGGTACTTGAGAACCAACAAAAATAGGCTATAAATTCAATAAAAGGAAAAAAATTGAAACATGCAAAGGAAAAGTGAGGTCCAACAAAGAAAAGTACAAGCAATAGAACTCAGGAGTTGAAATTTTAAATTGAAATAATGCATACCTTGTAACCCAAGTCCTCAACTATTAATTGGAGATAAATAAATGTAAAACTAGAAGCAGAACTTCTAAATCCTAAGGTTAAACAGTTGAATGCATGTCTCAGTTGCAAAGCTTTGAGCCCTGTTCCCCAATACATAGATGCATGACATGCCTGTATACTTCACTCCAGAGCTCAAATCCCTGCACATACATGACTTAGTATCTGTACTTCTTGAACTTTAGAGACCATGTACGTAATTTTGGATCCTTGAGCCCAAAAGCATAAGCTTCGTTGCTTACAAAATTACCATGGATCCTTTCAGGTTAGGGAAACTAATGGCACATAATCAAATATAAGATGAAGAGTAAAGGGCTGGGAGACAAGCTTTAGAGAAGTACTTGGACACTAGATTTAAGATCATGCTTATGCTATTATTAGAACCCAAATGTGGAGAGATAGAAATTGAGCAATTGGGATTTTGTTTATGAGCGAAAAATCCATCACAAGATGCCATGTCACTACGATCATTCCTTGTTCAATTCCTTATTAGAATCGCTCTTCGCTCCTATCCTGTATCCTTGGCTCACATCCCACATGAGGGATAGCGAAATCTCTCCACCTACCAACCTACCATCGATAAATCCCTCCATTAATAGCCATAGAGATACTACTACATTACCACTTTTTCCATGGTGTAGTTGGTCTAATCCACTTGCTCAATGTTGAAGCAAAAAAACACACAGAGGGCTAATTCGTTGCAATCTAGGAAAGAAATTTATATAAGGCTCAACTTCGTTCAATAACAAGTTAGAGAATGAGCAACAGAGAGAAGTTCAAAAGTATAGAATATGGGGACGACATTGTCCAGGGTTTGATTCTAGCTGAGTAATTCCAAAAGAACCTTTGTGTTTGTCAAACTAATCATTTTGAGAAATTTGCTGGGGGTCGACCAATAGAATGGAGGAATTCCTATTCACACACTCACTTACAACTCTTGGCCACTGTGAGCTATGCCTAAAGTTTCGAAACCGTTTCTTCATAATTGTTGTACACCCAAGCTAACATGGCACTAAAATTCTATTCATTGACGAGAAACGCGTTTCCTAGCATGACAACCCAATAAAATTCAATTCATATTAGTAGTTAATCACGAATACATTTTGGTTATTTTTTTGTCATAGATATATATAAAAAAAATATTATATATATATATATATATATATATATATATAATTAAATATTTGTTTGAAAATGTAGTTATGTGTCATCAATGAAATGTGAAGAGAAAGGAATAGTATGGGGGAACCATCAAACTAATGATATTTCCTAACCCAAGAAGAGTTAAGAATTTTACTTGTGAAGAAAACCCTAGTGATTAAATCTCCAGAAATTGAATATTTACAAGTTAAATTTGAATTGAACACAAATAATTCGAATTTAACCATTTGTTAAAGGAATGCAACCTCCATTTTTTATGAGTTATGGTGATTGAAACCCTTTGCAACATCAATCAAGGCTAAGTGGTGGAAGGAAAATGATTGAGTTATAAAAACCACGTACCAAAGACATCGTCGGTGATCTCCTCTGTTGGGATAATGAATTGAATGCCGACTAATGCTATGCTGGTCTCATTGAATGTCGTCTAAGGGTAGAAAAGAACCTTGTGTGGGAGAATGTGGGCCAATTCCAATGACGATAACAATGCTCTCCACAGTCGAATGCTCTATAGGGGTCGAGGAGGGGTTCAAATGGCATCCTATCGAATGCTCTATAGGGGTCGAGGAGGGGTTCAAAATGGCGGGGATGTTTTGTTTTATTTTTACGTTATGTTTTATTTTGTTGTTTTTTGTATTATGTTTATATGTCTTATCAAATTTCAGATGATAATTGAAAAAATTCATATTGTATATTAATATAAAACTTAGAATAAAAATAGTTAAATTATATTAATGTGAAGATCATTAATAATAATCAAATATACACTATTAATGTTTCTTCAATAAAACAAAATTTAATAAAAAATAATTGCCATTCAATATCTTTAACACTGTAGATGGACTCAAAGATCCCTTGTTGAAAGGGGTCTCTAAATCCATCTGTAGTGTTAAAATTTAGTTCTAAGCTTTAAATCCATCTCATCTTGGGATGGTTTTCATTAATGCTTGTACCAAATATGTGTTGGAAATTAATTATGATGCCTTGGGAAGGATTTAAATCTTATAAGCAAATTTCTTTTGCTCCAAGAACATAAGGCTATGTATAAGGCTGCTAATGTAAGCGGTGAAAATATGCTTCATGCATTAATGCTAAGCTGTGACACATGAGGGGGTCTACAATTTACAAAATTTTAACACTGCAGATGGATTCAAAAACCCCTTTAATGCTAAGCTGTGACACATGAGGGGGTCTACAATTTACAAAATTTTAACACTGCAGATGGATTCAGAGTAGGGGTCTCTGAATCCATCTGCAGTGTTAAAATTTTGTAAATTGTACAAATTCATTACCAAAATTGTAATTTTGCATAGCTCGTTAGGACATTGTCATGATCAGTAAAACTAATTTGGTGTCAATTACTGAGCTGCGACACATGAGGGAGTCTACAATTTATAAAATTTTAACACTGCAGGGGATCTTTGAATCCATCTACAGTGTTAAAATTTAGTAAATTGTACAAATTCATTGTCAAAATTGTAATTTTCCATTGTCGGAGTGACACAACTAAAAATGACCAATTGTTATGTGGTTATTTTTAGTTTAGTTTTTATCCCGTGACCAAATTGGTCATTTATCTTGATCATTTTTAGTTTAGTTCTTATCCCGTGACCAAATTGGTCATTTATCTTGGTCATTTTTAGTTAGCTCACTTAAAATTTCTTAATTTTGGTCATTTATCCCTTGAAAAAACTATGGTGACCAATTTGTTTGGTCACCTGGTCACTTATCTCTCATTTTGTACTAGTAGTTAGTTCCACATTGAGTACGGAATTACACTTATCCCTCATATTAGATTGTAGAAAGTGCCTCTTGATGAAATGACTTAGAGGAAAAATATCCCATATATAGATCATGTGTGATGGTTTTAGGCCTCATGCATGGAACTAGAGCGCTAGAAAATTCCTTTATGGCCTAATTCCTGATTTTCCTCCCGTGATTATGGTTAAAGATCCTTGTCACAATCTTCGTGTTAAAAAAAATCCTAACATGGTTTAGACATAACAATGACGACATTTTTGATGATGTCTATCATGATGATGATGAGGAGGAGAATGAGATGATGTCGATGAGGATGTGGATGAGGATGATGTAGACAATGATTAATAGAATGAAAATGACAACGACTAAATAGTTATGATGGGATGGTGATGACAATGAGATGAATGATGCCAGTGATGACAATGATGATAATGATGATGATGGAATCATGATGACGTTGTTGACAATGATGATGATAATGTTCACGATGATGCTGATGATGACAATGATGATGATAATGACAATAAGTCAAACATTAAATCAAATGAATATGATGACGATGATGATGATGACAACGACAAGGAATATGATGATATTTATGCATGATAGTGAAGATTATGTGATAATAAGACAATAAATATGGAAATGGAAACAATGATGATGATGAAAATTACTTAAGACAGATCTGTAGTTCTCAAAATGTGCTAATGGTGCCCACATTCCTACTCAAAGACCAAATATCCTTGACAAAATTCATGTAGGGTAGTTGGATGTATTTTTCATGACATTCATGATGACAATGATTATGAAAATGACTATGATGATGACGATGATAACGATGAAAACAATGATGATGATGACCATGATGATGTTTATGATTATGAACATGAAAATGAGGATGTTGATGTTGATGATAATGATGATGATGAGAATGATGTAGGAAATGATGATTAGAGTGACAATGACAATGACAATGATAATGAGGATGGTTGTGACAAAGAGACGAATGGTGCTAGTGATGATGATGATGAAAATGAAAATCACGATGTTGAAAACGATGACGACGACGACGATGATGATGACAATGAAAACAACAATGATGATGCATGATGAAAATGACGATGATGTTGATGATGACAATTATTGTGACAATGACAATGGCGATTAAAATGCCATAATGATAGTTGGATGGTGCTTAAAATGTGACAATGGTGATGATGATGTTAATGTTGATGAAAATGATGACGATGATTACCATCCAGATGATGATGATTACAATGATAATGATGATGAGGATGACTTTGATAATGAGGATTGTGGTGACAATGAGATGAAGGATGTCAGTGACGACGCTGATGATGGTGACGATGGAATTAATGATGATGTTGATGACAATGATGATGATGATGACAATCAAAATGATGATAACAACGATGATGATAATGACAATTATCATGATGATAATAATGATATTAAATCATGCAATAAATAAAATGAATATCATGATGATGATGATGGCAATGCATGATGATGTTGATGATGATTTGATTATAAGATGATAAAAATGAAAATGGCAATAACAATGACGATGAAAATTACTTAAGACCAATCTATAATTCTCAAAACATATTAATGGTGTCTTCATTCCCACTTAGAGGTCGAATCTCCTCAACAAAGTTCACATAAGGAAGTTGGATGCTTTTTTCATGACAATAATGTTGACGATGAAAATGGGAATGACTATGATGGTAAATGATGAGGTCATAATAGATACAAATTATAAATAAAAAATACTCGGCAGCCAGAGGTTTTAGTGAAGGTTAGTTTATCAGTGTGCGCAACAGAAATTAAGCGCACCGATGCATTTCTTACTATGAAGCACCAGTGTTGTATATTTAGAACAAATGCACCGGTGCACTCAACCAGAATAAGCACTCGAAAGAATCAAATTTCAACGTTGGACCAGTGCTTGAGTATAGTATATACACACCGATGCATCTGTACAACATAAACGCACCGGTGTGATATTTTATATCAGACACACTGTACATTTTTCCATTATATTTAAATTCAACGGTGCAGTAAATTTATCCGATCACACCGGTGCATTTCATACATGAATGTACCAGTGCATTTAATATTAGAATGCACCAGTGCTTACAAAATATCAAGATGGTCCGGTGCATTTTAACACATGAAACGCACCGCTAGGCTTAAAAACTAAAAACCGATGGGCTTAAGCTTTGATCATTCTTGGTGCGCATAAGAAATCTACATGCATCAGTGTGATTCATAAAATCAAACGCACTAGTGTTGAATGTTATAAATGCACCAGTGCTCAATGTTATAAACACACCGGTGCGCAAGATTGGTTTATATGCACCGGGGCGCAGTGGTAGTTTAAACACACCGAATATGATTCTTTTTAGAATGGCTTTTGATTTTTCATTCAAATATATATATTATATTTTTTTATTCCATTATTCATCTTAAATTAAAATATTTATTTATAGTAAAATTCATTTCAATTTTAATATTGAAATTGTTTGTTTGGATTAATTTATTATCCCTCTATTTTTTTTTAATTTTTTTTCACTAGCAATACTTGCATGCCTTCAAATAGGTGTTAACATACAAAGAGGAGCCATCAAAATAATTGGTTGACATTGGATTAAGAAAGGGTTGTGAGTATATGTTGGCATATCAAAAATCAATTGTGTATTTTGTAAATCTCTGTTGTTTTACTTCTCTCATTTTAAAATTAATAAAACAACAATTTTTTTTTTATATTAAATCTATGATTTATGGATTTTAGGGTGATATGGGTTAAATTTCTTGGTCGAATGTGTAACCATGTCGGCCTTGTCAAGTTTTGGGTTCTTTTTTAATTAAAAAATATATGCGTCAAAATCGTCGTGTTTGTATTATGGAAATGCATCGATGCGTCCATCAAAATAACTCACCGCGTTTGACATGCGTCGCATCATTTTTAATTATTTTATAAAAACACAAAACTCATTTTTTCATGTCTCGGTTCTCTGTTCTCGGTGCGTCGCATTTACTATAACGCACCGAATTTACTATAACACGTCGTTTTTTATTATTTTACAAAAATGAAAAAGTCAATTTTCGTATCTCTATTCTCTGTTACCGGTGCGACCTATTTGATTTAACACACCGGTGCAATGTTGTAACTAACATATTGGGGCGTGTCATGTATACAAGCCCACCAAAATCATATTTACTCTTTTTAATTTTTTTTGTCGTATTTTGAAGGTCTGTAATTTGTTTGTATAATATATTGATAGCTCATGTATTTAATGGTACAGGTTGTTTATTGATAGAAAATGCATGCTATGAGTTCAATGAACAAAAAATTTAATCAACATGATGGGAGCACATCGAGAATTATGAAGAATGCATGTGCTTTTAATTAATTAATTTATTTAAATTAATTGTTTTGAATTATTTGTAAAGTCCAAAAGAGCGTAAAACATTGATGGAAAAGTTGCAGAGGGATGAATCAGGTGAAAAAAAAAGTCAATATGAATTATTTATTGAAATTTGAGTAATAATATACTTAATTAATAATATCCACTAATATGTTTCAAATAACGTAATTCACATGTGATGAATGTTATGGAGGTACTGACAACAATAGAAGTCATAATAAAAAGCTCAGTAAATCCAAAATCCCTAAAAGGTGAAATCATAATTATGTATAACAATAGAGGGATTTAAACCCTAATGAAGAATTTTGCAGCCACATCAAACAAAAAGAAGTAGTGAGAAAATAATGGTTGCAACATTGAATGTAAGTATGAAGTTTTTTTTCTTCTAAATCTAGTTAAACTCTAAATAAGGTTATAAGATCTACAATAATACTTACACACTTGAAATTTCTATCCTGCAAGGTTTGGTTTGATTCACCATACCTAAGAAATTTCGACCCTCAGAACTCCTTCCAGTTGCTCCAAACTCCCACGTAAGTCTCTCTTCCAGAACTCTCCCTTGAAAATTTGGCAAAACAATGAGTTAATGTTTAGGTTTTTGGCTTTTAAACACTATTTAGATTTACTTTTCGAACTTAAAATTGCCACCCCTTTTTTTAATTTAGGGAAAAAAGGGTTTGTGTGATTTTTTTAGATTTTGGTTTTCGGCATTTCTGGTGCGCCTGGTGTCAGGTCGCGCATGTGTGTACATATATAAAATTCATTGTCTTTCAAATAATTTGAAAACTCGTATGGAGGTGCGTGTAATGTTAGGCCGCACCCGTGCACTTATAAATATGAAATGCACCGGAATGAATTATTTTTTGAAAATGCATGCAGAAATATCCACTACTAAATGTAGTGGATGTTTTCCACCGTGGGGGATTTTGTGGATATTCTGTAACGACACATTTTCATTTGTTACGCACCAGTGCATATGGTTTATGTTAGCGCACCGATTCGTTTATTTATGAATAAACGCACTGGTTTATTTTGTAAATTCTTTGTTTTTATGTATCCACTTAAAATTATATATTCATGCCAAATGTCCTTTTACTATTTAACTACACCAATTACAATATTTCATAGTATATATATGTTGATTGTTGATTTGGATCAACTGTAGGAAGAAACGTTTGTAGTATCAAATGGCCAATTCTTTATATTCTAGATCATACCATCTTGTTCAAAGTTCGACAAGTTCTCCCATTCCATCCCTGGTAAGTTCAGGTTTTATTTATTTTTTGACTACTTATTTGAATTTATGTTACTTATCCATGTGAATATGAATATCAATTTATTCTATATTGCACAATCACGATCGGGTTTGATTTCGGATGCATAAGACATTCCATCATTTTCAAAATGTTGTAATCTCTTATCAGGAGCAATATACCGCAATCAGTTCGTGGATGAAAATGGGGAGCCACTTTACCCAGCCAATTTTAACATGCCATATTCAACACACCATCCTATTTCGTCGATGGTAATTCCTCACGAGCTGGAACTCTTTTATGACACCCCAGTAGTTTGTGGCTGTTCAAAATTTCAAGGGTTGAAGGAGAACCCTCGGCGTGTCACACTCACCCATTACAACAATGATAGATTACCTAATGTTGATGGAATAATACCCCCTATTGCAGTAAAAAATCCAATAGGTGATATAGAAAAGACATGCATGAGCAATTCCCTATGGTCAGTTTTGAAAAGGTTGGAAGTCAAAACAACTATGTCTCATTCTAAATTGACAAACCCCTCAGCTTATGTTCAGTCATCTGAAATTTCTAGTGTTCCAAAGCATGATATGAATGCCACCCAACCCATCTCTACTAGAAGATCCAAAAAGTTGCATGGGTTGAGAGAAAAACAGTACAGGTAGACACTAAGGCTTTTCCAATTGTTGGAGGATAGCGATGATTTCTCCCTTCTTGTGAATTTCCAAAGTAAATATCAAAATTCTTACAACTGTGCTTTATATGGCGCTTGGCCATCCTCTCTACCTATGCCTAATGTTGGGACCAAATTATCCTTTTGTGGTAATCATTTTATGATTAGCAAGTCTAGTATAGATGCTTCAAATCTTGGGTTATTTACCCTTTCACATGTAATTGTTCCTCCCAAAAATTCAGTAGCACTTATGCCTTTTTGCGATCTTATCTATTGTCGGTCTAATTACTTGAATATTGTTAAATACAAACACAAAATTTCCATTTATAGTATGTGTATGAATGGTTATGTTTTTGGAAACTTTAACAGGAAGAACCTATTGTATATAGATGGTTGTCCACGCACTCATGGGAACATTGCAATGCTCATAAATAGTTCTAGGTGCTCTTTATTTTCTCCAAATTTTCATTCGAGGAACACTTCAATGACCAGGAGTTATTTAGGAAAAGGAAAGCATCCGGATTTGTTGTTGTACATGCAAAACGTAGTTTGTCTCCTTGTGACGAGTTGTTAATAAACTACAATTTTCGTAGACCACCAACCGCTCATCAAAGACACCTTGTATTGGGATTACCTTTAGATGTACCCTTGGGGCGTAAGACAAAAAACATTGATTAATTGTATTTGTTAATTTTCAATGGATTCATATTAATGTATTGCTCAGTTTGAAATTATGTTTTATAAATTGTTTTTTTTTGTAAGCTACCCACGGAGTTTTGAATCGGTGACCTAACACAAGGAGTGCCTTAACAATCCACTCATTCACCGTCTATTCTATGTCCCACAGGCTATGTTTTATAAATTTATAAATTAATTTATAAACTCAATTTGAAAATGTGTTGCGCAATTTTAAATTTTCATATTTAATTTGGAATTGATGTTAATTTATCACTTAATCTAAACATCTACTTTATAAATTGTTTGCATCTTAACATTTTCTACTGGAAGTGATTCTCTTGCTTCTGTAATAATTATTTTCAATAATGCGAGATCAAACCAATTGCATTGTGCTTACTAACATCATTGATATAATGTTCAATATTCTTTAAATCAGTATTCTGATGATGAGCGACCTGCCTACCATCTTCTGTTGCACCCCAGCACAATGTCAAATCGAGAGAAAGATGAAAAAAGAAAACGACTTGGAGAGGAAGCATACCAAGCATGGTTGAATCAACCACCTATTAAATTTCCACTGCGTTCATCCTCACCAATCAAGAATTCCTATAGTGATAGTAGTTCTTCACATGTTGGAAATGGAGGCAATAAAGTAGAGGTTGGTATGGACGAGTTATTATGACAAAGGAGTGCCATGGATGCAATGTTGTTCCATACATTCCACGACAATGAGCTAGGGGATGATGATCATATTACTGAAGCCTTCTTCGAAAGCCTTAAATCGGATTGTACCACACCTCTATTTGGATGTGATTGGTCAAAGTCTACACAGTCAAGGAAAACAATGTTACTATAAAACTTGAAAGGAAAGTATAGCATGTCAAACGCATGTTTCTTGACAATGTTGAGGTAACTGACTATCAACTACATTATATTTTGATTAATCTTGTGACACAATCATCATTCAAAATGGTCGATTTTATGAACGTTAAATGACATTGTACATTTTTATTTCCCACTAACTGTAAGTTATTCAAAGATAAGGTACTTTTAAATGATAATGTCTTTCCCTGTAGCTACGCAGAGGAAAAACAAATGTTGAAAATGTTGGATGTAGAGTACATATCTTATCATGCATGCCCCAATGATTGTATTGTTGGGGTCTATGTTTTAACTGTTTGTACATTAATGAGCTACATCTGATACTTTTTTTCCACTTTGACTTTTTATCTAGTATGCTTGAGAAACTAAATCCAAATGACTGCTATAGCAATCTACTCCAAATAAATACTAGTACTTAATACAATGTATGATATAAGATAAAACAAAAAGGAATGATTTATATAGAATATCTTATATCAATGCAAAGTGTTATTTACATCAGTTTTAGCGTCATTTACATGAGGCATGTGCCCTATGCAGAAGCAGGTAGATCCTGGTCTGTGAACAACGTCTTTGACATTTTTTTGGATGACTCAATTTTCTGGACCAACCATTTTTTTGCGGATAATAGTTGTAGAACAAGATGTTATATGGATGTATATGTTTATGTAACAACAATGCCAAGAAAAATTCAACAATGCCAGTTAGTGCAAGGCAAAATGCTAACTGACTAGATTTTTTGATATTTTTTTTGTTATATTAGTTGGGTCTGATTGTTGCACTTGTCTGAGCTTAGAAAAATATACAATGAGATAAGAGTTGCACAATGAGCAATTTTCTCAATTACAAGTTTTTATAGCTGAGGGGCTAGAATTTTATGTCAATGCACATCTTTTGAGCAATCTGTGAATGATGGAGTTTTAGGAGCTTTGAATTTGTTTCGATATCTTTGGCTAATTAATAAAAAGGAAAAATATTTGCAGTGATGAATGTAGAAGATGAACTGTCTTCAACAACAATGAGTAAAGCATACCTTTAATCTCCATTAGCCATCAAAGGTCTCAGCCACTATATTTTGTTTTCCATTGTTAGTTTCTCTCTTTTTCGTGTCCCGGGTTTGGTGAGGAGGCTAAAGTTTTGCTGAATTTTCATAATAGAAAGAATAAAATCTATCATAGACAATAAATCAAGTTGGAAACATGTCAGGGGCATCACTAGTACAAAATGAGCGATAAGTGACCAAGTGACCAAAAAATCTGGTCACCACAAAATTTTCAAGGGATAAATGACCAAAATTGAGAAATTTTAAGTGAGCTAACTAAAAATGACCAAGATAAATGACCAATTTGGTCACGGGATAAGAACTAAACTAAAAATGACCAAGATAAATGACCAATTTGGTCTTAGGATAAGAACTAAATTAAAAATGACCACATAAAAATTGGTCATTTATTTCAAGTTAGAACTATTCCTCCATCTTTTTTAGTTTTTTCAAGAATACATGTCCCTAGCTCCCACAACACCTACCTTCGAGTAACATTTTTTATATATTTCATCATATATATATTAATATTGGAATATATTTGTTTATATGTATAAAATATATAAATTAAAACCAAAAAATATAATATTATTAAAACACATTTATACTATAGTATTGTAAGTAAAAAAAAAAAAAGTCAAAAGCATTATACAAAATGGAAGAGTACCAAATCAAACATTTGAAAACCCACAAATTCCAAAGCAATATGACCACATGGAGGAATGATACCAGCTATAAAGCCCTTATCATGGTTGGATCACTGCAGTTGGGTTAGGTTACTCCATTACACAGAGAGCTCGATGCCAGCAATATGACCACACAGAGGAATGATACCAGCTGTAAAACCCTTATCATGGTTGGATCACTGCAGTTGGGTTAGGTTACACCACTACACAGAGAGCTCGATTCCATCGATCAAATCCCAATCCTGGTTCCGCGGACATGGATTTAGACAAAGTGAAAATCCTCCAGGTGAGCTCTGTCCCACAACTTATGTTTTAGGAGAAGTTAAAAAAATCCAGATCGGGAGGGTTCAAGTCCCTGGCACCGAGTACCCCAACTTTCCAAGGTGTAAAGCGGAAGGGACAAGGTTTTTTTACTTGTATTTTATTCATATTTCATTGTTTTTATGAGTAACAAACAAGAGAAATGCGTGGTGGTAATTATTTCAGGATAGCAAGTTCATTGGTAGAGTTATAGATCTAGTGCTGCAAAGAGCTTGCTACAGATCCTTGCTGTGGATCCAACGTTGGAGACCGTTTATGTAGATCTAGTGTTGCATATTCTGTGTTGCAGATCGTGTGCTACAAGTACGCCTGCTACGGATCTCCCTGCTATGGTATGCACATAAATGTGTTGTCACTTCTTTCCATCATATTTATTATGTAGTTACAATTGGTATTATCTCTAAGATAGAATTGGAATTGTTCATTTCGGTACACTAATCAAAGGTTTGTATGGAATTGTTCAATTTAGGAATTCACACTATTTTTATTATGTTCATTCCTTATTAATAATCCATTCCCCCTTGCATTTGTAGGAAGAAGTAATGGCATATGTTGAACATCTATTGTCTTCCGTTAATGTATAGGCACTTGCCGATGCTTGTTTATCTTTCTTTGATGCCATTTCATTGTGCATTTAATTTGAATATCTTGACTAATTGTTTACTTGTTGCAAAATTGTTCCCTACCATTTTCTGTTATTTGTGATGTGGCAGAAATTGCTTTTAGTTGACACTGTTGAGAATGTGCATAGCATATTGCGGCCAGATTGGTCACTACCAACAACAGCGTGTGCTTGTGTGGTTCAGGCACACCCAAAAATGGTGTATATTCTTCCATCAGGTGCTTCAAAAGGGGATGGATTACGAAAGCTTCTTGATCATCTAGGTGTAGACATTTATGAGGTTTGTTTTGTGCCGCTTGATGTTCCTTTTGTAGGAATCCCTAGTCTTTTTTAATGCTTATGTAATTCTTGATAAGTTAATTTTGTTCTTTGAATTCAATATGTCCATTAGGTTATGGCTATTGGGGATGGTGAAAATGATGTGGAGATGTTAAAGCTTGTTCATTGGGTAGTTGCAATGTCTAATGGTTCAGACTAGGAAAAAACTGTAGCAGATGAAATTGTGGCTAGTAATGATGAGGATGGCGTGGCTGATGCCATTTACCGCTATGTCTTTTGACAACAAACTATGTAGGAATCAAACTGATTGAATTGACGATTACAGTGTTGCAGATGCCATGCACTTGCGGATTTCCTGTTTGATGCTGAACATTTTAGCTACAGTAACATCCCCCATGGAAAGCGTGTGGAGGTTAAATTGAGTTTCTTTCAAGCATTGCTTTAGATTTCTTCAGTCACTCGGTCCTAGTGGTCCAAGTTTTTATTTTTTATTCTTTTGTATTATGTACAGAACTGGGTTTTGGTTCAATCCGTTCACTTCTTTTTGCTATTAAAAATAGTTTTGACCTTACTAAGATGAAGTTAATTCTTTCTTCATTCATAACATTCAATTTACAACATATAGGAAGTAAGTTGCAAGGACAAAGAATACCTAAGGATGGAGTCAAAGCTGAAATGAAAAAATGAATTTCCAACTGTAATAACGTCAGACTGTTGTTTTCTTCCATTAGCAATGAAGCTTTCTTGTTGACAGAATGGAAACCGATCCGAGAAATGATTGCATTTGGTTGAAATTGTTGTTTTAGACACTATTTACTAACCACGGCCTACTGATTGATTTGTTAGGACCCTCTGCTTACCCTGCAAACATTGCCCCTTCAGAATCACCTCAGATGACACTAAGGATACCTTTGGCACCACCGCCATTGGTATTGCACATATTACAACCTATCCAGATACAACAAAATTAGGACCACTTTGACTCAAGTCTAGTAACAAAACAAGATAATTGTATTAGTGTCCATCAATGGAACTAAATGTTAGTTTTTCAGAATTTAATTCAATCTGATCTAGGATCTTAACTGAGAGAACAACATGTACAGCATATCAATCATGGACACAATAATGCAAGCACACAAGAGACATAGAGTTTACTTGGGGAAAACCATAAAGGTGAAAAACTACAATAACTTCCTCAGAGATAGATAGAGCAATGATACAACCCAAGCATAAGAGATAGACATATCCTAGCAGTAGCTTCTCCTCCTCCACAAGTGCGCCACTCTCCAAAGTGTGTGTGTGAGAATAGAATGATCAAATAGAGAGCCTCCCACACTCTATTTATACTTGACTTGACTTGCCTAATAACCTTTACTAGGTCGGCCTTAACTTAACCACATAACATAATGCTGACTGGGCCGACCCCCAATAGGGTGGTCTAATAACCCTTTGAACCACATGGCCAACCCCCAATAGGGTGGTCTAATAACCCTTTGAACCACATGGCCAACCCCCAATAGGGTGGTCTAATAACCCTTTGACCCACATGACTTATACAGGGCCGACCCCAACAAGGTGGTCTAATAACCCATCAAGTATAAGTTACGACACTTACAATATAAATGACGACACTTCCGTATAGAGGAATAATAACATCTCTATATGATACAAACACTTCCGTATAGAGGAATAATAACATCTCTATAGGAATACAATACACATGGGTAAAATACATTCCGAAGTTACATATACATCAACACTCCCTCTTAACTAAGAAGGTATTTCTTGACACAGATCTGCTAGCACAAGTCGTCTTCTTTGGATCATCATCAACCAATAATCGTCCTCATCACTACTTCTGCTATCTCAATCAATCTATGAATCTACTCGTCATAGGAAGTTCTACAGAGCCAGTCCTTTTTCATACTGGATGTAGGCCCACCACCTGCAGGTCTTCATCATCACTGGCCATATTGTGGAATCCTCGAGACTTATTACATGCATCAACAAAACCTCGAAAGAGCATCCCAGGCCTTTTACGAGCACACGGTCCAACCTATCGGATCTCCCAGGATCTTTTACATATGACTGTCACAAAACCTTAAAAGGGTGTCTTGCCAAGCAAGAACCCTAAAGAGCATCAGAGGCCTTTTATGTGACTAGCACAACTTGTTCAAATCTCCAGGTCTTATTATATGTGACCCCTACCACAAAACCTTAAAAGGGTGTCTTTCCAAGCAAGAACCCTAAAGAGCATCTGAGGCCTTTTACGTGA
Organism: Larix kaempferi; assembly: GCA_027924585.1. Classification (NCBI taxonomy): domain Eukaryota; kingdom Viridiplantae; phylum Streptophyta; class Pinopsida; order Pinales; family Pinaceae; genus Larix; species Larix kaempferi. Next base: position 1,590,968 of record BSBM01000410.1, on the reverse strand, counting down.
CTAGCACAACCTGTCCATATCTCCAGGTCTGATTACATGTGGTCATGGAAATGCCTCGAAAGAGTATCTGAGGCCTTTGTCATCCTGTCCATATCTCCCAGGTCTACTTACATGCCATAGGACAATGCCTCGAAAGAGCATCTGAGGCCTTTTTCATCCTGTCCAGATCTCCCAGGTCTACTTATATGTCCTCCCAGAGCAATGCCTCGAAAGAGCATCTGAGGGCTTTTTCATCCTATCCAAATCTCCCAGGTCTACTTATATGCTCATTTGCACAACCTATCCATGGCCACAGAGTATCAACCTGATACTCACTATACATCATCCTGATGTACACATGATCATCCTGATCATCAACACTACAACATCCCGATGCATGTCATCTGGAGCAACATCCTAAAGCTCGTCATCCATGATCATCCTGATCATACAATGCATCCACCTGATGCATACACAGTATATACCTGATACATATCATAATACATGATCTACCTAATCATACAATGTATCCACCTAATACATCTATAGATACATACACATGATCCAACTGATCATATCCAGCATCCAACATGATGCGTACATACATATACATATAAATGATCCAACTTATCATATCCAACATCCAACATGATGCATATATACACATACATAGCAGTAACTGGAGCATTGTCCTGATGCTCATCATCCGGTGCTTATATCCACAGCCATGGAAGGATCCTCCTCTCACCATGCTCAAAATGGCTCCTGCAAATGTGTCCATCACGTCTTCCTCGAAGTGTTATCAATCTGAAGAACACCAAGCCTCTCTTTGAAGTACTCGAACTTCACTCTGGCTAGTGGCTTCGTCAACACATCAGCAACCTGCTCATCCGTCGCAACATACAGGAGCTTCACTACTCCTCTCTGCACCATATCCCTGATATAGTGATATTTGATCTCAATGTGTTTCGACCTGTCATGGAACATCGGGCTCTCAGACAGCTTCACACAACTCTAGTTGTCACAAAAGATACCAGTAGCCTCCAACGGGAGATCAAATAACTCAGATAGTAGCTTCCAGAGCCATATTGCCTCACAACTAGATGAACAAGTTGCAAAATACTCTGCTTCGGCTGTACGCAGGATTGCATCCTGCTAAACCAAGAGATCACACCTGATCCCATACTAAAGCAGCACCCAGAAGTGCTCTTCCTATCTGCAGCACTGCCTGCCCAATCTGAATCAACATAACCCTGTAGGTTAAACTTTTGATTTGTATCATACTTGAGCCCATAATCAACCGTACCCTTCAGGTACCTCAGAATATGCTTTACAACAACCAGGTGAACACCTCTCGGATCCATCAGGAACTAGCTGAATGTGTTCACCACAAAGCAAATATCTGGTCTTGTATTCGTCAGGTACATCAAGGACCCAATCATCTAACGATACATTGTGACATCAACCGGATCAAATGAAGCATCACACAAAAGCTTCAGGTTCGATGCCATAGGTGTGGCTCATCATCCCGAACCTCTTTAGGATCTCTACTACAAACTTCCCTTGTCCAAGGAAGATTCCATCTGCACTCTGCCACACCTCCATGCCTAGAAAGTAGTGCATCATCCCCAAGTTCTTCATCTCGAACTCGGAAACAAGCTTCCCCTGCGTGTCAGCAATCAATATATCCTCACCTATAACAAACAGGTTATCCACATACAAAAGTAGTATCACTGGATTGCCTTCCTCAACCTTGTAGTAAAGGTTGGAATCCGCTTTACTCTTGGTAAAGCCCAAACTGGATAGAAAGCCATCTATCCTGCCATACCAAGTCCTGGCTACCTGTTTCAAACCATACAAGGATTTCTTCAGTTTGCACACATGTGACTCTCGGTCATGTGTCTCAAACCCGAGTGACTGCTCCACATACACTTCCTCTTCGACTACACCATTCAAGAAAGTTGTCTTGACATCCATCTAGTGTATCTTCCATTTCATCACTGCAGCCAGAGCAAGTACTAATCCGATGGAAGTGTTCCTGGCTATAGGTGTAGAAGTCTCTTCATACTCAATCCCTCTTTCTGGGAGAAGCCAAGAGCTACAAACCTCACTTTGTATTTCTCCATGCTACCATCTGCAGCATGCTTGATCTTATAGATCCATTTGGAAGTCACAGCAGACTTCCCTTCAGGTCTTGGGACTACATCCCAAACATCATTATTCATGATCGATTGGTACTCCTCGATCATGGCATTCTTCCCAAATGCTGGGAACTTCAATATATTCAGTATCTTTAATAGATAACTTTGTTTCTAAAACAAATGTTGTAGTCCTTCTTTTGTAGTCCTTCTTTTGTAGTCCCTCGGCTTATGTTCAGTCATCTGAAATTTCTAGTGTTCCAAAGTATGATATGAATTCCACCCAACCCATCTCTACTAGAAGATCCAAAAAGTTGCATGGGTTGAGAGAAAAACAGTCCAGGTACACACTAAGGCTTTTCCAATTGTTGGAGGATAGCGATGATTTCTCCCTTCTAGTGAATTTCCAAAGTAAATATCAAAATTCTTACAACTGTGCTTTATATGGCGCTTTTCCATCCTCTCTACCTATGCCTAATGTTGGGACCAAATTATCCTTTTGTGGTAATCATTTTATGATTAGCAAGTCTAATATAGATGCTTCAAATCTTGGGTTATTTACCCTTTCACATGTAATTGTTTCTGCCAAAAATTCAGTAGCACTTATGCCATTTTGCGGTCTTATCTATTGTCGGTCTAATTACTTGAATATTGTTAAATACAAACACAAAATTTCCATTTATAGTATGTGTATGAATGGTTATGTTTCTGGAAACTTTAACAGGAAGAACCTATTGTATATAGATGGTCGTCCACGCACTCATGGGAACATTGCAATTTCATAAATAGTTCTAGGTGCTCTTTATTTTCTCCAAATTTTTCATTCAAGGAACACTTCAATGACCAGGAGTTATTTAGGAAAAGGAAAGCATCCGTATTTGTTGTTGTACATGCAATACATAGTTTGTCTCCTTGTGATGAGTTGTTAATAAACTACAATTTTCATAGACCACCAACCGCTCATCAAAGACACCTTGCATTGGGATTACCTTTAGACGTTCCCTTGGGGCGTAATACAAAAAACATTGATTAATTGTATTTGTTAATTTTCAATGGATTCATATTAATGTATTGCTCAGTTTGAAATTATGTTTTATAAATTGTTTTTTTTTGTAAGCTACCCACGGAGTTTTGAACCGGTGACCTAACACAAGGAGTGCCTTAACAATCCACTCATTCACCGTCTATTCTATGCCCCACGGGCTATGTTTTATAAATTTATAAATTAATTTATAAACTCAATTTGAAAATGTGTTGCACAATTTTAAATTTTCATATTTAATGTGGAATTGATGTTAATTTATCACTTAATCTAAACATCTACTTTATAAATTGTTTGCATCTTAACATTTTCTACTGGAAGTGATTCTCTTGCTTCTGTAATAATTATTTTCAATAATGCGAGATCAAACCAATTGCATTGTGCTTACTAACATCATTGATGTAATGTTCAATATTTTTTAAATTGGTATTCTGATGATGAGCAACCTGCCTACCATCTTCCGTTGCACTCCAGTACAATGTCAAATCGAGAGAAAGATGAAAAAAGAAAACAACTTGGAGAGGAAGCATACCAAACATGGTTGAATCAACCACCTATTAAATTTCCACTGCGTTCATTCTCACCAATCAAGAATTCCTATAGTGATAGTAGTTCTTCACATGTTGGAAATGGAGGCAATGAAGTAAAGGTTGGTATGGACGAGTTATTATGACAAAGGAGTGCCATGGATGCAATGTTGTTCCATACATTCCACGACAATGAGCTAGGGGATGATTATCATATTACTGAAGCCTTCTTCGAAAGCCTTAAATCGGATTGTACCACACCTCTATTTGGATGTGATCGGTCAAAGTCTACATAGTCAAGGAAAACAATGTTACTATAAAACTTGAAAGGACAGTATAGCATGTTAGACGCATGTTTCTCGACAATGTTGAGGTAACTGACTATCAACTATATTATATTTTGATGAATCTTGTGACACAATCATCATTCAAAATGGTCGATTTTATGAACGTTAAATGACATTGTACATTTGTATTTCCCACTAACTGTAAGTTATTCAAAGATAAGGTACTTTTAAATGATAATGTCTTTCCCTGCAGCTATGCAGAGGAAAAACAAATGTTGAAAATGTTGGATGTAGAGTACATATCTTATCATGCATTCCCCAGTGATTGTATTGTCGGGGTCTATGTTTTAACTACTCGTACATTAATGAGCTACATCTGATATTTTTTTCCACTTTGACTTTTTATCTAGAATGCTTGAGAAACTAAATCCAAATGACTGCTATAGAAATCTACTCCAAATCAATACTAGTACTTAATACAATGTATGATATAAGATAAAACAAAAAGGAATGATTTATATAGAATATCTTATATCAATGCAAAGTGTTTATTTACATCAGTTTTAGTGTCATTTACATGAGGCATGTGCCCTATGCAGAAGCATGTAGATCCTAGTCTGTGAACAACGTCTTTGACATTTTTTTGGATGACTCGATTTTTTGGACCAACCATTTTTTTGTGGATAATAGTTGTAGAACAAGATGTTGATCTATCCGCGGTAGAGGGTATCGATTCTTTACTGAAATTTTGTTGAGTGCCCGGTAGTCGATGCACATGCGCCAAGACCCGTCTTTCTTTGGAATGAGGACGACTGGAATTTCACAAGGAGAGGAGCTAGGTCGGATATGACCTTTGTCGATCAAATCTTGGATTTATCTGCGAATCTCTTCATTTTCAAGAATGGATCTTCTGTAAACAAATGTGTTAGGAAAAGAAGAACCAAGAATGGAGTGTTTTACCTAGCAATGTCGAGGTACTCCATCCGGCTCTTGTAATAAACTCCAGTTCTCATCGAGAACGTTGTCGATCAACTACTTCTGTCATGAGTTGCACTGGTCAGTGAGTCAACTCGTCGCTGTAGTATTCCTAGAATGTTGAGGTTTGATCATGATTAATGCAAAATTTTGAGCATGATTGATGAGCTTCTTCGTATGTTTAGAAGATATCATTGAGACCGTTGGTGTAGGGTGTCACTTTGGTATGCCATATCATCAATTTCAGATTCTGACAGTCACCTTCTGAGGCTGTGACTGGTAACTTCCATGATGATCCCACAAGTAAGGTTTCCCAAACAAGGTGTCAGCTACAAAGAGTGGTGACATGTCGCAGAGTACTTCATCTTCAAAATGTTTTATGAAGTAGGTGAGTTTGCATTGTCAGGTGATCTGTAGTTCCTGTCCATCCTTCATCCAACTAATGTTGTAAGACTGAAGATGCGGAGTGGTGACAAGACCTAGTTTCTTCACGAGATCTTCAGAAATGAAGTTCTTCTAGCTACTGTTATCGACAATCATATGTAATGGATTTCTATGATCCCATATCCATGGATGGAACAGGCGCTCTCATTCCTCCTTGTCGACAATAGGCGAGGCTGCTAGATTTGTCGAGGTCAATGTCAAAAGGGCCGTTACGTCTGGATCCAATTCTTCCACCATCTTGTCGAATGCGTCGGATGTCGACACTTTTTCCAAAAATTTATTTCGAGCTTTGCATTCAGACATATCATGCCAAGATGATTGGTGGTAATCACACCATTTCCCAGTAGGCGGTTGTTTGCTACGTTCCCTTTTCTAAAAAACTCTTTTTTCATGATCTGGCTTTGGCGGGGTCGGCTGAGAAGATTTCGACTTGTCGAAGTCGGCTGGTTCCTTCGTGTCGGGTGTTCGTCCTGATATCGGCTTTGTCGCGAAGAGTGATTTTCCTTTCTGCTTGGTTTCAAGTTTGCTGGCATAGTGGAATGCATCTGCAAGCATATTGACATTCAAAAATTCCATCTCCTACTGAATGTACTGGGAAAACCCAGTAATGTAATTCAGAACAAGTAATTTCTCTTCTTCTTGGACGCCAAGTCTAGCCATGAGTCGATACACCTCATCGGTGTAACTCTGTAATGATTGGTATTTTCATTGCCTTAGCTGCTGCCACTTCTTATAATGTTGTTCAAGGTATTTGGGTGGGTAAAATTCCTTTCGGACGTATTCAAAAACTTTATCCCATGTGTTGATGGGGACTCCTCTTTTCTCCATCTTTGTCGAGAGGTTCTCCCACTAGCAGTGCACATATGTTGACGTCTTTAAGGATGCAATGGTGATCTTTTCAGCTTCTGAGAGTTGATTCACAGATTAATAGGATTCCAATTGTTGTGCACAATTGTCGACAGATTCCATGTCAATATTTCCTTCTAGATTTGGTATGTCCAAATTCATTTGCACTTTGAAGGGGTTGATTTATTCAGAGTTAGTTCTCATCGAAAATCCTCTGGATGTCGAAGAAAATCGCATGATAATTTCGTTGAACTGGGTGAACATTTCAGTCCGTTGTCGAGCCAGTGCTTGCTCAATAATTCTTGTTGTCTTGTCGGTTGCATATCTATCGTCTGTTTCTCCTGCCATCTATGGAGGTAGTGTCTGATTGGATTGCTGAGATTGTGAGCGTGTTTGAACAGGCATAAGTCAGGTAACTTCGTTAGAAGTGTCTGCATAAAAATTAAGCACGAACAAAGTTGAATGATCTGATACCAATGATCTACATGTTCCCAGGTGCACGAGGGGGACAACAGTTCGACTAGATGAGTCAGCTCTGTTATGGCGGAAGCTTAAGAAATAGAGTAAGCAAAGCAGGAATACACTACAACGATAAGCACAAATACACACAGACAATATGCAGGAATGCGAACTGATCTTCTCTATTACTTTTCGATTAAACGATAAGATCCGTATATGTTAAAATATTATACATGTTTATATAGAATGTTGAGACGCTTGGGTGCCTTCTCGTTTTGTTCAGTTACAAGAGAAGTTAGAATGGTTTCGGAAGTAAAACCGTTACAGTCGACAAGAAGACAAAGAGACACGTGGTACAACAGTCGCAAGTAGCAGGTCAACGCTGCATGTTGACGTCGCAAAATTGTGAGGTCACTAAACTTGTTGAATTTGTTGATTTTTTCTAAGTCGTTTCAAATTCGGAACTTGTTGAAGTTGTGTCGAAGTCGATGACTTGTCGTAGCTGATGTTAGCATCCGACAATAATGCCAACTGCTGATTAGATCAAGTACAAGGCCATACTTGTTGTAAAGGGGTTTGCACAGAAGAAAGGTATAGATTTTGATGAAATATTTTCTCTTGTTGTTAAAATGACTTCAATTAGGACTATTTTAAGCCTAGTGGCAGTAGAATATTTGCATCTTGAACAGTTTAGATGTAAAAACAACCTTTCTCCATGGGGATTTGGAGGAAGATATTTATATGTAGTAGCCGCAAGGGTATGAGGTCAAAGGGAAGGAGAATTTAGTATGCAGGTTGAAGAAGATCTTGTATGGCTTGAAGCAAGCTCCAAGGAAGTGGTATTTGAAATTTGACAGGTTTACGACAGAATATAGTTATAGTAGATGTCATTCTGACCACTGTGTTTATTTCAAGAGGCTAGATAATGGAAGATATATTATCTTGTTATTGAATGTGGATGACATGCTTGTTGTAGGGTCTAACATGGAGGATATAAATGTGCTCAAGAAGAAGTTATCTAAGTCATTTGCGATGAAGGATTTGGGTGTTGCAAAACAAATCCTTGGTATGAGAATAACAAGAGATAGGAAAAATCACAAATTGACATTGTCTCAGGGTGAGTACATAGAAAAGGTGTTGGATAGGTTTAGAGTTCAGAATGCAAAACCAGTTAGTACACCTTTGTCCATCCATTTCAAACTAAGTAAGGATATGTGTCCCAAGACACAAAAAGAGATAGATTACATGTCAGGGTTCCATATTCATCATCATTTGGAAGATTGATGTATGCCATGGTGTGCACAAGACCAGATATTGCACATGCAGTGGGAGTTGTGACCAAGTATATGAACAATCCAGGTAAATAACATTGGAAGGTGGTACAATGGATTCTCAGGTATTTGAGAGGTACTACCACTCATGAATTATGTTTTGGAGGTTCAGACATTGTTCTACAGGGATATGTTGATGCAGATATGGAAAGTGATAAAGATAGCAGAAGGATCACCACAAGGTATGTTTTTACTATAGGTGGAACATCAATAAGTTGAATTTCAAAGATGCAAAAGGTTGTTTCACTTTCAATAATAGAAGCAGAGTATGTTGTTACTACATAGCCTAGTAAAGAGATGATTTGGTTGCATAGGTTCATGGAGGAATTGGGTAAGAAAAGAACTCAACCTTCCATTCTAAGACTAAACATATACAATTGAACTACCATTTCATACGGTATGTTCTAGAAGATGAACTGTTGAAGCTGGAAAAGATACACACTAGCCAGAATCCTGCAAACATGTTGACAAAGGTAGTAACTAGAGAGAAACTGAGTTTTTTCTCAGTTTCAGTTGGTCTTCTAGCATGAAGGTGAAGATGAGAAATTTTCCAAATCCAAGGTTCAGAGCATAGTCAAGCAAGTGCAACAACGGTGGAGTTGTTGTGATCAGTCTCAAAGTGGGAGATTGTTGGTTGTGGAGCCTAATATTCTTAATTCAGATACGTTGTTGTTTCAGCCGTGTTTGTACCCCGATTTTATATGATATGCAGGAGGACTGTACACTCATCCCATTGAGGGGGTGTGGAGGGGTATCGCCCCCCCATGGGGGTCTAGGGTCCAGCAGGAGTTTGGGAGCTTCGCCCCCGAAAGAAATTTTATGGGTTTTTTTGTTGGCCAATAGTTTATGGGCCCATGGTATTGAGTAGCCCGTAGTATTTTCCCATGGTAATTCTATTTAAAAGGAAGACATTGTAATAAGGTTGTGTAATGTATTGTAGCATGGTAAATATCTCTATGATTGTGTAAGAGAGACTGAGAGAAATTGAAGAAGAAGTTGTAGCAGATGTGCTGCAGGTTGTATCCCTTCATTTGTTGGATGGTATAATAATAAAAGGACTAACAATTTATCCGTGGACGTAGCCTAGATTGGGTGAAGCACATTGTATTTGTGTCTCTCTTTTAATGTGTTTTATGTGATTTATATTTGCATATTATTTATTGGTATTGCTCTGTGATCCTATTTTTCTAACACTAAGGGTACATACAATGCCAAAAAATTGTTATTACTATTTGTTTATCTCTTTTTCCAAAAAGGTTAAAAGGCACTTAAATTTTTGTGTTTACTTTGTATAGTCATTATCCGTTGTTCATGGGTGGGTGTGTGAAGCATGACTTTCCTGATGACCTGTGGCGTGTCATATCTATATTATATGCATTTGTATGGTGGATCACATCAAAGGATATTTGCATCGCTAGAATTCCACGGTGGCGTGTAGAGATTGCTGAGATTGTTTGTATGTTTGAGAAGGAATTGCCATCAAGTTTCATGGACTTGCAGGTTTATCTTCTAATTCACCTAGCCGACGAGGTTGAATTAGTTGAAGTGGTCTCTTATCACTAGATGTTCTTCTTAGAGAGGTTCATGAAAAAGGTGAAGAGATTTTTTCAACAAAGGGAAAAACCCGAGTGGTCTATGGCAAAGTGGTACATAGTATATGAGTCGTTCTATAATTCCAGTGAGTACATCAAGAAAATATACCGCACACCAGGCAAAATGATTTGGGGTGATGAACATGATGAGGACAGAAGGGAAGGGGAGGTACTAGAAACAAATGGAAAAAGGCGCACATGATAAAGAGTAAGTCACTTATCTTTCGATCTTCAATTTTCCACATAGTAACTTATATTCACAAACAACGTAAAAATCTATATTTGATCCCATATGTACTAAATGTGGTTTTGTTTCCGTGAATACAACAACAAATTCAGAAATTGATGCAATCAATAAATTCATTTTTTACAACACGGAGGAAACATAGTTGTGGGTCTCATTGTATGAAGAGAAGAGGAGGAAATGAGACATTGACATAAAAGGATTTAGGCGATTGCACGGTAGAAGCATGCCTTTTCTAGATCATTTAAAAGAAAATATGCCAATGATCTATCCCAACAATTGGGTTGCAGACCAAGTCAGAGAGAAATATGGTGCATCCGGTCGTTACCCTCTTGAAGAGGAGGATGCGCTAAACATTTGGATCGGGTGTAGCAACTCAGTAATAAAATATTTATGTACATCATTTCTAACTTTATAATGAAACTTTGAAATATAACATTTATGTTTAATATAGTAATGGTTGGGTTAATAGACATATGAAATCATCATTTGTTAACTTTTCTTATAGGTTCATTCGTTCCCATCCATGTGGGCTTATGGACATCATTTTCGGACTGAGAATGCTGATAATGGGTGTGTTACACAAGACTATGGAGTGGAAGTCGAGTTTCACCAATCTAGCCGTGCTAGCCACCGAGATCAAAACTTGGTAGGAAGGATGTTGGGTTATGTCAGAAAGATACAAGATATCATTCAAGTGGACTTCTCATCTTTCCAATGTGTTATTTTTAGGTGCAGGTGGTGGGACACATTCGACATGAATAATGTAAAGGAATATCATGATAGTGGGTTGATATGTATCACTCTAAAAAGATGTGGGATGAAATTAAGGAACCTTATGTTTTCCCAAAACACTGCAAAAGTGTTCTTTCACCTAGATGTGTTCGATATAGATTGGTGGTTCATATTAAGACACGACCCTAGATCTAAACATGTTTCTAAGAACAACAATTCTATCATGCCAACCGAGGAAGATAATGAGGGTGATGTCAACTGAGAGTGATATGTACATGTTTTATTTTGTCATTTACATATTGAGATATCATTTTGTTACTGTTATCTTTGATTGTCTAATTATATTGTTTATTTTTCATTTTATGATGGCGGAAATGGAAAGTTGATTACTGGATGCAATGTTTAAACAATTTCATTTGGTTAAGAACCAATTATATGGTGCGAAATATGGTTTATGTCTATGAAGTAATTTATGATTATATAGAATGATTATATGCCATTGTCCAAATTACTCATAATCTGTTTTCTGTATACATATATATACACCATGAAAAACAACTTACATGATTCAATTTTATTTTTTTGGACGTAAAGGCTAACATATTTATTAATTCTTGACTTGAAGATGGTATGGAATTTCTATATTGATATTTCAGTGCTTGCATTTTATGATGTTTTTCTTATAAATAATTTTAAGAATTATAATTTCATTATTAATTTATGTCATGTTTGTTAGAATGTAATGTTTTTTTTCATTATATGATTTGATTAAATTGAATTTTCGTTGTAATGTAATGTTTTTCGATGTTTTTATTGTATTTATAATGTTAACTCCAACATAGAAAATGACACATTTGTAACCTTGATGGAGATTGAAAATTCAACAATTTGTTTAGTACTGTTGAGCTCTAAAATGATTTAATTTGTGGCCTTGATAACAATGAAATTTACAACAAAATTTAAGGTGCTCTCTAATATCTCCATCAATATTTGAATGTTTGTATTTCATGATGTTTTTGTTATAAATAATGCTAAGAATTATAAGTGCATTAATTTATGAAATTTCTGTTAGAATGTAATGGTTTTTTATTATATGATTCGGTTAGATTGAATTTTTGTTATAATGTAATGTTTTTTTTTATTTTTTATTGTATTTATAATGTTAAATCCAACATAGAAAATGACACGTGTGCAACCTCGATGGAGAATGAAAATACAACATTTTTCTTACTAGTTTTGAGCTCTACAATGACTTCATTTATGGCCTTGATAACAATGAAATGTACAACAAATTTTAAGGTGACCTCTAATTTCTCCATCAATATTTGAATGCTTGTATTTCTTGTTCTTTTGTTATAAAAAATGCTAAGAATTATAATTGCATTAATTTATGACATTTCTGTTAGAATGTAATGTTTTATTATTGTATGATTCGATTAAATTGAAATTTTGTTATAATGTAATGTTTTTGGGTCTTTTATTGTATTTATAATGTTAACTCCAACATAGAAAATGACACATTTGAAACCTTGGTGGGGATTGTAAATCCAACAATTTTTTTACTAGTGTACTTGACCTCTGCAATGAATTAATATATGGCCTTGATAACAATGAAATTTATAACAACAAAATCTAATGTGCTCTCTAATTTCTACATGATCAATATTTGAATGTTTGTATTTCATGATGTTTTCGTCATAAATAATGCTAAGCATTATAATTGCAAATGAAGAATAAGAGATAAAAAAGGCTTGAAGATCATCAAATCAACTTAATGATTAATAATAATAATATATTTGGAGAATGCAAGTTGTAGCTTTACATTAGTTGAGAGAAAAAAAGGTATTCTTTTAATTAACTATTTGTTTTTCTTCCTATTAAAGATTTGATATTTGTCATTGTAAATTGAGCTATTGTCAACAAATTCAAAATCTTGAATGATACATTGATAGTTCATATAATTTAGATTTTTTATTCTGATGTTCATAAACATGATACTATGACAAATTATAAAACAAACATAAATCATATAGATAGTTGTCACAACTTCATCCATTATCAATACAAAATTCATAAACATATTTAATTCAATGATATTTTTGCAATTATATTATGTAAACATAAACATATCATCATTAATATCATTGTCACAATATAACAAACATAAAAATAAACATCATCATACCATCATTAACATAAAACTAATAAAAATAAACATGAATGTACCATCATAAACATTACATACTGCATATTCATCTAACATAAACATCATCTAACACACATATGATCTAACAATAACATGTAACAAAACACAAGTTCCAATTTCTAACATAATGAACATCATCAAACCTGACCTAACATACACAAGTACATTACCATCAACATATAAATAAACATCAACATCAATGTATGCAAAATGGAAAACACAAACATCTAATGAACATCATCGAACCTCACCTAACATACACAGTATGACCATCAACATATAAATAAACATCAACATCTGCAAAATGGAAAATGACGTGTCTGTGTGTGTGTGTGTGTGTATAAGCAATAGCATCAAAATGATGATAAATGTCAGATATGCATGTCTAGTCCACCCCCAAAACCATATCATAATCACTATATGTCGACCCACCAGATGTATTTCCACCTATAGCAGTAGAGCTAGAGGCATGATCAGTACCTCTTCTAGGAAATAATCTATCATGTAGATTAATAGGAAAGACATGATCTCTAGTAATCTAGATCATCCCACCTGATCTGAGCATCTTGTCCACAGTTGAGGGGACCAGTGGATGAGGATCATGGGAAGCTGATGGATCAATAGAGGTTGGTCGGTTGGATAGGTATAACATATCAGATCTTGGATCCATCGAAGGAGGGGGAGGTGGAGGAGATGATGAAGGATTTGATGGATTAATAGAGGCTGGTCGGTCAGATAGGTATAAAATATCAAATGCTGGATCCGTCGAAGTAGGGGGAGGTGGAGGATATGATGAAGGAGGTGATGGAGTTGGAGGACATGGTGGATGAGGGGGTGGATGATATGTCAAAGGTGGAGGAGTAGGAGGTGGATGCCGAGGAGGAGGTGCCGTGGATGTGGAGGCTCCCCCACCAGTTGAAGCAACTGATGGAGAAGGAGGTGGGCTACGATGCTGAGAATATCCACCCTCATTAGACGATGAAATACCATGAGGGATGGAATCCAAAAGAATGCAAGCACAAAAAATGTGCTACATAAAGCTCCTCATATCAAGAGGAATCATCCTCCATAGCACAACATATTGTTCCTACCTCTGAATCTACTTGACAAGAATAGGACGAACCCCTCAACTCGCTAATAATCTAGCCATCCTATCTGCAATATCATGTCTAAACATCTTCTCATGCCTCCATCGAAGACTAGGTCTGGATATATGAGGCACCTTCGGTTGATGCTACGTTTGTATGTCCTCATCCTCATCAGCCTGTGGCAGAGGATGCCCCACATCACCATCAAATGTGCCAATATCTGTCAAATATATGGTACACAATAATAATTAGACAATTTCATTAAACATTAATTTAATATAACAATTTAAAACATATTTCATTTGCATTAAGTATAACGAGAATAAAATGAAAATAGATTAAATTAAACATAATGCTAAATTTACCTCTATGATCAGGTGGCTCGTCCTAGGTAAAGAATATCTTGGTACACCCTCTCCAATCCAACCCCGCATATGTATATGCAACCATATCTAATCGAGGTTGGTCCTCTCCGCCTAACATGTCAATCACATTGGCAGTGATCCTTAAAGGAAAATATAGCTACCCCCTCTTGAACATCATCAACCCCCACATGTGCATACACACATCTGTTATCAATCTAGGAAGGCGTCGGTCAAAATATGGCCTATTCACCGGAAATATCTCAAAAAATAGACAAAAAAAACTCTGAACCAAAGGGGAAGTTCCCCCTCCCGCCAATACACGCATGACATTGACTAAGAACATAACAAAACTGTCATAAAAAATAGAAGACCACTTAATGCATCTAGGTTCCTACACTAAAGAATCAACATAATATAATAAAGGTCATCTAATTCGATTCCCATCAATGGTGTAATGGGCAATATTCGTCACCAAAAAAGAGAGGCACCTCACATCCTCTCTACCAAAAGCAACAATGGAAAGCTGCCCACCGCTGACCTAAAACTGAGAAGGCTTGAGGATGTTGTGATCAGCATATATCTAAGCATATATCGATTGAGTCACTACTTCAGCTCCATTTGGAACCTTAAGGAACTGAGGAAGGTCCTCACCTCTCCTAGAGAGCCTAGTGATAAAGCAAATTTCCTCCTCAGTGGGTTGGAACCACTCATCAAGACCAACTCGAAAGGCCCTCCTAAAATGATCCCAGTGTGCAATCGACTGGGTCAACAACATACTATTTCCCTTGAGTGATGTCGCCTCCTCATATAACTTGAGGAGGATGACAACTCTCAAGATGTGTCTGGTCTGAGGCATAATGGGAGGAGGGTATAAATCTCTCTCCCTTTCCCTGGCCTCTCACTCTCTACGGAAGTTGTATTGATCTACGTGTGCCTCGCAGCGATCATGTCTCTGTTTCGCATATAATGTAAAGCAGTCTCATAAGCATACATATAAAAGAATTATAACCAAAATCAAATATTAAAATTATTTCCAAAAAATAAAACGATGCGCCATAAATATTAGCAACGCACTGCTATACTGGAGGCACCGACCAGTGGTGCGCTACAATATCTATGTCCCACCGCTAGTTATATATCAAAATTTTTAAAAAACAAATTGGACGATGCACCTAAATCTTATTAGCACACTGTTATTCAAACACACCGAATTTAAAAAAACAATAATTTATTTGAAATATATTCACAGTGCACCTTTTCCACGTCAGCGCACCGTGCACTGGTGCCTTGGCGTGAAATAGGAGCACCGTTAGTTGTGTGTTCACGGGTTTATAAGTGGTGTGCTTATATATTGGACTCACTAACAAGCGGCGTGCTACAATATATATGCCGCATCGTTGGTTATATATCAAAAAAACATATATTTGAATTGAACGGTGCGCCTAAATCTTATTAGCGTACTATTATTCAAACGCACCAAATTTAAAAAATAATAAATCATTTGAAATACATTTATGGTGCACCTATGCCACGTCAGCACACCGTACACCAGTTCCTTAACATGACATAAGAGCACCGTTATTTACGTGTTCACGGGTTTATCAAAGGTGTCACCAGTGCACCTATGTCACGTAATTGCACCTATGATGGTGCGATGACATGACATACATGCACCATATAAATGATTATGGTTTTTATTGTACCAATACTGGTGCGCTAGAGAATAACAAGCATTGGAATTCTAGTGCCCTTTCTTGTACTAAACACACAGATCTCTATGATAATTAAGTGTTTTATGAGGTGTATCAATGGTAGGCTTACACCACGTCATTACATCGATATTCGGTGCGCATGAGTGGCATAAGAGCACCATTTAAACATTTATTTTTTTTATAAATGGTGTGGTTACCGGTGCGTGTATTACACTTAAGGGCATCGGAGTGTCGATGCTCTTAAATGTGTACTACATTGGTGACCATTTGTGGGTTTTAATTTTTTTCATGCAAAGCGGTGCATTCAACTCGTTCGGCTCACAACGCTGTCGGTGCACCCTGTAAAATTTTATAGGGTGCACCGTACAGCAATGTGAGCCGAACGTCTCAAATGCACCGCGCAAATTTTTTATTTTTTTTTTGAAAGAGATGCATTTAGGGTTGAATTTTAAAAACTAAACCACTAAAAAATTATTTTGTGAACTAGCAAACATTTTAGTTGTTGAACAGCATGTTGGGGAGGCATATTGGCGGTGTATGGTAAATTTGAATTTTATCCAAAACTATTTGGAAAAATGAAAATGAACTTAACCGCCAATAGAGGGAAAGGATGCGTCCACATGGACCATAGATGTCAGGGCATCCAGGTGTGTGAAGGGAAGCAAAGGTGAAGAGGGGCTCATACGCATTGAAGTGGGGTAAAAATGAGTTTTTGCCCATGGTAATTTTTTTATTAAACCCTGCAGCGGTGCGATCCACAGTCGAGAGCACTAGAATGATCCGATGTTAAAATAAAATAATTTTTTTTAATAAAATAACAAAACATTTTTTTAATAAAATGCTTTCTGGTGAATTTTTTTTATTGACCTGCACCTGTACGTAAATAGAATTTAGTGCCTAGAGAATCATTTTAAAATATTCTGTCGATTATAAAATTATATATATATTTTTTTATTTTTGATCAATCAAATGGGGGTGTGTTATGCTCTTTTGAACGCACCGGTACGGTTAACTAAGGACACGTCATTGTTAGACTTTTGAGATATTTTTTTAAGAAAATAGATTACTATGTTTCATAAAATAATGTTCGGTGCGTTAGGTGTTGATACAATGCACCGGGGCAGTTATCATTAATGAATGCACTGTATTAATTTTTTACTTAATATTTTATTTTTTAAATAAAAGAGTATGTGGTGCGATGGTTTCTACTAAACGCACCAGTGTGGGTGTATGTAATGTAACACACCGCTATTGTTATTTGGAAATTATTTTGTTTTGATAAATATGTTTTATGGTCACAGTGCAACAAATTAGGATGCACCGGTGAACGCTCCAGTGCGCTTAGGTTAAGAACGCACTAGTGCGATGATGTTGAAAGCGCACCAAAATAAAAACTTCCGCTAAAACCTCCGACCACTCGCCTCGGCTTCTAACCTTAACTAGAAACAGATATTTGGCTTCTTTTGGGAGGAGCATATGCTATAACCTCCGTTAAAGGGCCTTTTCATTGTAATAAAGGAAAATCCCCTCCATGATTGGAACTCTCTTTCTTTAGCAAGAACATGCCATCTTCATCCACGGTGCATGAGAAATGATATAATCGGTGACATAGTGCATATAAAATGTGGTGTACCCTTTCGATATCTCCAAATAATTGTACATGAAGACTACTTGTGGAACTTATGTCTTCAAACAATCCCTATCATGGAAATCTTCAACATTCATTACATCCCAAAGTTGCTCTCACCAAAAAATGTAACATAGCATCATCAAACACTTGCCATAAGTACCAATTAGTTAAAAGGGCTTGTTTGTAAGCAATTCATTGAAAGAATAAACAATTGCTCCAAATATTTCATGCATGGGTTTCTTTCTCACACGGTCTAATTTTGGGGATCGAGAACATATAAGTGAAAACATGTGAGAAGAGAGAAATTTAGTTTCTTGCAGTAAGAACCAAAGTTGTATTTTTCATTTGATCAAAAGAAACAATATAGAGGTAATCCTAGTGGAGGGGAAGCATAGAGACTAGAAAGAAAAAGGTGGAAGCATAGAGACAAGTGGGTAAATAAAACACGGAAGAATTTAACTTTCATTTTAACCAAAAAAAAAGTTTAATATCACATCATTTTACCAATGACTATAATATTTCTATCTAGGATGAGGTCCCAAAATCCGGTTGCGATTTCAATTCAAAATGGAGAAAATTGATAAGCCACATCATTTACAGTGGATTTTCGGCACAAAGAACAAGGTTGAACTTTGCCTCACAAAATGCCAAAAATGAGGCAGATTAACTCACATTACAATACACCTATCCTTCCAGCCTTGTTTGGCCACAAACATGACATGGGAAAATCTTAACTATGAAGGTTGAAGTTGGTGATGCAAATTAATTCCAACACTTCCCCTTAATTTATAGCACTAACCTTGATAGGATTTACAAAAGTTAGAGTATTACAAATGCCCAAATTCTATCTTTGAAACTCAAAAGACTCTTTCACTAATGGTTTGGTAAATACATGAGTTAACTAGTCTGCAGATCTATAAAACTCTAAAAAAATTTCATGGTTGCTTACAATTCTCTAATGAAATGAAATTTAGTATCTATATGCTTACTTTGTTTATGCAAAACATGATTCTTCAATATAGCGATGGTTGATTTGTTGTCATAGGAAATATGAGCCAGTTCTTCTTGCTCGTGCAAGGGATTTGATCAAACATGATGCATGCAAACAGTTTGACATGCCACTAACTTTACTACAACATACTCTACTTCAACTAAAGAAATCATTACTACTAGTTGCTTCTTGGTGCCCATACAACTACATCTGAACCCAAATAAATTACATAACCAAATGTACTCTTCTCGTCATCCATGCTTCCTGCAAAATCACTAAGAGCATCATGTTACTTGCAGAAATTAAATCTAGGTGGGGAGAGTAGCAATCATTCCTCCCAACCACTCAAACTACATCCAATGAGTATCAATTTTCTTTATTATTATTTATTTATTCTAGTCTATCATTGCTCAATTTTTAAATTCTTATAACTTTTTATTTTCTATTTAGAGGTGGCATCTTGATCTTTACATTTTGGAGTGGCTAGTGGACATGGATTTGATTTAAAAGCACATGTTTATTACTTAATTAAATACATTAAATTGAAGATAAATTCAACACTAGTTAATATTAATGTTTATAAGAGTTTCTTAATATTTGAAAATCCTACATGTGTTAATATTAAAAAGATAATTATTAAAATAATAAGTATTACATTAAATGTTTTTAGAAAGCAATCATTTTAGATAATTATATATCGTATTTCGTGTTTCTATAATCTATCTATGCTTATCACTTGCTTTCAAGGAAATTCACGAAAATCCAAATCACTTATTGAATAATAAGTGAACCTCACTTTCATATGTCTTATATATCTGATTTTGGACAAGAGTCCAATGTTGGGTGTGAAATAGGGTCATCCATCATATATGCAATCACATTGTTTTGGTATATTATTTTAAGGTAAATCCTAACAAAAAGCAGCCTTAGCCAATAAGATAATTGAGGTCTTCTTAGAATTTTTGAGTCGAGTGAGTATTTGCTTAGCTTGATAAGATCCACTATTGAAAAATGAACTAATTTTTTCGCTATAACACTATAACACTAGTGTATCCATTCTCACTATATACCATCTTGCAATCAAGGGCCTAACTACCAATTTAGGTCCCTTGTCCCATTTGTTCACAATTATTTCTTCCAAAGATGGAGGATATTGGTTTATTTTCTCTACTTTCTTCAATATAGATATTAGATTGATTTATAAGTTTGACAATTAGTTCTTTTTTTGGTATCGGAAGGAAATTGAATCAATTCCCTTAAACACCTTATGCAAATCAAGATTTGTTTTTCTAAAAATATTTTAGTTGTAGCTTACAAAAACACCTCAATAGAAATCTTGAGCAACCCCAAAGGCTTGAATATACTAAGTTGGGGTTAAAAGAATGGTCATTAGGAAGAATAAACATAGATCTATCCTCCAAAGAGCCCATTGTCAAAGTAAACAAAGGTAAAATGAATTTAACACATCGCGTGCAAAAATTCACTTGAACTTGTTAAGGGTTTCCTTATTCGCTCAATCTCTTGTGATTTATTATTAATATACATTGTTGGGATTTTTGTTTTAATTCTTTTACCATGACTTATCTTTCAAAAGTATGTGTTCCATATTATGTTTTCAGTTGAAGCTAGGCTTGAGTTCGAAGCTCGAAACTTATGGGCATGTGCAAGCTAATGAGGGTCACTTTTGGTGGGTTAGATGTAATAGAAAACTGAAAAATAAGGCATCCCTCAACTTACTTCGTTTTTTTGAGATACTTACACAAGATATCTTGCATTGAGTAAAAAAGATGAAATGTAATTGAGTCATGTTTCTGAATATATAAGTTTTAAGTATTGAAAATTTACATAACTATGTCAAATTTCATATTTTCTAACAGACACTTTTATTTTTTTGGCAAATGATAAGGTATATGTTTTTGTGGGTGCAGCCTTGAGTGCCTAAATGATGGTTTCTATTGACACAGGGTCTTTATACAAGGGTTCACTCTGTCGTCAACAATACCAACAACCCCTTATTCACCGGCCTGGAAAGGAGTTATCCTTCCCAACAACACCTGCAAAGGAGGTGAGGTCTCACCCGAGGCAGATAAGGGTGCTGCAGGAACCAAGCTTCCACAGTTGCGAAGAAAATATGCAAACCAAAGATTACAATATTTACTACAGTCTATTTAACCAAACATTTGTATATTTATCTCATAGCATATTCGTGTTAACAAACAACATGTATCATCACAAATCAACAAAAAGCATTTAAATAACCCATTGTCGCATAACAACAGAATTCATAACCGAACATCTTCATTCATTAACATCTGTGGAACAAACCTCGCAGGGAATAGTCAAAACATGATACCGCAGTTACAACCAAACTCAAAAGATCACATTAATATCCTAAACTCCGATGCCCTTAGGCTTACAATATACTTCTATTTGTATGTTTCTATCCTATTACAAAATGGCCCATTTTGGCCGACTTAGCAATTAAATATTTTAAACTATTCTTGCGCTTCCTTAGTCTTCACTGTAATTCCTTCTTTCGCGGGATTTGGCTTTCATGCCTGTCGGCTTCCGCTCTTCCTGTGGATCTATCCCGTGCCAACAGGCCCCCAACACAAACTTGTGGCTCGTCCCAAGCCACCTCAACCAGACTCTGTTGTTTTGCGCCCACCTTGTACTGTGCTCGGTCTCTGAAACAGTTCTTGCTATCTAGAACTCGCTGTTGTGTTTTTCCTATCTCCGTCCATCGGTGACTGGTTTGCTGTCATGTACTTCTTGCACTCATCTTCCAGTCTCTTGGAACCTTGATCATCTACCTCTCTAAATTTTGCTGGTTCGTTCTTCTGTTGTTCTTGTCAGAACCGAAGGTTATTGGCGTCTCTAAGGTGGACAATAGGCCGATTGCTCCAGCACATCTATTTTGCGCCTTGGATTTTCGCCTACCAAGGTCAGGTGGCTGGCCCCCCTATTCTTCTGGTGTTCACTGGACCCGTGAGGCTTCGAACTACCACCATATGCTTAGACATCTCGGGTGAAACCTCGTCATTGTGACACTCGATTGTCCTGGCTTTTTTCTTATCAAGGCGCTCAAGGATGCTCATCGTTCGGGCCCGCAACGCCCCTGGGGTGCTACCACATGAAATGAAGTGAATCATTTCCACAGCCTCCTTGGAATTCCTAACGTAAACAATAACCTCACTAACTGGCGGCATGGATTTCTTTCGTTTGTTAAATGCGTTGGTGCTTGTTTGAACCCTTGGTGCCTGTATTTATGCATTCTCATTATTCAGGGTGTCTGCCCCAAAAATTCCTCTGCGAATCTGCTCGCCTCATGCGCTAATTCGGTCATCATTTCTCCTGTGTGTGATTACCAGGCATCCTACGTGCGTGGTGGGTGACCATACTGTTCCCATCGGTTCTTCATATCATCCGCGTGCAATGTATCGTTCATGGTGCCAGCGACCATGCTGCTGCCGTGTATTCATACGTGCCTGACGCCAGCGCTGCTTCCGGCCATTCAATCATCATTTATGTCCAACAGATTTTTCATCTCTGTCCACTCCGTCTATTGGTTGGTTGGTGTTGATTAGACGGGGTGGTAATACGCCCGCTGTCACAGCGATCCCACTTTTCCTTGTGCGCATCCCTCTTATGCGATACCTCTTCTCTTCTTTTTTTTTTCTTTTTTTTTTACTGTTGTGTCGGATCACAGTGATAGGGCTTTAGCCTATTGTTGTTCACCATGTGAGGAAACAATACCCCATCTAATGTCTGTAGCTGCACTGCACCACCGTTAGTGACAAAATTGATGGTATAGGGTCCTAACCAGTGCATTTGTAATTTACCCGGGTGTTTCACAAACTTGTTGTCATATAGCAACACCATGTCACCTTTCTGAAAGTATCTCTGCTTAATGTGATGGTCATGCCATGATTTCTGACGATCCTTTTCAACCTAGTGGTGGAATCCTATGATGAACCGATCTTCTTCTAAGTGTACTAGTTGCGCTAGTCGCTCTTCCAACCCACTGTCATCGCTCATGTCTGTGGTGATTGCAATACGCAAACTTGGAACGATGTATTCCATCGGCATAACTACTTCTTTACCATAGACCAGTTTGAATGGAGTTTGGCCAGTCAGTTGCTTGCATGTGGTTCGATAGGCCCAGAGGACCGCTGGAATTTTAAGGTCCCAATCGTCTCGATTTGTGTTGCATACCTTTGTGAGTGTGTGTTCCAGGATTTTGTTGAATGCTTCTACTCTCCCGTTTGCTTGAGGGTGGTAGGGAGTACTCTTCTTATGCTGAACCTAAAACTCCTTCGTTAGTGATGCGATTGTCTTGTTCACAAAGTGAGCCCCTTGATCGCTTAGTAAAATTTTTTGGCATCCGAATCGGGTGACTACATTGTCGAAGAGGAATCTGGCATCCGTTGATGCGGTACAATCCTTGACTAGTGTAGCCTCATCCCAACGTGTCAAGTATTCTGTTGCAGTTATGATGTAGCATGATCCAATGCGTTTTCCCGGAGGGTTAATGGGTCCTACAAAATCTACTGCCCATTTGTCGAATGCTTGCAGTGTGACCTGGGGTACTAATGGCATCTCGTCCCGTCTCGATGGTTTCCCTGTGCGTTGACAGATGTCACAGTTTTTGGTATAGTCAGTGGCATCACTATGCATGGTTAGCCACGATAACCCGGCTGTCAGGATATTTTTCGCAGTGGCCCGACCTCCATAATGTCCTCCGGCAATGCCATCATGTGCCTCCGCTAAAATCTATTCATGCTCGTGTGGGAGAACATAGTGGCGTAATATCTCATCAGGGCCCATCTTGTACAACTGTCCTGCAATTAGTTGGAAGTCCGCAGCCTTGACAAGTAACTGTTTCTTCTGACTGGTGGTGAGTTCCTCTGGTGCCTTTCCTGTTGCTAGGAACTGAATAATTGGTTCATAGTAGTCGTCGATCATTTCAACTCTAAATAGCTGAGTGTCTGGTAATCCTTCGTCGATGCTTCGCGGTTCCTCCCCTGATTCAATCCTTGATAGGTGGTCTGGTCCTGCATTCAACCGTCCTGGCTTCACGATGATCTCAAAATCAAATTCCTGAAAGAGCAATAGCCATCGACAAATTCCCCCCCCCAACACAGGCTTGTTCACCAAATACTTCAGCGCTGAATGGTCGGTGAACATTTTGAAGTGGCCCCCTAAAAGATAATGTCGGAACTTCTATAGGGCGTAGACCACCGCTAGTCCTTCTTGCTCATTAGTTGTATAATTATTTTCTGTTGTTGACAGCTTCCTACTTGCGAAAGATATCGGATGGTCAATGTCACCTTCACCTGGTTGGGCCAAGATGACACCGAGTGCAATGGACGACGCATCAACTTAGACATGAAACTCTTTCTTCCAATCTGGGAAGGAAAGGATGGGTGCTTCCACCATCTTTGTATTCAAAACGCCTAAGCTCTTATGGCATTCTCTGTTCCATTCAAATTTCGCATCCTTCTTTAGTAGTTTCTCCATGGGTGCTGTGATTGCGGCGTATCCTTTGATGAACTTGCGGTAATAGCCTATGTGGCCTAACGTCGCTTTGAGTTGCTTAACTATTGTTGGTGGTGGAAGGTCAATAATGATGGAAATCTCTGCGGGATCAACTAACAGGCCTTCCTTGCAAACAATGTGTCCCAGCAATATCCCAAATGGGGCATAAAAGATGCATTTCTTCAAGTTAAGAGATATCTCGTGGTGACGACATCGTTCTAACATTATTCTAAGGTTCATAATGTGGTTCTTGACTAGCCCATAGACTGTCTAATCGTCCATGTATACTGTGAGAAATTTGTGGATATAGTCTTTGAATGCCGCAACTACCAATCGTGAGAATATTGCGGGGGCATTCTTCAAACCGAATGGCATCACTGTATATTGGTAACACCCCCATTCCGTGACAAATGTGGTCTTATGCCTATCCTCCTTCGCAATCCTAATTTGGTGGTAGCCTGAGAACCCATCTGTAAACGAATAAATTTATTGACCGCCAACTCCTTCAAGTACTTCATCTGTGAATGGTGTCGGGAATGGGTCGTGTAAACAGGCATCGTTCAACTTTCATAGGTTGACACAAATTCTTACTTCACCGGTTTTCTTATCTTGGACGACCATCAGACTAATCCATTCCGACTCTTCGACTGGTTCAATGATGTCGGCTTCTATCATTCTCTCAAGTTCAGCCTGTACTCATTCCTTGTGTCGCGGGTTTAAGCGATATGGTCTTTGTTTAACCGGCTTCGCACCAGGTTTGAGGGAATCTTCATTTCGCCGAGGTCCCCGGAGATTCCCTTCATTTCTGAGAATTTCATTGGGAACAAGTCCTAAAACTCATGTAGCAGATCTGTCATATTCACGATAGTTGATTCGTCCCAATAATCTCCAATGCTCGCAAATTTCGGGTTTTCTTTCGACCCGATGTTTACCTTCGTAATCTTCAGCGGCTGGTTGTACTTGTCGGATGGCAGCTTAGGTGCCTTCACGTTGCGACTGCCTTTGGACTCCGGCACATATGTGTCTCTTGGGTAATCGTCATCATCATTCGGTTCTCCTGAGACGTTGTAGCAGTCCATCATCATTTTGGGTGTCATGGTCCATCAGAGTTCTGATAACTGTACTGTTGGTTCCACCTCAAAAATCTTCTTCTTGATTGCCTGAAGTGCATTATGGATGAAGGGGTTTTCGTCTGAGAAGAAGAATGTTTGGATAAAGCCAATTGTTAACTGATTCCAAGAAAGTGTACCGAGTCGCAGCTCTGTCGCGACATACCAACTCCGTGGTACTTCATCCAACGTATGCACGAAGGCATGCACCCACTCCTATTCCAGTCGCACTGCTCATTGGTGTTGACAAGCCTTCACATGTTCGTTTGGGTTACCCTAGCCATCGTATCTTTGTCCATTCCATGCTGCGGTGTCGTCGAAACGTACCTCCAGGAGGCGTCGGCATAGTGGCCAGTTTGAAATCCTTGATTTATGTGCTTCCCACCAGCGCGCAGGAGTAGCCTTCAAGGCTTCCTCCAAGGCCAAGAGTCTTTGTGGTTCCGCTACCTTTCCTTCAAATTCTGTTAAGAAGGTGCTCAAATTTGGTAACCCTTCGTACGTTGGTAATGCACACTCCTCAGTAGCCACCCAGCGCACGGACTGTGTAATCCTTTCACATCTACGAAATGATACTTCGTGAAGTCGGTTTTGCCAATTTTCAGTGCCTCGTCTGAGTCCAAGGATGCTGAGTTAGAGCTGTGCCATTCCAACTCCCCTTCATCAGTTGGATTGATGTAATCTTCAGAAATATTATATAGGTTATCCCATCCTTCTTTATCTTCATCTTTGGTAGGCTCTACGTATCATTGTCCTTCCATAGGGTCTAGTGGTGCGACAACCCTTATTCTCGATCTTCAAATGACATGATCTGCTTCTTGAAATTGATGATTGCCTGATTTTCCATTGCCCAGTCGATTCCCAATAGTGCTGGATACGAACATGTGTTATCTACTATCTTTATAACATCAAAATCGGCATATGTTCGAATTCCTTCGATTTTGACGGGAAGTTGACACACTTGGCCAAGAGGGGTGACCTTGCTCTGGTTTTCCAATCGCAGTTGTACTGGTGACCAGGTCATTTGTGGTTTTCCCATTGTTTCCCATGTTTGTTTTGTCAGAATGTTCACATCTGATCCTAAATCCAAAATAATGGAGTCGACATCGAACGCTCTGATTTGTGTCAACATCCTCATCTCTCTAACTGTCTTCCTTGTCTTATGTATGCGATTAACCCTGGGTTCCTGACATCCGCCCTCCTGTCGACTCAATAGCCTGGATATCTCCTCCAATGATTCCTCATCTTTTTCTAACTCTAAACAACTCCCGATGAATTCTCTTACGGTAGTGGCCTTCCACCACGATTTCATTTGATCGAATGTCGGTGGCATATCATAAATCTCTGCCCTGACATTCCTTGCCATGCTTTTGAGAAGACATCCTTTGCGGCCTCCGCATCGAAGGTGACATGTTTCGTTGGCCGAATGGTATGGTGCGGCTGGTCAGCTCCTGTTGTCGCTTTTCCTTGTGTCACTACTCCCACTGTCGCATATTGCTTTCTAGCTTCTGTCGATATCTTCTGTACTGCTGGTTGGTTCTGGTTTTGATTCTGGTTTTGGTTAGGCGGAGATTGTAGGTTCTTTGTCTGCCATCTGGCGATGAGCTGTGGGAAATCTTCGATGCTATGGTCCACTCCACTGCAGTACGTGCATTGCGGGGTTGGGTTGGGGAAATCCCTTGTGAAATGTCCTTGTTTCCCACAATTGTATCATGTAGGAGGTCCTCAACCCCGTCCAGTGGCCCCTCCCCTTCCAGTGCCACCACCACATCCTCCCCGGAATCCTCCACCAAATCCTCCGTGTGGTGGTTCGTACTGCGCCTGTTGATACTATGGCTATTGATACCGCGGTTGTGGGTATTGTTGATACATCGGCTGCTGGTACTGTGGTGCACCATACTGTAATTTTCCATACTGTCCTTGGTCAAATTGTTGCATCTGCATAAACTGCTGTTGTTGCTAGGCATACTGCGGCTGCTGCAGTCCCAGTTGTTGCTCTTCTCCCTTTACCAGGTATGCATCCATGTTTCATTCTTGCAATAAGTCATGTGCTCTGCAATCCTTTTCGTCATGCCCCACTGATCGACAGAATTTACAATACAGACTCGCGGGTTTCGACACTATCTTCTGTAAGTATATGCAGTCCTCTCGTCGATGCCCCCTAGTCTGGAAGATGGGACACCATGGTAGACCTTCCTGGCGAAGGGGGTTCAGCGCCCCCGAATTCAAATACTATTGAAACACTAAACAATTATCCTTATGATGGCCTTTCATCCTACATCTGGTGCACCATACATCTACGTGGTTACTTTTCCCTTGCTTCATGTCCTCCAATTGGAGAGTCAACGTAGACATTTGTGCTTGAATCTTATCCATTCCAGCCACAATCTCTCTGATCGGTGAAGCCTCTAGTTTCATCGCGATTTCTAATGCTTCGGCTTGATCCGCAACCTTCTGCTGCATCAATGGTCCTCTAATATGTGGTACTAGCCTGGCGATAAACCACTCCTTATGTTGCAGGTCATTTATTGGAAAACTGACTTTCGCTATCAACGTCTTGTATCTCTGATCAAACTCCCATGCTGGCTCATTCGGGTATTGCCTAATCTCTTTGAGCTCAGTAATGTATTGTGCTTCTGACTTAGGTTTTTTAAATTCCTGAATCATCGCTGCTTTGATTTCCGCCAACGTTTTTCCTGGAAACTTAGCATATTTTATGAACCAGTCCAGCGCATGGCCTCGAAAGGTCGTTGCCAACTGCCCCTTTTTGATGTCTTCATTTTGGACCTGCTTCATAGTCCACACTGCTTGGCATAAAAATCGGAACTGTTCAGGATCCTCCGTCCCACTTCCTACAAAACTCGGCATCTTCGTATCGTCTGTCATCGCGGTGTTCCTACTATTGTTACTTACTAATGCGCTACTTTTCCCACTACACGTGGGACAGCTCTATGAATTATTTGTGGTGTTTACTTTAAATTGATAGGTGGCGTGCGGGGTCGAAGGTATGTGGTAGCTTATGATCCGCCCTTCTTCTGGGGTAGCCTGGTCACCGCCTTCCTCTTCGTAATAAGGGAGCTCTGTCCTATGTGGCCTTATTGCGTAGTCTTCCCTTCCAGTCCTCTCGAGGGACTCTTCCTCAGTCCTCCTCCTCTTATCAGGACACCAGAATATCGTTCCACTTCTCAAGGTGCCACAGTCTTCATCAACTTCCCTTAGAAATTCATCATCACTCATGTCCATTTACCCTACATCTTTCCTAGCGGATCTGTAATCATGCGATACCTACAACCCCTCCACACCGATATGTCTACTCATCATAGGTCATTTTCATCATGCCCTTTTTGCACACCAGCATCTTAATCCACAGGTTCAGCGACAGGACGAACCTACCCCTTGGTCCCCTGAAAAATCGTCTCTCTGCGTCGTTGTAAGAACTGTTGGTGTCTACCACAAACTCAGTGATGTACCTCTCTAGGATACTATCGATCCAGAAATCAACATCCCTTGATACTGTATTGTCAACTTTCTTCAGCTATCGAATTAGTTCTGGAGTCCACTGATCTGATCCAATACTCTGGTTGATATGTCCTTTGAATGTCAACTGCGCGAGCCACTCCTATAGTATTATTGGAAATTCGGCGAAAAATATCTCATGGATATCCGAGTATATGTGCTTTTGTAACAAACTTTCTAATGTCTCTACTAGGTTCCTCCTTTCTTCTTCTGCAAACTCTTCTACTTTCTGACTAAACCACTCTTGGATCTCTGGCTTCGTCGGATGCCACAGCATATCCTCTTCTTTCTTCTCAAGGTCCCAGCAACGGAACCATTTGTTGACACATAGTATTTCGACAAGGGTTCACTTTGTCGTCACCAATACCAACAACCCCTTATTCACCGGCCCGGAAAGGAGTTATCCTTCCTAGCAACACCTGCAAAGCAGGTGAGGTATCACCCAAGGCGAAGAAGATATGCAAACCAGAGATTACAATATTTACTACAGTCTATTTAACCAAACATTCGCATATTTATCTCAGAGCATATTCAACAGCATATTCGTGTTAACAAACAACATGTATCATCACAAATCTTTAGAAAGCATTTAAATAACCCATTGTCGCATAACAACAGAATTCATAACCGAACATCTTCATTCATTAACATCTGTAGAAAAAACCTCATAGGGAACAGTCAAAACATGATACCACAATTACAACCAAACTCAAAAGATCGCATTAATCTCCTAAACTCCGATGCCCTTAGGCTTACAATATACTTCTATTTGTATGTTTCTATCCTATTACAAAATGGCCCATTTTGGCCGACTTAGCAATTAAATATTCTAAACTATTATTGTGTTTCCTTAGTCTTCGCGGTAATTCCTTCTTTCGCAGGATTTGGCTTTCGTGCCTGTCGGCTTCCACTCTTCATGAAGATCTATCCCGTGCCAACAGTTTCGGGCTACAAAAATTGGTAGACATGTATAGAACCCATAGCATTAGTGCAACACTATTTTTCCAAAATTAAATTTTAATTTTTTATTTATTTTTAATTATGTAAATGATGAAACCTCGAAAACGGTATGTCAAATGTGGGTGCAGCATTTGAAGGTCTTAATGCAGTTATTTCAACTTGGATTTTTTATAGAATATATAGGTCGATGTATGCTAGTGCAGCATACAATTTTTTTTTAAAATGGTTGTGAAATGAAATGGTTACGGAATAAACACTAACAACATGTTTTTTGACTTAAGGAGTGATGACACAAGAAAATTAGGAAACAAATAGAAAAAATTAATATTTTTTTTAGAAAATTACATATTTGGAATCTGCATAAAAATGGCTATATATGCCTAAAATTCCGTCAATAATGGTCATGTATGTCAGGCTGTAGAGAGCATTGAAAAACAAGCATATTGAGAAAAATGGTGGAAATGCCTAATTAGTTATGCTTCAGTAAATTCCATAGCACAGGTTTGGGAAGTCCAAACCAACCACATAGGACTGTGGATGACATGCACGTGCATGAGGAGGGGGTTATTAGGTGCTCAGGAATGTGCACGCGTTCTATTTAAAATTCAAATATTTTGGTTGGTGTAGTTGGTGTTAGAAGAAATGCTCGCGCTCACATGTTTTTGTATATACAAAACGCTCGAACATTATTATTCGCATAACGCGCGCGCGTTATGAACTTCACAAATTATGTTTTTAAGTGTTGAATGGAGATAAAGGGGGTGAGAGAGAGAAGAGAGATACGAGAGGGGGGGCAAGGTACATAAATTTAAGGAGTTGGGGAGAGTAATGATAAGGGAGGAAAATTAAAGGCCTAAACCCATAAGTCCTAAGTCTCATACCCCTTAAATACCTACACCCCTAAGAAACTAATCCCTTAACACATAATACCTTACCCCACTATTAATTGATCCTAAATCCATTAACCTATAAAGGTATTACTCCTTAAATCCCTAGTCCCTTAATTATCCCTTTATCTCCCCTCGATGTTGTCATTATCCTCTAATTCCCCAAGCCTTGAACACTATAACACTTAGACCTCAATTCATAACCTCTTAAAACCTAACCCCCTAATCCTAGAGTCCTTAATCGCTTTACCCCTAAATCCCAAACTGTAAACCCCTTAACTCCTTGAATTGTTTACCTGTAATCATTTAACCATTAGCCCTCTAAGCTCTAGTTTACCCTATACAAGTAAAATAATTATTTACCTCTACACTACGTTTGCATGTGCAACCTACCTTATGCTAGCGTGCCCTGCATTTTCTTGTGTGCTCTACATTTTCATGTGTGCTCTTCGTTTGCATGAGAGCTCTATGTTTGATTGATCTCTCTCCCTCTAGATTGATCGCTCCTCTCTCAGCTTTGGCATTCTTGCTTGGGCTTGTGCATTAGTCTCTTTAAGCTCTAATTTACCCCTTATAAGCCGTTAAGCCTTTAACCCCTTCACCATTAATTCCTAACATCATAAACCCTAACACGCTAACCCTAGAGCACTAAATCAATTAACCCCTAAACCCCCTAGCCATTTTAACTCTAATCCCACAACCCCTAACCCCTAATACCTAGTCCACCCCTAACCCCTAAACAGTCTAACCCATATTACTTAAAAAGTCCAAATCCATAAATCCCTAAGCCCTTAAGCCTAGAAACAATTAAACCTTTTTAACTTCTTGGGCCTTAACACCTAACCCATTAAACCCTACCCCCCTAACCATTGAGCCCTAAATTCCTTAACCCCTAATTCCCATTACCCATTAAACCCCCTACCCCCCTACCTGCTTAACTTCCTAACCCAAAAATATTTAAACATGTTAACAACTTTATGCCCTTACCTCTAAACTCTTAACCCATAACACCTAGAAGTCCTAATTAACCCCCTAACCCTAAAACCCCTAACCAATAATCCCTAAATACCAAACCCATAAACCCTTATAAAATCATAATCCCTCATCTCCTAGAGGCCATTAAGCCCTTAACTCCCAAGTCTTTAATCATTTAAACCCTTTACACTTAACCCTTAACCAACTCAACCCTAGCATCCTAACCCTAGAGCCTTAAAACCCTTAGCCTGTAAATATGCTAACCCTTGAAGGCCTCACCTCTTAAATTACCACCAATACCCTAACCCTTATGTCCTTAACCATTAATCCCCTAAGCCCTTAATTCTTACAAACCCTTAACAGTTAAACCCTTCACCCTTAAGGCTTAACCTATTGAACCCTAACCCCCTAACTTCGTGCCATCAATCCCTTAACCCCTAAAGCCCCTAATCCCTAAAGCCCTTTATCTCTAAGCACTTAACACCCAACACCTAAGCCCTATTTTATCCACAAACACTTAAGCCCTTAATTTCTAACCTATAAAACCCTAACCCCCTAAACCCGGATCCCTTAAACGAGCCATAGAATGATGACCTAACCTCTAAATCTTTAAATCTATTAACTAATTTATCCCTTTACCTCTAAACGCTTAACCCCTAAGTCCTATTTAACCCCCATAACCCTAAAACCCCTAATCCATAATCCCTAAATCCCAAAACCCATAAATCCGTAGAAACCAATCCCTCATCTCCTAAAATCCATTAAGCCCTTAAACTCCAAACATTTAATACTTAAACCCCCTAACACTTAACCTTTAACTGACTCAACGCTAACATCCTAAACTTAGAGGCCTGAATCCCTTAACCCCTAAGCCCCTTGACCCCAAACCCTTCACCCTTAACACTTAAACTCTTGAACATTAACACCCTAACATTGGTCCCCTCAATCCCTTAACCCCTAAACCCCTTTATCTATAAGCACTTAACATCGAACACCTTTAGAAGCCCTAGTTTATCCTCAAGCACTTAATCCCTTAATGTCTAAACTCTAAAACCCTAACCCCCTAAACATGGAGCACTAGATCCCTTAACCCCAAAGCCCCTTGACCCCAAACCCCTTAACCCCTTAGTCCCTAACAGCAAATCCCTATTTAACCTCCTAACCCATAGAACATGAATCCCAAAACCTTTCAAGATAAGTAGGGATCTAGATAAATAAAGGAAATTTATTTTCTTGGGAAGAAACTATTAAATAAGGTTTTGATGAAAATGCAAATTGTGTAGATTACCATAATGCTAGCGCATTTCTTGATGAAGAAACACTCGTGCGTTATTTGATAAAGAAATGCTCGCATGTTTTTGGCCACTAGACGTTATTTAGTCGTGCACAAACATATTAATTGCCTAGGAATTTTTTAACATTGAAGAAACGTGCGTGCATTATAGTTTTAAGAAATTCTAGCGCGTTTTGTATATCCATGACGCTAGCGCATTTTTTCTCTGCTAAAATTCAGTAGAATACTCTGCCTATTTCATACCCGAATTTTTCGTTTTGTCTCCCCGACAGAGCTGCAATAAAACTTGATACTCTATGTTCACAATCAACAATCAGTACAATTGAGGAATCTTGATACTCTATGTTCACAATCAACAAGCTTGAAGAGGATTCTACAGTTAGCATTGGGAATTGAGGATTCTACATTCACAATTAGCAAGCTTCAAGAGGATTCTACATTCACAATTAACAAGCTTCAAGAGGATTCTACATTCACAATTTCAAGCAAGCTTGAGGAATCTATATGAACACAATTGAAGAAGAATCTACATTCACTACTGAGCAAGCTTGAAGAACCTATATTCACAAATGAAGAATTTTCTATATTCACAAGTGAGGTAGAAGTTACTTTCACATTTGAGCAAGCTTAAGGAATCTATATTCACAATTGATGAAGTACCTATATTCACAATTGAGCAAGCTTGAATAACCTATATTCACAATTGAGAAAGAATTTGGATATTTTAATAGTTGAGCACACCTCTAGAATCTATTTTCTTAGTATTGCTAATTGTGGTCATGGGAATTCATGCAATCGAACAAGGAAATCGGAAAGGAAACAGAAGCCTCAAGAAACCATGGAAGAAGTTAGAGAAAAGAAAAGATTGGACATGTGGAATCGAAGGCATTCCATGGAAACTCATCCAATTCCAACCGTAGATGTTGCCACAGTCATTCCTACCCATCCGCGACAAGAAAAAAGGAAAAAATTCACTAGAGGGGCCCTTAATTTCAACAACATTTGATGAACAAGCACCCCATGGCACTAGTCAAGAAGTAAAACGTAGGTGCTCATTGAGGGATTTTTCAATTCCCACATCAAGTCAACCTCAGACTATGGTAGCGAATGACTTGTTGGGTTGTGGTTATACAAGCGACGAAGTTAGGGAGGAATTGAATGAAGGATTTACAATGAAAGAAGCAAATGTTATGGAGACCGTCCAAGAGAACATCCAATTTCCCACATCCAAATACCAACAAGAGAATGAAAGACAAGAGGTTCCTATTGAAACGCCGGAGCGTACTGGTTATGCTATACATGCTCCAGTTCCAACACCCTTACCTCCATTAGAAACTACATGCCGAAGAACTCCGAAACGTATACAGGTTGATGAAAATCTCATTAGTTCACTTGAAGGTAGTTTTTCTAAACGTGTTATTGCTTATCAAACTTGACAAATACTTGATAAATTTTTTTATTCTAAATGTGATGGGGACAAGTGCAAATTATTTTTATCATTGTTAAAATATAGGTCTATGGATGTTGTTAGAAGCATGTTAAGAATAAAGATGACCAAAAAGTTAGAACCAAGTTCTCATATTGTTAAAATTTTAGTAGATACATTTAGTACAATTGGAAATAAATCTCGCTCAAAGGATCGCAATGCGACTCGCTGTGTGTTGTCACAATCAATCGTGAACAAAAACATTAGGGCACTTCGTTTTCTTAAACCTATTAGTTTTTTAGCATAAATTCAATAGATCTAGGATCTTAACTGAAAGAACAACATGTACAGCATATCAAGCATAAGAGACAAGAGACAAGAGACACAAAACATTTCACCAGGGAAAACCAAGAAGGTGAAAAACCCCGCAACTTCCTCAGAGATAGAATAAGCATCAATACAAGGATCACCATGATCAAACCCAAGAGATAGATATCTTCAGCAGCATGGTCCTCCTCCACTTGTGCGCACCCTTCTCTTCTCTCACTAATGCGAAGTGAGTGAATGAGACAATGTGTAAAATGAGAGAGTCACACTCTCTATTTATACACTAACTTTCACTTGACCTTTACTCAACTAGGTCGGCCTCAACTTAACCACTTAACATAATGCTGACTGGGCCGACCCCCCACTAGGGTGGTCTAATAACCCTTTGACCCACATAACTCATACAGGGCCGACCCCATCAAGGTGGTCTAATAACCCATCAAGTATAAGTTACGACACTTACAATATAACTTGTGACACATGCAAGTACACATGACAACACTTCCAATCAGAGGAATAATACATCTCCGTTGGGGATACAATAAATTACAAATACAATATACAAGTGAATATCTTTCGAAGTTACAAATACATCCACACTCCCTCTTAACTAGGAAGGTATTCTCTTGACACTAGTCATCAATACATATAGGCACAAGTCTTCAACTCTGGAGCTGGATCATCATCACTGGATCACGGAGCATCATCGTCACTACTGCTGCTATCTCAATCAATCTCCATTCTACTCGTCATATGAAGTTCTACAAAGCCAGCCCTTTTTCATGCTGGTTGTAGGCCTAGCCTCCATGTAGGTCTTCATCATCTCTGCGAGCAAGCCATCAAGTAGGTACACCTCAGGCTTGATTACACTGCCTCTGCAAAACTTGCAAGATCTCCCAGGACTGATTACACTGCCTCTGCAAAACTTGCAAGAGCATCTCAGGACCATACTGTCACATCATCATCTTCAGATCACCATCATCATCCACGTCCATGGATGTTAACACCTAAAAAGTGCTCACTAGCTCATTCCCTTACTCACATGACCCATTTGTCCACCTTTCCACCATCTGAGCCTCTGAAACCAACAAAATCTCACCAAAAGACCTTAGTACACCCCTTTTTTCCATTAAAAAATATTATTTTTCCAAGAAAATCATAAAAAACCCTCAAAAAGGGTCCAAATTCCCAAAAATATTAAAAAGGGAATTAAAATATTATTTTTATTCAAAAAAGGAAAAAGGAGGGAAAAGTACCTAAACCATGTTGGTCAATACCATTTGGTTTCCACAAAACCACAAATGGTATTTCTCACCACCAAAACCTATAAAAAGGTGGTAGGGGCTCCTCATTTCACATCCTTCCATTATCTCATCCTTATGCTGCTGAAATCTCCCCTGAGCACTTTTAGCCATTGAAGCAACCTTGGAGAAAGAGACCTATTGGAGTTTGGAGCTACTCATCTTGGGAGTTGCTCAACATCAACCTTCACCATTGAAGGTAATATCGCAAGCACTTGCTTGCCCCCCCACTTTTCAATACAAAAAATTATTTATTATGTTTCTTGTTCTTGATTTTGAAATGTTTACATTATTTGCTTAGATTCTTGCTTAGATCCATGAATAGTATTGTTTATTTAGTTTATTGTTTTTATTTCTATTGAAACTGCTGCTACTAGTTAGCAGGTGCCCATAGCACTAAGCCTGGTTGCAAAACCGGGCCAACAGTTTTTGGCGACTCCGCTTTGGTTTGAACTTTAGATCTCTAGTTTTGCCTTTAAATCTTAGTTTTTATGAGTTTTTAACCTTTAGATCCATAGATCTTCCATCTTAGACAGCAGATCCATTGCTGTTCTGAGATTTGGCCCCATAAACAGCCCGAAATTTTCAATTTTCGGGTTCGTTTCTCGGTTTCCGTGCACGGCTTCCGCCTCGCGGCTTTTTGCCAGACAGTCGCGCGGTCCATCGCGACTTTTCTGCGTTTTTCCGCGCGGTCCATCGCGGCCTTTTTCCAGACAGTCGCGCGGTCCATCGCGACTTTTCTGTGTTTTTCCGCGCTGCACATTGCGGCTTCGCGGCCTATTTCCGCGCTGTCCATCGCGACTGTGCGCCCAAAACCCGCGCGGTCCATCGCGACTGTGCGTCCAAAACCCGCGCGGTCCATCGCGACTTTGCGTCCAAAACCCGCGCGGTCCATCGCGAATGTGCGGCCAAAACCCGCGCGGCCCATCGCGGCTGTTCGTCCAAAACCCGCGCGGCTGAATTTTTTCATTCGGCCATCCCGATTTTGAAAAATATTTTTTACTGTACTTTCTGCCCATAGCACTTTTTTTACAGTATTAAATTCTGCATATTTTACAGCTTTGAAAATTTTTTTACTATTTGAAAGTGCATATCTAGAAATCTTTTTAAAAAAATTTCAAGAAAGTGAAAGAAAGACTCATTTTGCATTTTCATCTAGATTCAAATTTTTTCTTGTTTTAGAATCTTGCCCTTAGCAATTTTTCTTGAAACGAAGAAATCCATTTATTTCTTTTAAAAAGGAGTTTATTATTTGCTTTCATAAATCCAATAAATCCTTTATTTTTTGAGTTATTTTTTGAAAAGCATATTAATTCCTTTTAGTGAAAAAAGTCTTAAATATTTGCTTTTTATTTTCGAAAAATCCTTTATTTTTTGAAAATTTTCCTTAAAGCATTTAATTTTTTCAAGTTCAGTTTACAACACCTCACGTGCACTCACACGATCACTTAATTGAACCAAGCCTTAAAACGTACCTTAATTTGAACACACTTTTAACCCCATTTGGGGAACACTAAAAGAATTCTTGTAGCTAGGTAGTATTGGGGGGATAGGTGTTCCAATAACACCCCTCAGTTCATACATCTGAGACATAGAAGTTGTCCAATTAGGGAGCTAAAATCTCTTAGTACTTTTTGGCGCGGTCACAACCGGTTTGTGGGAAGGCCTCTCCCCTAGGAGGGTTGAAGTCGCGAGGATGGTTCCGGAAGCCTGAGTGGGATACCGAAACCCATTCAGTAACCGAAGGGCTACCATTCGCAGTTCTCGGGATATCCCTGTATTGGGATATTGCGATCAAAGGACCAAACGGCAGATTTACCTTTTCTCGACGCGTCATGAACGCAGTATCCTAGTAGCCTGTCTTTTTAGGATTGATTACCCGGTGTCCCTCCCGGTAGGGGGATATCTAGCCGTTGTCTCAACATTCATATTGTCTGACTTGGATTTCATCACCTTGCAGAGGATATCGTCTGTTTGAGTCACAATACTTTTAGATTAGGTGTTTGCATGATCTTTACCACCTTTTGAGTCTAGTTACACCTATTTTTTCTAGGAGCCGCTTGCATGTTGGTATTCTGACCAGTTGTTGCATTCCTCCACTTATTGTAGCACAGCTGCTAGAATAAGTGCATTTTTTGAGGATTGATTTTTTGGCCTGTGAGCCTTCTTTTTTCACTCCCCTTCTTGCACCCTTGGTTGCATTAGGGTTTTGAGTCTTTTACATACATATCACCACCTGATACTTAAAAAAAAAAAATTCATAAAAAACATATTCTCACCATTGAGAATTCTAGACGTTCTCGTCGTCTACAGGGCGAACTCCCAGAGTTTAGTCCACTTGGCTCTCCACGTCACGGACGCAGAGCATTATCCCTTGATTCGACACATCGTCAATCAATTAGACGGTCATCTGATTCTGACATACCCCACTTCACCTTTGATTTGGAGGTAGAATCCGAAAACCCCACCGAGTTACCACCAACCACAAGTATGTCTGGAACACCAGTTGATCCACTATTTACATTAACCATAGGTCAGACATCCGCAGACACTTCTGCGGTAGTGCCATCCACGGCAACAACCACCCCCTTGGGTATGCCCAATATGGGTAACACTCCACATTCAGGAATGCCTAGCACAGGACCACCACCTGTCATGGGCATGCCCAACATGGGAGTCATACCCCCTTCGGTTTCCACAAACCCTGTCCCAGGAATCCCTAGTGCGATTCCTAACCCAAATGTAACTCCTGTTGCACTTGGGAATGCTATCCCAGGAATCCCTAGTGCGATTCCTAACCCAAGTGTAACTCATGTTGCACTTGGCAGTGCTATACCAGGAATCCCTAGTACGATTCCTAACCCAAGTGTAACCCAAGTTGCACTTGGGAGCGCTAACCCATATCAGGCCACACCTTTTGGAGGGCACATACCCTCCATACCTAGCATACCTATAGGCGCTACTGGACCCCTACACCATACCACAATGGCTAGGCAGGTCCCGGTTCCGGTCACCACATCCGCTAGTCTACCATACATGGCAAGTCTCAACCTGCCAGATTTAGCTAGGCTCACAAATGACCCCATCAGACATGATCCTGCTTGGCCCCATATGCCCACTAAGCTTCCCTCTGACATCCCTAAGTTTGAGGGAAAGGCTGGAGAAGACCCCCAAAATCACATCATGTCCTTCCATTTATGGTGTTCCTCCAACTCCATAGTGGATGACTCAATCCGCCTACGGCTTTTACAACGCACCTTCACTGGCTCCGCAGCCAAATGGTATATCGAGCAACCCCATGGGACGCATTCCACATTTACCTCCCTTGCCTCGACCTTCCTACAGTTCTTTCAGCTACCGGTCCGCTATGATGTGGGCGTCGAAATCCTACTGTCTTGCAGACAGGACACGGCCACGCATATCACTGACCATATCCATGATTGGCGTCGGCGCCGAAGCCTATGCAAGATCAAATTAGACGACCGAATCTTTTTAGACTGGTTCCTTAAATCCCTCCTTCCTCTCATTGCGAAGGATGTAGCGTCTGAAAGACCCCAGTCTGAGGAGGAGGCCATCCTTAAGGCCCAACAGTTTGATCTTATCTATGCCCAGTCAGGTTACCTATACACGATCATACCTGACGCCCCACGAGGTGACTCTGCACGCGGTGACACACCGGGGGCATCACATGCCGCTGATGGCATTATTGGCCAAATTACACCGCAAGCAAAACCTTTCAGTATGGTGAGCACCATGCCCGCCCCAGACCTTTCTAGGGCTACATCTAGTTCCGGGGCGACAACTTCTTATGCTCCAACAAACCAGACCCATCACGTTCATGGACCCTCTTGTCCACAACATTGTTATGGCCAGGCGCCATCGGCATATGTACCCCCTACATACTATGCTCAACCTACGGTACAAAACCCCATGCAGTTCCAACAACAGCCCATGCATTACCCACAACCGGTTGCACCGGCTAACCTCACACCTCCACCAGCTCAGGGGTACCAACAACCCCAGCAGGCAACTGGACCACCTCCAGCTCCACCTGCATACTATCCACCGCAACCTGCTCCCGCACCTGCGGCTCCTCAGAATCCCCCTAATGCTCAAGGGCATGTGTACGCACAACAACATCAGCCCCAATACCAAAATAACCAACGCAACCAGGGTGGGAAACCCAACCGCGGAAGAGGACGCAACCGTGGAAACAATCAAAACCGTAACCAAGCTCCACAACCTACCCATCCTCCGCAAGACAATAACGCGGCGCCCGCTCATCAGAATCCTGATCGGCCACCTAAGCAACCCAAAAATGCTAATTTACGAACAAACCATCCTTGTTCCATTTGCGGTGTCTATGGCCACTATACCCACGCTTGCCCACATCTCGAGCGAGCTCGACAACTATGGACAAATGACGCCCATCGTCAAGGGCAGGCGGCTCCTCAGCCACCACCCAACCCCCCACCACCTCCACAACAACCTTTGGTCCTCCAAAACCCTTTTCCAACACAAGGAGTGGTGAACACTCAGCCGTTAGCTCCCCAACAGGGCAACGTGCAACCACAACAAATTACTTACGCAGCTCCTGACCAACCCATGTTTGATTCAGGCACCCACCACTTATTGATGATGTCCACCGCTGACGTCAATATCCAAACCCGTCGGAATCAATACGGACCGACTTCTGAAGCCCCCCCCGCTGAAAAGGATACTAATGCTAATCCCACTGATCAGACATTGCGTATACCTCAGGTTCCACTCGATGGCGCTTCTAAAGCACCTCGCTTCCCCCTTCGCCGAATCAACAACAACCCCAATGCACGGGCTGCGTCCAATTACAACATCGTAGATGACCTAGCTCAATCTCCCGCAGCCATGTCTGCGTTAGAAGTCTTAAAAACCTGTCCTACTCAGCGCAAGACTTTACTTTCCGCCATTGGGGCAATTGACCCAAATGATTCGAAATTGATGACCTTTGATTTAGACCAATCTGAACCACGGCTGCCTTCTACCATAGCAGTCCAAGTTTCCGTTTCTATTCGGAATCTTGTCATCCATCGATGTATCATCGACGAGGGTGCCTCCACATGCGTCATGTCCACTTTTGTTTGGCAGAAGTTGGGATCCCCTGCTCTCCAGCAATCCACCACTGCATTACGGGCCTACGACGGCAGGTCAGCTCAACCTCAAGGTTTATTACCCAAGGTACCCGTCCAATTAGGTGGGAAAACTGTGCTCATCGACATAGAAGTCATTAACGCCCAGCTCGACTATAACCTTTTACTTGGCCGCAGTTACATGTACGCCATGAAAGCAGTCGCCTCCTCCGTCTTCCGCACCATGATGTTCCCCCACGAGGGACGCGTGGTCAAAATTGACCAACTCACCTACTATGATCCCAACGCCCCTGCAGCACTGGAGAACGTTCTTCCCATGATTGAACAACCCGCTTCTAGTGCAGTTACCTCCTTTGTGTCTTCTGTGGCACCCGGACTTTATTCGGATACACCAATGACCTCTACATTCCAGGCCATTCCACCACCGTCACCGGAGACCCAAGTCGCAAACCTCTGTACTCTTTCGCAGAATACGCAAACGTCCGGTGGTCAACCACCATTGATCCCCAGTCACATTGGTGTTACACCCATCCACACCATCCCCTTCCTATTTCCTCCTTCGGGTGTAGTAAGCACCCCGGTTATGGCTACCCTTAGCCTACCCGGGCTAACATTGGGATTACCCGTGTGGTATATTCCGCCTCCCGTTCGACCACCGACACTAGACGTCATCCTCCAACCAGTACAACCTATTGTTACCACAAATCATCCTCCTCCTGGTGTCGCAATCCCTTCGTCGTCAACGACTCCTCCTCCTAACCTCAATATCCCTTCGTCGTCAATGAAACCTCCTCCTGGTCTCACGATTGCTTCGACGTCAAAGGATCCCCCTCTTCTTGCTAAGCCCACTGGGGGCAGAGGTCCACAACCATACACTGCTATACCACCTCCTAAGGCAGCCAAACCCCCACCGGTGTTTCGAGCTCCCCCCAAATGTTCATTATGCGATGAAATTGGCCATCCAACTCATCAATGCCCACATTTACCGGCACTCCAAGAGCATATGACTATGTTGGACGATGACATCGGCATCCCAGTAGTCAGATTATAGCCACCTCTACAGCCTCGCGACAAATCACTGCGCACTAACCATCCTTGTGCTATATGCAGTGTTTACGGCCACTACTCTCACCATTGCCCTGATCTACCTGACTATAGAGCAGCGTTGTACGAGTTAAACAATGCCGACTTAGAGATATCTCCTCCCCTCATCGAGGAGATCCACCCCCCACCATCATCCTCGTCAGAAGAAGTCAATACGATATATATGATTTTAACAACCTTCAAACCAGAACCCCTTGATTTATGGTCTGACTACTTCAATACTGACGAGCAAATTTTGGAGACACTCACTGCACCTGACTACCCTTGGGATGATATGCATCATCGCTCGTACTTCCTCCCGGAAGCATCAACCTCCACCGCATCCAACCAGCTATCGATCAAGTCGAAAGACTTCATACCCACCAAAGTTGATTGGTTAAAGGACCCCATCCCAGCACCGGATGCCTTTGAAGAAGGGAATATGTCAAACATTTCCCCCACTATACAGATAGACATTTCCACAACACCAGGGAAACCTGAGCTCATCTCGCTGGGCGCATCTTGCACTCAAGCAGAAACTCAGGCATACAAAAAGCTCTTTCAAGAGTTCCGTGATGTCTTCGCCTGGTCCTATACCGAGATGCCTGGTCTCGACCCCGCCATTATTGAACACCACATCGATACATGGCCAGAAGTACCCCCTGTGCGTCAGAAACAGCAACCTATTCACCCTGCCAAGCTCCCCGCTGTTAAGGCTGAAGTCGAGAAACTTCGAAAAGCAGGGTTCATCTACCCTATTTCGTACACCACATGGGTGTCGAACCCCGTTCCTGTCAACAAAAAGCAAGGCACCCTTAGAGTATGCATTGATTTCCGCGATCTAAACCACGCTTGTCCAAAAGACAATTTCCCCACGCCATTCATTGACCAACTCACCGCACCTCAACCAAAACCGCCACCGGTTTTACCCCTTTCCATTTAGTTCACGGCGTCGAATCTGTCCTCCCTATTGAGTGCCAGATCCCAGCCTTACATATCGCCGTTGAGCTCCTACCGGATACTTCCCCGATCGAGCAACGTTTACTGCTCCTAGAGCAGGCCGATGAAGATCGGCGCACAGCCATTCAAAACATGGAAGCTGCTAAACAACGATCGAAACTAAGTTACGACAAACGCGTCCACCCAAGAACCTTTTCGGAGGGAGACCTTGTCCTCGCTTACGATCAAGCTCATGATAAAACCGGAAAGGGAAAGTTCGTGTCTATGTGGCAAGGCCCCTACATCATACACACCTGCCTCAGGCAGGGGGCATACATTCTGACCGATTCAGAAGGCAACACCTTACACAACCCACGCAACGGGTTGTACCTTAAACGATTTTACCCATAGAAAATCTGATGGACACCATCGTCCATTTTAGTATAGGCATACATTTTTCGTTCACAAAAAATTTCAAAAACCTAAATATTTGTTTTTCTCTGCATGACCACAGATGGAGCCTCTTCCACTCTGCCATGTCGGTTTCGCTGATGGTGCAAGCCGTTGGTCTCCCAATCTCGCCTCCGCAGCTTGGGTAATATACTCCCCTTCACATGAGTTAATTCACATTGATGGAGTATGTTTAGGTGCCGCCACCAATAATCAAGCTGGATACAATGCCGTGACCGGTCTCCTGGCCGCTGCTCTCCAGATGAGCATACGTCACCTCAACATTTTCGTGGACTCACAGCTCCTAGTTTCCCAGCTCAACAATGATTACCAGGTACGCGATCCGTGTCTTTTCAGAAAATTCCTGCGCACTAAACAAATGGTTAGACAGTTTGAATCCATTACATTCACACATGTCCCAAGACACCTCAATAGTGTAGCAGACAATATG
The DNA here is from genome assembly GCA_027924585.1 of Larix kaempferi. NCBI lineage: Eukaryota > Viridiplantae > Streptophyta > Pinopsida > Pinales > Pinaceae > Larix > Larix kaempferi. The sequence goes on along the minus strand of BSBM01000410.1, from coordinate 1,546,998 downwards.
GCCAACAGTGTCCTCGACTGGCACACCAATCACATCATGTCATATCCATAAACAAAAATGCATCCATGTGCAAAACATGTGCCTCCATGGGCATATACAAAAACCAATATTGCATCCATGTGCATAACATGTGCCTCCACGGGCATATATAAATCAACAAACACACTGCATCCACGTGCATAACATGTGCCTCCACGGGCATATACAAAAGACAAATGTGCATCCACGTGCATACACGACAATATATCTAAAATATATATCCACATATATATACAAATCAAATAGTCAATATGTCATAAGTGCCCTCAGCACTCAATATACAAAAAAATACATCTGTCATACAAAAAATGCTTCCCCATATGCTCATCAGCATTTGGGGGCAGATACTGTATCATCTACTCATCTGGATCCTGAGGATCCTCAGGCTCCTCCTCCGGCTCCTCCTCCGCCGGCCCCGCCGGGTCATGACGACCCCGAACTCGTCGCTCTGCTGGCCCCGCTGGATCGTCCCTCAGACGTATCCTCCCCTGCGCCGGCCCCGCCGGAGCATCTCCTCTACCACCCCCGTGTCTCGCAACGAACACCGCTGCCCTCAACAGAAGTGACTGCCACTCAGGCGGCGCACCAAGACATCCCTGCAAAATGTCCCGATCAAGGTCCCTCCAGCCATCCTCAGGGAGCCCATCTACGATCCGGGCTAAAGTCCGTCGGACACCATCTATAGCGTCGTCGTGAGGGCCAACCCCTCGCCCACGGGCTGCATATCCTCCACCGCGAGGAGGACGTACAGGTACAGGGGGACGAACGACCACCATCGCCCGCCCCTGCCGAGCCACATAGTCAGGTGGTGGTACTGGACCCATATCTGCACAAAGCAAGTAAAACCATCAGATACTATACAACAGATATCAACATGATAAATCAAACTACATATGATATAATATCACCTAAATACACAAAAACATACCGTCTAAGCTCCAGGCCTGTCCTGGGGCACGTGGCATCTCTGGATCACCCCGGTAGTCCATGCCGGCGTAGGGATAGTCCTCGATCACCAGAGGCATCTGCTCCCACTGCTGATAAAAGTCCTCTGTGAAGTAGCCACGGATACCACCGCCAGCACGAGGCATCATCTGCCCCCACCTCATCATACGAGGCTCGCTCGGAAGACCAGCACGAACGGGTACATGTGGCCGCAAGGTCGGCACCCGCTCGAAGAAAAAACAGCATAAAAAAGAGGCGTAACAAAACTCGCCTCCCTCTCTCACGGCCTTGTCCAGATCTCTCCGGACACCGGCCAAGAACATCTGCGCCTAGGCGTAATAAGTACCCCGTAGAACGGAATCCACCATCATCGTCTGCCCCCCAGACATACGATGTGGTGCAGCAGCACCCAAAACCCTCAGAACACAGGCACCAACAGCCCGCATATCCCACTCACGTAGGAACTTCAGACTAATAGAGCTGTTTACCAAAACAGCGTCATCCACACAGAAGGTCTGTAAGAGGTCCTCCATATCCACACCCGGAGGCAACCTCGGAGAAATATCACCCACCTCGCCCAAGCGAGGCAAACCGGTCAAAAAATATACATCAGTGAGAGTAATCTCTAACCTCTCACCACCAATAATAAAGGCACCCTCTGCTGGCACCCACCACTGCACGAGCTTGTTCAGGAGTCTCCTCACTGAACGGATGGGAGGAATCTGAGCGAACTTCAAGAGTCCGCTCATGGCTAGGGTCTGTCTCACCCCTCCATCAGTCTCAATCCTCAGCATCAGCTCGCCACCAATCTCTCTCTCCCGCCACACGGACTGAGCTCTCCGCAACATCCTGCCAAGAAAAAACAGGAAATTTTTAGCCCCAGCATAAAAATTTAAAAAAAAAAAAAAAAATCCCATCGCGGCTTTTACACAAAAAGACGCGATGCCCATCGCGGCTTTTCCACAAAAAGCCGCGATGACCATCGCGGGATCCATGCCAAAACCCGCGATGAACATCGCGAGTTTTGTCCAGACAGTCGCGATGAACATCGCGACTATCCCCCCTGAACACGCGATGAACATCGCGGGTTCCGACTTCACAGTCGCGATGAACATCGCGACTGTGAGCCTAAAACCCGCGCGGTTCATCGCGGGTTCAGACCCGAAACCCGCGCGGTTCATCGCGGGTTCAGACCCGAAACCCGCGCGGTTCCACGTTGGAGAGTCAACGTGGAGTTTCGCGGCCTTCGGGGGCCCACCGCCAAACAAAAAAGACATAATTAACTAGGCTAAGGCGAATAGAGTTACCTGCAACTCGCTAAATCGAAAACCAACGGTGAAATCTCCCGGAAATCGAGAAATAGCTCTGACAGCTCTATCAAACTCGCACGTAACAATGACAAGTCATATTGGGCCCCGCGTCCTATTTATAGAAATTCCACAAATTTCAAACAACCATTGCGGGGTCATACGAAGTCCATTTCTCAAACCGTTGGTACCGTTGGGATCAGCACAACGAGAACTTCATAGAGGTTCCTTCCGTTTCCCGTTTTCACGGGGTCCATTTCTTGACCATTTTTTAGCCTCCCTCGTGGCCTCGGTTTGCGTGCCACATCGGCCATTCTCCGTTTTAGACGTGCCTTATATAGTCGGATTCAGTTTTCCGCGCTCGTGATGATGCTTGAGACCATTTCTCGCTCTCACCTTTAGATTTTTCGGGCATTTTTTCCACGCCCCCTCGTCGCCTCGATTTGCGTGCCACATCGGCCGTTCTCCGTTTTCAATGTCTTATATCGCCGGATTCAGTTTTCCGCGCTCGTGATGATGCTAGAGATCACTTCTCGCTCTCACCTTTATATTTTTCGGGCATTTTTTCCCACGCCCCCTCGCCACCTCGGTTTGCGTGCCACATCGGCCGTCCTCCGTTTTCGACAATCCTTATATCACCGGATCCAGTTTTCCGTACTGATGACGACGCTTGAGACCTTTTCTCGCCCTCATCAATCCATTTTTGTTCGGTATAATTTTATCCCTTTTTCGGGCCGAGCAAACCTCTTACGAAAAAGGCACTTAGGGAGTTTCTGTTAAGCTCTTTTCTGACTCCTAAAACAATGAAAAGATCGCCGAGCAATCTTGCTTCCTTTCATGCTCGCTAAACGTATCTGAAAGGGCGTCTACCTGGTATAAGTTTACCCCTTTTCCGGACCTCGTAGATTAATTACGAAAAAGGTATACTCTAGTCACATCGACTAGAAGAGTTCTCCATCCGCATCATTTTATGCTTTTTCGGGCCTTGGAGACTAAACTTACGAAAAAGAAACACCAATAGAGTCCACTTACCGCTTTCAGACTCTCTAAACACAAAATCAACCATGAGCATGAGCCGCCCTGGGCTCATAAAATCCACAGGACCGTACCATTTTAGAGCACACTTTTATCCCTTCTTGGAGCTCATTAAAACTACGAGGAAGGAATCAATGGTGCCTCTTGGCGCTACAACACATCATGTCTACTCACATAGCAGCTTCCCCATTTTGGTCGCCTTTGTTCAGAATATTCTGCAGTATGTCACCCTGAAACTCCCTCGACAGCTACCATCAGCTTCACCCCCCCGGAGTCAGTAATACCCTTCAGTCCCTAAAAACAAGCTATGATCCCTGCACCTACAAGTCAGTTCCCTACGCTGCCAGGTCAACCATGTCATCATGCTCTGAACAAAGGAAGTTTGAGTCTACCCATTTTTGACCCAGTTATTTCCCATCCCCACAAGTATGTCAGTCCTACCAGCAGTACTACACCACTTCAGTTCTACACCTCGTGCTCCTGTCAAGGAAACATCATTGCCTTGTTAGTTGCTGGTCCCCCTCTGTCGACAACAACCACATTGATTCCAGAGGATAGACCTAGAGGTCCCTGTGTCTTGGACTCATTACCATCTATGATGAGTGCCTACGAATCATTTCGAGAGGAATCCTTACTGCCTCTCCAAATGGTTGTGTCTCACATGCTCGACTTCAACACCTAGATCGCATCGTTGAGACTCGCACAGGGTATTGGTCCGTTCAATTATTAGTCGAAGACCCCGGATACTACCTGACTCCTCCACATTTGAGAGTCTACCTATGGATACAACCAGTTACACTCTTTCTATAGATATCCGGGTTGCGCATGGCGACAGTATTCAGATTTACCCCTGTTTCATACTCCCTTGAGTATACAGTTACATTATTTCTCAGAGATGACTCATAGTCTTTGAGTCCCTACAGATGTTGGACACCTTCAGTTTCAGCAGTTCCACAGTTATTCCAGTGTATCAGTTATTGAGATCAGTCATGATCATGATTACATCCCACAATCATGTCCCCTCTGGACCATTATGATGTACCAGTATATTTATTTACGTATTAGATCCCCCTTCTTGGGACTAATTGTTTTGTATATGTCTTGATACGAGCATGGGAATGCCCACCTCGTCCTTTATCAGAGATTATACCTCATTCATATTGAGGCCATGTAATATTTTTTGTTTTTGCAGCTTCCAAGGGCCGTGGCTCCAGTCTCCAACCGGTCTCTTCTCTCCCATAAACCCCAGAAACAAGGACAAAAGAACTATGATGTCTATCGGCCATACGATGAGCTCCTGCCCTCACACATCAGGGGGCAATCTGTTAACACCTAAAAAGTGCTCACTAGCTCATTCCCTTACTCACATGACCCATTTGTCCACCTTTCCACCATCTGAGCCTCTGAAACCAACAAAAGCTCACCAAAAGACCTTAGTACACCCCTTTTTCCATTAAAAAAGATTATTTTTCCAAGAAAATCATAAAAAACCCTCAAAAAGGGTCCAAATTCCCAAAAATATTAAAAAGGGAATTAAAATATTATTTTTATTCAAAAAAGGAAAAAGGAGGGAAAAGTACCTAAACCATGTTGGTCAATACCATTTGGTTTCCACAAAACCACAAATGGTATTTCTCACCACCAAAACCTATAAAAAGGTGGTAGGGGCTCCTCATTTCACATCCTTCCATTATCTCATCCTTATGCTGCTGAAATCTCCCCTGAGCACTTTTAGCCATTGAAGCAACCTTGGAGAAAGAGACCTATTGGAGTTTGGAGCTACTCATCTTGGGAGTTGCTCAACATCAACCTTCACCATTGAAGGTAATATCGCAAGCACTTGCTTGCCCCCCCACTTTTCAATACAAAAAATTATTTATTATGTTTCTTGTTCTTGATTTTGAAATGTTTACATTATTTGCTTAGATTCTTGCTTAGATCCATGAATAGTATTGTTTATTTATTTTATTGTTTTTATTTCTATTGAAACTGCTGCTACTAGTTAGCAGGTGCCCATAGCACTAAGCCTGGTTGCAAAACCGGGCCAACAATGGAGCACAACCCAAATGTACACACACAGCACTTATATACACCGGCATGGGAGGACCTACCTACCACCATCCGGGAATGGCTCAGCACTTACATCATGACCATGGGAGGACTCTCCTATCACCATGTCACCATGGAAGGAACTACCTGGCACCATGTCGGAAAGGCGCAGCACTTACATCATGACCATGAGAGGACTTACCTACCACCATGTCACCATGGGAGGACCTACCTACCATCATGTCGGAAAGGCACGAAAATTACATCAACGACCGAGAGAGCACTTACCTACCACCATGTCACCATGGGAGGACCTACCTACCATCATGTCAGAATAGCCCGGAAATTACATCAACAACCATGAGAGGACTCTCCTACCACCATGTCACCATGGGAGGAACTACCTACCATCAAGTCGAAAAATCCCAACAGCCCTTACATCTCACCATGTGAGGACCTACCTACCACCATGTGAGAATGGCCCCAACCCTTACATCTGCACCATAGGAGGACCTACCTACCACTATATGAGAATGGCTCATGTGCATCTGTGTCTCCGAACTCATCACTTCCCCTTGGAAGGAATCTCGATCTGAAGTACACCAAGTCTCCCTCTGAAGTATTCAAACTTCACTCTAGCCAGTAGCTTGGTCAACACATCGGCTATCTGCTCGTCCGTCGCAACATACAGGAGCTTCACTGCTCCTCTCTGCACCATATCCCTGATATAGTGGAACTTGATCTCAATGCGCTTCGACTTGTCATGAAACACCAGGTTCTCTGACAATTTCACACAACTCTAGTTGTCGCAATATATACAAGTAGCACTCAACCGGAGATCAAACAAATCAGACAATAGCTTCCTAATCCATACTGCCTCACAACTAGCCGAACAAGCTACGACATACTCTGCTTCGGCTGTACTTAGTGCCACACAGGACTGCTTCTTGCTAAACCAAGAGATGATACCAGATCCCATACTGAAGTAGCACCCCGACGTGATCTTCCGATCAATGGAACTACCTGCCCAATCTGAATCATCACAACCCTCCAGGTTAAACTTTTGATTCGCCTCATACTTGAGACCATAGTCAACTGTACCCTTCAGGTACCTCAGAATATGCTTTGCAACTATCATGTGAACATGTCTCGGATCTGTCAAGTACTGGCTCAAGGTGTTCACCGCAAAGCAGATGTCTAGTCTCGTATTCATCGGGTACATCAAGGACCCAATCATCTGATGATACATTGTAGCATCAATCGGCTCAGATGAAGCATCACACAGAAGCTTCAGGTTTGATGCCATAGGTGTGGCCATGGCCTTGCAGTCCATCATCCCGAACCTCTTCAGGATCTCTACTGCATACTTCCCTTGTCCAAGGAAGATTCCATCTGCACTCTGCCACACCTCCATACCAAGAAAGTAGTGCATCATACCCAAGTCCTTCATCTCGAACTCGGCAACAAGCTTCCTCTTTGTGTCGGCAATCAATCCATCTTCACCTGTCATAAACAGGTCATCCACATACAATAGTAGTATCACTGGATTGCCTTCCTCATCCTTGTAGTAAAGGTTGGAATCTGCTTTACTCTTGGTAAAGCCCAAACTGGATAGGAAGCCATCTATCCTGCCATACCAGGTCCTGGGTGCCTGTTTCAAACCATACAAAGCTTTCTTCAGTTTGCACACATGTGACCCTCGGTCATGTGTCTCAAACCCGAGTGGCTGCTCCACATACACTTCCTCTTCCACTACACCATTCAAGAAATTTGTCTTGACATCCATCTAGTGTACCTTCCATTTCATCACTGCAGCCAAAGAAAGTACTGATCTAATGGAAGTGTATCTGGCCACAGGAGCAAAGGTCTCTTCATAATCAACCCCTTCTTTCTGGGAGAAGCCACAAGCTACAAACCTAGCTTTATATTTCTCTATGCTACCATCTGCAGCATGCTTGATCTTATAGATCCACTTGGAATTCACCACAAACTTCCCGTCTGGTCTTGGGACCACATCCCAAACATCATTCTTCATGATCAACTGGTATTCCTTGATCATAGCATTCTTCCATTACTGCATCCTGGATCTTGGGAACTTCAGATTCTTCAATATCTTCAATAGATAATTTTCTTGAACTTCGTTTGCTGGACAAATGTTGTAGTCCTTCTTTTGTAGGTGATTGTATACGATCCTTCCTACAAGTCAAATTCAATTGCATGATTAGAAACTTCTCATGGTTTTTCAAAAACAAATTCTTACACATAAGAATATATGTCATACAGTCATGCAATTATCTTAGCCATTGCTTCAATACAACATTTATCCATATCCCGTAACTTTCTATATGCCTTTCATCTCTACCAGAACATTGTTAAGAGTGTGCACAACTCTCAGCATGTCAGCAAAGAGGTTTCATTATAGATAAGTATCAATGGAATGTTGTACAGTACCATAGGCCACTTACCCATTACTATGTTAGTAGTATCTTGTTCATTAATGCCTAATGTACATCCTAAATCTAGGAACATAAGTATGTACATGAATGGACAACATCATTTAAGTAATGACAATTCAAATACTTATCTTTGTTTGCTTGTAGGGTGGACTCCCTCTCAATCTATGCTTCCTTGCAGGAACTGCTGGAGTGTGCTCCCTCTTGATCTTTGCTTCATGGATTACCTATCCTTGAACTTATATTCATCCTAGACCACTATGCATTCTTAAGTGTGCACTAGTTTTATGATTGTGTTATCCTCAAGATCCAATACATAATCATACATTCATTAGTGTAATCTCAATACTATCAAATGATTCTAACTAATCTTAAACATGTATGGTCATGATCATTTCAAACAAGCATTAGTATTCAAGGTTTCAGGGAGTACTTCTTTTACTCATGCATATTCTCATTTGACCATAGAACTCTTCTGGTTAGTCATATCATCAATCAAGGTATGAAACATAATATGCATAAACCCTTGAATACCCAAACTTATAACTTCATGAATAATCATTATCAATCATGCCAAGTATACTTATAAAAGAGATCCTACCACAAGGTAGGGTTTTAACTTGATATAGGAAAAACATACCTGGATTATTATGTTAGTTAGTTATGTCTAACATACCCGCATAATGTCTTCTTGTTCTTCTTCAAAGACTTGTGCTAGTAACCTGCATAACTCATAAGCTAACCATTGTAGAAGCAAAATATACATACCTCGCAAGTAGAGCTTCTATAATGGCTATGGATGAATCTTTGTCTTCATGTTACCATGGTCATATGTTCTTGATCTAGAACTTGATCTGTCTTTCTTGATGTACCTTTCATGTTAGCGGACAACATCAACCTCATACAACATCATGGTGCATTAGTACAATCATAAGTGTCATAACCCTAATCAATGAATGTCTACAAGCATTCATACTTTTACTAAGATGATAAGACAAATCTAAGATTAATCAAGATTGTACTAATAATATGATTACAAACATATCATAAACTTAATCATGAACAGATTTCACAAACATACCTGTATTTCTTCAATTCATACCTGTCGGGATTGCTTGTAGACTTCTTTTGTAAGGCCTTAGCCTCATCTCCCTCTGGAACTGGAATCTCTTCACTTATGTAGGTGTCCAATTCATCATCTTCTAGGATTAACCCAATCCACTTTGATTTGTTGAAACTGGATCTGGAGCTAGATTAGGGTTTGTCAGAGAAACCCTAAAAAATTCAAACTTTGAATTTCAAACTTCTGAAAGGATAGAAAGATGCGTCTTGCTGAGTTGATCAAGCTGGTATACTCAGAATTTGAAAACTGTGAAATTTGACCCCTCAAAATTGCCTTTGAAACTTCTGGATTCACTGGACAGGACCTCGAACTAGGGTTTGATAAATCCCACCCTTATTCCCAACCAAAAGGTTCGATCCAAATCTCTAAACTTTGATTTTTCTGAGTAGCTTCCAGCCGTGGTCACAGATTTCAAAAATTCCAACTTTTGTAGAAGCCCTAATTTTCCATCTTTCCGATCAAAATCCTGAACTAGGGTTTGATCAAGCCCAGTCTTCTGCCCAACCAAAAAAATCAATCTTGGTCTCTAAATTTCGATTTTGATGAGGAGAATTCAGCCATGGACTCCGATTCCAAAAATTCCAACTTTCTCCGAAGCCCTAAATTCCCGCAGTAGTCACAAGCCAAGAATGAAGGTGCTCAAAATCCAATTTTGTTTTGACAGAAATATGCACCTTGTTGTTTCTGATGCATCTCTAAAATTACGAATCCAAAGGGTCTAAAAATTCTACCTGTGGTAGCCTGACCTGTCATCTTTCCAACCCCACAGGTCTGACCTTAATTGGATTCTCTGAGAGAGAGTTATGCCAAGTGTCGCAACGTGACCTTTTTATGGGATAAAACAGGAGAGCGAACGTGTATGGCGTGCCACGTGTCACTGGTTCAACTTCGGCCTCTGAAAAACTTACCTGAGAAACTATAGTCCATTCTCTACCTGTCACGTTTTACGAAATTGCATTTGGAGCTTCCTAGTCCAAGTTGTGACCTTTTTTCCTAAGTCACTTGTTTATGACTGAGGCCTAGAAGAGGCAGAAACCCTAACTTGTACTGATCATAAATCACATATTACAACAAATTAGAGGTTGTCCTTTGGAAAAAAGGTATAGGGGGATGTTATCTAAGACCTGTAAAGGTTTCCGAACCTGAACCTTCGCCAAAATGGATTTATAGCAAAAGTTCTACGATGACTGGTTTTTTCTATATCAAGCCCTAGCTTGCAATTTGTCGCAAGTGCAACAAGTCTCATAAATGCCATAGCATGCCTTCCTTCAAGATAGATCTGATACCATGTTAGTTTTTTAGCATAAATTCAATAGATATAGGATCTTAACTGAAAGAACAACATGTATAGCATATCAAGCATAAGAGACAAGAGACAAGAGACACAAAACATTTCACCGGGGAAAACCAAGAAGGTGAAAAACCCTGCAAATTCCTCAGAGATAGAATAAGCATCAATACAAGGATCACCATGATCAAACCCAAGAGATAGATATCTTTAGCAACATTCTCCTCCTCCACTTATGCGCACCTTTCTCTTCTCTCACTAATGCGAAGTGAGTGAATGAGACAATGTGTAAAATGAGAGAGTCACACTCTCTATTTATACACTAACTTTCAATTGACCTTTACTCAACTAGGTCGGCCTCAACTTAACCACTTAACATAATGTTGACTGGGACGACCCCCCACTAGGGTGTCTAATAACCCTTTGACCCACATAACTCATACAGGGCTGACCCCATCAAGGTGGTCTAATAACCCATCAAGTATAAGTTATGACACTTACAATATAACTTGCGACACATGCAAGTACACATGACGACACTTCCAATCGGAGGAATAATACATGTCCGTTGGGGATACAATAAAGTACAAATACAATATACAAGTGAATATCTTTTGAAGTTACAAATACATCAACAAAACCTACCTCCAAAATTATTAATTTGAATGTGAAGGCACTTCGTAGGTTTTGTATTAGAGGAGAACAACTTGAAACCGGCCAAACATATGTTTGGGCCTTCATTGGCAGGTTGCCACGCTCTAATATGAATCTCATTGATGCGATAAAGGTATTAGTGCAATATTTTTGGCATGACAGCACTAGACCGTCTTCCAACCAAAAAGATGTATTAAAATTGAGAAGGGGTTCAAAGGATCGTGAACCACGCATTAAACATTTTCTTGATATGACACAAACAGAATTATATGAGAGATTTAGGAATGAGCATAATGAACTTAACTTGGGCCAAAGATCCTTTGAAAATTGAAAACCATGGTATGTTAAAATAAACACAATCCATAACACATGTTGTCGATACCACATTGAGTATGGTTACTATTATGACACATATACATATATTTTTCGTGTATTGCATAACACTCTTGTGCAGGAATGCTCATGTACATTACCACCGATGTCATATAGAGACTTTATTCATAGCATTTTGTGTAGAGGGCCAAACGATTGCACATTTTATCAAAAAAATTGCGTAGATGGGACATGCCCAGGGTGTGGTGGATTGGCATTATTGGAAAAATGCATACATGTGACCGATGAGCATGAACTTGGGAGGCAGGAGGTGAACTTGCAGTCATTCAAATATATCACGTATGATAGTGATGGAGGGAACGAAAGAAAAAAAATACAGTTGGTCACTTCTCAGGTTGGTAATGAGTTATTGAATACTATTTTTTCTTCAGATTGCAATTTCATATGTAACAAACTATTGATATATGTATTTATTGTTGATCTACCAAGTACGGGTTTGCGACTTCATGGAGGAATTCTTTGAAAAGACACAACAGTATGTAAAGCATGTACATGTGGCTCACTGGCAAGATGATCAGTTTAGAACGTGCATGGATACATTTCCTATTGGGGCTATCTTGTTAGTGGTCGATTTTGCGGAAAACTACACTCTTCAATCGCAAAATGAGATTCAGATTCAATACTATCACTCAAACTAAGTCGACATAATGGTCCACATCACCTATAGACATGGGGCATATAGTACTGAATACAATAGGGTTATATTGAAGGAGTATCACTTCTACATAAGTGATGAAAGGTGTCATGACTTGGATTTTGTACAACACAGCTTTCAAATGTTCTACAATCACTTGAAGGATAACAATATATAGATGGAACAACATTGGATTTGGTCTAACGATTGTGTAGGGAAATTCAAAAATACCCGTGTCTTCCAATGGTTGTGTATGCTCCACAAAAGGCACAAGGTGCCACATATTTGGAACTATTTTGAGATCGGACATGGAAAAGTTGAACATGATGGAGCAGGTGCGTGCATCAAGACTGCATTACGTAGGAAATAAATGAAGTTCACAAATGTATCACTCATCCGAGATGCAAAACCATCGTTGAATGGTGTGCTTCATTCACGGGGGAGGGAGAAAAGAAGGCAAGAAGATCACTCAACCAAGAAAGCACATGTACATAGATATATTAGGGAGGTGGTGGATGTAGATCGATCACAATTATATGAGTGCAATACCATCCAAGGAACTCGTTCATTTCATTCAGTTAGAACGTCGGACAATGCTATACTTGAACTGTGGACAAGGAAACTCTCATGCTTTTGTTCTCCATGCAGTAGTGGTGAATGGGACGAATGTGAATCCACGGATTGGGTTGATAGTTGGGATCGTGTATCACTCCCCATCGGTTGACGGATAGCTACAGAATTATCCCAGTTGCAGGAGGACCAATCAAGTATTTCACCAGACTATGACCACATATCAGATCTCGTACAACCAGGTTCGATTAATATTTTTATATTTTTGATATTTTTTACAACTAGTTGTGTCTAATTAGTTGACTGAAATGTTGGCACTATATTTTCTCCAGGGAACATATACACAGTGGTTTCCCCGAGACGCAATGCATGGCGCACCAACTATTGGCCGGCATGTTTCTTAGAGGGGAAGCAAACCCTAAATGTCCCATTACAGAACTCTAAGGCCAATGATTTTCCGATTGGGTCGATGGTTATAAAAGGAGAATATTTGGACCAGGTTTCCCACTCAGCAAATAGAAAAGGGTATACATATGAAGATTATAGACTTGGTGAGATTGTATACCATTATACAAACTTAGTTATTGGCACAAAGCTCTAGATGCAAACAATGCCAAGGAATAACTCATCAAAATCATGATACTTATTTCCTTACTCTGAGCACAAGAGGTTAAAGGAAACCCTTGGTATTCGAGGTGATCCTAATGGTCTAGTCGAATGACCATAGCTAGGTAATCTAGTATGTGGTTTGCATGTTTTATTGTGTACTATATTATAGGTATGTGGTGTACATGTATGTTATGATTTTGTTTCGTGGTCTAATTTAGTATTGACATTAATATTTTGACTATTGCAGCCAAACATTGATAGCTTGATAGATTAATAAATTGCATAGACTTGGTACAACTTGATAAATTGCACAAGTTTCATCATGGATTTGTTTTCTTTGTTTTTTTCTCCCATCTAAGTAAACCATAATATCTGCATCCCCATGCCCATTTTCATGCTCACTATCACCATCACCATCTCCATGCTCATTATCACTATCCCCTTGGTCATTGTCGCCATCACCATTCCACCATGAACATCACCACCGTGCTCTTCCTACCCATGTTGTCACAATCACCATCCCCTTTTTCACCATAAGATTATCATATATCATCCACACAAATATAACCGTTAGGTACCTAATTTATAAACCTAGAAACCCAAACCACAAACATAGAAACCTAATCTAGCATTAGAAATATAGTCTACCCTAGAAAAACAAATATAACCTTAGCAACCTAATCCATAACAATAGAAACGTAGAAACCATGCCAAAAAACCTAGTCATAATCCTAATATATATGCATGCAAAAAAAACAATAGTAACCTAATCCTAATATATGCATGCCAAAAAAACTTCATATATTCATGTGCATCCACTTGTATCTAAACCATTGTGCTACAAATATGCACAAGAGTCCAAGAAACCATAATTTGTATTCTAAACCCCTTAATGCATCTTTAACAAAGATTGTATTGATTCTAGGTGTGTTTCATGGATATTGAATTTGAGAAGTAGCAGTTAGGGAAAAAAACCTTGTTTTCCTCCCTTAACCTTGGTAGACCTAGAGACCCACTCTTGGTTCACAATTAATGTAGTCATGGTACCCATATCACCATTGCAAGTGATAATTAACATACACATGTGGTTCAAGGGATTGTACATGGGGCTTGATCATAAGAAGCAAGGTTTAGCATGAGAGGCTATTATTTCCATATCCATTATTGTAAAGGGCTCAAGACCCATCCATGCTACTGAATACCTAATACCCATTAAAGAATCCCCAAGAATGAGAATTGTTTTTGGATTCTAGATATTTTTCATGGGGATTTAGCCTAAGGAGTGTCACTTAGGGAATGTGCCCCTTATTTTCCTTACTTACACTTGGTACACCTCGAGACCCATTCTTGGTTCACAAATAACCTAGTCATGGTGACAATAACATCCTTGGAGGTGATTATTAACTTATATAGGTTTAATGTGGTGCTTTGGGGACTCATAGATGGTTCTTTCAAATGAGAAGGAAGTTTTAATACTTGATGCTCTTGTTTCCCTCCCCCAAGTAGAGTTAAGGACTTGAGACTTATCCAAGACGCCCAAGACTTGATCATGGTGTCCATATTCAACTTGAATTCCAAATACTCCTTGGAGAGGTATTGTGTCATTTTGTTTGAGCTCAAGAATGTTAAGTTTGGAATTAAATCCATTTCCCCCCAACCATGTTTATTCCTCAACACTTATTTATAGTGCACAAAACCTACTAATGGCACTTGTATCCCATTTAGATGTTAAATACCCCCCTACAAAGTTCTCATTTTCTAGTTAAAGGAATTTTCCAATGCCCTTAAGCTTTAGAAAATTTAATATGATCATAAATCACTTGCTTCATCACTTGATGATGGAGAAGGCCCCATAATGCATTCATTGTCCTATGTGGAGGTCCAATGACACATTCACGAAGGTTGAGCCTAAGAAGTTATCTTTAGTTCCTAAGGTTGTTGGTTCCCTCCTCTAATCATGGTCAAGGACCTAAATCTATTGTTTCCCTTCCAAGATCATGGCCAAGGCATGAGTACCCATATGTGGAGTAAAAAACATCTTATTGGAACCCATATCCAACTAGGGTTTTTCTCATTAAGAGGCAAAGAATATTTTGCATTAAAATATCAAATTCATAAAAAAATTACATGAGATTTTATGGACAATGCACTCATGTTAGTCTCTCCCAAACACACTTCCCAAAAATTACAACATTCAATTTTGTCGCTTGGTTTGGTTATTATGCCCAAGGATGAATTTTACATCTCTCCTTGAGACACTTGACCTAAATGCAATTGGAGGCACGAAATGAAAATTGTGCATTGAAAGGACATGTCATTAGTTGCAATACATCTATTTCAATAGGGGCATCCTCCCCATTCAATCATAGAGGTCGAACACATTTTATCTAGAGTTTAAACGGGCCTAGAAATCCTAGCCAAACATTGATGGCTTGATAGATTGATAAATTGCATAGACTTGGTACAACTTGATAAATTGCACAAGTTTCGTCATGGATTTGTTTTCTTTATTTTTTTCTCCCATCTAAGTAAACCATAATATATGCATCCTCATGCCCATTTCCATGCTCGCTATCACCATCACCATCTCCATTCTCATTATCACTATCCCCATGGTCGCTGTCACCATCACCATGCCACCATGAACATCACCATCGTGCTCTTCCTACGCATGTTGTCACCATCACCATCCCCTTTTTCACCATAATATTTGCATCCATCATCCACACAAATATAATCATTAGATACCTAATTTAGAAACCTCGAAAACCCAAACCACAAACATAGAAACCTAATCTAGCCTTAGAAATCTAGTCTACCCTAGAAACACAAATATAACCTTATCAACCTAATCCATAACAATAGAAACCTAAACTATGCCAAAAAAACTAGTCCAAGAAACCATAATTTGTATTCTAAACCCCTAGCCTAGAAACCCTATTTTGTAGCCTAACCCCTAATTTGAATTCTAAACCTTGGAAACCCTAGTTTGTAGCCTAGAGACTACTTTGTGTTCAAAATTCTAGAAACCCCATTTTGTAGCCACTAACTATCATTGACCAATCACTAATATCAATTATTCATTGTCATTATTTCCCAAATTGGACCTTCGTCGTACATTAGTGAATCGATATGTGTTTGTTTGTGTGTGGGATTTATTACTTGGTGTTCAATTTGTGTGGAAATACCCCATTTTAGTTGAACTCGTGAAATCTCACCAAGCTTCCTACCATGGTAATGAATCATCAGTGCATGATCTTCCATAACCACTTCATCCATCTCAATGTCTCCATCAAAAAACACTTCATCCATCTTAATTTCATCATCAAAAAACATTTTCATCAGCCAACCTCATTAGTTAACACACTTCCTTCATCTATTTTTTGAAGAATCACAACAACCAACCCATTGAACCCTTCCATAAGCTAGAATTATATGTTTTCATGAAACCCATCTACCCCACTAAAAACTAGAAAAAACCATAATATGGAGTCTATGGGAACCAACTAGGAATGCTTCATACATAAATCCTTGATAATCCTCCCTACTTTGTATTTGCACCATATGTACCCTAAATTATTTTTATTTTTGAATCACAGTTAATCGCTAGTTTAAAAGGAATTAAGAAGGCATCACTTTCTTTTAGGTTCAAAAATAATCTAAAAATAATAATGACATCAATTTTAATATCCCTTTGAACTCAATGGCAACTCGAATGGATGGTAACAATTACCCTTTAAAATTATGAGCATAGTCATCTTTATTATTTTGTTGGATTTTCTCCTGTATAGCCATCTATAGGTGTCCTTAAAAGCCTTTGGGGTGTGAGTTTAAACGGCCATAGAATGGTGGTCTTTGCTCGGATCGACAAACCATCGACTCCGTTGGATTTAGGACATCGGTATAGTGTTAGGGGTTACCCTCTCCTCCGGTCCCATGGCTCAGGTGTCATCTTTTAGGTCCATTTTGGAAACTAGGGTTTTGCTCAGTAAGGGATTGGGCAATTTTTGCACATAGGGGTCAACTTTGCAAAATCATCGATCGAGGACTTATGGATAGCGTTCCCAGCTAGAACCTTCCTAGACACACTTAAAGGACTTCCCGGAATCTGGTTTTGTCGCACGATTGGAATTATATGCCCCTGGTAGGTATCCAACAGGTGTCCCTGAAGGCCTTTGGGATGCGAGTTGGAACAAGCCATATAATGATGACCATGGCTCGTATCGACAAACCGTCAACTTCGTTGGATTCAGGACATCGGTATAGTGCTAGAGGTGCCCCTCTCCTCCGATCCCATGGCCCAAGTGTCATATTTTAGGTCCATTTTGGAAACTAGGGTTTTGCTCAGTAAGGGACTATGCAATTTTTTCACATAGGGGTTAAATTTGCAAAATCATCAACCACGGACTTACAACTAGTGTTCCCACCTAGAAATTTCCTAGACACACTTGAAAGACTTCCCAGAACCCGGTTTTGTTGCACGGTTGGAATTCTATGCGCCCGGTAGGTATCCAACTGTTGTCCCTGAAGGCCTTTGGGATGAGAGTTGGAACGAGCCATAGAATCATGATCGTGGCTCAAATCGAAAAACCATTGACTCCGCTGAATTCAGGACATCGGGATAGTGCTAGGGGTTCCCCTCTCCTCCAGTCCCATGGCTCAATTGTCATCTTTTAGGTCCATTTTGGAAACTAGGGTTTTGCTCAGTAAGGGACTGTGCAATTTTTACACATAGGGGTCAATTTTGAAAAATCATTGACCGGTGACTTATGGATAGCGTTCCAAGCTGGAACCTTCATATACACACTTGCAGGACTTCTTGGAACCCGATTTTGTTGCACGATTGGAATTCTATGCCCCCGGTAGGTATCCAACAGGTGTCCCTGAAGGCCTTTGGGATGCAATTTGGAACGAGCCATAGAATGATGACCATGCCTTGGATCGACAAACTGTCGACTCCGTTGGATTCAGGACATCGAGATAGTGTTAGAGGTGTCCCTCTCCTCCGGTCCCATGAACCAGGTGTCATCTTTTAGGTCTATTTTGGAAACTAGGGTTTTCTTAGTAAGGACTGTACAATTTTTGCACATAGGGGTCAACATTGCAAAATCATCGACCGGGGACTTATGGATAGCGTTCCCAGCTGGAAAATTCATAGACACATTTGCAAGACTTCCTGGAACCCGTTTTTGTTACACAGTTGGAATTCTATGCCCTTGGTAGGTATCCAACGGGTGTCCCTGAAGGCCTTTGGGCTGCATGTTGGAATGAGCCAAAGAATTATGACCGTGGATCGAATCCAAAAACCATCAACTTCCTTAGATTTAGGACATCGGGATAGTTCTAGGAGTGCCCCTATCCTCACGTCCCATAGATCAGGTGTCATCTTTTAGGTTCATTTGGAAACTAGGGTTTTGCTTAGTAAGGGACTGTGCAATTTTTGCACATAGGGGTCAAATTTGAAAAATCATCGACCAAGGACTTATGGCTAGCACTCCCAACCGAAAACTTCCTAGACACACTTGCAGGACTTCCCGGAACACATTTTGTTTGCACGGTTGGAATTCTATGCCCCTGGTAGGTATCCAACAGGTGTCCCTAAAGGCCATTGGGATGCGAGTTCGAACGAGCCATAGAATTATGATCGTGGCTTGTATCGACAAACTGTCTACTCTGTTGTATTCGGGACATTAGGATAGTGTTAGGGGTGCCCCTCTCTTCCGGTTCCATTGCCCAGGTGTCATATTTTAGGTCCATTTTGGAAACTAGGGTTTAACTCAGTAAGGGACTGTACAATTTTTGCACATAGGGATCAACTTTACAAAATCATTGACCGAGGACTTATGGCTAGCGTTCCCAGCTGGAAACTTCCTAGAAACACTTGTAGGACTTCCCATAACCCGATTTTGTTGCACGGCTGGAATTCTATGCCCCTGGTACTTATCCAACAGGTGTCCTTGAAGGCCTTTGGGATGCGAGTTGGAACGATCCATAGAATGATGACCGTAGATCGGATCGGAAAACCGTCAACTCCGTTGGATTCAAGACATCGAGATAATGCTAGGGGTTCCCCTCTTATCCAGTCCCATGTCTCAAGTGTCATATTTTAGGTCCATTTTGGAAAATAGGGTTTTACTCAGTAAGGGACTGTGCAATTTTTGCACATAGGGGTCAACTTTGCAAAATCATCGAATGGGGACTTATGGCTAGAGTTCCCAACTGGAAACTTCCTAAACACACTCGCGGGACTTCCCAGAACCTAGTTTTGTTGCACGATTGGAATTCTATGCCCCCGGAAGGTATCCAACAGGTTGTGAAAATCCTCATAGCAGATCTAAGAGATGATGTATACCTCACAAGAGAATAATTATGATTAACCAGGAAAATAGAAGAAGAGTGGTCAATGCAATATAATGAACAACAGAATAATAATATAGTAGAACTCGGATAGAAGCAAAAATACTTCACACACACTAATTCATTAATCACAAATGGACAAATAAATAATACAATGCATGAGGAATTCGAATGCCTAAGGTGGCAATTCAAATTAGCCTTCATGGAGTGATCAAAAGATCACTGGAGTGTCATCGGAGCACAACTAGAAGTCTTCATCATCATCATTGGAGTCATCAATGCTCAAGTAACTATCAACCATCAGTCAAACTGAGTCTGGTAGGTGTAACTGAGTATAAACCGAAGACAACTGGACTAGTAGGTGAAGAAGGGTGAGTTGCTTCCTAAAATCAAGGAAGAAGGGCGCATTAAGCAACTGGAGGGATAAAACTGATCAGTGAGAAGCTCTCGGGAGCTGGCTAACTGAGGACTAGGTGCTGGACTGATGACTTGAATGCATGCAAACCCTAAAAGTGCATGCATGACTGAAAATGTAAATGATCAAAATACTGGTGGGACTAGGATGGAGTATAGGAATATCGTAACACAGGTGTCCCTGAAGGCCTTTGGGATGCGAGTTGGGAAGGCCTTTGGGATGCGAGTTGGAACGAGCCATAAAATGATGACCGTGGCTCGGATCAAAAACCGTTGTCTCCATTGGATTTAGGACATCGGGATAGTGCTAGGGGTGCCCCTATCCTCTGGTCCCATGGCTCAGGTGTCAACTTTTAGGCCCATTTTGGAAACTAGGGTTTTCCTCAGTAAGGGACTGTGCAATTTTTGCACATAGGGGTCAACTTTGCAAAATTTTGATTTTGATTCTAGAACTATACATTCAAAGAGTGGAAATCAAACCTACCACACTACACCATTGGTAGATTGCTATGTTCTTAGTGTGCCATGTCATTTAACATATCCTTCGTGTTCCACTATATTTGCATTTTGAGTAATTAATGTCATTTTTAAGAATTCAAAGTTACAAATACAAAATGGAGGCGATGTTTCATCAATGATATCCCTCTAATCCTTGCTATATTTGTTAGATCAAAGTCACCATGAAACTTTTCCATCAAGTTATGGGGGAATACTTTCCAAATCACAAATAACCATTACATCATCATTTGTATCAATCAAGTACATTCAATTTTAAATACATTTTCATATGAGGATAATCCATCATTTTTACAAACATAGGACCATGAACATCTTATTTTCCTTCATCAAAACAACATTATCAAGGAAGATCATTAAACTAGTTAGGTATTTCTTTTTCCATGGATTTTGTATGATTACTTTTGCATTACACATTTTTTTATGTACATTCAACATATTTAGAGCCATGCTTCACCACTAAGATATTTTTTGCAATGACTCATGGTTCGAGGCATTTTCAGGACCCTAAATATCGAAAGGATGTACATTTAAACATGAATTAGAATTATGACAAGTGTAAAATGGAAATATGAAAGAGGTCAAGCACAAACCAAGGTCTTACATACTAAAGTTTAGTAAGGATGGGGTTTATATCTTCAATGATTTTATGAGAGTGAATTCATGACCTATTGGTTAGAATATTGGAACAAACTAGGGTATATTTGTTGTATATTTGACCATATGTACATGAAGGCCCAATGAATTTTATTACACTTTATTTCATGCATTCCTTGCCATTGTACTATGATAATTTTCCATTGTTTTTAGCATGCTAGAGTAGGCACACTTCAACCGAACTTCATAGATGCTCATGTATGTATCGTTTGATGAAATATGGTAGCATTGATGAAATGTGTAGCATCTATTAGAATTCCTCTTAGTTTGTGAAAATGCCATAGGCTTACATCGATGATATGCGTAACGTAGCATGTTTTACATGACAGAGGTTATTAAAACATATTTTGACTTATTTTGTTAACTTTTGTTTTTTCCTTGCAACCATAATCCTGATCAACGGGTATGAACCCTTGGAGTTGACAAAAACCACAATTTTAAATTAGATATCAAATTAGCATGCATGTACCGATTTCATTGAACTGTTGAAAGATATTATTAGTTTGTTCCATTAAGATAATGTTTTCATAACACAATGGTGAGATGTTACTTGATCAAGGCAATAAATGTAAGAGAATAAATATTGCTTAAAATATAATTATATAAATTTCAATAGCATAATTTATCAATTTGTGGAAGAGATAAATCATCATAAGAACAATTGGAAACTCAAGAGAAAATATGCAATATATTGTATCATGCATTGATAGCCGAATGTTTGTAATACAAAATATGGAAAAGTAGTCGGCCCTTAAATGGCCTGTCAATGTACATGTATCCCTAAGTACAACAATGTACATGTATGTCAAAATACATATATACAAGACTATGCGACATCAAAAATCAATCTTTCGCTTGTTTTTCCCTGACTTTCCTCTATCAACCATTTGCCTAGGATCGCTCTGCATCTCAGGAGTCTGCAAAAAAAATATCATTATTTTTATCAAATAACTGCACTAATACCCTACCTTTAACAAACTTAAAAAATTAACTTATGGCCAAATTATTTATCACAAACACTCACCAAATCCAGTCTAGGTATAAATGCATGTGGTGTGCTCATGGAAGGGCTCTCTATAATTGTGCTCTACAAATAAAAGATCATATCTCAATTAATTCAACATTGATCAACATGTTTGCATAAATTGAATAAAAAGACTTAGTCATTAATGAACATCTCACCACAAGAGGAGACCCGATCACAACAATGGATTGAGCGGAGGGATCGGGCACTGCTGCTGCTAATGGCTACAATCACCAAATAGGGAAATAGTTAGTCATTCATGAATAAACAATATAGTAGCATGGTTAAATAAAATGCGTTGTAATTGTTGAAATAGTTTCCTCTGTATGACTTGTTGCTATTACAGATGCGGCAATAACTGCAGTATCAATGACCCTTGTTAGGTGAAGGGTAGATGGATCTCCCGTGTGTCTGCTATAGAGGACATCCACACCATTTCTAGGAGTGGAGTCCCTCTTATACACTTGTCCCTTATGCACATTTGGACTATGAGGAGAGGCAATTGTTGATTGTTTCCTAAATATAGAACTTGGTGGCTACAATCACCAATTACTGACGTAGTTAGAAATGTATTGGTCAATGAAATAGCATGTATTAACAAACTGACAATGATGAAATACATACCGATGTACAGTATACTTCAATCAATTCTAAGAAACGTTATGCCACCCGTTTATCCTCTATGGGAATACTAGCACTTGTCTTCCCACCAAGGGGAAGCTCACTAGATGATATCATTTCCCTCTGAGGGGGATCTACAACCTACCATTTAGAAATTTGTAAATATTAGATCGTGTAGCATTAATTAAGTAACATGTGATAACAAACTAACATGTATTAAAATAATGTCATGTTGAAATAGTTACCTCGGTGTGAGCTATTGTCGATGAAGGTATGACAACATTTTGCACACCAGATGGTTCTGGTGCATGAGCCTCTGGACTATCCTGGGGATCATCAGTGGAAAATTATTGCCCCTCGTCCTCTTCTTGTAGAAACTACAATTTTAAAATCATTAAAAATATTAGCAATCTATATATGTGTATAGTAAGGAAAAATAATTTACAAACGACACTGAATTGTTAACCATTTACTTACATGTGTAAAATACCCAGTAAAGCTATCATCTGTGTGGACAGGACCAAATCAAGGATGGCCACATAATGTGCATGGGTGGGGCTCTCGTTTGTGCTCATGATGTGCAGGTCTAGTGCCACTACTATATACTCCTCGACCACGGGAAGGTGGTGGCTCTACCGCACCAGGAGGTGGTGGCTTTACTCCACCCATAGATGGTTTCTCTGATGGCCCTTCCTGGTACGTACCTTGAAGATATGTGCTATGGCAAACAACCTCTTATGCCAATAGTAGGAATGACTCCTGCGTCTATGGGACCAACTGATGTACAAGCGGCACATCTGGCCTAGGTAGCTTCCCGCTAGTTGGATCTATTGGGCTATTGGGATCTATGTGCCTCGCATTGGGACGTTGTTGAGGCATCCCATCCCAACGCCCTGGTACTCCAAGATATCAAAATAATTAACATGCTTCCCCAAAACAAATTCTGCCTACATATTTCTAAGAAAATATAGAGGCATTTCCTTGTTATTATGTGGTCGTACATAAAATACCATGTAACATCGGTCGATCCAATTATCTATGAATGGTTGATATGTACACCACTCGATAGAAATATGCCTTTTGTTGACATTCGGGATTTCACCCGTCCATGGATCTCTAAAAAGGGAAAATATATGTTGTTTCGTTATCTTCAACTTATTAACTTCCTTGTAGCTAATTCCATCATCATATTCTTGCCTCTTTCTCTCTTTGTATGTCGCAATATCTTGTAATGCACCATTTGACCTACTAAAAGTCTCTATCATTGCATCCAAATTGGATGCAAGCATACAGTGCCTATCATCAACAATTGTTATTGAGGCTCGAATGTATATGAGTTGCTCAATTTCTCTTTGGATGTATGAATGTGCATCCATGGTCGTCACTACAATCAAAAAATAAAAAAAGAAATCATTAGAAACATATACATGTGCTATAATTACATCTCTCAAAAATGAAAAATAAAAAACTTTGTGCAAGAACGAATATACTACAAACATAAATATCATCTCAATATACTATAATAACAACTACATGTAAACCAAAGTGGAAGGTGAGGATCAACTACATGTAAATCGATTAATGATTGATGGCGGAGAGCTCCTAATTCAATTAATACTGAAGGATCAAGACAATGGGGGCCTTAAAATCACTTTATGTACACCTTTCTAGAGCCGAGGTATTGGAGAATATGTTATTCGTCATCCTCTACCTTCAAAAATTTATCCTTTTTATATAATTCGTTTCATGTTCGTGGCCCTTTGTATCTAATTCATTTCATGTTTGTGGCACTTTTGCTGTTAAACCCGGCCCTAGACTTTAACTACCTTGAGGAGGACACTTTCGGCATGCTTAATGTGCCAATGCCAGAATGCCACGTTTCAGAGACTATGAATATTATCTTTAGCTTTGTCTACACACATTCGTATCGGTGGAGAGGAATGGGGAGGTGTGTTTCCCATAATGCAATAATTCATTATCTACGAGCTAGGGTTCTAGGTTACCTCTCCACTTTGGAAAATAGTGGGTAGGAAACCGATTAGTATAAATGGTGTGTCGTCATCTAGAAGGGAAGTTGTTCCTCTGCTTTTCTTCCAACGCTAATCTCATGTTGGTCATTCATCACAACGTTTGCAAACCATTCTTCTCACACAACCACTGAGTGTAGAAAAGACACAGGGCCCATAGTTTGCATATAAACTCTCAGAGGTTTCTTGTTTTACAAGCCTCCAGCACCTTCTTCTAGTCTTTTTGAATAGTTGAGTATTAGAATATGAGAATGGGTGGGTGTAAGTTTCTTGTATGTATGCTTCTTCTGATTGATTTGTGTTCATTAGTATTGGAGGAACAATAGCCTCTTATGTTGACTTATCACTATGGTCCCTTGCTTGCCACCAAACCCACTGTAGATGTCCATATGGTTTGGTATGGCAGATTCAGCCCAACTCAGCATTTCATTGTGGGGGATTTTGTGCAATCCTTGGAAACCAGCAAGGTCACAGAGCCATCTGTGTGTAGTTGGTGGAAAACCACTGAGAGATATAGTGGTGGCTCCAATAAATCCATCGCCATGGGAAAAACAAGGCTGAGAAAGCAAAAGTTGGATGAGGGTTATTCCCTCAGCAAGTCCCTGAAGCGGAAACACATTGCGGCTCTGGAGGATAGGGCAATTGCTTCCAAAGCACTGCCGGAGAATGACAATGTTGTGTATTTTTATTTCATAATGGTTTGAATTAGTATTCACATGGGATTTGTAGTTCATTTCATTTTTAAACAATTCTCCTCTACCTTGTGGTGCTGCAGTCCAAGTTGCAATTCTTAGCAGAGAAGAAACTGAAAAGGTACAAGACCTCTTGATTCAGGATGTTACTCCACTGTCTCTTGGTCTAGAAACGGTTGGAGGTGTGATGATTGTTTTGATCCCACGAAGAAAGAACATGTCTTCTCTACATACTCTGATAATCATCATGGTGTGTTGATGCAAGTTTTTGAAGGTGAAAGAGCAAGAGCGAAGGAGAATAATCTTTTGGGTAAGTTTGAGTTGTCTGGTATTCCACCTACCCCAAGGGGTGTGCCTCAAATTACTATTTTCTTTAACATTGATGCCAAATATATCCTCAATGTTTCTGCTGAGGATAAAACAACTGGGCATAAGAACAAGATCACCATTACAAATGACAAGGGAAGGCTAAGCAACGATGAGATTGAAAAGATGGTTCAGGATGCAGAGAAATACAAAGCTGACGATGAAGAGCTTAAGTTGAAGGTAGAATCCAAAAATTATTTGGATAACTATGCATACAACATGAGGAATACCATCAAAGATGACACGATTGCAGAGAAGTTGGAGCCAGCTGACAAGAAGAAAACCAAGGATGCAGTTGATTGAATTATCACCTGGTTGGATGGAAATCAATTGGTCGAGAAGGAAGAGTTCGAAGACAAGTTGAAAAAGCTGGAGTAAAATCCTATCATTACGAAAATGTATCAAGGTGAAGGTGGGCGGGATTTCTTGGTGCTGATGCTTTTGGTGGAGCTTTTGGAACATCCGACAAGGGCACAACTGGCCCTAGTCCCAAGATCGAGGAGGTCGACTAAAAATGCTTCATCACCATATATATGGTTTTTTTGTTATTTAGTTTGAATTAAGTGGAGCTGGAATCGATAGTGGAGTGGACTTAAAAAGAGCCATTTTTTGTCATGTTCAGAATTGTTTCTCTATGTAGTACTATGAACTATTTTCTTACAAAGAGCTGTGAACCCTATATTTTACTGAAGTGTTTATTATTTCAGAATATTAGAAATATTATGGAAACATAATTTTTTACAAAGTTTTATATTTTACTGAAGTGTTTATTATTTCAGAGTATTTATAAATATGATACGCACATAATATAGAAATATGATGCCCACAGAAATTTTGACGAAGTTCATTTTTCACTGCTTTTTTTTGTTAATAACTCATTTTGCAATGAAAAATAGTATTTTCAATAATTCTCCGAATTTTTGAAATTATTTTCAATGGTTTTTGCAATATTTGGAAGTATTTTAAATCATTCTTGAAATTTACGAACTTATTGATGTTTTCAACTACTCTTTAGCACTTGCTGGAGAACAAAGTTGTAGAGTTTGCTATAACATAGTTGTAGAGTTTGATTCAATGTGCAGACTAAAAATATATCTCAATCAATAGTATCTCAAGCAGCAATAGATCTATGCAGGCATAGAGATAATATATCAGGCGTAAGCAATTGAGATAGGGCAAAAAGTTCGATGAAGGCATTGAGTCGGATCCTATCTTGTTACGGTAAGGCGGTTGGTCGAAGGGTAGGGTGGTTCAAACCAGTAAAGGGAAGAGACATTGGAAGGAAGGTGATATAAAATAAAGAAAGGGATCATTGAAGAAGCCTAAGATAAGCCTTTGTTGGAGGGAAGGAGTATAATTCTCACTAGGGTCCCTAAATCAATTGTAAAACTAGCAAACTTTATGCATTATGGCATATCGAGGTTATTCCATCCATCTCATCAGGCAGGTTTCCATAGAATTAGGGATTAGTTGGAATTATTTTAAATAATTCTTGAATTTTTCGAACTTATTGATGTTTTCAACTACTCTTCAGCACTTGCTGGAGAACACAGTTGTAGAGTTTGTTTCAATGTGCAACTGATTTTTCACTAACTTTTCAGCTTTTAGATTTTTATTTAATGTGCAATTGATTTTTATTCCAAATTATATTTCAAGGGTAAGTGTTGGAGAACATAGTTGTAGCGTTTGCTTCAATGTGCAACTCATTTTTCACTAACTTTTCAGCTTTTAGATTTGTATTTAATGTGCAATTGATTTTTTTTCCAAATTATATTTCAAGGGTTAGTCAAGCTAGTTGTTCTGGTTGTATAGGCGGCTTTGCAAGTTGCCACTGTGTTTTTTTATTTACTTGTGTTCTTTTTGCAAGTTGCCACTTTGTTTTTTTATTTACTTGTGTTCTTTTATTTACTTTTTTTTTAATGAAAAGATAATTATTATTTTTATGTACATGCATTACCTTTTTTGTGCATTTCTTTTAATAGAATGTTCAGCATGTGTGATCTAGACTTTAGTGTTCAAATAAGTTTTATTTAAAATTTTGGCTTCGGTGTTCAAATAAGTTTTATTTAAAATTTTGGCTTCCGCTATGTATACGAACTCATTCAACTCATTCCCCTTTATTTATTGTGTGATATTGCAATTTAACTTAAAAAATGTGTTTTTAAGTTTGAAGAAGGCAGATATAAGATATTTTTCAATTAGATGGTAGTGTGCATGAGAACTCTTCCTCTTATCGTTTGCTATCTCACTCTTCTATATTGTTAAAAATATATGTTGTAGTTATATTTTTAAACATAAAAAAAAAACATTTGTTTAAGATAAAATATTTTCATTAAAGTTATATATGAGATGATAGGTTCATTAAAAGGTAATTAAGCCCATGACATTAGATGGTTTTAGAAACCTAAGAATTTAAAAACTACTTATGTATCATTTATATTTCCTATCATGCCTTCTTTTGACTTCTTGGAAAAGAAGATGGTTTTTAAAAACTACTTATGTATCATTTACATTTCCTATCATGCTTTCTTTTGAATTCTTGGATTTTTTTTTATGTTTCTAACTATAAAATGGTTTTTCATCGAGGTCCTACCTTTGCTTTGCATTATTTCAACTTCTTGAAAAAGAAGTTGGTTTAATCAAGTTGAAAGATCGAAAACCTAAGAAAAAAAGTATTCGAGTGATTTTACAAATCTTGAGTTGGTTTTCGTACTTTTATTTTATACTCTTAATCCAAGTGAGAAGATTATTCGAACGATTATACAAAATTATTGATAGAAAAATTCATTAATTTAATACCATTATGTTGAGATAATAGCAATATCTTATTTTTTCTCTAGTGGGATAGTGCATTATCCACACACCAACTAACCGAGCATTATCCAAAGACCAACTGACTTCTTGTTAAGTCTTTTCAGTTATGATGGCCACCATTAAATTTCAAATTTAGTGATAATGCTTAAGGGATTTAGTCCACCCATTTCTATCATTTGTTTTGGTGAAATTATTGTCCCTAGTTCATCGGTTTCCTTGGCATTATATAAATTTAGAATTTAAATGTTAAAATTTATGCTTTTCATCATCTACATCAATGGAATAACTATAGCCAACCTGCTCTTTTAACTATTTCAATGTTTCCCAAAACTTTATATCCAATCGCTCATGAAATTGAATAAACATTTTAATGACCTACAATTGAAAAGTAGGAGGTGTTGCTAGCAGATTGGTGTACTACCAAACTCCAAAACAATCATTTAAATTTTGATCACTTGGGCATGTATTAAATGTCATTCTTGGGAATTCTGAAACTTTGTAGCTAAAGTTTCCACGGCATACATGTTCATGCCTACTTACATATACCGAAAAGAAAGTAGTTATGAAATAACTATAGGCTCAAAGGGATTTTCTATGATGTAATCTGGTTTCTCAAAACAATATTGTCATTTGACATCTATTTCGCACATTATATGAAAACATTATTTTTTTCTTATTTGTATCCAATATTATAAATATCAAAGTTTTTTATAGAAGTAAATAAATAGAAAAAAATATTCTAAATCTAAATTTATTAATGGACATAGATTTAAACAATTAATTACATTGCTTATTTTTCTTATGCCCTTAAACTCTTTTGCATGCTATTTTTTCTACATTCTTCTTTGTACAACTTCTCTCTTATAGCAATAAGAGCTAGTAGCAATGTCAAATACATTGCCACCTCGTGGCTCTTGTCTTAGATATTATGGCTATTTGGAAGATATACTTCAAATATTTTGAAGTTAGACTTCAAATATTTTGAAGTTAGACTTCAAATATTTCAAAGTTATTTTCTTTGAGGTTATGTGATACAAATTGTTGCTAGAAGGTGTTGAAAGAACTATTACTTATCATGATAATGGTTTTATTATGATTAATATTGCTAGGAATGAGTTGAGGTACATAGCAATATTTCCTTCCAAGTCAATGCGACCAGGCATTTTATTCATTAGTTATGAGTGGACAAGGTTGGTCATTTATTGGTAGAAACAATTTGAAAGGAAGAACCGTAAAGTATGTACCTAAAGATGTCTTGGAGAAGGACTATGTTGGGAAGCACCAATTAGAAGATGTGCTAGAAGAAGGTGCAATGGAGAAGGAAGAATATTGAGATATTTAACAATATGTTGCATAAGGAGATTGTGAGCCCAAAGAGGCATTGAATGAGGGAGTCCAATAAGTATACATTTAGAATGATGAGCCCTCAAATAATTATCATGTTGATGAAGATGACAAGACCATTCCTAGCATTAATGATGATGTGGTAGACATTCCATATAATCCTTTTAATGATTTGGGAGGTTTGGATATGGATTATGTTCCTAATGAGTTAGATTATATTGAGGATGATGTTCAAGATCACTTTGATCAAGATATGTAATAAAAATTTATTTGAGTTCAGATCAATTTTGATTTTTTTTTTAATTTATGCATCTAAGAAAAAAATTGGTTCAAACATTGATTTTTCTTTTGCATAATGAATATAATTGTGTTTATTATGGCATTAAATACCAATCCACTTAACTTCCCTAATCCAATAAACTACCTAACCCATGTTGATTCCCTATTAATGTACCCCAGTGACTTACCTAACCTTTTAATTCATAAATGTGACCTAACCTAACCTATAAGCCTACCTAACATAACCCAACTTACTCAAATAAGCTAACCCTTTCTAATGAAACCAATATGTATGTAAAGCATATCTAGTCTTCTCACAATGCTCGCATGAGTCTTTGAACATTAGGGTTTGTTGTTTTGTTTATTCAAGGCACATTAAGGTTTGAAGAGCATTAAGGTTTTGTTGATTGGTTAATTTGAGGTGCATTGGGGCCATTTGTTGGTTTGTTCTATTCAATCTCCTCCTCTATTATTGTTCTTAATAGTGGAATGGGTAAAAATGCTAGTGTTGATGCTCTCGTTGGAAAAATGCTCCCGCCATAATAATTATATCTACAGGAATACATCTAACCAAGATCAGATGCAATGCATTTGGTGATATTTGCAAACATTTGGAAATTGCTCAATTTACAAAGCAATCATAAATAGATTTCGCCATATCCATATTTTGCATAAGGTCCTCCTTTTGATATTTATGTTAATCCATCTTAGCTCCTCACTCTCATCATCAACCGCATCCAAAGATAATGCGATATTAAAATAATTAAAAACATGCTTTCAAATGTCGAAAGCATAAGTACATGGTAGATCTATCAAGTTTAAAAATGAATTCTTTCTTATCTCTCTAACACCTATTTTCCATGCAACATCTAGCAGAGCAAACTCGGAAAATAAATTATCATGACTAACTAGATTACAAGTACCCCATTGTATCATTTCAACACCTAAAGAAAATATTAATTAAGTACATCTCAATCATCATGTTTCATTAGTATAGGACTATGTCAAGGCACATCCATTATAGTTGGACCTATCCCGACTAACGATTATGGAACCTCTTTAGATTTTTAAGATTATAATATTATAAAGCTTGACTTAGAATACAAAGAGTCTCCACCTAGATGCACTTGTAAATGTCCCATATCTTGGCGCAATATGTTTTAGAAAATCCGTATCCTCATTAGTAGAACTCCATATATTGTTGTGGAGATTTTCGAGAAATGCAAATGGAAAAATAAATATTTAATCGATTATATCGTTCTTTATATGATTAACGCTCTAATCAATATTTTTACTATTAGGGAAGAACCTTCTATCTACACAATAATGAATTGTAAGTTTCAATGTGTTAAACTTCATTTGGACTTTCTTATAACATCATAATGATAAATGTGAGCATAATAATTGCATTTGGTATTATGATGATATATTAAAATTCAATATGATGATGATGGTGATGATAGTTAATGTTCACTTAGACTAATTTTGGTCTATTAAATCTTAAGAAAGAAAAGTAAAGGACTAGTTGGTTTGTTGTAGAGTTGTATCTATGTGCTCAAAATGCTTGGAGAGGAGCGTTCCTAAATTACTATAATTTTGATGAGATAGAAGGTTGGGCAAGTTCATATTGTAACAAAAATTTTGAAACTAAGATCTTATGTGGGTGTATGTAGGGCAATCTAAGAGGAAGTGCTTTTCATCCTCAAGATTCATAGTCTCACAAAGATGATAGATCATTTTAGCCCGTAGAGTTTTAAGAAATGTCCAATGCCTTGTTTCACTATGAAGCTCACGAGAGTTTGTTCTTATTTTAGCTATGAGGATCTTCTTCTTTACGCTAGTTAAAATAGAGAGATAATTTTGATCTTCGTGATTAGGGTTAGTGACCTCCTTGTAATATCTTAATTTTCTTTTATTCTCTAAATTTTCATCACACCATAGCTTCTCTTTGAGCTTCGAAGTAATAATATTTTTAATATCATCTATATTTAAAAAGTGACACTTTAGTTAATCCCCCGCATCTTTAACCAAGACATGGCATCTTTATGCCAAAGTTGCTTGAGCCTTAGGTGGTATTGACTGAGATTTAAAGCAATTTTTGGAAGTCTCTGGTCTCCCAAGTTATTTATTTTTTTCTTAAAGTATAAACAAGGCTTTCTAGAGCATTTCTAGAAATATGTCATCATGCATAGGAAATTTTACAGTCTCTAAAACCATTTACTTTGTTTGGCATAACATTGTCTTAAGCACAAAACATATGCATATGTACTTATGCTAAAAGTTTTACATTCAACCAGGTAGATAGGTGGTTAAATTAGATATGGTTTTTAAGGATGTCTTAGTGTCGTTATGAACATCACTAGTTTTTATTTGTCCATGTTTTTGTGTATGTATTATTTTTCTATTATGAACGAGGCGTGACACAAAGCATTCCAACAAATTCCTTAAAGAAGGAGGTTTGAATGTTTCTAATGTCGAGAGCCAGAGAATTTTAAGTGCAAATGTGTCAAGACAACTAGTATACTTTCTTCTAGACAGTATATTGTTGAGTGTCCACACAGATGTTCATATGATACATCGTTGTACAACTACAAAAATTTGAGCATGTTTCTTTTAGAAAAAGACCGGTTGAGTATCCAAGCCCGCATTTAGAGAGAAAAGTATTGTGTGGTTGGTCTTGAAGTTGTTAGTAAATTGTTAGTTTCTGGTAATTTTGTTTCTCCGTCGTATTAAATTTGAGACAGTTGAACTTTGATGAAGCAAATAAATAGAATTTTAAGATGAAAACATTAATGAAACATTATAATGTGTTGACAATTGTGATTTCATTTCGATTCTTGATCACTTGAAGGTGACCTGTCAAATCAAATGAAGAAGAAGAAGATTAGTGGATGCTTACCAAGTGAGAGATTCAAAGTTGTATACACACTGATGAAGCCAAATCCTAGATGGTATGCATCCTTGAAAAAAATTGTTATTGAAAATAGAGCATAGTTGAATGCAAGGTGACAAAATGTGTTCCCTTAAGCTTTCATAGTCTTCAAAGGAGACCATCCAAAAAACTATTCATCAATTAAAAGAAATGAAGTTGGATTTATACTTTATTTCTAAAGAACTTTAGACCAAGCTCTTCGACGATAATGAAGTTACTATGAACAAATGTGGTTCAAACAATCCCTTAACAATATGTTACAGAACAAATTATTTTACATACATTCTTTCAAGATTTATATAAAAATTGTTGAATATATAATAATAATTATAAACCTCCAATCTTTTTCTTTTTCTTTTTTCACACAAAAAAAACCAACTTTTTATTAATAAAAATTGGTATCCTTACATACATAGCTTCAAAATGAGAAATGAGGAGCTTCTCATTGAAAACATTTATAAAAGCAGTAGACCTACAAAAGATATTCACCAAACCATGTCTCGATGTCCATCATACAAAAAACAGTAACCTCTGTGATATTCCTACACTAGTAGGTTCTTAGCTTCTAAGAATAAAAAAACATGAAAACAATAGCTCACATAAGTTCCAAGCAATGTGAGTCGACCAGTACTCCATTCAAATATTCCTCCACGTACAGCTTACCATCCATGCCACTTAGCAGACGCTTAGAGAGAGCATCAGCAGCAGAGTTGGCTTCTCTATAGATGTGGCTAATGGAAAGATGTTCAAAAAGAGTAAGCAGTATCTTAACCTTATCCATCCAAGGCTTCAATCTGAGGGAGTGAAGAGTCGAAGAACCACAGGTCCAATCAATAATGCACTTAGAATCTCCAAAAACCAGTAATGAAGAAACCCCTCTACTAAAAACAAATTCAAAAGACACCACAAAACCAAAAGCTCTGCTCTAGTGTTCATCCCATAAAAACTTTTTTACTTCATGAATATCTTATATGAACATCACCCCATTTTATAAAGAAATGTGCTTTCACATGGTAATGAAAAGCCCATATCCTTGAATGGTTTATCTATAACCATAAAGCAATATACACATAGTAAAACCAATGTAATAATCAATTAACAACATATTTAAAGAAAAATATATAATTTGATGTAAAATATAAACATTACACATAAATGCTCACATATTTTAGACACTCCTCTACTAATTATTTTCCCAATAAAACACGACAACAAAAGAAATTAAGATCTATCTATAAACGACCCTACCACATGACAATATCCTTAAAAGTCAATAAAAACACATTCGCCACATTATCCAACAATGGAACATTCTAATACTTCTAGAGAGTCAACAAAAAAACATTCTTAGTAATAATAGACTGTGTCCTTTTCTTTGGAAAATCTCTCCATGCATTCACATGGAAGCACCGTCCCACCGCGTCCACCCATGGAAAACACTGTCGAAGTAGTTGATCACGATTTTAACAAGTCTCCTTGTTTTTCACCCCTACAGTGTGTGGTGACACGTATCCAATATTCTAAGGATCCTGGAAGTTGTAGTTGGAGTTGGAGGCAGGTTTACAAAGACCAAAAAATAAATGGCTGCCAATTACCAAAAAGGAATATGTTAAAGGTTAAAAGCTTTTTATTTTTTTAATTTAGATATACAAGAATTTTGGAGTACGCTAAATCTACTTGTTATTTGAAGAATTAAGGTATGACGATAATTACAATCATTACATAATCAAAATCGATTTAAAAAAAACGAATAAAAACTAAAAAACCTCAAAAACACATATAATAAAATTAATCCAAAATAAAAACAACCACCTGAAACGACCCCAACCACTCAACCTACAACAAGAGCCACAAACCATTAACCTACTTCCTATCAAAATATTTGCCAAATTCTATACCTCTACGTTTGTAGGAAAAGTATAGCTATGTCAAAATATCAAAACTTTTGCCAAATTCCCTGAGAAGAACTTGGTCTGAAAAGTAAAACGTTTTGAATAAGATTGCAGACGCGTTATCGGCGCGTTCGATTGCGCTGACGTCTATTTGACTCTACTATACATCGCGACTGCAATGTCGCCGAGGAAAAATTCAAACGTTCCAGTAACTTGGCCGGCTACGAAAGAAGAAAGAAAAAACCGCCACCGTGTCTCTATGGATTTCTTCATTTTCAAAAGGGGCCTTTATAACCTCACTAAAACAACAAGATACCCGGAGGATGCGTTTGATTTGAAAAAAAATCCATACATTCTTCTTCTCTGTATTTACTTGGGTGGGAATGGGGATTGAACTAATGACGGGCAAAGCACAAGAGAAGGGATGGGTGAGAGGAGCCATTATTGGGGCCGGAGCTTCTGGGACAGTCAGCCTCGCCTTGAACAGCTCTAATGGCCAACTCTTTGCAATCAAATCCGCAGCAGCTTTCAGTGTGTCTTTGGATAATGAGTACCAGATTTTGCGGTGTCTCAATTCTCCATACATAGTTCGGTGCCTTGGGTGCGCTTACAGCGTTGAGAACGGTGCAGAGGTGCAGAATTTGTTCATGGAATACATGCCCGGTGGCAGCGTAGCGGATTTGCTGACTAAGTTTGGGGGGCGGCTGGACGAATCCGTGATCAGGGCTTACACTCGTGGCATCCTACTTGGAATCCATTACCTCCACAGCCAAGGGGTTGTGCACTGTGATATCAAGGGGAAGAATGTGCTTGTTGGTGCCAATGGTGTGAAGCTGGCTGACTTTGGCTCTGCCAAGAGGTTAGGTGATCAGGAAAAGGGGCAGAAGGCCCTGCAATTGAGGGGGACCCCTCTGTGGATGGCTCCAGAGGTGGTGAACCAGGTGGAGCAGGGGCCTGCTTCTGATATTTGGTCTCTCGGCTGCACTGTTCTTGAGATGGCCACCGGTAAGCTTCCATGGAGCCATGTTTCCAGCCCCCTCGCTGCAATGTATCGTATTGCATGCACAGAGGAGCTGCCCGAGTTACCAGCTTGGCTTTCACCTCGGATCCAAGACTTCCTAGAGAAATGCTTTCGGAGAGATCCCAAGAAAAGGTGGACCAGTGCAGAGCTATTGAACCATCCTTTCCTAAACGAGGATTGCTCTGCCCAAAAGGAAGAAGAAGCCATTAGGGGTCCGGGTTCCCCAACTAGTAATTTGGATTTTAGGAATCAAGTATGGGATTCCTGCTCTTCTCAGCCTACAACCTTTGTTTCACTTAGCATCCCAAGCCCAACTAAGGAATGCAATCCAGAGGCCTATAGTAATAAGTCAATCAAGCAATGCCCAAGGCCTTCTCCCAGGGACAGAGTGATGGCACTGGCAGCAGCTTGTAAATCTGAAGATGTTGCTGACAGCCCTAATTGGATCACAAGACCTCATGGTCAGTGGATTGTTGTGAAATCTTCCAGAGGCAACTCTTCAAGTTCAGGTAAACCTCTGTCAAAATCAGACATTAGTAAAGGCTCCTCCATCCAAGAGCTTCCATTCTCAAGACAAAAGTGTAGTGCCAGCTTAGAAACTGTCAATTGGGAAGAGTTGCAGCCCGGATGTGAACTAGATGAATGCTTGGAGGCTGTGATCTCTGCAGAACAGCCTAAACATCAATCATTTCCCAGCACTTCTGTTGAGACTCTGCATCATGACTTGTTTTCAATGACGGCAAGATCCAATTTGATTGATGAAGCTGGGGACAAGTTTGAAAATTCATCTCAGAGCATTGCTTGTTCTGATCTTGGAACTCTTAACATATTAGTAGTAGGAGGTGAAACATTCGATATCTTTGATCATAAATGGACCTCTACCAGTCAGGCTGGAACAGATTGCTGCCCCTGTTGTTGTACTATGTGCACTACACAATTTTGCCATGTAATTATGATAATGCTGCAATTGCACATTAGCTGCAGAGCAGATGCTAACTGGTGTAGTTTTCATTCAAAATTAATTCCAATTGATTTTTTTCGACTACATGTATGATTTCGAGATCAGTGATTTAACTTGCATTCTTGTGACAGAGGTGATAATTGCATTGATTTAAGATAGGGTTTTTATGTATATTTTAATTTACTCATGACCTAAATAATCTGAAACACGCTACATCGATTGAAACCATGAAGATATTTTGTTGGGGTTTCGGTGTTATTAGCAAAGGGGATTACATGGACAAAACAAGATCCAGGTTCAAATCTCATTCAAGGGTACTTATCCTTTGGACCTCATTTAAGGAGGGTGCCAACTGTCTATCTTTTAACTTTATGAAAAAGGGTTTATGTTTTATTGGGAATTTGAATATGAGTGAGCAGAGTAGGAAACTTACCTGCCTACTAATGGAACTATTCACCTCTCAACTTAGAAATTTTAAAAGTTATAACATTAAAACCATAAGAGTTTAAGGGACTATAGAAATCATTAGGGTGGAGACTATAAAGGTTATTTTTATGAGTTTGTTAGGCTGTAATTTTGTGTCATAATAGAAAATTTAAATCTCTATTTATATCTTAAAAACTAAATGTTATAGACAATATAAATATATAATTAATTAAGTCTATGAGGTTTAAAATAGACATTGAATGGATGTATTGTTAAAGCATTTCTTCTGTTAGGTCATCAATTCGAAACTAATAAATTACATTCATATTTAAATTAATCAATTGATCCCTCTCCATGCTTTACAACATATTAGGTGAATCTCCCCGTCTATATATTGGAATTTTGCTTGCAAAAAAAAAATAAAATAGTATATAACTAATATACAAAGTTAGATCATATATTTTTATATAATCAACATTTAATTAATACATAGTTAAGGGTTATATTGGTACATGGTTCAAGTTATATTAAGAATTAAAGGTTATAATAGTACATTATGAGGTTAATGTCTCAAAGGCTAATGGTAATATTTATAAGAATTCAAGATATGATACTATGACTAGTTAGGGTAGGGGTTTATGAGTTATATTAGTACGAAGTTAGAGGTTATAAATTATATTAATGGTTAATAATTAATATATTAGGGGTTAAGGATTAATGTTTATTATATATTATAGTTTGGGGTTAATATATTAGGGGTTATGGGTCATATAAGTGGGGGGTTGGGAGTTACAAGGTGAGGTTTTATAATGGTTAGAGGGAGTATTTTCTTTTTAAAACCGAAATGAGTAAGAATTTTATATTAATAGGCTAAGGAATACAACTAAAAGATTACAAATTGTCCATTATTACAAAATTGCTCTTGTTTTAGAAGAGCTATATCCCAAAATTTCCCTTTAGCCTAAACAACAACAACATGCATGCCATTTTTTATGGAGAACTTAAAACTATATACTCTTATAAATGACCCTAGCAAAATTGTGCAAAAAAAATACATAAAATAAAGGATTAAGGAGGGTTGTGACCACTAAGAGCTTCATCTCGATTCTTATCTTCCTCCATTAAATCATGAGAACTTGAAATCTCCACAATTTCCATTGCAATGGGTTGGACATAGGCCTCATCGAGTGCCCTGGAGTCAGTAAACACATTGTTTTGTGAGTGACCCCCTGAGTGACAACCAACAAAATTTCATGGTGTGCTTCTGAATCTATAACTAACTTCTCTATCTGCCCCCATGCTCCTTGACCTGACTCTCCAAATCGTCAAACCAGGCATCCAAATGTGCAACATGAGATGAAATTTGATTAATTGGT
The DNA here is from genome assembly GCA_027924585.1 of Larix kaempferi. Lineage (NCBI taxonomy): Eukaryota > Viridiplantae > Streptophyta > Pinopsida > Pinales > Pinaceae > Larix > Larix kaempferi. The sequence continues at coordinate 1,508,180 of BSBM01000410.1, read as the reverse complement.
GTAAATATGCCCTCTATTTGCAAATTTAACCTTCTCATCAATTTTCTTTTATCTCTAATTTCACCTTGCACCTCACCTAATCTTGAGCCCTAGCTTGAACTTGACATGGTTTGCATAGCCCCCAAATCCCTCCCGGGCCCCCAAATCAGAAGCCCGGGAAAAACAAGCCAACAAGAGGACAGATTGTCAATTTTCCCAACTCTATTGTAAACTCGGGAGAAATACAAACCAAAACAAATCTCTTAGGAAGGGAAAGTATCTTTCAAAGACCGCTAGAAAGCCTGCAGGTGTTTTCTGGAAGGTTTCCAATAATAGACCCATTGGAGCTAAAGTCATGCAAACCTTCGACGTGAATATCTCCTAGCAGAGATATCCTACAAGCAGAAGTCAATAACACTCACAACCCCATATAATAGGAGGTCAAACCGGTTGCTACAACAAAGAGAAAGGGGATGTGAGGGTATATAGCTCCCTTGCAATGGATTGATTGTGTCTTGAACCTCATACCTAGTGATTTAAAATGCACAAGGTGTCACACATGCCGAAGGGACCCTCTACTAAGACAATATCCATGGCATTCATGAAAAACATTGAATTAATAAACTTAAGGGAGCCACTAACATTGAGGATGGCCCCATTTTGACGAAAACTCCTTGATCCAAAGAGATAACACTTTTCCAATTTGCCAAATATTGGGTTATTATGTATTCAGATGTGGATGAGATTTTTCTCCTTGATCTGGTTAAGATTGTTAATGATTCTCTGTTGAATTCGTCCAATGGTCATTTCTTCCTTAGATATCATTTTTCTTGCTTGCATAATCACCAACAGAAAGTCTATGATGATTAAGACCTTTTGAATATTGAGAGTAATGAAGAATTCCATGCCCATGTACAAGGAATATCTCAACCTAATTATTAGTTGCATGTCACATTCCCCTTTCTATGTAATCATTGTATTTCCTTTTGGATCCAGTAGCATCCCCCTGCACCTACCACCCCAATGGTTAGAGGAGATGTTACACAAACAAGAAAAAGGTTATTACTAAGGGAGACATAAGGGTTGCAAGGATTATTAACATTGAGATCACAAAAGTTATAAGGATCCAAAGGGATTACTAGGATTGTGAACATATTGATTATTAAAATTAAGTCTATATAGGTTTTATGGATTATCAACATTGAGACTATAAGAATTATATTGGTAATAAGTGTTCTTAAAGAAATAACCATACTAGGGTTATTGGTAAGTTGATCGTAAGTCTTAAGGTTTATTAGCACTAAAATCAAATAGAGATAGGGCTTAGTAGATGGGGAATGTAAGAGTTTGTTAGGGTCATAAGGATGATGAACATGAAAGTTATTAGTAACTTGGAGATATACAGGTTTTAGGAGTTATTAACATTAGAGTTATGATAATCATAAAGGTCATAAGCATTCTATATTTAAACTCATTTGAATATATATTGAAATATCATTGTGTTAAAAAAATTAAAAATCAATATCTGTATACATACAAATATTCAATGATTAAAAATAAATTAATAATCAATTAATAGCTTAAACTCAAATAATAATAATAATTAATATAAATTTAATATATTATTATTAGTATATTACAAAGATAAACATATACATAATTATTATGAATTTTATAGCTAAATTTAGCCCACGGGCTAATTCTTTACTTTTTTTGGAAAAACTATTTGCTAATTTCCATTTTTTTCTAAATTGATTAGCCCAATTTCCATGGAATAAATATTTTTTACTCTTAAGAAAATCACCAAAATTGACCAAATTTCATGTTGAAATATTTTTATTTATTAATATAAAACTCCAAACCATTTTCATTGATTAAGTTAATGAATTTTTAATATATCAAATTTATTGTATTATTAATCTAAAATGTTTCAATATTCTTATTTTAAACGATATTGTATGATGATGATGATGATTAATTTGTATTGACACTAACTTTGGACTCTATTGATACTGACTTTGGACTATAAACCTGTCAACAACAAAGTTAACCCACCTATATATTGATTTTAAGGGTTTCCACTTTGTGATGTTAAAGCTAACCATTAATTTAGTGGAGTTTGATGGAAGAAGAAAATGTTTTCTAAGCCAAGTTATTATTTTCTTAAAATTTAGATGTTCACTTTTGTAAAATCATTTGTTTTTAAGCCATAGTTGTACAAGAGAAATAATTCATTTCCTAATAAATTAATAGGTTATTTTTTAGAATGAATATTTCCATAATTTGTTATATATTTAGTTTTTTTAAGTGATCTATATTGGAGTTTTGAATCCCAATGTTTTGAGTGGACACTCCACCACCATAAGTGGACACTCTACTCATTTTCACATTCCATATGAAGCCGTTGCTTAAAGAAGAAAAGAGAATGAGAATTTAAATAGAGATAGAGGAATTTAATAAATCAATAGAAAATTTGGTAAAAAATATTTAGAAGAATTTACAATTTAGGTTATGAAATAATTAATTAAAGAATTAACAACCAAATATTTGGATATTATTTAATTTAATAAAAAATGTTTAAATTAGTATACACTAGAAAGATTAAGTTATTATTTAATTTAGTTGTAAAGTTTAATTAATATACATACATTACTCTTTGGAGATTTGAATCCATGACCTCTTAGGAGGAAACACATGTTCTTAAGAGTTAGACCAACTTATACAATTATATTAAATGTGTATTAATTATTATTATTAATTCATTTTAACTTATTAATTGATTATTTAGTTATTTTTAATAAATAGTAATTATAATATTTCTAAGTTTTATATGCATATAAAGATTTTATTCAAGATAGTGATTTCTAATTTTGTAACACAATGATATTTCAATATATTCAAATGAGTTTAAATATAAAATACTTATGACTTTTATGATTCTAAAGATAATAACGCCTAAATTCTTATATTTCCTTATTAATAACCTTCATGTTATCCACTTTAATAATACTTATAATTCAAGTAAAAATTATAAATATTTGAGTCTCTACCTTAATAAAATTTATGGACTTCTTACCAATAACTCTTATGACTCTTATGGTACCCACCCTAATAAATCTTATGTCTATATGATTCTAGTATCAATAACCCTAAAACCTTAGGATCAACCTACTAGTGACCCTATAGTTATTTCTTTAAGAACACTTGTTACCATTGTAATCTTTATGGTCTTGTTGATAATCCCTAAAACCTTTATAGCCTAGCTTGTAATAATCAATATGTTTGCAATCTTAGTAACCTCTCTATACAGTTGTAAGTCATGTGACGTCAATGTTAATAATCCCTAAAACCCCTATGCCCCCCTTAGTTATAAACTCTTTCTTCTTTGTGTAATAATCCCTCTAACCATCATAAATCATAACCTTGTAACCCCCTACTTATATGGCCCATAACCCCTAATATATTAACCCCAAACTATAATATATAATAAACATTAACTAGTAACCCCTACTATATTGATTATTAACCACTAATATAACCCATAACATTAAGTTGATATAACCCCTTATCTTAACTACTCATTTTATCCTATCTTGAATTCTTACAAATATAACTAGTCTTTGATATATTAACATTATACTATTATTTTTCATATAATCTTGTATTATTGTAACTCTTAATCCTTAATATAATTATTACTATGTACTAATATAACCCCTAACTTTGTATTAATTAAGTGTTAATCATATTAAGATATGGTCTAACTTTGTATGTTAATTATAATTTTATTTTTATTTTTAACAAGGAAAATTTAATATGTCGATGGAGATTCACATGCTAGCCACAATACTAACTATAACCTTAATTAATCTTAAACCTGAATCCAACTAGAACTAAAAACCCTGTTATGAACTCTAACTTAAAATAGTATATTTGGATTGATTATATTAACACACCACTTATATATATATATATATATATATATATATAAAATTATAATTCATTATATATTTATTATTGTTATTGTTTTAGATATAATAGAGATATTGATTTTATATTATGATACAAAATTACAACTTAACTATAATTCAAACACCCATAAAATAACCTTTATAAATCCAACCTTAATAATCTTTATAATCTCTTATGGTTTTATTGTTTAATTCTTAAAACTTATAATATCTTTTCATACACTAAATCTTAAAACTAATAACCTTATAACCTCTTTGCTAAAAATCTATATGATCTCTACCCTGTAACCCATTTACTCCTAACCTATAACCCTTAAAACATATATCACCTCCTTTCTAATGACATTAGAAATCCTTACCACCTAAAATACATAAAACACCTCACATTCACACTTGTATGTTTAATACAAAATCCAAGGTGTTGGATATGCAAGCAACAAAACTCCCCTATTTAAAAACAAAAAAAGAACTCCCCACTTATGACTAACCCGTGCAAGAATACAAACAAAACAATTCTTCATTATTTCAATCGATGTAGACTCTTTCAGATTATTTTTTAAGGTCATTAGTAAACTCAAACATGGTGAAACAATATGCATATCATAGGTCTAAATTATGATTAAAGTTTCAAGCTCCAGTGAAATGATGTTAAATGCCAACCTGATTTAAAGTTTCAAACTTCGGTGAAAATCATGTTGAAATGGCAACCTATTAATGACATATTCCCATTGATGAAAAGCTTCCTTGATCATAGATCAATGCAATTTTCATATGTCAAAGTTGTTCATACTCTTGATGCATAATTAAATTTCAATAAACAAATGTGTTGTCTTCCTTTGCTCGCCATGTTCATTGAGCCTTTGCTTTTTGCTGGGGCTAAACAACACCTTTCATCCCATTGTCATTAATATTTCTGATTTTAATCATCGACTAACCTAAAGATTCTGTAGATCATAAAACGAAAAGTGGTTATAGAGATGAAAGTTCTTGCAATTTAAAATTTAACAGGATTCAGCATGAGGGTGTGAAACAATATTTATATAACTAGGTGTTTATATCTTAAAATTTAGGGTGGATTAGTATTTATGCTTTTCTTAGATTGTACAAGTATAAGATAAGTGTATATCCCAGATTGATTTTATGGCAGTCGTTCGAAATTCAAAATAAACAATTATAAAAAAAAATCAAAAATAACTTGTAGTTGATGGATGGATAATTAGCAAAGAACAAGTAAGAAATAACTTATTAGTTGCACTTAATTTGTAACCTATCAATATTCACCAACCACAAATTAAATAATTATGTTAATTATAACTAATGAACAAAATAATAAAAATACCATCTATACTTTAAAACCAAGTGAAGTATGAACATATGAGAGCTGTTATAACCCTGAGAGCTGTGATAACCCTGGCTGAGATATGATATATATTTGCCAAAAGCGAAAAGGAAATATTTTTCACGAGGATCGACCCAAACAGGAATGCAAGTTAAATCAGTAATCATGAAATCATATAGGTAGTCGAATAAAATCAATTGGAATTAATTTTGAATGAAAATTATAAGCGTCTGCTGTCCAGCTAATATGCAATTGCAGCATTATCATAATAATTACATGGCATAATTGTGTAGTGCACATAGTACAACAACAGGGGCAGAAAACTGCTCCAGCCTGACTGGCAGAGGTCCATTTATGATCAAACATATCAAATGTTTCGCCTTCAGCTGATATGTTAAGAGTTCCAAGATCAGAACAAGCAATGCTCTGAGATGAATTTTCAAACTTGTCCCCAGCTTCATCAATCAAATTGGATGCTGTCGTCATTGAAAACAAATCATGACGCAGAGTCTCAGCAGAAGTGCTGGGAAATGATTGATGTTCAGGATGTTCTGCAGAGACCGCAGCCTCTAAGCATTCATCTAGTTCACATCTGGGCTGCAACTCTTCCCAATTGACAGTTTCTAAGCCGGTACTACACTTTTCTCTTGAGAATGGAAGCTCTTGGATGGAGGAGCCTTTACTAATCTCTGATTTTGACAGAGGTTTACTTGAACTTGAAGAGGTGCCTCTGGAAGATTTCACAACAATCCACTGATCATGAGGGCTTGTGATCCAATTAGGGCTGTCAGCAACATCTTCAGATTTACAAGCTGCTGCCAGTGCCATCACTCTGTCCCTGGGAGAAGGCCTTGGGCATTGCTTAATTGACTTATTACTATAGGCCTCTGGATTGCATTCCTTAGTTGGGCTTGGGATGCTGAGTGAAACAAAGGTTGTAGGCTGAGAAGAGCAGGAATCCCATACTGGATTCCTAAAATCCAAATTACTAGTTGGGGAACCCGGACCCCTAAAAGCCTCTTCTTCCTCCTTGGCAGAGCAATCCTCGTTTAGGAAAGGATGGTTCAATAGCTCTGCACTGGTCCACCTTTTCTTGGGATCTCTCCGAAAGCATTTCTCTAGGAAATCCTGGATCTGAGGCGAAAGCCAAGCAGGTAATTCAGGCAGCTCCTCTGTGCATCCAATCCGATACATCGCAGCGAGGGGACTGGAAACATGACTCCATGGAGGCTTGCCTGTGGCCATTTCAAGAACAGTGCAGCCGAGAGACCAAATATCAGAAGCAGGCCCCTGCTCCACCTGGTTCACCACCTCTGGAGCCATCCACTGAGGCGTCCCCCTCAATTGCAGAGCCTCATGGCTCTTCTCCTCACCACCAATCCTCTTGGCAGAACCAAAGTCAGCAAGCTTCACACCATTGGCACCAACAAGCACATTCCTCCCCTTGATATCACAGTGCAAAATCCCTTGGCTGTGGAGGTAATGGATTCCTCGTAGGATGCCACGAGTGTAAGCCCTGATCACGGATTCGTCCAGCTGCCCTCCAAACTTAGTCAGCAGATCCGCTACGCTGCCACCTGGCATATACTCCATGAACAAATTCTGCACCTCTGCACCGTTCTCAACGCTGTAAGCGCGCCCCAGGCAGCGAACGATGTATGGAGAATCGAGACACCGCAAAATCTGGTACTCATTATCCAAAGACACGCTGGAAGCGCCTGCGGATTTGACTGCAAAGAGTTGGCCATTAAAGCTGTTCAAAGCGAGGTTGACTGTCCCAGTAGCTCCGGCCCCAATAATGGCGCCTCTAACCCACCCCTCTTCTTGTGCTCTGCCGGTCTCTAGTTCAATCCCCATTCCCACCCAAGTAAATAAACACAGAATAAGAATGTATCGAATTTTTTTTTAAATCGCGCAGATCCTCCGAGTTCTTGTTGTTGTGGTACTGGCGAGGTTATAAAGACCCCGTTTGAAGGTGAGGAAGTCCGCATTGACACGGTGGCGGTTTTTTCTTTCTTGTTTCGTAGCTGTCCAAGTCACCTGCAACGTTTGATTTTTTTTCTTGGCAACCTTCCAGGCTGGAGAGTCAAATATGCGTCATGGCAATCGAACGCGACTACCATTTTGTCCAAAACGTTGAATTTGGCCAGAAGATTCATATTTGTTACTTTCCCGACAGAGTTCTACGAGAGAAGATTCATACTTTTATGTCGCACGTGTTTTTAGGACTTTGTAAATGTTGCCAACAACTCCAAGTTCCAAGATCCTTAGTATTGTTATGATACGTGTCATCACCGGACCATACTCTAGATGTCCGAACAAGGAGACGTGTTGAACTCGTGACCAAATACTTTGATAGTGTCTTCCGCGTGGACCGTGGACGCGGTGGGATGGTGGTTCCATGTGAATGCAGGGAGAGGTTTTCTAATGTTATTCTAAAGAGGACACTCGATATATTATTACCAAGAATCTTCTATTGTTGACTCTCCCCAAGTCGTAGAATGTTCTATTGTTGACTATTAGGGAGAGGTTTTCTAATGTTATTCTAAAGAGGACACTCGATATATTATTACCAAGAATCTTCTATTGTTGACTCTCCCCAAGTCGTAGAATGTTCTATTGTTGACTCTCTTTGGAGATAATGTGACGAATGTGTTTTTATTGACTCCTTAAGAATATTGGGAGAAGTATACCAAACTAGTCAAGGATACGGTGGTTTGTTGGCGGGGTTAGATGGATTTCATTCCATTCACTCGGGTTCAATTCCGTTGAGACATCTTTTGGCTTGGATTACCGATTGACGGTTTGCTCGACCTACTATCCACGATATGTGAGGAAGTTTGTTGAGATTTCCCGTGCGTTGTTAGCTTTCCTTGATTCCTTCGGAATAACATGAAGGTGATTTTTCCGCTGAAAAAGAAGTATACCGAACAACCAAAATGCCCTCGATCTATCGAAATTCGACAGAGGTAGAATCGCCCAAAGTGCAATTTCGGTTGTTCAAATTGTGATTTCAACCAGTTGGGTAGTTTCAGAATCAGGCCTTTAGTCTAGAATGGGCACTGTGATTGCTGAAATTGTAAATTTAGGTAAACTGCAATTTCAAGACACGATTTTGACAAGAATTATGGAAAAAAACGTCGGAATAAAGGGGCGTTTTAGTTGCTCTTTATCCCACATGATTGTCATGTGGTAGAGTCATTTATAGAATGATCTTAATTTCTTATGTATATTGTAGGTGTTTTGGGGGGAAAATATTGGGTAGAAAAGAGTCTAAATTATCTAATGGTTAATTTTTAGTATTTATTTTTAATCATCAAGTTATATATTTGCTATTGTTAATTGATTATTGTAGTGATTTTAGTTATGAGTAGACTAATTTACATATCAATACAAACAATTCAAGAATGTAGGTTTTTCATTGTCATGTGACAATACATTTCTTTATAAAAAGGAGGGGTGATCAGGGATGATTTTAGGGGCGAAATTTAGCCCAATGGCGAATTTAGAAGGTTTCTAATTTTTTTTAGGGCGAATTTTTAAGTAAAAGAGGTTTTTGAGAATTAATTTTAATAGCCCACTATTTATTATTTTGTAAATATTAAACAACTATATAGCCAAAATCGTATTTAGGAAGAATTTATAGGAGAAACCAGTCGCCCGCGATTTTTGTGGAAGAAATAGGGAAAAATCGATTTTCGCCAATTTATTTTCCGTGATTTTTCCTTGGATGCACCAGTCGCCCCCGATTTTTAGGGATGGTGTTTCCTGGAAACTCATTCGCCCGTGATTTCTGGCATGGCGGTTTTCTGGAGTTGTTATTCGCCCTCGATTCTGGCATGGGTTTTTTTGGAGCTATGGTTCGCCCTCGATTTGAAGAAATTGCGGTTTTGGAGTCCGATTCGCCCGCGATTTGGCTGCTAGAGTGCCAATACAACCCCTAGCATCGCCCATACGAGGTAAAATTCTTGATTTTCACCCATACGAGGCTCAATTACTGTTTGTTTCAAAGATTACCAGTTTGTAGCGTGTATCTGGACTCCTGGAGGTTTGCAAACTGCTTTAGCTGTGCATTTCAGATTCTCAGAAGGGTTTCGAGCATTAAGAGGTATGTGACAATGTGAAATATCTGCAATTCAATTTTTGTTGCCATCTTAGACCCTGCGTGTTTCATTTCGATCCATGATTACACTGTGAGTTTAATCCCCAAATTCTTAATGCTGTCAGACTCTGAAATCTTTTATTATAACTCGCCCTTCGTTTATAACTCGCCCTTCGAAATCTTTTATTATAACTCGCCCTTCGTTTTTCATAGCCGATGGAAGCTGAATTGAGTTTGAATTCTACTTGTCGGGCATACCTTGTAGGCATGGAGACATAATTCATGAGGGTCTGCTGGTAAACGTTTTGAAGGTTGTTGATCTGTGCTTGCCTTTCCCTCTGGTACTTCCATAGCATGGTAAATTGCTTCCAATCCAGTCATCTTTTTGATGCACAAAATGAAGTATGTGTAGAACATGTTGTCAAGAGTGCCCTCCAAAGGGAAATGGATCCAAAACTACATCCAAAGTCATTGCATCAATGAATTAATCCCTGCAGCGAAGCATCTTGACTATGATTCTATTTGATTTTAGGTTCAAAGACAAGCTTCGAGAGCTTGTGCTAAATTTCTTTAATCATGATTAAAAATGCATTTCAGTCATCAAAATCAAGAGCTCTCCCTTTTATCACTCTTCTAAGTCATATCACGTTTAGGGGACCAGGACTAGATTCTGTCACGTCCTTTAAAATATTCCTCCTCTAGGTCCATTGCTACCCTTGGAAACATTTTTTGCAAGCACCATGGTAACACTCGGATAATGGATTTCATTATTGTCATCACAGGAATAGAGCAGTTTACCATTGCATGGATGTCAATCCAATAAATTGACTAAGATTGAATGCCCAATAAATGTCTGCCAATGGTCCTAAAGTTTCTGGGTGTCATTCTTGATTTCAAGTAGGTGACTTTCACTTTTTTTTCTTTTAAAGCACCAAACCATCTTCTAAATCGTTAACTCATATTCTTTAATTCCTATAGAACAAGAACTGCAGAGTTTGTCTAACCATTGAGCCCCAATCCTATACTTGAGAAGCAATCACTTATTGTTGTTTTGATAGAGGTTTAAGCAACTTGACATGCCTCTTATTACTTCACTTTTGGATAAATGCAAACTCCATATGGTCTGAACCAACCACAACTACGAAGTCTGAGAGTTTAACAATTTTGCCCCACAAATCCTATCTACATGATATAATGCAAAATATCACCCGAGGAAACAATTCTAGGTACTTTTGAGTAACCTATGGTGACATTTTGAGTTAGATCCAGACCTCAATGAAGGAAAGTGAACTGTTCTCATATCTGAGCTTGTCTCTAACAACCCTCTGGAGGGATGTCTCAAGGTTGACTCCTACTAGTAGCAGTTGCTTGTTTGCAGATCAGAAAGGATATTTTGTAGGAGGATCTTGTAGCATATTGTGTCATTGCCTTCATTAAAGCAGTTTGCCGAGGAACCTAAAAATCAAATTCAAGAAGAAGTAACAAGGATAAACACATTGAAATTGTATTCCTAGGAATGGAAGGTATAGTGAAGGGACTACAACATAATCATATTTTTCATGCAGTCTGATATTGGCAACCAAAACATACTCATCATCTTTGATAACAATACTTGTTGTTGCTCCAGATTGCAAATCACTTCTGAGAGCTTCATTTGTAAATGAAATATCTATATCAAATATTGCTCTTAGTAATGCTTCCTTTAATATCGTCCTGTACATTGAATCTTCAGAAATTCCTAATGAGACACACCTTGACCTGTGAAGCTCAAGTGTCTTCATGAGTCCATCCTTCAAGGATGCTCCAAAGGAAAAGTGGTCTTCTCCTTCCTTCCTGCTAACTTCCAAACAATGTAGGCCATAATGTTCTCCTCCTCTAACATCATTTTCAGTAATAGATGCATCCTTAAAACAATGCTTATATCCAATCAACATCATACTTCTTTGGCCCATTCAAGACACTTGCCTTGCCTTTGGAAACCCTTCAGAAATTTTCTTTAATCCAATAGAAGAATCACCAGGATGAAGGCCCTTAAGAAGGAAGTGCATGTGAAGGAGAAAGTACTCAGGAATAAGTTTAGCTATCAATTCACTTGCTTCAGCACCATTGTTCCCATAAAAAACAGCAAGCAATCCAACTTTCTTCTCTTCCATATCTGAAAGACCTGGCCAGTCTGAATTTAAAATATAAATTTTGTATTTTTATATTGGCATTGATTGTCAATATTTTGTATCATATAAAAATTTAACGTTTCAATCTTTTGAGGTAGTTTCTGTACTTTGAAAAGCCAGAGGTGTTTTCCTAGTATTTTTTTTAGTGTTATTTGGCCTTTGGAGTGAGTCTGATAGGAAGATGAGGTATCAATCTTATTATTTATTATATTTGTAATTGTGGAAGTTGTGTATTTTCATGAGATTAGTTTCTAGATTCTAGATTTACGCCCAATGTTGTATGTAATACTGAAAACATGAAGAATATAGAATAGGAAAAGGTTGTTGGCATGCAACTCACATATCTCCTTCAATGCACCTTTCCATTGAAAAACTAAAGTGCATCCCAACATGAACGATGAAATGGGCCAATAGACAACAAAAGAATAGAAATAATATGATCCATCTTAAACCCGGATCTATTAAGCATAGAGAGGGATCCAAGTTCTTGAGGTGTAAATTTTTTACACATTAAGAAAATGTTCACACCTTAAGAAATTTGTTGAAGTGCGGAACTTACTGAGATGAGTGGGAATGTTGAACCGGCCTCCGGCTTAGATTGATTGTGAATTCAAGGCCTACAAAAAATCCAAAATATGGGAGGAAGTAACTAGCCAACCAAACTCTTAATTAAAAGTGTCGAGGGTGGGACTAAGCTAACAAGTGAGTTTGCAGTTTCCTAATGCACATATTCTTTACCATTAAATATTGCCCAACCCAATTCGATCCACTATTGTTGGTTGATATCCCTCCTTTCCCTTCTATGTAAACAAGTCAACCAAGATGGTTAGGGGAATATATAAGTGGTTCGACTCCCTTGATGCAAAAAAATATTTAAACTTTGCCCCCCTATCAGATAAGTTACTGAAAAGAGAAGAGAAACAAATCATTGCCCAAAACATAAAAAAGGAGTTATTGAAATGCCTTATTCCATTCCCCCAGGCTATAAGGATCCATTTTCATGGCCCAAAAGTCGAGATTTCACCTGGTTTTCCAATGTATTACACAAGGAACTCAGGGTAGAGAAGGCTGTGCAGAATTGGATTCAAGTTGATGGAGATAAATTTCACTTCCCCGGTGGTGGAACCATGTTTCCTCATGGAGCAGATGCTTATATTGAAAATATCAATAAACTAATTCCTTTGACTGATGGATCAATCAGGGCTGCCTTTGACACTGGTTGTGGGGTATGTTATGTGCTTTCCCCTTCATTCCTTGTGGTTAGAGTTCGGTTTTCTTTTAATGCTCCTATCACCTTTTGTAGACTTGTTTTCCAATAGGTTTGGTGAAGGGTTGATCCCATACGGATGATGGAATTCAAGGTATTCCTAGGGTGTGTGTAGAAGTGACGTGAAGAAGAAATCTCCTCCTTTTATTTCATTAATGGTGATGGATGGGGTTCATCAGTAGAATTCTCACTGCTCTTTGCGTCAATGTTTCTTGTCTTTCATTCCGAAAACTGATGCTTCTTCTATTCAATTGCAATTTCTTCTTTGTCTTCTTCAGGCAGAGGAATGTAAGTTTAAATCCCAAGAATATCAAATAGGCCCAACAGACCACCTATTCTGTGTTCAACAAACATAGGATATTGAAATTTCCCTATGCCTTTTTTGCATTGTCATCTTCTTGGCCAGTCATGTTGTAGAAGTCAAGGCATTATAGCATAAAAACATGTCCATGCCATCATCATAAAGTATACAGTTGTGACACAGTTAATTTTTGAGAGCAACAAATGTAATAAATCAATCCCTTTATCACAATATATGTTGAAAAGGCACGTGCATCGGCAGCTCGAAAGTGCTGAATGGCTGCATCAATCATGCTTGTATTATGATCTTCATATCTACTCTTTTCATCTTTGAAAGCCATAGATTTCTGAACAATTTCTGGCATTGATCTCGGAACATCTGAACCAATAAATTTATCAGGCATCTGTGATCCATTTAAACGTGTAGTAAGAAACTCATCAAAAACAGGCAATGGGGAAGAGTTCCCATTGCTCTGTGATCTTCTAAGAAAAGCTGACCTCCCAATGGAGTCACTCTGCCCAGTGAATGAGTGACCAATGGCCATGTTCCCCGCATCAAACATAGGTTTCTTGCTTCCAGAATAAAAAACACCTCTAATACTTGAATTGCCCTCCTTTTCCAAGTTACTTCCAAAATCAGAAATCAAACTACCAGAATATTCTCCTTCATCCATGGCATTTGACTTAGCTTTAGCCACCGTCCCTAATAGAGCAAAATTTCCCTTTGCATTTTCAAACTGGGAATTACCAATGCTGCCCTGAATCTCAATGTTTAGATTCGATGAGTTGGGCCACAGATCCTGATCAAGTCCATATGCATTTCCATCTAATGACAACTGTCGTGATTGTAAAACTACTCTTTTACCATCCTTCATGTTCATTTTCATAGATGATGAACTGACATCGAGTTTGTCAATACCTGTCTCAAATTCTGCATTTGGAAGTGACTTTTGTGGATTCAGAGACACTGTAAACAATGGTTCTAGTCCATTACCTCCTAGAGATACATCGTTGGAAAATGATTTTCCTGAAACAGGTGGTTTTACTGAAACAGGGGCATCTGCAGAACGCAACTCCTTCATGAATGCTTTTCCAAATAGCAATTCCAGTGTCTGAGCTTCCCCAATTTTCTCTGGATATCCAACTTTCTCAGCATTACCAGTATCCTCGTGTTGATCTCCACCTTTAGGAGCAACATACTTTTCCCTGAGATCTTGATTCATAGATGACTTCTGATCTCCTTTCTGCAACAACGACAGGAGATGCTGAGATGCCTGGTCGTCCTTCTGTAACTTCTGCCCATTGGCCAATATATTCCCATCTGAATCTGTACTCTCATCAGAATGAATTTGCAATTTGGAAACACTTTCACTGGCTTCAGCAATAATGGACTGTTCGAGGTCTTCACAGGTAAGGACCATCCCTGGCAACCGAGATGCATTGGAATATTGATGATCTTTCTTATTTGAGGAATCAACAACATCAGTATTGAATTGCAAGTCCAAGGAATCTGATTTCTGATTTCTAGGAACATGTAATCTACCAATTTCATCATGAACATTTGCTTTTACAGTAGCTGTCATAACCTTTTCAACATATATTGTCAAAAAGCCCTAAAATTTTACATAATGAAAAAGCCCTAGTCAGGTTTTTTAGTGTCCCACCAACCCCCTACTATATAAACTGTCAACAAACACAAAAGTAATCACTGATCATTTGCTAGTGCTGGGCCATCATTTTTCTGTTGCTGGGCAGTGGGCAGTGGTTTGGTTGCTGAAAACTCATAGCATATAAAAACATATAAAACATGAGCACGAAAATATTCTTCAATTGTTATGGGTGAGACCCAAACACAACTTACATATTGGCTTGCAGGACTATGTGGTTTAAAAAGATCATACATTTGAGCATGATAGTCTCAACTCTCTCATCATGAGATTCTGAGAAAATTCTGCTAATGTCAGACTCAAGCAAGTATTGATTGAACTGCGAGGAGTTTGCTTAATGTCAGATAAAATCTCCCAGTCATCAGAAAATACAGAGAATGATCCAAACAAAAAGGCATTCTCAAGGGAATAATTTTGAACCAAAATGAGGGCCATATGGTTAAGGGACATTTTGGCACAACTAAGTCCAAAGGCTATGAAGAAAGAAGCAATATTTTATGACCTAGTATTGGGTTAAATTATTAGTCCCATTAAGTATAACTATAGACCATATAGACATCAAGCATGCCTTATACCTCAACATATAATGTTAGAATATAATTTATTACATTTTAGCA
The DNA here is from genome assembly GCA_027924585.1 of Larix kaempferi. NCBI lineage: Eukaryota > Viridiplantae > Streptophyta > Pinopsida > Pinales > Pinaceae > Larix > Larix kaempferi. The sequence continues at coordinate 1,492,767 of BSBM01000410.1, read as the reverse complement.
GAAATGACACCACTTGAAATCCAATAAGGGTATGTACTTGGGAGTCAAGGACACCATATAGACACATGAAATGACACTTAGGAGTCAAAGACACCATAGAGAGGACATGTTTCATGATTGGGGCTCGACTCACAATGTGTAAGTCCTAGAAGGTTAATCTTCCCGTGAAGGACCTTTTTTTCCTTTTCAACCATGGTCTATGCCCCTGGACCCATCACGGGTCCCCAAAATGAATTAATCATAGCCATATCCCAATTAGAGGCCAAATATTCCATAGAAAGGTCTTATGTGGTGTTGCAATGCATATTTCACCACACTTGAGCCAAAGAATATTTGTTAAATGACCAAGGATCTTTTTATACTGTCCTAACCATTATCAAGATGCATACACCCATCATTGTTACTAAAAACATTATAATGTCCTTTGGTAAACTATTCATAGTTGAAATATGGCCATGAGATGCAATGCTTTATGGATTTTAGATGTTTTTAATGGAAAATGAGTCTAAGAAGGATTATTTTGGGAATAACCTCATTATTTTGGGAATATGGCCAGACACTTCAATATTTTCCAGCACTTTGTTTAGTGATTGATTCTTGTATTTAAACATTGTTTGTGGTCAGTTTATTGAATCATAATTTAGTTGATTGTTCTTTTATTCTTTCCAGTAAATGAAAAAATGAAAAAGAGCTTTGTTGTAGAAAGTTTTGATTTTATGGCACTTTTGTTTCCTTGTTGCAACCACGCCACACAAAAGCACTACCCTTTTTGAGTAATAACAGCCCTAAAAACTTTTTAATAAAATGAAATAGAAACATTTTTCTTTTTTAGGGTACACTACACCAATTAGTTTTGGTTAGGATCTTGAGTTTAAATCACCTTAAACCACTCAAGATCACACATTACGCAAAAATCGTAGTGAGACTATCACAGGTAAACCCATTTCACTCAAAACTTGCCTGGGATCTATGCAGTAGGTCATTGCGAGATCAGATTGTTGGGAATACTCCTCCTACTTTCTGTTCGAGCATACGCCAGGATTGGATTGCGTATTGGGGACTCTTTCGAGTTTCGGGCTTAGCTACCCTGCCCACGCTTTCTGATTCGACCGGTGACTGTTCCCCCAGGAGTTTTCGGTGTTGTGGTAGCCTTAGTATCTGACTCTAGGTTCATACACAGGTGACAGCAGAGGGTATATCTGTTGTACCTAAGACAGACGTGGGAGGAAATCCCTTGCAGGTCTTTGGGAGGGCGGTTGGGTGATTCCAGCGCTTGCACCCTTAGTCATTGTATTGTGGACCCCGGGTAACTGTCTTTCTTCCTTCGTTGATCTGTTATGGGCCCTCATCATCCCAGACTCTTCTCCGGAAGGCATCTTTGTTTGCCTGGTTTGTATACTTAGGACTTTTTAGTTGGCGTGCTGTTTGCCCCCTAGTTGTAGTGGCCACCAGGTTCTAGTCTGTTATTTTATATTTATAATCACGGAGAATATCACTCAGTCTGGGATTTCACCCAGTTTCATGGGCATGAATATCTAGTTGAGGGGTTCAAGTGCATTTAGATCATATGCTAGAGTCCATATCATGGCATTGGATACCTCCTAGTTGGGATGATTACTGCTATATTCCAACTATGTTTATAGACTAGAATTGAATCACATACCTAATACTAACATAATAATATATGCTAGTTATATACTATAATACTTGTAGCGAGCCTTACAGATGTTACTTGTGAGTATGAGAATTGGGCACCCTTGAGATGGATAAGCAAATCATTAATGTGAGAAAATGGGTATCAATTTTTTATAGTCACTTCATTGAGATCATGATAATAAGTAACAAGATGCCATGCACCAGATTCCTTTACAGAAATGAAGAAAGTAGAGGAACCATAAGGAGAGGAGTTAGGTTCTATATGTCTAGAGTTTAAGACATATTGAAGATGTCACTTAATATCAAGAAATTCGTGAGGGGCTAAATGGTATATTGGAGCAATTGGAAGAGAAGATGCTGAGACAAGATCAATAGTGTGCTAGATGAAATGAATGGGGGGGAGGCCAACAGGAGGTGTAAATACATACAAAAAATCATCTAACAAGGGATTCATATAGGGTGTGGAAGGATGGGAGTCATTATCAATCTTAACCCATTTAACCACACATAGTGACATGAATTTGTGAAGATTGACATGGAACACATCAACATTGTTGGACAACAAGGAAGGTGAATGGGTTATAGAAGATGTGAGATCACAAGCCTTTCCATCTTTAAAAAATTTATAAGTGTTGTGGTGAGCATCATATAGGGAATGACGAATAATTTGGTAAGGGAACCCAGTAGTAAATATACACAATTGAGAGGAGACACATCACATTCCAAAGTATATTGAAATGCCCCAATGGAAATGGTGATAACATAATGCTCAGTGACATTTAGATGAGGAGCATATTTTGTAACCAAACCTGATATGGAGTTTGATGGTCTGTAGTGGGGAGTTGCAGATAGGAGACTAAATATCATGGGAAAATATATTTATTTGGCTACCATTATCCATAATTAGGGTGGTGATTTTAGATTTAATTTGATAATTATGAACAAATAGGAAACCTAGTTGATGCTGGAAGGATTTGTTGTACATGAATGATAGTGTAGGATCTGGGGTGGTGGCATTGGGTAAAAAAATTGGAGGACTCAAAAAATTGGTAGAAGAGTGAGATGAGGTACTAGGAATAGGCTTTGATATGAACAATAATTATAAAAGTTATCTCCAAGTAATTTTTTCCCAAGCAAATAAATAGACCCTTGAGAAATATCAATGACAAAGTGTGAAAATTAGTGTCCAATGTTTAGCTTGGATTTAAGATATGTAGCAATTCAAGTTAAGTTTCATAGATATAGCAGATTAGGAAACAGACGGATCATACCACTATCAAGGACATAATAAATTAAAAAGTCCCTATGTTTTCCTAGGGGATTTGAATATTTACTTTGATAAGTCCCCAGGATTGGATGAAGGCTACCATAAAATGAGAACATTGTTATCTTTCTGTTTAAATGAAAACTTTCATGAGTATGGCTTAACTCTACACAAATAGTTGTTGTGACCTAATAGTTGCTGTGACCTTTTTTTCCTTGGAAAAAGTCGTAATTTTATTTCAAAAAGATGAACAAAATTAGATTCTGCACATGTATTAGGATCACTGTGATCCCTACATTGACACATATTTACTGTCCCATATTAATATCAAGTCCAAAGTTCCATACTACTTCAAAACAATGAGTCCGGCTGTTCATACAGCCCGCATTTATCCGATTACATAGACTACTGTATCAGACCATCACATAACTGCTATCTACAGCCGGCATATATCCATACAACTAAACAAAAACTGTTACAGAAATTAAAATAGGCGTCCATCCCTGGTCATCAAAATCTGAGCTATTGCTCAATTCCGTGCCTCTATAGCTTCATGAAATGGTCTGTGGTAATAACTGTAGGTGCCCCCAATAGAGTGAATAGTAATCCTCCAAGTTCCAAGTGCTAAATGTTGCTGCGTCGCTTCTTTGGAAAGCTGATCGGCTATCCCATTCCTCTCCATGTAGACAAGTGTAAATGTAATATGATTAAATGACTATTTTAACCGTATTACCTCCTCCAGTATAGGTATGAGTACCATCACATGACAATGAGTAATCTCCTTTGCCCAGTCAATAACTATCCTGGAGTCGCCAAATATCTGAAGAGATAGACATCCTTGTTCAAGTGCAAATAACAGCAGCAGCCTAAGAGACATAAGTTCAGCATAGTTGTTAGATCCCCTCCCCAAACCAGCCACGATATGAAAGAAATGAGACTCGGTTTTGAAAAGGACTCCACCCCCACCACACTCCGATCAATGGTCAAGAGAAGCACCATCAAAATATGCCCATGGCATGGTTTTATCGATCATTTCCTCACTCACAGGTCGAGTTCTAATCTCTTTGACAGGTGTCTTGTAGTGTTGGATAACAGCCACAGCTTGTGCCACTACAGTCTCCTTCAGAATCCTGCAATCTTGAAATATGATCTTATTTCTGGTAATCCATATGCCCCATGCGAAAATACAAGGGGAAGCCCGGATGGGAGAGGATTTTTGTAAAGTCCACCACAATTGGAATGCTTCATGGACACTCGCTCCCCACCATCTCACATTTAAATCCAGATATTTGCATATATCATCCCAAACTGCCTGAGTAAACCGACAATAAACAAATAGATGATTAATGGTCTCTTCCACATCTTTACAAAGTGGACAGAACCCCGGTCCCTGGAGGAAGCGTTTTTGCAGAATGTCCCAGGTTGGAGCCTTATTTTCCAGAATAGCCCAGAAGAGTAATTTTGCTTTACTCGGACACTTTAACTTCCACGGATATTTCCACCACCACACCAATTCCCTGTTATGTGCTTCCACATTCAGCTGGATATATCCATTCCTTGGGGTGTAAATTCTAGAGGGATGGTGATCCCAGATAAGTTCATCATTCCTATTGGTCAGTCGTATATACGAAAGTCTTAGGATCCGGAGAAAATCCTCCCAAACTCCTTGCATATCTTCAGGAATCTCAAGACGCTGTGCAGAGATCCACCCCTGATGCCAAAGAGTAGATGATCCCGGATCCTCTACATCATCCAGAAAATGGCAACCTCTAGCTGCCAAGAAGCTCCTCAAGTCCACAGGCATGACATGACCTCCCCTACAGCCAACCCAAGGGTCCAGTCCAATACGAGTGAGTCGCCCATTTCCTATCCTCCACACTAATCCAGAGCCGACCAAAGGAAAATGCTGCACCACCGCTTTCCAGACCACAGAGCAATTTGCTTAACTCTACACAAATAAAATCTATTGCTTAAATGCTACAGTACCGTGCTTGGAGATGTGAATCAAATTGCAAGTTAAGTCACCATTTTCTCCTTTATTTTGCAAATAAACCTCAAGTGTTTTATTGACTAAATGATCTTGGATATGTTTCTGATGTTCTTTCATATCTGCATACAAAATTATCTCCTTTTTCCTAGGCAGGGACTCTTCAACCTTTTCCTTCAGCCTTCTGAGAAGAAATGGTCTAAGAATCAAATTAAGCAGTTGTACTAATTTTATATCATTTTTCTCATGCAGGCCTCCTTCTGGTTTCTATATTGATTTGGAATATCAATTGTGGAACATTAAGTAAGAAACAAGATGTCAAACATGGATCATGGAGAGAAAAATAAAACATTAAGACAAAAGGATGTAATGTCATATTTTCAAAAACATCAATCCAATCATCCACATCATATTCATGGTTCAAGCTCTCTTGAGCAAGGTATCGGTGAGAGAGATGTCAACACTTTGGAGGATGCCTCTGCAAAACATACAATGGATGGTAGAATACATTCCTCTAGTGATCAAAGTGAGGCAAATGCATTTTCATCAGAAATTGGTAGCTCAAATGTTGAAGATTTTTCCTTGCAAGGTGACATAGACCATTCACTGAAGAGGAAAAAAGGCCGATGGGACTTCGGGAGACAATTCCAATCTGATTGGGTATCAAGATTCCCATTTATTGAACCGATACCTCCAACAAATAAGAATGAGACCTCACGAGAAGTTAAATGCATTTCATGTAGTTGGAAACTTGGCAAGCTAGTGAAATTGCAAATGAAGCTGGACACAATAGAGAAGCATGTTGGGAAGGTGTATGATAACAAAACTGGAAATGATGAGAAGAAATCTACTGTTAGATGGAAATCTGATAGCCGACATCTCCAATGTGAAGAGGAATACAATAAATACTTAATAAATAAGAGAAAACTAGATGAAAGTGGAGGAACCATCACTTCTCAATTCGGAAAGATGATGGAAAAAAATTTGTTATCGAAGTCGATACAATTAAGCACTGTATTTCACATCCTATCCAATGGTCGTCCTATGACAGATTATCCAAAAATGATGAAATATCTATCTTTTATTCAAGTGCCAAATTTTCCATCTTCTCATTGGTCTTTAACGAGTGGTTGGGAATGGGGAAAATATCTAGCTCAAGTAGAAAAGGATGATATGAAAGAGAAGATTGTGAATGCAACATTTTTGTCACTGTCCTTGGATGAAGTTACAGCTGTTGATAATACTGCATGGATTTGCATGAGAATTTATACGGTCAATTACCATATCAGGAATTCCTATCTACTTGGAATTCATAAAATGAGCAAAAGTTCTACAGCAGAAAACATTTATGAACTTGTTATTAATACTTTGAAAGAAACTGGTGGTATGGATCATTCAATGATCGCAAAAAAGTTGGTATGAGTTGGAGCAGATGGGGCATCAGTAATGCAGGGACAAAGGAACGGCCTTTGTGCTAGACTACAACTCTCAGCTTCACCGTATATGATTGGTATTCATTGTATGGCTCATAGAATGAATCTTGCATTTAAAATAGTGAGCAACTTTCCATTGGTTTCAAAAGTTGAATATCTTGTACGTGAGGTTCATGCATACTTTTGTCGGAGTCCCAAACGGTTTTCAGAGTTTAAAAAATTTGCTAACGGTGTTACAAATGGAAACAAACTATTAAAAGATGTTGATACAAGATGGATCTCACTGAAGGGACCATCTCAAAGACTATTCGATGAATATGCATCCTTGGTAGGGGTGATGTATGAACATCGCCTAAGTGTAGAAAAAGCTCAAACTCTTCTCTTTCTATTAACTGATATAGAGACATATTTAACATTGGCTGGAGTTCTTCCTCTGCTTCATGAAATGAATAGCCTCGTGAAGATGTCTCAGAGTCGCACGATGTATATTGCTGAATACACAAATGCTAGAAAACTAGCATGCCTTGCATTAGATAATTTGTATATGAAGGCAGATTCTTTTACAGGTCTAGCATTTACAAATTGGGCTAAGATAATCAATATTGAAAATGATGAAAATTTATTGAAGTTTGATGAAAAAGGGTTTCTATGTATGGCAGTGCGTGGGTATATGGTTCCTTTTTATTATAATGACAAAATAGGAAGAACCACCAAAGAGTGCCCTGTGTCAAGAGAACAATTTGACAATGTTTTGATTTCAGTGAGGCGCAGCTTGATAGAAATTGCAAAATCACTATCATCAGAGATAAGAGAACGATTTCCTCGAGTTGAATTGTTGGAGGCCATGTCTGTGGTATACCCTCAATATTGGAACAATCATCAATGTTCAAAAACTATAAAGGTTGACTTTATAGCTAAAATCAAGATTTTGCAAAGCCATTTTTGTCGAGAGACCGAGATACAAGGAGAACATATTCAAGGTATTTTAGATGGACAAAAATTGAAAGATCAAGCCCGATGCTTTGCTGATACAATGTGGGAGCAATTTTCTAAGTTGGATAATGCTCTAGAATATGGTGCAATTACAAAATTGTGGACTACACTCAGTGGTAGTGAATATCTACTGCAACATATGTCAGAGTATTTCAAATTAGTAGATTTATGTCAAACCATGATTTTGGGATCAGTGGAGGATGAGAGAATGTTTAGTGCATTAACATTTTTGAAGTCAAAGTTGAGGAATAAGCTTGATAAAAATGTGGATACATGCTTAAGATTATATGTAACAAAGTATGAGGTTGACAATTTTCCATATGGAAGAGCAGTAGCTCTCTGGCGATCAAATTGTGAAAGAAGGGGAGAAAACAATATGGCAAATTTATCTAATGAATTTGATATGGAACATAATGTTGTTGAGGATCATAATGACGGCTCATTCGAAGAAGGTCATGTTCAGAGTGCCGAAAATGAGGACCAGTCCCAGAATGTGAATTGGGAAATGGATTTCACCTAATATTGTATATGATCCAATACACATGAGAGACTCTTGAGTCTTATTTTGGTATAGGTGTTCCATGGACCCTTGCGGGTGATCATTATATGTAAATTTGAGCTAGCATTTTAATTAAAAATAGATTCTACATTGTACTTTTTTGTTATAACATTGATGATATGACATACATTTCCTTGATGCAGTTTATTTTAAGATTGATGTTTTTATATTTATCTTTTACATTGTCTCTTTTTTTATGTGATAGGAAATGACACTGGAATTTGACAAAGCTAGGCCTAGGAGCTATCTCTTCACATAGATAGTGTCCTGACATTGAAGGATAAATAACTAATTTGACTACACTTTCGCTAAGCAAGAATGAGCTCATTCAAGTACATGAAACCATGTTGGTGTTTATCTCAAATATTTTGTGCAAATTTTTATGGTTTGTTTATTGCTTTTATTTGAAACATTTTGTCGATTTGTGGAGTTTGCATGTATTTTGGTTAATTATTGTGTTAGACCCTTGAATGCTTCTAGTTCTCATTTGATGCTTGATTTAACCCTTTGTTGTAGCTTGAATCAATATTAGATTTAGTTGATTTCCATTGATTTAGGGTTCGAGAAAATAAGTTTTTATTACCTTTTATTTGCATGAATTAATTGTCTTCACTTTTTCGATTTGTTTATGCTGATTGTATATTTTCTTTGTAAATACTTATCGTTATTCAGAAAAATAAATGAGCTCTACATAGCTAAGCGAAGAGAAAAATGGTCTATGCACTAGGTTCCTATGCATTGATCATAGGAGACCTATTGGCACGAGACCAACATTCCTCTAGTCCAATTGGCTCAAAATTTTCCTAGCCTCCATGGGCATAATTGGCTAGTGAAGGCCAAAATGATGCATAATGTCTGATTCTATTAGTTTATCGGTTTGTCAAGGTCCAAGTCCCCACATGTCATGGAAACTCTAATCAATAGAAAAAAACAATTTGTAATAAAAGCTCTAACATGGGTTATAATAACATCTACACACCAATATCAACAAAAAATACAACATCTACAATCAAAATCAACTACTAGACACATTTAGATATGGTATCAACAAATGGTATAACATTTAGATATGGTACTAGTGTTGAGGAATTTAGATGGAAAAAAGTTACATTGTCCAAAAGTATGACACAACAATAAGATAGCCCCCAATAGTCGACACTATAGGATGCCAACAAAATCACTATAATGTTATTCAAAGTATGTGCCAAGAAAAATACTTAAGGAACATGCCTAGCTTAAAACCTATGTACAAACTTGCCTTGAAGTATCAAAAACAGTCTAGGGTAGCCACACAATCTATTGAAGGATAGTCTGTGGGTGCAATTCCTTTGTTGATTTAAGCAATTCAAAAAAGTCATCTCCCAAGACTATTAAAGAAGAAAAAGAAGAAATCTATAATAATTGCAGGGAGGACTACAAATAGATTCTAGAAACTCAAGTAGTAGAGGAAAAAATTGTAAGTAAGAAGAAGATGCAATGCTAACGTCATCAGAGCTATGAATGACAATCTCCACCCGAAGAACCCCTCTGATAATGTTCCTCCCTGCCATGTCCATGTTGAGCACATCTTGAAAGCATTGCATTCAATGAGGCTGTATTTCGCTTTGGCACTTGGCCAAACACCCACATTTAGAATACATGTCTCCAAGATCTACTCGGCTTTGCTTGGATATCAAGGCTTCATTAAGGCCACCACCATTTGGTATTGAGACCAAAACTTGAAATAGAGCAATTGAACTCAACATTTGAAGAAGCCTTGAACTCATAATTAACAAGCAGACTGTCATTCACTGTGTTTTATAGATCAATGAAAGATTCGCCAAATTTTTACAATATTTTATAATTCAGTGAAATATTCGCCAAATTTTTACAATATTTTATAATTTAGTGAAATATTCGTCAACTTTTTACAATATTTTATAATTCAGTAAAATATTCACCAAGATTTTACAATATCTTATAATTTAGTGAAAGATTCGCCAAGATTTTACAATATCATATAATAAAATGAAAGATTCGCCAAAAAATTATATATACATATTATATTATTGATAAAATCGCTTTCAAATTTTCCTATATATCGGGGAGATTCGCCAATTTTTTTACCATATAAATTTGGGGGGAGTTCTTAAAATCATCCCTGGGGGTGATGTTCACAAAGGGTATTCACAGAGTAGAAAGACTATCATAATAACACAGTTTGGAGGCCTATAATCATACAACCCAACAACATTTCTATAAATCTTAAAGGAGTGTTTCTAAAACTATTTGTTCTCCAACATATTGTTAAGGGTTTGCTTGATAGCATCTTTGTTCATAGCAACTCCACTATTATTAGAGAGCCTAGACATAAGCTTTCTAGAAACAAAGTGCAACTCCAACTTCATTTCCTTTAGTTCATTAACAACCATCTCAATGGCCGCGTTTGGAGACTTTGAAACCGTGAGGGTGCAAATTTTGTTATCTGGCTTTTCAACTATGCTCTATTTTTCAATAACATATTTTCTTAGGGATGCATACAATCTAGGCTTCAGTTTCATCAATGTGTATACGAATCTGATCCCTCACTTGGTAAGCTCCCACTAATCTTCTTCTTCTTCATTTGATTTGGTAGGTCATCTTCAAGTGATCAAGAATCAAAATGGGATCAAAATTGTCAACACATTGTAATGTTCCATTAATGTTTTCATCTTAAACTTCGATTTATTTACTTCGTTGAAATATGAATGTTTCAAATTTGACATGGGGAGAAAAAAAATCTACTACAAATTAACAATTTACTAGCAACTTCAAGACCAACTACATTTATTTTCTCTCTAAACATGGACTTGGACACTCAACAATTCTTTTTACAAGAGAAAATTACTCAATTTTTTCTAATTATATAAGAATGTGTCCTTTGAACATCTACTTAAACACACAACAAATCTGTTTTTTTGAAAAAAAATCTATTGATTAGATTAACATTTTTACAATCAAATTGTTTCTCCACATTATAACCTTCAAACCTCCTCCTCCTTCTCTCAGGAATCTTGTTAAAATGTTTAAGAAATAATACATACACAAAAAAAAATAGAAAAATGAGAACTAATATTTTCCATAACAATACTAAAATATCCTTACGCATTCCTATGCATGATGACATACTTCTAGAAATGCTCTAGAAATCATTTGTATACTTTAATATATTGAAATTTAATATCATCGTAATATCAAATGCATCTATAGTGCTCGTACTTATCATTATGATGTAATAAAAAAGTCACAAATGAATTTAACATTTGCAATGATTCATTGTTGGGTAGATAGAAGGTTCTACCCTTTTTAGTAAAATATTGATTAGAGCGTTGAAGCGTTGAACGATATAATCGATTACACACTATTGATCCATTTTCAATGGTTTGAAAATATCCACAACAATATATATATGAAGTTCTACTGATAAGAATATGCTTTTCTAAAACATATTGCCTAATAATATTATTTTCTACACTACCACATTGGTTTGGGCTTTTCAAAATCCGGTCCAAAAACAAAAACAAAAATTAATTTAATTATATTTATTGAATAAATTATATAAATTTTAAAAGTTAGTAATTATATAAATTATATAAATTTTAAAAGTTAGTAAAAGTTAGTAAATTTTAAAAATAATGGTTGTTTGGCTTCTTGGCTTTTTTCAATTTTCCAAAAGATGAGATACAAATACAATTTTAAAACTTTTTGCCTTTATTTTATGGTTATTTGGCGTCTAGGTTTTTTTCAATTTTCCAAAAGATAAGATACAAATACAATGAAGATGTAGATAATAATTTTTTTAAATTTTAGACTCTGATGTATTGAAATCAGGAAAATCAATTCCATTTCAGATTTCTTAATAATAAGGATATCCTTATTTCCATACATTCACTTCTCTAATTATATTAAAAAACATCATCTTGGTAACTAATTAACATGGTAACTATAGAGATTAATATAACTTAAATTTTCTGCATAATAAAATTATTCAATTGATTTTCTATAGAAATATTTTCCTACATTTTTATGAACAATTTTATTATTAAACATTTATATTATATATATCTTAAGTTATCAAGAAAATTGGGTTTGGGGACAAAATCAGGACATCACTTTTTAAAACATAGAACTTGGGAATGTCGGAAGTAGTAGACACACACACACACACATGCGCGCCTAATTATAAATTATATTACGTATGAAATTCAAATAATTTTCACTTTTCAGAAGTAACACCTTCTACAGTCTAACATACTACGTTAAAGTTACTAATTAAATAGGAAAACATGCACATTGTCAAAGTTCATTGATATAAAGTGAAAATTACATAAAAAAATTATAAATCACAAGTGTGAATATGATAAACCAAGTGGAAATTCAAATTACATATTTGATATTGATAATACTAATAATCAATATTTATAATATATGTCCATTGTCATACTACATCCAAAATTTTCCTAATGGCATTTCCACATATGATTTATAGAAAATTCAAAAAACATTGAACAATTGACAACATAACTTATTTGGCTTCCTCAAGCCATCTTTGTTAGGCCATCTACATCTACAACATCATTGTCATCAACATCATTGAGGTACTCAATCAACAAGCTCTCTATGTAGGCATCACTCTCAAGTGGAGGCTCCTCCTCATCCATAGCAACTAGAGATATCTCGACAAGGCCATCTAGTTGTATCTCCTCTTCCACACATATGACATCATTTTTGTATCGGTCCCATATTTTGAAAGGACCCTCCTTGTACCCTAGGTCTTTCCAAGATATGAGACGAAGTGTGCTATGAATGTGGACTAGGTTCTATGCCATCTTCGATCCCAACATGTTTCTCTTCACTAAATGAATTAAACCATAAGTGCTCCAATTCTTCTCACAACATGAGAACTAGCTAACTTCCCAAGTAATCATATGGAAATGTTAATGGATAATAAAATTATTAAGGGAAGGCAATGTTAAGTACGTAAAATTTAAATTAACAGCAGAAGAACGAGAGGAACAAAGAAAACGAAACGTTGATCGACAAAGAGTGTATCGAGAGAGAAGTTGAAGCAGTTGGAAGAACTAAGAAATCAAGTTGCAAAACAACAAATAAATCAAAATGTATGAAATCGTGAAATGACGACATAAGAAGGAGAAGAACGAACAAAACAAAATGCAGATCAACAAAATAAAATCGAAAAAAAAAAGTTAGGCGAATTGACATTAAAAGAACAAGAAGAACAAAGAAAATGAAACGTTGATCGACAAAGAGCGTATCGAGAGAGAAAGTTGAAGCAATTGGAAGAACAAAAAAATTAGTTTGCAGAACAACAAATAAATCAAAATGTACGAAATGACGGCAGAAGAAGGAGAAGAATAAACAAAACAAAATGCAGATCAACAAAAAGAGAATCGAAAAAAAAGTTAGGCGAATTGTCTCTATTTTCCAGTTTGACAATTTACTCAATCCTTAATACTTATTATTTACATTATGATAATCCTCGTAAATTTATCTGTGTTTTCAACTTAACCTGTTCCTTACAATGCTGATCAAACTCCAGTTTTATGTCACCACCCATGACTGAAACCAGCCTAGATCCAAATCCTAGGCTCTATCAAGCGCCGAGAGAGATCAAATCTCCCGAGGTGCAAGCCTCGACTTAGGTATTGCACTCAAGGAGAGGTTTGCACCTCGGGAGATTTGATCCCTCTCTATGCTTGATAGAGCCTAGGATTTGAATCTAGACTGATTACAATCAAATTATTTCTCCACATTATAACCTTCAAACCTCCTTCTCCTTCTCTCAGGAATTTTGTTAAAATGTTTAAGAAATAATACATACACAAAAAACATAGAAAAATGAGAACTAATATTTTCCATAACAATACTAAAATATCCTTTTACACATTCCTATGCATGATGACATAATTCTAGAAATGCTCTAGGAAGCATTTGTATACTTTAATATATTGAAATTTAATATCATCGTAATATCAAATGCATCTATAGTGCTTGTACTTATCATTATGATGTAATAAAAAAGTCACAAATGAATTTAACATTTGCAATGATTCATTGTTGGGTAGATAGAAGGTTCTTCCCTTTTTAGTAAAATATTGATTAGAGCGTTGAAGCGTTAACGATATAATCGATTACACACTATTGATCCATTTTCAATGGTTTGAAAATATCCACAACAATATATATATATGAAGGTCTACTAATAAGAATATGCTTTTCTAAAACATATTGCCTAATAATATTATTTTTCTACACTACCACATTGGTTTGGGCTTTTCAAAATCCGGTCCAAAAACAAAAACAAAAATTAATTTAAATATATTTATTGAATAAATTATATAAATTTTAAAAGTTAGTAAATACCTGCCTTGTGGTTTTCTTAATGTCCAAGACTTCATTTTCGATTGGTTACGTCTGTTTCTCCCAAAATTTAGTCCATTCCTTGTGAGAGTAACTTTGTCCTCGTCATAGAAGTTCTTCAAAAGCTTTTTGCCTTTATTTTATGGTTGTTTGGCTTCTTGGTTTTTTTCAATTTTCCAAAAGATGAGATACAAATACAATTTTAAAACTTTTTGCCTTTATTTTATGGTTATTTGGCATCTAGATTTTTTTCAATTTTCCAAAAGATAAGATACAAATACAATGAAGATGTAGATAATAATTTTCTTAAATTTTAGACTCTGGTGTATTGAACTCAGGAAAATCAATTCCATTCCAGATTTCTTAATAATAAAGATATCCTTATTTCCATGCATTCACTTCTCTAATTATATTAAAAAACATCATCTTGGTAATTAATTAACATGATAACTATGGAGATTAGTATAACTTAAATTTTCTGCATAATAAGATTATTCAATTGATTTTCTATAGAAATATTTTCTTACATTTTTATGAACAATTTTATTATTAAACATTTATATTATATATATCTTAAGTTATCAAGAAAATTGGGTTCGGGGACAAAATCAGGACATTACTTTTTTAAAACATTGAACTTGGGAACGTTGGAGGTAGTAGACACACACACACACACGCCTAATTATAAATTATATTACATATGAAATTCAAATAATTTTCACTTTTCAGAAGTAACACCTTCTACAGTCTAACATACTAAGTTAAAGTTACTAATTAAATAGGAAAACATGCACATTGTCAAAGTTCATTGATATAAAGTGAAAATTACATATAAAATTATAAATCACAAGTGTGAATATGATAAACCAAGTGGAAATTCAAATTACATATTTGGTATTGATAATACTAATAATCAATATATATGATATATGTCCATTGTCATACTACATCCAAAATTTTCCTAACGGCATTTCCACATATGATTCATAGAAAATTCAAAAAACATTGAACAATTGACAACATAACTTATTTGGCTTCCTCAAGCCATCTCTGTTAGGCCATCTACATCTACAACATCATTGTCATCAACATCATTGAGGTACTCAATCAACAAGCTCTCTATGTAGGCATCACTCTCAAGTGGAGGCTCCTCCTCATCCATAGCAACTAGAAATATCTCTACAAGGCCATCTAGTTGTATCTCCTCATCCACACATATGACATCATTTTTGTATCGGTCCCATATTTTGAAAGGACCCTCCTTGTACCCTAGGTCTTTCCAAGATATGAGACGAAGTGTGCTATGAATGTGGACTAGGTTCTATGCCATCTTCGATCCCAACATGTTTCTCTTCACTAAATGAATTAAACCATAAGTGCTCCAATTCTTCTCACAACATGAGAACTAGATAACTTCCCAAGTAATCATATGGAAATGTTAATGGATAATAAAATTATTAAGGGAAGGCAATGTTAAGTACGTAAAATTTAAATTAATATAGAATTACAAACAAGATGATGAACTATGAAGTAGCTACTTGCCCAAGTAATCTTATGGAAAATATGCAACTTATGAGCATCAACACCATGAAGCCACCACCAATAATTGGATCATTCTTCTTTTGCATATCAATCAAAGAAGCATGTGAACTAAAGGCAACTTGCCCACGTGAAAATTTGGAAAATTGAGATCATATCTCAAAGGCCTCTTTGTATACCCATAAAAATTTTAACAACAATCATAAACCCTTTCACCAACTCTTTTTTTTGGAAAGGAGGCCTCCTTCCTATTGTGGGACCATACAATTTTGTATTAATTGCATAGGTTTCCATATGTAATGGGGTGTTCAATTTATACCACCACCCATGTATAAATGATTTCAATGGTGACCATAAAGTAGGATCTTTCATATATGTGATGGATTTGATCCTCTTACACATAGAGTCCATGTTCTCATAAATCTCACCTGGACATGGACCATATGTGTCTACATAGTGAAGCATATCACATATTGGCTCTACAAATTCCATAACAAATTTGACATCAGCCCAAAAATGATCATCCAAAATCAACCTCTTCACCTCCACAGCTGCATTTGAGGTAGATAGCCTCCACTGGTCCCACCTATCACTTATAATTATGGCAGCTAAATCCCCCTCCATCTCCACAAGCCTCCAAAGAAGAATGTAGTTTGTTGCAAATATGGTATTAATCGGTTTAAGAAGCTCCATTTTCACATGTCCATGATACATGGCTTGTGAATGGTGGTGGTTGCATATAAATATCTGAATTTTGCAGCCATTCTCAATTAACAGTCGATTCCATTCAATTTTCCCATTGTCTTCAATGCATTATTCAAAAAAATATGAAAATAGAAAAAAGTCCATATACTATTGAAATCCAAAGGTTGTTATAAGAAGTAAGAAACCATCTTGCAAAATTGCAAAATCAAAACTAATATTTATTTTAAGCATGGTTTGTCAAAGATAGAAGAAATTGTCAATGGTAATGGTAGTCTAAACATGCTACAAATTGAATTTTTTCTAGTCATACTTTTTCATCCAATTTTGCACTAAATCTGGGAAAAAGTGAGAAGAATAATTGGAATTGCAAATATAAGTTGTTGGCATTGCACAATCCTCATGCAATAGGGATCTTTGAGGGGGATGAATCCATTTATGCATTGAAAAGTGCAATTAAAGCAATGAAAAATTACAATATCATCAAAGATTGTATGCAAGACTTCGATGATTGTAGCTAGAAAAAACCCAAGTCATATAACATTTAGATCACTTCGAATTGAGTGTAGAAAAAAAGAAAAGTGATCATTGTTTCTACTTACACTAAACATACTACTATTGTTCTATTCAATCAATAAAATAATATATATATAAATACATCACACTTTAGCTTAATATAAAAACATTATCTTACTACACTAATAAATTAATGAGAGAATATCTCAACCACACATCAAAATATGAGAACTAGTTTAAAAAAATCTCTCACATCCAACTAGATCTTGATAGAATGTGAATTTATTACATATCCAAGCCTTTACATTCGAACATTGAGGGGATTGCATTTGACCCCAAAAAAAACTCAACATAAAGCCTTAAGCATTGAGTTATGAAGCTATATCTTGATTTTGTAATTAACGACTGAGTAAAGAAAAAAATATGTCATTTTGACTGAACACTTTGTCATATTAGCCAAATATTTAGGAGTTTTTTAGTCAGCATTCAAGGCCTTTTGTTTTAACAATTGATAACACATATGTATGCGTGTTGTTGGACTAATCTGGCTATTAGTGATAGAGTAAATCTAGGGTACTAGTTTAAGTTTGAGTTTTAGTAGAACTTTGTTTTCCATATGTATCTACGTTTTAGATCGATGTAATAATGATAAGGAGTGATTTTTTACACTCTACAGTTGAATGTATTGTTCCTTTGTTGTTTATAGTTGAATATATTGTCTAGTATATTTATGTCTTCAGTAAATTAATAGTAGCCATTTTTTAGCTTCATCGTAAGAGAGCAGGTTGGACATTATTGCTGTAAGAGCTGTTAATATTCGTGAAGGTGTGGAATTTGAAGTTGTAGAGGAAAGTATTAGAAATTTTAAGACAGAGAGATGGCCACAATTGTTGCAGGAGATCCTTAGAGGATAGTAAAATGATTTTATGGCGTTAGATATAATCTGTGAAAACTCAGGATGAAGATGTTTTTGCTAAATAAGGAATTGCTCAATATAATATTGAAGGGACTCAAACTAAGCCCACCCAAGATGCAGATTTGATCAGTAAGTGGGAGGCAAAGGAAGGTATGGCACGTTCTGGTATTCTTTTAAGTTTGAGAGAGAATGTTAGTTTGCATGTAAATGGGGTAAAAATAACATAAGATTCTTGGGATCAGTTAATCATGGTATATGAATCAAATGACGTTAGTACAAGATTATGTCTTCAAAGAAAGTTTTTCCAGTTAAAGATGCAAGAAACACAGAAGATATCAGACTTCACAAATCAATTTAAATCTCTCAAAAATCGACGATTAGTAGTGTGTGGGTCAAAACTTGAAGAATAAAATGTTGTTATGACACATCTTAGGAGTTTGCTAGAATCCTATTTTGGATTGGTAATAGTGCTAAGCAGTCAAGGTAGCTTGGATTTGCCCACAATAATTGCAACACCACTTCAAGAAGCAACTAGAAGGAAGGATGCAGGACTGAATGATGTGAATCGTGCAACACTCTTTTCAGCAGGAAATAAGGGAAAAATAAAGAAGAAAAGTGATTGCAAATTTCCGCCCTCCTACTCCAATTTCTCAAAGAATAGAAAAAGACACAAAGGAGGATAAAAAGTAGGGAAACTGCTTTTAATGTGAGGCTTCTGGAAATTTTAAGAAACAATGCAGAAAGTGGTTAGCATGGGTAGAAGATGTAAAGAAAAGGAAGGCAATTGAAGCTAATATAACTTCAAGCAATGACAAAAAACAATTATTTTCGGTCACCACATCTCAAAATTCTACTATTTCAAAGTGTTAGTATTTAGATTCAGGAGCAACTCAGCATATAACACTTGAAAGAGGTTGGTTTACATCATATAAAGTAGTGCCCAAAGCAAAGACGGTCAATCTTGGAGATGATATCAAGTGTGAGATGATGGGAATTGGAAATATCTCATTAAATATGTCGAATAGTGCATATAAGCAAATTCAAGATGTATGGTATGTCCCTGCTCCAGTAAAATGCCTTTTCTTAGTGAATAAGATTACCGATGTTGGAATAACTACACAATTTGACAGAAATGCATGTGTCCTAAAGGATGCAGAAGGAGTGACTATTGCTAAAGGAATTAGAGATGGCAATTTGTACAAGTTATGTACAACGGTACTCGAAGAGGTGTTGATAGTGAAAGGTTAGATTCAGTGCTTTAGCATTGAGGATTTAGACATGTAAATACACATTCATGTGAAGTATTAAAAAAGGAACAACTTGTGGAAGGCTTGAATTTAAATCTACCAGTTGAGTTAGGAGTGTGTGAAGGTTACTGTTTAGGCAAGCAACATAGATTCACCTTCTCAAAGAAAGGAGCGACAAGGGCTAAGGAGCAAATGAGCTTGCTCCTTCATATATTTGCAGTCCAATGCAAATAGTGACACACAATGGGATAAGGTAGTTTATTATCTTTATTGGCACTTTCTCTAGAATGACTTTTGTTCAATTTCTCAAAAGTAAATCACATGCATGGAAAAACCTTTGAAATGGTTTAGATGTGATAATGGAGGTGAATATACCTCAAATGCTTTCAAAATATTCTGTGCAAAAGAAGGTATTAAACTTGAGTACATTGTTCCCTATTCACCACAACAAAACAATGTTGCAGAAAGAAGGATTGAAAGTACCAGATGCATGCTTAAGAGTAGTGGGAACTATCTAATGTCTTTTGGGCTGAAGCAGTTTCTATTGCAGCATATATATATAAAATAGGCTACTGACTACTGCATTGCATAAGTAGATGCCTTATGAAGCATGGCATGGAAGCAGGCCAAATATTAATGGTTTGAGAATTTTTGGTTGCTTAGCATATTCACACATACCAGATGAAGAATGAAGGAAGCTAGATGATATCTGTTTTCCCCTGTTTTAAAGATGAAGACTCTGTTTTCCCTGTTTTAAAGGTGCATCTCTGTGTTAGATCGATGGAATACTGATAAGGAGTGATTTTTACAGTCTAGAGTTGAATGTATTGTTCCTTTGTTGTTTACAGGTAAATGCACTGTGCAGTGTATTTCTGTCTTCAATAAAATAATAGTAACCAGTTTTTAGCTTCACACTTGTTCAAGTTAAGTGAGATATTCTGGCTGAGACAAGTTATATTTTTACCAAAAGAAAACAGGAAATGTTTTCACAGGGATTCACCCAAACAGGAATGCAGAGTTACTCATAGCGAGGCTGACTGTCCCAGAAGCTCCGACCCCAATAATAGCGCCTCTCACCCGTCCCATTTCCTGTGCTCTCCCCGTCTCGAGTTCAATCCCCACTCCCACCCAAATTCAAAACACACTGAAAGAAGAATTATTTCTCTTATTTTTTTTTTAAATTGCGTGGATCCTCTAGGTTCTTGTTGTTGTGGTGAGGTTATAAAAGTCCCCGTGGCAAGGCGAGGATATCTGCGGTGACACGCTGGCGGTGTTTTCCTTTCTTATTTGGTAGCTGCACAAGTCAACTGCCGATGCTTGAATTTTTGTCGCGGTGAGCTCGGAGTAGTCAAAGGTACGTAAGCGCATTCGAAAGCGTCTAAAAGTCGTCTTAGTTGGGCAGCGCACATTTTTTTTTAATTGAGGACTTTGTAAAGGTAGAGTTTTAATTAAAACATCTTATTGCGGGGTCAGATAAGCATTCATTAGTGGAAGTTTTTTAATCGTAAATAGACACGCAGTGAATAAGATTTCAGAATGAAAAAGAGATAGCGAGGTTGCAGGGTTTAGATCTGATTTTTTACAAAGTATTATTTAATATTAAAAAATCAGATTGGAACTCAATAAGATTTAAATAAGAGTATGCGATTGCGTGGTTTCATTGTTTAGATTTTAAAATGAGATTGGACCTCACTCAGATTTAAAAATGAAAATGAGATAGTTAGCTGGTAGATCAGATTTATAAAGGGAATACGAGATTGGAACAGAATAAGATTTGATATTGAATATGACATAGGTGAATGTATAACTTAATTGTTTGACCCGCCGTGTCAAAATGCATATCCTCTTTGCACAATGTGTATGTATAGTAATGTGGAGTAATTTTTACTTAATATTTAAATAAAAAAATATTGTTTTTTCTTTCTTATATCATGATGATTCATCAATTTTGGTTAATAAGGTCTTACAAAATAAGGAATCACTTAAAATTTTATTTATGTATTTTAAAAGTTTTAAAATAAGTATTTTTAGATCATTTTTGTTATGATAAATTAAAAGGTTAAAAAAGTTTATATTATAATAAATATTTTGAAACTTTAATGTAAGTGTGTATAATAGTTTTTAGAAATATTAAAAATTAGTTGTCAAATATACTTATAATAAATAAATAATTTAAAATTAACAAAATTAAAAATACATTAAATAAAATTTATCATAAATAACAAACTAAAATTAGAATCACACTTCAAAATATTGTTAAACACCTCTTTATAAATTTAGACAATGAATTTGATATATGCAACAAAATAATATGCGCATTTACTCTTTATATTTATATTTATGTTATAAAAAAACAGTAACAAACAAATTAAAATTAACATATAATCAAACATTAAATAAATAAATAAAATAAACTAACTAATTTTGAAGATGAAACTTCCTACTCATTTCAAAAGCAAAGTGCAAATTTAGGTTGCTATGAACTAATTTTCAATGTCAACAAAACTATAATCATTAGTTGTTTTTATAATGAAATATTTCAAACATTTTCAATGTTATGTTTGATATTTTATCACTTTCATTATTCAATCGATAAGAACCTTAAAAATATATATTTTATTATTTTTATTAGTTGTTTTTATAATAAAGTATTTCAAACATTAAAAATGTGTAGAATTTAAATATTTTATGGTAATTTGTTTTAATACAAATTATTTATAATAAAATATTTCAAACATTAAAAATGTCTGAAGTTTATGTATTTTATTTATAATAAAATATTTTAATAAAAACGTGTAAAGTTTATATATTTTATGGCAATTTATTTTAATACAATTTTAAAAACGTGTTAAGTTTATATATTTTATGGCAATTTATTTTAATACAATTCTAACAACTAGTTGTTTGTATAATAAAATATTTCAAACATTAACCATGTGTAAAGTTTATATATTTTATGAAAATTTGTTTTATTACAAATTAACAACATTTTCATGTTATGATGAAATAGAGTATGATATATTTGAATAGTAAGTGATATTTAATAGTTCTTTTACAAATTTTATAAGTTATTAGTTATTTGTTTTTATAATTATTTGAATGAATAAATTATTAATAAATATGAAGTTAGTTTTTTTTTTTTTTTAAATAAACACAATTATATTAAACAGAATATAGAGCTTGTCCCATATTTTTCAGATTGTCATAGAACATTCCCAGTTGGGAGCAACCAAACAGGAATCCCTTTTCAAAAGTTTCCAAAAAACTGAATTGGATTATTCCCGGCTTAATCTTCACCAAACAAGAATTTTGACATAAACTTAGATGTTCAATTCCTATTTTAAACAGCCTATCAAAAATACAGAAAACTACTAGACTGTGCAACAAAAAACCTGGTAGACTGAGCATGACCAGTAAAACAAATTTAGTCAATATTGACAACTGGCAGGCCCCTATCCATCGAATCCAACTCCTGCTTGTGGGAATTGGACTCACCTGGAGTCTCTGTCTGCACCCCAGCAGCAACCGGTGGAGTTTTGGTGTCGTCACCTACCATATTTCCTGGTTCTTCGTCCCCTTTCTTCTTAACAACAAACTCCATGCCAATTTTCTTGGCAATAGCATCAATCTTGGCATGCATAATTCGGTTATCCATATTATGGATCTTCCAAGCTCGCACAGGCTCGGCATCCCCCTGGTTCTTGTTATATGCCTCCATCAACACATTAGCAAGAAGGTTCTTTGTGACCCAATAAGTCATCAAGGTCCTCTCATAGAGGGAGGCACGTCCTGCAGTATGGCCCGGGTCCATCACCCACTTTGTTGCCTCCTCGACAAGCTCTTCCCGAGGGATATTCCTGACCTCATCCCACAGAACCGACTCAGTTGCCTCGACTTCCTCTTGGACGGCCTGCGGGATACGGCCACAAAAGAAAGAAGCGGAAGCCCGGAGACGAGCTCTAGTTGAGGCCCGCGTTACTCTGCCACCTTTAACATTTCCCTGCCCAGGAGTCCCCAACCTCCAAACTCCGCGACCCTTCCTGACCAGACGGAGTGCAACCCTTATAGTGACAGGGAGGAGCCATGACAGAGGGAAATATGAACTCTGGTGGTCTAGCTCTCATAAACCACCCTTGCTCCGGCTTACAGAAATTCGCAGAACACACTATGCACCCACACAAAATCCTATGGCCCGAGAAGCAGATGCCTTGGTTGATGAGCCTCCTCCATTTAAGGACCTGAACCAAAATAATTGAAGCATCTGTGATGAGATAGCCAGCCCGTGGGAGGTACAGGACGTCCTGCTGCATCATTAATAAAACTTCTACCCAGATCATTGAAAAGCCAGGTCTGGTACTCCACAATCTCCCACCACCTTGTTCATTCATGTTACCTCGCCTTAATATGCCTTCGGCCTTAAAATCTGACATGACCATTTGTACAAGAGACGTCATGCAGAATCATGACGAGTTCGGGCGCGTGGCTCCCCACGCGTAGCGCTGTCAAAACTCCTTTCATTCTCCGATGTGGTGGCCACCTGTATCCTATGTTGTCTCTGGCCCATCACATCCAGCTCCGCTAGGTGGCAGCAGACTCTTTTCCAGTCTTCATCTGGGAAATCCGCCAGAGAGCCAGAAGCCAAGTGGACGCCAGCAATAATCCCCTGATTGGCTAAGAGGTCCGCCACTTTGTTGGCGTCCCTCTTTACATGGGAAAATGACATGGCATTCTGGGTGGTGAGTAATGCCTTCAGATTCTCCAGCCTGGATAACAGGCGCCAACTGGAAGAGACTTTCGCAGGGGTTTGACCGTGTTGGAGTTTCTTAGCCATTCAAATCAGAATTTGAGAGTCACCCTCAATAATAGCAGGGAACCAAGCCTCAGAAAGGATCAACCTCAGACCCTGAAGAATACCTTCGAGCTCAACTGAGTTTTTGGAATCATGACCAATGTATCCAAAAAAAAAAATTGAATGACCCCCGCGTTGTTTCTGCAAACCCCACCGAACCCTGCAGGACCTGGATTTCCCCACGATGCCCCATCGAAATTAATCTTGAACCCTACCTGGCTTGGAGGAGACCAACTGGTTGGAATAACTGGGTGACACATTATCGTTTTCTTTCGTAGACCTGCCATATCTACCTGGGTCAGACCCCATCCTTCAGCAATTCGAATGTCCTGCGCATTGAGTTCTTTATCTTTCTCACTCCATTGCTGGCTCTGAATCGTTTCCTTCATGTTTCAAACAAGGTGTTTCCAAACTTCCTCCTCCCGTTGTTGTTTATCCCTAAAGATATGATTATTCCACTCCTTCCAGCTTGCCCATACCACCATCCCAGGGAAGAGTAACCAGAGAGTGGCGATAATTGGGTTTGAGAAAGCTTTCAGGTCCCAAGATCTAAGGGTCTGATCAGGCTGCCCCCTGATCCGATTGCTGTGTCTGAAAATAGAGGCTCCTCTATCCCATAACGAAGATGAAAAGTGACAAGAATCCAGAAGGTGACCCATGGTCTCTTCGTGATTATGACACAGAGGACACCGAGAAGGTCCCATGATGCCCTACTTCCTCAGGTTCTCACAGGTCAGAATCCTACCCCGAATAACTAACCAACAAAACAACGAGATTTTGGGCCAAATGTTCATGGTCCAAATTTCCCCCCATATTTTATCCACCTCCTCATTGGTTTGGGTGCAAATATCGTAGGCCTCCTTAAGGCTGAACAACCCCTTTTGAGTATGGCACCATCTAATTTTATCATTCCCCGGGTTTCGCCTAATGAATTGTTCTTGGAGCAATCTATTAAAGGATGAGACCAATTCCTCAAATGAGGTGGTATCCCATTGCCCAGCGTCCCTCCATTTCTGATATCCTTCCTGAGCCTCGGGTTCCCAGTAATGCCCAACCTTTATCTTTCATGCTGCCATGCCCTGGACCCTTATGGGCTGCCATCTGGGATCATCACCCAGTTTGGGTAATTGGTTCCACGAATCTTCCCAAAAGTTTGCATCCAACCCATTTTGGATTTCCTAGAAACTATGATCTTGGACCACCTTTCTCCCCTGATATGCTTTATTCCATATGTGGGAGCCATGCTTTTCTTCATTAAATCTGATAAGCTGACTTCTCTCTTTATCCTGAGCATACTTAACATGCCAGAGTCGCGCCCATGGTTCACTAACATGAGTGCACCATCTCCACCAGATTTTGGCTCCGTAGACCTCACTCAAAATTGTTGGATCCCGCAGACCCAAACCACCCTAGATCTTGGGACGACAAATGGTATCCCAATTTACTAGAGCAAATTTTGATTTCTCATTCCTTCCTCCCCACAAAAAGGTTCTCTGCATACCTCGGATCTCTTTCAAAACCGTTTTGGGGGCCGACAGCATGGAAAATAAGTAAACCGACATCGCTTGGAGGATAGCTTTAACAAGCATCAGCCTACTAGGGAGGTTCAGTGGGCGTAAAGTCCAGCCATTTAGTTTCCTTTTCAACCTGTCTAGCAGATCCTGCCAAGACACTTGTCGAATCATACCTTCATTTAAAGGAACACCAAGATACTTGGTCGAGAAAGATCCCCGGTTGAAACCAAGAATTCTCATAATGTTGAGTTGCGTTGGAGCTGGAGTGTTGAGGAAAAAGACCTGAGACTTACCAGGATTGACTTCTAGGCCTGAAGCCTTTGCAAACTGAACTAGGCAGCTTTTGAAGGTCCTTGCCTCTTGGACTGAAGGGTGCCCCATGAGCATAGTATCATCCACAAACTGTTGGTGAGTTTGTTTCTCCATACCAGCATGCAGCTGAAGACCCCGAATCCCCCCATTAGCCACTTGGGCTTGCAGGAGTTTACTGAGACCTTCAGCCATAAGAATGAAAAGAAAGGGGGAGAGAGGATCCCCTTGTCTGATTCCCCTGGAGGCTTGAATAATTTTGGTAGGAGAGCCATTTAGAAGAATGGAGAAGAACGAGGTAGAAACCAAATTCATAATCCAATCCACCCATGCCCTGCAAAATCCAAAAGCCTCCAGAATTCCTCGCATATACTGCCAACTTATCTTATCATAGGCCTTGGCTATATCGAGCTTGATAAGCATGCCAGGTCTCTTACATATTTTGAGGGAATGCATAGTCTCTTGAACAAGTATGATACCAACAATAATTTGTCTCCCTTCCACAAAGCCAGATTGTTCCTGGTTGATCAGCAGGGGGAGAATGGTTTTAAGCCTGTTGGCAATCACCTTGGTGATTAACTTGTAAATCACATTGCAGAGGGCTATTGGTCTGAATTTTCCTGGAGTATCAGCACCATCTTCCTTGGGGATAAGAGAAAGGAAAGTGGCATTAAAGGCTTTTAGCACTCCCCCACACCACCTTGATTCTTCCATAACTAAGTGGACCTCAGACTTAATAAGATCCCAGAAGAAATGAAAGAAGTTGGAGGTAAAACCATCCGGTCCTGGTGCCTTACCTAAAGCCATTTGATTCATAACATCCTCAACCTCCTGCAAGGATATAGGTTTGTTTAACATCTCATTCTGCTCTTGACTGACCAACCTAGGGATAAGGTTGGTAATTCTGGAGATGTCCTGGCTGCGATCCAATCTGTCTTCTTTGAGGATTAATTCAAAGTGGTGGACTAGTTCATCGGCTATGCTCTCTTTGTTGTCCAGAAATTCCCCATTAGCCTATCTGAGCTTAAGGATTTTAGATCTATGTCGGTTTTGAATGACAGTGTTGTGAAAGAATTTTGAGTTCCTTTCACCCTCCTGTAACCATTGGACTCGCGACTTCTGCTTCCAATATGTCTCCTCTTGCCTCTCTCTAGCTTCTAATTGCTCCATCAGGACTTGTTCCTTCTCTCTGAGGTCATCACTCCAGCCTTCAACCATTCCCTTTGTCTGCAAAATTTCCAGCTCCTCTATCAACTTCTTTTTATCCTGAAAGATATTACCAAAATCCTCCTTATTCCAAGCCCGGATTTTGCCTTTCAGGATCTTCAGTTTTTGTTGGAATTGGTATATTACTGATCCCTCAGGGGGGACCATCTCCTGCCACCACTGCCCCACCAAATCTTTGAAATCCTTGTGTTCCAACCAAAATTGCTCAAAACGAAAAGGTTTGAAAAGATTGTTGTTGGTCATGTCCCAGCCCAAATAGATTGGCCAATGATCAGAACCTGCCGCAAGGAGAACACTAGCATTGACTTCACTAACCCCACGTGCTAAATCCTCCGAAGCCAAAAATATTTCCAATCTGGAAGCAACTAAATGATTGCCTCCTCTTTTATTATTCCATGTGAACCATCCATTCCCTGTTTCTACATTGATCAACGGGCCTTGACTAAGAAGATCCCTAAAAGCTTCCTGGTACGTATCTAGACTCCTTCTCCCGCCTTTCTTCTCTTCCAATGAAGAGATTAGATTAAAATCTCCCCCTACAATCCATGAACCGACCTGAGCCTGCCGGAAGATCTATGAGAGGAATCTTAGAAATTGGTCTTTTAGGGGGGCAATGCTAGGGCCATACAGATTAACCAGAGAACCAAACTGACTAGAGTTATTGATATGGAAATCACAAGATAGAGAGAACCGGTTTGCCCTCCAATTATTCATAGAGACTGTCCTAGGTTGCCAGAGGACAGCAGGACCACCTGCGTATCCAGCTGCATCCACCGCCATAACCTCGCACCCTTTCCACATTCTTGGGATTAACTTATCAAGAGTAGCAGTAGAACATTTAGTTTCCTAAAGAAAAATAATATCAGGCTTCTCCATTTTCACCTTTCTTGCTATCGCTTTAATTTTGAAGGGATGATTACAGCACCTTCTATTCCAGGATAACACCTTCATTGGGAAACTTGGTTTACAATAGAAAATGCTGCCTTAATAGACGGGTACTGCCCAGATTCAATAAGCCTTACTCCAATCTCCGCTATTCTCTGTCTATTGGGTTTCCTGCCTCACTTCAGATCTCCAGCCAGGGATTTCCTCTTATTCCCCATTTGGGATTCAGCACGAATGCCCAGCTTTTGACTAGCTCTGGTCTTGATGATTGCATCCTGGAGGAGTTCCAGTTGTCTCCTGGATACATACCCTTCTCCCTTCTTTTTTTCACACTCTCTTTCCAACTCATCCAGGTCTAGTTCTCCCAGATCTACTTCCTCTTCCCCATCTTCCTCCATAGCTATTGTCACATCTTCATGTGCTGCGACCGGGATCACTGTTTCCAAATTTTCAACTATTCCAACTACCTCTTTTTCCTTGTCTTCGTTGCAGATCTCACCTTCCTCATTGACTTCTTCCAGGATCTGAAACGAGTTTTTATTGATAGCCCCATTTTCGGTCCTCTCCTTCCCTTTCCTATGGTTTCCCCCCGAACGAGGTTTCCTTCTGTTGCGGATCTGGGTAAACCCCTCCTTGTCTTTTTTCCCCTCCTGATCAACTTGGGAGAGAGGCTTTGCCTGGAATTCAAAGGACAGTTTCTCCCAAAATGGCCATATTCATGGCAAGTTCTACATCGAAAGGGTAACTGTTCATAGTCTAGAGGTTAGATCCATTCTTCATCTTCCCATGTCAGATTAATGGCTTCTGGGAGTTCCTTCGACAGGTCCATATAGACACAGATTCGAGCACAAGCAGTATACTTTTGTTGCCTAGTATTTTCCTCCACCTTGATGAATTCTCCGATGGTATTACCCATGTCCCGCAAAATTTCTGGTTCCCAAAATTCACAAGGTAGCGAGAACAGCCTGATCCATACTGGAGCAACCTTCATGTCCTCCATTTCTGGGTTAAAACGTTCCTTCCATGGTCTAAGATACAAACCAGCAGAAAAAAAGAAATAGGTCCACCCCTCCAGTACCCTGTCTCTATCTTCCACATTGAAGAAGATGATAGTGAAGAAACCCTTGGCACCTAGGTGTAGGTCGTATTCTCCCCGCGGGTTCCAAGTACTCTTGATCCACCTGATCAGATCTTTTTCCCGTGGCCAGAGACCAATAAGCTTACCAATCAAGGTTGTCTCCTTCCAAAAATCCACCTTCTCCCGTACTTTTTCTGCACGGATCTGAAGTGTCGGGATCGCAGAGGATTTCGGGAGACATCCTCCTGGACCCAACCTCCTCTGCAGTCCATGATCCATATGGCCACGACTGTCTGAGCCAGTATCACGGGGGATCCCCGCCGTCGGCATGCCCTCGGACTGAAGGCCCGGGGCTATCAACCTAGGGCTCGCCGTGAGGGCGTAACCCCCCTGCTAGCGCTGTTTCCGCCGGTCGCCTCAAGAAAACCCTAGACCCCTCACCTTCGCGACAAATCCTCCCAAACACAACTCATTAATAAATATGAAGTTATAATTAGTATAATTTTTTAATTTGTGGCTAGTGAACATCGATAGGTCATAAGTTAAATGTCATGAACGGGTTATCTTTAGTTACTTGTTCTCCATGTTTACTTGTAATCACCTCTTGTCTATGCTTCAACTACCTAGCTACCTGTTATCTTCTTTAGTTAAATGGGTTGTTTATCACTACTTGTTATTTATGCATGAGATAAGACTTATCCATGCATCACTACCAGTTATTTTTTATATTTCCTTTTCTTATAATTGTTTATTTCGAATTTTGAATGATGCTCATAAAATCAATCTGGACAGTACACTTGTCACATCCTCCTTCAATCTAGAAAAAACATAGATGGTAGTCCACCCCAAATTCTAAGATATAAACACCTATCGGTGTAATTAATATTAGTGTTGTAATTTTCATTGCAATTGCTTTAATTGTTAGTGAAAAATGTAAATAGTGTAACATAGGAGACGTCTAAAATAGATGATTTGGATCGGATTGCCATTTTTAGTCAGAATCCGGTCTTTTTTATTTTGCAAAAATAGGAATTTAGCTATGTTTATCGGTATTTTTATGTAGAAATGGATTCAACACCCTCAAAAAGGCCCAGGACACCTAAAATTCTAGAATTTGACAGCTTTAACCTGGATTTGAAAAATTACAGTGGGATTTTTTCAAAATCATGCCTGAAAAATTTATCTATTCCGGCTCAAATTGTCGAATTTTTAAACTACACAGTGTAACATATATATTTATTATGAAAATTAGATATATCTTATAAAACAAATTTAATAATAATTAATTATTATTTAATTATTAATAATTTTAAAAAAAAAAAAATGTGACATTAATTTAGCATAAATAGAGACATTTATTTTTTATTGTTATACAATTAAATTCTAATTTATATAGAAATGAAAGTCATAAAATGCCTATGACTCCCTTGCTAATAATGAGGGGTTCATTTTGTGAACCTATGAAATAGTGTGTATTGTAGGATATTAAAAAATATTCTTAATTTAAATAAATATTAAAGAATGCTTCCTAAAAACATTTTGTTGAACCCCCTCCCAATACATCTTTAAAATTTTAAAAAAATCTATTTTTATTAGATATTTTAGGTATCTATTTTTTTCCATAGCATTTTTAATACTTTTTTTTTCCCACCGCGGATGTCCATGGAAGTGATTGGCCCCAGGCCAAGCCACGTGCACACCAGCAGCGGCCCTCAGCTACCAGCTTGCCAGCTCTGCCACGGGCCTGCCATCCTTCCCGCCTGCATGATCGACCATGCATCCAACAACATTGGCCACCTGCCTGCCCACCGGCTTGACCATCTGCCCACCTGTTCCACTCCCGAGGCAAACCACGTGACGACCTCCTCCCACCACGCACCCCATGCACCTCCATAACTCCACCTGTTGTCCCTTTGTCCGGACCTTCTTCTCCTGGCTGTTCCTTGTTCACTCCAACGTGTGCGACGTCCTCTCGACCGCTCCCGCTCTACTATGTGCTCTTGCCATTATGGCTCCCATTCATTTTGGTGATGAGGACTGTCAATTCACCTTCATGACATTAACAGGTAGCTTCAGAGATGATCTCTTGATTCATCTGCACTTCATTCGGATTTCGGTTGGCAATGATGATGCTCGGCAGCGAGCTTTAAAGAGCAAGGGCTCCTCTTGGCTCCTGCATTCTCAGCACACTGGTTCTTTCTCACCTGATGTTCGGCTCTCTGCTCTGGTCGTTCAATTGGTTCTCGTTGCCCCTGCTGAACTTTTGCTCTTAGTTCTCGCAGGTTCACCTGCTCCCTTGGCTCTCACTAATTCTCTGGCCTTCCTGGCCACCACCATTTTGAGTCCGCAGCCCTCTGTCTAGTAAGACAAGCCTCGCTTTGGTCTTATGTTCCCACACCCCGCTCGCACTCGAAGCTCTTTACTCTTTGCAGTCATGCCTCCCCGCACTCGAAGCTCTTTGCTCTTTGCAGTCATGCCTCCCCGCACTCACAGCTCGGCACAACATGGAAGTTCGACGCAGCATGGAATTTCTTCATCCACTCCACCGATGTGCCTCATGCGCGGTGTGGTTGATAAAGCTCAGCGCTTCCAGAATGATATTCCAATGGGAGCTCAAGCGGAAATCCTCGATGCCGAGGAAGATGCTTGGGTATCTCGCAGGTGCTCCACTGATGAAGATATCCGTAATGAGTTCGAGACCCTTGTCCTTGATCCTGGGAACACCAGGGGGCGAACTACTTTGTATCAAAAGACGTTGGATTTTCTATGGACGCAGAAGTTGGTGCTGGGTAAGGTCCTCACGAATAGAAATGAGGCCCAGGCAGAAATACTCATGCAACTGGACGAGATGATGGAATACATGAAGCAGATTATGTTTAATCAGTAGCAATTTGCTCGTCGGTTTGGGATTACCCTGGCCAAGGATCCGACCACCCATCCCTCTCAGGTTGGGCAGAATGATCAAACTAGTATTTAGCTTTTTCTACTCCTCTAGCTCTGTTTTGTCGTTTTGATAAGGCTTATGAGCCCTATTATATGTCAGTAGCTCTGCTATTTTCTTTTCTGCAAAACTCTAGCTTACTCAGTATGATGGCAACTCTGGCTTTGAACTATTTTTTGGGGTCTGTTTTCTCGTATACGAGAGGGCCCGGTTTAACTCTGTACATTTTTCTGAAGGCAATATAAGGATCTATATCTAACTTACAAAAAAAAAACTTTTTTTTTTACCTTGGTTATGGTGACATGGCATAACTTTTATAACTCCTAGAAGCCTTGTAAGGTAAAATATGAAATCTTGGTGAAGACAAATATTTCAATATGGGGAAGGAATACAAATCAATTGCATACATAGTCATTCCAATCAAATTCACGCCACATGCACTCACAAATCATACCTATTCAAACACCACTCTGACTCCAAACACAATTGAATTCACACCGCCTTCATACAAATCATACTTATTCAAACACTAATATAACTTCACACACAATCAAACTCACACCAACTTTAGACATACAGTACCTATTCAAACCCCCTAATATTGTATTCAAACTCCTAGATAGATAATTATAAACTCCCTAATATCTATATGTTTATAATATATTGAAAATGTTCCTTGACCCTTATATACTAGGAAATATATCACTACCATAATTTAGAGCACTAAATCCCCCAATATGAACTCATGTGCTATAATATTACCTACTCATTGAAACCCCATGCTAATAATCCATGTGGTTTCTACACTAACAACACTTAAACCCATTTGGTCATCATGTTGTAACGCTTAAACCCATATCACTCCCTTTCTAATAACCCCTAAAACTTCTAAAACATCCAACACCTATATGGTCAAGGTGAATTCCACGGTATTCAATAAGTCAACAGGTCTGCTACACTACCACCTAGCATGTATTCCATGAACAAATTGTGCAGCTCTACACCATTATCAATGTTGTAAGTGCGCTCTAGGCGCTGAACTATGTATGGAGAATGGAGACACTACAAAATTTGGTACTCATTATCCAAAGACACTCTGAAAGAGGATGTGGATTTTTTATTTTTATTTTTAACAATAACATCTCTTATTTTTTGGTCGGAATCAGAAACTTATATTTTATCACTCTTAGCACATGTCACTATGAGAACTCTCAATTTTAAATGCTAGCATCCTCATTCTAAACGTTTAGTTTTCCTACCCAAATCTGATCTACGAAGGGAATTTGATACTTGACATATGTATACTTTTTCCGACAAAGTTCTACGGAGAGAATTGGAAAAATATTTTGATACTTACATGCCTAATGTTTTGAATATAAAACATATAATATTTCGTCAAATATGTAACTTTTATAGCGCCCGTGCTTTTTGGACTTTGTAAACGTGCCTCCAACTCTAACTTTGGAAGTGTCTTCCGTGGGATGGTGCTTCCATGTGAATGCATGGAGATATTTTCTAAAGAATGTTCTATTGTTGGCTCCCTAGAAGTATTTATAATTACGATGTTATAATAAAGTCCAAGTGAATTTCACATTTGAATTTCATTGTTTTTTTAGGCCTTTGCATTTCATTGTTGACTAGATAGAAGGTTCTTTCTTTTTTTTTTAAACTATTGATTAAAACGTTAATCATGTAAAGAACATGTAATCAATTAAACATTATTCTTCCATTTTCATTTACTAGAAAATATCCACAACAAAGTTCCAGTAATGAGAGTGGCTTTTCTAAAACATATTGCACCATCACATGGGACATTTGTAAGTGCGTAATAATATGATATTGCACCATCATATGGGACATTTGTAAGTGCCTAATAATATGATTTTTTACATTGTTAGATTAGTTTGGTCTTTTTAATATCCAATAAAATTATATAGAGAGAGTGTGTGGGTAAGAGATTATTTGTTCATTAGTTTTTTAAATGTTTAATATTTTATTTTTGGTTTGTTGTATTTCAAAGTTTTATTTATTGGTTCTAAGGAAAAGTTTGTATATCTAAGAATTTATCTATGTCAGAGCATGATAAAGAAATGGATTAATATTGGTGATAAAACTATTAAATGAAATCATAAAGATGAATGTCATCATTATTATAAAAAACCATGTAAACTGTAAAAAGATAAAGATAGATAAATTCGATAATATTTATATCAAGTAATTAATTGGATAGAGTCAAAGAATGCTATATCAATTAGTAAATTAGATAATATATGAAGTGGTTAAAAATAAGGGGAACTTCATACTTGGATATTGACAATGTTCCCTCACACGACACAATCTTATAGCAAGAAAATTTTAAATTTGATGTATTTAACTTATGAAAATCAATTCAAGATTTCCTATATCCATTATCTCCATTTATCCACTTCTCTAATTGCACTAAGAAAACATGATGTTGTTACTTATGTTACATCATAACTGTGGTGACTAGTATAATTAAATTTTTTGTATAATATAATTATTCAATCCCTTTCCTACTCTTAAACAACTCTATCATCAAACTTTTTTTTCCATGGAAAAAAATCGCATTTCATTATATTGAAAATGAACCACATTGTTCATGGGCCTCTTGAGTCATTACATAGATTTTATCTATCAAGTTGACTATCAAATTTTTCTTTCCTGTAATTCTGAAAAGTATACACATCATTCTATGTAAACATATATGATATCAATAACTCCATCTAGATGACTATATAGACAACAAAACAAAGTATATCTACTGCATGCTTCTATCATACTCAATCTCATAGATAAACAAAAAACTTAAAACAGATATATCCATAATCCTGTGTTGTTCTTTATAGGTTGTTCTCTTTGTTTTTTACCCTTCTTGGAACTTATGTCAGCCTAGATGTGGTCTAGGATCATGTTAAAAAAACTCATCATTAGTCATTTCCCATTGTTGCCACAACCCATCACCCACCTATAGTCCATTCTTTGATGATAAATCTGCCATGTTGTTCCTTTCTCTAAAATTGTGGTGGAAATTGATGTCCTGGAGAGTATCTGATATATGCATCAATTCCTTGAATAAATTATTTGGCATAATATTTTTGGGAGGCCACTTCGTTATCATCCATTCGATAACTAAATTAGAGTCCCCAAAAAACTGTAACTTATGCACACCTTTTGTTGAGACCAAGATCAAAACTAATTTAAGAGGCGTCATCTTTGCTCGGTTATTAGTACTTCTCCAAATTCCTGCTAAAAACTTGATCCATTGAGAATTAATGATGTATAAAACACCACCTGCTCCCCATTTGGCAAGATCTCCTTGGGAGGCTCCATCAAAATATGAACAACATCCAAATATGTCAATGACCTCCTCAACAATCCTTCTCACCTTTGGAGGCCCATCAACTTGAGGGAAGTGAGATAAAATTGCCAAACATTTTGTAGCATAGATATTTAGTGGGATGCTGACATCATTAAAAGTAACCTGGTTCCTAGCCAACTAGATACCTAGATCATGAGAGCAAGAAGAGATATGAAATCTGAAAACACCGCATTATTGAACCAACCTTATAATGCTTTTTGTAAACTAATTCAATTCCAAACAAATCGAATGCCTTTGACCTGTGAAACATATGACCACATTTTGACAATATAACATATATATACATACATATATATATATATATATATATATATAACTAACATTTTTGTGAGAAAAATGGTCATCCTCGTCACAAAATAGTATTATTTTGAATTATTAACACCATCTTTTATTTTTTATATATATATCTTTCAACAATAATTTTATAAAATTAAATATTAAATTAAATTTATAAAAAAATTATTTATTTATATTCTTTTTTCAACTTAGGTTTTAAAGTTCTAAACTTCATTTGGTTTACCCTCTGACTAGTATTTCCAATATCAGTCTATTAATTCCATACAACAAAAACCTCCATCTTTCTCTCGGTCTATTTCAGTTGGCAATAATGTCTGCTTAATTCCTTTTGCTTCTTCTTCTGCAAGCTTCTCTTCGGCTTGTTTACATTATGATATTTTTCAGCTGGTTTAACCGAGGTGTCACCTGCTCTTTGCAATGCCCCTCTTGCAACTCCCTTATTCCCCCTCCTCAACCATCTGAGATTCATCACAGCCAGCGTGGTGAATTCTCCTCTGCAAAATCAACAAAATCTGTAAACCCTTTTCTTCCTTCTACTTTTACTGAGGTAAAACCCCTAAATCCATCATCAAATCTACCCGAAAAATCTAGATTATGCCAACACCCATCCTGTGATCCAAGCTCCACTGATGCATATAAAGCCCCTGATGATGTCCAATTTCCTCACTGCAACATGATCAGAAGTATTGATTTCCCTGGTAGCTGGAAGAAACAAACCCAAAAAATTGACTACATGCTATCTTCTTAGAGATATCCAAAAGATAAATCCGGCCTAGGATATAATCCTCCCTCTGAATAAGAGATAGAAACTCAAAGGTTCCGTACAAATGAAGCTCGACAAAGCAAAAGGTTTCAGAGACTAAAGCAAAAAACCTCACTGCCTTCATCAAGACTCATAACTATTCTGCTAGAAGGCATCCACAAGCCTACTTTGAAAGAGATTGAAACATTTCTAAATAGATATCAAGGATACTCTCCTTATGATCTCAAGGATGAGTTCATGAAGAAAATGATAAATTGGGACTTCTTCACCCATGAAGATTCTAAGGAATTCAAAGAATCCCATTCCATGGAGCAGAAAACATAATTAGCAAGACAATGGAAAACTCACATGGCAGAAGAAAATGAATGGATATCTTTCTTTGAATGGTATAAAATAAAAACTCTAGAATCTTCCCTAGAACATTTACAAGTAAATGCCTTAGAAGAACATCCAGAATGCTCTCAAAATCCCCCAGAAGGCCATAAGTTGGAATTAGTCAAAGGTGGAGAAACCTATACTGTCACATTCTTTCCCCCTTTGAAACCCATCCTTTTGAGAAGAGAAGAAGAAAAAGAAGAACCTGTAGTTGTTGCACCCTTCATAGAAACAAAGGGAGAAAGAAAAGAAGTACACCAACAACTTAATTGGAATAGTGCAGCCCTCAAAGGTTTAGCACTACAAGTTCATGTAGGAAGATAAATTGGAGATTGATAGAGTGAATATTTGAAGAGCTTGATAAATCTCTATCATCAAGAGACAAAAGAGAGTATAATAAAAATTGGCCATGAACAAGAACTCTCTTATGAGGTTTTGAATTCAATAAAAATTTCTATCAATGGGTATGAACATCCAGAAGAATCTCTCAGAGAACAGCTAAGAACCCATGATAGTGATATTGAGAAAGCCCTTACCCATGTTTTGGTCGAAGTTCAACAAGTCCACACATTAACAGAGAAATATCATAAAAAGATAGGTAAGATGTGGAAGAAAAAGAAAGAGGGGAAATTAGATCCAACTAAAATGCCCTCTACCTTCAAGAGTCAAGATACCTTTCCCATGTTGTTGCCATCAGAACAAACACAAAAGAAAAATGTTGAGGCCCAAATCTTTATAGGCCTTGAAAAAATCCTTCTTATAAACCCAGAGTTATGGCCATCCAAATGCCCCAAACATCTAAGCCTGTTCTAGGAAATCCCGAGTCTTTGTCTATAAATGAATCTTTTGAGAGAGCTTATGAAAGAATCCCCAATCACGTGGTAAGACTCCCTGCACCTGATTTAGATGACGGGATGAATGTAAATCAGATGTCCTGGTCTGCTAACTTATTATATGAATGGAATGTAAATGGAGCAAGCACTCAATAGATAGAGCAAATGATTCACAGAATGTATGTGGCATATAGAGCTTATGTAGCCAATGGAAAAGATGATGCAGATGCTTGCAAAATTATTGTTGCAGGATTCACAGGAGCATTGCATAAATGGTGGGCTAGGACTATAACAAATGAAAAATGGAATGCTTGGGCAGCAACCAATTTAGATATAGAGGGAAAAGAAGAGCCAAACCTCATAGGAAATTTAACTACTGAAATTCTAAGGTATTGGGGTGGAACACCTGAAAACCACAAAGCCAAGATTACCCATTTGCTCTTGAATATGAAATGTAGAAGTCTTAGAGACTATGATCAATTCCATAGAGATTGGGTAATCAGATGTCAGGATGTGCAAGACAGTGACAAAGAGGTTTGGAAAGAAAAATATATCTCTGCACTTCCTAGGAACTTCCAAAAGTTCTTCACCAGTTCATTAAACATTGATGATCTAGAAGCCTACTCTTGGGGATAATTTCATGATATTGTACATAGTTGTATAGCTGACATTTGCACTAGAAGAATTGATGCTAAAGCAACAAGAGACTTCCTGCCAGGGACAGGAGGAATCTGTACTCAATTTGGAATGCCTGAACCTAGATATCCAAGATAAAAGAAGTATCAAAAGGAGTCTCAGATATATAAAGAAAATACGGAAAGAAAGAAGAAAAGGCTGAGATCCCTAAAGGAAAGATATCCAGATAGATAAAAAGATTATAAAAAGAACAAGATGAAGAATAACTATAAGAAAAAAAGGTATGGGAAATGGTACCAAAGTAAAGATGGGAGGAATACCTATAGATACCAAAAAATGAAAGACAAATTTGGTGGCAAGTCAAGATGGAAGTATGCACCAAAATTCCAATGTTACAAATGTGGAAAACAAGGACATTATGCAAATAAATGTCCTAATCCAAATACAAATCAAACCTCTGGTCTAAATCCAGAACAAAATCCAACACCTGAAGATATTTTGAAAAATTATATATGTGCTTTATGTGGAAACAAAGGCCATAAAGAAAATAGATGTCCAGAGTCCAGGTCATATGGAGAAGCATATGCAATAGAGACTTCATAAGATGAATTAAATTGCATAGACTCCGACAGTGATGACATCTGTTTTGCAGAAGAATCAGATAGTAGCACATATTTCAATATAGTGCAATCTGCAAGAACTGGTCATTCATGCCAATGCATAGACAAAAATAATTGTAGTTGTTCTATGGAAGGTGAATCCCTGATTTCAAGTCTAATGAGTCAAAAGATGGGAAATTGGAAACTTATTTGGCTTGGGTTTAATCCAAGAAAAAATTTAAACATTGTAATATGATAAGAACAAGAACCCAAGCCTCAATAATGATGAAGCAAATTGAAGAAATGGAAGAAGGAACTTCCAAAGAAATAATGAAAGAAGCATTTTCTAATGCCTTCCTCCTGAAACAGAAGGAAAAGGTTTCTTCAGAGCCCTCATCTACAAAAAGCAAAAGAAGTAAGAGTTCTGGAAAATCAATGCATAAAAAGCTTCCTCAAGTCTCTTCTAATTGGAATCTGTTTGCATCTACTCTTCCTTCTTATGAAAGAAATACTGCTCCTCTCTTAGACACAGAAACCAAAAGGCCAGTTCCTGTATACAGGAACAGGCTAAAGAACAGAATATTTTGAAGAAAGAAATTAAGGAACTTAGAATACGAATAGAAAAACTAGAAAAAAGAAAATGAGTCAAGTTCCTCATTGGTAGAAAGTTCTTCAGAAGAAGAGAGAGAAGAAAGTGAAATAGAACAAATACAGGATGATACTGCAATCCCACAATACCAAAAGGTTACTCCAGCTGGCCCTAATCCTCCCAATTATGATTCATTTCATATAAACGCAATCATTCATCAAAGATACACTGTCAGAATGGATATTAAAATCAAAGGTAGCTATTTTCATCTCCCTGTTTTGATTGATACTGGATCAGATGTAAACGTGTTAGATATAGATAAGATCCCTACTAAGTATTGGCATATTACCTCCAAACTAATTCACTCAGTTGGCTCTGACTCTGCTATCAATTTTGAAATTCCCCATGCTACTGTTTGTGTAAACGAGTATCGCCTAGATGTCAGCTTTTATTTGATGAAGATTTAAAATGCTTGTATCCTTGGAACTCCCTTCCTAAAGACAGTAGAACCTCATGGAGTATATACATACCAAGTCCAAGAAGGAATTTTTATGACTATCAATCCGTTGGATTCCCCAATATTCTTGCCTTTAATCTCCAAGTCCTAAAAGGTCAGACATGATTCATAATACCAGGCTTCAACCTTTGATGATGTACAGAGACAAGCTAGAAGCAAAGGAGTTACAGTTGAATGAAGTCAAAACACATATACAGTCCAAAAGAATAGAGGACCAATTGAAGTATAATAAATGGAAGAACATCAAAATGGACACAGAGAGGGAATTCAAGAAACAAGTTTGTGCTGATTCTCCCAATGCATTCATACATAGGAAAAGGTACATGGTCAAGTTGCCTCTCAAGCCTGAATTCAAAGGAACTCCTGGATACTCAAATGTTGTACCAATGTCCATAGAAATGCAAGAGTATTGCCAAAAGGAAATAAAGGAATTGTTGGAAAAGGGACTCATAGTTCCTTCAAACAACCCCTGGAGTTGTTATGGGTTTTATGTAAACAAGCACTATGAGCAGGTAAGGAAAGCACCCAGAATGGTGATAAACTACAAACCACTGAATGATGTTCTTGACTGGAACAGATATCCAATTCCTAATAAATTAGATCTAGTCAAGAGAATTGCAGGATGTAAGGTGTTCTCAAAGTTTGATCTAAAAAGTGGATTTGGCAAGTTGAAGTTGACCCATCAGATCAGTTCAAGACTACATTTGTAGTGCCTCATGGACATTATGAATGGACAGTGATGCCCTTTGTCCTAAAAATTGCACCTTCACAATTCCAAAAGATAATGGAAGATATTTTTAAACCCTACATGGGTTGGTTGATTGTGTACATAGATGACATCCTTCTTTTCTCAAAGACATTGGAAGAACATCAGAAACATCTGAGAGTCTTCCTAAAGTAGTTTATGATAATGGTGTAGTTCTCTCTGCGAAAAAGATGAAGCTCTATCAAGATTCAACTGAGTTCCTTGGACAGAAAATTAAGAAAGGGATGATAAATGTTCAAGAACATGCCATTGAATTTGCAGACAAATTTCCAGACATCATCAGAGATAAGACTCAATTACAAAGATTCCTTGGGTGTTTAAACTATCTATCACCTTATTACAAAAATATGGCTAGTGAAAGAAAGGTCTTAAACTAGAGACTGTCTAAAGATCCAATTCCATGGAAAGATGAGCATACAAAGGAAGTCCAGAGAATTAAAAGCAGAGTAAGGACCTTGCTATCTTGCATGTTATTGATGATGAGCTCCCCAAGATTATTGAAACAAATGCATCAAATCTAGGATGGGGTGGTGTTTTGAAACAAGTCAGACAAAATGGAAAGAAGAAAGAAGAGGAGATAGTCCAGTTTGCCTCTGGGACATGGACTAAGACTGAGCATAACTATGCTACAATAGATAAAGAGATTTTAGCTTCTCTTAGATGCATAGAGAAATTTCAAATTCATCTGTTGAATCATGATTTTATTATAAGAATAGACTGTTCAAGTTTTCCCTTTGTTCTGAATAATACTATAAAAAATGAAACAGCCAAAGGAAAGTTTGCTCGATGGAAAGCTTTTTTCTCTTGTTATAATTATTCAGTGGAACATATTTCTGGTAAGATAAACTGTATTCCATATTTCCTAACCAGAGAATACCTTTCACAGAGGTATGATGTAAATTTTGATCAAGTGAGCGGGAAAGCCAATCAAGCGACCGCGGAATTTAATCAAGCGAGCGGGAAATCCAATCAAGCGAGCAGGAAATCCAATCAAGCGAGCGAGAAATTAAAGCAAGCGAGCGGGAAAATCCAAGCGAACAGAAGCAAGTGGGCCCATAACCCACAGGTAAATATGATAGTTTCAGCCTGGATTGAAGGTGAACACAAGACCTACAACATCAATGATAATATGAGTTGGTTGGACTATGTTCAAATATGGAAACCCAAGTGGGAATTGAGAAGTACAGAGGTACTCGACGATAACCTGCAAGGATCATATGCATTTATTTTCCTAATACCATAATTAAGAAGAATGCCCTTGGGATCAAGCATATTACCAGAAATGATCTATAATAACTCTTTGCGCAAGGCTGTTGATTCTAGCAATTGGTTAACCCATCTATATCATGATCTTAATTTAATATGGACTGAAGTCTCTTCATTCCAACCAAGATTACAGTTGGATCACCAATATTACTGTATTAATCACATAAGATCATTGAAATCATGGCCACATCAAGATGCCAGTCTAAGATTCCCTAGTACCACACACACATTTGAAAGATATAAGAAATTGTGGTAGGAATTTCTCAGAAAAGATAATACAACTCGAACATATTACAATATGCTAAAGTTTGGGCTAAAATGCACGCACATATTTGAAGATCCTCCTCTCTATGGCCCAGATTGGATGGAAGATTGGTGGGAGACAGTCAGAATCAACCTAACAGCACTGGAACCAGTTGTCATTCATAATCTGAAAAAAGACGTGGAAGAGCCACTTGAAAGGGTCAAATACGTACTGCAGACAAGGATCACCGAAAGATAGGTCCTTGAGT
The DNA here is from genome assembly GCA_027924585.1 of Larix kaempferi. Taxonomy (NCBI): domain Eukaryota; kingdom Viridiplantae; phylum Streptophyta; class Pinopsida; order Pinales; family Pinaceae; genus Larix; species Larix kaempferi. Next base: position 1,450,200 of record BSBM01000410.1, on the reverse strand, counting down.
ACTACATCCAAAACAAAGAACATTGACTTGTCAAGACCCGTATTGCAGTCCACATGCACCAGAACCAATGAGTGGTCCTCAGATCCCTATACTCCAAAGCTTGGGATACCCAATCTAACTTTCGGGAAATGTATGGGCCATCGTATTCTGATGAGCAATAGTATTAGGCTATGAATGGGGCATGTCCATTCAAAGATTCTCTGCGGCTAGGAGAGTGGTCCTGTCCTCTCCACTATCGTTGTCTTCTTTGTTAGTCTTGGCTGACAATATTTGTCCCCTTATCCCTCAAGGATGATTCTCATGTATGATTCGAAGCACTTCTCCGACTTTTGATGTGGTTTGACCCATGTCATACATGAAGATCTACAGAAAAGAGATATATGACAGATCTTGTCATGCTTTCCTTGATGCTCCCGGTTCCTACCAGTTTCCTTCGGTGGACCTCCTTTTGAGCTATAAATAAACGAGAGCAAAGCCATTTGAGGCATTCAAGTTTAAGTGGAGTCACTCTGCAAGTGTCTAGGTATGAGAAAGTGGTATGCTCTGCAACTAGGCCTCGTGCTATTAGATTGCATCAGAAGACTTCCTCTATAGTATTAAGTCTAGTGTCTGTTAGGAAGAGAAGACAGGCGTATGCTCTGTGACTGGGCTTCGGGCTATCAGATCACACTAGAAATATGGATTCTGAAAGTTTGTAAGAGTCTGTAATAAGAAAGTATGTTCTGTCTCTTGGCCATGTGGTAAAAGAAGACATCAGAAATCTTCAATCTCAATATTCTGCAAATGTAAATATTTTATCCTCTACAATGAAATATACTCTGTTCATCTCTGAAATTATTGTTATACAATTAGTATCCTTAGTCAAGGTTTCGAGTAATTGTCCAAAGGCAACAGAAGTTGGGAGCGGTGTTGGTGTCTTAATATCCTTGTGAAGGTAGGTGGTCGTGGAGAGGTGCATTTCAAGCGTGAAGGACTTTCTATGGATGTGTGGCGACATATAAGAAACCATTGGATGGGTACGTAACGATTTTCTTATAAGAACTTGATCAGAGTAGCAATCCAATTAGACCTTTGCTAAGAATGGTATCAATAAGGAAATTATATACTTTGGTGTATTGGACCCATGAAAATCAATTCAATATTTCTTAATAAGGATATCCTTATATCCATACATCCACTTCTCTAATTACATTAAGAAAACACCATCTTGTTACTTACATGGTAACTATAGTGCTTACTATAATTTAAATTTTATGCATAATAAAATTATTCAATTGATTTTCTACATGAATGTTTTCCTATTATTTTATGAACAACTCTATCATCAAACATTTATATTATATATATGCTAAGTTGTCAAGCCTGAAATTGGGTTTGGGGATGAGGACCAGGATGTCACTTTTTGAAACAGGGGACTTGGGTACATCGGGGTACTGTAAACACATACACATAATTATCAATTACAAAACGTATGAAATTCAAATAATTTTCACTTTTCAAAAAGTAACACCTTATAAATTCTAACATACTAAGTTAAAGTTACTAATTATTTAGGAAAACATGCACATTGCGTCAAATTTCATTGATATAAAGTGGAAATTACATATGAAACTATAAATCATAAGTTTGAATATGATAAACCAAATGGAAATTCAAATTACATATTTGATATTGATAATACTAATAATTGATAGATATGATATATGTCCATTGTCATACTACATCCAAAATTTACCTAATGGCATTTCCAAATATGAAATATAAAATTAAAAAAACATTAAACAATGAATAACATAACTCATTTGGATTCTGCAAGCCAACTTTCCTAGGCCATCTACATCTGCAACAACATTGTCATCGGCATCATTGAGGTCCTCAGTCAACAAGATCTCTATGTAGGAATCACTCTCAAGTGGAGGCTTCTCCTCCTCCATAGAAACTAGAGGTATCTCGACAAGGCCATATGGTTGTATCTCCCCATACACACATATGATATCATCTATGAATTGGTCCCATCTCTTGAAAGGACCCTCCTTGTACCCTAGGTCTTTTCGAGATATGATATGATGTGTGCAATGAATGTGGACTAGGTTCTATGCCTTCTTCCAACCCAACATGTTTCTCTTCACTCATAATTGATGAAACCATAAGTGTTCCAATTCCTCTCACAAGATGAGGAACTAGCTAACTTCCCAAGTAATAATATGGCAATGTTAATGGATAATAAAATTATTACATGAAGGCAATTTTAACAATGTAAAATTTAAATTCCCTGGCTGCGGGTGTTAATGTTGGACTGGACACGGAAGGAGGTTCCATGCACCCACCTAGAGGCATGGGTCATCCACCTGGCAGTGGATCTCAATAGGCGTCCATATCCAGGGAGAGCATTTAGTGATGCGTCCTTCACCTGGCGAGTTGGATCTCAAGCGAGCGACTTGGTTCTATGGTCTTAAAAAAAAGGTTATTTTTAATGCACATAAGGGCCAATTCATGCAACAAAATAAATAAAAAGGAAAAAAAAAACATATTCCATCTCTTAGATATCTACATACCTTCCTTTGGATTTGCTCTTAAACATCTATATATACTTTTCTTTTGCAAGAAAAAAACAAAAACAAAAAAGATTGGGAGAACTCCAATGCTCAATGGTTATTTCAATCAAACCTTGCTCCACAATAACCAAGAAAAGTAAGATCAATCTTTCTTGATTGAATGGAACCAAGAAAAGTTAGATCAATCTTTCTTGACCAATTATTTCTTTCAACTTTTTGTATTCTTCTTTAACATTTTCACATTTCCAGTTAGGAATAGTTGTTAGATTGAGTTATATTTGGCACATTCATAATTATAATTTTAATTCTTATATGCAAGGCATTCATCTTAATATTGTATTGGAACTGGCATGAACATAGGTGAAAATCTAAATCCTTATTTACATACCCTATGTGTTATCGTTACCATAAAATGGTATCATATATGTTTCACCATCTCTATATATTTATAACTATTGCATGCTTGAAACTTAAAAATGGATATTTTCCCTCTCCTATAAAGATACAAAAACTAGCTATAACCCAAGAACGGGTAACTGAATGTTGTTAATTCCCTTGCTTGCACGAACAAATGTAGAGGAAGTGGAGGCAATTCATTACATCTTGTGAATGACCCAGATCCAAGCTATGCATATGATCATATGGTGTTATTGGAAAGTAAGAGATTTTTCTATGTTCATTTGGTTTCAAACATCAATGATGTTTGTTTTGATAGGAAGGTAGGGAATTCCATCCAAGAAAGGGTTTCAATTTTGCATTTTTATGGAGTTTAATTTATTAAGCTTATAGAAAACATGAGCTCTCTATGGCTATACTTGTATTTACATGATCTAAAATTGATAGATTGGCAGGTTGTGGTGTGAAACATCTACAATTCTCATCTTTCCTAAGCATTGCACTGACTATTGGACTGTCAATCTTTTACATTCTTTGACTGGGTTTCCTTTTACACATTTTTCCTTCCCCATTACTATTTTTTTGGGTCTTCCACTATCCAACGCTACAAATTGATCAATCGCCCCTGTAATCCCAGTGGGATCATTATTGACATTATACTATTATTTTATTTAGCATCTTGTTTGCTTATACTAAGATGCGTTAGGGCTCCTGTTTGTTACAACTTTATAATATCATATAAAGGGGGTATTGGAAATGAGCTGCTAAAAATGGATACCTACAATATCTAGTGAAACTAGGAGTTTTCCTAATTGGAAAGGTATATTGGGAGGGGGGGTTGAAAAATACAATTCTATGAGACATTTTCCAATATTTAGTGAAATTAGGGACATTCTTTAATATCCTATGAACGATCGCGCTATCTAACAAGTTCACTTAATGAACCCCCCGTGTGCTTCACAAACTAGAGTTGCATCTGTAACATCAACATTGGATGGCCCCACCTCCGCAATGACATCACATAATTGGTCTTTCAGAAACAAAGTGTTCTTTTCTTGAGCAAAACAATCAATGGCCTTTGGAAAATATAGGTTCAAATGGAAGAGACAATCATGTTTATCAATGGATGATTCCAACAATCCATAACAATGGAGCATCCTTCTAGATTCCAAGATTCCTTCAATGGCGTCATCGCCTTCTCAAGACATGCTTTCTCCTTTTCCACCAATGTAGTTCTAAGATTTCTCATAACCAAGTGCCTTATACCCCACAAGTATGTCATTAATGGCACAGACCATTTGCTCAAAATATGGTGAGCGAGATGCATTGAAAGGAGTGCCACATGTAAGTAAAAATATTGCTATTGCAAGATCAACACCCTCCCTTCCATTCACATCAAACATGTCATAAAGGCCACCAAGTTTAGGTTTCTTATGTGATTGAGTTGTAGTATGATTTTGATGGCACACTCTCATCACGAAATTGAACTTCATCATCAAATGGCATTTCTTCATCTTTGGATTCATCATTGTCATTGACATTACAACATGGACTTGATATTGACTTCCATGCCTTACCATCAACCTTTTGTTGCTCCCTTTGTGCACTAGGGATTGGTCTAGTGGTATTGGGCCTAGTCTCTTGAAAAACCTAAACACGCATTCCTTGAAATATTCATAAAATTGGATTTAACTCTAGTATAACTACCTTTCTATTCAGCATGACAATAAATGCATTTTATTAAGGTTGTCCCCCTCCACCCTTTGTTGGTTTTGTTCTCTCCACATATTTCCATAATGGATATTGAGTATTTGATGAAATCATTTTCGAGAAATAAGGAGAAAATAAAAAAGAAGAAAAGAAGAAAAGAAGTGAAATATGGCAATGAACTACCTTCACTGTTGGATTATGTGTTTCTCCTCAATGTTGGACTGTTTCTCCTCACTGCTAGGTTGTTTTCACCTGAATATCCTCACTATTGGATTGTGTTCAACCTTTCTCCTCGTTTCTGAAGTGTTTGAAGAGCCTCACTGTTGGATTGTTAGAGGTTAGATTGTCGCCTTCTTGTTAGATTGTTCTCCTCCTTCAAAATTGTTGGATTGTTGTTGCTCTCTTTCACCTTCTAGTTTCTTCATGGTTGGGAAAACAAATGCAAGGAAAAATGGAAAAATGTGAGTTTAAGGGGTGAGTTTAAGGTTTAGGAAAGGCACCCACCTATCCCCCCATTCCTAGCATTCAAATTTAATTTATTTTTCGGTTTTGGGACCCACAATTTTGTGGAAGAGAGTTCGAGCATCTCCAGGTGTCCCCAAAATCAGGGTACCTCGTCCCCTTTGCGCTCGGCATCCCTTGTTTTACTACCATAAGTTTTTGGTACATGGTTGAAGTTTTGGGAATGACAAGATACATATGGGAAGTCTACAACCTCGTACTAGGGACATGGGTACCTATACTTGGTAAAGGTGCACATACCGTGTCGTGGGTATGGGTGCCCTATCAACTTAGTATATATCACATTTTTGTGAGAAAATTGTCATCCTCCTCACAAAATAGAAACTTAGAAGAGGTGGAGAAATTCTACACTCACTTAATTATCCAAAAGAAAATGGTTATTTTGGATTATTATCACCCTCTTTTAATATTTATAAATAACTTTTGAGAAACCTCATTCAATATTTATAAATAATTTTATAAAATTGAAGTTATTATTATATTAAATTTATAGAAAGTAAATATTATTTATATGATTTTTCTAAGCTTAGGTTTTAGAGCTTCGTAGCTTCATTCATTTTCACACTAGCTATAATGTTTCGTGTCAAAAATACTTTTATACCATAACACCTCGATACCATATATAATGTTAACAACACACAAACATTCCATATCATGCCAATGAGCCAAAAGCTAAAAGAACCAAAAAGTGTGTGATTAATTGATCATGAGGATGAATTCATCATCCATGATAATATACTACATTAATGTAATCCAACAACCAAACAAGATTGTAATTTATTACTTAAAAAAATTATAAAATTTATTAGCTTAATAAAACTTTGCGCTTGAATATATATAATAGCTACTTTTCAACAATTATTGCGTCGAAGATACGCATTCTACAGTCCAGTAGGGGGATGTGTAACTCCTTCCGTGTTTATCCTAGAGTTGACATGTGTCATTTTTAAAAAATAATAAAATATTATAAAAAATAACATGTGTGTTCAAATTAAATTTAAAACATTTACATTTACAATGGCATATATATAAAACTACGCAAATTAGATAAATTAAAACACTTCCTCATCATTTGCACTCTAAAAAGAAGTTTGCGTCTTGAGAGATTTGATCATTCTTGACGCTTGGTAGATCTCCTTTTAAGATGGATCTATGCTGATTACTATCAATTCTAAGGCTATTGAAACAAAATATGAAAACATATTACTATCTAAACAATTTATTTATAAATAATTTCTCATGTTCAAAGCTTTTCTCATATTCGTTTGCAACAATGATTTATTTAATATTAAATGTTTTTGTCAACAACCAAATAGTATGCAATTAGCTTGCATTCTTGCTATACCCAATTTCGTTAAAATGACCATCCTCTATCCCCAGTTTTGTTGCATCCTTGTTGTACCCAATTTCATTAGAATGACCATGCTCTCTCCCAAGTTTTGCTCTAACTATAATGAAAGGGTGGATTCAATGGACTCTCAATTAATAAAGATAATTAATTTAATGATATTCAATTTAAATCAAGGATAATTAATTTTTTAAATTGGATTGAAAAATCATTTTAAAATAATAATAATAAATGATTTGAAAAGTAACTAGCACAGCTACTTAACATGTGGCCTAGGTCACAAGTTAAGTGCTATGAACAAGTTATCTATTACTTGTTCTCCATCCTTAGTTGTAAGTTATCTATTACTTGTTCTCCATGCTTAATTGTAATTAATTGTTGTCTATGCCTCAATTACTTATTATTCTCTTTAGTTAAATGGGTTGTTAACTGTTATCCATGCATGAGCTACAAGTTATGATTTATCCATACATTAGCTATTAATTATTTTTTATATTTCTTTTTTTAATAATTTTTATTTTGAATTTTGAAAAACTATCATAAAATTTTGTCTTATCCTCCTTCAATTTAGGAAAAGCATAATGTATAAATATATGTTATGAAAATACTAGATAGCTCACAAGTCAAGTCAACTACCGATGCTTGATTTTTTCTCCCGGTGACCCGGAGTAATGTCAAAGGTAGGTAAGCGCAATTGAACACGTGTTAAATTCGTCTTAGTTAGGCAACGCACTCTTTTTCTAAAATTGAGGACTTTCGAAATGTTCGTGGATTAGATCGGCTTCTCATCGATCTAATTCAGACACCACTTACTTTTATATAGTGGAAGTTTTTTAATCATAAATAGACAGGGACTGAATAAGATTTCAGAATGAAAAAGAGATAGCGAGGTTGCAGGGTTTAGATCTGATTTTTTACTAGGTATTATTTAATATTAAAAAATCAGATTGGAACTCAATAAGATTTAAAATGTGTTTGCGATTGCGTGGTTGCATTGTTTAGATTTTAAAATCAGATTGGAACAGAATAAGATTTAATAATGAATATGACATAGGCGATTGCATCGTTTAGAATGTAATAATAAGTATAATTTAATTGTTTGATCATCGTGTCAAAATGTATATCCTCTTAACACGTAATACATCATGTGTAGGTGTACTAAACAGAAATTATTGCAATGTTACATGCTGAGAATTTGCAGGAGTTGTTTGAAGTAGACACTGGAGTTTGTTCTGCGATTGGGTTCATGATTGTCAACTTTTCGAGCTCAACTCTGTGGCTCTTCATCAAGACAAGAACAATTGTCAAGTTGAGGAAAGGGTGAAAGCTACGAATGAATACACATCTCATGGCACGTTATCAATGGTGCAATCGACTTATCCCTTATCCATTAAGTCTTTGAAATGCTTGGTAGCCATGCTTTGCTGAGGATCAAACCATCATTGCGATTAAGGCAATTTGTGTTTTTTATGATCTCAATAGCCTCCCTAACCCGTCTTCTAGACCAATGATCCACTCGGGCCAGAACCTTAGCTTTTTCAATCATAATGTGATGTTTGGTTTTATGTGCATGCTCAGCCAGTGCAGATTTTCTAATCCTATTATGCACAATATCAGCCTTGTGTTCTTTGAGTCTCGTGTTAATTGATCGCCCAGTATCATCAATGTAGGTCATTCCACAAGAGCAAGGTATTTGATAAACACCTTTGTGGGTTTTAGGGCTCCTTAGAATAAATGGCACTACGAGAGCTTAAAAATAAAAATAATGATAATATCGTTATTCTCAAACCCCCTACCACTAACCACCTACCCCTAACCCCCCTCTCTCTATCTCTCTCCTACTCCCCCTACCCCTAACCCCCTAACACCCCCCCTCTCTACCCCTAACCCTTTAACACCCCCCCCTCTCTCTATCTCTATCCTACTCACCCTACCCCTAACCCCTTAACACCCCCCCTCTCTACCTCTAACCCCTTAATGCCCCCCTCTCTACCTCTAATATCCCCCACACTCTCTCTATCTCTGTTATACTCCCTCTACCCCTAACCCACTACCCCCTCTCTCTATCACTCTCCTACTCCCCCTATCTCTCTATCTCTCTCCTACATCTCTCTACCTCTAACCCCCTGCCCCTAACCCCCTACCTTTACCCTCCCCTCTCTCCATCTCTCTCCTACTCCCCCTATGCCTAACATCCTCCCTCTCTCTCTATCTCTAACCCCCTAACACCCCCCCATCTCTCTATACCTCTAATATCCCCCACCCTCTCCCTATCTCTATCATACTCCCTCTACTCCTAACTCACTACCCCCTCTCTATATATCTCTCCTACTCCCCCTACCCCTAACCCCCCCCTCTTTCTACCTCTCACTCCCTAACAACCCCCTCTCTATACCTCTCACTCCCTAACAACCCCCCTCTCTACATACCTCTAACCCCCTAACAACCTCCACTACCCATATACCTCTAATAGCCCCACCCCCTCTCTCTATCTCTCTCCTAATCCCCCTACCCCCAACCCCCCCTCCCTTTCTCTATCTCTCTCCTACTCCCCATACCCCTAACCTCCTAACACCACCCCCTACCTCTAACCTCCTAAACCCTACTAATCCTTGGTGTCATATACAATAAATTTGTAGTTTGCATATAGCGCAAGCAATTATGTGAACAAAATTGCATGCACATTATGTGAATCATGTATGTGTTTAGTTTGCCCTGGATTTTTCAAGTTCTGGAAATATAATTATCGATACATTGTCGATTCAATATTACAGTAGGGTAATAATAATAGTAAGAATATATATGTTGTAATGTTTGGTCAAAAAATAATAATTGTGAACTTGATAGCACAATTCACATATGGAACCTCCTTTTTTATGGGACCAATGCTCTAGGCATCTCCTGTGAGCATATTGTGGAGAAAAGAACACATGTTTTGGATCAAGAATTTAATAATAAACACTCAATAGTGATAAAACTTTGACAACACCATACAAACCACTTTTATCTATCCCCCTAAACCTTGCACCTTCAAGGTGCCATAACAGATACAAGGATTCTCCACATTTCCTTTGATGTCTTCTTCTTGACAAATATGTCATTCAGTTAGTGTAGTATCTTCACTTTCCATGAGTAGTTTATATTTAAAAAAATTACAAACGTTACTAGAAACTCAAGCTTCTCTTCAAAACTTCTAGAAAGAAAACAATAACCAATATCAAAATAAGAATGCACAACTATGCAAATACTTCTCAAACCAAGGAAAAATAACCTTCCCATCTTCACCTAACCCCCACCCTCTCTCTCCCCCAATCCCCCTAACATGCACCACCCCCTTTACCTCTAACCCCCTAACACCCCCCCTCTCTCTCTACCTCTAACACCACTCCTCTCTCTGTCTCTCACATACTCCCCCTACCCCTAACCCACCCCCTCTCTATTTATCTCTCTCCTACTACCCCCCCTCTCTCTACCTCTAACCCCCTAATACCCCCACTCGAGATCTCTATCTCTCTCCTACTAACACCCCCCATCTCTAACTCTAACACCCTAACACCCCCATCTCTCTATACCTCTAATAGCCCCCACCCTCTCTATATCTCTGTCATACTCCATCTACCCCTAACACACTACCCCCTCTCTCTATCTCTCTCCTACTCCCCTTACCCCTTAACGCCCACCCTTCTCTCTTTACATCTAACCCCCTAACACCCTCCTCTCTCTATTTCTCTCATATTCCCCCTACCCCTAACACCCCCCCCCCCCCTCTCTACCTCTAACCCCCTAACACCCCCCTCTCTATACCTCCAATAGCCCCCACCCTCTCTTTATCTCTATCATACACCCTCCACCCCTAACCCACCACCCCTTCTCTCTATCTCTCTCTTGCTCCCCCTACTCCTAAACCTCTAAAACCTTTCTACCTCTAACCCCCTTCTCTCTCTAACTCTCACTCCCTAACATCCCCTTCTCTATATCTCTCACTCCCTAATAGCCCCCCCTCTCTACATACCTCTAACCCCCTAACAATACCCCCCTCTCTACTTCTAAGCCACTACCTTTAAACCCCCCCTTCTCCATCTCTCTCCTACTCCCCGTACCCATAACCCCCTAACACCCCCCCCCCCTCTCTTTACTTCTAACCCCCTACGTTTAACTCCTCCTCTCTCTATCTCTCTCCTACTCCCCCTCTTTATATCTCTCTCCTACTCCCCCTACCCCTAACAACCCCCCCCCCCCTCTACCTCTAACCCCCTAACACCCACCCCTCTCTCTCTACTGTTAACCCCCTAACAACCCCCTCTCTCTATCTCTCTCATACTCCCCATGCCCCTAACCTCCTAACACCCCCCTCTCTCTATATCTCTCCTACTCCCCCTACCCCTAACCTCCTAACACCTCCCCTCTCAACCTATAACACCTTAACACCACTGCCACTCTCTCTCTCTACCTCTAATAGCCACCCCATCTCTATATATGTCATACTCCCCATACCCCTAACCCCCTGCCCCCACTCTCTATCTCTCTCCTACTCCCCCTACCCATAACCCCCTAACACCTCTCTACCAGTAAACCCCCCTCTCTCTATATCTCTCTCCTACTCCTAACCCCCTAACACCTCTCTACCAGTAAACCCCCCTCTCTCTATATCTCTCTCCTACTCCTAACCCCCTAACACCCCCCTCTCTCCCTACCTCTAACCCCCCTCTTTGTCTCTCTCCTACTCCCCCTACCCCTCGCTCTCTCCCTCGACCCCCTAACACCCCACCACCTCGCTGGTTCTTTGGCTCACACACACACACTCTCTCTCTCTCTGTCACACAGACATGTACACATCCCTACACCTCCCCATACCACAAACCCCCCCCCCTCTCTCTCCCTAACCCTTGCAAACCCCCTCTCTCACTCTCTCCCCTCCTCCACCTATCCCCAATCTCCTAACACTCCCCTCTCTCTCTACCTCAACCCCCTAACACTCCCCCTCTCTCTCCACCTCTAACCCCCTAACAACCCCCCTCTCTACCTCCCTCAGACCCCCCCACCCTTAACCCCCCCTCTCTATCTCTCTCCTACTTCCCCTAGCCCTAAAACCCCCTCTATCTTTGTCTCTCCTAATCCCCATCCCCATGACACTAACCAACCCCCATATCTCCCCCTTTATCTCTCACTCTCTCTCTCTCTAACCCCAACCCACCCACTTCTCACCTATACCCCCTTCTCTTTAACCATCCTACTCCTCCCAAACCCCTAACCCCATTGATCTCTATCTCTTGCTCTCTTCTCTCACCCCCCTACTCTTCTCTTTCTCTATCTCCCACCTTCCCCCTAACCTTTACTAATCCTTAGTGTCCTTTGGAATATATTTCTATTGGTTATAGTTATAGATATATAGCTATATAGTTATATAGTTATATAACTATAACTATAACTATATAGTTATAACTACATAATGATATAAATTTATAGTTGTATAACTATATGACTGCATATCGCGTGTGTGTTTCCTTTGCCACCAAGTGTTTTTGGCGGGAAGAAGATATTTGAATTTAAAAGAAACGTGCTCGCATTTCTTGGCACTAAGACCGAGCCTCGTCACCTGTTTGGGTGTCATTAGTCTTCGTATGTGTCTACTTCAGAGTTAGCTTTGAGTTAACCAAACCTATGGTATGGAATATGGTAAACCATTGCTAATTAGGCATCTCACCATTTTTCTCAATATGACTGTGTTTTACTCCTCATTACAGTATGCTACAAGCACACTATTTTTAATGAAATTTTAGACCCAAATAACATTTTTTTTTAGATTCTAAATATGTAATTTAAAAAAAAAATAGATTTCTATTTTTCTTGTGTCATTATTCCTTAACTCAAAAAAACAAATTGTTAAAAAACTTTTATGTTGCAGTTATAGACAACAACCTCTACATGCTATAAAAAAACTTGGTCATGATCATTGCATTAAGACCTTCAAAAGTTGCATCCACGCTTGGTGTATTGTTTTTGAAGTTTGATCACTTAAATAATTAAAAAAAATTATAAATGATTAAATTTATTTTGGATAAATAGTGTTGTACTAGTACTATTTGTTCTCTATATGTCTACAGGTTTTGTAGGTTGACTCCATCATTTAGGAACTCAAAGGATGCACCCACAAACACATGTACCTTATCATTTACATAAAAAAATAAAAAGTACATGTTAGAAAATATCAAACTTGAGATAGTTATGAACATTTTCAATAGATAAAATTTATATATTTGGAAAAGTGATTCAATTTTCTATATTTCATCTTTTTTACTTGAAGTAAGATTGATTATGTAAGTATCTCAAAATAGCCATGTAAATTGAGGGATGCTTATTTTTTCAATTTTCTATTACATCTAACATGTAAAAACAAAACCTCATTAACTTGCACTAGCCCATAATCATTTGCATTGATGAAGAACTTCGTAATCAAAAATCAATTAAATTATCACTTTGTCATAATTACTAATTCCCTTAATTCATAATTAAATTTCTATAAACAAATATATCATGTCTTCTCCTCATATTAACTAGGCCTTCTCTTAAGGTTAAAGGCTAAATGACAACTATCTTTCCTTGGCCAGTAATATTTCTCACTATAACCATCATTGTATCCATGAGGCACTAGACAACCCTTTTTTCAAATGGAAGAAGCATAATTGCATAATTCATATTCGTAAGTAATTATTGGAAGCACGTCTAGCTAAATATTAATTTGCATCCTAAGCGACAATAACTCAAACTTATTGTCACTTTTTATAACTTTAGTTCCATGTTAGGAAAACAAATAAAATTAAAATTAATTTGATTTATTTTTAAATTATATATGAAATATTGATTAATTTGTATTTTAAATACGAATAGCTTTAATTTATTGATAATTTTTTTATTTTACAACTTAATATGGAGGAGAAGTCAATTATTTACACAATGTGGAGTTGATATGTGGCACTTTATTAAATAATAAAATATTAAGTAAAAAAATTACAAAAATATTAAGTGATTTTTTACAATGTTGATCATAATCTAAAGTTCAAAACAAAGAAAAATATTTCAATTAATTAAATCTAAAAAAATTAATAAAACTTGGATATTCATTAATTGATATTCCTCTAAATCATGATGTCCAATCAATTACTTGGTTTTATCACCATCACAGATATGTCTCAACATGTACAAACTTTTCTTCAAATTTTTGCACTCTAAAAAAAATTACATCAAATCCACATTTAAAATGAATTTATATTGAAAACTTTAACTCGAAATAAATATTATTGCATAAAAATAAATAAATCTAAATACCATATTTTAAAATTATCTATAAAATAATGATTCTTAAAAATAGATTTCTTTATAGAAAACATTCATTTTTTTAACCTTGAACAAGCAAATAAAGAAACTCATTTTCGCTGGAAAATAAAGAAACTCATACTCCTTTAATATCCATATGACCAAAGTTATCATAAAATGATTATGATTATTTAAATATCCAATTAAATTATATTAAATTATCTTTAATTTATTCAAAATTATTAAAAAAATGTGTTTTAACATAAACTTAAATACAAGTATAAACAAATTCTCTATTTTAGATTGTATGTGTAAAATAACTTAACAAATCTTTTTTTCTGAAAAAAAATCATAATTTATTTAATCTTTAAACATCTAGATTACATTCTTCAAGTGCATTGCACTTACAATATAACAGATAAGATATAAAAAAATTGTTCAAAATTTAAAAAAAAAATTGCCAATAGTGTCATAAAAACAAAAACATTAACAAACCTACTCTATATCAATTTGCAACTTTGTAGGATGTTTTTCATTCCTAAAAATCAATATACGAATATGATTTTGATGTATTGTAGAAATAAAGATAACAAATCTTCTCAAATTTTATTCTAATTACATTGGAAGTTTGCAAATGTACAACAAACCTAATCTCTACTCTAAGGAATCTCAATGCTTTTCATGTTTAAATATCAATTTGTAATTATGATTTTGGTGTGCCATAACAAAATACAATGTCTTTTCACACCTAAATATCAATTTACAACTATGATTTTGATATATTATAAGAACAACTTGTTGTTACTGTGATTTTGATATACTACAAGAACAAGTATGAGGAATCTTCTTAAATTTTGATCTCATTATATTACACTTACAAAAATCACTTGACAAGCCAACTCCCTGCTATAAAAATACTTTAATGTTTTTTCTTGCTTAACTATTATTATCAATTTGCAACTCTGACTTTAGCATACCATAATAAACGACAATATATTTTTATACTTGAATATGAATTTGCAGCTATGATTTTGATATTATATAAGAAACAATAATGTTTTAACTTAGATATCAATTTACAACTATGATTTTCATCATTCTTGAATATGAATTTGCAGTTATGATTTTGATGTTCTATAAGAAACAACAATGTTTTAATCTAAATATCAATTTACAAATATGATTTTGATCTATTATAAGAAACGATAATGTTTTTTCATGATAACAACTTTGATTTTACATAATAACTTTGATTTCGTTATTAGTTAAAAATGTAACTCCACACTTCAGTTGTGGCTTGGAATATTCTTGTGGATTTTAACTAAATGTAATTGTACTGTTTATTATTTTCTTGTATCATACTTACGATTCAAAACACGCTTAAATTCTTCTTTCAAAAAAATTATCCAAATTATCTTTCCAAAAAGATTCTCCAAATTTCCACCTCGAAAGTACACATCAAACTTTAAGTGGCTATGAAGCATCACTCGGGCATAATGGTGAAATTTGACTGGCAAAATGTCTGTCATTTTGCCAGGGTTTAAACTTTTAATTAACTATCATTTATGAAGGGTAAGAAAATTTTTAAAACTTGTTTTTGAAGGCCAATAAAATTTCTAAAACATTTGTATATTATTAATTTACTAATAATATTAATATATTTATCTTATATAAAACTATATTTTGTAAATTCCAACTTCCAAATCATACATTGACTAAAAAAATAGAAACATCTATTAAATTAGATCTATTTCCATGTCTTTCCATTTACAAGTTGCAACCATACATTTAAATAAAAAATAGAAACATCTATTAAATTAGAATTATTTTCATGTCTTTCCATTTACAAGTTGTATTGATTTTTCCTAAAATAAAGAACTCCTTTAACTCAATGATTTTCCATTATTTTTTTACTTTTTTATTATTGCAATGAGCTTACAAATTTAAGTGCTCAATGCTTATTGATTACATTAAGATGTTACAAAAAGTTGGGAGTTGGAGAGCCTTGAGACAGAGTTTGAGAATTATTTGCATTATCAAAGGTAATGCATGCATTATTTTTTTGGTATTATATTTAGTGATTTGTTTAGTTTCAAACATTTACTTCAATCTATAAGTTTGAATAAACGTTATAAAGTATGTATTTTTTAATAATTTTAAGTAACATAAAAGTCTTGGTTATATTTCTCTCATGGTTCAATTTCAGTGAGATATGCAAAATTTAAATGCATGCTAATACTAAATAAAGCATTGAGAGACATGAAATCTCTGTGCAACATTTGGAATGAAATGTAGTTTGTAAAACAACAACAACAGAATATATAAAAAATAAAGAGCATACAAAGCTATATTTTGTGGAGTCCGTCATTAATCATTATTATTTATAACGATTAGATTTACGAAGGCTTGGATTGTGATTACAAATTCTTTTAAGAAGACTCCATTATTGAAGAGTAAAATTTTAAACAAAACGTTTTATAATGGGTAATATAAAAACCCAAAACGTCAAAAAATATTAATCTGACCAATAGAATGAAAACCAAATTCCAAAAGCACTTTTCAATAACAATTGTGTAGCTGCTGCTAGTAAGGTTTGAAAACACCGAATTTTATCTTTCAATATCTACTATGCTTATCAACTTTTTAGAGTTAATCTGATATTTAAAATAATTAATGAAAATTTTATGTCATAATAAGTTACAATTTACAAGAAATTTCAATATAATATATATGATTTAAATGTTTTATAATATGATGTAAGAAATTTCAATATATATGATCTAAATGTTTAAACCTGATGTAAGAAATTTTAATAGTTTTTTTTCTTTATTATTTGAAAAAAAATATTTGAATTATTTTTATTTGAATTTAAATTAGAATTATTTTGTATTGATAAAATTGGAAATATTAATTGGGTCGAGAGGTTTCTTTTTACAGCCCAATGTGGATGAGATGTGGATGAGATGTGTCATGTCTGTGGGTTCCAAATTTAAATTGGATAGACATTAATATAAATAGACATTGAATTTTAATTTTAATTTCCATTCACGCAATCTCACATTTTAAATAATTTTTTTCATAAATACTTACAAGAATAACTAGTTTACTTCATAATCAATAATGAACGCAATTTTCCATAATTGTAGGGTTTATGTGTTATTGTTTAGGATCCCAAATTGGAATAGTTGGCACGTGGATGAATATATTGGATTATGTATTGTTAAGTTAATAATAGAACAATAAGTAAGATATTAGTTTTGTGATAATTGCAAATTAATCAATAATTGGGTAAATTGAAAGCATTTTACTTCACAATTAATTAATTGATGCAACTATTGTGTATTTGTAGAATTTATATGTTATAATTTACAACATGAAATAGTTGGCACTTGGACGATTAAATTTGGGGAAATAACTATTTTACTTCAACCAATGAATGAATGCAAATTTTACCTATTTGTAGGATTGATGTGTTATACTTTAGAACATGATTGATGTGTTATACTTTAGAACATGTAATAGTTGGCACTTCGACCATTAAATTTGGGTAAATAACTATTTTACTTCATAATCAATTAATTAATGAAAATTTTGCTTATTTGAGTATTTAGGTGTTAGCATTTACAACATGATTCCAAATTGGAATAGTCGATGGTTAGATATTAGTTTTGGGTGAATATCTATTTTACTTCATAATTAAATAATTAATGCAACTTTGGCCTATTTTGTAAGATATCCAAATTCCTTGGATGCGGGTGATGACAGAAGCAATGCCACATGGACAAGGCCTAACAAAACTCCTGGGCATGAAAGACAGCCAGGTAGCTCAGATCATTAATCCCCTTGCCTTTTACGTCTCCTCAACCAGCCTGGACTAGTCTATCACGCTTAATCCCCATGGCTCTCAGGCATGTGAGGCATATCCGTCCCTTCATCTGCACCTTGTCTTGGCCCTCATCTACTCCCCTTGTTCCTATGCTCCACGAGCTTCCGCTATCCTGTTCCTGCACTTCACGAGCTCCCCCTGCTCCCGCGCTCCATGAGCTCCCGTTCGCTTGCACTTACACCACCCTCCAGTCTGACTTCATGGGACGGACGAAAGGAACCAAAGGGAATAAGAAAACTGAGGTCCAAGACGCTGGGAAAACCAAAAAAGGGTATGATGCAGAGATTTCAATTCCAGTTCGCTTGCTTGTTGATAATTGGGAGGAAAGAATTATTGTTGATAATCTCTCCAAGGGGGGTTATGAACAGCCCTGGGATCCATACTGGCTGGTGAAGAACATGCTCGGTGAGCTCATGGACGACATGCTATCCAATTGGGCCACTGCGAGACATCCCACGCAGACCCTGAGAGCTACCCTGCCAAACATGGCAGCCACACTCAGTAGCCTGGAGAATACCCTTAGCTAGGACTCCTACGCCCCCACCCGCCACCTCCGTCATGATTCTCATCCTAGAAGCAGTGCACATGGCACCACTCCCTCGATTGTCAGAACCTTTGTGCCACTCGACAATCTGGCCACTCCATATGACAAGGATTTGAACACCCCTATAGGTACTGTCTTGGTCCCTCCTCGTGGCAATGTGCAAGATTTTCAGAAAGGAAAAGAGAAGGCTCAGCCCTCCTTCCCCGTCCCCTCCACCCTCGGCCCAATTCTTGCCAAACGTACTTGCAACAAGAAGGATAGCAACGCTCTTGTCTGCAGGAAGACCACAGCCCTGCCGGTAAAGCTACCCGCGAGAGACATTTGGCCTCCCGCGAAAGAAACTCTGCCAGCTGCAAAAGACACTCTGCCACTTGCCAGAGACGTGGAGGATGATGCTTGTTACAGCTGCCCCATCCTGGAGGAAACTCCTTCAGATGCAGAGGCACCTTCAACACCCTGCTAAGGAGGTTTTTCAACAGCTTTTTGTTTCTTTTTTGTACGAGTCACTTTGCTCCTGACTGTCTGTCTATTTTCTAAGTTTTCATGGCTATGACTCCACCACCGGTTTATCCTATACAAGGCAGGATCTTTTTGTATAATTTTGCTCAGAACTTCCATGGCTCTGTGGATCTTCAAGGTTGGCTAAGACCACCTCATATTGTACTTTCTACTGTATCTTTACTTCTCTTAGTTTAATAGAAATTTGCAGCATTACAAAAAGAAAAGATATCCAAATTGGAATAGTTGGTGCTTGAATGATTATAACCTAAAATATATTTGATTAAACACATTTTTAAGTTGATAATATAACAATGAGTCAAATATTAGTTTTGTAATAATTGCATATTAATAAATCAACATAGATCCATCTTAACGCTTGATGTCGAGACTCGGGATCAACTCCCTTGAGGTGCAAACCCCTTTCTAGAGCCCTAAACTTCCTCAAGAGATTTGATCCATATTGGCCCTCAATAGAGTCAAAGTTAATATGGATCTATGCTAGTAATTAACATTGCTAAATTAGATTGTAATAGAGAAATGTTGAATCTATTTTTACATTAAAAATCATGATTTTAACATTCCAAAATTACAATTAAAAAAAATTAGTAACAAAATTTTGATTATAACAAATTGAAAAAGATTAAAATCATAAAACATTTACAAAAATAAGATTATATGGTAACATATAGACTAATTTAAAATATACTATTATCAATTGATTTTTAAATAAATTAATATCAATTGATTTTGTGGTTTTTCTTTTTATAGAAATGTAATGTTCTGTGTGAAAAAATAAATTATTGTAAACTAAGTTTTTCTCATCACTACTAATCTTTCATATTATATTTCATTTCTATTTACATAGAGTAGCTAAGTGTTCTAGGACACCTTAGAGGTGCTCCACATCCTAATATGGGGAGGATATTGTCATGTAAGATATATACATATAAAAAAATTGAATAAATATTTTGAATAACATATGTTGGCAAACTTAGATTTATCAAAAACTTAGAAGGATTAAATTTTTTGAGGTGTTACATTTTTATCATTTAATATGAAAGGATCATTTAATTCTATGGCATGTATTAGATCCTTGATATTAAATAATAATAAAATTTAGATCTAAAGAAAATTTACCTTTCTAAATGTTTAATAGATGTCAATTTAAGAAGGATTTGTAGTTTTTCTATTTTTTTTGTAAAATTCAAATTTCTTGAGGTGTTACATTTTTATCATTTAATATGAAAGGATAATTTAATTCTATAGCATGTATTAAATCCTTCATATTAAATAATAATAAAATTTAGATCTCCAGAAAATTTACTTTTTCTAGGTGTTTAAGAGATATTGATTTAAGAAGGATTTGTATTTTTTTTTTTATGTAAAAATTGAAGTTTAATTTACAACTGTTTTTTAGAAGGGTTAATTATATACATTACATGACAACATCTACCTCATACCTAATTTTTTCCGACGAATACCTCATACCTAATTGTAAAACACTTCTTATCAACAAATTTTAAAATATTTTTTGTGAAAAATACTTGATTTCCAGATTTTTTTGAAAACATCTTCCGAGGAAGGGAAGAAACCAAAACACAAAAGGAAAACGAAAAAGTGAGAAACCAGCTTGCAAAATCAAAATCAAAATTACTGTTTGTTTCTTTTAAGCAAGTTTTGGTAGCTGAATTGAGGGGATCAGATCAGATTTGAAAGAAAAAGAAAAAAAAAGCACCACTCAAACAGGAGGCCTTAAGGATTGACAACCTTAGGTTGTCAAAATATTAAAATATGTCATTTGGACTCTAAGACTGGGTAAAATTGTTCAAATGAGATATCATCAGATGAGGCAGGTGATAATCTTGGTCTTGATATGATGTATTTTTGCCCAAAGCAGGAAGGAAATTTTGGAAAAAAATTTCACAAGGATTCACCTAAACAGGAACAGGAATGTAAGTTAAACCATCAATCATGAAACAAGATATGTAGTCGAAAAAAATCAATTGGAATTAATTTTGAATAAAAATTACAAGAATAAGTATCTGCTCTGCAGATAATCTGCAATTGCCTCTTAATCATATTTATATGGCAATGTTGTCCAGTGCACATACTACTACAACAGGGGAAGCAAATTGCTCCTCCCTGAGTGCCAGAGGTCCACTTATGATCAAAGATATAAAATGTTTCTTCTATTACTGATATGGTATGAATTCCAGGATCACCAGAAGCAATCTTCTGAGACGAATTTCCATTCATATCCCAAGCTTCATCAATCAAATTAGATGCTGCTGTCATTGAAAACAAGTCATGGTGCAGAGTCTCAGCAGAAGATGATTGATGTTCAGGCTGTGTTGCAGAGACCGCAGCCTCCAAACATTCATCTAGTTCACATCTGGGCTGTAACTCTTGCCAGTTGACAGCTTCCAAGCTGGCACTGCACTGTTCTTTTGTGAATGGAAGATCTTGGATGGAGGATCCATTACTAATGTCCGATTTTGACAGATGTTTACCTGAAGTTAGAGAGTTTCCTCTGGAAGATTTCACAACAATCCACTGACCATGAGGGCTTGTGATCCAATTAGGGCTGTTAGCAACATCTTCAGATTTACAAGCTGCAGCCAGTGCCATCACTCTGTCCCTGGGAGAAGGCCTTGGGTATTGCTCAACTGATCTATTCACCTCCCCATTGCGTTCCCTAGCAGGGGTTGGGATGCTGAGTGATAGAATGGGAGTCATCTGAGAA
Source organism: Larix kaempferi (assembly GCA_027924585.1). Taxonomy (NCBI): domain Eukaryota; kingdom Viridiplantae; phylum Streptophyta; class Pinopsida; order Pinales; family Pinaceae; genus Larix; species Larix kaempferi. The sequence goes on along the minus strand of BSBM01000410.1, from coordinate 1,428,681 downwards.
GAGCAGGAATCCCATACTTGATTCCTAAAATCCAAATGACTAGTTGGGGATTCCGGACCCTTAATAACCTTCTCTGCTTCCATGGCAGAACAGTCCTCATTTAGGAAAGGATGGTTCAACAGCTCTGCACAGGTCCACCTCTTCTTGGGATCTCTCCGAAAGCATTTTTCTAGGAAATCCCGGATCTGAAATGAAAGCGATGCAGGCAACCCAGGCAGCTCGTCTGTGCATCCAATTCGATACATTGCAGCGAGGGGACTGGAAACATGGCTCCATGGAGGCTTGCCAGTGGCCATTTCAAGAACAGTACAGCCGAGAGACCAAATATCAGAAGCAGGCCCCTGCTCCACCTGGTTCACAACCTCTGGAGCCATCCACTGAGGGGTTCCCCTTAATTGCAGGGCCTTCTGCCCCTTTTCCTGATCACCCAAGCTCTTGGCAGAGCCAAAGTCAGCAAGCTTCACACCATTGGCACCAACAAGGACATTCTTCCCCTTGATATCACAGTGCACAATTCCTTGCCTGTGGAGGTAATGAATTCCCTGTAGGATGCCATGAGTGTAAGCTCGGATCACGGATTCGTCCAGCCGCCCGCCAAACTTAATCAGCAGATCCGCTACGCTTCCACCTGGCATGTATTCAATGAACAAATTATGCACCTCTGCACCGTTCTCAACGCTGTAACCGCGCCCGAGGCAGCGAACAATATATGGAGAATCCAGGCGCTGCAAAATCTGGTACTCATTATCCAATGCCAAACTAAAACTGGCTGCGGATTTGACTGCAAAGAGTTGGCCATCAGACCTGCTCATAGCGAGGTTGACTGTCCCAGAAGATCCGGCCCCAATAATGGCGCCTCTCACCCATCCCCTTTCCTGTGCTCTCTCACTCTCGAGTTCAATCCCCATTCCCACCCAATTCAATACACACAGAAGAAGAATTGTCTGTTTTTTTTAAGCGCGCGGATTCTACGAGATCTTGTTCTTGTGATGAGGTTATAAAGGCCCCGGCTCCCGTGGGAACACAGTGACACGCTGGCGGTGTTTTTCTTTCTTCTTTCGTAGCCGCCCAAGTCACCGCCGATGATTATGTGACGTACGAATTTTCTCTTGGGGACGTTGGATTAGAGTAAAAAAAACGTCAGCGCAAACGAACGCGTGGATGACGCTTCTGCCATCTGGACGTCTCATGTAAAAGTCGTCTTTGCTTGCCAGAGCACATGCTTTTTCGTTGAGGACTTTGTATACGTGCGTTCTCATTTATGTAAAAAGATTGGGTTGTAGCTTTAATGTTGCCTACTACTTAGTTACGTATATCTTCCTCTTCCATTTGCCTTCCAACTCAAGATTCCAAGATCCTTACAAGATGTGTTAGGATAACTGTCACCACCTTATCATTTTATACGGGTGAGTGAGAGTAGTGTTTGAATTTGAAATTAATTTTATTTATAATTGTTTTTGGAATTTGAAATTAATTTTATTCATAAGTTTAATTGAATTTAAAATTAATTAATTTATAAGTTGGTTAAAGTTTTTCATTACTTTTTAGGTTTCATTCTCAAAATAAAAATGCTAACATCTAAAACTAAAAAGAATTCTGATAATGACATATTACTTTGAGAATCAAACATGGAACAATGAATTTATCGCTTGGCCACCATTCAACCAACTATTCTCAAAATAAATGTTAATAATATTTTACAGTAAAATTAATTCATAACAACCACCATCCCATATCCCATAGGGTCAAAATGAGATCAATTAAGTAGAAGTCAAAATGAGATCAATTAAGTAGAAGTTAGAATATACTTAAGTGTCAACATTGTGACCAAATACTTTGATAGTGCTTTCCATGTGTGGACGTGGTGGGAGGTTGCTTCCATGTGATTGCATCGAGAGATTTTTCTGGAAGAGAAGGAGACGGTCGGTCTATCATTACGTAATGAATGTGGTATATTGACTCTTGAGGTGTTGTCATGTGGTAGGAAACTTTTGTCATTTATGGGACCCTTACGTTATTAAGACATAGATAATCAATCAAAATATGAGATGGCGAGATTGCCGGGTTAGATAATATTTAAGATAACGTGGATAAATGGTTTAGATCTTAAAATCATATTCGAATTGTATAGGATTTAATAATATTTAATAATAATGAATATGGCATAGTTGGCACGCATGGTTTAGAACTTTAGAATGTGAATAGGTATTTATTTTAAGGATTTTTGAAATGATAACTAAGATCCTTATTGTTAAAATATGGTTTGAAGTGGGGAAAACTGTAAAGAGAAAATTTTCAATAAAATAAAGCATTTAGAATAATTAGTGTCAAGACCGAAGGTCATAATAAAGAAGGATAAAATCTGCAATAAGTGACGTGTAAATCACAAACTAAAACCAAATATTTATTGTAGTGCTTATGTCCCTATCGCCGAGGCTTCGAAATTGGCAAACTAAACAATGTTTGTTCCATTTCAAAATGTATTCAACAAGTCACCTTAAATTTTAACACGTGGAAGTTAGGGATATTAATACACTTCATCAAAATTAATTTCTTTTTCTGTTCATTCTCATTGACGCGATATTTGACGTCATCATGTTGACATTTAAAAAATGAATGGATAACCATGTTTTTCTGTTTTCTATTTATTTTGGAGGGAGAGATAAAAAATGAATGGATAACCATGTTTTCCTGTTTTCCATTTATTTTGGAAGGAGAGATAGAGAAGAATTAAAATAATTTTAATAATAATATGCTTCATCAAGTTTTTTTTCTCATTCTCATTAACCTATTTAACGTTATTATGTTGGCATTTAAAATTGAATATATTTCTATTTTTCGTTTTCTTAATAAAAGAAAGAAATATATAACTATGTATTTTTGTTTTCCATTTATATTAGAGAAATAGCATTACACAATCTAATTAGTATATGATTTAACTATAACCTTAAAAATATAATATTATTATTATAAAATTTATTCAAAATTTTGATAGTTATTATTATTTACTGTATTAGTTTTGGTGATGATATGTTATATATCCATTTTTTAAATTAAAAAATTGTGATTTATATTCATTAAAAAATGGTTTATGAATTAGAAATTCTCATTAATTAACATCACAAAATAATAATATAAAACCTATTTAAAAAAACTACTAAGTTTTGGTGGTGATATGTTATATATCCATTTTCTAAATAAAAAATTGGTGATTTATATTCATTAAAAAATGGTTTATGAATCAGCAATTTCCATTAATTAACATCACAAAATAATAATATGTTCAACCTATTTAAAAAAATACTAAGACTATAATGAACACTTAACATCATTACAATTATAATTTTACTTGATTGTTTGCATTTACATCAACACTTCTTACACCTCTCTCTTCTACACTTTGTGCCACAATTGCAACAAGTACATTTTAAAAAAAATCACTTCAAGTTGTATAACGAATACAAATCTGACTAATTTTCATTAGAGACATTAAGATGGAAGAAAACCTATACATAGAGTTTTGGAAGCACATGTGGCTAGGCCTAAGATGCTAACATTGCTCTAGTTATGTCAATAGAATATACTTCACTAATTATGTCATGTCTAAAGGTCTCCATCTATTGAAAAGATAAAACCATTTATATTTAAAAATCACACATCTAAAGGACCTATGGTTCAAGTCAAATATCTCTTCAATGGTGCCAACATAATCAAGTTGTATTGAATTTGCACAATTTGTTTGATCGAATGGAACATGCAATCCACAATCACATGTTTATTTATCAAGATTCACACTTTCCACTTTAAAATGATGACCATGTGCCCACCACGAGCTCTTCACTCAGTGAAACTATGTCATATCACATTTTTTCATGAGATATTAAAGAATACCCCTAATTTCACTAGATAACGATAAATACTTGCCAAAATACCTTTGTTGAGCCCCCCTCCCAGTACATATTTTTAATTAAAAAAACCATATTTTTACGAGATATTCCTTATTTTTACTAGATACCCCTTTTTATACTCCCCAATACCTATTAACTCCCCATACCCTACTCACCCCCCAATACCTACAATATATTGACCTTATTTTTCACAATTAAAAAACTCCCCTTTATGAATGAACGTGATAAGATATTGGTCAACCAAGTGAATCCCATGTGGTGCTTGCATGGTACCTTCATGCATAGACGAATTTGCATATCAAAATCAATAATTATTTTTAAACTTGTAACAACACATTAATATGTTTAATTTAAATATATGCAATTAATCTTATGATGCATCACACATTGTGGTAAATGGTCTCATTTTTAGGTCAAGAGTTTGCAAATGAAGTTTTCGACTTTCCAACATTATTCTACTAGTTAAGAGTAACCTTTCTAATAATGCAAATATCACCTCAATCAAATTCTTTATGAGGAAGTTTTGCCTCTCACAAGTTGAACTATGCTTTGACCACCACCATACCAAGTGGATGCCTCGTTAGCTCCCATTACTTGCACATGTGGAGCTAGTCTCGTGTGAGATTTCAATAAGATTCTATAGCGTCAAAAAATCTAACATAATCAGGAATTGAAAAATGCAAAAACCCTAATACTAACCCTTGACATTGATCAAGACGTGTTAAATATCTAACTGCTAGGAAATGAAGAGGCTCTCTTCCAATTGCACAATTGATTTGATGTTCCATAGATGAGCATAACAAAGGAGTGAGATATTATGAGAATAACAAAGTAAGTAGAATAACTTATAGAATCCATTCAATCACATTGTGTATTGCAACTCCATAGTGAGTCCATATTCCTTTGTATTTATATTTGATACAATGGGAAAAAAAAGTAATGAATAATTTTTATCTTCTTGTTGGGTTTTCACATATTGTGTTTCTTAAGGTACATCTTGTGTTCACGGTGTTGATGGTCCATTATTTATTCTTGTAACTTCTTTCTATTACTTTTATTTTATTTCAGTATTTTAATCAATATGTTTGTAATATTAAGTTTTAATTATAACCAACATTATATTATAAAGGATAGCCTCACAATGTTTTGCAATTATTTATAGGATTTGTTATAACAAATTATTAAGTAAATTATCCATGGAAATTTAAAGATCATATTAGAGTAATTTTTTTGGAGAGTTTTAAGAATTTATAAATTAAATAAAACAAAGAAATCTCAAACTTAAGAATGACAAATAAATAGAATATTTTTTTTGAAAGTTTTTGAAATTTATAAATGAAATAAAACAAAAAAATCTCAAACTTAAGAATGACAAATAAATAAAATAACAATCCAAAAGATGAATTAAAGGAGATGTTGATAAAACTTGAAGCAAATTATCTCACATGTATAACAAAATGATATCTTAATAAAAATTCTAAAAAATAAGTTTGAAGCTTTAAGTGAGTTTGCCAAAGAATTTGTTCAAAACTATCCAATGATTAAATAAAGCTAACCAGTTCTCTAACAAAAGATGAACCACCATTTAAAAAAAGAAAAGTGATATGACAAACTTTATTTTTATAATATTTTTTATTATTGAAAATATTTAACTATTATTTACAATTTTAATTTCAATTTTATGATGGTAAAATTCAAAAGTTAAATATAAGTATATTTTAGTTATGATTAAAATATTTTTATTAAAAATTTAAGAATTTATTATTTTACTTATACTAATTTAAGTAATTATTTAATTATTTTATATTAATTTAATTAAATTGTTTATAAGTGATTATTGATTATCAGTAGAAATGAAAATCAAACCTTGTCAACGTGATCACTCAATGGATATTGATAGATATGATAGTTTCTTCTTATAAACATTATCCAAATTACCTTTCAAAAAGATTCTTCGAATTAACCCCCAAAAGTAGACATCAAACATCTTATATATGAAACATCAGTTGTAGGACTTTTCAAAAACACTATAGTGATGACTTTCGAGGTTTACTCTTCTATTTCAAATATAAGAAATTATGGGAAATTTTATGTCAACTATTTTCCTTGCAACACCCTCCAATAGGAAACTACAATCTTCCTTGCCGGACACTCCAATTGGTAACTATTTATATTTATAAGGTTTTAACCGTTAAATTTTACAATATAATGGGTGATCTTAAAATATTATTATTTTAAATAATTAACTTATAATATGGAGCGATGAGGAAAGCTCTCTGCAAGACTATTTTCAAAGAGAACGCTTCCTCTACAATAGAATGGAAGATATCACAAAAACCAAAACCTAAACAGAATAGCGAGAAATAGAGTTTGTAAAATCAGAATTGTTGCTTGTTTTAAGTATGTTTTGGAGGTAAATGGTAACTGAATTGTGGGGTTTGGATATGAAAAAATGGCAAGCAGTTGAAGGAGATTAAAAACTCAACCATAGGCATCAACCATTAATACCTCTACTCAACAATGTCTTTTCTTTCAGTTAATGATTGAGAAAAATAATTAATAGGTCCTTTCGGTAGTGACTTGGAGCACTTGTGGTTAAGGGTATGAGCCAACAATGAGGATTTACGATTGACGAGATAGAACCCTAGGTTCCATTCCCTATAGGGGTTGTAGTACTTTCTTGTGGGTTTTGTTCGATAGAACGTTTTCACATCCAACATTAAGGATGGCCCAACCCGACATGGAGCTTGCTATGTGGTGGGGTGGATTCTCAAAAAAACAGAACACTTGTATCATATCAGAGACATGTGATAATCTTGGTTGAGATATGATGATTATGAAAATTTCTCAAGAGGATTCACACAAATAAATTGGAATGCAAGTTCAATCACCATCCAGAATCATACATATATGTAGCTAAATAAATTTAATTGAAATTAATTTTGAATAAAAAATACAAGAACAAGTATTTGCTCTATAGCTAATGTGCAATTTCCCTTTTATGATTCCTATATCCCAAAATTGAGCAGTGGAACTAGACATAATCTCCTATATCCCAAGGGGCAGCAAACTACTCTTACCTGATTGCCAGAGGTCCATTCATCATCAAATATATACAATGTTTTTGCTACTATTGATATGTTATGAATTCCAGGATCACCACAAGCAATGCTCTGAGATGAATTTCCAGACATGTCCCAATCTTCATCAAGCAAATTGGATGTTGTCATCATCGAAAACAAATCATGATGCAGAGTCTCAGTAGAAGTGGTGGAAGACGATTGATGTGCGGGCTGTGCTGCGAAGACCGTGACTTCCAAGCATTCATTTAGTGCACATATGCGCTGCAACTCTTCCTAGTTGATAGCTTCTAAGGTGGCACTACGCTTTTCTTTTGTGAATGGAAGCTCTTGGGTGGAGGAGCCATTACTAACGTCTGACTTTGACATATGTTTACTTGAATTTGGAGTGTCATGGTCCTGGCACACACCCACTTTTTCTGCAATCTTCTAGGGCGTGCGGCACTTCCCAGAAGCTAACTGAGGGCGAGACCATCCCGGAAGCACTCCATAATACTACGCCTTCCCAACCCACACTTGTACAATTCTTATGTTAAGTTAGAATTACTGTTATGTTAAGTCTTAGCATCCACAGTTAGCCAATATTATCACTTGAATGTAAAACACAACAAGATAGTAACCAACAAAAGACACAAGTATAAATGGGTAGCGGAGGCCCCAACAAAGCCCTTCGTAATGATCTTTATATAGAAACAAGATTACAAGAATGATGCCCCAAAATTGGGTGCACACTTACATAGTAGAAGTTTGATGCAACATTATATAAAGGTGAGGGTGCCCGCAAGCTATCCACTCACTTGGTGCGCCCAACAAGCCAACACCAAAGAACCCCAAAGAAAATTATACAAGTATTCCTTGCGAGCTCCCTTAATTTGTCGCGAGCTCCCAACCCGAGTTCGATGAGATTCCAAACCGAGTTCAGTGAGCTTCCTTCCCGAGTTCAACAAGATTCCAACCCGAGTTCGTTTCTGCCAATACTGGGCTCCCCAGTCGAGTTCCTCCAAGAGTACGAGGCGCGTCCCAATTGTAGCCTACACTTTAATAGTTCATGCTATCCCCTGGATCTCCTTGAGCGAGCCTCTTGCAACTTGTTGCCTTCCACTTGCTTCCACTTGTTTGCCTTTGGATTGAACCCTCCACGTATTTATACAAGGTGTGTCGATGGGTGTGACCCTTTGCTTGGTCGCACATCCCGCATCGTCCCTCCTTAGACACTACGCAAGCTTCACTCCAACGTGCCTTGTCGTGCAAGCTTCAAATGTCGCCCATTGAACCGATGCCCCACTTGCAAACTGCCTACCAAGTCTATCGCACACGCCCTTCACATGCATGCTCCATGGTCCTTTCCAGGTTTCTCTGTCCATGTTGTCGATCAAAGGTTTGCGCACGGGCTTGCCATGCACTGGCGCCATTGATGTGGGCACGTGCCCCTCTCTTAGCAATGCGTCTAAGTAACCGAGCGTCCGCATCAACCACACTTGCCTAAGTCCCAAGGCGTGCTACCCACAAGCTGTCAACCACGAGGTACTTGACTTGTGGCAAGCATACCACCAAGGTGAGCGTCTGAATGATGTACTCGCACTTGCCATGCTACGAGCATCCAAGTGTGGGCGTTTTCCCAACTTGCGGCCACATGCCCGAAGGGGTCCCATGTGTTGAATGTTTCCCAAGTCACCACTCTTAGGCAAAGCACCATGCTTCTTGGATGTTCAAGGGGGTGTGGCGCCAATGCTCTTAAACCCTCCCCCACCCAAAGTTATTGTAGTCCCGACAAGGTCTCCAACCAACCACTGTGTTTGGAAACAACTACAACCGTTGCTACCATGATCACTGTCACACCATTGCCCCTTGGTTGATCTCTACAACGCTGTTGCACTTGAGCCTTCATATGAAGCCTCTTTTGACAATCGCACCTGCACAACCTACTATTGCCCTAGTATTCAACAAGCTTTTCCAAGCATCCATTCGATGTTAACCCCCACGTGTTGAACTAGTTGGGTCGCGACTCCCAACCATCATGCTCAACACAATGAGAATGAACTTCCTCTTGCCAAAACTACATTTTCCCAGCTACGCTTTGGTTTGCTACTCATGCCACTTTGTCGAACTTGGCAAGGTCCATACCCCTGCTACTTGAGTTGCTTGCTCGCACCTCAAAACTTGGTAACGTCCCTTCCTTGGTCCATATGCCAGTTTTCAAACTTCCTTGGCTGAATTTTGTCTAAGGTTACCTCCCGTGAGGTGCCTATGACCTCACTGCTTGCCAGAGGTAGTGAGCCGAAAAGCTCATACCTCATCATGGGTGAAATGGCAAGTGGTGCCAAAGGCCACCACCTCCAAAGCTTCCCGAATCTTTGGCTCTCCATCCATATGACTTGTTCCCACTACATAAGTGCTTCATGATTACCTCTGTCTCCGTCGAGCTGCAACCGAACTCTTCAAGTTTGGATGCAGTTATTTCCAAAATTTTCATGCCAAAAACTAACTCGCATGTGTCTGTTGCTTATGCACAACAATCATTCGCAACGGCTAACGAAGCCTCCTCCGTCTCGACACGCTACTGTCTCTTCCTAGCTCGTTTCATTGTACCCTTGCTTGTCCCTTTAAAAGGCGACCGAGTCTTTCCAAAGTACTCTTCATGGTGCTGTGAGCTTTCAAAATCCTCATCTTGTTGGTCATCAACTTGTTGAAGTGCACTCAAGGTGAGCTCCTCATCCGACCCTTCAAGCAAGTGAGATTTCTCTAAGTAGGATAGGACTGCCTCTGTTTCAACTGGACTACATCCTACCTCTACGAGTTTATCAGTTGCCAGTTGAGACTCTTGGACAACGATAGCATGTTCGAAAAGGCTACTAAGGCTGTTGCGTTGCGTGTTGGGAAGTCCACACTTCTGCACTCACCTTGATCCCAAACAACATCCATCGCATAAATCGTTTCATTGGTGACTTTCACATCTGCAACCAAGACCTCTACCCACTATACATATTGCTAGTCAAGTGCTTCCACACACTTTCCCTTGTCAAGCTTCTGCTCGACATGTTGAAACGACCCCACCTATAAGGCCACTTCCAATGAACTATTGTCACTCATTCCACACGTTGCGAAACTGGGAGTGCACACTTCCGCAACCTTCGCTACTACTAACGTTGGTGTAAGTCGTGTCTTGCTACCAAGAAGATGTAGAAGGTTTGTCGGAGTGTCTAGTGCCTCAATCTTCCCCAAGATTGTTGCTACCCTCAGCTTCGACTCAGCTAACTTTTGCGTCAAGTGCTCTTCATTCTTTGTTGCGTTTTGGTCTTTCGAATCACTTTTTTATTGTGCAATACCACTCGGCTTATTCATGGATGTGTTGCCATGCAACTAAATGGAGGACATAAGAGGCATGCGTCCTAGCTTCCCTTTGGGCGTCATCAGAACACTCTGAATCTGAGTCTTCTCCAAGAACACCAAACAATTCTTGAATGGGATAAGCACCACCTTGGATAGATTCAAAAAGTCCTACCCAAGAATCATAGAATGGTCATCCATTAGTTCTACTGCAAAATCCATCCTACCATGCCACTCACCAATTCGAATGGGTGCCCCATGAATCATCCCATCCACTGGTTTTGGTTTTTTGTTCATTGTCTTGAACGTAGCTTGGCTGCCTTCAACCTTACTATTAAGTGAGCCTGCGGTTCTTCTCGAGTGCGTCTGTGCATAGAAGTGCCATAAGGTCGGCTGACACTCATCGCAGCGACTTGTTGAATTCTGGCCAACTTCTGGGCGTGTCACCTAGGGGTTCCAGCCAACACAATTCTTGCCGAAGTGTCCTGCTGCTATGCACCTCTCTAGGGACTCTTCCCATTCTGCTGCAACTTTTTGACTTCCAAACTGATGCTGAGTGCTTGGCGAACCCCCTCACCAAGTCTTCTTTCACTCGGGCACACCTTCACTCGTGCCCCGTCTGCACTTTGCCAGATTTCAGACTTCGCATCAAAGTCTAAGTGTTGCCCCATCCAAGCAATGCTTAGGAGCTTCCAACCGAACCATTGTCGCATTGCCCCAGCCAAGCAGTGATAAGAATTGCAGCCAACTCTCGTTTCTATTGACAAGCGTCTTCGGCAACCCAAGCTCCAACGAACCAAACTCCCACAAGCTTCGACAAGCTTTTGCCGAGCTCTGATATGAAGAACTGTCCGCAAGCCCTTTAATCTGCAACTTCAACACGGCTCTAATACCACCTATCATGGTCCTAGCACACACCCACTTTTTCTGCGACTGCCAGGGCATGCGACACTGCCCGGAAGCTAACCGAGGGCGAGACCAACTCGGAAGCACTCCGACAAACTACACCTTCCCAACCCACACTTGTACAATTCTTATGTTAAGTTATAATTACTATTATGTTAAGTCTTAGCATCCACACTTAGCCAATATTATCACTTGAACATAAAACACAACAATACAGTAACCAACACAAGACACAAGCATAAATGGGTGGCGGAGGCCACAACAAATCCCTCCGCAATGATCTTTATATAGAAGCAAGATTACAAGAATGGTGCCCCAAAACCGTGCGCACACTTACATAGCAGAAGTTTGATACAACCGAATATAAAAGTGAGGCTGCTCGTAGGCCAACAACTCACTTGGTGCACCCAACAAGTCAACACCAAAGAAACCCAAAGAAAATTATACAAGTCTGCCTTGCTAGCTCCCTTAATCTGTTGCGAGCTCCCAACCCGAGTTCAACGAGCTTCCAAACCGAGTTCAATGAGCTTCCTTTTCAAGTTCAACAGGATTCCAACCCGAGTTCGTTTCGACCAATATTGGGCTCCCTAGCCGAATTCCTCCAGGAGTGCGAGGCGCACCCCAGTTGTGGCTCGCACTTTAACAATTCATTTTGTCCCACGAATCTCCTTGAGCGAGCTTCTTTCAACTTGTTACCTTCCACTTGCTTTCCTTTGGATAGATCCCTCCACGCATTTATACAAGGTGTGCCGGCGGGTGTGACCCTTTGCTTGGTCACATATCCCGCATCGGCCCTACTTAGACACTACGCAAGCTTCAATCCAACGCGCCTTGTCATGCAAGCTTCAAACGTTGCCCATCGAACCAACGCCCCACTTGTCGACTGCCTGCCAAGTCTAATGCACGCTCCCTTTACATGCGTGCTCCATGATCCTTATAAGGTTGCTCCGTTCATGATGTCGAACGAAGGCTTATGCACGGGCTTGCCATGCATCGACGCCATTGATGTGGGCGCATGCCCCTCTCTTAGCAACACGTCCAAGTAACCGAGCATCAGCATCAACCACACTTGCGGAACTCCCAAGGCATGATGCCCACAAGTCGTCGACCGCGAGGTACTTGACTTGCGGCAAGCATCCCACTAAGGTGAGCGTCTGAATGATGTGCTCGCGTTTGCCATGCTGCGAGCATCCAAGTGTGGGCGTTTTCCCAACTTGCGGCCACATGCCCGACGAGGTCCCATGTGCCGAATGTTGCCCAAGTCACCACTCCCGGACGAAGCACCATTGCTTCTTGGATGTTCAAGGGGGTGTGGCGCCAAGGCTCTTACATGGAGTGTTTACGATAGGTTTTAGTTGGTTTCTAGTAAATTTGTTTTTGATAAAATCAAAATTTGAAAGTGTTTAAATTGTGTTTTTGAATTTATAAATAGATTCAACATCCTCGAATAGCCTATAGCATTCATATTATAGATTTCCAACCGTACTCTAAAAAATTAATACATATACTTATAAAAAATTAAAAACCTAAAATATTTAAACTACAACAATATTTAAGTGTTAAACCAAATACTTTGATAGAACCTTCCATATGTGGACGCGTTGGGAGGTTACTTCCATGTGATTGCATGGAGGTATTTTCTAGAAGAGAAGGAGACGGTCGGTCTATCATTACGATGAATGTCGTATGAAAACTTTTGTCATTTATGGGACCCTTACCTCACTAAGACATAGATAATCAATCAAAATATGAGATGGTGAGATTGCCCGGGTTAGATAATATTTAAGATAACGTGGTTAATTGGTTTAGATCTTAAAATCATATTCTAATTATATAAGATTTAATAATAATAATGAATATGAGATAATTCGCTCGCATAGTTCATAATGTGTAAGTATTTAGTTTAAACACGTGTAAGGATTTTTTAAATGTCAATTAAGATCCTTCTTGTTAAAATAAAATATGTAGTGGTTATGTTCTATCACGGAGACTTGATATTTGGCATACTAAACAACGGTTTTTCCATTTCAAAATGTGTTCAACAAGTCACCTTAAACTTTAAAACGTACAAGTTACGGGAATTAAAATAATTTTAATATTAAATACTTTATCAAAATTAAAGTTACTTTGTTCTCGTTTCACTCTCAAAACGCAATATTTAATGTCATCATGTTAACATTTAAAAATTGAAGGATAACTATGTTTTTTTTTCTCATTTCTTTGAAGAGAGATAAGGGAGAGATCGAGAGGAATTAAAATAGTTTTAATAATAATATACTTACCTTGTTTTTCTTCTCATTTTCATTAACTCAATATTTAATGTTATCATGTTAGTATTTAAAATTGAATGGATAATAATGTTTTTTTTTAATTTTACTTTGGGGAGAGAAGAATGGATAACCATGTTTTTTTGTTTTTCATTTATTTTGAAAACAAACAAATTGATACACAATACAATTGATGTATGACTTATGTTTTTGAAAATTTATTATTATTATTATTATTATTCAAACATTTATTAGTTATTATTATTTACTTTATATTTAATTTTGATGGTGATATATTATATACACATTTTTTGAATAAAAAAATGATGATTTATATTCATTAAAATATGATTTATGAATTAGCAATTCCTATTCATTAACATCACAAAATAATAATAATATGAAACCTATTTAGAAAAGCTACTAAAAGTATAATGAACACTTAACATCACTATAATCCTAATTCTACTTGATTGCTTGTATTGACATCAGCACTTACCTACACTATCCTCTTCTTCACTTGGTGCAACAAGCACATTTAAAAAGAAATCCAACTTCAAATTTTACAACAAATACAAACTAGTCATTTTCATTAGAGACATTAAGATGGAAGAGAACCTATACATAAAGTTTTGGAAGCACATGTGGTTTTAGGCCTAAGATGCTTACATTGCTCTATGTATGTTAATAGAATATAATTATAGTTATGTCATGTCTAAGAGATCTCCTTCTATTGAAAAGATAAAACCATTTATATTTAAAAACCACACATCTAAATGACCTATAGTCCAAGTTAACTATCTCTTGAATGGTGCCAAAATAATCAAATTGTCTTTCTATTGGGTTTGAGTTTCTTGAATCTACTTGTTTGATCAAATGGAACAACCACTCCACAATAACATGTTTCTTTACCAAGTTCCACACTTTCCAATCTAAAATGATGATCATGATAAGTTGAACTATGATTTGACCACCACCATACCAAGTGGATGCCTTGTTAGCTCCCATTACTCGCACATGTGGAGATAGAGTCTCATGTGGGTTTTCAAGCTAGGAAATAAAGAGTTTCTCTTGCAATTGCATTGCATTTGATGTTCCATAGATGAGCATAGTAAAGGAGTGAGATATTATGAGCATAACAAAGTAAGTAGAATAACCTTTAGAATCCATTCAGGTCACAATGTCTATTGTAACTCCATAGTGAGTCTATATTTCTTTGTATTGATATATAGGAAAGAAAGAGTAATGTATAATCTTCACCTTTTTGTTGGGTTTTCCCATATTGTGTTTCCCAAGATACATGTCACATAGTGAGATTTGAACTCGGTTGGGGAGTATCACAACATTCCTCCCAACCACCCAATCTACGCTTGATTGGCAAAGATCATATTAATGTTAGAATAGTTTTATTTAGGTTTTATGAAATCCAATAAATTAACTGAATGAAAGAAATCTCAAACCTAGCAATGGCAAATGAATAAAATAACAATCCAAAATATTAATTAAAAGAAATGTTCATAAAACTTGAAGAATAATCTTTGACATTTATAACAAAATGATGATCTTAATAAAAATTCTAAAAAACAAGTTTGAAGCTTTTTGAGACTTTTAGCCAGCGAATTTGTTCTAAACTATCCAAAAGTTATGATTAAATAAAGCTTAACGTCCCCATTTTGACCCCCTTTGCATTAAATCGTAAATGATGTAAATATTGTTATTTAATCATGGTGAGGAGCTCAAGGCCAAGGCCCCACCATTGATTTAGCATTTTATGTATCGGCAATTAAAAATAGATGCATGTGGTTCTTGTGCTAGATAGGCACAATGTAAATTAAGACATCATGTAAATACGAATTTTAATGAAAAACCCACAACTGGCTATGCTATGCAACAAAAAGATGGGGGCATGATTCTACAAGGAATAGGGAGGGAAATTATTCAAACCCTTGAGCCAATGGTGTTAATCCATGTGTCAATGAGAAAACCCATAAACCACCAACTACCCATTTTGGGTTATGGACCCAATCATTAAATTCTTCCAAGGGTTGGTTGAGGTAGTTAATGCCTTGGGAATGGAGAGGTATGGAAGCCAATTTCGTGCATGGGCAAGTCATCAACCTGGGAATTCGTATTTTTGCTTCTTGGGCAAGAAAACACCCACGAAATGGTGACAAAAGCCATTTTTCACCCATGGCCTTTGCCCTCTCACGTAGTTTGAGCTAGCTGGGCTTTCCCCATCATGTTTTTCATCATTTTCCTGCATTTTTCCATGGCTGGGAGCTCGTTTTTGTGTTACACAGTGGCTGGGAGCTCGTTTTTGTGTTACACAGTGGCTGGGAGAGGAGGACCACGATTTGGGACTGTTATGGAGGCCGTTTTTGCCCCAAAATGTCCATGGATGTTTTTCTGAAAACGGATTTGGCTTCCCAGGGTTGTTCCCCATCTTCCAGTTTCGTTTTTGGGTTGCCCACGTTTTTCTGAAGCTAAGGAAAACCCCATCTTTGGGCATCTCACTGTAAAAATGTTTCTTCATGCCCAACACTTATACTTCTGCTGTTATGTGCATCCTTGTTTTGGTTTGAATCTGTGAGCAAGAGATTTGGAGTGGTAGTGGACAGAATTGGCTTGATAAACCTAGTGGGGGGAAATAACCTCTCAAGAAGATCAAGAGGGCTGTCTACTCTTCTATGCACACCTTAGACACTCTAGATTGGAAGGTATGGCCTGAGGGACTGTGCATTAGTGAAGGGAATACTTCCTAGAGTGGGGTGTGTAGGCATTGTGGGTGCCAAGCTAGATAGATCTTGTAGAGGTATCTCTGGCTCTGTGCTTGAGCTCACTAGCTTAGCAATTCTTCCTTTCCATTTCCTAGCATCCTGATAAACCCAATTGTAGATTGGTTTGGCTCATCTTGGTGTATGCTTGGCTATGTGTGAGTCTGTTGTTCCCTGGTTCCTTGTAGAAATCATGCCCAACTCAGGGGTGGCATTTGTATCAAGAGGTTGATAAGCACAACTGGCCTATGGTTGGGAGGAATGTTGCAGTTGCATAGCCAGTTTCTTGGGGCTACTTTGTTACAAGATAAGTACTCTCTTGTGTTAACCTTGCAATTATTTATTTGATGAATATCTTGAATGTATGATGGATGCGTAATTAAAATTACTTCTAGTTCCGCTGTGTTTTCTTATAATTATACATTTCCATATGTCTTCTCATATTATGTGAATGCTTATTTAAAAGTACATGGGGCTAGATGCCCAGCTTTAGCATCACGTTCCCTCTATCATGTTGGTATGATGGGAGGGGACATTACAATGATTAAATAAAGCTTAACCAAATGCATAACAAAGTCTCCTTAAATTTTATCTTATTTACATTGCCTGTGCAAAAATGATATAACAAACCTTTTTCATACTCTGGGCAAGTCACGTCAAAGTCTGCTTATTGTGCTATTGTTGATCAACACTTTGAAGGCGATAAAAAATGGTGGTTTGAAGCTTTGTGGAAATGGAAATTGCCACTAAAGATTAAATGCTTTGTGTGGATTGCCTTTGAAGATCGTATATTGACATGGGAAAATTTATATCGCAGAGGAAGGCATGGCCTGAATATATGTGTTTTGTGCATGCAGAATGGTGAGTCAGTAAGCCATCTTTTTCTTCAATGTGCTTTTGCTAGAGCTGTCTGGCCGAAGATCTGTAGAACCTTAGAAATGGTTGACAACTGGTTTCTAAACGGATTCGCGGAGTCTTATCTCAATTGGGTGAATATTCATAGAAGTTTAAAAAATCTGCCGGCTCTGGTAGCTTGGGAATTATGGAAGATCAGAAACAGAGCTATCTTTCAAAATGTTTCTCCTTCAGTGTATGTGGCAATTAACAAAATTTTAAATTTGTTTAAATTATACAAGCCATAACAAAAGAACATAAAATCTCCCAGAATGATGACAAACATGGATATTTTCTCACCCAACAGAGCTACTGGGTCTTTCGATGGAGCCTCTGTCAATGGAAAGTGTGGTGCTGGTATTTTCCTGATTGTTTGTAAATAGATCTCTTTCAAGATGAGATTATCTTGTGGGTTTGGCATGAACAAAAAAGTAGAGCTACTTGGCCTTTGGGTATTAATAAAGGTTGCAAATCTTTTTGTAATTGACTTCCTTAGAATTTTTGGGGATTTGATGGTGATTGGGCAATGGGAAAATAAGAATTTCAAACTAAATATGCTTCACTTCTCCCATTGGTGCAATAGAGTTGATAGTCTGATGGCCTTCTTCATTGATCTTTCCATATATCACATTACTGAGAACTCAATGATGTGGCAAACGCCCTCTCCAAAGAGGCACTAGATGGTGAAGATGGTTGGCTTTCTTCGAAAGAATGGACTGAAGTTTCGATGACACATTCTGGTTCTATGTTTTTATTTGTGGACTAGTTCTGCTGTGGGGGATATCTTTTTTTTCCCCTTTTTTTTGGAGCTCTTGTATTGGTCTTTTGACTTGATTGGGACTTGATTTGGACCTTTTGTGTTTTAAAGTTTAGACTCTTGTTATACTTGCTCTCTGTTTTGATGGATGTGTTCAGCTGTTAGATTTATGTATTTTTGAGATGTATTTTTTGATTCTCATTAATAGCAAAAGTACAATTAATGATAAAGATCAAAAGTTAAATATAAATTCATAGTTTAATTGTGATTAGGGATATTTCCATTAAAAAATTATGAATTTTATATCTATTTATTATTTTGCTTATAATAACTCAAGTGACTATTAATTCTTAATAGGAGTGAAAATCAAACCTCTAATTAACTTGATGACACAATGGATATTGATAAATGTAAGATATATGGATATTGATAGATACCGGTATAGATCCATCTAAATCTGGTTTTACAAAGGAGGGATCAAATTTCCAAACCTTTCACCATTAAACTACAAAACACATCCTTCTTTATTCTTATTTTTATTTATTTATTCTTATTTTTATTTTTTATTATTTTATAGGATAAATGAACACTTCCCCTTCAAATAGGCCTTCTAAGACTCTAAAAATGTCCTTCTCAACACAATAAGAAAATTTCTTTTAAAAAAAAATCCAAATTACTTTTCAAAAATATTCTTCAATTTCTTCAAATTAACCCCTAGACGGAGACATCAAACATCTTATCAAGTGATTATGAAACCTCACTCGTACGACTTTTTGAAAAAATTAGAGTTATGACTTTCCACGTTAGTCTTCTATTTCAAATATAAGAAATTAGAGTTATGACTTTCGAGGTTTACTCTTCTATTTCCAATATATAAAAAAATTATGGGAATTATTTTGTCTAACTATCTTCATTGCAAGACACTCCAATAGGAAACTGTTTATATTTGGAAGGTTTTACAAGTTCAAGGGCTGATATTAAATATATTATTATTTTAAATAATTAAACTATCATATGGGAGCGATAACAAAGCTCTTTGCAAGACTATTTTCAAAGAGAAAGCTTCCTCTACATAGAATGGAAGAAACCATAAAACCAAAACCTAAACAGAAGAGTGAGAAATGGAGTTTGTAAAATCAGAATTGCTGCTTGTTTTAAGCATGTTTTGGAGAGTAAATGGTAACTGAATTGTGGGGTTTGGCATGAAAAAAAGGCACGCAGTTGAAGGAGATTAAAAACTCAACCAGAGGAGATTAACCATTACTATCTCCACTCAACAATGTCTTACCTTTAAGTTAATTACTGAAGAAAGGAAATAATAGGACCTTTCAATAGTAACTTGGACAGGGACTGAATATAGGTTATGAGGATGAATGGTTGTTTTGGCGGAAGTCCAGGTTCTATGTTTAATATCTACTTATTCTTTAAGATGATTCATACAAATAAATCGGAATACAAATTTAATCACCAATCCAAAATCCAAAATCATACATACATGTAGCCAAATAAATTTCATTGAAATTAATTTTGAATAAAAAACACAACAAGTATCTGCTCTGCAGCTAATGTGCAATTGCCTTTTTATCCTTCCTATATGCCAAAATCCAGCAGTGGAACTGGACATAATGCTACAACAAGGGCAGCAAACTGCTCCTGCCTGATTGCCAGAGGTCCATTCATCACCAAAGATATAAATTGTTTCTGCCACACTTGATATGTTATGAATTCCAGGATCACCACAAGCAATGCTCTGAGATGAATTTCCAGACATGTCCCAAGCTTCTTCAATCAAATTGGATGCTATCGTCATTGAAAACAAATCATGATACAGAGTCTCAGCAGAAGTGCTGGAAGACGATTGATGTTCAGGCTGTGTTGCAGAGACCGCAGCCTCCAAGCATTCATCTACTTCACATCTGGGCTGCAACTCTTCCCAGTTGACAGACTCTAAGGTGGCACTACACTTTTCTTTTGTGAATGGAAGCTCTTGGATGGAGCAGGCATTACTAACGTCTGACTTTGACAGATGTTTACCTGAAGTTGGAGAGTTACCTCTGGAAGATTTCACAACAATCCACTGACCATCAGGGATTGTAATCCAATTAGGCCTGTTAACAACATCTTCAAATTTACAAACTGCGGCCAGTGCCATCACTCTGTCCCTGGGAGAAGGCCTTGGGTATTTCTCAGCTGATCTATTCACCTCTGCAATGCATTCCCCAGTTGGGCTAGCGATGCTGAGTGATACAACGGGGGTCGTCTGAGAAGAGCAGGAATCCCATACTCGATTGCCAAAATCCAAATTACTGATTGGGGACCCCGGTCCAGTAACAACCTTTTCTTTCTCCATGGTAGAATAGTCCTCATTTAGGAAAGGATGGTTCAACAGCTCTGAACTGGTCCACCTCTTCCTGGGATCTCTCCGAAAGCATTTTTCTAGGAAATCCTGGATCTGAGATGAAAGCGATGCAGGCATCTCGGGCAGCTCATCTGTGCATCCAATCCGATACATTGCAGCGAGGGGACTGGAAACATGGCCCCATGGAGGCCTGCCGGTGGCCATTTCAAGAACAGTGCAGCCGAGAGACCAAATATCAGAAGCAGGCCCCTGCTCCACCTGGTTCACAACCTCTGGAGCCATCCACTGAGGGGTCCCCCTTAATTGCAGGGCCTTCTGCCCCTTTTCCTGATCATCCAAACTCTTGGCAGAACCAAAGTCAGCAAGCTTCACACCATTGGCACCCACAAGAACATTCTTCCCCTTGATATCACAGTGCACAATCCCTTGCCTGTGGAGGTAATGAATTCCATGTAGGATGCCATGAGTGTAAGCCCTAATCACAGATTCGTCCAGCCGCCCTTCAAACTTTGTCAGCAAATCCGCTACGCTGCCACCTGACATGTATTCCATGAACAAATTCTGCACCTCTGCACCGTTCTCAACACTGTAACCGCGCCCCAGGCAGCGGACAATGTATGGAGAATCCAGACGCTGCAAAATGTGGTATTCATTATCCAAAGCAACACTAAAACTGGCTGCGGATTTGACTGCAAAGAGTTGGCCATTAGAGCTGCTCATGGCAAGGTTGACTGTCCCAGAAGCTCCGGCCCCAATAATGGCGCCTCTTACCCATCCCCTTTCCTGAGCTCTCCTTGTCTCGAGTTCAATCTCCATTCCCATCGAATTCAATACAGAGCAATACAGAGAGAAGAAGAATGATGTCTGTTTTTTTCAAATCGGGCGGATCCTTCGTGTTCTTGTTGTTGTCGTGATTTTATAAAAGCCCCCATGGGAAGGCGAGGAAGTCCGCAGAGACACGCTGGCGGTGTTTTTCTTTCATATTTGGTAGCCGCCCAAGTCAGCCATCGATGCTTGAATTTTTCTCGCGGCGACCTTGGAGTAGAGTCAAAGATATGTAAGAGCGATCGAACGCGTGTAAAAGTCGTCTTACTTCGGCAACGCACATATTTTTATTATATTATTTTTTAAACCAGGAATCCTTGCAGGAATTCCCACACAGGATGGGTCTACCGGATGGGTGTAGGCAGGGTCAGTCTCAATGTTGGATGGAAGAACAATTTTCTAATGTTGAATGGAAGAACGATCTTTTTACTCGAAAGATGCTGTCATCAAGTTTGTGCGAAGATGAGGACCATCCTAACACTCCTTGATTCAGTTTAATTCCCTTCCGAGTAACTCCCACTCTCAACTCCTGACCTGCAAAAAAAATTCAAGAAATCATCTACAATTTATACACGTTAGTTCATAAACGTGGCCGAATAAGATCCGATTCACAAACGTGGCTGAATAAGATCGGATTCACATCTAAGTGAAGATTGGGTTGTAGCTTTGAGTGTTACCTACCAGCAGGTATATCTTGCACGTTTCTTTTTATTCATGACTATGTAAACGTGCCTGAATCAGATCAGTTAAAATTGGGCTGTAGTACCTACCAGCTACTTCTTCCTTCTTTGGCTTGCACATGGCCTCAAATACAACTTCCAAGATTCCTCGAATATGTGTTAGGATACATGTCACCACCATACCATACCTTAGGTAGAGAGGTGTCACAACAACTAGAAGTATTAAAATGGTGACCAAACACTCTGTTAATGTCTTCCATGGGTGGGAGGTTGCTTCCACCTGATTGCAAGGAGATACTTTCTAGAAGAGGAGATGATCTACTATTGCTTGCGTAGGGGTGGTTGTCATGTGGTAGGATACTTCTACTTCTATCATTTATTGGATTGATTATGCATGTCAAGATACAATATAAAAATACTACATAATACAAGTTTATTCCACTAGCAATAGGTACCTATTGCCGACACTTGGAACTGGACGTAGTCCAAAAAGATTTTTCAATTTCAAATTGTATTTGACAAATCTCCTTAAGTTTCGAGACGTACTTAGAAAGTTATGGGAACTAAAACAATAAAGCCTTTAAGGTTTAGACACCTAGGTTACCCACTAATAGTCATACCATGAAATGAGTTCTTTTTTGGTTTTCTCTCTCACTTCTCTTCAAATTCCTTTTTTTTAATGATGACAAATCATTTAAGTAATAATAATTGAGTTAATTGTGGGTGAATAATTCACCCAATATCCTACCATGTATATTAACAACATTTTCCAACATGCTAGTCCCAAGACTAACCAATCTTAGTTCTACATTGATTCTTTTTTCGGTTAGCTTGTTAGAGATGCACTTAATCTTTTGGCTTGTATGGATAGGATTCATCTTGTTCATGATTCTCATGACACAATATCTCTACACCGAACTTTGAGATAGAAATTTTGAATCACTTGATGGGCATTTTGGATTTTAATTGAATTTTAATGGAGTTTGTATGATTTGGATTCCAAGTCTAGCTTCTTTATGTGTGCCAAGTCAATAATGTCATAATCTTTAATATGTAGTGACAAGTTTAGCCATAACTTCTTCCTACTCTTTTTTAGTGTTGTCAATACTCCATGCAATATGGTTTAGAATGCTATTTCTCAAATGGGAAAATGCACCAACACGTGTTTAGGCAATATGTGTAGAGCAATGGATACTCCATATATCCTTACATTGCAACTTCTCTCCATTATTACCAATCACCGCTTTCCTTCAACACTTACTGGAATCTAGAGAAAAGCATGGGCACTTTCTATCATTTAACCTTTCATACAATGCGACCAAGAAAAAGTTGCACCATAGGCCTTGAAAGTAAGCATGCAAATGTGTGAAAGAAGGCTACCAAGTGGATTTAAAACCATAGAAATCTAAGCTTGCACATAATCCATCATATAAGATGGCACAATGTAGAACTCAGATTGTGCCACCATGTGTAGATGATTTGGCCTCATGGATACATCACACAAGTTTATTCTATATATAGCTCTACAAAATTGAATATTGTCCCATTCTTGAGCATTTCATGCATAATCATAATTCAACTTCCCCATATGTGTTTGATGCTTGGTCTCCTATATAAGCAATTTATAAGCTTTGTCGAGTCTTGAAATTCCACTTACAAATTTTGTACCAAGTACACCTTACTTAGGGTAATTCATAATTGTTTAGTTGAAACCCACCACCCTGTCACAATGTAATGTACATTTTCAACCTTGCCACATTCCTCTAATCACCTAGGGCTCATTGATGTTGTGCGAGGCAAGAACTTATATTCTTTTTTGAATAATATCATCATTAAACCATATGATTATGTCCCTACTCCATGAAATCAAGGTTCATTTGGTTACATCCACATTCTCCATTAATAATTTTATCACATCTCTTCATGGAAACAACTCATCCCTAGCTATTGCTTTGTGTAGGCATGTGACCTTGGAATCAAAGCCTTTGCACTGCTCTCCTTGGTTCATTTGGACATTTGCATTGTTTTGTGGAAATTCACAAAGGTTGTACATATGGTAAAGAGAAGAATAAGTAGGCTTTGAGGGTTTTTGTGGTAACAACACTTTGTTTATGAATAGCTCATAGAGGTTTGATAGTGTTTCCTTCTTTCCCTTTGCCATTCTTTTGTAGTAATGCAGTAAACTTTTATGAAACAAATTGAACATCAATGTTTTAAATATGCAATCGAGAGACTTATGCAACTACAACTAATTACTTCTATTGATTTGCCATTTCACGATATGACCTCATAAAGGCACACTTAATCTTGCAAACGATGCTTGCATTCATTGAGTTTTACTTTTGAAGATTGTGGGAAAACATGATTATATTTGTCTTGAGTACTTCAACATGTTGTATATGCAAATCTTAATTATGCATATGAAAAACCAAATAAAATCAACTTTTTAACATGAATCAATATAACATAATCCCATTTCTCACTCTTTGCATCAATTCAATAATTATGAGAATAACTCTTTGGAAAGCACACATGTCACATAGAAGTTGAAACATGCATTCAAAATGATGGCTAAAATTTCTTTTATGACTAAAGCTTTCAAATGCAAACCATTTTTTTTGGAGACCTTCTAAAAAATTGTAATCAAGATCTTTCATGTCTCAACCAAAACTTCAAATATTTAAAGCCTTCTTGGTAAGAAGTTTCTTTCTTTGGAGAGCTTCTCAAAATCTGAAATCAAGGTCATTTATGTGTCAATTAAACCTTCAAAGATAGATTTAAGGCATTACAATGCATTACAACTGGTCTCTCTTAAAATATGTTATAAGAACTTAAATCCTGAAAGCAACAATTGAGGAAAATAAAATAAAGAAAAACTAAAAGAGTAAAGTGAACGTGTTCAATAAAATAAAGCATCTTAAATAGCTAATAATACTATATAACACAAGTTTATAGTAATACACTATAACACAAATTTATTGTAGTGGCAGTAGGTCCATATTGCCGACACTTTTTTTTTCCACAGATATATTGCCGACACTATAGCACAAATTTATTGTAGTGGCAATAGGTCCATATTGCCGACACTGGAATTTACATACTCCAAAAATAGTTTTTTTCAATTTCAAAAATGTATTTGACAAATCACCCTAAGTCTTAAGTCTTAAGTTTCAAAACGTATCTAGAAAGTTATGCGAACTAAAATATTAAAACCTTTATGTTTATACAAGTAGGTTACCCATCAG
This sequence comes from Larix kaempferi, assembly GCA_027924585.1. Lineage (NCBI taxonomy): Eukaryota > Viridiplantae > Streptophyta > Pinopsida > Pinales > Pinaceae > Larix > Larix kaempferi. The sequence goes on along the minus strand of BSBM01000410.1, from coordinate 1,403,659 downwards.
TGTCACTAAACTTAAGACGTATTTAGAAAGTTATGTGAAGTAAAATATTAAAACCTTTAATGTTTATATACGTAGATTACCCACAAATGTCACTCATAGTTATAGTGCGTTCGTCTTTTGGATTTTCTCTCTCTTTTCTCTTCTCACAAATAGTTATAGTGCGTTCGTTTTTTTGGGTTTTCTCTCTCTTTTGTCTTCTCTTGAAATTCCTTTTTATAATGATCACAAATAATTTAAGTAATAATCAAGTTAGTTGTACTTCAAGTACACAACTTAAGTTGGGTGAATATTTCACCCAACATCCCACCATGTGTGTTAACCAAATTTTCTTACAAGTTAGTCTTAAGACTAACCAACGTTAGTTATGCATTTATTCTTTTGGTGATTGACTTGGTTGAGATGCACTTCACTCTTTTGACTGTGGGTGTTGGTTGACTTGGTTGAGATGCACTTCACTCTTTTGATCGTGGGTGGGAATATTATAAAACTTTTCAAGAACACTTTATTAACTAAGCAAGAATCTCATTAACAACAAGTTTCCTTGATTTTATGCTTTGTATGACCATTCCATTGAGTTGCTCAAGGGAGAGGGGTTTCTTGTTAGAGCAATTTGATGGATTCACTATTTGGCCTCTTGTGACTTGAATGTTCTTCGAACATACTTATTATACATCCAAGAGATTGAGTGTTTGACCTTTAACAACTTAGACACTATGATTTTCAAAGTCCAAGTGTGCATTCATTTCAATAGCGTTAAAGGAACTTAGAATGTGAATATAGTTTGGGATAAGAGAATATTGATACTACCATTGAACATATTTTGTTAACTAGACTCGTCATTGTTTGATATTTACCATCTTCTCACCAACTTGATGGCTGAAAAGTGTCACTAAATTCCGCAAGGCCCGTAGATGTTGATGAACTTGACAAAGTATTTGTTCACCAAGAGAACAAGACTATCTTCTAGCACATTGACTTTTCTTAAAAGTGTTGTCTTGCTCTCTATCTAAGTCCTTTGATTTATGAGTTGTTCATTGAGCTCTACATTCTCTTTACTTGTGGCGGGAAGGATTATATGGATTTTCTTCAACCTCACCTTATATAATTGTACAAATGCGACCCCAGATGCTCCTATAGCAAGATCCACATTTGTAATAAACTCTTCAATGATTTCGACCTCAGTATTGTTCTATTCGTTGTTCCACTTCCTTTTAAATCACACCCTCTTCAAGTCTTGATGCATTAACACAAATTTCCAGGTCTTAACACGACATTCATCCTCTATAGCCTACAAAGGATTCATCTTTTCCTGTATGTACCACTACGCCAACTCCCCTATAATGCTCGCAATATATACCATGGCACCCTCATTATGCCCTTTGTAGCTAGGTTATTCACACTAGCTAGTGCAAAATGACACTTACTAAGAGCTATGAGCTTCCTAGTAATAGTTTGTGAATGTGATGTGCATACAAATAAAAATAAAAGTAAATATGCCAATGATTACTGTAGTAAAATGAAATCTAAACTAACATGTCAAACACCCATGAATCAAATAATGGTTTTGTATTATAGTAAACATAGATTTACAACACGGGTTACCTTAATGGTGAGTAGATAGGGGGGCCTTGCAGTCGTAGAAGTGATGGTGCTCCGGGTCTCCAATGCCTCTTGCTATATGCTTGCTCTCTACCGAATACTCATAGATAGCTAAAACTCAACTAGAAAAGGGGAAACACAAGCTCAAAGGGAGGCTAGGGTTTCAATAGGAATTTCAGCAGAGTAACGGTAGGGAAGAGTGTATGATGTAAACTGGGGGGACTCCACCACCTTTTTATAGCAATTTTGGATGGTGGTATATTGTCTTGTGGTATTGGGTAGACAATAGTATTGGCCTGTAGTATTTGATGGTTTCCCTCATTTTTCTTTTATTTTGAATAATTCCCCCTTTTTTTTTTCTTTTTTGGGGATTTTGACATTTTTTTGGAGGATTTTGACATTTTTAGGAGGCATTTACTTAATTTTTTGAGGGAAATAATGATTTTTTGCCCATTTGATTACCAACTTAGGGATTTTGGGTTTTTGGAGGCCAAATATGAAGGAAAAAGGGATAAATGGAGCATGTGACTAGGGGGATGAGCTAGGTGAACAATTTTTGGGTGTTAACAGATTGCCCCCTTATTTGTGAGGGAAAAAGCTCATTGTATGGCCGATAGACATCATAATTTCTAAAATTTTCCAATGGTGTGAGCATTGTGATGGTGGAGAGCAGAGACTGGTTGGATACAGGAACAAGTGCTTCATACAAAATGTAAGGGCTATAACTGGAAATACAACACCTCAATAATGGATGAGGGACAGATAATCTTAAATAGATGAACGAGGCGGGCATACCCATGCTCATATCAATGGTTCAAGATATACAAATAATGGCGAGGCCTAAAGGGGACCTGAACAATACATAAAGAATTGATGTGTACATCATAATGGTCTAGAGGAGACACAAATTTGGGTCATACTCATGGTCCAACCATGACTGATCTGAAGAATTGAAATTGGAAAGAATGGAATTCGTCCTGAATGCGGTATCACAACAACTGATGCTCCACTGGATTTGAAGGGATCCAACAACTATATGGACTCAACGACTAAGAGTCAGAATCTCAAAGGTACATGGACTACATCTGAGTTCCCGACACATTGGTATGTGGATGATTGGCGGTGGTGATCGGTTGAACCGGTTGAAGAACAACTTATGGATTCAAAGTGGGATTAGGGGCAGGTAAGTACTAGACGAGAAGCACTAACGTCAATCCCAGGAGATTTAGCGTTTCCATGACGGGCATACTTACGACTCCCGATAGTGGAAACAAGAAAGGGATCATGTGGATTGGTGTGGCTCCGACATGACTAGGTACCGATGGCGATTGGGGTTGGGGTGACTACTGAAGTTGTGGTAAGAGCATCGGTTGAGCGATAGGCTGCGGGTCAGGGGCTGATTTGCTAGATGAAATGGTGCACAAGTCCGAGACTTCAACAATTGGCGCAGGAGGGGGTGGGGGTAAGGCGGTAAACATAGAGGTCATGGGGGCTTCAAAATAAGACCCAACCACACTGTGGAATTCAAAGGTGCAGAGGCACCAAGAAGAGGTTTTTCGACCATGGGGAGGACATTCTCTGGCGTAGAGGGCGCGTTGGGGTCGTAGTAAGTAAGTTGGTCAATTTTAACAACCTGTCCCTTATGGGGGAACATCATAATCCAGAACACAGATGAGGCAACAACCTTCATTGCATACATATAACTGCGTCCTAGAAGAAGGTTGTAGTCGAGCTGAGCGTTGATGACCTCAATGTCAATTAGGACAGTTTTTCCGGCTAGTTGAATAGGAACATTGGAAAGAAGGCCTTGTGGCTGAGTTGCACGGACATCGTAAGCTCGAAGGGCGGTCATGGATGATTGTAGAGGAGGAGATCTGAGCTTCTGCCACACAAATTTGGACATGACGCATGTAGAGGCGCCCTCATCGACTATGCATTGATGTATAAACAGGTTTCAAACTGAGATTGAGATCTGAAATGCGAGGGACGAAGGCATGCAAGGTTCAGACTGGTCTAAGTTGAATGCCATTAATCGTGAGTTAGAAGGGTCGATCACACATAGGGAAGACAACAATGCTTTGCATTGTGTTGGACAGTTATTCAAAACTTCTAAGGCTGACATAGTAGAAGGGGACTGTGCTAAGTCATCCACGATGTTGTAATTAGGGGCAGCACGAGCATTAGGGTTGTTGGTGATGCGACACAAGAGGAATTTGGGGGGCCCCTCCAACGGTGGTGGGAGTAGTCATAAATACTAATATATAGGGGTAGATGTGGAAACCTTATTCACAGTGGTGGTCTCGGTGGTTGAACCATACTGGTTACAGCGCATCTGAAGGTTGATATTGGAGGAGGACATCATTAGAAGATGGTGTACTCCTAAGTCAGAAGGTTGACCAGCATGAGTAGTGTAAGTAACTGGTTGTTGTGGTGCGACATCCCCTTGAGGGGGTGCCAAAGGTTGGGTGGGAACAACCCCTTGCATGGGTAAGGGGTTCTGCAACACCATAGGTTGTGCAGTGGGTTTGGCGATGCCAGTGGTGCGGCATGCCCTTGACGTTGGGCGTCTTCACTCTAGAGTTGTTGGGCTCTCACCAAATGGGGAAAATTGTGCGTGTAATGGAGATAGAGCCCGCAAATGGTACAAGGGTGGTTCATATGTAAGTACGGTTTATTCCCTTGCCAGGGTGGTTGATCGACATTTTGGTTGGCCAACGCGGCGCCATTGTTATTAGTAGGATTTGGAGGTTGGCCTCCTCCACTGGGTTGTTGGTTATTTCCCTGGTTGTAACCGTGTTTCCTATTCTATTGGCTTTGTTGGTTCCACTGGGAAGGTTGGTTCTGCAGCTGGTTTTGCTGGGCATAAACCTAGCCTTGTGAAATGAGAGGATTTTGAGGTTGGGTGGGTGCAGGCACTGCCAACAGTGGATAATAAGCGGGAGGATCTTGAGGTTGGGTAGGGGCGAATGCTGCCGGTGGATTGTAATACGTAGATGGTGCAATAGGGTGACCGTACAATTTCAGAGTATGAACGTAGAAATGTGGCGCACAAGTGGGTCCATGTGTATGGGTGGTTTGGGTCAGTGGAACATACGAGGGTGTTGCTCCGGAATGAGCTGTTATGTGCAAAAGGTCAGGGCCACAGCTCATGGAAGGTGGTGCCGAACTAGGGGTGGGGTTATAGGAAGGTGTTGATGCTGGAGACATATGTGTATAAGGTCGGCTAGTGGACGCAACACAACCAATGATATCGTCGGCAACATGAGATGTCCCCGGTGTGTCCTTCGAGAGGTGTCACCGCGGGGAGCATCAATGAGTATGGTGTAAAGGTAGTTCGAATGTGCATATATAAGGTCAAACGGTTGGGCTTTAAGTATGGCTTCTTCTTCTGTTTGGGGCTGTTCAGATGCCACATCCTTGGTGATGCCGGGTATGAGAGACTTCAAAAACCAATCCAAAAAGATACGGTCATCTAATTTTATATTGCACAAACTACAGCGACGATGCCACTCATGGATATGGTCAGTGATGTGGGTTGTTGTATTCTGTATACAAGATAGGATAATCTCAACACCAACGTTGTAAAAAAATGGTAGGTGGAATAAATGTAGGAAATTCGAAGCAAGGGATGCAAATGTGGAATGAGTCCTATGGGGCTGGTCAATATACCACTTGGTTGTAGCGCCAGTGAGTGTCCATTGTAAGAGGAGTAGGTGGATCGAATCATCCACTATGGAGTTAAAGGAAAAACACATATGGATGGACATGATATGGTTATGGGGGTCCTCACCACCCGTCCCCTCAAACTTGGGGATGTATGAGGCCATGTGGGGTCATGTCGGATTAGATCATTAGTTAATCGGTCCAGATCAGGGAGGTTGATACTAGCCACGAATGGAAAACTGGCAGGAAAATGTGACATGGTCAGGCCAACCTGCGTGCTAGCCATGACGGAAATCGTGGGGCCGCCTTCGCCAAATGGTGGTACGTTGGTAGTTTTCATAATGAGAATCGATGAACCACCCATAAGGGGTAAAGGGATCTGGAAGGAAGGTCGAGTGCCGCCAGTAACCAAAGGGACTGTAGTCGAAATAGATCCACTACCGATGGGTATGGAATTTGTAACTAGGTGCACTGTAGTGTCGGGGGTAGGTCTAGTACCAACACAGATGGTAGGTCCTATGGATTTCATAGTGGGAATAGATGCTGAAGTGGAAGTGGGTGCAGTAGTGGTTCCACCACCGAAAATCACTCCATAAAACATGTTAGGATTGGTGACGACCACAGGGCTAAATGGAGTTGTATGAATGGGTGAATCAGACTCAGAATTAGATGTAAAATAGGGGGCGTTGGGATGAAGATCTGATGACGAAGTAGTGTGTCTCAGGGGAGTGCGATGAGAGGATTCCAGTGGATTGTACTGTGGGGATTGCCCCCGTAGGTGATGGGAGTGTCTCAGGAAATCAATGGTGACAGGTGTATAAGTGCTAAATGGATGTGGTCTAAAAATTTGCTAAAAAATCCTAGTGCAACCGAGTGTGCAAGAGGAAAGCTCGCAATAAAAACGACACTTAGGCCAACAACAAGCTCAAAAACACCTATTGCAACAACGTGCTACAAAAGGTGGAGCGACAATAAAAGGGTCAGAATACCAACAGGAAACACTCCTAAAAAATAAAAATAATCACTAACCTATGGGGTATAGGAGCATGCAAATGCCTAATTAAAAGATATGGAAGCTCACTCAAATCGTATCCCCTGCAGGGTGATGAAATTCGTAGTCAAGAAATATGAAATGGAGAACCAAATGGCTAAGGGATATACCTCTAACAAGAGGGATCCTATGTAAAAGAGTCCTAGAAGAATGGAAACTAAGCTACCTTAGTCAAAGCACGTCCGGAAATGTATCCTGCAGCTTTAGTTCTTTGGCCATCGCCTACCCAGTATGGTGGCCATCATGTGCGACGAGAACAATGAGTTGGTGTCCTCCAGTACAAAGTGGAGAGTGACATTCCACCCAGACCTCCAGAACCAATCTTTCTATTTTTCCTCCTAAGGGAGACCCCCCCTGTAAATCGGTGTCAAACGCGCTAATCAAAGAGTATTTTGGCTCCCTAAAAGACAACGACTATGTCTCAAATGTGTATGACAGAGGGGGTGTTGTTTGGATGCCTAACCCCAATGTTCTACCTAACTACCAAGTTGTTTTTGGGTCCCCAAGTGGGGTTAAATGTGTGTTCAATTAAACTAGTTTTAGTCTCACTTGGAATTTAGGGAGTGAGTGGGTGCACAAGTGGTGTAAACAACCCAAGATATGCCGAAAGTAAATGTTGAAATAAAGAACTGAAGTAAACTGTTTCTTTTGATTTTCAAATAAAAGTACTAACTGCTATAAAATGGAAAATTATACAACCAATAAACTTGTTGAAACGTAATGTGAGAGATAGCAATGCACTGAGTAAACATGGATGCAAGCAAACTGAAATATCTCAAATGCGACAACAAGCAAACAACATAAAAGTACCAGCAACAATGGGCACAAGCAAAAGTGAGGCTGCAAGGGTAGCCGATGGGAATCAAAAATCCAAAAACAGGTGTAGGGCGTGTCTATCAAGGGAACAATTGCACTCGGGGCACTACAGACTATAGAGTAGTCACGCCGGAATAGGAAAAACCAACTCAGAAAGTCGAGCGTGCTTTTGGTCGCAAAAAGCGAGCTTCAAGCGCGACTTTGGGCTAGGAAAGCGCGCTTGGATCACACTTATCGGGATGGAAAGCACGCTGGAGCATGATTATCGGGATGGAAGGCGTAATTTCAAGCATGCTTATGGAGTAGAAAGGCACGCTGGAGCGCGCAAACATATCTAAAAGCCACGCTTTGAGCATGCTTTACGGGATGAAAGTCGTGCTTGGGATGCATAGAGAAGAGCAGGCTTTGCGAAGAAAAACCCGCGCTTCGGAGCATAGAAACGACATCGAAAGTTGCGGCCCAAGCCGTACAAACGAAAAAATAAAAATGTACTGCGATTGCAAGGGCCAATCCTGCAAGTACGTGGTGCAAGGCTATGCCAGAACTGTCCAAAAGGGGGGAGACGACTGTAAAAAATAAAGAAAACATAAAACAACAAATGCAAAAATGAAAATAGTTACTTCTCTTACCAAACCATAGATCGATGGGAATCGACCCGGTTGGAGTCGCCAAAATTGTAGCTAGGTTATTCACACTAGCTAGTGCAAAAGGACACTTAATAAGAGCTATGATCTTCCTAGTAACAGTTCGTGAATGTGATGTGCATGCAAATAAAAATAAAAGTAAATATGCCAATGGTTACTACAGCAAAATGAAATCTAAACTAACATGTCAAACACCCATGAATCAAATAATGGTTTTGTATTATAGTAAACAGAGATTTACAACATGGGTTAGTAAACAGAGATTTACAACATGGGTTACCTCAATGGTGAGTAGATAGGGGGCCCTTGCAGCCGTATACGTGATGGTGCTTTGGGTCTCCAATGCCTCTTTCTCTCTACCAAATACTCACAGGTAGCTAAAACTCAACTAGAAAAGGGGAAACACAAGCTCAAATGGAGGATAGGGTTTTAGTAGGAATTTCAACAGAGTGACGGTAGGGAAGAGTGTGTGATGTAAACTGGGGGGCCTCCACCACCTTTTTATAGCAATTTTGGATGGTGGTATATTGTCCCGTTGTATTGGGTAACCAATAGTATTTGATGGTTTCCCTCCTTTCTCTTTGATTTTGAATATTTCCCCTTTTTCTTTTTATTTTCTTTTTCTTTTTTGGGGATTTTGACATTTTTTGGAGGCATTTGATTAATTTTTTGACGGAAACAATTTTTTTTTCCCATTTGATTACCAACTTGGGGATTTTGGGTTTTTGGAGGCCAAATATGTAGTAAAAAGGGATAAATGGAGTATGTGACTAGGGGGATGATTTAGGTGAACAATTTTTGGGTGTTAACACTCTTCACTATCACTTTCCTTTGCTACACTCTACTCATCTCCCATGCTCTACTTGGGAATTGAATATCAAGATTCCTCAAGGATTTGGATATCAGTGTTCTCAATTTCCTCCATGTCACCTATTCTAGACACTTATGTTGGAAAGTTAACCATTGGAATTTCTTCTTGAATTTGGGAGCTTTGCTCTAATTGCTAAGCATTTACAACAAGCATGATTCCAAATGTCACAGGAATATCAACTAATGGCCATGGATCTACTCAAAGAAAAGGTGGGATTTCTTCAACAAGGTTACTTCTTTCCATGAACTCTAAGTAATCCAAAACTCTTTTTAATAATTCCTCTAGTTCATGATTCTCATGACACATCTCCACACCAAGCTTTGAGACAAAGAAATTTTGAATCACTTGATGGGAATTTTGGACTCTAATTGGATTTGAGTGGATTTTGTATGATTCGAATTCCAAGGCTAGCTTCTCTGTACGTGCCAAGTCAACAATCACATAACCTTTGATATGTAGTGACAACGTTAGTCATAGTTTCTACTTACTCCTTTTTAGTGTTGTCACCACTCCATGAAATATGGTTTGGAATGCTATTTCCAGAATGGGAAAATGAATCAACATGTTTAGGAAATGTGTGTAGAGGAATGGATACCCCATATATCCTTAATATCAACTTCTCTCCATTATTTACCAATCACTGCTTTCCTTCAACACTTCAATTGATTCTAGAGAAAAGCTTGGGAACTTTCTGTCATTTAAATTTTCATACATTGTGACCAAGACAAAGTCACATATATTAGCAAACTCCTATGCATAAGTGGTGAACCATAGGCTTTGAAAGTAAGCATGTAAATGTGTGAAAGAAGGCTGCCGAGTGGGTTTAAAACCATAGAAATATGAGCTTGCACATACATAACTCATCATATATGACATAATGTAGAAATCAAATGTGCCACCATGTGTAAATGAGTTGGCCTCATGGATACATCGCACAAGTTTATTCTATATGAGGTTTACCAAATTGAATATTGTCCCATTCTTTAGCACTTCATGCATACTCATAATACAACTTAACCATATGTGTTTGATGTCCGCTCTCCTATATAAGTGAACCACATTCATTGCCAAGTATTGAAATTGCACTAGCAAATTATGTACCAATTACACATTACTTAGGGTAATTCAAAATGGTTTAGTTGAAACTCACCACCCTTTCACAATGTCATGTACATTGTGAACCTTGCCACATTCTTATAACCACCCAAAGCTCACAAATATTTTGCGAGGAAAGAACCTATATTTTTTTTGAAGAATACCCTCATTAAACCATATGATTATGTCCCTACTCCATGACTTCAAGGTTCATTTGGTTACATCCACATTCTTTATCAAGGATTTTATCACATCTCCTCATGGAAACAACTCATCCTTGGATTAATTGCTTTGTGTAGGCATGGGACCTTGAAATCAAGGCCTTTGCACTGCTCTCCTTGCTTCATTTGCATTGTTTTTTGGAAGTTCAAAGACATCGCATATGATTGTAAAGAGAATAATAAGTAGGATTTGAAGATGTTTGTGGAACCAACACTTTGTTCGTGAATAAGTCATCAAGGTTCGAGAGTGTTGCCTTCTTTCCCTTTGCCATTCTTTTGCAATAATGCAATAAACTTTCATGAGGAAAATTGAATGTCAATGTTTTGAATCATACAATCCAAAGACTTACGCACCTACAAATAATTACTTATATTGACTTTTCCATTTCACGATATGACCTCAGAAATATAGAACAAAGGTGCACGTTGTCTTGCAAATGACGCTTGCATTCATTGAGTTTTACTTTTGAAGATTGTGAGAAAACATGATTTATATTCATCAAGAAGTACTTCAACATGTTGGATATGCATGTCCTAATTGTGTGCATGAAAAACCAAATAAAATCAACCTTAGCATGAATCTACATGACATAATCCCATTTCTCACTCTTTGCACCAATTCGATCATTCAAGCATTATGACAAAAAATATTTGTAAAGCACACTTGTTACATAGAAGTTGAAACATGCATTCAAAATTATGGCTAAAATTTGTTTTATATTTAAAGTTTTCAGATCCAAACCATTTTCTTTCGAGAGATTTTAAAAAACTTGTAATCAAGGTCATGTTAGTTTTTCATCATTTAATTCAATATGATCTAGGATCTTAACTGAGAGAATAACATGCACAACCAATCAAACACAAGAGACAAGAGACACAAAGCATTTCACAGGGGAAACCATAAAGGAGAAAACCCCGCAACTTCCTCAGAGATAGAATGAGCAATAATGAAAAACCCTAAAACAAATAGATGATCTCCAGCAGCTTCCTCCTCCTCCACTTGTGAGAACTACTCCTCTCTCTCACTAATGCGAAGTGAGTGAGTGTGTGAATGATCAAATAGAGAAGAGCACCCTCTCTATTTATACTTTACCTTTCACTTAGGCTTAACCCCAAATAGGTCGCCCCCTAAGTGTAACTGACTGGGCCGACTTCTCTAGGAGAGTCTAATAACCCATGAAAGACTCAACTCTGGGGTCAATGCCCTGTCATACAATGGAGGGTTAACCTCATTGACTTTACATGACCCAAATACAATAATGACTTCTCTGACTGGAGGAATAAACATCTCCGTCGGAGGTACAATAATAAAATACAAACACAATATAAAATATACAAGTGAATAAATTTTGAAGTTACAAATACATTAACACTCCCTCTTAACTAGGAAGGTATTCTCTTGACATAGTTCATCAGCACAAGTATTTGTCACTGGATCATCATCAAATATGGACCATCACTGTCACTGCTGCTGCTATATCGACCATCAATATTCAATCTACTCATCATAGGAAGTTCTATAGAGCCAACCCTTTTTCATGTTGGATGTAGGCCTAACCTCCATTTAGGTCTTCATCATCTCTACGAGCAAGCCATCCAGTAGGTACATATCAGGACTTATTATATGCCTCTGCAAAACCTCCAAGATCTCCTAGGACTGATGTAACATCCCGAATTTTCATAAAAATTTAAATTTTTTTATAACATCATTAATTAAGATAATAATAATTACAGAAATAATAATTGATATTACGACAACATTAATTGTAAAGTTGTTAGTACTAAACATGCTTTAATTTCTGTTTTAGCAGCAATATGATAATGACAGTTTAACTCATAATTAGTAATTATGATTATGATAACAAATGTACTAAACAATTGGAAATATGATGCGATAATTTTCTTTTGCAAAGATATTGACAGTTTGACTTTGCTGCATAAGGGTGTCCTATGAGGTACTCTAGAGTCTACTTAGTTGCAATGCTAAAGCATATTGAATGTCCTATGTGCAGATAATAGGTAAGAGCGAAGTACGTGTATAGTTCAGTTTCAACATCATAATTAAATAAAAAGTTATAATTTCTGTTGCGACTCATAAAAAATGTATAGGTATGGATTTCATAGCTATCATTATTGTTTTTCAGATGTATGTCTTATAACTCCATAATGTTTAAAACATAGTCATCTATGTACGTCATCCTGCTGATGGTTTTGTTTCCGTAATTCTAGTCGTGGTTATAGCTGGCTTTGTCGTCGTCTTTATCTTCCCATTGCCGAAGTAACAATGTATCGCATAAATCATTAAAATATTTGAAATGAGAGAATACACCTAACATTTAGTTAGCTAATAGATAATCAGTTATCAATGAGTTCACTGATTGTCTACCATACAGATTATCTATAGCTGTGCTAATAGAATTTATATTAGTGCAACCAAATTGCCATGATAATAATAAAGTCTTCTCAAGTATGGTCTATACTAGACGTAATTCTATGAGCTAGATGTGGTAACTTATAAGCTTATAAGGCTTATGAAGAGTATCAATTTAAAGTATGAATTACATGTGAATGAGAACTATGCCACTTATGACTATAGTCATCCTATCAACTGTTACATGAATCATAAATTTAATATTTAAATACTATAAGGCTTACCCTTGGAAAATATAAACTTGAAAATGTTGTTCTATATAAATAACGTGAGTCTAGTATGCAACTTAGACTTAGGACTATATGGATATATGTATCGTCGTGGTTTAAACAACACTATAACATAGGTTATGAAATATAACTTAGAACCCATACGAAGCTTGGAAATTGACTTACCATAATTTATAATGTTATATAGTTATGTGTTGATATTTGAAATCTCATCGTTGGAAAATGAGTACTGACAGACATTAAATATGATGGATAGGTTGATGATTTAACAAGTGATACGAAATCGTCGTTGTTGAATGTGATTCAGGCCTACAGTAATGGCTTGAGTCGACACTCAAGTTGACAGGGATTGCCAACGATCCACGTAATAAGAGTTTGATGTAGTTGTTTCTGCAGTTGCTGCTGTGTAATGGTTAAGTGTTTTGAAACGCCTTCGAGCTAGTTGTTTGATCGGTTCTCTGTGTGCCAAAGTGGCAACGCCGAGCTTGTACTGTGCAGTGGGTATTAAATGTCATTGTTGCTTGTCCCAATGCTGAATCGTTGGCACCATGGTGATCGTTGATGGTGTTAAGTTTGGGCCGTTAGATCACAACCCAAACTTCTGTCGTTGAGTTTGGTTTAAGAGTTTGAAATGTTGTTTATTGTTGTTATTGTTTTCGGTCTGCGTGGTCGACAGGTTGCCGAAATTTCTAGGGTTGACAAGTTTGTAGGAGGTCTCGACCTCGAGTCCTGTAGGTAGGATTTGCAGATTCTAAACCCTTGTATTGGCATTGTAAAAAGAGGTCGGCTCTCTGGTTTGAGTTGTTAATGTGTGGAAGGTTTCAATAACTCTTCGTTATGATTTTTATGAGATAAGTCAAGCTGTAGGGTGATAGAAGTTACCTCATCTTATTTGTAGTAAAGATCTCGTCGTCTTTCTGGTGTTTGCAAGGAACTTGGTCTTCGTTTATGAAGGTAAACTTCCTTGAATATAAAGTAAAAACCCTTGTTTATATTCTTCATTTTTCAGTTAAGATATAGTAATACCATTGTCAAAATCTAAGCTATAAATTTTATGTTAGCTGCAGGTTTGTGAAGAAAAGATTCGAGCAAGGGTTTGGAAAGGAAAAACGAGCTTCCATCCCTGGTAAGATCCGGGTCTTTCAAAACCCTCATAGGTGATCCTTTGTTCTCAGATGAAGCGGTTGGTTCCATCAGAGAGAAGTCGGTCTTGCCATGGCATTGTTTGTCAAATGATCTTTTAATAAGATTTTTGTGTTGATACTAAAACTTCTACGATGAGAGACCCTCGTCTTTATACTCTATGTTTGTTTTGAGGCTTAGATCTTGTCCATAAGGAATTGTAAAACTCAGTTTTACGAATTCAGTGATGAAGGGAATAAAGCCTTGTTTCGATTTTCGTTTTTGAACATAATGTAAAGTTTTGTTGTTGGAAACCATTGATTCTTCTTTCTTGAAAGTGGAAACTTATAATGGTGAAAACGTTGACATCCCACTTGTTGATAAGTGTTAATGTGGAAATGTAATGGAGCCAAGGCTCGTCTGACTTGTGAATAAAACTCTACTTCTCGAAATGTTAAATTGTTGTTTGTATCCAGTGTTATTTGGTTTGGTTTCTACATAATGATTCGTATCTGTTGCACTTGTTCAAGAATACGAAAATTGTAGGTTGAGATCGTGATTTTCGACTCATACTAGGGTTTATGAAACTTTGTTTTAAATGATAGCTTTATAATATGTGCTAATGGAAAAATTTTCAACTCATTGTAATTGAAACGAACAGGTCACCCCTGATTCATGTTTGGTCTTTGGAAAATGAAAGATATAAAATAAAATTATTTTCATAATAACCCTTACATATGGTAGGGTTTGTACTATAGAGTAATGTGGAAATAATATATGTTTTATAATACTGTGGATAAGGATAATGGATATTCGATCAATGCGATCTTAGGTTTTACAGTGATACAATGCCATGTTTTTAATACTATAAACAATTTGTACAATAATGGAAAATACAACACTGAGATTGAAAAGATACAAGCGATTTATGAAACTAAAATGATAAGTGTGAAACACTATAGGTTTTACATTGCTCCTGTTTATAGTTTGAATAATTATTGGATAAAATGACTGGTAGCAATAAAATGTTTATATTATTTTCATTATCTGTTTGTACTATAAAATTATAGGAAATAGATATAGTAAGAAATGAAAACAGTGTGTGTATGTGCAATGTGAAAAACTGTGTGATGACTGTTATGTATAGTCTTGATATGATGATCACATTCATTTATTTGCTGCTATGTTATTATAATATAAACACAATATGATATATAGAGAGAGATATGATTTCTATCTATTCTCTATGTACAGTACTGATAAGAATAATGCCATGCAACTATACAGAAATTAAACACTATTTGTTTTTCATATAGATAAGGAAACATTTATAATATACATTAGATATTATACAGAACTTTCTACTATTATTTAACTATAGGACAGAAAACTCATAAATATATAAATTACTATCTATCTATCGAATTCAAAATGACAATTTGCCTATCTTTTAATCTGATCTTAATTTGCGTATATATACTAGAGTACGATGCACAAACAACGTGTGGAAAAATATAGATATTGGTTTATCAATTCCAGTTCATCATGTAAAATTTAACATTCAGACTTTAAACAAATCTAGAATTAAATTCTTTTTCGAAACAAAAAACAGAAAATACTAACTATACAGAACAAATCTATTAGCTGAGATAAGGTAGAAGTATTGTAAAACCTGGGTAAATCTGTAGGGCAACAAACATTCCAGGAAGACTGTTCCACCCAACCAATTCCTGAAAACAGTCAAGTACTGCCTTAGGACCCCCGAGCCTGTTCACTGAACCACCAGGAGGAAGAAACTACAGGAATTAGGACTTCTTCTGGTAGTAGCAATTAACTTTTGAATCTTCACTAGTTAGCAGTCTAATAGACCTACACCAGCTACTCTGGTTCTTCTCAGCAATATGCAGACTTAAGATTTGCACTCACCACTAGCCTCCCTAATTCGAATCTCTCAGTGATCACCTGATGCACATGAGGAAATATTTATGCAGAAAATATTGGATAAGAGCTGTCTACTCAATTCGAATTTGCCTTTTGTAGGCTGCCTAGGCTTTTTCAGATGTTACTGGGTCATTAAATGAGCTGCCTATTCACTCCCTCCACCTGGGGGATAATGCCACATTTTTAGGGGTAGTTGTCCCATAACCAACAGCTAGTGGTGTGATGCAATTGCTGCCATCTGTCCCATACCTTCCAACAACTTCCATTCCTCCTAGTGGGTCAGTGAACACTCATTTAACAGTCCTCTTGGGTGTTTGCCTCCTAATTAATTTATTTAAATAATAATATTCAGTAATTACATTCATCCTTGATCAAAACTGATCATAATTACAAAACTTTGTAATTAAATTTAACATGAAATATTTTGCAAATAAAATAATAATTTTCAGAAATTTGGGTAGGTGACATACACCCCCCCTTAAGTCTCAACATCGTCCTTGATGTTGGTTAATCACTCCTTGAGTGTTCCTGAAACAGAGTTGGGCATGCTGCCTACATACTACTCTCCAACTCCCAGGTTGCCTCTTCTAGGCTAAGGTGCTTCCATTGCACCTTCACTTGCCCAATGCTGCGATTCCGGAGAATAGTTTCCCTCCTTCCGAGGATACAATCCGGTTCCACCGAAAAATCTCCGTCTTGTCCCACCTGTACATCATTCCAGTTTACAACATGAGTAGTATCGTGCACATATTTCTTTAAAAATGATATATGAAAAAAATTATGTATTTTTAAGTTTGGTGGCAAAGCCAGTTGGTATGCCATTGCTCCAACCTTAGACAATGTTTCAAAAGGACTGCAATACCTGGGTGCCAACTTAGCACAACTCCCCAATTTCAGTGAACTCTTTTTTGGTCTTACCTTGAGGAATACATGTTCACCAACCTGGAACTCTTTATGAGTTCTTTTTGAATCTGCTTGACTTTTTTGTCTATCTTGGGCAGCTTTTAAATGTCCTTGCACCTGTTTCACAATTAGTTCTAACTCCTGCAATAATTCAGGTCCTAAAACAACTCTATTTACTGGATCATTCCATGAAACAGGTGTATTACATTTCCTACCATAAAGAATTTCAAAAGGACTAGGTCTAGCCGATGCATGATAGTGATTATTATAAGCAAATTTTGCTAAGTGCAAGTAATCTTCCCACTTACTAGGCTGATCCTTAACATACATTCTTAATAAATCTTCTAAAACTTGATTGACCCTTTCTGTTTGACCATCCGTTTGTGGATGAAATGCTGTACTGAAATTTAAAGTTGTGTTCAACCCCTTAAACAGTGACCTCCAGAAGTTTCCTGTAAACTTCGAGTCACAATCTGAAATTATTACTTTCGGTATTCCCTGCAGTCTAAAAATCTGTTTCATAAAGATCTCTGCAATATCTGGAGCTTTATGAATAGTCTTTACGGGTATGAAATGTGCTTCCTTGCTGAGTTTGTCCACTACCACCATGATAGAATCATGTTGTTTCTGATTTTTAGGTAATCTAGTAATAAAAACTATGCCGATCACTTCCCATTTCCAACTTGGTATCGATAACGGTTGCAACAATCCAACAGGATGTTGGTGTTCAACCTTCACTTTTTGATAATCCAAACATTTAGCTATGTACTCTGCTACTTCATCCTTCATTCTGGGCCAATATTATTCTTTTCTCAGCATAGTAATGGTTTTTTGATAACCTGGATGACCAGAATAGTGACTTTTATGCATCTCATTTAATGTCAGAAATTTTATTTCTGGTATGTCTGGCACATACAATCTGTTTTTAAACAGTAATAAACAGTTTTCCTTTATACTGTAATCTACCATACAATTTTCAGAACTGTTGTTTGCTATCTTTTCCTTCATTTTTCTGTATTCTTCATCTGTTTCACTCTTTTCCAGAATCTGATTTTCCAAATCAGTTGAATAAGTACTGACTGCTGAAATGAAATTTAGTTTTTCCTTATGACTCAAGGCATCTGCAACCTTGTTCTCCTTCCCTTTAATATGCTGAATTTCGAAATCATACTCACTTCAGAACGTCAACCATCTAGCTTGTATAGCGTTCAGGTTTGTTTGATCTAATAAATATTTCAGACCCATGTTATGTGTCAATAATGTAAATTTCCTGCCAATAAGGTGGTGACGCCACATTTTTAAGGCATGAATAACTGCCAGTAACTCTAAATCATAGGTAGAGTAGTTCTTTTCATGTACTTTAAGCTTTCTAGATTCATATACCACCGCATGCCCTTCCTGTGTCAGGACTCCCCCGAGTCCGTCATTGCATGTGTCTGTACAAACTACAAAATCCTTGTTGGGGTCTGCTATCCTCAAGATAGGTGCTGTCGTCAATAGTTCCTTTAATTTCTTAAAACTGTCAGCACATTTCTGATCCCAAACAAATTTCTTCCCTTTCTTCTGCAAGGAAGTTATGGGGTTGGCAATTTTTGAAAAATTCTCTATAAACATTCTGTAATACCCAGTAATGCCCATAAATGATCTTACATCCGACACATCTTTAGGAACTGACCAGTCATTAATGGCCCTTATCTTGTCGGGGTCAACTGAGATTCCTTCTGCCGAAATTATGTGTCCTAGATACTGAATTTTGTCTTTGTGGAAGTCACACTTACTAAACTTGGCGTATAGTTGATGATCTCTTAGAACTTGTAGAATAATCCGTAAATGTTCATCATGCTCTTCTTTGCTTTTTGAGTATAATAAAATGTCGTCCATAAACACAACAACAAACTTGTCTAAATATTTATGCAGAATATTATTCATCAGACACATAAATACAGCCGGGGCATTAGTCAAGCCAAATGGCATGACTACAAACTCATAATGTCCATACCGAGTTCGGAAGGCTGTCTTGAAAATATCTTCATCCTTAACCCATACTTGATGATATCTTGATCTTAGATCAATCTTCGAAAATACTGTTGCTCCACGCAACTGATCAAATAGATCATCTATGTGGGGCAACAAATACCTATTCTTGATTGTCATCTTATTAAGTTGGCGATAATCTATGCACAGTCTTAAGGTTTCGTCTTTCTTCTTAACAAAGATGACATGTGCTCCCAAAGGAGACACACCGAGTCTAATATACTTTTTGTCAATAAGCTCCTTCAACTGTGATTTTAATTCGTTTAACTCCAGTATGTTCATTCTGTATGGAGCTTTAGAGTTTGGTACTACTCCTGGTATTAACTCTATGGTAAAATCTAAATCTCTTTTGGGAGGTAATCTTGGAATCTCCTAAGGAAATACATCCTTAAAATCCTTTAGGACAGGTTTGTCCTTTAATTTCAGTTTGTCCTCTTTATCCATAAACTCATCATTTACCACGTTTACTGCAAACATTTGGCATCCTTTCCTAACTGCCCTCTTAACTTGCATGGCTGAAATCTGTCTAAGGGTTACCTTCCTTGGGATGCCTTTTATTTCTATAGTTTTCCCTTCATCATTTAAGCATGTAAAACTTTTTCCATAACAATCGAGGATGACATGATGGGCTTCTAACCAGTCCATCCCAACTATAATATCATAAAAACCTAAAGGTAGAATATTCAACTTGGTTTGTGTTTGTAAATGATTCATGGACAAAACACAGTTTTCTATAAAATATGATACTTTTCTCTTTGTTCCAGTTTCTAGTCTAACTAGCCAAGATTTACTAAACTTTTCAGTTTTCAATTTAAGACTTTCCACAATGTCTGGTGATATATAACTTAAGCTAGCACCTGGATCAATTAAAATAGTAATAGGATGATCATGTATCATACCTTCAATCTCTACCATGGAGATTTGATGATCTGCTTGCTTATTGTCGAGTGCTGCATTGATTCTGGGCATTTCCCTTACCACATCTCCCACCGTAGGTTCAGTATGTATAGATTTGATGTTGTTTGCTTTCCGCTTCCTCAAGGGACATTCTGATGCGTAATGAGGACCTTGGCATTCAAAACATTTGATAGGTGCCTTTGGCTCACAGGTCTTGGCATTATTAGGTGCATTTCTGGGTGCTGTAGAATTCTGCTGTGAATTGTTCCCTTGATAATTTCGGTTCTAAAATTTTTTCCTTTGAAATCCGGAATTTCCACCGAATCTAAAATTTTTCTTTTTTTGCTCAAAATTGTTGGGCTCATAATTTTTCCAGTTTGACATTCCTTCTCTTTTCTGATTTGTGTCATAACAGAAAATTGCCTTTCTCATAGCCTCTTCCAAGGTTTTAGGACTGTCGTACTCGATTCTATCCATAATATTGAAAGGTAAACAGATCAAGTACCTTTGAATTTTTGGTTTCTCTTCTATGAGGTATGATACATATCTTAGTAAATTCAGAAACTTACTGTTCATTTCCTTCATGTTCATACCTCCCAGCTTCAAATCGTAGAACTCTTTGGATTTTTCTTCATAGTACTGTTCAGACGAGTACTTCTTTTTAATGTATCATTTAAAGGTACTCCAGCTTACATCTTTATCTTTGATTCCTTTTACTCATTTGATGTCCTGCCACCAAATATCCACCTTTTCGGTCAAGTTATATATAGCCATCTTTGCCTTCAAAGACTCTGAATAGTTATAAATCTGGAAGTATTTCTTCATACCGGACAACCAAGCTTCAGCTGTCTCTCCCTTCTCATTTCTCCATTGAATGTTGGAGGTCTAATCTTTTTGAACTCCCCAGAAATCTGCTCATATTCCTTTTGACTTTTCTTTCTGGGTTTGAAATCTCCTTCACTGCTATCACTGGTGTAGTTACGTTTCTTTCTGCGTGTTTCAATAGCATCTCTTGATGAGGTTGAACTGTTGTTCACCTTGCTGATTTTCATTTTCTTGTTTTTATCATCATGAGGCAGATCCTCAACTTTGGAAATATATTCGTTATCTTTTTCTTGTTCCTCAGTTTGACTCTTTTCAAACAACACTTGGTTTAATTGCTCTTGTGCTTGCAAAATCCTTTCATTGTCTTGTTTCACCGATCTGATTTCTGCTTTTAATTCATGAAAGGCACGTAACAGTTCTGTCGAACTGTTATTTAGTTCACCGTGACCTTCTGCTACATAGTGCTATCCCGAATTGTGACTGTTTGGCTGAAATATGTCGTCTAATTGTTCAGCTGAGTTCTCCATACCTGTAACTGAAAATAATTTCTGGAATAACATAATAATTAAATTTTTTAAGTTAGTACAATTTTCTGTTGTATGAAAATTTTCTGCTGCGTGTTTTGGACCTCATTCAGTCCTAGAGTTCGAATCTGAGCTCTAATACCACATGTAACATCCCGAATTTTCATAAAAAATTAAAATTTTTGATAACAACATTAATTAAGATAATAATAATTGAGATTACGACAGCATTAATTGTAAAGTTGTTAGTACTAAACATGCTTTAATTTATGTTTTAGCAGCAATATGATAATGACAGTTTAACACATAATTAGTAATTATGATTATGATAACAAATGTACTAAACGATCGGAAATATGATGCGATAATTTTCTTTTGCAAAGATACTGACAGTTTGACTTTGCTGCATAAGGGTGTCCTACGAGGTACCCTGGAGCTTACTTAGCTGCAATGCTAAATCATATTGAATGTCCTATGTGTAGACAACAGGTAAGAGCGAAGTACGTGTGTAGTTCAGTTTCAATGTCATAATTAAATAAAATGTTATAATTTCTGTTGCGACTCATAAAAAATGTACAGGTATGGATTTCATAGCTATCATTATTGTTTTTCAGATGTATGTCTTATAACTCCATAATGTTTAAAACATAGTCATCTATGTACGTCATCCTGCTGATGGTTTTGTTGCCGTAATTCTAGTCATGGTTATAGATGGCTTTGTCGTCGTCTTTATCTTCCCATTGCTGAAGTAACGATGTATCGCAGAAATCATTAAAATATTTGAAATGAGAGAATACACCTAACATTTAGTTAGCTAATAGATAATCAGTTATCAGTGAGTTCACTGATATGTCTACCATACAGACTATCTATAGCTATGATAATAGAATTTATATTAGTGCAACCAAATTGCCATGATAATAATAAAGTCTTCTCAAGTATGGTCTATACTAGACATAATTCTATGAGCTAGATGTGGTAACTTATAAGCTTATAAGGCTTATGAAGAGTATCAATTTAAAGTATGAATTACATGTGAATGAGAACTATGCCACTTATGACTATAGTCATCCTATCAATTGTTACATGAATCATAAATTTAATATTTAAATACTATAAGGCTTACCCTTGGAAAATATAAACTTGAAAATGTTGTTCTATATAAATAACATGAGTCTAGTATGCAACTTAGACTTAGGACTATATGGATCTATGTATCTTCGTGGTTTAAACAACACTATAACATAGGTTATGAAATATAACTTAGAACCCATACGA
This sequence comes from Larix kaempferi, assembly GCA_027924585.1. Classification (NCBI taxonomy): domain Eukaryota; kingdom Viridiplantae; phylum Streptophyta; class Pinopsida; order Pinales; family Pinaceae; genus Larix; species Larix kaempferi. Next base: position 1,381,514 of record BSBM01000410.1, on the reverse strand, counting down.
AGCTTGGAAATCGACTTACCATAGTTTATAATGTTATATAGTTATGTGTTGATATTTGAAATCTCATCGTTGGAAAACGAGTATTGACAGACATTAAATGTGATGGACAGGTTGATGATTTAACAAGTGATACAAAATCGTCGTTGTTGAATGTGATTCAGGCTTGCTTTAATGGCTTGAGTTGACACTCAAGCTAATAGGGGTTGCCAACGATCCATGTAATAAGAGTTTGATGTAGTTGTTTCTGCAGTTGCCGCTGTGTAATGGTTAAGTGTTTTGAAACACCTTCGAGCTAGTTGTTTGATCGGTTCTCCATGTGCCAAAGTGGCAACGCCGAGCTTGTACTGTGCAGTGGGTATTAAATGTCATTGTTGCTTGTCCCAATGCTGAATCGCTGGCACCATGGTGATCGTTGATGGTGTTAAGTTTGGGCCGTTAGATCACAACCCTAACTTCTATCGTTGAGTTTGGTTTAAGAGTTTGAAATGTTGTTTATTGTTGTTATTGTTTTCGGTCTACGTGGCTGACAGGTTGCCGAAATTTATAGGGTTGACAAGTTTGTAGGAGGTCTCGACCTCGATTCCTGTAGGTAGGATTTGCAGATTCTAAACCCTTGTATTGGCATTGTAAAAAGAGGTCGGCTCTCTGGTTTGAATTGTTAATGTGTGGAAGGTTTCAATAACTCTTCGTTATGATTTGTATGAGATAAGTCAAGCTGTAGGGTGATAGAAGTTACTTCATCTTATTTGCAGTAAAGATCTCATCGTCTTTTTGGTGTTTGCAAGGAACTTGGTATCTATTTATGAAGGTAAAATTCCTTGAATATAAAGTAAAAACCCTTGTTTATATTCTTCGTTTTTTCAGTTAAGATATAGTAATACCATTGTCAAAATCTAAGCTGTAAATTTTCTGTTAGCTGTAGGTTTGTGAAGAAAAGATTCGAGCAAGGGTTTGGAAAGGAAAAACGAGCTTCCATCCCTGGTAAGCTCCGGGTCTTTCAAAACCCTCGTAGGTGCTCCTTTGTTCTTAGATGAAGTGGTTGGTTCCATCAGAGAGAAGTCGGTCTTGCCATGGCGTTGTCTGTCAAATGATCTTTTAATAAGATTTTTGTGTTGATACTAAAACTTCTACGACAAGAGACCCTCGTCTCTATCCTCTATGTTTGTTTTGAGGCTTAGATCTTGTCCATAAGGAATTGTAAAACTCAGTTTTACGAATTCAGTGATGAAGGGAATAAAACCCTATTTTGATTTTCGTTTTTGAACATAATGTAAAGTTGTGTTGTTGGAAACCATTGATTCTTCTTTCTTGAAAGTGGAAACTTATAATGGTGAAAATGTTGACATCCCACTTGTTGATAAGTGTTAATGTGGAAATTTAATGGAGCCAAGGCACGTCTGACGTGTGAATAAAACTCTACTTCTCGAAATGTTAAACTGTTGTTTTTTATCCAGTGTTATTTGGTTTGGTTTCTATGTAATGATTCGTATATGTTGCACTTGTTCAAGAATACGAAAATTGTAGGTTGAGATCGTGATTTTCGACTCATACTAGGGTTTATGAAACTTTGTTTTAAATGATAGCTTTATAATATGTGTTGATGGAAAAGTTTTCAACTCATTGTAATGGAAACGAACAGGTCACCCCTGATTCGTGTTTGGTCTTTGGAAAATGAAAGATATAAAATAAAATTATTTTCATAATAACCCTTACATATGGTAAGGTTTGTACTGTAGAGTAATGTGGAAATAATATATGTTTTATAATACTGTGGATAAGGATAATGGATATTCGATCAATGCGATCTTAGGTTTTACAGTGATACAATGCTATGTTTTTAATACTATAAACAGTTTGTACAATAATGGAAAATATAACACTGAGATTGAAAAGATACAAGCTATTTATGAAACTAAAATGATAAGTGTGAAACACTATAGGTTTTACATTGCTCCTGTTTATAGTTTGAATAATTATTGGATAAAATGACTGGTAGCAATAAAATGTTTATATTATTTTCATTATCTGTTTGTACTATAAAATTATAGGAAATAGATATAGTAAGAAATGAAAACAGTGTGTGTATGTGCAATGTGAAAAACTGTGTGATGACTGTTATGTACAGTCTTGATATGATGATCACATTCATTTATTTGCTGCTATGTTATTATAATATAAACACAATATGATATATATAGAGATATTATTTCTATCTATTTTCTATGTACAGTAATGATAAGAATAATGCCATGCAACTATACAGAAATTAAACAATGTTTGTTTTTCATATAGCTAAGGAAACATTTATAATATACATTACATATTATACAGAACTTTCTACTATTATTTAACTATAGGACAGAAAACTGATAAATATATAAATTACTATCTATCTATCGAATTCAAAATGACAATTTTCCTATCTTTTAATCTGATCTTAATTTGCGTATCTATACTAGAGTACGATGCAAAAACAACACGTGGAAAAATATAGATATTGGTTTATTAATTCCAATTCATCATGTAAAATTTAACATTTAGACTTTAAACAAATCTAGAATTAAATTCTTTTTCGAAACAGAAAACAGAAAATACTAACTATACAGAACAAATCTATTAGTTGAGATAAGGTAGAAGTATTGTAAAACCTGGGTAAATTTGTAGGGCAACAAACAACCCAAGAAGACTGTTCCACCCAACCAATTCCTGAAAACAGTCAAGTACTACCTTAGGACCCCCGAGCCTGTTCACTAAACCACCAGGAGGAAGAAGAAACTCCAAGAATTAGGACTTCTTCTTGCAGTAGCAATTAACTTTTGAATCTTCAATAGTTAGCAGTCCAATAGACCTACACCAGCTACTCTGGTTCTTCTCAGCATATGCAGACTTAAGATTTGCACTCACCACTAGCCTCCCTAATTCGAATCTCTCAGTGATCACCTGATGCACATGAGGAAAATATTTATGCAGAAAATATTGGATAAGAGCTGCCTGCTCAATTCGAATTTGCCTTTTGTAGGTTGCCTAGGCCTTTTCAGATGTTACTGGGTCATTAAATGAGATGCCTGCTCACTCCCTCCACCTGGGGGATAATGCCACATTTTTAGGGGTAGTTGTCCCATAACCAACAGCTAGTGGTGTGATGCAATTGCTGCCATCTGTCTGTAATGTCCCTTGTTAGGAATTTTATTAAAATGGCAATTTTTCACCTTTTTCCCTAGTTTGACCTTTGACTAGTTTTGACCTCTAGGTCTCCAAATTGCTCCAATTGCTCCCAAATCTTCTGAGAAGGTATATGGATGATGTTAGAACATAAATATGTATTTCAGGGATGATTTTGGACATCTAAAATACTTCTTCAAATCCTCTTTGAATTCTGGCCAATGTAGGGAACTTTACTAGTAATTTCCCTTTGACTAGTATTGGTCTCTAGGTCTCGAATTGACTCCAAATTCCTTCAAATATTCAAGGAAGGTGTATGAATGATATTAGGACTTGAATATGATGTTCAGGGATGATATATGGCCACCAAAAGACCTCTGCAAACTCTCTTAAGATTCTGGACCAATTATGCAATTTTACTAGTAATTTGGGGTTCAAATCCCCCTGGGGTAAGTATCGAAAATGGCTTCCCAAATGCCTCCAAAGCCACTCAAATTTATGAACAGAGGTATGTAATGTGTTAAGTATTTTATTAAAGTCTCATATGCACCATTAATGGATTATTACAACTATTCTCACCCTCTCCCATTCAACTGCAAAAATCCCCAATTCGACCCTTGGGTAAATGGCACTATTTCACCTCCCAATACAACTAAACTAAGTGAAAATGCTTCAAATGCTCAAGTACAGTACATGAAACTTGTATAAGACATCCATGGTAGTATATTTATCACAAATATATCATAGAATCATCCATTCATTCGAAATCATCATCAATACATTGGCTCACAACAAGGTAGTGGGGAAATTGCATTGTTCTTCCATTAAAAATGAGATTTATACATTTCTACTTGGAATTTCGACCTGAAACTTTCTGGAGATGAAGAACAGAGTATTTAATTCATATTAGAATAGAAATGGGGCATTAGAAGCTCCCCCAAAGAGTACAATAGCTCACCAAAAACGCCCTCCCTCAAGGATCAAGAATATGTCATCAAAACTGGAAATGGTTGAAGGAGTGAGCTGCAATAGAAGAAACCATGAGCTGCCCTGTAGCTTACACCTACAAATAAAGACTCCATTAAAGCTCCAAATGAAAGGTCTAAATGGCCTTTCCAATTACCAACTTGGATGGGAATCTTTCACCCTCGAAATTGGCTAAGGCAAGAAACTAGTCATCCACTAGCTCTCCCTCTTCACAAATGCAATTGCAAATTCTACAAATGATCAAAAGCTGGTTTCATTCTTTTATATTGAAATTTATAAAGTTCTAATGTCCTCCATGGGTCAAATTTCTTCCAAGAGACTCATGCCAACTCAAGTTGGGAAGAGATTCCAAAGAACGCCACTTGTACAACAATTCCTAGTTTCCCACTTCCACCAAATCACATGTGGAAGCATCTTAGCTGCCCTAACACCCTTGAGCACCCTCTTGGAGTCTATTTTTAGCCCTGACATGTCATATATGTCATATGTCAGCCTTCAGGTCTGATTTGTGTCATAGGTGTCATAGCATCTTCATCATTGTTGTCATAGAGCTAGGGAATCTAGCCCAAGTGTCTCACTAACTCCAAATTGCCTCTTCCTCTTCCATGGGAGTTACTCTTCCTCTATATTTCGACCTTGGATGATTAATTCCATGAATAATACCTTTTGGACTCCCCCAAGTATGTTACCATTCACCTTGAATTCGAATTGGTGAGAGAATGATGCCAAGTGTAGTGGGGAAATCTAGCCATATGTGGGTCCCACTTCCTCCATGTGTCTTCATGATCAAATGCCACTTTGATTTTCACTTGTATATATTTATTTAGATCCTTTATTAAATATTTATTTCACTCTAATGTTCAAACATCATTTATTATCCCCATTATTCCAAATCCCAAAGCTTCCACCCCAAACCTAATAAACTAGTAATTTTCCTCCTTGGCAATTATTTGACCTTTAACATCAATTTTACAAACTCTAATGAATATGGCCAATGTGATTAGGCCATTGTGACCCAATTCCAATTTTGGGACATGACAAATCCCCCCTTCCCAATATTGCTTGTCCTCAAGCAATTTCAAACATGCGTGTTGAAGAACCTGCTTCCTGTATAATTCTTTGAAGTTTCCATTGAATTTCCCAACCTTGAGTCTTTGAGTTTCCTTGAAGATTTTAGAGAGGAACCACCATGCTTGCTGCTGCACTACTCTAATAAAATTCACTTTATTAAGTGGGAAATCCATCTCCCATACTGCTTGTTTCCCCCAAAAAAAATTCAAACCAATGAGACAAAAATTATTCCAGGGTCCCATTGCTTGTATTGCACCCCAACAATTCAAAGTGCTCTCCAACCCATACCATCAGATAAGAGGATTCCTGGATCCCATTTTCTTGTATGCATTCTTCCAAACATCATGAGTACAAAATATATATCATCAAAGTACGTAACAACATAATGAAAATGTACATCAAGAAGATGCTTCATCAAAGAATCATGAAAGTGTTTATACCTCCAAATAAGTAGACCACCATTTGCTAGGTGCATAAAATCTTCAAGTGACCAATCAAATATGCTCCAATGACATAGGTGAGGATCCCATGTACAATAGTGCTGCTCCAAAAGAACGTGATATGCATCAAAATATTTAGCCATGCATTCTTTCATCCAAGAAGTGAATAAAGAATCTCCACTAAAATCTGAACCAAATAATGAGTAGGAAAAACAAGGAGACTTCTAAGGACTCAAAGAAGTCTCATCCATACATCCATGAGGATATGTATCATCATAAGGTAAAGCAATATGCTGCTTCAATTCTAAATAATGAGGTGCTCTATTCATGTCATCATCCAAAGGAGAGGTAGGAGTTTCATACCCTTCATGTGGCACCACTAGAAAAAAACCTTTCACCCAATTTTCATCCCAAAGTGATGTGGCTGGAAAAGAAGTGTGGGGTGAGGAATTATGAACCAACTTTAATTCTTTACAACTCTTACCCATTGAAATATTTAATTCATCTTCTCCATAATTGGCTGGTCCAACTATTGTGAGATCATGTGCCTCCTCCAAGGATTTGCAATTCTCTCCATGAGACAACTCATAATCCCTCTGAACAAGGACAAGTGCTTGTCCTTATTCTTGTTTTAGTGTAGCATCTTCAAGAACCTTAATATCAACATGTACCTCATGTTCCACAATTACATTAGGTTCCTCTTTTGTGACATAAATTATTTCATCCTTTTCCTTGAAAAGAGAACTATTGCTCATTATTTTTTCCGAGTTGCTTCGAAGTTCACTAAGCAACAATTTGAACTCTTGAAAGTATTGCCTCCACTTTTCTTCAAAGGATGGTTTAAGTAATTTTCTAAACTCCTCATTCTCCTCTAAGGTTCCTTTCTCATCCTTACTCATGGTGACCAATGAATGCACTTCTTCTCCTACTTCTTCCCTTTCACCAAAGTACATCCAGTTTTAGTTTCTAAGGGTGGTGGCTTATTTCTTTGACTCCTCGTCTTCATTAATGTTCTACCATATCAGGTTCCAAGACCATGCTCTGATACCACTGTAATGTCCCTTGTTAGGAATTTTATTAAAATGGCAATTTTTCACCTTTTTCCCTAGTTTGACCTTTGACTAGTTTTGACCTCTAGGTCCCCAAATTGCTCCAATTGCTCCCAAATATTCTGAGAAGGTATATGGATGATGTTAGAACATAAATATGTATTTAAGGGATGATTTTGGACCTCTAAAATACTTCTTCAAATCCTCTTTCAATTCTGGCCAATGTATGGAACTTTACTAGTAATTTCCCTTTGACTAGTATTGGTCTTTAGGTCTCGAATTGACTCCAAATTCCTTCAAATATTCAAGGAAGGTGTATGAATGATATTAGGAATTGAATATGATTTTCAGGGATGATATATGGCCACCAAAAGACCTTTGCAAACTCTCTTAAGATTCTGGACCAATTATGCAATTTTACTAGTAATTTGGGGTTCAAATCCCCCTGGGGTAAGTACTGAAAATGGGTTCCCAAATGCCTCCAAAGCCACTCAAATTTATGAACAGAGGTATGTAATGTGTTAAGTATTTTAATAAAGTCTCATATGCACCATTAATGGATTATTACAACTATTCTCACCCTCTCCCATTCAACTGCAAAAATCCCCAATTCGACCCTTGGGGAAATGGCACTATTTCACCTCCCAATACAACTAAACTAAGTAAAAATGCTTCAAATGCTCAATTACAGTACATGAAACTTGTATAAGACATCCATGGAAGTATATTTATCACAAATATATCATAGAATCATCCATTCATTCGAAATCATCATCAATACATTAGCTCACAACAAGGTAGTGGGGAAATTGCATTGTTCTTCCATTAAAAATGAGATTTATACATTTCTACTTGGAATTTCGACCTGAAACTTTTTGGAGATGAAGAAAAGAGTATTTAATTCATATTAGAATAGAAATGGGGCATTAGAAGCTCCCCCAAAGAGTACAATAGCTCACCAAAAACGCCCTCCCTCAAGGATCAAGAATATGCCATCAAAACTGGAAATGGTTGAAGGAGTGAGATGCAATAGAAGAAACCATGAGCTGCCCTGTAGCTTACACCTGAAAATAAAGACTCCATTAAAGCTCCAAATGAAAGGTCTGAATAGCCTTTCCAATTACCAACTTGGATGGGAATCTTTCACCCTCGAAATTGGCTAAGGCAAGAAACTAGTCATCCACTAGCTCTCCCTCTTCACAAATGCAATTGCAAATTCTACAAATGATCAAAAGCTGGTTTCATTCTTTGATATTGAAATTTATAAAGTTCTAATGTCCTCCATGGGTCGAATTCCTTCCAAGAGACTCATGCCAACTCAATTTGGGAAGAGATTCCAAAGAACGCCACTTGTACAACAATTCCTAGTTTCCCACTTCCACCAAATCACATGTGGAAGCATCTTAGCTGCCCTAACACCCTTGAGCGCCCTCTTGGAGTCTATTTTTAGCCCTGACATGTCATATATGTCATATGTCAGCCTTCAGGTCTGATTTGTGTCATAGGTGTCATAGCATCTTCATCATTGTTGTCATAGAGCTAGGGAATCTAGCCCAAGTGTCTCACTAACTCCAAATTGCCTCTTCCTCTTCCATGGGAGTTACTCTTCCTCTATATTTCGACCTTGGATGATTAATTCCATGAATAATACCTTTTGGACTCCCCCAAGTATGTTACCATTCACCTTGAATTCGAATTGGTGAGAGAATGATGCCAAGTGTAGTGGGGAAATCTAGCCATATGTGGGTCCCACTTCCTCCATGTGTCTTCATGATCAAATGCCACTTTGATTTTCACTTGTATATATTTATTTAGATCCTTTATTAAATATTTATGCCACTCTAATGTTCAAACATCATTTATTATCCCCATTATTCCAAATCCCAAAGCTTCCACCCCAAACCTAAGAAACTAGTAATTTTCCTCCTTGGCAATTATTTGACCTTTAACATCAATTTTACAAACTCTAATGAATATGGCCAATGTGATTAGGCCATTGTGACCCGATTCCAATTTTGGGACATGACACTGTCCCATACCTTCCAACAGCTTCCATTCCTCCTAGTGGGTCAGTGAACACTCATTTAACAGTCCTCTTGGGTGTTTGTCTCCTAATTAATTTATTTAAATAATAATATTCAGTAATTACATTCATCCTTGATCAAAACTGATCATAATTACAAAAATTTGTAATTAAATTTAACATAAAGTATTTTGCAAATAAAATAATAATTTTCAGAAATTTGGGTAGGTGACAACTGATTATATGCTACTACAAAACCTGAAGGAGCATCCCAAGACTGATTATATGCCACTTGCAAAACCTACAAGATCTCCCAGGACTTATTATATGCCACTACAAAACTTGAAAGAGCATCCCAGGACTGATTATATGCCACTTGCAAAACCTGTGTACCCTACTGTCACCTCATCATCTTCAGATCATCTCATCGTCAATGGAGCACAACCCAGATGCACATAACACAACACTTAAACTCACCGACATGGAAGGACTTTCCTATCACCATCCAAGAAAGGCTCAGCAATTACATCAATGACCATGGAAGGAATAACCTCTGACCATGTCAAAAAATATTCCGCAATTACATCAACGACCGTGGAAGGACTAACCTCTGACCATGTCGGCAAAGCTCAGCAATTACATCAACGACCATGGAAGGACTAACCTCTGACCATGTCGAAAAAGCCTCGGAAATTACATCAACGACCATGGAAGGACTAACCTATAACCATGTTGTAGAAGCCCATCCCTTACATATACACCATGGGAGGACTTTCCTACCACCATGTGAGAATGGCCCAACCCTTACATCTACACCATACAAGGACTTTCCTACCACTATGTGAGAATTGATCGTGTGCATCTGCGTCTTTTGGACTCATCACTTCCCCTTGGAAGGAACCTCGATCTGAAGTACACCAAGCTTCCCTATGAAGTATTCAAACTTCACTCTGGCCAACGGCTTGGTCAATACATCGGCTATTTGCTCGTCCGTCACAACATATTGGAGCTTCACTGCTCCTCTCTGCACCATATCCCTAATATAGTGATACTTGATCTCAATGTGCTTCGACTTGTCATGGAAAACATGGTTCTCAGACAACTTCACACAACTCTGGTTGTCACAATGTATACAAGTTGCGTCCAACTGGAGATCAAACAAATTAGACAATAGCTTCCTTAGCCATACTGCCTCACAACTAGCCGAACAAGCTGCGACATACTTGGCACCCCGAAGTGCTCTTCCTATCAATGGCACTGCCTTCCCAATATGAATCAACATAACCCTCCAGGTTAATCTTATGATTCGCATCATACTTGAGCCCATAATCAACCATACCCCTCAGGTACCTCAGAATATGCTTTGCAGCAATCAAATGAACATGTATTGGATCCATCAGGAACTGGATCAATGTGTTCACAACAAATAAAATATATGGTCTCATATTCATCAAGTACATCAAAGACACAATCATTTGACGATACATCGTGGCATCAACCGACTCTGATGAAGCATCACACAACAGCTTCAGGTTCGATGCCATAGGTGTGGCCATGGCCTTGCAGTCCATCATCCCAAACCTCTTCAGGATCTCTACTGCATACTTCCCTTGTCCAAGGAAGATTCCATCCACACTCTGCCACACCTCCATGCCTAGAAAATAGTGCATCATACCCAAGTCTTTCATCTCAAACTCGGTAGCAAGATTCCTCTTTGTGTTAGCAATCAACCCATCCTCACCTGTCACAAACAGGTCATCTACATACAGTAGGAGTATCACTGGGTTCCCTTCCTCAACCTTGTAGTAAAGGTTGGAATCCGCTTTACTCTTGGTAAATCCCAAACCAGTCAGGAAGTTGTCTATCCTGGCGTACCATGTCTTGGGTTCCTGTTTCAACCCGTACAAGGCTTTCTTCAATTGCACACATGAGTCTCCTTGTCATGTGTCCCAAACCCAAGTGGTTGCTCCACATACACTTTCTCTTCTACTAAACCGTTCAAGAATGTTGTCTTGACATCCATCCGGTGTATCTTCCATTTCATCACTGCAGCTAGAGCAAGTACTGTTCTAATGGAAGTGTATATGGCTACAGGTGCAAATGTCTCCTCATAGTCTATCCCTTCTTTATGGGAGAAGCCACGTGCCACAAATCTTGCCTTGTATTTCTCTGTGCTGCCATCTGCAACATGCTTGATCTTGTAGATCCACTTGGAAGTCACCACAGACTTCCCTTCAGGTCTCGGGACCACATCCCAGACATCATTCTTCATGATCGACTAGTACTCCTTGATCATGGCATCCTTACATTCCTTTCTTTCTGTTGCTTCTTCATAGTTGGTAGGTTCCTTGTCAATGGTGTCACATAGCAGGGCTACATAACTTGTGTATATCCTCGGTCTCTTGCTTTCTCTGTGCATTCCTTTTGAAGCACCATATCTTTCTGCATCTTGAGTTACCTCTCGTAGCCATGCTGGTTTCCTCTTGTGAGAGTTCTTCTCACGGGGTGGATCTACAGGTTCCTGTGGGTCTTCCATCTTGCGTTCTTCATATTCTTCTGGAATCGGTTCTTCCATTTACTGTATTTTCGATCCTGGGAACTTTATGTTCTTCAATATCTTCAATAGGTAGCTTTCTGGATTTGTTGTATGCTAAGTCTTCGTCGCTTGTTCTTCGAAACAAGTCTCTCTTGTAGGTGATGGTATACGATCTTTCCTACAAGTCAAGTTCAATTGCATGATTAGAAATATTTCATAGTTTTTCAGAACAAATTCTTACGCATAAAGACATAGGTCATACAGTCATGCAATTATCTTAGCCAATGCTTCAATACAACATTTATCCATATCCCGTAACTTTCTACATGTCTTCCATCTCTACCAGAACATTGTTAAGCGTGTTCACTACTCCCAGCATGTCAGCAAAAAGGTTTCATACTAGATAAGTAGCAATGGAATGTTGTACAGTGCCATAGGCCACTTACCCATTAATTTCATATTAGTAGTATCTTGTTCATTAATGCAACTTTTCTAACATGAATAATATACATCTTAAATCTAAGAACATCATTTAAGTAATATATATACAAGAAATGACAATTCAAATACTTATCTTTGTTTGGTTGTTGGGCGGACTCCCTCTCAAACTTTGCTTCCTTATAGGAACTACTGGAGTGTGCTACCTTTTGATCTTAGCTTCCTGGATTATCTGTCTTTGAACTTATATCCATCCTGGACAACTATGCATGTTTAAGTGTGCACTAGTGTCATCATTGTGTCATCCTCAAGATCTCATACATAATCATACATTCGTTAATATAATCTCAATACTATCAAAACATTATGATTCTAAATAATCTTAAACATGTATGGTCATGATCACATATAATTTATCAAAAACATTAGTATTCAAGGTCTCATGGAGTACTTCTTTTACTCATGCATATTCTTATTTGACCATAGGACTCTTCTAGTTTTTCATATCATTAATCAAACTAAGAAACATAATATGCATAAACCCTTGATTACTTAAACTTCTAACTTCAAGAATAATCATTATCAATCATACAAAAGTATACTTATCTAAGATCCTAACACAAATTAGGATTCTAACTCGATATAGGAAAACATACCTGGATTATCATGTTTGCTAGTTATGTCTAACATACCCAAACAATGTCTTCTTTGTTCTCTTCAATGATTTAGAGACCTTGTGCTAGTAACCTGCATATCTCATAAGTTACGCATTGTAGAACCAAATTATACATACCTCGTAAGTAGAGATTCTATGTGATCAATGACTATGGATGAGTCTTTGTCTTCATGTCATCATGGTCATATGGATTTGTCTTTCTTGATATACCTTTCATGTTAGCAGACAACATCATCCTCATACAACACCACAAGTGCATTAGTACAATCATAAGTGTCATAACCCTAATCAATGAATGTCTTTTATCATTCACATGCATTCATACTTTTAATAAGGTGATAAGACAAGTCTAAAATTAATCAATATTGTACTAGCCTTAATAATATGAAGACAAACATATCAAAAACTTAATCATCAGATAAATGAAACAAATTTCAAAACATACCTGCATCTCCTCAAATCATACCTGTCGAGATTGCTTGTAGTCTTCTCTATAAGGGTAAAACCATAATCATCCAAGGTATATCACTTGTAAACATATTATATAGGTTCATGGTGCTAGGATGATAGAATATAAGTTCCATTTAAACCTCCTTCATGGCTGCCCTATGAGTCTCCCAACCTTGCTAGGGTTTCTTCTTACTTGGAAACCCTAATTTTCAATCTCCTTCCTCCCACAACATTTTGATGGAGGATTAATATCTATGATGAATGGATTCCAAATCCATTTTCAAAGTTTCCAATGTTGCATCAGGTGTCTCCAACATTGTATCAGGTCATGGCATACCTAAAAACTGAAAACCCTAAGTGAGGGCTTCTTCCTCCTCTTCTTTGATTTCCTTCGTTGAGCCATTTAAGATGTGACGTATTGTTTCTGGTGTATCTCTGAAATTTCGGATCTGTAGGGTCTGAAACTTCGGCCTGTGGTAGCCTGACCTGTCATCTTTCCAACCCCAAGGGTTTTAGCTTCATTGGATTCTCCATAAGAGAGATATGCTCAGTTTCCCAACATGACCTGTTTAAGGGATGCAATAGCATAGAGAACTTGTACGGAGTGACACGTGTCACTTTTTCAACTTTGGCCTTTGAAACTCAGACCCGTGAAACTACAGTCTGTTCCCTAACTGTCACTTTTTACAGAATTCCATTTGGAGCTTCCTATCCCGAGATATGACCTTTTTACCTAGGGCACTTGTTTAGGGCTTCATTTTGGAAGAGGCAAAACCCTAACTTGTACGGATAATATCTCAGAAAGTACAACGAATATGAAGTTGAAACTTGGACACAATGTACAGGAAAATTTCATATTCGGCCTGTCCAAGTTTCAGGTCCTGAACCTTCACCAAAATTGATTTATAGCAAAAGTTCCATGATGACTAGGTTTTGCTATACAAAGCCCTAGCTTTCAAATTGTCGCAAGTGAAACAAGTGTCATAAATGCCATACAATGCCTTCCTTCAGGCTAGCTCTGATACCATGTTAGTTTTTCATCATTTAATTCAATATGATCTAGGATCTTAACTGAGAGAATAACATGCACAACAAATCAAACACAAGAGACACAAAGCATTTCACCGGGGAAACCATAAAGGAGAAAACCCCACAACTTCCTCAGAGATAGAATGAGCAATAATGCAAAACCCCAAAACAAATAGATGATCTCCAGCAACTTCCTCCTCCTCCACTTGTGTGAACTACTCCTCTCTCTCACTAATGCGAAGTGAGTGAGTGTGTGAATGATCAAATAGAGAGGAGCACCCTCTCTATTTATACTTTACCTTTCACTTAGCCTTAACCCCAAACAGATCGGCCCCTAAGTGTAATTGACTGGGCTGAATTCTCTAGGAGAGTCTAATAACCCATGGAAGACTCAACTCTGGGGTCAATGCCTCGTCATACAATGGAGGGTTAACCTCATTGACTTTACATGACCCAAATACAATAATGACTTCTCCGACCGGAGGAATAAATATCTCCGTCGGACGTACAATAATAAAATACAAATACAATATAAAATATACAAGTGAATACATTCCGAAGTTACAAATACATTAACAGGTCATTCATGTCTCAACCAAAACTTCAAATATTTAAGACCTTCTTGGTAAGAGGTTTATTTCTTTGGAAAGATTCTAAAAAACTGTAATCAAGGTCATTCATGTTTCAACCAAACCTTCAAAAATTTAAGGCCTTGTTGGTAAGAGGTTTCTTTCCAAAATATAGAACAATGCAACACCAACTTCTCTCTCTAAAAGTATGCTATAAGAACTTAAAGCTTGAAAGCAACCATTGAGGAAAATAAAGTGTATGTTTAAATGAGATTTGCTCAATATAAACTTGTAAATTTCAGCATTCAAGTTTTTCTTTCTCTTTGGTTTTTAATGCACAATTGTTCTCTTTGTTTGTAATGCACTATTGAAACTTGAAAGGACTCTTTGAATAGGTAAGCAAAATCATAAGATTTCAAGGATCTTCAAGTTCTTTAAGGGATTCAAATTTGATAGTCATTAGAAAAGAAACTACTGTGTGCATGAAGAATTTGTTGCTTTAAAATTTAAAAGTTTTCAAACTCTTCAACTCAACCTTCTCCTCATTAGTTGATGCAATGAAAACTTGTGAGTTTAGATGCATTCCTTTTTTAAAGCACTATTTAATGAGAGAGAAAAAATCTGATAGCTTTCGGTACTTGTATTTTGGAATGTAAAGCATGAGATCAAGCTTTGTATGTAGCCCTACATATTCCATTGGTATTTAAAATGTTTGTTATTTTCTTGCTACAAGTAAAACTTGTTAGAGGATGATAATAGGATTCAACGAAACAAGTTACAACAAATCAAACAAGCAACAATTGCAGTCTTGTATATTGGCAATATCACTCCAATAATGAAACCATTAAGAAATGGCCAAACCATTTCACCATTACTTAAGTAAACATTCAAGCAAGATTTCATTGAAGCAAGCGTTGGAACAAGCTTGTACGACATTAAGAACTTTGTTAAACAAACATTCAAGTTTTTCTTTTGTTCCAGTAAAGTCTCATTCAAGAAGCATTGAAGCATACTTTTCACAATTGTTTAAGCAAGTTTTTCAAGATGTATTCCTCACTAGTTCTCTAGTTTTTCAAGATGTATTCCTCACTAGTTCTCTAGATTTTCAAGCAAATTAAAGCATGCAAACTTTGTCTCTGGTATTGCTCACTCAAGCTAGCATTCAACCACAACGAATTTTTATTTTTTTGTTGGAGCTAAAACAGAATGAATCCAAGCTACGAACACACAAGGGAATCTGTGCAAGTTGTTTTTAAACCGAGATTTGATCTCGTTCACTCCAACGAAGCTTAAAGTCAATGAATAGCAATTAAAATATTCGACAACAATCCCAACGCTATGTACGCTTTGGTCCATGGTGGAGAAAAGTGTGTTTTTTCTACAAATCATTCGACAATCCAAGAGAGCTAAAAGTATAGCAATGGGGAGGAAATACTCATTATCAAGTTTGGAAAATGATATCTAAGAAGGGAATACTAGTTTTGAGACCCAGGGGCCATATGCTACACTAAAGGAATTTTTTGGTTGCAATAAAATTAGAACAGTCATATTAATTAATAATATTGTTGATATACGTAGATGACGACATTGTTGAAGGTGAGGAAAATAAATGTTACATTGACATTATTAATTAATATGGTTGTGCTAGTTCACAATTACATTTAGAGAAAAATAAAATTATTATAAAAATAAAAATTAAATTAATTATTAATTATTAAACAAGAGCCACAAGGTGGTAATGTCCTAACGCAATTGCTAACAAGTTGCTTTGAAATTTAGAAACTGTTATTATAAAGTGTAAGCTATTGAATAAAAAATTGAAAAGAAAAAGATACATGTAACTAAAAGCATAAGCTTGGAACCTAAGTTAATGCATTCTAATGTGCATTCATGTTTGGTTAGTGTTTCAAAATATTTGCACCACAATTCCAAATGTCTTGATTTAGCATGCAGAAAGACAAGGCCACAAGGTAGCGGAGAAGAATTGATTATCTAATCATGTTTTTACATAAACTTAGATGATAAGTTTAGTATCTTAGTACCTAACTTGTTATCAAACTTGAAATGACATACATATTTTTTTTTTGAAATGTACAATGTTTATTGAGAGGACATTTATGAAAAAACAATATTTGAAATGGACAATTTTGCAATGCTCTTTATTTCGAATAACCCTAAAATTACATAGATCAAGTTTAATATAGTAGGTAAAAAATGCTTTTCAAATGAATAATATGGTATTTTTAGATTTTTTCATTAATTTAGATTTGTAAATAACATATTGTTTGTTGTTAATAATATTGAAAACATGTATATTAATATGTTGTTATTTGTAAATAACATATTGCTTGTTGTTAATAATGTTGAGAACATGTATACTAATATGTTGTTATTTTATTTATATGATTGTTATAATAATATTAATAATAATAGTTGTTTACTCATTTCAAAATTTTAAAAAGTTATATATTAAAAGAATTAGTTAAAGTAATTTATTAACCATAAGGTTTCACGTCACATGTAATATATACTAAATTGAGAATCATAATATATATATATATATATATTTAAAAGAGATATATATGGACTAGTTAAAGTAGTTTATTAATCATAAGTTTTCATGTCACATGCAATATATACTAAATTGAAGAATGTCTTGATAGGTCAAATAGGTCTTGTTAGAAACATATGCATATCCAATAGATATGGCATGTATTAAGATATGACAAATGAATAGGTTGTGCCCATTCGTCCAGCACGAGCAACACGATCTACTTTTTGAACAAAAACCGAGGTTTTGGAGGAAAATCATAATTCACCATGTTATTTAGCAAAGGAATGTCGATCTCCCTAGTAGCAACATCAGTTAAAAGAAGTAACATTGTCTTCCTCACTATGAACTTTGCAAGATGAATTTTGTGGGCAACTTGGTTCATATCCCCTAAGCAAGATACATCTCTATCGCTTCTTCCTTAAATAATTCATTGAGGAATTCAACATGATGCTTTCTTGCAACAAAAATTAATGTTTGTTGCTCATAACCAATCTACTCTATCCCTAGATAGAGTAATGCAACACATTTCTCTTTAGGTCACACAGTAAAGAATGTAATTTTGAGATCGAGGTTGATCTCTGTCTCCAAATCAAGTCGTACAATTTGAGGATCCCAAATCCCTGCCTTGGAAAATTCAACAAGTAACTGAGGCAGCGTTGCAATAAAAATAAAAGTCTAACGGTTGTCACTCGATTGGGAAAGTATTTTTTGCAATTGGTCTGCAAAACCCATCTCAAATAAACAGTCTGGCTTGTCAAAAACAACATATTCCACAGTTCTCAGACATTTCATCTACCTCAGCAAGATGATGCATTAGATGGCCATGAATTGCAATAATAATAGACGACTAGGAGGCTACCCTACTCTCACGGTTACTTGGACTGTGGAACGAACATAGAAAAATTATACTTGATGACGATCACTGCGAGGCCTTAGAGGGAAAGACCCCATGCGTGCATATGGTCGGGTGAATCCATGAAGATGGTTAACACTTTTTGGCCAAAAGTGATGGTGAAAACTCAATTTTTTACTCATTCATTCAATCGAAACTCTTAAAACTCATATATGCCTTGGGAATTCCGAAACGCAACTAAAAAACAAATTGTAGGGAATTATGCCATCTTTCCACCTATATTTTTTTTAAAATAATAAAATTATTTAATATGTCAAAATTGCATTTAATGATAGGTTTGTTCTTGTAAATTTTAGTAGAAGTTTACAAGTGGCTTGTGTGCATGTAAAATAATTTAGTGATCAATGCATAATTTTCGAAAAAATATATATTAACATAATCTACACAAAATGCAATGGGGCACACATATTTGTTTTTTATTTTTTTTGGAAAATTATATTTTTTATTAATTTTTTTTTTTTTTTAACGAAAACGGTTGAGAGTTTTTTTTTGTATTATAAAAATGTGGCAGAAACCGAATACAAAGTGTAGGAACATGCCTACATCTCGACATAGGAGAGCTGCCATATCTTAACTATCATCTTTTACAGAAAACCAACTACATCCAGCAAAAGAGAAACCTAGGAGGATCTTTATTTGACGAAGTACTACGGACCCACATACTAATCTTAACAAGAAGTTCATACATATCCAAGGAAAAATTCCTAACAACCTAAAAGCATTAAGCTCCCGAGGCGCATGTTACACAAAAAACATCCCAGAAAGCTAGTTCTGAGCCACAACATCCTTGATTCCAGCATTGACCTGACGCAGCAACGCCAGCCTCAGTTCCATGATCTCCTTGCACATGTTGTTCACTATGTCCTGAGTTCTTTTCACAATTACATGAACAGACCGAATTTGTACTGAGATTACATCCAGGTTTTGACAGGGACAACCACCATCCTAGGCAGTAGTTAGAGAGTCCACCTTAACACTGAGATTGCTGATAATGGTTTGAACCCCCTTACTATCTGCCCGTTCCATAGCATTCAATTGCTGCAGGGCTAGCTTGATGTACTTTTTTTTTTTACTAGTTACAAAAATTGGAAAACAAAAAATACCCTTTTGAAGTGGAAAACAAAAAATACCCTTTTGAAGAGGACGCGTTGATGTGGGGCGTAAATACTTTTTGAATTTTTTTGGTTGTGTACTTTTTATGTTGTTGATTTTTCTTTGCGTTGATTTGAAGTTGTGGACATGGTTTTTAAGTGTACGTTTGAAAATAAAATAGGATAAATTATCATATGAACTCAAAAAATTATAAATTATATGCCAATGGATAGAATATTCATTGACAAACCCGTTGGTATGAAATCCACTAAATAAGGTGCATCCTAGGATAGGGTTTAGGCTTGTCAAATATGTCAGTAAAATTAAGTTTGCATAAATGGGGGCTAAAAGTTTGTTTGTAAGCCCTCAATCGAGCGTTTACAGGCGTTTTCAAATATATCGATTGAGTGTTTGCATGCGGTTAATAGAAGCTTGATTGAGATATTATCTCTATTGAGCAAATAGCTCGATCAAGTGTTTAAAGATAACTCGATCAAGATTTTAAAGATAGCTCGATCGAGCTTGTAGAATTTTTTATTTAAAAAAATTTGGGTGCTCCTATTCGTGTGCACACACGAATAGGGACACCCGATTTTTTTTTTAATAAAATTTTTTACAAGCTCATGTCAAATATATGTTCTTTAGTATAGAATCTCTTAGAATTTAATTAAAATAAAGAAACACCTTGAAGAAGAATCAAACAAAGCATTGTTATTGTGATTTCCTCTTGATTTTATGTGTAAATAATAATCGCGGAGTAATTGGGGTTATTGATGTGTTTTAAATCACATCAATAAGGCCAATTACTCTGCCACCCATATTTACAAATATCTATAAAAAACTCCATAATAGTTATTTATTTTGTTTCTATGCAACAAACACAATGAAATAAGCAGTGGTCTATTGTTCTTATATACTTATAACCATTGCAAGTTCTTGATCGAGTTATTCTAAAAATCTCGATTGAGGGTTAATGAAACCCTTGATCGAGAAAATTAGTTCGATCGAGAGTTTTATTAATGCTCAATCGAGAGTTTTAAAATATCTCGATTGAGTGCTTAAAAAAGCTCGATCAAGATCCCTTTTCAACATACTCACGCCCTCTGCTTGCCAAAAAGTGTTACCCATCTTCATGGGAACACCTGGTCCTCTTGTAGGTAAAAAATGCTTTTCAAATGAATAATATGGTATTTTTAGATTTTTTCATTAATTTAGATTTGTAAATAACATATTGTTTGTTGTTAATAATATTGAAAACATGTATACTAATACGTTGTTATTTGTAAATAACATATTGCTTGTTGTTAATAATGTTGAGAACATGTATACTAATATGTTGTTATTTTATTTATATGATTGTTATAATAATATTAATAATAATAGTTGTTTACTCATTTCAAAATTTTAAAAAGTTATATATTAAAAGAATTAGTTAAAGTAATTTATTAACCATAAGGTTTCACGTCACATGTAATATATACTAAATTGAGAATCATAATATATATATATATATATTTTTAAAAGAGATATATATGGACTAGTTAAAGTAGTTTATTAATCATAAGTTTTCATGTCACATGCAATATATACTAAATTGAAGAATGTCTTGATAGGTCAAATACGTCTTGTTAGAAACATATGCATATCCAATAGATATGGCATGTCTTATGATATGACAAATGAATAGGTTGTGCCCATTCGTCAGCACGAGCAACACGATCTACTCTTTGAACAAAAACCTAGGTTTTGGAGGAAAATCATAATTCACCATGTTATTTAGCAAAGGAATGTCGATCCCCTTAGTAGCAACATCCGTTAAAAGAAGTAACATTGTCTTCTTCACTATGAACTTTGCAAGATGAATTTTGTGGGCAACTTGGTTCATATCTCCTAAGCAAGAGACATCTCTATCCCTTTTTCCTTAAATAATTCATTGAGGAATTCAACATGATGCTTTGTTGCAACAAAAATTAATGTTTGTTGCTCATAACCAATCTACTCTATCACCAGATAGAGTAATGCAACACATTTCTCTTTAGGTCGCATAGTAAAGAATGTAATTTTGAGATCGAGGCTAATCTCAGTCTCCAAATCAAGCTGTACAATTTGAGGATCCCAAATCCCTGCCTTGGAAAATTCAACAAGCAATTGAGGCAGCGTTGCAATAAAAATAAAAGTCTAACGGTTCTCACTCGATTGGGAAAATATTTTTTGCAGTTGGTTTGCAAAACCCATCTCAAATAAATAGTCTGGCTTGTCAAAAACAACATATTCCACAGTTCTCAGACATTTCGTCTACCTCAGCAAGATGATGCATTAGATGGCCATGAATTGCAATAATAATAGACGACCAAGAGGCTACCCCACTCTCATGGTTACTTGGAATATGGAACGAACATAGAAAAATTATACTTGATGACGATCACCGCGAGGCCTCAGATGGAAAGACCCCATGCGTGCATATGGTCGGGTGAATCCATGAAGATGGTTAACACTTTTTGGCCAAAAGTGATGGTGAAAACTCAATTTTTTACTCATTCATTCAATCGAAACTCTTAAAACTCATATATGCCTTGGGAATTCCGAAACGCAACTAAAAAACAAATTGTAGGGAATTATGCCATCTTTCCACCTATATTTTTTTTAAAATAATAAAATTATTTAATATGTCAAAATTGCATTTAATGATAGGTTTGTTCTTGTAAATTTTAGCAGAAGTTTATAAGTGGCTTGTGTGCATGTAAAATAATTTAGTGATCAATGCATAATTTTCAAAAAAATATATATTAACATAATCTACACAAAATGCAATGGGGCGCACATATTTGTTTTTTAATTTTTTTGGAAAATTATTATTTTTATTTAATTTTTTTTTTTAACGAAAACGGTTGAGAGTTTTTTTTTTGTATTATAAAAAGGTGGCAGAAACCGAATACAAAGTGTAGGAACATGCCTACATCTCGACATAGGAGAGCTGCCATATCTTAACTATCATCTTTCACAGAAAACCAACTACATCCAGCAAAAGAGAAACCTAGGAGGATCCTTATATGACGAAGTACTACAGACCCACATACTAATCTTAACAAGAAGTTCATACATATCCAAGGAAAAATTCCTAACAACCTAAAAGCATTAAGCTCTCGAGGTGCATGTTACACAAAAAACATCCCAGAAAGCTAGTTCTGAGCCACAACATCCTTGATTCCAGCATCCTTGTTTCCAGCATTGACCTGACGCAGCAACTCCAGCCTCAGTTCCATGATCTCCTTGCACATGTTGTCCACTATGTCCTGAGTTCTTTTCACAATTGCACGAACAGACCGAATTTGTGCTAAGATTACATCCAGGTTTTGACAGGGACAACCACCATCCTGGGCAGTAGTTAGAGAGTCCACCTTAACACTGAGATTGCTGATAATGGTTCGAACCTCCTTGCTATCTGCTTGTTCCATAACATTCAACTGCTGCAGGGCTAGCTTGATTTCCTTTTTTTTTTTTACTAGTTACAAAAATTGAAAAACAAAAAATACCCTTTTGAAGAGGACGCGTTGATGTGGGGCATAAATACTTTTTGAATTTTTTTGGTTGTGTACTTTTTATGTTGTTGATTTTTCTTTGCGTTGATTTGAAGTTGTGGACATGGTTTTTAAGTGTACGTTTGAAAATAAAATAAAATAAATTATCATATGAACTCGAAAAATTATAAATTATATGCCAATGGATAGAATATTCATTGACGAACCCGTTGGTATGAAATCCACCAAATAAGGTGCATCCTAGGATAGGGTTTAGGCTTGTCAAAGATGTTAGTAAAATTAAGTTTGCATAAATGGGGGCTAAAAGTTTGTTTGTAAGCCCTCGATCGAGCGTTTACAGGCGTTTTCAAATATATCGATTGAGTGTTTGCATGCGGTTAATAGAAGCTTGATCGAGATATTATCTCTATTGAGAAAATAGCTCGATCAAGTGTTTAAAGATAACTCGATCAAGATTTTAAAGATAGCTCGATCGAGCTTGTAGAATTTTTTATTTAGAAAAATTTGGGTGCTCCTATTCGTGTGCACGCACGAATAGGGACACCCGATTTTTTTTTAATAAATTTTTTTACAAGCTCATGTCAAATATATGTTCTTTAGTATAGAATCTCTTAGAATTTAATTAAAATAAAGAAACACCTTGAAGAAGAATCAAACAAAGCATTGTTATTGCGATTTCCTCTTGATTTTATGTGTAAATAATAATCGCGGAGTAATTGGGGTTATTGATGTGTTTTAAATCACATCAATAAGGCCAATTACTCTGCCACCCATATTTACAAATATCTATACAAAAACTCCATAATAGTTATTTATTTTGTTTCTATGCAACAAACACAATGAAATAAGCAGTGGTCTATTGTTCTTATATACTTATAACCATTGCAAGTTCTTGATCGAGTTATTCTAAAAATCTCGATTGAGGGTTAATGAAACCCTTGATCGAGAAAATTAGTTCGATTGAGAGTTTTATTAATTCTCAATCAAGAGTTTTAAAATATCTCGATCGAGTGCTTAAAAAAGCTCGATCGAGATCCCTTTTCAGCATACTCACGCCCTCTGCTTGCCAAAAAGTGTTACCCATCTTCATGGGAACACCTGGTCCTCTTGTATCTTCCACAAATAAGCGAATCGAATGTTGATGCATGAAAAAGTTGACATGATGGCAATGACGACCACCGATTCGTCATCTTATTCTCAGTGACCACATAGTGCTTGTAGATGACAGTGTTGGCTGCCATGTATAACAATTTGAACTAAAAATTAAATTTAAAAAGAGAATTAAAATGTCATGTACACTATTCACAACTGCATTAAAGAAAATGTCCTTTATAAAATGCGAAATTTGCAAGCAGATGACCTCATCCCGCCGCCACATCCCCTGCTCCAAACTTCGAGGGAGATGTCATCGTTCAACTGCGAATCAAATTTCAATTTTTTTAAAATTTTTGTTTAATAAAATAAAATTTCAAACTTTACAATCTGTAAAAATTTGGTTAGTGTATGATTCCAATTAATAGTGATGAGGGATCACTATATAGTCCCGCTGGGACATAATAATATTTGTATTTATAGTTGTACAAATATTAATTAATAATTAATATTCATTTTTCACCTTTAAATATTAATATTTATTAATATAATTATATAATTAATAATGATTATATATATATATAAACAATTGGTTATATAAGTTTTAATACTTTAATATTATTAAAAGTTTTTAAAAATAATTTAAGGATAAAAATATTAATATTTAAAAATAATGACCATGGTTGATTATGGTTGACCATATAAATAATGACCATGGTTGACCATCATTAACAAGATATACTATAGTTTACCATTGTTGACAATGTATGATTATGGTCGATAATGTGGTTAACTATGTTTGACTTTGATTGGCCATGCTTGAATATGGTTGTCCATGGTTGACTATGTTTCATTGTGGTTGACTATGTTTAAGCGTTGTTGAGTATGGGTGACCATGGTTTAACCATGCTTGATGATTATTGATGATCATTGACCATGTTTAAGCATTATTTGAACATGGTTGAGGGTCAATCCACGAAGATGGGTAACACTTTTTGGCCAAATGTGGCGATGTAAATTTGATATTTTACTCATTTATCAAATTGAAGCCCTCAAAACTCATATATTCCTTGTGAATTTCTACTTGCAATAAATAGAAACAAACTGTAGGGAATTATGTTGTCTTTCCAATGATATTTAAAAAAATACTAATATCATTTAATGTATCAAATTTGCATTTAATGAAATGTTTGTCCGTGCAAATTTGAGGGAAAATTAACAAGTGGCTTGTGTACACACGTAAAATAATTTAATGGTAAATATATAATTGTCAAAAAAAATATGAACGTGATCTACACATAATGCATTGAGGGTACGTTTTCAAAATCATATATTTTTATTATTTTTCCAAACTTACTATTGAATATTTGAATTGCATTTTGTAGACATTTGTGTAATTTTTTGGTTGTGTAATTTTATGTTGTTGATTTTTCTTTGAGCCCATTCCAAGTTGTGGACAAGGTTTTTAAGTGTAAGTTTTAAAATAAAATTAAAAAAATATCATACAACGCAAATTATATGCCAGTGGATAGAGGATTCATTGATGAATCCACTGGCATCAAGTCCAACACCTAAGGTGCAATTAATGATAAGGTTTATGGGTTTCAAAGAGGCCAGTAAAATTAAATGTGCAAAAAAAGGGGCCAGCGACATGTTTTTAAAGTCCTTGATCGAGGTCTTAAAATACCTCGAAGGGTTAATTAAACCCTTGATCGAGGGATTTCTCGAGTTAGGAGAATATCTCAATCAAGCTAACTTATAGACTAAGCGCTCATGAGCCTTTTTATAAGATTTTTTTTTTAGTTTATTCTTTTCTAGATAATATTATTTTATTACTTTAATGTGACATAGGACTTTAATTGATTGAACATTCAAATGTATGCTTTAAGTAATTATAATTTCAAAGATTTTGCAACAAGGTTATTATTTGACTTCATGAAATATTAATTAGATTAACACATATTTGATGTTAGTGATTTACGTCTCATTGTAAATTTCCCCATGATATTTGATGTGATGAATTATATTTAAAGGATTCGAGAACATGATTGTAAAATGCCTTAAGAAGCCTCATATTTTGTTGTTAGTAATTAGCTTAATGCATGTTTGTTAGTGATTTATGGTCCATGGTTTTGATATCCCATAGTAAATTTTCCCATGGTATTTGATGTAATGAATTATATTTAAAGGATTGGAGAACTCCATTGTAAAGTTCCTTAAGAAACCTCCTCTTTGGTTGTTCATAATTAGCTTAATGCATGTTTGTTGTTAGTGATTATGGCCCATAGTTTTGGTAACCCATGGTATTTGATGTGATGAATTATATTTAAAGGATTCAAGAAATCCATTATAAAATGCCTTAATAAGCCTCTTCTTTGGTCATCTTGATGGGAATGACGAAGGGTCATAGGGTGATAGAAGATATATTTTGTTGGTGGCTAGTTTTGTGGTAAATTATTTGGATGGTAAAAATTTGATTTGCATGTATGTATTCTATGTGCTTATTTATGAAACTATTCTACGTCCCAAAATTTAAATGTTAATACCCCCACCCCATACATATTTCCATTTAAAATAACTCTTTGTACTATATAACTTGATTGAGTACAACATAGAATAAAAGTAAAATAACTATTAGCTATAAAGGAAAAAAAAACTATTAGCTGAGTAAAATAACTATTAACTAAGAGAACATGAAAATAATTGATCGAAGAGGAGGTGTGAACCTCTAGGGTTTCTCAGCCTCATCCTTATACATTTTCCATGGTGCCACCACGAGGAGGGAGCGGGGATCCCTCCTACTGATAGATCGTTTATGCATCGCACAGCTGCATCTCACAGTCTCACGATCCAACTCTCGTCCTCTCCAGACCAATTGAAAATTAGTCTATAATGACCTAGGAGGAAGCATCCTCTATGCTGCTTCCTCATGAAATTCCAGATAATATGCAAAAATACCCAGGTTGGTTTGTTCGTGATTTTTCATGGATGCATTCCAAAGGATTCATCAATCCCGCGCTATGAGCTAACTTCCAATCAATTAGGATGAGGTAACTTCCAATCAATTAGGATCCTATCGAAAATACATGAAAGACCATGCCCTAATCTATATGTTTATTGGGTTCTAGTCCAATGAAAAATTTCTCATGGGATGGATTGCCAACAAACTGAGGCCTAAATAATTTTGAAATATCTAAATAATTTTGTGGAGTAGGGACCTTCTTTAATAATGTTGGGCTATTCATGCACTTATGGGATGAGAAATTATGCCCTAAAAAATAATATTTTTCGAAATTCCTAGCCTAGATTCGACTTTATTCTCTTCCCCATGAATATTGGGAAGAATAAACCTTGGTTGGAATTGACAACAATCTGAGAAAATTTATTAAAATATTTGATGCCACCAAACACAGTAGATATACCTCCTTTGCTCACATTTGCGTCAATATGAACATTTCCAATCCGCTTCCTGATTTGATTTGCCTCATCTTCCAAGATTGTGATTGGATCCAAAATATGGATTACGAACATATTCAATTTCATTGTCGCAAAAGCCATGAAAATCGTCACATTTACCCTGGATTCCCTCTCAACAAGTTGATCCCATCAAACCCCACTCCATCATAGATAGGAACAAATGGCTTCACGGTTGTCTTAGAAAGGAAAAAAAGGAAATCGGAAAACTAAACCAAAAACTTAGGTTGAGTTTGTTCCAAGTTATAACAGATTCAATGCCCTCAATGAGGAAATAGTTGACCATGAAGGATTTTTCCCCCAACCTCAAGTGGATCTGGGACCTAATCAACAAGACCCCCTTAATGAGAAGGCCCCCTCAAGGATAAGGCCCCCTTAAGGAGAAGGCCAAAAGGTGGAAATTAGAAACAAATGACAATATTCCCATGGAGGCGAATGATTAAGTAAGCTCTGAAGAAGAAGACGATATGGATCTCAAGATTATAGATATGCAAGGTCTCTTGGAATTCTTCAATCATGGTGATCATTAAGACATTCCAAACTCACAACTTTCAATCCTTCGGTAAGAAATACGTGAATTTGAAGCACTTCCAACCTCATAGGCCATCTCAAAAGAACCCTAATACAAGCACGTTCTTCGAAGACGAATACTGCCAGCTCCCAAAAATACACCAAGCGAGGTCGTAATACAAACACACAAAAGATTCAAGAGCTTGGGGAAAGGCTTCTGTCCTCTAGAAAATACCACTCGATTTTGAACAAGATCTTGTCCACCCCTCCTTCTCAATAATTTTCTTCATGAAGATCCTCTCTTGGAACATTAGAGGATTAAATAGGAAGAGTACACAACACACACTTCAGTCAATGTTTTATTAGGAACCCATGACTATTTTTATGTTACATGAAACAAAATGCTTTGAATCTTTTCTTGGCTCTATAGCCTATTTTTTTTTGGGAAGGATGTAAATATATAGCTTTTGATTCCAGAGAGAAAGCAGTAGGTATCTCATTTATTTGGAATCCAAATATTGTTGATCTCTCAAACTTACTATAAAATCCTCAATCCCTCACTGCTAGATTTGATCTCGTTGGTACTAACTCATATGGCCTCATCACCAATGTTTATGTCCCATCAACCCCTATAGAAAAACCAATATTCCTTGACTCCCTCATATCATTGCAAACTCTCTCACAAGGGACTCATTAGATCTTATGCGGAGAATTTTATATGATTACCTCCTCCTTGGAAAAACGAGGGAGATTAAGGAGGATGGATAGTTCCAGTAGGGCCTTTCAATCACTTATCTTGGAGATGAACTTGGTATAAATAGAACCTAAAAATGGAGCGCATACTTGGAATAATAAGCATGGGGCTTGCACCAATTTTCCTTGCATATTGGTCGATTTATGCTCTCTGATCAATTGATCAGACAAGGACCTACCTTCAAATCTTCCATCCTTCTAGGAGAAATCTTTGATCATTGGCCTATTAGTCTTGAAGTCGACATGGATAATAGACCAAGGAATTAACCATTTAGATTTGAAAATTTATGGCTTGAGCATCTTTCATTTATGGAAGAATTCTCTCAATGATGGCAGAATACTCCTAATAAGTATGGATCCGAAATGTTTAATCTCTAGCAGTGCCTCAAGTTTGTCAAAGGTAAGCTTAAAACCTAGAATAAAGAAGTTTTTGGAAACATCTTTGAATCACAGAGACATCTTGAAGCCAAAATGAATAAGATTCAACATAATTCCATTGAGCAATGCTACCTTGAGGATCTATTATGGGAGGAAATTCACCTTCAACGTGAACTCAATAAAGGAATCAAACAAAAAGAGATCCTCTACAAGCATAATTCAAGGGTTATATGGCTCAAGGAGGGAGAAAGAAACACAAAATTATTGCATGCATCCATGATACAACATCGCCAGTGTAATCGAATCACTTATCTTCACATGGATCAGGGTCAGAAGCTCATTCACCATGAGGACATCGAGGGGGAACCATGGTCTCATTTTATAAGCATCTCCTTTATGAACCTCTTGGAAGCCGTGATGAATCCATTGATAAAATTGTCACCAACATCCCTTCTCTTGTCTCCTCCTATCAAAATGAAATCCTACCTCGCTACGTCTCTTTGGATGAGGTGGAAAAGGTTGTAATGGAGATGCATGTCAAGAAATATCCCGGCCTGATGGATTTACTGTTGAATTCTATCATCACTATTGGAGAATTATTCAATAAGATGTTTGGAAGGATATTGAAGAATCCAAATCCCGCTTAAATGCGTTGGCAACTTTTAGCTCCACCTTCTTGATGCTTATCCCCAAAGAAGGGAATGCCTCCTCCCTAGGTAAATTTCACCCCATTTCTCTTTGTAATGTTATTTTAAGATAATTACTAAAGTAATTTCTAACTGCCTCACCTAATACTAGCAAGACAATCTAGATATGTGGAAGGTCGTCAAATTCTTGATGGTATCATCATTGCTCATGAAACCATTCGCACCGTGAACACCTCCAAATAAGTTGGCTGTTAATAAAATTGGATCTCTCAAATGAGTTTGACAAAATTAGCTGGTGCCTCATTTATTGCACTCTTTTCCCCTTTCCTCTTAATCCTCATTGTTGAAGGCCTTGGTAGATTGTTGACGTATGCAGTTCATAAGAATAAAATTAGTGGCATTCACCTGAATAATGATGACCTGGTCTCCTCTCATCTCCAATTATTTGATGACACCATTCTCATGGCTACCCCATTGATTAAGGAAGCCAAAATCTCCATTCCATTCTCCAAGTAAATTTCTTGATGCTTCTGGTATGACCCTCAACTCTAATAAATATGATTTTTTTTTTTCAAAACTCCCTTTGCCCTTCAACTGAGGATTTCTCATCTTCTTCATTTCAAACATAGCTATTTTCCCTCAAAATACCTAGGCACCCATATTATTGCAAACGTTGCTCATCATTCCTCCTAGTCCACACTCCATGCTATTATACAACATAGAGAAATTCTTATCTAGTTGGACTTTCCACTCTTTAAATCTTGTTGTTCGCCTCACACTCCTCAAATTGATGCTCAACATTATTCCTACTTATCTTCTCTCCATGCTTTAAATCTCTCCAGCATCTACATCGATCCTTCCTTTGGGGGGGCACCCAAGCTAATAGAAAATGGGCCCTTGAGGCTTGGTCCAAATTTTTCCTTCCCACGTTACATGGGGGCTTAGGAGTCATGGAAATTAAAATCAAAAGTAGCACCCTTGGGGATAAAGATCGGTGGAGGTGGATCCATAATACTTCTTCCCTCTTGGGGTATGTTTGGGAAATAAAATATGCCTTCGACTTGGAAAACCATGAGCTCATATAGATGCAAGGTCTCATCTCAGACTCCCTCATTTGGAATGATGTCGGGTAGAATAAACATCTCATCCAACAACGTTCTTTTTAGTAAATTTGAAGTAGTCAATATGTGCCCTTTTTGGAGGAGGCTTGGAAGCAAACCAAAAAATTATGTGATTACCCTCAAAGTAACTAGCTTCGAGAGTCTCTTCAAAACGCCAATAAAAATCTACTCTTTCACTTTTGGAAGACTCCCAATGTTAACACTGAGTGGTGGAGCTGGATTTACACAAATCAGTGGCTGAATCTCCCCCCAAGATTTCCAATGGAAATATTTATGGGAGGATCTCCAATGCTGACATATTCAAATCCATCATGGACCATACATACTCCACAGGGTTATCAAAGTTAAGGCCTCTTCTCTCTCAAGAAATCTTGTGATATTCTTGCACAACGCAACTCTAATTTGGGTGATCATATTTGGTGACACATATGGTAGCAGGATCTTGGGACAAAGGTTTCTACCTTTCTCATTGCCTTTACAAAAAAAGGATTTGAGGGGTCCTCCAATTGTTTCCTATGTAATGAACATTCAAAAAATATAAAACACATATTCAACCAATGTCAGTTCATCTCTAACCTTTGGGACCATGGTTCCATCATCTTCAGATAGATGGATACTGAAAAGGAAAGTATTAAAGAAACTATTTCCAATTGGAGATCCACTGCCTTTGCCAAAATATTGTCAACATAATATATCAATTCTTCCATGGATTCCTTCTCTAGGAAAAATGAAAAGAACAAAATCAAATTATTTTTCAAGAGGTCATCCAAGAGAAGGAGTACATCTAGCTTAAAGTTCACTTTAACATCAAGGAGGCTATTCTTACCAAAGTTTGGACCAATGAGGACTAGTAATGCCAAGCGGATGAGGAATGTATCCTACAGGCCCAGGGATTGTCTCCATCAACTTCCCATCACCTCCTTCGTTCACACTCCGCTAGAGCTACCAACCCCAACTCTTTGTCGCCCTCAAATCATGGCTTCATGAAGCTCAATTTCTAAGGTGCTAGAAAAGGTAATCCATGACCTTCTAGATTTTGAGGTGTGTTTCACGACAATACTAGGACCATTGTCAGAATATATGCTGACTCTCTAAGAATATGAAAAAACAACGCGACTGAGCTCAATGCTATGGCATATGGCCTCAAAATTTCTAAGAAAGAGAACTAATCTAGGCTTGTTGTTGAAGGAGAATCCCAAATTATGATTTAAATTTTCAATCACCTAATCAATGGTTCCTCCATCGATAAGGTTTCCCCTCATTGGAGCCTTTCTATAAAGTTGGAGTGCCCCATATTTGTTCTCTCTCCCTTTGTGGTAATCATTTCTCACCATGTTAGACGAGAGGCTAACAAAGTGGCTGATAAAATTGCCAATGTTGGTGTCACACTGAACTCAGGAACCCTTAACGGTAGCTAGAAAGATGTTACTCATCCTTCTCTAAAAAATAAGTGTCTCTAGATAATCCATCATGACATGATCCCCCATGTTGGTTTCCATCCTTGTCATTTGTCCTCTCTATTTGATGCAAACATCAATGTGTGTTGACAGGTGGTTAATGTTTTCGGACAAGTAGTGACAGGCCAAATCAAGTCTTGATTTTGCAAGTTGGCCTTTGATCATGGTTATCATGGTCACTCATGGAAGCTCCATCCACCGTGGGCAGAAGTACATAGTGCAGATGCTCTTTCCTAATAAACTAGTTGTGATTATCGACATTTACTCTCCTCACTTTCCTAGAGTACCTCAGACCTATGCTGGTGTTTGGGTGTTAATCATGATGAGTGATGCACTTAGGTTTTACTACTATGGGGACATTTAGAGGAGGTCTTATTTAAATCTTTTTCTGGGGCGGTCGTGTGGTCCATTTTGTTTGCTGGGTCTTCAACCTCTCTGTTTTTCTCTCCCCTCGCTTTCTCTAGATTGGCCTCTTTGGTTTCAATGGTTAGGTTCAAGTGAACTGATTACAAGATTATTGCAAGAGCTAGGAACTCCCATATGCCTCAGGTCCTTAGTAAGCAAGAGAAATCCAAGTCTTTCTACAATGGAATGGTGTCATCCTTGGTAAAACGCCACATGCGGGACATGGAAAATATGGTGCATATCCAATCTGAACATCTTGACTCGGAGAGCTTGGTGGATGACCCTGGTTTGTTGAGGTCCAGGGAAACTAAACATGTTAATACCCCCTTATTGTTGTAGCACGCCAATAAAATTCTTTCCCATGCCTCGATGGAAAACGCGACAAGAAAACTGGTGGAAGATAACTAAGGTTTGAGTCTCGTTGATAGCATGGATTGTATTGAAGGATGGCTTTGAAAGATTGAAAAGGTTTAGTTAGATTTGGACTCCAAGCTAAACATGTTGGATTGGGAAATGATGGGAATGGTTTTTCGAAGGTAGTTGACTCTAGGGAAATTAGGGGGACTAATGTTTCAAAGACAACACACTCTTTTGAAAGCTAGCGAGTCTGATGGTATGAAGGAAACCCCTCCTATCATTATAACTAGCGACTTATAACTATGTTGCTCAGATTGCTTCCAATCAATTTTCATCTTTTGGCTATGTTACTACTTTTGGGTTAGTTTTTGGTTCTCTATGCAATTTTTTTAAATATTTGGATCTCATGTGGGGTCTTAGGTCCTTGAATTTTAGAACATGACACTCCTTAGATAGTAGTTTTTTCTCTAGCATTAGGATTAGTTTGCATTCTTTGTTAAGATGTAACACATAATATTAAAATATGGTAGAAAAATTATGGCTGTGTGGCTGGTCCGACTTCCTCAAGGGCCATCCAACCACTACAACAATTATAGATCTCTATTTTTGATGTATTTATTTGTTTATAAATTTTAATAGAATCCAAACCTTATAAAAAAACTATTAGCTAAGTAAAATAACTCTTTGTGCTATACGTTGACAAATTCCTGGATCAAGCCGATCGAGGGTTTAATCAAGGTTTATTTAAACCCTCGATCGAGCTATTGGGAAAAGATCAATTGAGGGATTAAATAGCCCTTAATAGAGCTATCGTTTGGGGCAATCCACCCATGTAGCTTGCCACAAAGTGTTACCCATCTTCATGGGAACACCCTTGACAATAATTGAATGATGTTTGACAATGGTTGACTTTGTTTCACCATGTTTGACATGGTTGACTATAATCGACTTTAGATTACTTTGATTACCTATGATTAACTATGGTAGACCATGTTTGACCATGTATGAATGAATATCTTTGATCATGTTTGGCTACAATTGACTATGGTTGAGTTTCGATGACTATGGCCAATTGTGATTGACTATGGTTGACCATGTTAGACTATGGTGTTGAGCATTGGTTGTCATTGATGTCAACTAAAGATGATGTCAGATGTTTGATTGTCAACTAATGTCAAAGAGGGTATCAACTGATTTAGTCTAATTCATTGACATCAATTGAGTCAAATTGGATACAATATTCCTGCAAAAGTATGAAGAAGTATATGGAAGCCCCTTTGAAGCAGTATATGTGTAAGATGAAGAAGAACATGAATGCCAGAAGTATATGAGAAAATAGTGCAGGTGACAGACATGTATGTAACTTTGAAGTATATCTAGAAGTGCATTCAGTCTGAAGATGTGTGTCAAGGATACATCATGCAAATCCAGCTCAAGAAATAACACAAGTAATGTATCCTATAGCATGTGGTCCTTGCGCAGAAATCAAGCCCACCAAGTCATACATTCACATGGTAGCAGCCAAGGAGTTAGTTGGACAATGGTACATGTGCTCAATCAGCCAAGGAATTGGTTGAACAAATGGTATGAGTACGTAAGCAAGACTAAGCATTGCTTGGTTAAAGGTTGGAAGTGCACAAGCAATTAATGGTTGGATAATCCCGAAAGCACGCAAGCATAGCCAATCAGAAGATGCTTTCAGTAAGTAGAAAGCGCACAAGTTCCTAGAAGGGTACATCTATTGAAGACCATCTTTGAGCAAATTCCACAGCCGGCGGTACAACAGGTGCACAAGTCCCACAAAGGATGCCAAGGAAAAGGACAAAGACCCACTTAGAAGAAGTTGAGTATGTGTAGATACCGCAAAGTATCAATGCACCAAGGGAACATTACCCACAAAGGATGGTACAACACAAGTCATAGACACATCAAGATGAAGTGTAAGATTGCACACATACCATAAAGAAATGATACATTAAGAGCGCAATGGTACACCACCAAGGTGTTAAGTCCCACTAAGTTGTGGAACTTGAGGGAACAAGACACATATGAGATGACACATCAATAGTGCAAAAGATGACGCGTGGCATATGCATAATCCGTGAAGTATGGAAGAAGGGATTCCATGACCAACTTGTGAAGATACAATTCATGCAGGACA
Organism: Larix kaempferi; assembly: GCA_027924585.1. Taxonomy (NCBI): domain Eukaryota; kingdom Viridiplantae; phylum Streptophyta; class Pinopsida; order Pinales; family Pinaceae; genus Larix; species Larix kaempferi. The sequence goes on along the minus strand of BSBM01000410.1, from coordinate 1,346,631 downwards.
TGTATAAATAGAGATGCAAGTTGGAGATTGAATGTAAGCTTGATGGCGAGAGCTTAAGAGCTTCGATTGCTTGTTATAGTTTTTTTTTCGGGTCATCAGGGGGAACATGGACATAACATAATGATAGCGAAGAGCCAAATGCGCACATGCAAAAGAATGAAGTTTTGATCGTGCGCATAATGATGCGATAGATTTGTGACAGATGCACGAATAGTAAAATGAAGAAATATCGAAGTATGTGCAAGTGCTTGATGTTTTGAAGGACAATATTACAATCAGCACGCAGATAGTCACAAACATTGTAGAGACATAAGCACATAGACATAACCGAAGTTAATAAGATATTGTGCAGATGTCTAGATGATGCATATGGGAAGAAGTGAAAGTGTGTGATGTTGAGAACTCCATCTGATGCGCAACGACATAACAATAGCAGGATCCGATAGGCGCATCATGATGCAGATGATATGAGACAAGTGCGTTAAACATAACAAAAAAATAATTTGATGCACAGGACGTTTCAAGTTATCTAAGAGACTGCAACACTTAAATATAACAAACACATCAGAAAGTGCACAGTTCCATCTATTACTAGTGCTTCATTTCAGAACAAGAAAATATCAATTGAAAGCATAGTATCAGTTGATCATTGCAGTCACATAGAGAAGAAAATTGAGATAACAGAGACACAGACTACAGTATCAGCAAAGCACAAAGTACATGAATTAATTTATCAACAGAAGTATGGTTTGAGAGAAATTATAATTCAAGTGATGTATGTAGCGCAGTGACAGAGTATAGTTTCCATACGAAGGTGGCGCACAGTAGAATTGTCATCAGAAGATCATAAGAAGTGCGCATAGTTGAAGTTCGTTAAGACAACAACATACATAAGACATCAGGTCGGTCAGACGGGGCAAAGAGACATGGAGTCAGAGCTTCCTTCAGGTTGGTGCCTGTAAAAAAAAAAAGACAAGGGGTCGGTGCCTCCTTCCAGTTGGTTTTGAAGAAACACAGGGAGCAAAAGCTTACTTCGTGTTGGTGCTTTTAAAACCAGGGGGTTGGTGCCTCCTTCCAGTTGGTGCTAGTAAACAAAGGAATTCGATGCTTCCGTGAATGCATTCTTTCTCATTATAAAGAAGCATTCCGTGGTTTTCTCCCATTTGGGTTTCCACGTAAAAATCAAGTGTGTTATGTGTTGTTTATGTGGTGCAAATATGTGTGGATATTTATTTATTGATGCATAAAAAAAGATAAATATTAAGTAAAGGTCAATCCGTTAAAGAAGGTAAAAAATGCTAATAACAACACTAATATTGATTCACCCCCCTCACAGTATTAAATCGATTCCAACAATTGGTATCAGAGCGGGTGTCTTCATTAACAGATTAACATCTGGAAGATAGATCACCGCGCAATTATGGGAAATGAAGGTTCTTTAAGCAAAGCACCATGGTTACAGGAAAACGACTATCTAGACTATATATCTATCGCGGAAGCTAGGGATATTATTTGAACACAGAGAATCACGATAGAATAAGTTAAGAAGATAGCAACCAAAATGTTAAATATCCTAAAGAAGAAAGAAGCAGAATATAAGGAATTTGTAGCATCTCTCATCGACCAGTTGCAGAAGTTAATGAGACCAGTCAAAATGTAAAATTAAGGAGCAAGACCTTGGAAACCAAATTGAAGAAGTTAGCTGCAGATAATCAGAAACTTAAAAATGTGATCACCCTCCTAAGAGAAGAATTGGGAAAGGTCGCGAAAGAAAACGCTAAGGAAGTTCCGTCGTTGAAAGATCAGCTACAAAAACAATGTGCTAACCAATATCATCTCCAAGCAAGTCAAATAAAGGCTATCTCTCTTAAAGAAAATAAATTGGAGTATGAAAAATTGATTGATGAACAACGAACTACATTACAGGAAAATGAAGAAGAACTGAAAATAATGCAAGATTGTGTCATTGCAACAAAAAGCTATGCCAGAAGCACAGAGGTACTAAATGAAATTCTTAGTGAGAAAATATCTCCTCACAACAAAACGGGTGTAGGTTTTGAGAATAGTTGTGAAAAGGATGCAAAGGGAATTGTGTAGATAAAGAAGATGGACATGCGCAAATATGTTCATTGTTGGAAATGCACAATGGTTTGACATATTTGAAAGTACTGCTACAATGTAGCCTGTTACAAGTGCAAAAATTTTGGTCACAAGGATCAAGACTATGGAAAGTCAAGAAAGACTGTGAAACGTTGGATAAAGAAGGTTGATAAATATTTTGAATAAGACAACAATGGCAACACCGATGAAGGTCAAAGAAAATATCAATGTTGCAAAATGGTGTGGAGGAAGAAAAATGTAAATACTAATCCTGCACCAAACGAAATTCTAAGAAAAAGGGACTCGAGAGACACATCTGTCTCCACCCCAGCATGAAACTGATTCACCGTCAGTTGGACCCGTCACAGTAGGGAACGTGTGAAACATCGTAAACTACGACAACGAGTGGAACATTAATGAGCTATTGGAGTAATAGTACGAATGAAAATAAATATGCAAACATCAACATAATTAATGATAGAAAGTGGTTCAGTGTATTTGGACCGATCAACTGAAATTTCCATTATTTGAAGACAGACCAAATCAAGGGAAATATGCAGATCTTAATGACATACGTAACAATTTTCCTTCAAAAACCCTGGATAATTCTGGTAAGAACCCTAGTTCCTATTGAGAACAATTGCTGAAAGAAGATCAATGAGTTTGAGAGATTTGATAACCATGGAACCCAAAAGACAACAGAAGAGTAAAGATGTAGATGCATCTGCATAAGTACAAGAAAATCATGAGTATATTCCTACACGAAAAATGAATGCCCCAATGTTTATCCTTCCTGAGCTGGAAAATATGAAGCTACGGGATCAAAAGGAATATGAAGGTACGGTGGTTGAAGAAAACGTGTCTAGGAAAATAGGCGAGGTTGTGTTTTCAGAATACGATGTTGGTGATGCTGAAAAATTTCCAGAGCTCTCCAAGGAAATGTATATGGAAAGAAGCGAGTCAGGTGAGATGGCACTGGAATAATGGGCCATTGAATTATCCAAGTCTGGAATATTGAATCTACTGGAAATTCCATACTTTGGAAAATCCTCATATGCAAGTATGTGTTTAAAATTACTACTATCACAAGTGCATGGCAGATACTTGTGGCTCAACATAGAAATATCCATTGAGGTCGCGTTGATTGAATTAATAACTGGTCTACCTGCCACATTAAAGATGTAAGTATTCTCTTTAATAAAATACATGAGAAAGCACTTGGAAAAAGGGTAGCAGACAAGTATGGAACTCAGTGAGCCGATAGAGGTTTTGTCATTTCTCTAGTCAAGGATTTCCTTGTGAAATTTGTGGTCAAACTACTTTCTCGAAATTTGTTTTGAAAGGGGCATCATGATCAGGTCTCATCCGCACTCATCGTAGCTGCAAAAAAATGTGCATAAGGGGTTCAAATGAATTGGTCTACATTCTTGCTGAATGAATTCCTTGAAGACTGCAAGAAAGATCAAGAAAAGGGTAACTCATTCCGATATTCCTGGTGATTGATTTGCATTGCATTTGTTGGATGGAAAGAACCGGAAGGGAGTCAATTCTTCAACAAGAATAGAAGACCCTTCTTGGGGGCTAGATTCTCAAATATGTGGAAAACTGCAAATGGATGAAGACATGAGAAAAATGATATCAACTTATGTGTCTACTGTGAAGAAATCGGACATGCTCTGCAAGAAACCCCTCGGATATGGCCTCACATACTTGAGGCATACAAGGGCATAATGCGCTTCAAGATTGGGCTCCATTATACCTTTGTCCAAGAAAAAAGAGATCCAAGAAAGCGATGGTTGGCCACCAAGTTCATGTGTTCTGAGTATGATATTGCACAAATAGTGAAAAAATGGGATGAAGAGTGGAGAAGACCATTAACGGTAGAAGAAGAGATTGCGCTGAACAAAAATGCAATCCCCATAGTGGAAGAAAAGTCCACTGAAACTCATCCAACGTCTACTCAGTAGACTGTGCCCTCTGAAAAGAGGAAATAAACTGAAAATGCAGAAGGGTCAGCAAGAAATAAAAGGAAAACGTCTAAGCCCAATCCAACATGTACCCTTACCTCAAAGGATTTTGATAGAATAGGCATAGAAATCAGAAATGCCACAAAAGAAGCCATAGAGAGTGTATCCACAAAAGGTGAAGTTGAATATCTCGCATCTCAACAAGTAGAGATCATGATGAAGATGGATGAAAAATTTGCAGATCTATGACATCATATATAGACTGTCAGAGAAAACATGAATGGAGAATCTCATCCAAGTAGCTTGTAGCCGCATTCCGATATGCAGGAAACGTTGCCACATCAAAGCTTACAAATTCCATCTGCAGCATTGGGTTTTTACACCCAAGGGGAACAAGACTCGGTAAGTCATGTAGAGTTGTCTCTAGCACTACTTTCAGTAAATGAATTGTATGAGCTTCACACATTCTCTACGCAAGAAATTAGAAGGAGATATGAAGTCATTACATCATATCTGCACAAAAGGAAGAATGAAAGCGAAGTCTTGTAGGCCGAATGTCTAAGATTGAAGGCATAACATGAAAAGACAGTACAGAGGGAAACAAATCTGGAAAAAGAAGAAAAAGACGCTGCGACAAGAAGTAACAATTTAAGGAAGGAAGTTGAAGAGGTAAAACAGGGTGCCTCAAAACTATAGAAAGCAGTGAAGGAAGTGTTCAATTTGCTCCCAGAAATTCAAGAAATCAAGGACACTTATCCAGAAGGGAAATTGTTGAGAGTAAGTGACATCATTCAGGGTCGACAGGAAAGAGTCGCAGAACTATCACAAGCACCTGTAACAACCCCAGAAATCAGAGCAGAACGTGAAAAAGTGCTTGAAAAATTCAACACTGCATTTGAGAACATCAAAGTGATGAATCTAAAATGCGCAGAGCTGCATGAAAAAAGTGCTCAGATATGGACAAATCTAATTGAAAATGAGAAGCTAAAAGAGGTAGATAAGAAGTTGCACAATGCACAAGACTCTGAACATAAAATTCTTGAAAGTCTGATCAATCTTCCAGCTACTGAAAGACAGGAGAAAATGAAAATATTTAGAGAGCAGCAGCTGAAAATTAACATGCTAAGAGAGGAACACAAGAGTCTGACCGAAAAGCTCAGACCATTTCAAGAAGAAGCGTTCATCCTAACAGTGTCCTTTCCAAAACTACAGGATGATATATAAGAGGTAATTAGTAATGACATAGAAGGTCTTGAGTCTATTTTTGAACAAATAAAAAAAACTCTAGTGACCAAAGAGGAAGAACTAAAATAAAAAGTTGTTGCTACAAAAACAAGTTTGCAGAAACTGAAATCGTCAGTCCAATCAGAATTTCTGCAAAGAAACAAACCATGATGACAAAGGGAATTATACCTAGATACAGTCGTTATGAACGCCAACACAAAACAAACAAGAGGAACTCATATAGCACAAAATAATTCCACCTCTTTTCCATTGATGTCAAAGGGGGAGAAATGCATGAAGCTGAGGCATGAAATGCACATCAGCAGGACATAATGAAAGGAGAGATGCATGAAGCTGTTATATACATGATGATAGAAGCGATCCATGAAGTGATGAAAAGGGGAGAATTGCATACAAAAAAAGGAACAAAATGAAGACCTAGCAGATGTGAAAGAGCATGAATCCTTGATAGATGTGAAAGAGTGTGAAGATGACTGAACATATGGTCTACGCAGATGTAAAAGAAAGAAGAATGGTTCGCGCAGAGAATTGGTAGCAGAAGTACTAACAACAAAAAATGTACTTTCCATAAGGCCAAAGAACTCAGGGGGAGCACATACATGGGGGGATAACTGCGACAAAGTACAAATGAAGCATACAATTCAAAGAAGATCAAGTACAACTTCATAAAGTGTTGACATCAATGCCAAATGGGGAGATTGTTGAGCGTTGGTTGTCATCGATGTCAACTAAAGATGATGGCAGGTGTTTGACTGTCAACTAATGTAAAAGAGTATGTCAATTGATTCAGTCTGAGTCATTGACATCATCTGAATTCAAAGTGGATACAATATTCTTGCAGAAGTATGAATAAGTATATGGAAGCCACTTTGAAGCAGTATATGCGCAAGATGAAGAAGAACATGAATACCATAAGTATATGCGCAAATAGTGAAGGTGACTGACATGTATGCAACTTTGGAGTATATATAGAAGTGCATCCAGTCTGAAGATGTGTGTCAAGGATACATCATGCAAATCTAGTTCAAGAAAGAACACAAGTAATGTATCCTACAACATGTGGTCCTTGCGCAAAAATCAAGTCCACCAATTCATACATTCACATGGTAGTAGCCAAGGATTTGGTTGGACAATGGTACATGTGCTCAAGCAGCCAAAGAATTGGTTGAAAAAATGGTACGAGTATGCAAGCAAGCCTGATTGTTGCTTGGTTAAAGATTGGAAGTGCGCAAGCAGTTAATGGTTGGACAATCCTGAAAGCGTGCAAGCATAGTCAATCAGAAGATGCTTTCAATAAGTAGAATGCACATAAGTTCCTAGAAGGGTACAACTGTTGAAGACCATCTATGAGAAAATTCCACAGCGGACGGTACAACAGGTGCGCAAGTCCCACAAAGGATGACAAGGAAAAGGAAAAACACCCACTTGGAAGAAGTTGGAGTATGCGTAGATACGACAAAGTATTAATGCACCAAGGGCACATTACTCACAAAGGATGGTACAACACAAGTCATAGACACATCAATATGAAGTGTAAGATTGCGCACATACCATAAGGAAATGATACATTAAGAGCACAATGATACATTAAGTCCCACTAAGTTGTGGACCTTGAGGGTGCAAGACACATATAAGATGACACATCAATAGTGCAAAATATGACACGTGGCATATGCATAATTTGTGAAGTATGGAAGAAAGGATGCCACGACCAAGTTGTGAAGATACAATCCATGTAGGACATGTATAAATAGAGATGCAAGTTGGAGATTGAATGTAAGATTCATGGGGAGAACATAAGAGATTTGAGTGGTTGTTTCAGTTTTTTTTTCGGGGCATCAAGGGGCACATGGAAAGAACATAATGATATAGCGAAGAGACGAATGCGCACATGCAAAAGAATGAAGTTTTGATCGTGCGCAGAATGATGCGATAGACATTAAGAGAATTTTGAGGTTAAAAATGGGCCTCAAAACACAAAATGTACGATCAAAATCAACTTTAAAAGAACCAATTACATTATAGAGGATGACATCATCTATAATGGTTGAGGTGGCATTGGTTGAGTTAAAAATGCTTATTTGTCAAATTCTAAATAATGAATAAAAACTCATAGTTAACCATAAATGTTGTAAGTAAAGTACTCATAATGAAAATAGTACTCATAGATTACTTTTAAATATAATATAAATATACTAAAATACTTACAAAGAAAAGTACTCTTTATATTTTAATATAAACTAAATTACAAATACCAAATGAATAAACATTTTATTCGAAATCAAAATTATCTAATTAATTTTCAATAAATAATATATATACTTTTAATAATAAAATCCAGATACCAAAAATTTGAAATTCATATTCAAAATCAAATTCAAAATTATAAAAATATTTTTTAATATATAATATATATTTTTAACTTTGAAATACACACTATCCAACTTAAAAACCCATACTATATTCATTTACTACTAAAAGCAATACTATATTCATTTAATATTAAAAGCAAGGAATACGTGTGGGGAGTTTCATTCTTTGGTGGTGATATGGGATATGTACTATTCCATATGTTGAAGTAGACATATGGGATACGTGCAATATTATATAACTTAAAAAGCCATACTATATTCATTTACTATTAAAAGCAATACTCTATTCATTTCATATTAAAAGAAAGAAATACAATTTTATTGGTTGACGTGTGGGGGTGTTTCATACTTTGATGGTGATATGGGATATGTACTATTCCATATGTTGAAGTAGAGATATGGAATACGTGCTATATTATATAGTGTGTTTTTTTTCATAATTATAATTAAGTTGTTTAATATAAGATGCATAATACATAGAATTTATTTTATTTTATTAATGATAATTTAGTTTTTTTAATTATATAACGTGGATATATTAATTTGTTAATATATTTTAAAAACAATTTATTTAAAAAAAAATATTGATATTTACATAAATAAATAATTATTACATTTAACAAATATTAATATTTGTACAAATAAATGATTATGTTTTAATTTTAATGAATGAATTAGATTTATACACTAGTTACTCAACATATTTTATAAATATTGAAATATAAATTCCATTAATATGAATATTTTTTAATTTTAATGAATATGAGTTAGATTTATACACTAGTTACTCAACATATTTTATAAATATTGAAATATAAGTTCCATTAATATGAATATATGATTTTTATTTTTATTTTTAATGAATATAAATTAGATTTATATAAGAATATATATTTTAAAAGAAAAAACAATTTATTCATATAAATTTAATTTATGTTTAAAATTCAAAATTATAAATACATATTTTTATAAACATATTTTAAATATTGAATAAGTTGTATAATATACTTTATTTTATTTTATGAGTACATTACTTTATATGTCAGGAGCCTTAAATTCTACTTTCTTAACACTAATTCCTAAGGTGAATGATCCGAAGCATTTTGGCGACTTCAGACCAATAGCACTGTGCAATTTGGTTTATAAGGTTGTTTCTAAGATCATTGCTGGAAGGTTAAAGCCGGTGCTCTCTAGGTACATTTCTAAGGAGCAATTTGGCTTCTTACAGGATAGACAAATACATGATGCTGTGGGGATTACGCAGGAGATTCTTCATTCGGTTAAAATTAAGAAGAAGAAAGCTATTTTTCTCAAAATTGATTTAGAAAAAGCCTACGATAGAGTTAACTGGGATTTTCTCAGATTAATTCTGATACAAATAGGCGTCCCGGCAATGGCTATTAAATGGATCATGTCATGTGTGGATACTGCTAATATTGCGGTTCTTGTGAATGGGGCCCCTACACCTTTTTTCAGCTGCACTAGGGGTATTCGCCAGGGTTGTTCACTCTCTCCTCTACTATTCTTGCTGGTAATAGAAGGATTAAGTAGAATGATCTCACAAGCTAAACGGGAAGGCAAAATACTTGGCATCAAAATTGCTAACAATTTTTACATCACACATGTGTTGTTTGTGGACGACGTTCTACTTGCTGGTTTGGATTCCGTAACAGAATGGAGGCATTTTCAGCAGATTATTTCTCTATTTTGCAAGGCTTCTGGGATGGCTGTTAGTATTAGAAAAACTTGCTTTTATGGTAATCTTATCCAGGAGGATAGGATGCTGGAGATTCAGAACATTATGCCCTATAATTTCTGTTCCATTAATGATGGCTTTCGGTATCTTGGTTTTAATCTTAAGCCTAACGGATATTTAATTAAGGACTGGGAGTGGCTAATCAAGAAGTTTGAGCAGCGTATATCCAATTGGACGTATTGGCTTCTGTCGATAGGAGGTAAGTTAACACTGGTTAAATCGGTATTGATGGGGATCCCGGTGTACTGGCTCTCTTTACTGCCCATTCCTTGCTCTGTTATTAATTCCCTGAGAAGACTGTTGTTTAACTTTTTATGGTCTGGGGGTTTGCATAAGAGGAGTCTGGTGATGGTAGGATGGGAGAGAATTTCTCTGCCATTCGAAGCTGGTGGATGGGGTATCCGGGATCTGTCAGTGTTTAGTGCAGCTCTGCGTTTGAATAGCCTGTGGTGTGCTCTCTTTGGTAACACATTATGGTCAAGGCTCATTCATCATAAATATATTAATATGGAGGTCTCACACTGGCTCCGGACCCCTGCTAAAAAGGTTCGTGGTATCTCACCCATTTGGAACGGTTTTTTGAAGGTCTATAAATGGATGGCTTCGACATTATGTTGGAAAGTGGGTTGTGGTAAAGAGGTTGCTATTGGTGTTGATCCAATTGCTGGGATGAATGAGTCATATTGTCTATCTCCACATCTGGTTCAGCATCTGCGTGACAGAGGTTATGTTACATTGCATTCTATTGGCAATATTAATTCTGGTCTTTGGTTGCCGGATGTGCAACTCCAGATTAACTTAGATGATGCTGTGGAATGGAGGGAATACATTCACAATCTCAATATCAATGGTATTTGGCTCAGAGATACTGATGATACGGTTATCTGGTGTGGGAATGATTCTACAGGGGCTATTACTGTTAAATCGGCTTATCACTATATTATAAATGGGAGGTGCTTTTATCCGAAACAGTGGTGGTTCGGCAAACTTTGGCATTGGAATCTACCGCTCAAAATAAAATGCTTCTTCTGGTTAGTCCTTCAGGACCGGCTGAAGTCATGGGAGAATCTTAATTTAATGGGATGGATCGGCCCCAGTATGTGTATTCTGTGCAGATGCAATTTGGAGTCAACGAAGCATCTCTTTCTGGAATGTCCTTTCACCTTGGATCTTTGGGAGCATATTTATCTGTTCTATGATATTAAAGCTAGATGGGCAGGCGATTATATTGCTAATACCTTGCTTCAGTGGCGCACTGAATGTAAAGAACACCAGACATTTCCTATTTTCATTTGCTGGGTGGTATGGAGGACTAGAAATAAGGTAATATTTGAAGATATTCGACCTCGTGTACAGCTATTGTCTAAGAATGTTATCAGCTACTATTCAAATTACCAGGTGGAGGGTAAGTCCAGGGTACATCGGAATATTGGGCAACTTAATTTATTATTCACACGCCCCATATGTTTCTTTGATGGTGCAGCTGCTCTTGGAGAATGTGGGGCTGGGGGTATCATATACCTCAATTGTGATCATTATTTTGCTTTGAAAATGAAATGTGGAAAAGGTTCTAATATGAAAGCAGAAATTATGGCTTTATGGTGTGTGGCTAAGGTGGCTAATTGTTTCGGGCTTACAAATGTTCTTATTTTTGGCAACTCACGTGTGACCATCAAGTGGGCCAGGGGGGAATGTGATCTTAATGTCTTACAACTGACTTATTGGTGTGACAGAGTTATGGAGGAATTAAATAAGCTGGTACAGATCACTTTGAAGCATATTTTTCGGGAACATAATGTGCAGGCGGATCTTCTTTCTAAATTAGCATTGGACACGACTGAAGACTTCATTGTGTGGGAGGAATACTTTGAGAATCAGTGTATTGATTCTGGTACCTGGTACTATTTAGATTGAGTTTTTTTGACTCTTGGTTATAAGTTTTCCTAACTTAGGAGATCTGGTTATAGCTATATGCTGGGCCAAGGACCTTTGGTCTGTTTTTGGCTTTTGATGTATATTTTTCTTTTTTTGTAAATCTACCTTTCGAGGGAGACAAAATCTTAGATGCTGATATGATGACCATCATGTACTATTTGATTCAAGTTTGAATATCAATAGTATGTATTTTTTCACGGAAAAAAAAGTACATTCATCATATTATATTTAAAAACAATTTATGTATTCAAAAATACTTCTACTTTTAGTCACATCAAAGAAGATTTTTTATTGATTTTATTTTAGATATCTTTTAATTAAACTTAACCATAGTTACATTGGTTATAGTGTAAGAGGTGTGTTGTAAATATACCTCCCCTACAAAATGCCTAACTTATAATATTTTATTATATCTCTTAGGAGGCCCATTTTGGACCTCAAAATTCCCCTAATGTCTGTGACAGATGCGTGAATACTAAAATGAAGAAATACTGAAGTATGCGCAAGTGCTTGATGTTTTGAAGGACAATATTAGAATCAACACGCAGATAGTCACAGATGTTATAGAGACATAAGCACAAATACATAACCGAAGTTAATCAGATATTGAGCAGATGTCTAGCTAATGCATATGAGCTGAAGTGAAAGTGTGTGATGTTGAGAACTCCATCTAATGCGCAACGACAAATTAAACATCAACAATATCCGATATGCACATCATGATGTAGATGATCTGAGACAAGTGCGTTAAACAGAACAAGCCAATCATTTGATGCACAAGACATCGCAGATTATCTAAGAGACTGCAACACTTAAATAGAACAGACACATTAGAAAGTGCGCAGTTTCATATTTTACTAGTGCTCCATTTCAGAACAACAAACTAGGGTGAAAATACAAAGCTGGGAAATAATTTCGTGACAATCCACTTTTTTTTTGTTAAAATTTCCAGTTTCTCGCTCTAGAAAAAAGTCAACATATTTTCTCAGGTGAGACATTAACCATGGTTAAATTTCTCTCGCCCAAGAGTTTTTCCATAGTTAGATTATTGTTCGCCCGAGAAGTTTTAATTTCTCATTCGAGAGTATAACCATATTTTTTATATTGAACTCTCGGACAAGTTTCTCGGACGAGAGTTTAGATTCCTTTTAAACTCTCGGGCGAGAAATTTTTAACTATATAAACGCAAACCCATTTCCCCGCCAGTCGCTGTGTCATTGTTCAATCGGTTGTTGTCCGTCGTTCAACTCCAGACTGTGTTGCTGTGTCGTTCAAAGACAGACTGTGTTGAAATAGCGAAGGGGAGGGAACGACCACCCACGGCAATGAAGGGAGCGACCATGCGAAGAGGACCTCCACCACTAGTTCGAACCCCTTCTTTGCACAGCTGTGTATTCAATTCGAACCCTTTCTATTCGATTTGAAACTAAATCTAAACACGAGGCTTTATCGGGACAAACTCAAGGAAGTGACAATATTTGATGAAGCTTTTGATATGATCGTTAGGATTTTAGTTAGGTATACATAGGAATTGTGAAGGTCAGTATCCAAAGAACTCCTACTTTCCTTGAGATAATGCTTCACATCTAAATGAAAAGAATGAATCTAATTGAGGGATTGGGTCAAAAAAATGCATCTGGCCTCATGGTAAACTCTGCAAAGTCTCAATCTCAATAACACATCAAGAATAGTTACATGAGTTTCTAGAATAGAGCTTACGACAGGCCTTAGGTTTTATTTTTTATTTTTGGGTGACCTGTTATGGACCACGAAACTCAATGATCTCTTGGGTGTCGTTGAAGAGTTGTGAAGTATGGAAACATTGGTATCTTTGGGAGCGTTGTGGGAGGGTGGACCTATACAATTAAATTCTATTTTTTTCACTCCAAAAAACCCCTAGTAATATCACAGAAAGATCCAAATACAAAATATTTTTTCAATTTTTTTAAAAAATTATGAATAGATGGTACGGATTCCTTTAATTTACCTTAATGCTCAAATGTATATTTTAATTCAGATAATTTATCATGTAATGAAGACTTCATAGTCCCACTTCCAAGCTCCTTACTGTGTTTAAAAACCCTCATAATGAATACTTCCCACTCCCACTGCGAAGCTCATTGTTGCTTTTAAAATCCCTTGGTCTAGATAAAGTAGCTAGCCTGGAAGAAACCAAAAGTGCTTGTATCGGATCCTGAGATTCGTCTAATAATTATGTCTTTGAACTAGATGACGTAAGAATTGATTCCACCTCTATCATGAGGAAGATGACTGATGGCAATGTAATATGTTTGGATAGTTGTTCATACATAAATAATGTTGGGAACTGCCATTATCCCTATTTGAGGAACCTTTGCCAGACCATCTCTGAAATGATAAGAGATGTCTATGTCTTGTGAAATTGCACAAATATCACCCTTGGATCTCTCTAAAGTCACTAATGAGTTGTCTCTTTTGCAATAAATATTCTGCATTAGAGCTCTCAACTGCTCTTCGTGTTAATTTGAATATAATTTGTGTCTTATATTTTACGCTTTAAGTAGGGGATGAGATATTATGAGAGCGATCTTATGTCTTCTTTCTTTCTACTTCAACTTTCATTCAACCAAAAACCAATCATCCTCTGGAACATACTCAAATAAGGTCTACATGCAATAGACATGCTCAGCTAATTCATTGCCTTGATTGCAGGTAATATGTAAATATGTGAAACCTCGGTGGCCACAAACAATACATGCCTTCACCTTACCATAATTGTTGGCCTTGATAGGAAAAACATTTAATGAAAAGGAGGAATTTCATCCTCAACGCTGGCTAGATGAATAGTTTTTTAAAGTCATATGCGTGACTTGCCAGATAAACCAAGCATGGGAGATTTTACAAAAAATGAGAGTGCCACTTTAGACTCTATGATATCATATCGAATTCTAATTCAGGGATTAATGGGGTGAATGAGAATCTCTGAAGCCCTATACGTCTTAAAGCATTGATATATCAAGGTATCCCTGAAGCCTTTTCCCACAACGTGACATAAGATATTCTAGGAGTGTTTCATGTTGGAAGTACTTCCCACTTATCTTTTATAAAATAAATATATATATAAGAGCTACTATAGAGAGAAAAAGCTATGGAAAAGATGGTGCAATGGAGCTGAAAATGAACAGTGTTTAGGGTTGAAAATATGTTAAGCCACAGGATACACACAAAATTTATATTTTTTAAGCTTGTTAAGGGAGGGTTCCATTTGTCTATACATGAGGCTATTGTTGCATGTGGAACTGGTGTTAGTGTCTTTAGTTCTAAATCCCTAGGATTGCAGGTTGCTGATCTCATTTTGTTGACACTTCCAATAATGTTCACTCCATTGGTTTATCGTAGGGTCTCTGCATTGTCATGCTTGGTTTTAATATAGATGTGATTATTGTTCATTTACCTATCCTTAAATATTTTGCTATTGCACCCTTTCAAGGTTTCCATTAGAATAAATTATAGTAAGAGCTTCCATTCCCGATTGAGGATGGGGTTTTTAAATACCTTTGTTTTCTAGAATTCACTAGTCGCTCTTATACTATCCCTGTGTTTGCTGGTTTTCCGAAAGAGGATTTCACTTATATCAAATATATTTGACACAAAAATTCATTGGTTCAACAGATGTTCCATGGATTCCTCTTTTATCCTACAAAGGTAACACCACGAGGGGCCTTCAAATCCTGTGATTATTATTTGATCCCATGTTAGGAATTTCCTCCTTTCCACTAGCTAGAGGAAGGTGGATATATTTGGCCACAACCTCCATTTCCAAATCTAATAGCCTATTTTCTACTATTGTTCAATGTTGTTCCCTACTACTAATAGATAAGCTACCATTATATTGAATGTACCATTGATATTGTATCCCCATTTGAGTTTGTCAAGGCCAATTTTGATTCTAATCCTTGTTTGTTGTAACTTTGACCATATCCACTCCCAATGAGAGTTGTCCTTGAGTGTGGCCATTGCTCTTTGGGAAACTAGGTTCTCCATCTTGAGTTTCTATGACTAGTTCTCCAGTATTGGTTGACTTGGGTTATGCCTTGGGTTTGTAGAGTTGTATGAAATTACTAGAGTTCTAGTTGTTCGAAAACCTAGGCAGTTGATTCCAGAAATTCTACCATAAAATAGATCTCTTCCCATCTCTAATAGTCTAGAAGCAGTGTTCTTGGATGAGATCGCTATTTTTGCAAGAACTATTCCAAATTATGGATCCTTTACTTTCACCCTCCATTCATATGAGTTGTGAGTCTTGTATTCCGAGGGGTACTTGATCTTCCAGAGATTTCTGCATCATTCATTTTGGCTATTGATCCACCACCACTCGATTTATCCCCAAGAGAATGGATTTCAATGGTTGGATAACTTAAGCCTAACCTTCCCACAAAATTTGGTAGGAAGACCTTTTCCTAGGCCACCTTGGCCCATTTGTGTTAAATTTTTGTGCCACCATGCAAAAATGATCGCTATAGGTTATAGATGGATTTGAGAATCGACTTGGGGGAAACTAGGAAGGAGAAAAGATAAAGGGTCGTGGATTAAAGCACATAATTGGCGAGGGTTAGATGAATGGCTATATTAAGGGATCAAAATGTCCAATTGGAGAGCCTTTTCTCCATTTTGGAAAATATATATTCCCAAGATATATTTATGAGTTCATTACATATTAGAAGGGAACTGAGGTATCTGGATGAAAGGGAGCTTCTATGAAATCCTAAAATCCCGATGATATTAAATTGGATCATGGGGGGGTATTAAAGAAAAAAATTGTGATTTTTTGAGGTTGGGAGAGGTGTCTGAAGGATCCATCAATAGATTGAGGGAATTCTTTATGGCTTGAGTTTCCATGACAGAAGGGGCCCCATGAGAATGGTATCATCAGCAAATTGGAGGTGGCAAGAAAATGGATCTTCTTCATGTAATATGAGGCATACGATTCTCCCAACATAAACAATTGCTTTGATTCTCAATCCTATCCCCTCGACCATCAATATAAAGAGGAAAGGAGAAAGGGGATCACATTACCACATGCCTCTCAAAGGAGAGAAGGTAGAGGAGGGATATCCATTAATCAAAATAAGAAAAAACAAAAGAAGTTAGGATACTGTAATCCAGTTAGTCCAAGAAACATAGAAACCAACGGGAAGATGAATATTTTGGATGTACTACTAGGCCAACTTGTCATAGGATTTTTTCATATCTAATTTCAAAGGCATACCTGTATTTTTGGTGCTCCTGAGTGAGTGGATGAATTCATGAGCTATGATGACACCTTCTAATATTTTCTATTCTTCAACATATAATGTCTGATTCGATGAGTTTAATTCATGTTTTTTTCCTCCATAGTGTCTCTTCCTTCCTTTCTTTGTACCCAACTATAGTTGTAGGTAATTTTCCTCTTTGATAAGGGATGCTAATAGTCATTCAAAAAACATCCATTGCTACAATTGTCCCATACTTACCTTTGATTCTTTTTTGTTACAAAGATATTCCCAAATACTTCTTGATTCCATTATTTCATCTTGCTTTTTAGATTTTCTAGTATCTGCTGAAATCTATACATCAACGAACTCCTTTTTGTTTGTTATTTCCACCTCTTTCCACCATGGGGCTAAGTTGTCATTGAAGTCAAGATGATCCAACCAAAATTGTTTGAACATATAATGTCGATTCTTTGGCACTTCCCTCAAGTTTAACTTGAATTGCATTGGCCAGTGGTCTGATCCAACACAAGGAATAATAGATTCATCCATGATAATCCCATGATCTCCATCATGTTTTCTGAGAGGAGTCTGTCAAGATGGGAGGACACTTGCTAAGTGCCACCCATTTGATTATTCCAGCTATAGATTCCTTTCATTGTCTCAAAGTTGACCAATTTTAAGGTTTGAATGGTTTCCTTCAAGAGGGTTTTGTCTCTTTCAAGCCTTTGTATGCCAACATTTTTGTCTTCTATTGTTACTACATGATGTTGAAGTCACCACTAATGATCTTAGCATATTTTATATCTATGTTTACTTTTATTGGTTATAGGGATACTCTATTTTTCTACCATCATCAATTCCTTCTATCAATAAATAACCATAGCTATAATCCACCTTAGGAAACATAAATACATTGTAATGTGATCCTAATATTATAATCAAACACTTAAACTTCAAATCTAGGGAGTGAGTTTCGTTAGTTGTAGGGTTTACAACATTGTAGATCTGATAGATGTTGAAGCTTTCCTTTTGCATAGATTTGTATGTTAAAGCATTCTCATGTTTAGTTCCATCATTAAATTTTGTCTCTTCTGCACCTCTTTAGGTATACTTAGAAATTGGCAATTGACTTTTAGTATCTCTACCTTTTTCTTTGCATAAGAATACTTAGTCTTGATCGCTTCATTTCTAGTATTAGAATCTATTTCTTATAGGTTTAGACATTTGATCCTCTAGATTCCATTGGCATTAGAACATCGTATTATATATATGCATTATAACACTTTTGATTATAGAAGATTTCTAAGAGATCAGTTGTTTGAAAGTCATTTCCAGATTTCCGTTTCTTTAATTTTGTATTTTACTGTAGTAGCTTAGTCAACCTCTACCAAAATAAGACATCAAAGATCAAGATCTAACAAGGGAGATATGATCTTGTGGTCCAATTCTAAGCTAATCCTGTGGTGTTAGTTTACCTCATTGTTTGATTTGGTTTTATTACATTTTGAAGTGTGCTTGCTAGCATTAATTTAGGCTAGAATAGGTTCTAATATTGCATTTCATGTGCGTACATCTCTAAGTGTATGATTAACCTGGTTGATTTCTCATTTTGTATTAACAAGGAAACATGGATCGTTCAGAGACATCTACCATCAGTGCTAGACGAAGACATGTGATGCAGTCAAGTATATTCGATTGTTAATCTGAAATATATTTATCTTGTTTGACCTGTTTTGACATGTCTGTTAATCTGTGGAAAATTCTTATCATGCATAGCTTCACAACTTTAGGGTGAAGCAAACTTGACTTCTATGCAACAACACTCTGTGAGGTCATCGTCAGGTAAATTCAATTGTTATTCAATTTATGCTCAAGTCTATATAAACATAAATATTTTTTTACACATATTTATAAGATCTTGTTGTGCACAGGTGGTGTCTCTCACAATGACAGACGTCTGTCTGAGGGGTCTACAGGTGCCGGTGGACAAACTCAGAGGACATGCTTAGTGTCTTATACGCCATCGCCAGATAGAGATTGTTTACATACATTCTGACTATAATTCTTGTTTGACATGTTTTTTAATATGTGGAAAATTCTTATCAGGCATAGGTTCACAGCTTCAAGGTGAAGCAAACTTGACTTCTATGCAACAACACTCCGTGAGGTCATCGTCAGGTAAATTCAATTGTTATTTAATTTATGCTCAAGTCTATATAAACATAAATATTTTTTTACACATCTTTCTAAGATCTTGTTTTGAACAGGTGGTTTCTCTCACAATGACAGACGTCTGTCTGAGGGGTCTACAGGTGCCGGTGGACAAACTCAGAGGACACACTTAGTGTCTTATATGCCATCGCCAGGTAGAGATTGTTTACATACAGTCTGAATAGAATTCTTGTTTGACATGTTTATTAATCTGTGGAAAATTCTTATCAGGCACAGGTTCACAACTTCAGGGTGAAGCAATCTTGGTTAGTATGCAGCTTCACTCCCTGAGGTGATCGTTAGGTAAATTCAATTGTCATTCAATTCACACTCAAGTCTATATAAACATAAGACTTCTTTTACACAGATCTTTCTAAGATCTTGTTGTGCACAGGTGGTGGCTCTCAAAATGACAGATGTCTATCTGAGGGTGGGTCTACAGGGGCCGTTGGACAACCACATATGACACCCTTAGTGTCTTATTCTTCAGATACGCCATCGCCAGGTAGAGATTGTTTACATACATTTTGACTAGAATTTTTGTTTGACACAACTATTTTATTTGTGAAAAATTACATGATTTTTCATGTAAACTTACATGTGATTTCCAATATTTGGTTTCCTACAGGGGCTTCTGGACATTCTAACTTTAATGATGGTTCAGAAGACTTTATTTCCATTTCTCACCATGTTCATGATAATGCAGAGGTTCCATCAGTTATTTATAATGAACACATTTTATTTAAATGTTTATAATTTGATTGACAAATTATATATATAGTTTTTAATACTTGCACATGCATTTTACTTCTTACAGGGTTTGCTGCTCCTGATCCTAATCCACCTCCCCAGACAAGGAGAGGTCGTCGGGTGCATCAGTATGCTCGCAATGAAAGATATGATCCTCTTTATAGTCATCCTAGAGATGTTCCCGAGGAGACTCCTTGGGAAGACAACATTGCTATGTTGACTATGGAAGAGATGAAGGAGCATTCATCGAGATTGCAGGAAGAACTTGACACTTCAAATATCTCTTTTGGTTCTCAACATTGTCTCCAGATTGTTTTGCACAATCTAAATAGTTTGATCGAGACATATCTTGGGGTTGGACCATCAACCCATATTTTTCATGACATGATGCGTAGGAGGTGGTTGTCAGTGATGGGTCGCCACAAGTTTGAAGAAATAAAAAAAGTTGTCACAAAAGAAATGGTCTTTTCATGTTTTGACTTGCGGCGTGAAGACAAAAAAGTCTAAAGATTGCAAGATTCAATGATCCACTGATTGCACCCCATATTTATTCCAGGTTCCTGTGTGCATATGGAAAGTTCCCTAATAATGACGAGGTTCCTCAGTATTTTGTTAAGATGTTGATTGCAGAGTTCCGGTTTCACATGGACCCCGACTATACAGATACGGGATCCAGTTTCTATGGTGCTGGCAAAGGTCGTACATATGAATGACCTGATGCACGACGAGATGTTCAGTATAGGCGTCCGATGCCTTGGTTAGTATAGCCACATCCTAGAGTCGTTGCTTTGCCAGAGGAGTTGGAAATGACATCCCAAATAGCAAGAGGGGTGAGGGAAGAGATAAAAGAGCATGTTGGGGCTGCATTGGCAGGGGTGGAAATCGGCATAAATACTTTGTCATCTTCAACTAGTATGGATGAAAGCCCATTTGATGATTATTCTGATAATCGCTTGAAAAGCATGACTTGATTAGAGCTTCAGCAGTATGCAACGTATTGTAGAGATAATTATAAGCGAGTCATCACTGGACAAAATCAAAACAGAGGCATGGTACGCAAGTATGCAATAATATTTTTCAATTTATTATATGAAATCTAATTTTTTTATTCTCCAAATCTAATTTCTATAAATTATATGGAATTTATGCAGTATACCAGATTCATGAATGATGACAACTTTGATGATACGGATTTTATTGACCGGGAAGAAACAGAGGCTAGTGGCACGAATACGCATGTTGAGGAAATTCTAGTTTCACAATTTCCACAGGGGACATAGGTATGGATATTCTTGTATCATGTCTTCTAATCATTGGTCTTAGATTTAGCTTAAAAGGTTTACCTCCTGGTTTTAGGGGTATTCAGTGTTATATACATAATACTCAATTTATATTCATGGTATTCTGGGTATTCTGTGCATTTTTTACTGTTAAAAATGGTTGTTCGTGCCCAGATTATGAGATTAGGGTTTTTTCATGCCTAGAAGACTAGCCAAAATAGCTCCCAATGTGCACATAAATAAGAATTAAGAGGTTTATTACTATTACGATCCATAAAACTATCCAAAACGAGCTTAGAACTGCCCAAAATTAATGTAACTGCTTGTTTGATGGCCGGTATATGTCTGTAGGCATTTTCATCCATGCAGAGACGTGTTATTTGAATGGTGTGCACATTACTTAACTACCAACAACACTAAATTTAAGATTGATATCATATACCTTGCCCAAAATGAGGATTTAGGGTTGTTTTGTGGATACAAGAAAACTCTATTACTTTGAGGCTATCCTTGCTTGGAATATATGAAATTCAATTTTTTTAGGTCAGCTCTGTTGCCACCAAATTTCTAGTGAAATTTTGAACTTTTGTTTTGACATCATAGAGCAGGTGACATAGGTTGGATGGGATAAATAATTATCTAGGTATTCAGTCATAGATGAGTCCTTCATGCCTTGGATGAGGATGGTAATCTACATTGTTTTATCATACTTATCAATGTTTGAAGATAGTCATTATGCAGGATCAGTATGAGTGAAGAAGGAGTTGTGTTAGTTAATTTGGAATCTATGAGGGTTCTCCTTATAATATGATGATGGTAAACTCATGGTGTTCAACTTGTTGTCCTTGTTTATCATACCACTAACATTAGCCATTGACAGTAGGTGCAAGATTAAAGGATGTAAGGGGTATATTTTATGACTATGGTTCCATACTTATTTTTCAAAGGACACATAAACATCAGACATAGATACATGCTTTTTCATATCTCATAGAAACTTGCAAAGTAATCAATAAGTTAGTTGTATCTATAAGGAAATAATGGTGTATCAGAAGAAGAGAGTATGATCAAAAGTTGCACCCATCCTATGAATATTGACCTCATAGACACATGAAATTACCAAAGCAGCCTACTGAATCTTATGGTGTTCAATCATAAAAGTGTTTTGAAGTTAAGGGATCCATCTACATATCTTGTTAATGATGATGAATCTATAAATATAAGAGAAAGGGACTCTACTGCATATTTTGATAAGGATGAGGGATTTGTAGCCATAAACTTAGAAAATGGCCAAACCTAGGCATGCATGTTGATTGCCTTGTTCTATATATCAAGGCTATCTATCACCCAAATGATAGGCATTTTCTCAATAGGTGAAGTGATATCCATTGATTCTCAAGCAGTCAGGTACATGAGGATGAATATACCTTACATAGATAATATGTTTGCTAGACTCAAATACAATCGAGGTAGGGAATAAATCCCCCATTGTCCTTGTATTTGGAAGAAATTATCCTCTTGGAATCAAAAAATGATTTCTTCCTTCACCTAGATACTAGGACTAGAATCAGACGAAGAATTCAATGAAGGAATGGTTGCGCTAGTAGATGCATATAATTATCATGATGCCCCCCAATATAACTGCACATAGGCCATATATTTAGGAATAAAGGCACATTTAGTAGAGTTCGGTATTGAGAAATTAGATATTGAGAAGCTTTCCAACAAAGATAGATTTAAAGTGGTTTAGAGGATAATTAAGGGGGACGTAGATCCCAACAAAGTGACAGGCTATGCATTTCCTGACCCTACTCCTGCTATATCAAATGATCCATCCTATTTTACATTTTATAGACCAACTAGGGCTGTGATAACCAAAGCAGAAATGAAATTTGCATCTCCTACACAATAGATATATGAGGATCATAACCAACACCATACTAGCAGACAAACATATAAGAGGATCATGGTGGAGGATGCATAAGTATCTTGGAAAAGAATCCTTCCCTTAAGTAAGCATTCCTGAAGATATGTAGTTTGATAGGATATATGTGGAAGTGCACTGTTAGCACTCGGATTTTCCTTAGGCTGTATCAAAGAAACCCCGAGGTAACCTATTTCAAACCAATCTTTAGACTGAAAGTTGGCCTCCTTCAGCCAGAGAGGGCTCTCTCGGCAAATCTGCCATCCAATGTCACCACGACAGCAGTTTGACAATGAAACTCAAGGGCCAATTTGTAAAATAAATAAAAACTTAAGGATTTTTTAATGAGGTGGCTAGATCAACATGAACAGGATACCATTGGGCAATGGAGTCAAGAAAACAGAAAAATATGGACCAGCAGTTAAACAAATATTTTCATACAAAGGCAAGATAGCTGTCTTATTACAGTCAATAAGATTTTTGCATGTGATAGGGAAAGAAATAAAGACAATCCATTAACAGCAGGCATCAATTTTCAGATGAATCTACCGTTAATTTTAGAGAAGCAGGTGGATACTTGAATGCGATAAACTGAGGCATGGAAAATATGAATCTCAATTTATTTTAGACTTTCATTCAAGCATAGAAGAAAGACATAATGGCAAGAATGACAAAGAAGATTGACATGCACATGTAAAGAAAGGAAAAGTATGGACTGTAATTTTAAAACAACACATGAATCTTTGATAAAAATATGCTCAACTCTGAAATCTTTATTAACTTCTGGAATAAACCTCAAAAACCCAGAACGGGAATCCTTTTTCTCTGAAAAATCCCCCCCTCTTACATGTTTTTTACATATCAATATATAGAAAGACGGCCTATACCTAATCGTCAATTCAAAACCTAACTGAAACTCTAAAAATAGAAACAGTTACAACTTATTTTTTTATTTTAGGAAGTAAATTTGCTGAAAAATAGGCTTCAAAGACCTGGCTGTATATCTCAAATAGAGATACCTGTGTACATTTTGAGAGAGTTTTTTGTAACTGGGCATGTGCTGAAGAAAAGCCTCTTTCAGTTTCTGAAAATTCATCTTCATTTGGAAGAAACAGCTCTTTGAAGTTAATGACTAAAACAGTAAACTGAAATTCTGGAAAATTGCCCCATGAAGATGACTTCGATTCTCTTAAACCATAACACCCGTGTAAAAACTGAGAGAGGTTTTTGAATATTGGCCCGTGCGGAAGAAAAACCTCTCTCCGTTTCCTAAAATTCCTCTCGGTTTGGCAGAAAAAGATTCTAGAAAATGGTGACTAAAACAGGCATTTTCTAAAAAACGTGTTATACTTATCCCATTTGATTTTCTCTACGGGATATATCCCACATTGGTTGAGCAAGAAATAATTGTGGTGTTTATATACCCCACCGCGCACAACTCTTAATAACACATAGCACGTGCTATTGGGCGCTTTACCTTCGAGGATGGCGGTTCCGCATGGGCGGAAGGTGGTTTATAATACCACCGTCGCGTTCATGCGGATGAACAATAACGTGCCACGTGCTCCCGTGGTATTTCGTCCGCGACCACTTACAATACATTGCGATCATTCCTTTTGGTGACGCGGGATCTCGCGATGACCGTTGATCCTTGCGTGTAACATCTCCGCCGTTGGATCTTCGCTGGAGTTTAACCCTTTTAATATTTATCATCGGACTATACAAATATGGGTTTTTCCTCTATGTTTTTTGTATTTTATGTATTTTAAACCTTTTTTTGTGGTAATTTCTTCTCCTTTTGGAAATTTTAGCAAAACTTTCTAGGATTTAGGTCCTCTCAGATAAGGTGTCAACAACTGGCTCCAACTTGGGATGCTATCCTCCCTGTGAGGTAGCAAAGAACACCGTAGACCATGTGCCTGACCATTGGGCGGCTCCCAATCTTGAAAACTGCAACCTGTAACCTATAACCAGTCCTCCATCCAAAACTGTAACCGAAAATCTTTTAACTATCGAAAACTGAAAACTCACATGCTGAAACTGAACTGAAAACCATACTGTACATACTGAAGACTGCTTGCCTGGCAAACTTATTTCTCCTACCTACCCTACTTTTAGAATATCAAAGACTTTCCATCAATCAAGTAATTCGGAAACACCAGTGAAGCCAATCCATTAGGTTTCCAAACAATCTAAATCCTTTGCCGTGTTCAAAATAAGCCAATAACAGAAAATATGATAGTATAGGCAACCATTGATAATCTTTATTCTCAAAATAAAAACCTAGCTGCAAATCGAAACTGAGAAATCTCTCCATATACTCAGCTATAGGATCAAAGAATATAGATTTTATTTGAATTTGAAGTACCTTCGGATTTTCTGCAATTTGACAGGAGAGCTGAAATGTTCTTTCTTCCTTAACTTTCTTTTCCAGAAATGAATGATTAACCTCATACTCTAAAGCATCTTCAAATAGTGAACACTCTGCAAGATCATTAAATATGACAGCTCTATCTTGTTGATGAAAGAACAGGGTGTCTAAAACCTGATTTTCTTGTGGAGAATCATCATCACTAATGGATTCCTTCAAAAGATCCTCATGACTGTCACCATTTAATTTCAGATTCATATGCCCAAAAATGGAAGAAGTTTCACTTACATATCCCGGACTATGTGAAGACCGCAAATCTGTATAAGCAGGGGTTGTAACATGACTCTGCAGGAGCTGATCTATTTCTTCTTCTGTTAAAAGAGGAGGTGGTTTGTGCATTTTCTGAATCAAACAACTATCATTTTCCTTTTCTTCTGCAGATTGATGCTGAATGCATTCTTCATTTGTATACGAAGGAGCTGATGATTCAACCTTTGTTTTCAAAGAGGAATCACGGGAAACTACTATCAATTCTTTATTGATCTCATCTATAGCAAACTCCTCTCGATCATCATGGCCATGGACTTGCGAAGAAAAATGATAAAATATTTCTGATAAGTCTTCATCATTCATACCTTCCAAATCCTCATCAATACTTCCGAGGTACTGTATGAAACCTTCAAATTGATCACAGCAATCTTCCACTAAAGACAAAGCTGGAAAATATACTGCATAATGTTCATAAAATGCTATGTGAAAATCTTTTAAAGAAAACAAGCTACCAGGTCTTAAACTTTCATACCAATCCCTTGCTTTTCCTTCTAAAGAAGCCATGAACATCTTCATAAGACAATCCTCATGAAACCTAATCTTCAACTTGTGCACATGTATGTGAAATCTCATTAAATGTAGAGCAGCATTATCATTATTTTCATCTCTGAATTTAGGCAAATAAGACTGCCAATCAATTTTAGGAATTTGATTCGGAAAACCAAGAATATGAGACCTGCTCATAGGAGCATACCTTCTTAATAATGAGGCCATCTCGAAATGCTGGAACTGTAAATTCTGATTTGAAAACTGAGGAGACTTAGCCTGTGAACCAATGCAAAACTGGATTTCTTTAATGTGGAGTCACCATGAAATTTCTGAAAACTGGAATCTTTGAAGATGGAGTCGCCAGGTGAAAGATGCACAGCCTGTTTGATATCTGACCGTTGTTCACCATCAACAATAAAATCTGCAACTTTGTCGTTCATACCCAGGGAAAATGAAACCCTCGTCCCCGGCAACGGCGCCAAAATGTTAGCACTCGGATTTTCCTTGGGCTGTATCAAAGAAACCCCGAGGTAACCTATTTCAAACCAATCTTTAGACTGAAAGTTGGCCTCCTTCAGCCAGAGAGGGCTCTCTCGGCAAATCTGCCATCCAATGTCACCACGACAGCAGTTTGACAATGAAACTCAAGGGCCAATTTGTAAAATAAATAAAAACTTAAGGATTTTTTAATGAGGTGGCTAGATCAACATGAACAGGATACCATTGGGTAATGGAGTCAAGAAAACAGAAAAATATGGACCAGCAGTTAAACAAATATTTTCATACAAAGGCAAGATAGCTGTCTTATTACAGTCAATAAGATTTTTGCAGGTGATAGGGAAAGAAATAAAGACAATCCATTAACAGCAGGCATCAATTTTCAGATGAATCTACCGTTAATTTTAGAGAAGCAGGTGGATACTTGAATGCGATAAACTGAGGCATGAAAAATATGAATCTCAATTTATTTTAGACTTTCATTCAAGCATAGAAGAAAGACATAATGGCAAGAATGACAAAGAAGATTGACATGCACATGTAAAGAAAGGAAAAGTACGGACTGTAATTTTAAAACAACACATGAATCTTTGATAAAAATATGCTCAACTCTGAAATCTTTATTAACTTCTGGAATAAACCTCAAAAACCCAGAACGGTAATCCTTTTTCT
The DNA here is from genome assembly GCA_027924585.1 of Larix kaempferi. Lineage (NCBI taxonomy): Eukaryota > Viridiplantae > Streptophyta > Pinopsida > Pinales > Pinaceae > Larix > Larix kaempferi. The sequence goes on along the minus strand of BSBM01000410.1, from coordinate 1,319,497 downwards.
CTGAAAAATCCCCCCCTCTTACATGTTTTTTACATATCAATATATAGAAAGACGGCCTATACCTAATCGTCAATTCAAAACCTAACTGAAACTCTAAAAATAGAAACAGTTACAACTTATTTTTTTATTTTAGGAAGTAAATTTGCTGAAAAATAGGCTTCAAAGACCTGGCTATATTTCTCAAATGGAGATACCTGTGTACATTTTGAGAGAGGTTTTTGTAACTGGGCATGTGCTGAAGAAAAGCCTCTTTCAGTTTCTGAAAATTCATCTTCATTTGGAAGAAACAGCTCTTTGAAGTTAATGACTAAAACAGTAAACTGAAATTCTGGAAAATTGCCCCATGAAGATGACTTCGATTCTCTTAAACCATAACACCTGTGTAAAAACTGAGAGAGGTTTTTGAAGATTGGCCCGTGCGGAAGAAAAACCTCTCTCCGTTTCCTAAAATTCCTCTCGGTTTGGCAGAAAACGCTTCTAGAAAATGTTGACTAAAACAGGCATTTTCTAAAAAACGTGTTATACTTATCCCATTTGATTTTCTCTACGGGATATATCCCACATTGGTTGAGCAAGAAATAATTGTGGTGTTTATATACCCCACCGCACACAACTCTTAATAACACATAGCACGTGCTATTGGGCGCTTTACCTTCGAGGATGGCGGTTCCGAATGGGCGGAAGGTGGTTTATAATACCACCGTCGCGTTCACGCGGATGAACAATAACGTGCCACGTGCTCCCGTGGTATTTCGTCCGCAACCACTTACAATACATTGCGATCATTCCTTTTGGTGACGCGGGATCTCGCGATGACCGTTGATCCTTGCGTGTAACATCTCCGCCGTTGGATCTTCGCTGGAGTTTAACCCTTTTAATATTTATCATCGGACTATACAAATATGGGTTTTTCCTCTATGTTTTTTGTATTTTATGTATTTTAAACCTTTTTTTGTGGTAATTTCTTCTCCTTTTGGACATTTTAGCAAAACTTTCTAGGATTTAGGTCCTCTCAGATAAGGTGTCAACATGCACATCAATGATGATGAACATGTTCTTATAATGCAGTCAATTGCAGTCAATGTAGTGCATCATATTCATGTCACAATTCTACTCTCTTACTTTGGGCCTCTAGAATTTGGTCTTCCAAAATCCCAATCTTGCTATGTGCCTTGTCTAGATGGTCATTTAACTATTGTACGTTAAACTCGGTAGCCATGGAAATTGCGTCATTTGCTGAGGCTATGAGCAGGTGCTTGATCCATGCTTTTGATTATTGGTGTTTTGAGAGTTAACTCCATTTATGTTTCTTCGGACAACTTCAATTTCTTATAAGTTCTCTGCACAATTTGTCTATTCAGTTTATAAAAAATGAAGGAGCTTAGTTTGTCCATGGAACCCTCCTTAGAGGGTGTCTACAGGATTATCCTACAAGATTATAGTTTGTCCCCAAACTTGTATACATATATATATATATATATATTAACTTTTCATTTTGACCTTGCAGCCCACAGAAAACCAGGAGCCATTGGTGTTCCGATCCGAAGGTTGAGATCGATCTGCTCTAGTTGTAAATCAATTGTCACCATTTTTTACGATAGTAAGAAATTACCAATGGCATGATGATCATTTTTGGTTACTTGAATGATCATTTTTGTTTACTTGAACATAGTTTCCTTGTGACTGAGCTTCTGGTGATCAAATTATTTGGTTATGGCAGGTATTGGAATACCACTTTTGTTTTTGTCATGTATGGTTTGAAACTGTGTGGTTACTCGAATATCTGATCATCTTATTCCTTCCTCTTGCAGCATCTCGAGTGAATCCTGGTCATCTGTCCTATTTCAAGTTTTGCGGTCATGTTATGGTCTTGTAGCAGCTGTTATGCTATTTTTCAGCCTGGATGATTATCAATGTCAGTTTTGATCTGCTTTGCCATGTGTCAATATCATCCTACTACAACAACAGATGAGGTTGATCAGCTGTCATTTCCTCTTGTTTTTCATGCTTGTACTCTGTTGTTCAGGTATTTATGTGTATGTTATCTCAAACTGCTGGGAGGGGCCATTGAACTCCCTAGATTGTAATATTTCCATACTTGAGTACAAATTTGAAAGAAGGCACTTGCGCTTTTCTTTGTTGTATAATATTGAGTTTCTTATTTTCCTTGCAGCTGGTATAATATTAATCCATATTAGTTGTTTAGAGGTTGTTTTAGAATAGTAAAAGATTTAAGATCCCTTGAAATAATTTTCTATGCATGCAAATTTATACTCATTTAGGAAAAAATGACTAATGAGAAAATAAGAGAAATACTAGAAAACTGGTAAAGTAGTCAATTTTGTAAATATAAAAAAATGTAATAATTTTATCTATAATATTGAGTTTCTTATTTATTTTTGATGCTTGTCTACATGAAACTCTTCATTGATCTTGTTACCCCCTTTTGTATGGGTGTACATGTCTGATTTTGATCACACTTTTGAAGAGAGGATGTCATCACTCTCGATGGAAATTTGACGATGCCCTAAGGTATCTTTGCAGGTTTGGGTTGTTTTAGGACATATCTGGGTCAATTTGAGACTTCAAGAGGCAATGTTTGGCAGTCCTCTCAGCATGAACATCCCTAGTTTCTAAATTTGTGCAAAAACAACCATATTTGACGATAAAAAAAGGGAAGAAACAACCCTAATTCAGCATGTTGGGTACCCTTGTGAACTTATCCACCATCAAACAACGTTAGTCCTCCAACTAGTCACATTTTAGACTATAAGGTAGCAATAACGGGCCTAATCTTTGAAAATGGGATGAATACATTTCTGGGCATGTTTCAACCCTAATAGCTAATTAACAGCAGCATAAAACTAGATTTGGTGAGTTCTAGGCCAAATTCGATGGTTAAAGGCTTTAGTACTATGCCTTAATGTGTTTTTGGAATTTAAAAGCTCGCCTTTTACTTCACCTTGTAATGGCTTATGGATTATCAACTTGACTGTAACATAACATTCGTAGACTTGCTTTGATTTTTATCAGGACTCCAAGCCATAAATAATGGTAAGAATCTAAGATAGCAGTATCATGTGTAATTGAATGCTCCATTTAAGATTCAACAAACTTAGTATTAAAGGTATGGAAACGTGTAGTTGCAGGAAACAAATGTTGGACATGATTACTGGAAGCAGGAAAACAATGAAAGTAAAATATATATGAAGTTCATTTTGACAAATAACAGTAGAGCACAATTAATTTTAGAAGAAAAACATTTTCACTCTTGGACCATTGGTTGTTCCCTTCACCTCTAGACGTGTAATTTCTTTTGTTCTTTAGAAGTGTTGTTTTAGGGTTGATGGGGATATGTAGGGTCTTATATGGATTTCCCTTACTTTTAAAAATTTCTAATTGGAAAAAAAGTAGAAATTGTTGGAAAGTTAAAACTATTGGTAGTCAGAAATCACCAAGAAACTACCCCGATAATTTTAAAAAATGGCTGGAAATAGTTGATGTTTCTGGCCTTTGGATGTTTTTAGCCTTTAGATATTTTTGGCATCTAGAGGTGTTCCAGATGGAGAAAAAATTTTCATTGGGATACTGTTAATCTATGGCTCCATTACCATGATCCCTTCATCACTCATTACAAACAAATTAAGAAAACCAAACCTGCATTCCAAACTGACTTGGGATGAACTCAAGCATATCAGAAAAGCAGTAGGATTTCTTGTAAGTAGAGTCCCCACCACAAAAATATTAATCCTAGTTCTTTTTACATCAAATTTTAATGTATTTGGAATTATTGTAAATTGAAATTCAACTCCAGTAGTTGCATACAATGTTAACATGTTCTTTTGCACTCTTTTCTGTGGAGCAGGTCATACATCAAAAGCCAAAGAAATCCTTGGATGAAATTACACATGATCTGTGCCTAGTGAGTGATATATATTATTAGTAATATACTCCAAAATGTAGGGGTTGTTTCCTTTAGGTGTCTTCATTAACTAATATTGGTATTCTTATTTTGGTTGTTTTCAGGTTTTGAGTATACAACAATTGTACCGGATCAGCACCATGTATTGGGATGATAAATATGGCACCCATAGCGTGTCTCCAGATGTAAGTCAGAAGTTTTCATACATAGAGGGTTGTTTTCTTGAATATACACTTGTTTAGGATGTCCTTGGCTCTCATGCAAAGATGTGTTTTAAGTCTCTTGTTGCCAATTTCCTCCTCCAGGTTATTGCCAATATGAGAGTCTTGATGACATAAGACTCTAACAATGCTTTGAGCAATTCTTTCCTGTTGGATGATGACTCCGGGTACACTTCATGTCTCAGTGTTCTAGAATTCTTTCCTGTTGGATGATGAGTTAGAGCATTGTATGTTGTTCAAGTATTTATGTGTATGTTATCTCAAACTGCTGGGAGGGGCCATTGAACTCCCTAGATTGTAATATTTCCATACTTGAGTACAAATTTGAAAGAAGGAACTTGCGCTTTCCTTTGTTGTACATAATGAAGAATGAGTCCATTATTTGTGCATTAACTTTGGTAATTGACCTTCTGTGAACTGGTTGTTCACTAGGAGCCATTTTGTGTATATATTTAGAACCTAAATTTTTCAAGTTATGAAGCTTATAATTATAATTATAATTCAAATGTATTCATATGTATCGGGCAATGCCTAGTCATTTTGTACTTTTCTCACCTATATGATGATGCCTGTATCTTTTTCAACAAGTGATGATCATGGTATTTTTCTATCAATTTCAAAGGACGATATTTTTCCCATCAACCACAGGTCAGATATCCGAGGATAGTTTTCTGATACACTTGGATAAATCATACAGCCCTTGTTTATAGACCAAAAGTGGAATGTGAGAATGCCAGCGATATTACTTCCTGATTTGGTGTGTTCATGTTTGTTCCACGTTCTATCAAATTCCCAACGTTGCATTAAAAAAAATTGAACTATCAACTATTTTGATGATTCTTTAAATCTTTGATATTTTTCACTTTTTGATAAAGCAGCTTCATATTTTACCTTGATAATGTGTAATGTTATCCATTTCAACTGACCTTGATGAATCTATTGTAGGTTTTTTCAAGAGTTTCCCCTGAGCAGAAAGAACTCATATTGACAACTTTGAAGACAGTGGGAAGAATGAAATTGATGTGTGGTGATGGTACAAATGATGTCGGTGCTCTCAAACAAGTAGGGAATGGTGACCTTTTTCTTTTGCATCAATAACTTTGGCATGCAAAATAGAGCTGATTGTTTTTTCACCGATGACTCATTCAAAATTTTGAACAATTGCAGGCTCATGTTGGTGTAGCCCTTTTAAATGCAATCCCACCTACCCAATCATCCCAAACCTCTACGTTGGCACAATCATCAAATTCTGGGGGTAGAATAATAAATCTGAATTGAAGATTGAAGAGTGGAGCACTTGATTCTGGAAATGCCAATGCAACTGATGGAGGACAAGCAGGTAATACATCCATTAATAAGCCAGTTTAAAATTTGGCATTGCCTGCTGGATCTCAAGCATCTCATGGTTCAACTAGAAATCGTTAACTTACTCTTGCTTAGAGACAAAGGCTAAAATTGAAAAAGATTATGGATGAGATGGGAGAGGAGGGAGATGGTAGAACTCCTCCCACTGTGAGGCTTGGGGATGCATCAATGGCCTCTCCTTTCACTACCAAGCATGCATCAGTAAGGCTGACAACATATATTATTCGGCGGGGACGCAGCACACTTGTTACAACTTCGCAGATGTTTAAGATCCTGGGGAAGTGTATATGCTCCTGCATATTGTTTTGCATGACATATTCTAACCATTTGTGACTCATATTTGAATCGTGATTATTCTATATGCCAAGTCTGTGGAGTTTTATGGACCATTAGAAAAAAATAATGATACTCTTGTAGTTTGAATTTTTGGGTGTGTAAGCTACAAATATTGTTAAGTAAATTGGTATTTAATCGAAAGTTTGAAGCAGAAACCAATCTATGGTTGTGTTATTGTGTGAAATGTCAAGTGTTGCAGTGGTGCATGCTTATGTTTTTCTTCATTCTAGAATTAATATTTGTATTGGTTTATTCTACTTTCTCACTATCTCTTATGAATCTCAACATGTTATCAATGTTATTGTGAATCTCAATATGTGAAAACCTTAACTCTAAAATTATGTCACATGTCTATGATTTTATTATATTACAAAGTTATTATGTATTTTGTGATTAGGTATACAGTACCTTCTCTTGTATTTTCATTCTTAGTAGATTTATCCCACCCCTAATATTGTGATTTTTCCAAACATGCAAACACATTCTCTTGAGATCAAATATGATTACATGACAACATGATTTGTAAAAATGAATAGAGAATTCGCCAGGACTTAGAGCCTTGTTTGGTGCTAGACCCTAGATTGTGGCTATTATTTCATTTTCTTCTATTTCTGGATTTAACATCTCATTTAATCTAGTTGTTAGGAGATTCATAATGTGCTCTAGCATGACACTCGTTGTCACTTGATCAATCTTATATCCTTTAATATAGAGTTTCTCAAAGTTTTCCTTGGTTTCCTCTTTGATTTCATTACACTCCTGAGATGTTCCATTGCCAAGTTTGATTTCCTTTACATTATTTTGTGGGCTCTATCCTTTACATGTCGGTGGAAAAAGGACATATTTTATCTCTCATTTTAAGACAAAGACTTATTGATTTTAGCCACCACATTTCTTCCGCAACTCTGATAACTTTTTGGAGTTTGAGACAGATTTATTTCATCAATCAGGATCTCGTTTGTAATTTCATGAGTTTCCATTACTTTGATGTACATTTTTTCCATTCACAGCTATAATGACCAAGGTTGAAGAGTTTTGCTAGACATGGAATTAATGCCAATCCTCTAAGTGGGATAAATCTCACTCTTTTCAATAAAATAGGCACTAATGTCAAAAGTTTATACAAAATCATTACACTACTTCATGCAAGTTGTAATTGTTTAAAAATCAAGTACATTTGCAATAGCTTTTGACTTATAATGTATTTTATGTAACTTATGTACGAGTTTCCCACTTAGATGACACTGAAATGACTAAAGTTGAATAATGTAACATTGGAGATAACATTGTAACATTGGTAAACATTGAATAATTTAAAGGTGAGTAATATAACATTGGTAAACCTTAATGGAGATAACATAATTCAATCAATGTGACATTGTCACACCATTGCCACAAACAAACCAAGATGGGTGTCAATTCATATAACAACATGAAAGACAATAAGTAGCCTCATTGTCCTCAAGGGACCAAGTTTATATATCAAGATAATTGAAAAGTTGCTCCAGAAATATTAATCAATATCTTTAATATCTATCAATGTAATAAAGGGAATATTATGTTGTATCAGTCAATATCCTCGCCCAATGCACTTAAGTGAAAATGATAGTGTCTCCAAGTGAGATAATAACATAACGGTAATTAAGATACCAGACATAAAATAATATAATAGTGAAAATAATATTTTGTCTCAAATGAGACAACCACCTAACTATCCTTAAGGGGCATACACTTATGTCAATTTAGACCAAAAACAAAATATATAACTATCCTTAAGGGACAAAATCTTATGTTAGACAAAATAACATATTGATATAGTCATTTTACAAATTATTTGAGATGAGATGTATGGTAATCTTCTTTGGAATTACAATATTTTTGGATATATTTTTATTTTTAATTATTATTTTTAGGTAAGAAAAAGTTTATAATATTTAAAGTTATTAGTTTAGTTTTTGTCAATATGATTTTAAGATTTGATGTGCAGTTATAAGAGGATAAATTTTCACTCATATCAAATGTATATAGATCTTGGTTTATTAACATATTTTGGAATGATTGCATATGTAAAACATAGTTTTTGTATCAAGTGAGAAATCTTGATTGGGTTTGGTGCTCCTACAATGGAGACAAAACCTTTTGAGTAGGAAATTATGGATTTGGTTCGCAAAGGTCATTGTTGAAAATGATTTAGCTTAGAAGCATTACTTAAGGATAAGGGTGGAAAATGTGTAAGGGAGGATGTAGGGATTAGTGGTGATGATATACTTATGGATGAGTGTGAGAAGCATGTTTGTACAGAAGGGTTTATGAATTGAACATGATCATAGTTTTTATTTAATTTCTATATGTATGAGTGCATGTAGAGGGTTTTTCTTGTACTCATCACATCAACGATGTGGTGTGATGTATTTTTCGACAAGTAATTATTTCTTTATTTAAGTATGGATGAGAGATATTGGAGTAGATGGTATTAAAGTAACTAGCATCAAGGACAATTCCACTTGAAATTGACATCTGTTCTTGTTGATTGGAGATCATTGACATATAATGGTGAAGTTGCCCGTTCAATATGAGCCTTGAGTTATCATTGGATATTTTGTTAAAAAGAGCTTCTCTTAGTTTCGAGAATTATATATATTCTCTATTTATGAGGCCAACCACGTGAAGGTGGAAGCTCATTTGGCCCCACCCACCCACCCACCCACCCACAAATCAAAGAAAAAATTCGTCAACCTTCATGTGTTCTTGAATCATATGAAATGTGCTAGTGGCATATTTTCAAGAATGGCATTATGATCTTCTATCGACAATTTCCATTAACGATGCTTGGAATTTTTCCTACTCTTCACTGCCTTCAATTGCAATCGGGCTGCTATGACCAAATGACTGTATTGAGCACATATAACATCTGACTCGTAGTCTTGAAAAATAATATGGTATTTACATTTCCTTACTTCTGCAAAGAAATGTCCCATTAAAACCATTGAACCCACTGCATACGTATAATTTGATGGGTCTTTAAATTCTTGCATCAACGTGCTTTTCGACCTAGTGCATCTCAATAAATAATAATGCACATTTTATGGATTATCTGCCGGTGCAATGACTGCAAATACATCGCCTTCTCTAACCAAATCAGAAACACGATCATAATCTTTGTCAATCACAACCGCTCCATTGTCGAGCTCTACATCACCGATATTTCCAAATGGGGGCAATGGTGTCAATTCTTGGTGTCTCCATGGTTTCACAAATTTGTTAGTTTGGTTTTGACACTCATCCAAAGACTCTACATCATCAATACATGCAAGACAAAAGCAAGAGTACTTATGTTTCTCGATTGCGTGTATATTTTCCATTTTCTGACTCCTAATGGAGTGTAAGCCCCTTGTTTTCTGGATTGCAGTACAATTATGTGGCATTGATCTTTCAACATCGCCCATTGCAATATTCCAGAAAAACCTTCTCACATTACCCATCCTTTCATTGAATTCATGGCTCAAATTTTGTTTGCACCAATTAACAACATCGTTTGAATTTGCAAGGCGAGAAGCAGAGTGATTCATTTAATATCTCCTAAGTGCACGTTTCACGCAGGCCCCAACACCATCATGTTCTCCTTTTCCATGTCCCGTTTCAAAAACGCTCCATGTGTGGCAAACATCCATGTTTCTATGAAGGCGAGACAACCATAAGAATGATCGTGCCGATTTAAACTGACCAGCACAACCATCTGACCACACCCAATGTTCTTTAAAAGTGACCCTTCCTCTTTTTAATTCTTCAAAAAGCATACCAAAACAATGCTGGACAAAACATGTATCATGTGTACGATCATCACTGATGTAGAAATGATACTCCTTAATCACTTTACGATTATTTTCATTGCTATCAAAACCATCGACATCAAGCTCTGCATGTCTATACGTAATATGCACAAGTATAGATACCTGATCTGAATGATAATACTCACTCTGTATCTCCTTTTGCAGAGTGAAAGTGTAATTTTTTGCAAAATCAACAATGGATAATATTGTCCCTTTTGGAAATACATCTCGTGATTGCTTGAATTGTAAGTCCTGCCATCGTGCTGAGTGAGAGTGCTTGATATATTTATATATTTGATCCCTGAACAAATTCATAAAATCTGTCAAAGAGATATCATTTCAACCAAATTAAGCTTTCTTGATGTTGTCGTTGAATCTGTAACTGTAGTATAGTCAACATAAACATATCTCTTGCATTTGACAATTGAGGATCGTTTGCATCAATGGGGTAGTTAGCATTAAAATGGGCCAAATCAGAACATTCCTCACATTTTTTACCTCCGACGCATTGTTTCTTATAGAATACTTGATGATTCTCTTGCGCACATAATATTTTAGATACAAATTCACGAACACTCGAAGGAGGGGGGTTATTTGGCCAACACTGCATGCCAAAAGTTAGAAATGTCTCATAATATAATTCGAATTCTACATGGTATCGACAACAACATGTGTCGCGAACAACGATGGGCCTGACATACCATGGTTTAAGCTTCACAAATGTGCTAAGGGAAATCTTCACATCAACATTACTCTCCATAAAAGTTTTGAACATTTCCGCTTGAGTGATCGCTGTTGTGTGTTTGGCATGAGTTTCATAGTTTCCTTTCGATATACGACGGCGCACAACATACTTTTCATTTGGTAAGACACGCAAGTTTACATCCCAAAACTCTTTCACCATGTCCCTCACATTATCTGGAAGTCTATCTTGATAAGGTTGCCTACAGATAACACCCCAACCTGCAACTTCATCATCCTCATCTAACTGAACCCGAAGCTTTTTATGCTTCCATAAAAATTTTCTTGATGTTTTTAACATTCTTGCAGTCGTAAACAACAAACGACTGGTTGTAGTGTTTTTTGCCACAACACCTGTTAGAATTGCTTTACGAGCAACCATGAAATTGTGAGATCGTTGTTTTGCAAGTGATGCAAGGACTGAGGTCAGATTTTGTGATACAATCTGATTTGACTTAGCCTCTTTGGCACTTTGAATGCCCAATAATGTAATTGCATCTCTTAGACATTTTCGCTTTAACAATTTATGCAACAATTGAGCTTGTTGTATGACAGAAAGACCTTCAAAATATTTTTTGACTATCTTATCTGCTCTATAACGAGCTGTACGATCAGGCATCTGTGGTCCCATTTCTTCAATTTTACTTGAATCCGAATTCTCCAAAAAATTATCATCAATGACGATATTGTTGCAGCTTCCAGTTAATCTCTGTAAATTGAAAATTGTCGTAGGATGTTGTATGTTGGATGTCAACCCCGCATAAAAATAAATTTAAATTTATAAGATTTTATTCACTTTCAAATCAAATATATATATATATACTAAAGTATTATAAAGTAAATGATAAACATATAAAAAATTATTTACTCACCAATAGTTTGCTCCACATTTGTCATTTCCTCGTCACCTCCATGTTCCTCATTTATTTCATCAACGTGATCCTCAACTATTTGCATTCCTTCATTAGTGCCATGTGCATTCACATTTTGAATTTCTTCGTCACTCCCATGTGCATTCACACTTTCAATTTCTTCGTCAACGCCATGTGCCTCCACATTTTATTTCCCTTGCTCTTTTTTCTCTTAAATTTCTCATAGAAACATGGGACCTCTCTTTCCTTGCCTCTTCATCAGCTTTGGTGCGATCATATTTTTTTTGACGTTTCTTTAGGTTTCCCATGTTGAAAGAATTAAAAACCTAAAATCCAATGCATGAAAATATATGAGAATTTAGTAGTAACAATGGTATTTCCCTTTATAGGATCAATACATTCATATTGCCTAGCTCTTCCAAAATTTTCTACAATACTTACAATGACGCACAATATTCTAACTACATTTATGACGGTTCATAATTGATTTTCACAACTTCTATAATGACTAATATCATTTCAACAACATTATAATAACTCCTATGAACTTTGCATGATCTCACCTGAAAAGAGTAAAGATCATGCAAACTCTTGACTTACAAGTAACTCTCAGCTAAAAAAACACTCTCAAAACAAAACAAGACTAATTTTCAATTCCATTATTGTTTTCATTTTGTCTTTTCTCATTCTAATTGACCACAACACACGTGTTTAAATCTTATATACAATTCCACTTTGTATATATAATGAAATCAAAGTCCTTAGTGCATTGGATAACTCTGACATTCCAAGTTGCAAAGTGCTTAAATATACCCATACTTGGGCTGTGACCCCATCCTCTAATGCTATTTAAAAATTGTAATGTTTATTACATCATTTATGATTTTACTAATTTTGTTTTAACAAAGAAAATAACATTTATTTTCAATGCATTTACCCTTTATGGTTACTTTTTATGCTCTCATTTTGATCTCTAGTTTCCAAAGTGGAAAACGACAAGGTACTTACACACCAATTTTGCATGTGGTAAGTGCTAATCATGTATGGGAGTTTGCATCTATCTCAAAATTTTGAGGTTGGGTGGTTGAATAAGATTCCACCATCACATCCAAATGCCATTTTCAAATCCCTTATAATGAATGTAAACTCCAAAAATACTTAACACTAACATCTTTGTGTCCACTTTAATAAACCGACCAAATTCTTTGTTAAGAATTAAGGCTAAAACAAAACATCTTTAAAAGGTGTAATTGTTAATTTCCAAATGGTAAATGTCCTCATGGCCAATTGTACAAGGTCAATAAAAGCCACTAGCATCCATACACCCCTACCTTCGAGTAGAAATCCACAACAATATATCCATGCCCTGAAAACAGAGGTTATGAACACATAATAGGACAAGGTATAACTAAGCTTAAATTATCAGTGAGACAACAAGTGTCTAACACCTCATAAACAGTCATCAATAACCCATAAATAATAAATAGTATTTATACCAATGCTAACCTATCCAAACAATAATAGAAAGTATGTTACCTGCTATATAAAAATGTGAAATGCTCGGTTGAAAAAACCCTCGGAAACCCTCGGCTGAAAAAACCCTCGAAAACCCTCGGTTGAAAACAGAAACTCGGGTGAAAACAGAAGCTCTCGGCCGAGAAACTAGATAATTTGGAAAACTATATCGGCCGAGATATTATATATACACCTCTCGGCCGAGAAACACGGGCATCCCGTCCGAATATTACGGGAATATCACGGTAATTAAATATTTAATGTGTCGGCCCCTAAAAGATTCTCGGGGGATTATGTAACACAACTCTCGAGTGAGAAGTGTTAAAAACTCTAGGATGAGAGTTAAAGTAACTTTCAGCCGAGAGTTTTCGTTAACTCTGGGTTAATTTTGGAGCGGAAAACATTCTTGCTCGAGAAATTTTAAATCTCTCGCCCGAGATAGTTTCTGGGCCGAGAGTTTTTGGTCAACAATTCCAGCACCATTTATGCAGAATTCAGAAATGTGTCACTTTAACAAGGTCGCACCACTACAAAACATGAGAATTACATGTTGGAGTTTATACCAGTAGATTCATCATTCAATCTACTTTCTAGTAATATAATTTTTTTTTCGATTTCATTTAGGATTACTATTTTTTACTATTTTTTTACTAACATTTATCATTAAAAATTAATTGACTGAAAAATCAGTCACAATGAAAATTCAATGTCATCACAATGACGAAGCCAAAAAATTTAAAAAAATATAAGGATGTTCCTTGAAGTGTCCTCTTAAATGGGTTGGTTTTATTTTGTTTGATAAGAGTCACATTTGAAATAAAATGCGAAGACAAAAACATGTGTCGATAATGTACCATTTTCTGAACATATGATGTTTCGATAAATAATAAAAAATAGTTCGCAAGTCTTAAAAAACTCAAAGTATAGTCCAGGATCAATTTTAGTGTGTGTATATTATGAGCCTACAATTTTTTTCCCTAAAATGAATAACCATCTATAAAAAAAACGTTGTCAACACAGGTCACTCATTATCCGTACGTAAACTTTTCAAGTATATGCTGTTGGTTGACGACACATTTGTCCCACGATATGTCCATAAAAAAAATTTAAAAAAATACGAGTAGAAAGCTAATTCAATTCTCTAAAACCTTTGTGTTTACTTCAAGTTGAAATTCCTAAGGGAGATATCGGTTTGAAGAGGTCGAAGTTGGAAAACATAAAATTTAGCAATTTTGTTTGTCAAAAACAAGCCAAAATTGTTTCCCAACTTCATGTTTTCACCCACTATCAATTGAAAGCACAGTATCAGTTGATCATTGCATTCACATAGAGAAGAATGTTGATATAGCAGAGACACAAACTGCAGTATCAGTAGAGAACAAAGCACACGAAGTAAGTCATCAACAGAAGTATGATTTGAGAGGAATGAAAAGTCAAGTGATGTATGCAACGCAGTGATAGAGTATAGTCTACATATGAAGGTGGAAGATAGTAGAATTTTCATCAGAAGATCTGAAGAAGTGCGCATAGTTGAAGTTAGGTAAGACAAAAACATATATAATACATCAGGGCAGTTGGACGGGGCAAGGATATAGGGAGTCAAAGCTTCCTTCAGGTTAGTTCCTGTAAAACAAAGAAGATAGGGGGTCGGTGCTTCCTTCTAGTTGGTGCTGGATAAACATAGGGAGCAGAAGCTTACTTCAGGTTGGTGCCTGTAAAACCAGGGGGTTGGTGCCTCCTTCCAATTGGTTCTGGTAAACACATGAAGTTGGTGCTTCCTTGATTGTATTCTTTCTCATTATAAAGAAGCATTCTGTGGTTTTCTCCCGTTTGGGTTTTCACGTAAAAATCTTGTTTGTTATTTGTTGTTTATGTGGTTCATATATGTGTGGATATTTATTTACTGATGCATAACAGAATATAAATATTAAGTAAAAGCTATTAATATTTTAAAGAAGGTAAACACTGCTAATAACTGCACTAATATTGATTCACCCCCCCCTCTCAGTATTAAATCGATTCCAACATATGGTTGAATTTGAATGATTGCGTTAACTATGGATGATTTTGTTTGGCCATGCTTAGAATTTTCTTAATGATGGATTATTATGTCTAGCTATGGTTTACCATGGTTAACTATGTTTGAGCATCTATAAATATGGTTGATCATGTTGATTATGAGTGACCATGGTTGGATGATGTTAACAATGTTCGACCATGCTCATTGTTGGTGAAGATGATTAACATTGGTAAAGAGGTTGAATTCAAAATTATGTCATGTTGCAGCATGAAGAAGTTGAATTGAAAATATTTTCACATTAAAACACTAAGAGGTTGGGTTATGTCGATTGCTATGGCCGTCAATGGTGATGTCACATTGCAATATTCCTCAAGGGTTAAGTTGGATTGCGATGATCGTCAATTATTATTTCAAATGTGACATTCATCTTAGTTTACTTATATAAAATTTCTAAACCATGGTTGAATTTTTTTAATGATCATCAAAGTTGAATTATGCCAGATTGTTATGGTCATGTTTATGTCGCATTATGAAATTTGTAAAGGGGTAGGCCGCAATGTGATGACCTTGAAGGGTTATGTTGGATTATGGTATCCCTCAATGGTTATGCCACATTGTGACGTTCATTGCGCTTGACTATGTTGACCAAGATTGATTATGGTTTACCACAATTAACTACGGTTAACCACGGTTGAACATGCTAGACAAAGGTTGAATATGTTTGACCATAGTTGGTAATGTTTTATCATGGTTGATGATGATTAATTATGGATGACTATGATTGATCATGGTTAACTGCTCGACTACTTAAACAAAATGTTACATTATGACATAATATATACATGATAACAATATTATGTCACTTTATGATATTAAGAAGTTGACTTCAATATTATATCATAGTGTGACATAGAGAGGTCGATAATATTATTATGTGGCACTGGTATTATGGTTGACCAAGCTTGACTATGATTATTTGTCATTGTGACATACCTAGATGGTATTGTTAGATTGTGACATTCCTCAATGGGTATGTGGTAGTACAACGTTCATCTTGGTTGGCTTATGACAAATTGTTAGATTCCACAATTGTCACGTAACTTTGCAATGTTCATAAAGGGTTTTATTATATTGCAACATTCCTAAATGGTTTCATTAAATTGCCACTTGCATTGTGTCATTAGGAGAGAAGGCCATGGTTGATGTTAAAAATATGACGATGTCTAACATAGTTGACTTATGTAAATTTTTGTATTCATTCTTTTGGAGGCAAAATGCATGTAGTAATGGAACCTACGATGTGGAGTTATATTCCAATGTTTCGGGATTCTCATGCAAATCCCATCAAAGGAAAACCAACCTACGATGTGGAGTTGTATCCCAATGTTTCGGGATTCTTTATGCAAATTTGTTATGAATGCCAATGGCAATGTCGCATTGTGATGTTCAAAATTACGTGGCATTATGATGTCCTTTAAGGGTCATGTTGGATTGCAATGATCCTCAATGGGTATGTCACACTCTGATTTTTATCTTGGTTAACTTATATTGGATTGCTTGATTCCAAAATTGTTATGTCACTTTGTGACATTCATGAAGGGTTATGTCACACTACAACATTCTTAAAGGGTTTCATTTGAATGCAATGTTCATTAATTGTTATGTTGCAATGTGATGTTCATTGATGTTGAGTTATGTCGAATTGTTAAATGTATTTGAATGGTTATGTGGCATTGCAACATTCATTAAGGGTCGTTTTGGATTGTGAATTAAGAGAGATGACGATGGTTTACATTAAAAATATAAGTTTGAAATTATGACTATCTTTTACCATGGTTGAACATGTTTTACTACGGTTGACTATGTTTAACTATGGATGGCCATTATTGACCATGTTTCATTATAATTTTTGACATTGGTCAATGATGGTTGAGTAAGATGACTTCAATTGACCATGGTAAACTAAGTTTGACTATGGTTGACCATGGTCATAAAAAAATTCCCTAAAAGTATGGTTGACTATGGTTGACCATGGTTTAACTATGGTTTGATTATGGTTTGACTATGGATTGACTATGGTTTGGATTGCTTAACTAAGGTTTACAGTTTATTATGGCTTACTATGGTCGGATGGTCATGTTGGATTGTATTGATCCTTAAAGGGTATGTCACATTACGATGTTCATCTTGGTTAAATTATGTCAAATTGCTACATTCCAGTATTCTTATGTTACATTGCGATATTCATCAAGGGTTATGTGACATTACAACATTCCTAAAGGGTTTCATTTGAGTGCAATGTTCATTAATGGTTATGTCGCAATGTGACATTCATTGTTGTTGAGTTATGTTGAGTTATTAAATGTATCTGAATGGATATGTGACATCGCAACATTCGTCAAGGGATATGTTGCGCTGCGAATTAATAGAGGTGACGATGGTTTACATTAAAAATATAAGTTCATAAATATGACTATGTTTTACTATGGTTGAATATGTTTTACTATGGTTGACTAGTTTGAATATGGATTGTTAAATGTACATCGTCACGAGTCATTCTACAAGTCAATCTTGTGCAGTCACGATTGGGCCACATGTGTTGAGGGAGGGAGCCTGAGTTGGAGTAGATTCTTGAGTTGGACTCAAGAATGACTACGTCTTAAGTTGTAAAAGGTTATTCCTCATGTGTTGAGGTGAATGCTTTGATGTATCAAAGTGATGATGTTGTAAGGCCTTGTTGGACAAGGCTTGGGACTTGTGTGTCAAGTCATATTCTCATGTGGACCTCCAGTTATAGTAGGTACCCATGGGGTGGACCTCTAGTTATAGAGGTAGATGCTTTGCATGTTGAAGCATTAATGTTGTGTGATGTATTACTAACCATGGTCACCGATTATTATTGAGTCTCCTTTAGAGACTGGCCACCTCTAGAGTGAATTAATTTAGCATATGATCATTTGGTTTGAGAGTAATATAATATGATCACAACATATGACAAATATTCTAAGTATAATTTGATATGATAGATAATTTAGGTTGACACATGTGGATCATGTAGATAAGACATGATATAAAGATAAGACGTGATAAGTTATGCGAGAATTCAGATTGCAAATAAAAGAGTTAATTAAGAGAGAATTCAAATTGTTAAACTTCAGTAAAGACTTTAGTAAATCAAAGGAGAAATCGATTTGATCACTACAGTGATGTTAACAAGAAAGAATCAGTTAAAGAGAGTTAACTAAGTTATAGCAAAGAAGCTCAAGTTAACTAAGTGTTATTGCATGACAACACTTACGTTAAACAAAAATACGACACTTATGTTAACAAGAAAGAATCAGTTAAAGAGAATTAACTAAGTGATAACAAAGAAGATCTAGTTGACTAAGTGTTATTGCATGACGAAACTTATGTTGAACTAAAAGCCGACACTTGAGTTGGGAGACTTGCATGACGAAGGGAGTACAAAGAAAAGAAAAAGGGAAAAGGAAGGTTTCATGTTTCTACCGCTATAGAATATGAAACTACTCAGAAGAATGCACCTGAAGAAAAGGAGACAAGGAGGGAGTATTACCTAGTCTCAGCACTTTCCGACTCCGTCATCCCAAGTGAGGACACATGGTTGGTTGACAATGGCGCATCCAAACATATGATTGGTTATAAGAGAGCCATCACTAATCTCAAGGAGAAAAATTTTGCATGCAAGGTAGAGTTGGGATACAACACAACCTATTCGATCCAAGGAGTTGAATCCACCTCCTTCCAAATAAGTTAAGGAGATATTTAACATGTGGAGGACATTATATATGTTCTAGGCTTGAAGAAGAACCTCCTATCAGTTTTAGTTATTGAAGGTAAGTGCTTCTGAGTTATTTTCATGGCTAATCAAGCACTATTATGGCCGAAGAACAAAGACTTGAAATTTGCAACAATGATTGGAGTTAGAGAGGGAGGTCTCTACAAGGTACCCGTGAAGTACATTCAAGCTATGGTTCACAACACTATCAGTCCATGCGAGCTATGGAATAGGAGGATTGGCACCTCCACTAAAAAGTGCTACCAAGATTACAACAAATGGTGAAAGGTATTCCCATATTTGATTTTGAGCATGATAGTGTATGTAGGGGTTGTGCACTTGGGAAGAATGTTAAAAAGAGTTTCTCTAGCAGTACTACTTTCTCTAGCAGTACTACTTTCTCTAGCAGTACTACTAGATATAAATAGATTTTAGATTTAATACATTCTGATGTATGTGGTCCCATGTCATCCCATTCCCCAAGTGGCTATTTATATTATGTATTGTTAATAGATGACTTCTCTACAAAGTCATGGATTTATTTCCTAAAGGCTAAGAGCGAAACCTTTAGCAAGTTTTAGGAATTCAATGCCCTAGTTGAGAATCAGACAAGAAAGTACATATGTGCTTTGAGATCTGGAAATGGAGGTGAATTTTATTAACATGCATTTAATGAGTTCTATAGTGATGCGGGGATTTGTGGACAGTTAATTGTACCCTACAACCCTCAGCAAAATGGGGTTGCTGAAAGGAAGAATAGAATCATATGTGAGGATGCAAAATCCATGATGCATGATCAAGAGCTGCCTACCTCATTATGGGTAGAGGCCACTAGTAAAACAATATATATCGAAAATAGAATTCCTCATGCCATTCTGGATGAGAAGACACCTGAAGAAGTGTTCATTGGTGAAAAACTAGATATTTCACACATGAGGATCTTTGGGAGTCCTGTATACATTCATGTGCCGAAAGAAAAGAGGATGAAGATGGAGCCATTAGGAAAGAACATAACCTTTGTTGGTGAGAGAGAATCATCCAAATCCTACAGAATATATGTGTTAGGTGAAAGACACATTGAGGTCAGCCAAGATGCGACCTTCCATGAAGAGGTAGCATTCAAGCGAACTAAAGAGATTCAGTATGATACAAACACAAAGGAGCATGAGACTCCTATGATGGAGGAACCAAATATTGATTCTCCCCATTCAGATGTTCATCGGGAGAATTCAACAAAATTCTCATATTCACTAGCTCCTGATGAAGCAGGAGAACGGGTTGATGAACCTCCTGCCAAGAGGAGGTCTACATGGTGCTGAGATATACAACAAGATGCAGAGAGGCATGGAGCACCATTAGTATCTTCCAGAGAGTGAAATCAACTTGAAATATATTCAGGTTATGTTGAACAGATGAGTCACATCAGTGATTCATATCCTTCCACCTATGAAGAAGCTGCAAAGCAACAAGTATGGAAAGATGCAATGGTAGAGGAATACAATTATATTATGAAGAATGTTGTTTGGGAAGTTGTTCCTAAACCTGAAGGGAAGTCCATCGTTACTTCCAGATGGATTTACAAGATCAAGCATGTTGTTGATGGCAGTATTGAAAAGTATAAAGCCAAATTTTTTGCTCGAGGTTTCTCTTAGAAAGAAGGCATAATCTATGAGGAGACATTCTCTCCTGTGGCTAGGTACACCACTATTCGAGCTGTGATCTCACTTTCATCTATTCTAGTATGGAAGCTTCACCAAATGGATGTGAAGACAAACTTCCTCAATGGTGAGGTTGAGGAAGAGGTTTATATTCAGTAGCTTGAGGGGTTTGTGGTTCATGGGAAGGAGTCCCATGTGCGCAAATTGAAGAAAGAATTGTATGGGCTGAAGCAAGCTCCCAGAGCTTGGTATTCGAGAATTGACATCTATCTTTAGAGACTGGGATTTTCTAAGAGTGAAGTTGATCCAAATTTGTACTTCAAAGTAGTGAAGAACCAATCGTTGATATTGGTTCTATATGTTGATGATTTTTTCCTTACTGGAGAGGAACAACTGATTGCTTGGTATAAGAGGGAGCTCAGTTTTGATTTCGAGATGAAAGACTTAGGTCTTAGGCACTAATTTATTGGCCTTGATATTTGGGAAAGAAAATATGAGATATTTCTTTCTCAAGGGAAGTACACTATTGATATATTGCACAGATTTGGCATGATGGATTGCGAATCCATGAGTACTCCGATGGTTTCCAATTTGAGGAAACTACATGAGTCAGATTCTGGATCGGATCCAGTGGACCCCACTTTGCATAGACAACTTATTGTTTCATTGATGTACTTTATACACTCGAGACCAAATATATGTTATGCTGTGAGTATTCTGATTCAGTTTATGTCTGATCTGAGACACAAACATTGGGTTGCTGCTATGCATGTGCTTGGGTACCTTCGAGGTACAATTACTTATGGAATCATATATGCCTTCAGTGGAGGGGTGGTGTTACTTGGTTATACTGACTCTGATTGGGGTGTTAGCATTGTGGATCGAAAGGGTACATCCAGTTATTTTTTTAGCTTGGGTTCTGCTATGATCTCTTGGTCCAGCAGGAAGTAGGGATATGTAGCCAAGAGTACTACATAAGTAGATTATATTTCTGTTAGTACTTCATGTCGAGAAGTAGTGTGGATTAGGAAGCTACTTGCTAGGTTTTTCAGTGAGAATCTTGAGTCTATAGTCATTCGGTGTGACAATCAAATTTGTATCAATATTTTCGAAAACCTTGTCTTTCATGATAATTCGAATCACATTGAAATGAAGTATCACTTCATCAGAGACATGGTCCATAAAGGAACAATGAAGCTTCAGTACATTGCTACAGATGATAAGATTGGAGATGTGTTAACAAAGCTTCCGTCAGTGACAAAGTTCAGGTACTTCCGAGACAAGATTAATATGGTAGAGAATGCCTCCCTTGCTGAGAGGGAGTGTTAAATGTACAACATCACGAATCGTTCTCCAAGCCAATCGTGTTCAGCCAGGATTGGGCCTCATGTGTTGAGGTAGGGATCTTGGGTTGGACTCACGAACTTGGAGTAGATTCTTGATTTAGACTCAAGAATGGCTAAGACTTCAGTTGTAAAAGGTTATTACTCATGTGTTGAGGTGAATGATTTGAAGTATCAAAGTGATGATGTTGTAAAGTATTGTTGGAAAAGGCTCAAGACTTGCGTGTCAAGTAAGATTCTCACATGGACCTACAATTATAGTAGGTACCCATAGGGTGGACCTCCAGTTATAGAGGTAGATGCTTTGAATGTTGAAGCATTAATGTTGTGTGATGTATTACTAACCATGGTCACCGATTTCTATTAAGTCTCCTTTAGAGACTGTCCACCTCTATAGTGAATTACTTTAACATATGATCATTTGGTCTAAGAGTAATATAATATGATCATAGCATCTAAAAAATATTTTGAGTATAATCTGATATGATAGATAATTATAGTTAACACATATTGACCATGCAGTAAATATAAGGGAAAAATATAAATTCATAGAGATGTGAGAGAATTCAAATTATAAATAAAAGAATTAATTAAGAGAGAATTCAAATTGTTAAACTTCAGTGATGACTTCAGTAAATCAAAGGAGAACTCAAATTGATAACTACAGTTATTAACAAGAAAGAATCAGTTAAAGAGGTTTAACTAAGTGATAACAAAGAAGATCAAGTTAACTAAGTGTTATTGCATGACAACACTTATGTTAAACTAAAATACAACACTTATGTTAACAAGAAAGAGCCAGTTAAAGAGAGTTAACTAAGTGATAACAATGAAGATCTAGTTAACTAAGTGTTATTGCACGACGACACTTATGTTAAACTAAAAGACGACACTTGAGTTGAGACACTTGCATGCCGACACTTAATTTAGTCACCTAAAGAAGTGGAAAATATTTCATTTAAGGGGCGAGTTCCTCCTAAGAGGCATTTCAATAAGTTAATGCATTGCATGAGAAGTGGGGCGCACTTCTTCATGCAAGTTTAATACATCCAGATGGAGTGTGAGTTCATCCTGAAGTCAGAAGATAAAAATAGAAGCTGATGCATGAGAAGTATGTATAAATATGTTATATAGGATTGATGAATTCAATGTGAAGCGAATTCTCTTCTCCCTTGAAGGCAAGGCACTTCTCTTTGTGCATGATATTATTATGAGTCTCTCTTCTTGCATGGAAATGATTCTCGCTTGTTATTAATGTGTTGGGTACATGGAAAGTTGATACAATTGATATCTATTCTCTATTGGTCATTATTCTCTCTTATCTAGCACCTGGGGTACCAGAAGCAATATGTTATTTTGTAAAACACATTCTCTGCTATCTATCATAATTATACTCTGAATATTTGTTGGGGTTTTTCTTCCTCATTGTTTTGAGGGTTTTCCCTAGGGTACATCTTGTGTTATGGTTGAATGTTTCATGTGATTGAATGGTTCATTGATTCAAGTATTCAATATTTCCGCACTTAAAGTTTTAAAGTTCAAATCTCATCATATTTGCTCAAAAATTAACATGGATGACCATTATTAACCATCTTTCACTATGCTTGACATTGGTCAACGATGGTTGAGTAAGATGACTTCAATTGACCATGGTCATTCAAAAATTTCATAAATGTATGGTTGAATGTGGTTGACTACGTTTCAATTATGACATGAAAGTATAGTAATGGGCATAAGTGTGGTGAGGAGAAATGATTATACATAGATTTTGAAGAGGAAAAATAACAAGAGTTTGAACCTTTTGAATAGATAGAGCTAAAAACATATACCAATAATATCTTGTCATGCTTTGTATAGTGTGAACACTCCCCAAAATCTAAATATGGAAGGATATATTAAGATTTTATAATCAAGAAATGATTTAAAAAGAACTTACCAATCTCTCCCAGTGCATTGTCAGGAGGGACTACCATATCAAGATCTCTACTGAAATCTATCCTTACATAAGTATAGTCGTCAATAGCAATCACTTCGAACTCCCACCAAGCGAAGACATAATCCTTATATGGGATTGTTGTTTTCCCTCCTCCCAGTCATAGCATCAATCATATCCATTTGATCATAGCGGGATCTCATAGAGCTCTTGATTCTCAGATATACCCTTGGGATCATGGAAGGTACCCACTCATAAAATAAAGTGCATAGGATGCTCCCAAAGCTAAATTTATTCATTTTCCCTGTCTTGCATCCTATTAATTTGGATTTCATACATCCCAATAATGCAATACTCAAATCATACACAGTAGGTTGTAGGAGCTACACTGCATAAAAAATCTATGGCCTAGAGGCCTGGTGCACCACTGCTGATCCCATAACTCAACCAATGGTCATAGTTATAATATTGAGACTCATATCCTCAATGTCTCTAATTGGAACTTGTGTACAACTCTTTTGTGTCCCAGTTGTGTAGTATACTTCTAGATACTCATCAATGGTCATCCCTCCAATACTGCGAGCTTTGAAGCTCAATACCTCTCCTCGGCGAGAGATTCAGATCAAAAAGTAAATATATTCAACCTCTAGTTTGAGAGCTTAACCATCCAACATAAAGGCATTGGACTTAAGATCCCAATACCCTATCGACAGTTGTAACAAGGCATTTTGAGCACACATATTTTTCACCTCAAAGAACTTCACAAATACACAATTTCGAAGAGCTTTTGTTGCTTCGAGATCTCCAAGGACTTGGTTATCAATGTCCCCATTCTCAAGTTTCGCTCCATTCAATCACTGTCCTGCATAAAACAACTCAAATTTTAATCCAATTTTCAATTTTTTCCCCTTTGTGCACTCATAAATAGGATATAGTGTAGATATGCATGTATATACATGCCTTGTATTGCACTCATGTACATATGAAACGGGTCATACCCGCCCCACGTCAAAGAAGCCCATGTATGCCATTTTAAATGAGTAGGGCCTCCTTATAAACTCAAAAGTGGAAATGAAATGCAGTAAATGAGCAATGAAATGAAATAGGAAGTCAAGGTCTTTTACCTAGCTTTGACTGCTTGTCAAATGGTCGCTCATAGACTCGAGAATCACCGATTAAAGATCGAAGTTGTTTTCACACCAGAAACTCAATTTTTTCCAATTTTACAAATGAAATCTTAAAAATGCATTTTACCCTAATTTTATATTTGATTTTTTACCTAATTCCTTATAGTTGGATATCTTTTTGTTTTTAAAGCTAATTTTGCATCTATTTGAGGTTTACTTGGTATATTGTATTGGATTTTTTGTACAGGGTGATGATTATTTTTGGTCGCAATGTCATCTTGATAGGTATTGTTTTCATTAATTGGCATATGGATAGCTTATCCCTGCCTTTACATTATGCATTATCCTACTCAGTTTCAAAACACCATAGGATCTATTTGCAGAGTTAGGACATTAACTTGCTACTGCATTTATACATTATTTCTTCTGCAATAGAGCCTTCCTTTATATGGATATCCTACCTTAGATTCTTTATGATTTTTTGTACCCATGTTGATCTACTTTTATGCTTGAGAGTCCCTTGGTATCGCTACATGACTTTGCATTGAAGACTCATTCGTATTCTCTATATTATATGTTGTCCATTTTCCTATGGGGGACTCTCATTGTATTTTTGTGTTTAAGTTGTAAATGCATTGCATATTTCCTGCCTACACTTTTGATCCTGATTCCAGCTTCCATATTTATGGTTCTATTAATCCTCATTTATAATCTTGTCACCGTTAAATCCTTTCATCATTTTTCCTTTGCGAATTGACACCCATTTTCCGGGAGGAAACATACCCTGAATGTCATTATCCTAGTCATGCTCCTTGCATTATGCTTAGGTTTGTTCCCTATGCTTGGAGCTAGTTCCCTTGTCCCTGACACTCATTTCCTCCCATGTATTTTATCATTCTTTTATTATTTTTCAAGATTTTATAATATGAAAAAGACAAAAAACCAAATATTCCAAAATGACAGATGGGAAAGAGTCAATTCTTATTTATTTCTGGTAGCAGTTGTGTCTCCCTTGAACAAATCACATTGGTTTGAGTCATTATCTCAACAATTTGGGTTTTAGTATGGATTTAGGAAACTTGACTCGTTTATGCATGATCTCTCTCGATTGGTTATTCTTCTAGTCATTATGGAGAAGTTTGTTGATGTCTCATATATCAATGACTTATGTCTTGTTCACTCTTGAGTCTATGTTGCCTCAATCATTTATTGTGTCGTGCTTGTGTTCAAGGGAAATTTTTAACTTGTTTCGGCCACTACTCAGAACTCTTGAATTTTCTATGTTAGTATTCCCCTATGTCAAGTACGTTTCATAATCAATCTTGTCCTACCAAATATTTGGCATTATGCTACTATCTTATGTTGGACGAAGGGGGTTTCCTTAATTCCCTCCTTCCAGCAAATCACTTCCCATTGAATTCAACTCATCTATTCTCAGACAACGATCTAGAGTCTTTTTATTACCTTGGAACTTGTAGTTATTATTGCCAGTTTTCCTTGCTAACAACACTGGGAATACATCAATGTCCCCTTATCATTAGAGTCTACAAGTGTTCTATGTCAAAACCTGTATTCACACTTGTTAGATTGTACTAGTGTCTTATTGTGTTATTGTGTTCGACTTTAGGACATCTATTCACATGGTTTAGATTTGTACTCGTGTTAGTTGGTTGAATACCTCGAGTCCATTATAGCATCACATATTTTTGCCATGTTTTGAGTTGCGTTGGATTGTCAATTATTGGCATTGATTCTTATGAAGATCGATCTATCTAGTACTTGTTTCCATATATCTTCGTTTGATTCCGAGACGTAGATCCACTATGTATTGCTTCATGGCTATGATTTATTTTAACATGGATCCAAAATGTATTCATTTTTTGTGGCCATGAACACTACTTATATAAAACATGGATTCACAGTGTACTTGATTTAGCGACCACTCTCATTGTTACTCTTGAGCATGGGTATGCCTGACTCAAGAAGAGAAAGTTCAAACATGTTCTATTGTAGGTTATTTCCTATTTCCGGTGTTTGACGACTTCTTCTAGGTCTTGCTTGCAATTACTTCTGAATATTTATAATGTCGTTCGACCATCAATTTTCCTTCCGACCTCACACATTAGGGGGCATTCATTATAGCATATATTTCCACATAATTGAAAATACGCTTACTTTGGCCTTATCTATGATCTTCATCCCCTTTGTAGACCTCCTTATCCTTATGTGGTTCAATTAGATTCCCTTTTCTTAGTAAAAATACTAAAAAAACCCCGCTTTTATGCACATATTTTCCCTATAAGTTTATTTCCTACATATATGCACCCTGCTAGTGTATATCCTGTGTATGCCTTATTTTGAGGTAAAAAGATGAATAAATTCTCGATAAAAGTGAAATAATTTTCACAGGTTCCAACCTCCTATTTCCCATGAATAACTAACATAACTTCTCTAAGAGCTTCCTCAAAAGTATAAAAGAGGCTAAGGAGAAGATGATAAGGAGGAGAGAACACTTTAGCATCCTTATATTGAATTTTTTCCTATTGAATCCATTACCCTAGTCCTAGGTCTGTTATCCTTCCCCTATATCTAGAAATATGCATTTCCAATATCCTCCACTTCCTATCTAGTTACAAAAATACTCTCTTGTTTTCTTATGTTTGTTTCATGTGTAGGGAGGAGAGTTTATGCATGCGTGTGTCCTGGGCGGGGGAAATCATATTCTGGTTGCAGAACAATGCCGCAACCAAGAGTAGGTGATACCATTTCATGTTTATTATTTTTTTCATTATATAAAGAACTCTCTTTCTTGTCCCATGTGTGAGATAAAATTGGAACTTCTTCATCCATGATGACCATTCAAAAGACATCAGTCAAAGGTGTCACTGTTTGCTCACAAAGAGGACATGTATGGATGGAAGAGCCTATGATTTGACCCCTATTGATGACCCCGATCCTTGAAAATAAAATCCCAACATCATTCCACTCAATTTTGAGAGTTGCAAACATAAATTTAGGAAAATTCACACTCTGATAGTTCATTAGGAGTGAATTCACTAATAATTCACACCCTTATAGATCATTGGGAGCAGACCATTCACACCTTTCTTGTTCATTAGTAGCGAACACATCAAAAACTAACAATTCACATCTTGCACACTGACAAGAGGCGAATCGTTCGAATTTTTCCTATGAATTAAGCATGAATTCCCCATAATTTCATGAAAAAATATAAAAAATTGAAATATGGGAGTTACGGAAGTTTTACAAACCAATTTTCCCATTTACAACTCCCGAAACCACCTAGTAACCATTTACAACTATTTCCTTCTCACATAAAAAGGAAATGAAATGGATAAGGAGGGGATGCTTGGACCTTGAACATCCAAAGTTATGCTTGAGTAATCACTCACACACCCTTCATCCCTTCATATCAACAATTCATGTTGTTGATCCCTTGTATCCCTTAACATTGAAGTGTCGCCCTCGGGTAACTTCATCCCTCACATACATCTTGTGGACCCGAGTGGGATTGTTGGTGTGTATGAGTAGAGAGATTGGAATATTCAGGTTTGATAAGGTGTTGGGAAGTGAGAAGGTAAAATTTTACTTGTTTCAATTTTTAATAGAGATTTGACATCTTTCCCTCCCCCAATTCAATGTTCTTGCAATTGTGGTTTGACATTAAGAATATTTTTTCATTTGTTATAAATTTGACTAGTTAGTTAATGTCTTATTCATATTCATTTCATTTACATTCTTTGTTAAGTGTCAAATTGGATTGAGAAAGGTTGATTGTTGGTTTTGCAAGTCAACATTGGGCTTCAAAGAGCAGATCGAAAGAAATATCAAGGAGAAGATAGGAAAACCTTCAAAAACGATACATACCTCTTGTCTCCCTAATCTCTCTTGTAGTTAGATTTGCTTATTGAAGGGTTGTATGTGGTCTTATGCATGTGTAAGAGTCTAAATATGCATGTAGATAATGTCAATTAAGTTAACCTCCTTCATTTTAGTATGCTGGTGATATTTCCCTAGTCATAGGATTTATTTCCAAACAACAAAACTTGTGACTCCATAGGGGATCAACCAACCTTTGTAGGTCCTTGTTGATTGGTTTTCAGTTTTTTTTGGATGTATCAATCTCTAATAGACTTAATCATACCGTAGTTACCTTAAAAATCCCCAAAAAATGAAAGTATTATGATTTTTTGGCCTTTTAGTCCACTTCAAGAGCTATTCACACCCTATAGTACTTACATGTGTGAATGGTAGGATCTATTCACTCCTAATAGTGAGAGCATGAGAAAATGGTTCACACCCAACCTTCTGGACAGGTGCAAATTACTAGAACTTGGAAAAATTTTCTGAGTTCTCCCCTCTTTTTCCCAAAATTCTTGAATCAGTTGGATTGTTTGAGTGATTTAGAAGCTTTCTTGGTCTTGTTGGATCAGTTTGGGTGATATTTGAGTGTGTTTGTCTTGGGATTGAGTCATATTTTCGTGAAAGTATGTTAGGGTGTTTTGAACCTTATTTGATTTTTTTCCATTTGAGTGATTGATAAGACTTGAGTGTGAATATACAAATCATAATCAAGCTATTTGTGCTCTTGGTTACCTTTGCTTGTAAGCAAAACAATGGCTTGCAAAACCTCGTCACCTAGTAAACCTATTAACTTGTTTGAGTTTAAGAACTTGTTTCTTCTTGAACTTGGATTTGGCTTGTGGTTGAAGTGTCTAGTGTTAGAAGTTGTTTTCACCATAGTGGTAGACATATCATTTTTGTTTTGTTTTTTTCATTAGTTTAACTTGTTCAAAAGTTGCATTTTCATCAAAAACAAAAAAATTGGATCTCATAAAGTTATATTTGGATTGAAAAGTGAAAATTGGTAGATTGAATTTGCATTGAAAGATGTGTTTCCGTGGTTTGAAAAGTGATTCATATTTCATTTTAAAGAGTGTGAATGAGTGAAATTGAATTTGAAAATCTTTAGTTGCACTTAATTTCTTCTTTGCAAAGTCTTTGAAGTTTCTATTTTTAAGAATTGTAAACAATATAGGAGATTTTCTTTTGATAGGAACTCATCTAATAGTCTATGTTCTAGGACGTTAGAGATAGGTGTTGTGAGTTAACTTGGGGCCTATGGCCCTTTTCCAGCTAAGATTTCAAGTAGGTATAAGACTGGCAACTGATTAGGGATAAGTATAACAAACTGCAGATATCAAAACTACCAAACACTTAACATCATCAAATATAATTCATAATAATACCAAGCATTCAAATTCACTGATCAAATTTACCAATAATTTATAATCAGACCAGATCTCTAACGTAAATTTGGCATGCATGCATTCAAAGACATCTCATTCACCATCTGATCTAAACAACAACAAATTAACAATATCCATATACTTCACTAAATACACCAAACAATCAAAGCATATACAGTAGCAATAGCCTGATTTCTCAATGCCATTAACAAAAACATAACCAGTAACAATAGCCCGATTTCTCAATTCCAATAACAACATCATAACCAGTAACAATCCATATCGAAGTAACTGATTTATGAGTAACAAAACAAAATACACAAAATAGTCTTTGCCATATCGAATTTGACCCCAACACATAAGCAATTCAAAATCAGACCAAAAACCTACCTCAGCAAAAACCCTACCTCGACAAATGTCTAAGAAAAAACCATACCTCGACAAATAGTTACAATAAGTTACATCCCATGAGGCAGAAGGACTGAGGGACAAACCCTTCCTCTCTAATAAGACCCCCACCCATCAATTTAAACAAGGGACAAACCCTTCCACTATAAATACAGGGTGAATCCCCTCCAAACAATGCCACTAGAGATTTCAAATCCATTGAGGGTGTTGAAATAGTGTAACTTCGAAGAATATTCTATTGTATTTTATTGTTGTAATTTATTTGGAGATGGTTTATTCTTCTATCGGGATGTCATTATTGTATTTGATTATGTAAATTCATTGAGGTAAATCCTCCCTTGTAAGTCGGGGCAATAGATCCCCTTTGAGTCAATTGTAATGGGGTATTTAAGTCCCCTAGACGAGTCATCCTGATCATCATTAATTTGAGTGGTTAAGTTGTTGGGGCCAACCTATTTAGGGAAAAAGTCAAGTGGAAGATAAAGTACAAATAGGAGTGATGTGCTCCTCATTTGGACACACACACACACTTGTGTAATTCGCATAGGAGAGAGAGAGAGAGATATCTGCAAGGAGAAAGAGCACTTGTTTTGGGTTTTGGCTTTGTAATTTTGATCATTTATATTGAGGAAGTTTTGCTGGGTTTTCTTCCCCTAGAGGGTTTCCCAGGATAAATTTGTGTCTCTTGTGTTTATGTTATGCTTGTTATTCTTTCAGTGATCCTATATATGCTATTGTTGTGAAATTGATTTGAATATTGATGTTATCTATATTTTCATATTGAATCTTAACATGGTATCAGAGCTAGCTTGAAAGAAGGAAATGTATGGCATTTAAAACACTTGTTTCACTTGCGACAATTTGAAAGCTAGGGCTTTGTATAGAAAAAACTAGTCATATTGTAATTTTTGATATGAATCACTTTTAGCGAAGGTTCAGGATCTGAAACTTGGACAGGCCGAAGATGAAATGTTCATGTACCTTGTGTCCGAGTTTCAGCCTCATACTCATTGTACTTTGTGATATATGATCCGTACAATTTAGGGTTTCTGCCTCTTCCAGAATGCATCCTTAAACCGAAGACCTAGTAAAAAAGGTCATATCTCGGGATAGGAAGCTCCAAATGGAATTCTGTAAAAAGTGACAGTTAGGGAACGAACTGTAGTTTGACAGGTTTGAGTATCAGAGGTCGAAGGTGAAACAGTGACACGTAGCACTCAGCACAAGTTTGCTATGTTGTTTCATCCCATAAACAGGTCATGTTGGGAAACGTACTATATTTCTCTGATGGAGAATCCCATGAAGCTAAAACCTGTGGGGTTGGAAATATGACAGGTTAGGATACCACAGGCTAATGTTTTAGACCCCGAGGATCCGAAATTTCAGAGATAAACCAGAAACAAAACTTCACATCTAAAATCGCTCAACGGAGGAAATCAAACAAGAGGAGGAAGAAGTTCTCACTTAGGTTTTTCATCTTTTTAGGTATGGCATGACCTGATACAATGTTGGAGACACCTGATGTAACATTGGAAACTTTGAAAATGTATTTGGAATCCATTCATCATAGATATTAATCCTCCATCAAAATGTTGTGGGAGGAAGGAGATTGAAAATTAGGGTTTCCAAGTAAGAAGAAACCCTAGCAAAGTTGGGAGACTCGTAGGGAAGCAATGAAGGAGGTTTAAATGGCAATGATATTATATCATCCTAGCTCCATGAACCTATATAAGATGTTTAAAAGTGATCTACCTTGGATGATAAGGGTTTTACCCTTATAGAGAAGACTACAAGCAATCTCGATAGGTATGAATTGAGGAGATGGAAGTATGTTTTGAAATCTATTTCATTTATCTGATGATTAAGTTCATGATATGTTTGTCTTCATATTATTGAGATTAGTACAATCATGATTAATTTTAGACTTGTTTGATCACCTTAGTAAAAGTATGAATGCATGTGAATGATAGAACACATTCATTGATTAAGGGTTATGACACTTATGATTGTACTAATGCACTTGTGGTGTTGTATGAGGATGATGTTGTATGCTAACATGAAAGGTACATGAAGAAAGACAAATCAAGTTCTATATAAAGAATATATGACCATTATGACATGAAGACAAAGACTCACCCATAGTATTTGATCACATAGAAGCTCTACTTACGACGATGGATAGAAGTTCAAAGACATATAATCAGGATTCTATCATAAAGGGAAAATAGAGATCAAGAGGGAGGCAACCACACAAACATAAAAGATAAGTATTTGAGTTGTTATTTGAATTACTTCTTGAATATCTTAATAGTTAATGATATTGCTCGTAATAATTGTATGCATATTTGTATTCCTAGAATCAGGAAATATATCATGCATAGTGTAAGCATTCATATAGCATTGAACAATATACTGCTAATATGCATATGATGGGTAAGTTATTCCATTGTTGCTTGTCTAGAATGAAACCTCTTTGATAACATGCTGGGAGTTATGCATGCTCTTGATAGTATGTTCTGGTAGAGATGGAAGGCATCTAGATAGCCACTGTATACATACAAGATATGGAAAAGTGTTGTGCCAAATTATTGGTCAAGATAGTTGCATAACTATGTGAATAATATCAGTATGCATAATAGGTTATCATTGAAATGTCAACATGATTTGATGATTATGAAGTGTTACTAATCATGTAATTGAATTTGATTTGTAGGAAATATCGTGTGCTATGATCTACAAAAGAAGGATGATGAACACTTGTTCCAAAGTCCAAGTGATGACTATTCAACAAGAAGACTTACAAATCAAACATACTATAGAAGTACAAAGGAAGGCTCGTGGCTAGAGGATTCTCTTAGAAAGAGGGAGAGGATCATGACAAGATGTTTTCTCTAGTGGCTAGACACACTTCCAGAGATAGATTACACCCATGGATGACAAGACCGTTCTATTGAATGGTGTAATTTAAGAATAAGTGCATATCAAGCAAACTCCCAAGATTCGATAGAGAATCACATGATTGAAGAAGTATTTGTATGGGTTCAACAAGTACCCAAGATCGATAGTCATTTGATGAGCTTGATGATCACCACGGGTGATGTGGATTTCAACCTTTGCTACAAGGTTGAAGATGGTTTCTATATACAGATGACATGATTCTCTCAAATGGATGCAAGAAGGAACTCACCATAGAGTTCGAGTGATCTTGAGGCTCATATCAATAGAACCATCTGACGGGAGATGGAACTGATAGATATGCAGAAGATCACTCAATGCAGAGTGTGCATGATGTTCAGTCACAGAGGGAGGACAATACTTAGATATAGAAGACTCCACTTCAGAGCGAGTAGATCTCAGAGTTAAATAATCTTGGCATGATTCTTGTGATTAGATATGTGGTTGATATTTTTCCTTAGCCAAGGAAAATGTGAAGTAGAAATCCGGGATGATGGACGATGGTTTCTACAGTTTATAGACAGATGATATATTTGACGAATACCAGGTTGAGCCTAGACGTGTTCACCTGGTAGTTGTACAACATGTGATGAGGTACCTGAAAGGTACGATAGACTTTGGTCTATACTATGTTGGAGATCATGACTACAGATTGTATGGTTATACAGATGCAGATTGGGCTAGAAGTGTCTTAGACAGGAAGAGCACCTCAGGTGGATGTTATTGTATGGGATCTGCCATGATCTCATGGTTTATAGGAAGCAGTCCAGTGTTTCTCCCAGCACAACTGAAGCAGAGTATATAGCATCTTGTTCTGCTAGTTGTGAGGCCATATGGATTCGGAAGTTGATGTCAGGACTATTTGACCTAGAGTTGGATACCCCAGTGATTCTATGTGACAACTAGAGTTGTATAAAGATGACAGAGAACCCAGTGTTCCATGACAAGTTAAAGCACATAGAAATCTGGTATTTTTATATACGAGATACAGTACATAAGGGAGCTATAATCTCTAGTATGTGAGCATTGATGAGAAAGTTGCTAATGTGTTGACTAAGCATCTGTCTCGAGTGAAGTTTGAGTACTTCCGTGACAAGCTTGGTGTGGCTCGAAAGGACCTTCATCGAAAGGAGGAGCAGTGTTGATGCTACTGCTGATGATGTTGCAGTGGGATTGTATCATCCCCAGACACATGGCCTAAAAGGATCCGTAGAATCTTGTCTCTGAGAATGTGATGATGATGATGTTGCAATGGGATTGTATCATCCATGGACACATGGCCTAAAGGGATTCGCAGACTCTTGTCTCCGAGAATGTGATGATGATGATGTTGTAGTGGGATTGTATCATCCCTGGACACATGGCCTAAAGGGATCCGTAGAATCTTGTCTCCGAGAATGTGATGATGATGATGTTGTGGTGGAAAATCATAGATTTGATCTAGGTCACATCCCGTATGAAAAAGGACTGGCACTATGGTGGAAAATCCTATATTTGATCTACATCAAATCCAATATGAAAAAGGACCAGCACTGTGGTGGAAAATTCTAGATTTGATCTAGGTCACATCCAGTATGTAAAAGGACTGGCACTGTGGTGGAAAATACTAGATTTGATCTAGGTCACATCTAGTATGAAAAAGGATTGGCACTGTGGTGGAAAATCCTAGATTTGATCTAGGTCACATCCAGTATGAAAAAGGACTGGCATTGTGGTGAAAAATCCTAGATTTGATCTAGGTCACATTCAGTATGAAAAAGCACTGGCACTGTGGTGGAAAATCATAGATTTGATCTAGGTCACATCCAGTATGAAAAATGACTAACACTGTGGTTGGATCGTATCATCCTTGGACTTCAGTCCAGAATTGATCCGGTGACTTCTGTCCTCGAGAATGTGGTGGGATTGTATCATCCTTGGACTTATGTCCTAAAGTGAGAGGGACCGATCATCCCGTAACTGGATCAAGATTGCATCATCCTTGGACTTATGTCCTAAAGTGAGAGGGACTGATCATCACGTAATTGGATCAGGATTGCATCATCCTTGAACTTATGTCCTAAAGTGAAAGGGATTGATCATGTAACACCCTGTTTTGACATTACTGACTGAACTACTATTATATGGTGTAATTGTTTGATTGTGAGACTTCATCGGTTTGACGACATTGTGGACATATGGTTCTATTATTTTGCTGATATATATATATGTGTGTGTGTGTGTATGTGTGATGTTAGTATTATGATCGATAGTCATGTTTAGATATGTATCATGTGTTAATTAGATATGCAAGTTACTGAATGATGGGTACATGGATACCGTTATAGTTATATGTTGAATAAATGAATGTTATGCCAGGTGCATGGTGAATAAATGAGTTTCTTATTGTCATGTTATTATGAAATGTATGCGTATATGTTGAGGATTTATGCACGATATTCTATATTGTATGTCGAGGACTGACTTACAGGTTAAAACGGCTAAGTGATTGTTGGATCGTACAAGGTGGGAGAGCCTCGGGGACATGGGCTTCGAAAGATAAATGGTATGCGAGTGATGCATTATTTACTTTTGCATGATTATTATTATGATGTATATTATGACATGGGTGGGGTAGGGTTTCAAGAAACTCAACCATCCAAATGGGTTATACGATGACAGACCGAGTACAAGTGCAACATTGTTATTATGTCGGGTAGACATAGTCCCTTGTTCCATTAGGGGGTGGAGTCTTTACCCACCGTTTATCCTCGAAACCCAGAGTCATGAGAGGGCTGTGTTACAAGGCGCTCCCCAAGGTGTGTGATGATGACTGGTGGTTTCCTGCTGGGGAAGCTTGGTCGATGTAGTCGACACTTCCGCTTATGGGTTCTAGCTGGAGTCGGTCATGGCTTGACACTTCAGGGTAGTCCAGTAGATGACAGGATAGGATGTGGAAGTTAGTGATGATGTAGGTAGATAGTTGTAGCTTGAAGTCGGAATAAAAACAAGATCTAACTGTATGTGTGTAAGACCTTGATTGATTATGTGTCGTAACTCGGTAATGTATGAATTGTCGTAACTTAATAAAATGCAGTTACGTAAAAAGCGACACTTTGCAAACTATGTTAAAACATGTGCCAGTAAACAATAAGTTCTTGATTATGATTGATGTGTGTGATTTATTATTATTAGTGTACTTACGCGAGGTATGTAAGAAGTAGCTACGCTTACATAACTTGCCTACATATTTATGATTTCATGAAATACTGTTGAATAATAATGATTAATTAGTGTCGTTTAATAATTAATTATTGTTGATTAATGCTAACAATGTAGATTAATGTTAATTACTGTCAATTAAGGTTATTAATGTTGATTAATGTTAATTATTGTACATAAATGATTAATTATTGCTAATTAATAAACAAGTTACAGTTAAATTAGGTAGTAAATAATGCAATTTGGTTAGTAATGCTTAATTGAATATATGAGTTATATATTGAAATATTGTGTGGATGTGTTGTGATTCTAAATGATCACTATGTACATGCTTGTGTTTAATTAATAATTAACTTAATGTTTATGTTAAGTTATTCAATTAATGGTTATTAAATCAATAAATTGGTTGTTGTTAACCACGTTACTATCAACTTGACTAATAAATGTTAATTAAAGGATGAATTATAATAGCTCCATCAATGGTGATTATGATTTTTTATAATTAATTAGGGTTAATTATGATTAATTAGGATGTGGTATTAAATTAATATGTTAAAATATCCTTGAGATTTATAAATAAACATTATTAATTAAAATATGAATTTGGGTGTTGTATTAGTCAACGAACGAAGAATGGTATTAATGAGGATAAGTTCGTATTTAATATGAAACTTGTGGTTGGTGGGTGACCCCAACCCATACATTAAAATAAAATTATTAATTATAAATTAATGGGGGACCATACATTAAAATAAAATTATTAATTATGAATTGATTGGGGATGGGCTCGAGGAAGGACCTTGAGGGAAAACATTAATTTTGGGGATAAGGGTATTAATTGCAGGGAGAAGAGTCGGCAAAACATGGGGGGGATAAGGGGGAGAAGGGAGGAAGAAGAGATGATATTTTACCTTAGATATTTTTGGGGAGAATATTTTAGAGCAGATATAGAATTTTGAGAGCAGAGCTGAGAGCTGAAAGGGGGTTCTTGCTAGAGATTTTTTGAAGGGATATAACAGGTTGGCTTGTACTTGGGGGTCCAAAGGGGTACCTTTGGAGCTAGGTGGTTGGCGAGAGCTCGTTAGTTGGCAGGGTGACAAAACTGTTTGGGATGGTTGAGTTTCAGGGTTTTGGGGAAGGTTTTGGTTGCAGGGAAACAACAAGGCATTCAACAAAGGGGATCAACAAAGGGGACAACAACAAGGGTGGATCTACTAGTTAATTAACCGATACTTATTATACATGTATATTTTATCATTTCTACCTCTGTCAAATTATTATTTCCAGTAATAAAAATAAGGCTAATATGTTGTTACACCTACACATAAGAAGTAAATGTTAGAAGTAGATAAAACAGTAATTATATTGTTCAAAACTATAAATGTAAATGCTATATTTTTACAACCATAATTTAGAAATGAAAACAGAAACAAATAGAAATGTGAAACAGTGTTAAAACATAGTAAACATGGTTTTGTTATTAAAAACTCAGAAAAATAGGACTTGGGTCCTACATATGGTATCAGAGCCATGGTTCCAAATCTGGAACTAGAGGGCTCATTACAGAAGTTGTAAAAGCTTGTTGCATAAGCTTAAGACCTGCATGAAACATGAAACATGGAGGAGAGTGAGAACTCTATATTCTAAATAAAGCAACTACAGTATTATTTATAGGAACATGTAAATACTGATATAAATAGGATCTAAATCCCTATTTGCAGAAATACTTGGGGTAAATTGTTCCTTGCTGCTGCAAATGAATTAAAGGAAGAAACTTTAAATTTTCTTTTATAAAGAAAACAAAAGAAAGAGAGAAATATCCGATTTACGAATGTATATAAGTGCAATGATAAGAATATATCCATAAATTATTTTGAGAATTTGTTTTGTTATATTATACTACTGTAAAACGTTTTCTTTTTCATAATATATATATATATATATATATATATATATATGAACAAGAAAAAATATATATAGATATATATATGTATAAATTTTTATATATATATAAACAAAAAAAAACAAAATACATATACTTACATAAGAAAAATAAAGAAATATAATTTATTTATTTATTAACTAAATAAACAAAATATATGAATAAAAAAAAAATTGGTGATATGACCTAGGTCAAAAATATATATATATACATATAAATTCATTTTAAAAATAACAAAAAATTATATTTTTTTTAATGTTGAATGTAAAAATAAATAAATGAAAGTTTTCTTTTAACCAAAAAAAAAAATGTGTGAAGGTTCTCGAGGACCATGGCGCAGTTGCAAGGCTAGCGGCCTGGACAAGGCCCGGCTAGCAGCCTGCAAGGCTCGACGGCCATGGGCCTACCTGAGCCTGCTGCTCGGCGGCCATGAGCCAGCTTGAGCGCTACTCAATGGCCTTAGTCAGCCTGAGAGTGCGGCTCAGCGGCCATGGGCCATCCTAAGCGCAGCTCGGTGGCTTGGGCGTGCAACCGGCCAAACAGCCTTCGGCTGCGGCTTGGGCATGCAGCCGGCCAAAAATCCTTCGGCTGCAGCCTGGGCATGCAGCCGGCCAAAAAAAAAAAAAAAGATTATACGCAAAATTACAAAAAAAAATCTTCTTGCTAAGTAAACTAATCTTCAGAAACTGTCTCTAAATCTCTCTTAAATAGAGCAAATATGCGGCTTGAGCATGCTCGACGCAGCTGCAGCTAAGGGAGTTCTGAGAACAGAGTTAAATAAATAAATAAAAAATTGTTGGCTTCGGCCATGGCTGGCCAG
The DNA here is from genome assembly GCA_027924585.1 of Larix kaempferi. NCBI lineage: Eukaryota > Viridiplantae > Streptophyta > Pinopsida > Pinales > Pinaceae > Larix > Larix kaempferi. The sequence goes on along the minus strand of BSBM01000410.1, from coordinate 1,280,222 downwards.
CTTGGCGCTGTGGCCAACAGCCATGGCAGGCCTTGGCACAACAGCTAGAGGCTCGGCCCTGAATCAGACCAGGAAAAAAAAAAAAAAAAAATATATATATATATATATATATATATATATATATATATATATATATACCATGGTTTTGGGCCGTGAGACTGCGACCTGCGTGAGACGGGGAAGCTGCGGGCTCTCTGTGCGAGAAGAGGAGGCCTACAAGCTACGACCGCGTAGGGAGGGAGAGAGGAGCAAGCCAACCGGCTGCCCTCTGCAGCCTGTAGCAAAAACACACACACACACACACACACACACAGAACACAAACGAAAACCGCATTGAACCCTGGGACTGAGAGATGGGAGAGCCCACCGCTTCTGTGCACCTCTGCCCAGAAGGAAAGGCTGCGTGAGAGGGAGATGGCTACATGTTGGTTTGTCTATAAAAAAAATATTTACATATATTCAGACTCATAATAAACAAAGGAGAGAACAACAAAATACACGGACCTTTGTCAGCTCCATCGCGCAGAGAGGAGAATAGAAAGGAACCTTTAGGGTTGAGTGGAAGGTGGCTGCATAGTCTCCGGTGAACTGCAGAACTTGCTAAAAAACATTTGGGTCAGAAATGACCACACTGGGGAGAAAACCCTTTCTTAAGTGGACGCCAAGACCAAGCACGTGGCCCTCATGCGTGCGGGAGACATAGGGTTAGGGTTAGGTCTGGCCTTAAGTTATTTTTATTATTTATTTTAAAATTTTAATTGATTTTATTTTCTTTATTATTTTGGCTAATATTTAATTTTGTTAATCATTATAATAAGGTTTAGTTGTGAGATATAGAGTGTATAGAGTGATTTGTTTTTTAATTATAAAGTTTGTAATAGTTAAATAAATAAAAAAAATTAATTGATTTTTTTTTTGTATTTTATTATTTTGGCTAATATTTAATTTTATTAATCATTATAATAAGGTTTAGTCATGATATAGAGTGTATAGAGTGATTTTTTTTAATTATAAAGTTTGTAATAGTCAATTAAAAAAAATAAAAAAAAAATTTAATTGATTTTATTTTATTTATTATTTTGGCTAATATTAATTTTATTAATCATTATTATATAACTTATAATAAGGTTACGTTGTGAGATATAGAGTGATTTCTAATTATAAAGTTATAATAGTTAATTATATTAATCATTATTATATAACTTATAATAAGGTTAGGTTGTGAGATATAGAGTGATTTCTAATTATAAAGTTATAATAGTTAATTATAAAATTTACTAGTTAGGGTGAATAACTAATCCATGATTTCTAATTTTAAGGTTTATATAAAATTGTTGTGAATTCTAATTAATGAAGTCATTATAAATAAATGTATTAAATTTATTTATAATTTTAATAAAATTTTATAGAATTAGTAGATTTTTTTAAATAATTTAAATTTAGATATTTAATTAATTTTGACTATTTTTAAATGGTCATAGGTTTTAATTTTTTTTTTTAAACCCTATGGAGATTGCATGGAATCCAATACATAAACTTACATAGAACTACTGCAGTATATCTAGTACTGGGTGGCCTCAAGATGGCCTAATCGAAATGTCCTGAACTATAGCTCTTAGAGTAAAAACGCTCGTAAATTAGTCACGATGCACTTTTGAATTAACTGTTGAGTTTGATGGTAAATTAGTCTTGATGTCACTGTATGCTAATTATCCTATTATTCCATGTTACAGGGATAAACATGGTAAGAACGCGAGCAGGTCAGGGGCGAGATCAGGCGACGGCATTACCTGAGCCAAATGTGTCGGCACCATCGCCAGAGACCATCCTTATATTGTTCTCGCTAGAAGCAATAAACGAAACACTCAAGGGACTAGTATAAAGAGGAAGTGTTACCTCGAAGGTAGAAGTGGAGGCCCCTCCACTAAGGGAGGAATTTCCTATGGTAGAAGTGAATATGGTATCAAGACCTCCGCATCAGGATATCACAAGGGAGATTAAGAAGATAAGGCTTCCATAGTTTTCAGGGGGTCGAGTAGGGATACGAGCAGAGTCTTGGTTGGAAGAGATGACCAGGTGCTTAACCTTACAAGAGTACACTTCCACATCCAAGTCCAAGATGGACATATTTCAACTAAAAGGGGCCACTTTGAACTGGTGGGGGAACCAAGGAAGGTAGTTACACCTTACACTAGACACGGTTCCATGGGAACTGTTTGTGTGAAAATTCAAGGGGAAGTACTTACCCGCATCCTACCAGGAAGAACAAGCAGGGGCTCTTCATGCCTTGGTACAAAGACATCTATCCGTGGAGGATTATGAAGAGAGGTTCATGGAATAAGTCTAGTATGTTCCTTACTTGGACAACGACAAATGCCAAGTTGAGCGCTTCGTGTATGGGCTCAATACCAAGATCAGGGCCCAAGTGCGGATGTGGAAACTTGTGGTTGGTGGGTGACCCCAATCCATACATTAAAATAAAATTATAAATTATAAATTAATGGGGCCCATACATTAAAATAAAATTATTAATTATGAATTGATGGGGGATGGGATCGAGGAAGGACCTTGAGGAAAACATTAATTTTTGGGATAAGGGTATTAATTGCAGGGAGAAGAGTCAGAAAAACATGGGGGGGATAAGGAGGAGAAGGGAGGAAGAAGAGAGGATCTTTTACCTTAGATATTTTTGGGGAGAATTTTTTAGAGCAGATATAGAATTTTGAGAGCAGAACTGAGAGCTGAAAGAGGGTTCTTGGTGCAGATTTTCTGAAGGGATATAATAGGTTGGCCTGTACTCGGTTTGGGATCGGGGGTCCAAAGGGATACCTTTGGAGCTGGGTGGTTAGCGAGACCTCGCCAGTTGGCAGGGTGGAAAAACTATTTGGGCTGGTTGAGTTTAACGGTTTTGGGGAAGGTTTTGGCTGCAGGAAAACAACAAGGCATTCAACAAAAGGGATCAACAATGGGGACAACAACAAGGGTGGATCTACTAGCTAATTAATAGGTACTTATCATACAGGTATATTTTATCATTTCTACCTCTATCAAATTATTATTTCTAGTAAGAAAAATAAGGCTCATATGTTGTTACACCTGCACAGAAGAAGTAAATGTTAGAAGTAGATAAAACAATAATTATATTGTTCAAAACTGTAAATGTAAATGCTATATTTTTACAGCAAGAATTTAGAAATGAAACCATAAACAAATAGAAATGTGAAACAATGTTAAAACATAGTAAACATGGTTTTGTTATTAAAAACTCAGAAAATTAGGACTTGGGTCCTACAGATCATCCCGTAATTGGATCATGTGATCGAAAGATCAAGATGCTGATGTTGTTGATCAAAAAATCAAGATGATGTTGTTGATCGAGAGATCAAGTGTTGCTGTAGACGATCAAGCGATCGAGTGTTGCAGAAGATGAATAACAAATATGAAGACTCAATGCTATAGAAGACGATGCTCCAGTACTAAAGATGTTGAGGATATTGAAGATGTTCCAGTTGTTGATGATGTTGAAGAAAACTTCCAATGATTTATAGATGTATCACCTTGATGTTGTTGATGATGCTCTCTCTCCTTGCTCCTAAAGTTGATGTTGTTGATGATGCTCTCTCTCCTTTCTCCTACAATTGATGTTGTTGATGATGCTCTCTCTCCTTGCTCCTACAATTGATGTTGTTGTTGTCGATAGAATACCCTTCTCGTTAAGGGGGAGTGTTGAAATATTGTAACTTCGAAGAATATTCTATTGTATTTTATTGTTGTAATTTATTCGGGGATGTTTTATTCCTCCGTCGAGATGTCATTATTGTATTTGATTATGTAAATTCATTGAGGTAAATCCTCCCTTGTAAGTCGGGGCATTAGATCCCATTTGGGTCAATTGTAATGGGGAGTTTAAGTCCCCTAGAGGAGTCGGACTAGTCAGCATTAAGTTGAGTGGTGAAGTTGTTGGGGTCGGCCTAGTTAGGGAAAAATTCAAGTGGAAGATAAAGTATAAATAGGAGTGATGTGATCCTCATTTGGACACACACACTCACTTGTGTAATCCGCATAGGAGAGAGAGAGATATCTGCAAGGAGAAGGAGCACTTGTTTGGGGTTTTGTCTTTGTACTTTTGATCATCTATATTGAGGAAGTTTTGCTGGATTTTCTTCCCCTAGAGGGTTTCCCAGGATAAATTTGTGTCTCTTGTGTTTATGTTGTGCTTGTAATTCTTTCAGTGATCCTGTATATGCTATTGTTGTGAAATTGATTTGAATATTGATGTTATCTATCTTATCATATTGAATCTTAACAGAGGGAATTACCCTATCTCAACACCCACAACAACGATGCAGAGATAAAAGACATACATCGAATCGGTAACAAACTAGAGACAACCTCCAACCAAACCAAACCAAACCAAAGAAAAACATCGAACCGGTAACAACCTCCAACCAAACCAGAGACAAAGTTACAATAACCAACAACGCAAATCCACAGAGGAATTGAGTGTGTTGAAAAACATAGGCATGTAAAAGTTGGGAGGGTATCCCTACTAGAGAACATACGCTGCCATCTCGAATGTCCACACATTGTCATCCAATAGATGCGATCGCCTCCCTCCTGCCGCTACCTGCCATAGAAACCACAACCAAACATCCAAAATGGAGCATGAGATTGCTGGAGCCTGTGAAAAACTAGAAGAATGGACGAAATGAGGGATAGATGAGGGTCCAAACCTTGATTGCAGAGGCCTTTTTGGACTAGGAAGCAACTTCACAAGTTCAACCATGGAGGCCAAAAATCCATAGCAGAGGATCCACACAACACCAACACACTAGAATGCAAAGAACCACCAAGCAACAACCACACAAAACATCAAACGAGAATCAAGTTTGAAACAACATCCAGACAAAAATGCCATGGAACTGTCGACATACCAACACCAACATGCAGTGTTGCCACCAAACGAGGCAAGGTGCACCACTACCAGGGTGGGAAAATTCCCACACATCGAGCCTGAGCGAAAATGAATGGGGCAGAAGACCAAACCTTGGAGAAAAGCGACCATGCATGCATTTTGATGCCAACCAAATCACAATAAAGGTTGCCACCTACCGAACACATGGTGCGACCACGTCGGTAGGTGACATATTGTCCAACTCATTCATTGTGTGGTCATCCTGGTAGCTTGAGGGAGGTTGCACCACTAATGGCCTCCATCCCCTATAAATTACGTGATGTAGATATATACTTGGTGCACTCCATAAGGAGGAAGTAAGGAGGAAGTACACAACATTGTTTGTGTCTAATAGATTTTAGGAAGTGTGTTTTTTTTCAACATGTGTGAACATGTAGTCAGGTGGTTGCATCTTTTCATCCATTAGGTTGTGTGTATTGATTTTTTAATTTTTTTGATAGATGAGAATTTTTTTCTGAGCTTATTGTAAAAGTATATAAAATTATTGATCATATAAATATAAGAATTTGTTTTAGAATTTTAATTGTTCTGGCATTTTCTTTCTTATTTAATGTTTTCTTCTTATTCGCAAATATGTTGAAATGTCTTTCTCAAACTCTTATTGATTGAAAATTTTCACGTATGATTAATGTTATGTTTGATATTATATAGCTCAAATGTACAGTAAAATGAAATATATAGTTTACATGTATAGTAGTACTATTTCAATAAATATCTTTGGTGGATGCTCTAAATTGTAAGAAACATTATAAATCAAGGCTTTGAAGAAAGATAATTTTTGTAAATTATATTTATTTATTTGTGGTGTCCCATGCATCATAATATAATTCAAATACACGATGTAAAAGCTTGGTTTACTTTTTTGTGTCATTCTTGCATATTTATGCATTGACTTTTATATTATTGGTGCATTGTGTGGGTGTATGATATATGGGACTCAAATAGCTTTATTTTTAGTGAGGGTGAATTTTTCAGCTAGGCATAGTTTCATCATTTTTGTACATTTTTTTAAAAATCTGATAATCTAAATTATTTTAAAATGAGCCAAAAACCTAGGGGGGGAATTTCCATGGGCAAAGTTTCCAATAATAGGGTGAAACTATGACTGATGAGGGTGAATTTTTTAGCTAAGCATATTTCCACCATTTTTTACATTTTTTCAAAAATCCAATAATCTAAGTCATCTTAAAATGGGCCAAAACCCCATGGGGAAAGTTCAATGGGCAAAGTTCAATGGGCAAAGGATAATATTTGCCATCACTATAATTTAATTCTACTCAACCACATACATTTACAAATATAATTTTTTTTTTCCATAAATATACAAGGAATACAAACTATCATAATGTTAAAGCACAATGGTTAAGTATGAAACGTCCACAAAAATTTATACATGTCAATAGACTATAATCACTAACTAAATCATGTCAAATAATTTTTTATGATAGAAATCACTTCATTTATATTAAAAAATCATACATCTAAATAACCTAATGTAACCTAATTTTCTAATTTCTATTTAATAATATTAAGTATATATTAATTTTAACACAATATTAAAAAAAACATATTAAATTAAGTAAGTAATGAGAATTTAAATTTAAACTTCTACTCGAAACATTGATATTATTTTTTTTTCAACCGAAAAAAAGCATTCTATTGCTATTCATCGAATCAAATAGTACAAAGATATTCAACCTTTCAAAATAAGGTTTTTTCAACATGATCATAGCTGTAAGCCAGATTGTTCACATCTCCTAGCAAGACATAAATACATTCAAAAACGACTAGGCAGGCCAGAGTTCCATACACATATACAAAAAAAAAACCCATGCAAAAGTCTGAGGAAACTAATTAATGAAAAAGACTTCACCTTTGTCCAGCAAGATGGAATTCATCCATTCTTCTCAAAATAAAAATCCTTCAGAACCTTGGAATGCTTGCTTTGATAAACTGTCAGCCAGTTCATTGTGCTCCCTGTAAATATGATTGAAAGAGTTGTATCAAGACAAAAAGTAAATATTCTATATAATATATTTATAGATCTAAACTTGAGGTAGTACACTTAGATTTATTCAATGAATTTAAAATCACCAAAAGTTTTTAGGTAAGACAAAGCTTAACAAAATACAAACAAAATCGCCTTAAATTTTGAATCCCATTCTTAATGTCTTCATCTTATCTCCTTGTAATTTTGGTGTTAATAAATTTTTTTATTAAAAAAAAATTAAATATTAATTACAATTTACATTTAAATTTTAAAATTATGAAAATTAAGATTATATTTAACTTTATAATTAATTATAGTTAAATATATTTTCATTAAAATTTTGTAAATTTTAAATCTTCATAATATGAATTTCTGGCTCATTTAGAACAATTTTGATGATTACATCACTTCACATTACCTCCAAAAATAAATATCAAGTTACCTTTCTAAAGAGATTGTTTAAATTATCAATGTCTAAAGCATACATCAAACTTAGTGATTGAGTCGAAGAGGTGCATTCTACAACCCATAGGGCTATGTGTAACTCCTTCCGTGTTCACCCTGTGTCATTTTTAAAAAATAAAAATAAAATTATAAAAAATAAAATGTCGGCTAAAATTAGATTTAAAACATTTAAGACGACATATATATAAAACTACACAAATTAGGTAAATTAAAACCATAAACATTGCATTACACACTTAAATAATGTTGAGAGTGCAAATGTTGAGGAAGGGTTTTCACCTAGAGAGATTTGATCCCTTTGGACCCTTAGTAGATCCCCTTTTAAGATAGATCTATGCTGATTATGAAACATCATTGGAGAACTCTTCAGAAACAGTCGTCCATGCTCACTGAATTTCAAAACGCTAAAATTTAACATTAAGATTCTCTTCTATCTCCAATATAAGAATTATGCTAAATTTTATGTCAACTATCTTGTCGGCAACCCACAACTTGCAATACACTACAATAGGAAACCATTTATATTTGTAAGATTTTACCAGTTCCTTTTACAAAATAATGATTGTTTAGTAGATTATGGGCTGGTCAAATAGGAAACCATTTATATTTGTAAGATTTTACCAGTTCCTTTTACAAAATAATGATTGTTTAGTAGATTATGGGCTGGTCATGAAATTATTATTATTTTAAATAATTAAACTATAATATTGAAGCAATAAGGAAAACTCCCGACAAGAGTGTTTACAGTTTTATAAGAGAGAACCATAGAATGGAAGAAACCACAAAAGCAAAACCTAAACAAAATATTGAGAAATGGAGTTTGTAAAATCACTAGAATTGTTGTAGTTTAAAGCATGTTTTGAAGAGGGTGAATGGTAACTGAATTGAGGGTTTTGGATATCAAAAAAAAGGAGCACGCAGTTGAACGAGATTAAAAACTCAACTAGAGGCATTAAGCATTATTACCTCCACTCAAGAATGTCTTGTCTTTCAGTTAGTGAGTGACAAAGAATTAATAGGTCTTTTCAGTATTTACTTGGAGCATTTGTTCTACCTGTTGTTGGGTAGATCTTCTCACATCTTGCAATGCAGTTAACAATGTTTGCTACACAGCTAACAATGCTTGTTGTAAGTTCAGGTGGATTAAAGGAAAAATTCTCAAAAAAGTTTACACAAATAATTTGATCAAAATGCAAGTTAAATCGCCAATCCAAAATCATACATATATGTAACAAAATAAACTCAATTGAAATTAATTGTAATTATAAACTCATTTGAAATTAATTATGAGTAAAAAATACAAGAATGAGTATCTGCTCTACAGCTAATGTGCAATTGCCCCTTTATCATTCTTACATGCCAAAATTGAGTAGTACACATACTGCTACAACAGGGAGAGCAAACTGCTCCTGCTTGAGTTCCAGAGGTCCACTCATTATCATCAAAGATATAAAATGTTTCTCCTACAAATGATATGTTATGAATTTCAAAATCACCACAAGCAATGCTTTGAGATGAATTTCCATACATGCCCCAAGCTTCATCAATCAAATTGAATTCTAGCATTATTGAAAGCAAGTCATGATGCAGAGTCTCATCAGAAGTTCTGGAATACGATTGATGTTCAAGCTGTGTTGCAGAGACCGTGGCCTCCAAGCATTCATCTATGTTAGAAGATGAAACCAAATTCTGGCGATTATCAGCCAACTCACCCGTACGTTGCCAACTCAGTCTTCTTAGCCGGCTGGTAGTTAGAATAGTGATTGTTGTATTAAATGAGCAGAGGCTTCTCGATGAAGCCAATTTCTCCACCGACAACCATGGAAAAATCTAGACGCTTTGAATTTTGAATATTCTCGATTGTAATATTATTTTTTAGTGTGGTTATATTGGAGTGTGTGGGTGTGCTGGTTGAGCCGGTGAGGTGTACAGAACGCTGAAGTGAATAAAATTATGTTTTATGCCCAAACATCTTTGATTTCACTGTGTATGCCTCTCTTCCATACAATTGCATGAATGTATGTTTACTTGCAGGTTCTGTGTGAAATTTTATTCCAGCAATATGATTTGTTCTGAATCTTGAAAGTAGGACACCAAATGATTACTGCCAGTAAAAGAAGACTATGAAGAAGTTGGAGAAGGCAAGAATAGATAAAGAGATGAGAGTGTAAAGAGTTAAATAGGCAAGCTAATAAACGCTGCTCTGTTCATAACAACTGGTATTAGAGATGGGTTAGGAACCAGCTTGTCCATCGAACGTTGAAAGCTTGTATGAGTGTGCATGCTCTGTGCTATGTGTGTAAGCCTGTGATAGCTAGTGTGGAGGCCACAATTTGGAAGAGGGAGCCCTAGTGATCTGTCATTTGAGGCAACATGGAAACAACAGCAATGGGTGACATGGAGAAACTGAATGGGGCCAATTTTTCTCTATGGAAAGCACAGATGGAGGACATACTAATTCTAAAGGACCAATACTTGCCAATTGAGGGAGCAGCAAGTAAGCCTCATCAATGACAGATGAAGAGTGGAACAAGCTTGACAGGAAGGCCATTGCCACAATCAGGCAGTACTTAGCAAAGAATGTCTACTTCAATGTGGCTGGAGAGAAGACAACAGTAGACCTGTGGAAGAAATTACATGATCTGTATGAGAAAAACACAGCATCAAACAAGGTTTTCTTGATGAAGAAGTTGAATAACCTCAAGATGAAGGAGGGTGCTTCAGTTGCAGAGCACCTAAATGAATTTAATATCATTACCAGTCAGCTTGCCTTTGTTAAAATTGAATTGGATGATGAAATCAGAGCCATCCTACTCATGTGCTCCATGCAGACAACTGAGAGAATTTGATTGTTGCCATGAGCACTTTAGCTCCTGCAGGGACCTTGAAGTTTGATGATGTTAGCAACATCTTAATGAATGAGGAGCTGCAACTAAAATCAGTCACAGAAAACCAGGGAGGGGAAGCTCTCACCATAGCTGATCGTGGAAGGAAAATTGACCGAACTAGGCAAGGGCGTTCCAAGTCAAGAGGCAGATCAAAATCAAGAAAATGAAGTCTCACTTGCTTTCATTGTGGAAAACTAGGACACATGAAGAAGTAGTGTTGGTTTTGGAAGAGCGAGAGTAGAAGGAGCAAAAATCGACCAACACAAACCAAAGGTCAGCGAACACAAATGAAGGCGAGACCACTGCAGTTGTTTAAGATGGTGATGTATTATTTACTGTTTCAGTAGAATATGCATGCTTATATACTTCTGGTAGTAGCATAGATTGGATCCTTGACTATGGGGCATCTCACCATGTAACTCCATGTAAGAACAATTTTGTTGCATATGAAAGCGGTGATTATGGTAGAGTGCACTTGGGAAACAATCACTACTGCAACATTGTTGGAGTGGGAGATGTTCGATTTCAGTCAAATGATGGACATGATATCTTACTGAAACAAGTCAGGCATGTCCCAAAGATACTCATGAGCCTGATCTCAGTGGGACAATTGGATGATGAAGGTTGCTCCACAACCTTTGGCATAAGTGGTTGGAAAATTTATAAAGGGGCATTGGTCATGGCTAAAGGACCCAAGACAGGAACGTTGTACACATTAAGAGTAACAACAAGGAAATCAAATGTGGCCGTTGTTGCAAAAGAAGGAAGCTCACCAGATCTATGGCATAAGCGCTTGGCTCACATGAGCGAGAAGGGCCTAAAAATTCTAGTTGACAAAAATCTGCTTCCAGGTTTGAAATCCTATGAACTTGACCTTTGTGAGCATTGCATATATGGTAGGCAAAGCATAGTGTCATTTATGAGAAGAGGCCATGAAAGGAAAGGAAATCTCTTAGAATTGGTACACTCTGATGTGTTTGGTCCAGTGAATGTGAAGTCCTTAGGAGGAGCCACATATTTTGTCACATTCATAGATGATGCATCCAGGAGGGTTTGGGCCTACCCCATGAAAAGAAAAGAGAGGTATTTGAAACATTTCAGAAATTTCATGTTAGTGTTGAAAGAGAAACTAAGAAGTTGCTCAAGTGTTTAAGGACAGACAATGGTGGAGAGTATTGCTCCAATGCATTCAAAGAATACTGTAATAGGTTTGGCATAAAGAATGAGAAGACTGTCCCTAGAACTCCTCAAAAGAATGGCACTACAGAAAGGATGAACCGCACCATCATGGAGAAGGTGAGGAGCATGTTGTCAAATTCTGGGTGGAGAAGAATTTTTGGGCAGAAGCAGTAAGAACAACTTGTTACCTCATCAACGATCACCTACAACAGCCTTGGACGGTGGCATTCCTGAAGAAGTTTGGACCGGGAAGAAGTAAACTATTCTCACCTTAAATTTTTTGGATGTGAAGCATTTGTATACATTCCCAAAGAGCAAAGAACTAAGTTAGACAATAGATCAATGAAATGTATTTTCTTGGGATATGCGGATGGTGAGTTTGGTTACCGTTTATGGGATTCGGTTAAATGTAAATTTATTAGAAGCAGGGATGTCATATTTAATGAATTAGAGATGTTTAAGAAGCCTATAGGTGATATGGAGGTCAAGAAATCTATTGATAGGTGTGTTGAGCAGCAAGAAAACATACCACCGTTGCAAGAAGATTATGGACAACAGGCAGAAAATGGTGGACAACCAGTAGAACATGATGGACATCCAGCTGAAAATGATGGACAACGAGAAGAAGAAGCCTTGCAGCAGCTGTTACAAGAGGTCCAACCATAAAATATACCACCACAACTGGAGGCTTGTGATGATGAGCATAGCAAGGATTGGAAGAAAGCCATGCACAAAGAAATGGATTCATTATTGGAGAACAAAACATGGGAGCTAGTGAAGCTTCTGAAAGGAAGAAAAGCTCTTCAAAACAAGTGGGTATACAAGATCAAGCATGAGGGTGAAGGGAAGAAGGAAAGGTACAAGGCAAGGTTGGTGGTGAAAGGATTTGCCCAAAAGGAAGGTATTGACTTCAATGAAATTTTTTCACCTGTTGGTAAAATGCCATCCATTAGAATTATTCTTGGTCTTGTTGTTGCTTTAGACTTGGAGTGTGAACAATTAGACGTGAAGACCGCCTTCCTTCATGGAGAATTGGAGGAAGAGATCTATATGGAGCAACCAAAAGGATTCAAAACAAAAGGTAAAGAAAATTTGGTTTGTAGGTTGAAGAAGAGCCTCTATTGGCTGAAACAAGCACCTCGCCAATGGTATAAAAAGTTTGATTATTTTATGCTGGAGCATGGTTTTAGGAGATTAGAGGCTGATCATTGTGTTTACATCAAAAATTATGACCAAGAAGAGTTTATTATTTTTTTGTTATATGTGGATGACATGCTAATTGTTGGGCAAGATAAGAGCATGATTAACGGGGTGAAGAAGGATTTGGGAAATCAATTTGCAATGAAGGATTTGGGCCAAGCACAACAAACATTGGGCATGAGGATCATATGTGACAGAAAGAATAAAAGGTTGTGGCTGTCACAAGAAAAATACATTGAAAAGGTGCTTAACAGGTTCAACATGAAGGATGCCAAGCTAGTGGGAACACCTCTTGCTGCCCACTTCAAATTGAGTGTTGATTTGTGCCCTTGTAATGACAAGGAGGAGGAAATGAGTAAAATTCCCTATGCTTCAGCAGTTGGTAGCTTGATGTATGCCATGGTATGTACACGGCCATACATTGCACATTTAGTGGGAGTAGTGAGCAGATTTCTTGCCAATCCGGGCAAACAACATTGGCAAGCAGTAAAGTGGATCTTAAGGTATCTCAAGGGTACTAGTAATTTCTGTTTATGTTTTGGTGAGAATGATATTGTGCTTGAAGGCTTCACGGATGCAGATATGGCTGGAGATGTGGACACTAGAAAGTCCACTACTGGTTATTTCTATACATTTGCAGGTGCAGCTGTGTCTTGGGTATCTAGGTTACAAAAGGTAGTAGCTCTCTCCACAACTGAGGCAGAATACATTGCTGCAACAGAGGCTTGCAAAGAGATGTTATGGATGCAACGATTCCTAGGAGAGTTGGGAATCAAGCAAGACAAGTATGTGCTGCATTGTGATAATCAAAGTGTGATTCATTTGGCCAAAAACCCAGCATTTCACTCAAGGACCAAGCACATTGATCTGAAGTACCATTGGATCCGCCAAGTATTGGAAGAGGAACATCTACATCTAGAGAAAACTCATACTGCTGAGAACCCTGCTGATATGCCCACTAATGTCTTGCCAAGAGACAAGCAAGAACTTTGTAGAAGATTGGTTGGCTTAGGAATAACCTGATGTATAGCTTGATGAACAACATGCTTGAGCCTCCATTTGATTTCAAGTGGGAGAATGTTAAAAGGTGAAACCAAATTCGGACGATTATCAGCCAACTCACCCGTACGTTGCCAACTCAGTCTTCTTAGCCGGCTGGTAGTTAGAATAGTGATTGTTGTATTAAATGAGCAGAGGCTTCTCGATGAAGCCAATTTCTCCACCGACAACAATGGAAAAATCTAGACGCTTTGAATTCTGAATATTCTCAATTGTAATATTAATTTTTAGTGTGGTTATATTGGATTGTGTGGGTGTGCTGGTTGAGCCGGTGAGGTGTACAGAATGCTGAAGTGAATAAAACTGTGTTTTATGCCCAAACTCTGTGATTTCACTGTGTATGCCTCTCTTCCATACAATTGCATGACTGTATATTTACTTGCAGGTTCTGTGTGAGATTTTATTCCAGCAATATGCTCTGTTCTGAATCTTGAAAGTAGGAGATCAAATGATTGCTGCCAGTAAAAGAAGACCATGAAGAAGTTGGAGAAGGCAAGAACAGATCAAGAGATAAGAGTGTAAAGAGTTAAAAAGGCAAGCTAATAAAGGCTGCTCTGTTCATAACAATCTAGTTCACATCTAGGCTGCAACTCTTCCCAGTTGACAGCTGCTAAACTGGCACTATAATTTTCTTTTGTGAATGGAAGCTCATGGATGGAGGAGCAATTACTAATGTCTGATTTTGACAGAGGTTGACTTGAAGTTGGACATTTACCTTTGGAAGATTTGACAACAAGCCACTGACCATGAGGGATTGTGATCCAATTAGGCCTGTTAGCAACATCTTCAAATTTACAAGCTGTGGCCAGTGCCATCACTCTGTCCCTGGGAGAAGGCCTCGGGCATTGCTCAACTGATCTATTCACCTCTGCATTGCAATCCCCAGTTGGGCTAGGGATGCTGAGTGGTAGAATGGGAGTAGTTTGAGAAGAGTGGGAATCCCATACTTGGTTCCTAAAATCCAAATGACTAGTTGGGGATTTCAGACCCCTACTGGCCTCCTCTGCCTCCATGGCAGAGCAGTCCTCATTTAAGAAAGGATGGTTCAAGAGCTCTGCACAGGTCCACCTCTTCTTGGGATCTCTTCTAAAGCATTTCTCTAGGAAATCCCGGATCTGAGGTGAAAGCGATGTAGGCAACTCGGGCAGCTCCTCTGTGCATCCTATACGATACATCGCGGCGAGAGCACTGGAAACATGGCTCCATGGAGGTCTCCCAGTGGTCATCTCAAGCACAGTGCAGGCGACGGACCAAATATCAGAAGCAGGCCCCTGCTCCACCTGGTTCACCACCTCTGGAGCCATCCACTGAGGTGTCCCCCCTCAATTGCAGGGCCTCCTGGCCCTTCTTCTCATCACCGAACCTCTTGGCAGAGCCAAAGTCAGCCAGCTTCACACCACTGGCACCCAGAAGAACATTCTTGCCCTTGATATCACAGTGTGCAATCCCTTGCCTGTGGAGGTAATGGATTCCATGTAGGATGCCACAAGTGTAAGCCCTGATCACGGATTCGTCCAGCCGCCCTCCAAACTTAATCAGCAGATCCGCCACGCTCCCACCAGGCATATACTCTATGAACAGATTCTGCAGCTCCGCACCGTTTTCAAAGCTGTAATCGCGTCCCAGGCAGCGAACAATGTATGGAGAATCCAGGCGCTGCAAAATCTGATACTCATTATCCAAAGCCACACTAAAACCTGCTGTGGATTTGACTGCAAAGAGTTGGCCATTAGAGCTGTTCATAGCGAGGTTGACTGTCCCAGAAGCTCCGGCCCCAATAATGGCGCCTCTCACCCATCCCCTTTCCTGAGTTCTCCACGTCTCGTGTTCCATTTCCATTCCCACCCAGTTCAATACACAGAATAAAAATGATGTCTGTAGTTTTTAAATCGCGCGAACCCCGGGGGGTTTTAGTTGTTGTCGTGAGGTTTATAAAAGACCGAGGAAGTCTGTTTTGTTTTTTAGTTCGTTATTTATTTAATTTTAAAATCAGATTCATTGGAATAAATATGAGACATCGGGGTTGCATGGTTTAGATTTGATATTATTGTTAGTTATTTATTTAATGGTAAAATCAGATTGAAAATCAGTAATTTAACAATGAAAATGAAATAGCGAGTTGGATGGGTGAGATCCGATTTATTAAATATATTATTAGTTATTTAATGTTAAAATCAGATTGGAACTCAATAATATTTAAGAATGAATATGAGATAGCGAGTTCGATGGTTTAGATCTTGATTTATTATTTTTTTAACCCTAAAATCAGATTGTGACTCAAATAAGATTATGTGATTGCGTGATTTCATGGTTTAGATCTTAAAATCGGATTGGAATGGAATAAGATTTACTGATGCATATTAGACTATTGGCTTGGATGGTTTAGAATGCGAACACGTGTAATGTTATCTTTTGAGTTTCGGGGCAAAATTTCATAATCGGTCTTAATCATATGTAAAATTTAAACACTTCAAAGACTTTAGAAATGTTAGTAAAATGCAGTAATTTGAGATCCTTAGGTATGGTTTAGCATTTGACTATTAAGTTTATATTGAAGTTAATATGTAGGAAAGTCTACACAAAAATAGTAAAGTTAACGTATTTAATAAGATAGAGCAATTTAATAATTAGTTTCAATCATTTTAAATTCAATAATATAATTTATTTTTTAAATGGTGGTTTTCAATTATTATAATAGGGGTTTAACAAAAGTGATAGGGCAATAATCATTTCTCCCAATTATTCAAACTACAACCACTAATTAATCTATAAAACACAATCTATGTTAATCACACCACTTTTATTGCAATGAATTAGTGAATTATAATGATATATTACAAAAACATAATAATAATAATAATAATAATAATAATTATTATTATTATTATGTAATTGAATATTTTAATTTTGATTTGTGATTTTTTTAATTTTTCAAGAAATAATATTTAGTTATTGAAAATGCAACTAATAATAATTAATGTATAAAACACAATCTATGTTAACCACACCACTTTTATTACAATGAGTTCGTGATTTATAATGATATATTACAAAAACATAATAATAATAATAATAATAATAATAATTATTATTATTATTATTATTATGTAATTGAATATTTTAATTTTGATTTGTGATTTTTTTAATTTTTCAAGAAATAATATTTAGTTATTGAAAATGCAACTATTAAAGTTTTTCAATTATTGGATTGTTAAGAATCTTTTTGTTTTCATTTATGATCAAATTTAAAAAGGTATTTTGAGTTATCTATTTTTTAATTATTATTTTTTTCAAAAATTTTCTTAACAATCATATTTTGTTGCAAGCGATTTTTGAAAGACATTTATGTTCTTAAGGCCCCAACCTCCTTCATCATTGGCTTAGCCACTTGGCTAGGTGTGTGCTCATATTGTCATTACTTCCTTTCAAGAGAAAATCAAAGCGAGTTCTTTTTTTTTCTTTTCAAAATGCCTTTGCAGATGTGAGCTAAAGAGTGCCATAAAATGGTATGGCCTCTAAAACAAATTTAATTAATACCAACTTTCCACCTCTAGAAAGCCATCTATGTCATCAGAAGTTTATTTTTTTCAATTTTTGTGAATAACCAAGCCCCATCCCTCTTTCCATATCCATTAGGTTTAATTGAAGAGTAGGCATTTAATTTCTTCTTGATAGTCAACAGGTCTAAATGGGAAATAATCTCTCAGAATTTGTTCTGCATCCTCATCGATCTCATTAATAACCATTGTAGACTTGTGAAAAAATAATTTTCTTTCTTGTAACTTTGTTATATACTTGAAGTATCTCCCTATACTTAGCCCCCTCCTCAATCGATCCATAACCAAAATGTAGAACATCATCCACAAATAAAAACTGTGTAAGAGCTAGATTACCTCCCATCTTGATACCCTATATTGTTCTTGTCTTATTGGATTCTTAAATATATTTACTTAAACCCTCATCCACTAATAAAAATAGGTATGGGAACAGTGAGAAAGCTTGTCTCAAACCTCTAGCAGTTTTTAAAAAAGGACAAGTTGACCCATTGATAAGTACAACATATGATACATAGGTGAAAAACACCATGATCCAGTTAACCATAGATAGATTGAATCCTCTATGAATTCAAAGTAACCTCGAGTATAACCAGCGTTGCACCCTATCAAAATATTTAGATAAATCAAACTTGATCACTATAGTTGGTAAGTGTCTGGATTAGATGCTATGAAGGCATTCTTGTGTTGAGCCTATAGCTTCATTAATTTGCCACTTCCAAATATCCAAACTATTCAAGAGAGATAAATTTTGACAATAATTTCTTTAACCTTACCTCCAGAACCTTGGAAATAATGTTTTACACGTCATTGCACAAAGTTATGGGTCTAAAGGAATTAAAATTCTTTGATGATCCACCTTAGAAATGAGTGGAATAAAAGTGGAGTTGATAGAGCCAAGAACCCTACTACTTCTTACTTCTTCCACAACTCTAAATAAATCCTCACCCAAGGTATCAAAAACACCTAGAGAGAAATCCATATTGCACCCATCAAGGCTAGGAATCTTATCATTATGAAAAGAAGACAAGGCAACTAGTAGTTCCTCCTTAGAGATCTCCTCATACATCCACTAATTATACTCCTCTGAAACAAGTATTGGAGAAACAAATGCCACTTTAACAGTATTCCCAACAATGTTGGCCCCTTCTTGTTCCTTATAAATATTATTGAAATGCTTAACCACCATCTCTGCCAATCCTTGGAAGTTGTTAGCCATAACATTATCCTCGTCTAACATCTCCCTAGTAGTATTAATTGTATTTTTATAATTGGAAAATTTGTGAAAGAATTTTTTATTTTGATCACCTAACTCCATTTAGATAGCCTTTGTTTTCATCCTCTGTTGTGTTTCTCTATCTTTGAGTAATTTCACTTTTCTAGCTTCTAGAATTTTTTAACCTTAGTGTTTCACCTTCATTGAAAGTGCCACACACATTACCTATAAAATTTTCCTTTATTTCCTATTCAACCTCCTTTAGTACCCCATCTTGACTCCTAACTATTTCACCATCCCAAACAACCACTTTCTCTTTTACCGGCTTGAGTGAACTTACAAATTGTTCACTTGTAGTAGACCCTAGACATGGAACAAATTGTTTCCAATTTTCCTTAACCAATGAAGTATTCCTCCTCAAGTTAACTAAGTTGAATTCAAATGGAGTTCTAGGATTTGGATTATTATTTGCAAGATCCAAAAATGTTGTATTACGATCAGGTCATCGGTTAGGATCAATCTAGTACCAATATTTATCAAAGTTTTGTAATACGGAAAATCAAAGGCTGGGATCTATTAATTCTCTTAAAGACACCATCATTGCTAGTCCTATTATATTTCCATGTAAGGCCCACAGAAGGAGGTTCAATATCAACAAATCCTACAACTTCAGTTTGATGATTGAAGAAGTCAACAGTTATATCCACCTTGGCAAAAAGCCTCCAAATTTCCAACCTATTTAATGTGAAATTTAAATCTTCACACAATATCACATTATCACATTATCACATTATCTTCTCCAAAAAAAGTACAAAGTAAACATATTCTCTTAGAAAGTTTGTTTTTCATTGTTAGGTCCATACATGTTCAATATAGTAAAAGGTAAGGCCATACTTTTAGTGAAGAAGTTTGTGCATAGATCTGAAAAGGTAGCATAGATTCGATTCCATCAAGTTATGATTCCGATAGATAAATTGTTAGAATCAAGAGCTAAAAAATCTCAACGCATGAATACTCTTCTCATATCACGAACAAAGGGTCCCCCCTTTCCCATTGTCTCATAAAGTAAAAATATGTTAGGCCTTTCTCACAACTAACAAAACCTTTCTCACCTTTCTCACCTTTGTCAATGAACATTTGGGGTCTAGGAATTCATTGACAAAACCTTCATTTTTAGCATGAATTATGGGGACTTCATACTCTAAGAACTGTAATGATAATATGTTTCCGCCCCTGCTAAATATCTTTGATGACTTTCTCTTAGGCTAGGTGAAGAAAGGATTTCTCACCCACCAAGATCAGTTAGGGATCTTTCATAACATCTTTCCCCAAACCCCTAGAGTTAGTACCCTCAACAACAATATTTCATACTATTGTATCTATTCAATGGGAAGATTTGAAACTTTCCATTCCAAT
This sequence comes from Larix kaempferi, assembly GCA_027924585.1. Lineage (NCBI taxonomy): Eukaryota > Viridiplantae > Streptophyta > Pinopsida > Pinales > Pinaceae > Larix > Larix kaempferi. The sequence goes on along the minus strand of BSBM01000410.1, from coordinate 1,260,280 downwards.
AATTGGATCCTACTTGGCTTTGAAAGTTTGAGAGGGTTCATAGATTAGAATTGGAGTTGATGCAATTATGGGTTGTGGTAATGAGGTCTTTTTACCTGATGTTTTGATCCAACACTTGCGAAATGTTGTTCGATGTACTCTTAATATGATTGGGGATCCTATTACTATTGACCTTTGGCATCAGGGATGGCTCATTACACAAGATTTAGGAATAGAGGGAGATCTAATACAATCTTGGAATACCTTCCAAATTGAGTTGATCTCACATCATATTAAAGGATGCTCTTGATGAACTAGTGTGGGTACAAATAAAGGTAGTGAGTTTTATTTTCCTAAGTTGGGCTACAAGGTTCTACAAGCAAATGAAAATCAAGATGTACAATGGTTGTGGGCCAAAATATGGGAAAATAAAGCTTCTATGAAGACCATATTATTTGTTTGGCTAGCTTTAACTAATTATGTAATGCACCATATTTTGACTTTGAAAGCTAAACAACACTATGACCTAATTTGTATTTATTTTCTTATTATATGTTGAACTCAACTCGATTGAGAGAAATCTATTTGTGGATTTTAGTACCTACCTATATGCAGAAGTTATGTTTAAGTTTATTGTTTATGATTTTAATGATGACAATTGTTTGATTTACTTCCAACATGCGAATATAAATGGAAGATTGTGGTATGTGGAAGAAACAAACAAAATTTGTTTCTCAAGAGAGACAATAATTCAATTGTTGAGTATCCAATTTAAATAGGACAACATGATATAATCCACAATGGACATTATATAATAAATGTATAAAATATGAGATGATGTTACAATGACCATGTCACAATGTACTTATAACATTGACTGGTCACAATGGTAAGTCATGTCCTTTCAATAGGTCATGTCTTTAAGATAGGACATGTCCTTTCATTAATCATTAAATTATTATTATTGTTGTTGTTGTCATCATTTTGTATTTATTATTAATATGTATGTTACATTGCCTTACCCTTAAAAATGCTTTGTCCTCAAAGAATACAAAAGTTATGTATTCGTTCTAGCTTGTAATTCCTTCTCAAGGTTCTTCATTCTTATGATCATCATTGTTGAGGACAAAAGGCAATATGATCTTCTAAGCGATGAACATATGTGTAGTATTGTGTAAGGATCAAACCACCCTTACTCGATATTTTATGATTTTGTTTGGAAATGACTTCTATGATGATAGGATTCCATACCTGAACTTCTTGTCAAAAGAGTAGGATATTTTCTTAGCTTTGCACATTTATTTTGTCTTTGATTAGTTCGTTGATGACCTATATAATTAGAAACAACTGTATTTGGTGTCATGCTCTTGAAACCTTCGACTTTTGATGCTTATAGTGATTTATTGATAGGTAATATTTCAATTGGATCTGTATTGGCTCCCTTCTCCAATGTCTCACTTTTTACCTCTTATGACTTCTTTATTTCAACAAGACTAGTCCTTGTTTTTTTATCGATTAAGGATTCCTTGATGATAACTTTCTCTAACTTACTCTGTAACAACTTCTTGTCATTCTTTAACTTATTAATTTGGGTAAGTAAACTTCGATTATGAACCTTTAAGCGTGAACATTCTTCATCTTTTTTTTTATTTTCTGACTTTGTTTCGAATGTCTTGGTTTTGTGACTACTCCTCTTTTAATCTTTTGATTTTCTCAAGCAACCTTTGATTAAGGTTCCTCAAGCTAGAAGCCTCTTGATATTTATTTGATAACTTCTTATTGAATTCCTTCGCTAGATGTTGATTCTCTTGTTCTAACTTTTGAAAACATTGCTTCTTCTCCTTGGACTTCATGATTTTTGCAGCTAGTTTTTTATCATGACTTCTTAGGAAATAAATCTCCTCCTTAAAAATGTAACATAATAGTGTCATTCTCTCTGCCTAACACAATTAGAAAAATGGTAGACCATGCTAAATATGCCACCAATCCAAGGAAAATGAAATGTGTTTATTCTATTCCTTGCTCATGTGGAAAACACTACATTGGAGAGACGGGTAGATCATTCAAAGTAAGGATGAACGAACATTGTGCGGACATCAGGCATAACCAAACCAATACTTCAGATTTAGAAAAGCATTCACTTAAATCAAGTCATCATATATGCACAGAAGACACACAAATATTATCCAAGGAGGATCGCTATGGAAAAAGAAAAACCCGAGAAGCAATGGAATTCAGACTTAATCAAAATATCTTGAATAGGGACAAGGACATATAAATAAGCAATTCTTGGAAACCTATTCTAAGGAAACTAATTAATAATTATAATATTAAAAATTCCCCCAACATGTCGGTGCCAACTTCCCATATGAAAAATGAAGGAAGCATGAATACAAATATGTTGGTTTTTGCCACCATGCAAACCTTGAGCCTATCAAACTCCTAAAGATGATCCCATCTTTGGGGATCAAAATGCATGAGCTATCAACTCCATAACGCAGGATTCGTATCTGTTTACCACCAAAAAGGAATCTCCTCATCTTTTTCAGTGATGACATTGTCACATTATTTATGTTGATCCTGCAACTTTTGTATTAACTTATGGCTATCTTGAAGGATAACTTCTAATACATCCTTCGGGTCTTCTGATGAGGGAACCTTTGAGCATGGCTTCATTGTAATGTCTTGCAACATTGTTTTCTTCTTTTTGTATGAGAACGACAATTTTTTTAATCCATGTTCAAAATGAATGTACCTAGTTATTTTAAGTAGGTTGAACCAAACGAACAGAGTTCATTTCTCAAGATAGAGAATAATTCAATTGTTGAATATCCAATTTAAATAGGACAATATGTTTTTATTTTTTTTTAAACTAGGGGAATCAACAACTGGGAAGGGGCTGGTACTCGTGTGACACGGGGTCCAAGGATCCAATCCTGTCCGCTACCACTATACCGCTAGGTGCACCCACTTATCCCGTAAGCATGGGGCATGGGTAAGTCGGGGTGATTTGAACTCATGACCTCCATTTACAACATTTCCTCATATCCAGCGAATCACCTATTGAGCTACACCCCTGCGAGCAAACAGGACAACATGTTATAATACATAAAGGACAATATATAATAAATGTATAAAATATGATATTTTGATACAATGAACATGTTATTGTAACATCCCCAAAATTTCAAAAAAAAAAAAAAATTTCCTATACAGTATATAATGCTAAATCTGATTATGCGGAAGTATGTTGATGATGACTTTAATTCTTTTACTAACAAACCAATTATGTTTATTAAGTCGACATGTACTCAATCACCACAGTTTCCAGTTACTTAAATGTGTCGCATCGTCCAATGCTGAGATTTAATTATTCATGTCGTAACCCACTTTGAAATTAATGCATCATGTCTTAGTTATCGAAAAGTTTGCTTTAAATGTATTGACGTCTAAAAAGTCGTAATTCAAAGATTGGCTTATATCTATATCAGTACAACTTATTACATAATTGCGATTATAATTTATAACCTTTTATTTTCTTTGATGAAGGGTCCTAAGGGTACCCTGAGGCTTACTTAGCTATTTATAGCTCACGCAAATACTATTCCTATGCCATACTGCAGGTAAGAATTATAATGTACAAGTTTCTAAGAATTGACATTCACATAAGTGATAAAGTGTACATCAAACTTTCTTTAAGTTCTTATGATGGATTTTACGTTCTCGTCTCGTACATGAAAGATTTGTCTTGAAGCTTAGGGTTAACCATACCCTAGCCCTGACCTTATTTGCTTATAAATTATGTTCTAGCTCTGGTCTATTTAATGAGTATTACCTTGGTTTTAAAACATTACTATACTCTCCTTTTTAGAATGGGCATAAGATAATTTTTGCAATTTATTAGGATTACTTAAATCTTGTATCATTTAATAAGTGGTATGCTTATTTTGAATAGAGCTCCATATACATTCCTTTCCGAGAACTTTGTTAATGAAGTGGCTATAATAAATATGTCTCACCAAACAAGTGCTTAAACTATGGTTTAAAGTATAAATTACATGATGGTAATTGTTTGGTATTCAAAAAAGGCTCTTGACTATAGGCATGATCAAAAGATTTAAAAGGTAGTGGAAAACACGTCAGCAGTCCCACGTGATGGGCGTAGTGTTTTGGTAAAAAACCCTATCCATGCATTGAATGAACACCGTATTAACGTTAACCCAGTTCATTCGACACTTGTTTGAGAGGAGGAGCCAACAGGCTCTCGGCCATATCGGAGTTTGAACACCATTTGTAACTTACAGGGTTTGATGGTGAATCTCACTGCTTGCAAACTTGGCGTCTTGAAAGATACTTGTGCTCATGCGTTTCGATGATGGACCTCACAGCTTGCCTCTAGCAGGGTACCAACTCATAAGGTAAGCCTGAGTTTTGTTTATGACATAGTTTATTTAACTTTAAAAGTTCTATAATGCGTCGAATTCTAAATGTTGTTGCTTGCTGCTTACATTGTGTGATGAGCCAGGTTACTTCCTTATCAAGCTAAGGACGTGGAAAGGTGGGATTTGTTCCAAAAGATCTCACGACCCTGGTAAGCCTCAAGCAGTCTCTTGGAACTCTGTTCTGCTTGTATGGTTCGTGGTGGTAATTTTTGGCATTGATGCCGGTTCTGTGTTGTCCCAACGCGGTGGAAAAACCTGCTCTGTTTAGTGTTTTCTATTGCCTTAAAAGTGTAATCCGTATGGCATCTTTGTAGAAACTTATAGGGGTTGAAACCCTTGATCCACGGCTCATGTAATCTCTGTTTTGTTTTAACTTTTAAATAAAGACATGGTTCTCTGTTTTATATTCGGAAATGTGAATGTTTGGTGTGTTCGGGGTTTTGAACCCTGCGTCAGTTGTAAGTTTTGGTCTTTTTTCCTTTGGGTGTGAAACTAGCCCTTACCAGACTTGGTGTTGTTTAAAAAGAAGTATCGTGTTTTTAAAATGATTTGGCAAAGTTTTGGTATTTCCAAGGGAAGGAACCCTGATTTTGTGAGCTTATGTTTACTTACTGCTGTGAGAGATTTGTATCGAAATATTGTGTGTGCTTCTGGAGAGAATCCCTAAACTTGCTTTTAAAATTCCTTTTTTTTAAATTTGGTTTGATAGTTAATTGGGTTAAGCCCTGAGCTTAGGAAAATTTGATGTTGAAGGAAATTCGATTCCATAATATTCCTGTTGTACAAACATAAGGCAGTGAATTCATCCCATGGATGTGTTCTACAATTGTTCAAATGCTTCGACTGTATTGAGGATTTTGTTTGGTTTTACTGTTTACAGTTTTATAATAAAGTTGGACCCAATAGTATCGTTGTTGTCATCCTTAGTTGTATTACACTAGTTTATAAATTTGAAGTTCTCGGCTTGAGCCTTTACGGTTTCCAACCCTCGTTGCAGGATTAATATTGTTCTAATGAAAGAGTAGTATTACAACCTTGTGTTAACTTTAATACGATTTGTTTACAGGGTTTGACCCTTGTATTAGTTTAAAATTGTTATAATTATCAATATGGTTTGATTCTGAACTAAACTTCGATCTAGATGTTCTATTTGTAAGATTTGAAATAGTCCTTTAAGCAATATTAAAGATTTCTTAATATAGTTTATCATATGTATTAATTGCATAAGTGAAATGTGATTTTCCAGACTCTGTTTCGATTTGATAAATGTAAGAAATACCTTGTTTATAAGGGATCAAAACCTTTAGGGCTAAGGATATTTTTTAAAGATGTTTATTCAAATAAAGATGATAAGAGTACTGTATTTTGTATTTATAAAAATCCTAAGGATCATGTATATACTGTAATAGTATAATACTTGTTTTAAATGGTAATATTTTCTCGAATGAATTCGATATTGATAGTCTTTTCTATTTTATGTGCATTGTAATATATCTGATAAATAAAAGCATCGAAAGACAATATTATCTAGGTTATAAAATTATTATTGTGAAAATTTATGATATATACATATTTCAGTTCTGTTATAGATGTACCATAGGAGATTTGTTTAGTAAGTATCTATAATTTATATTCTGTATAAATTTGTTTTATTTGAACAATAAAGTTTTAATCAGTATACAATCTATTAGACTAGCTATAGTTCTGGCATTGTAAATACTGTTAGAATACGGTAAGAAAGGTGTTATCTAAAACTTAAGGGATTTTTCTGTGTAATAAACATCAAAACATTCTAAGACTATAAATGTAAATAATGATCAGTATTCTATTTTTTTAACAATTGAATCATTCTAATCTATTTATTAAGCCAATCTTCATTGTACTAGAGTACATCACTAAATGTGAGTGGAAAAATACAGAGAAGAATTTTATTCAATCATTCATTCACTCATTATAAATAAATCAACAGTTTAGTAATTCTAATCTAGCAAATAAGTAGGATATCACTTTCATAAATAAACTATCAAACTATGATTAAATAATAGAAACAAGGAAGAACCTGATAACTGTAGAGGGGGACAAACACCCAAAGGAGCCCATTCCACCCAACCTTTTCCAGAAGACAGCCAATGTTACTTGCCTTAGGACCCCCGATCATGTTCACTGAACCACCAGGATGAAGATACTGTTGGAGGAAATCTTATCCTTCTGCAACTCAACAGTAATGTTTTCTATGCTCAGTAACACAACTTTTGCATTTAGAAGTATGATCTCTACTTTCAGCAGTATTCTTAACTTTCTGCATTCAGCAGTGTAACAGCTGCACTCAACAGTATTCTTTCAGTTGCAGACTTACTCTAGCATTCACCCTAGCCTTCCCCTCATCGAATCTCTTGTGCACTCCCACCTTTCTTTGGTAACTCAGAATGTCACAAGCAAGAGAATAGAATAATGATTAGTGAGCTACCTGCTCAATTCGATGGGTATATATAGTGCCTAGGTCTTTGGTCAGTTTTCAATAATTATTGAGCCACTTGCTCTATTCCACTTTCTTGGGGAACATGACCACAAAAATAGGGAATTTGCCACCTGCAACAGCTAGAAGTGAATGAAGAAGCTGCCAATTGTCCATTTGCTCTCCACCCCGGTTCATTCCTCTTAGTGGGTCAGTGAGCATTCTTTAACAGTCTCCTTTGGATATTTGTCTCCTCTTTTAATTATTAATAATAGAATATTAGAGTATTTAATTACAGTCATCCTTGACCCCACTTGGTCAATAATCATAAAAACTTTACAATAACTTATAACATAATGTTTTTCTCATAACATAAAATGTTTAGATTTTGGGTATGTGACAGTTATGGTGTACTTATAGCATTGAATGGTCACAATGGTAAGTCATGTCCTTTCAATATGTCAGGTCTTTAAGATAGGACGCGCCCTTTCATTAAACATTAATCATTAATTATTATTATTATTATTACTATTTGTTTTTATCACTATTTATTTACTGTTATTATGTATGTTATAGTGGATATCAATTTACATTATATTTAAATGAATAAATGTGTGCCATGCATTTGATAAGTAAAATATCTTGTTACATTGTTAATCAGTTGATAACTCGGTAATCAATTGAAATTAGTATATGATTATGCATGATATTTTGTTTTGGTAGAGTAACTCGTAGGTTATATGGGCTAAGTGATAGTTGAATACTTTTGGTACTAAATGACCTTGATGTTGTTTACATCGAAATCGAAAAGGAGTATACTATGAATCATTAATTGATTAATCAATTATCCATTCGATACATTGCTATGATATTTGGGTCATTGTAGGTTTTCATAGGAAACATGGTTTCCTAAATTGGTCATTTGATGTCGTATCTCTAAGAACAACAATAGTAGCATGATATGGTTTTTAATATGGTGTTGACCCTAGTTCCATTAAGAGGGTTAGGTCTATATAGATGATGCTCTAGTATATTCCAACAGGGGAAAGGATAGGATGTGGAAGATGGAAGTAGGTTAGAAAGGAAGTATGATTTAGAGTAGTTATGGACGTTGTAAAGTCCCCTTCACCCAATCCGGCCAGCAGAGGGGACATTAACTAAATCGGGGTCTCAATATTTCACCCCATAACCATAATTACGCATTGATAACACATAAAATGCATGTGTAGACATGAAAATAAAAACACACAGCGGAATAAACTCAATCCACACACACAACATACAATTTACATGCACAATTATCACATGAATACAAATAAAAATCATTACACATCAAATACATAAGAATACTTATCTTTAAAAAAAGAAAATCCAAGCAACTAGCTGTGTAAGAGAAATTTTCCACCCATCCATAGGCACTCTATCTAGCATATACTCTTTCTGCTGAGAGGCCACCTCCAAGCTGGGCTATGAGGCTACTAGGGCAAAAGAAACACCTACAGGATTCTCTCTCTCATCCCACAACCCACTCTGCTCTCTCTGCTTAGCCAAAACATCCAACAGAGCTCTATAGGGGTCTCACTAAGCCAACACATCCATGCACGGGGGGTTCACCAGTGAGGCAATATCATATCACGTCCATTCATATTGAGGGGTTGAATACTCTTAAAAACCTCAAAAATATATTGCCCTGTATTAAGGGGTCAAGGGGGGTTTTAAATTTGACATAGTAATATAAATATTGGGGGTTATTTTATTTGGGAGTGCCGAGGAATAACCTCCAAATCATTGGATTGATTCATACGTCCAAATCACGGGCTCAATTCATAACCACCTAAAACTTAAGGACCTTCCATTTTTATTTGATATTGCTTATGATCATAAGGTTTGCATAAATTTGATAATAGTGTACCAATGATAATATCGATGGAAGTCTCTTTGGATTATTGGCCTTCAGCAATCCTCATTTAATAGATTATTTAGGCTTGGTTTGAATTGATGTTATATTGTTTTCCATCTTTAAGTTAAGAGATATAGTTAAATGGGAGTTCCAGACTTGAACAATTGTATTGTATTTTTTGTAGGCATCAGGTAAAAGATTTACATCTTCATTTTTTAGGTTGGGGTTTAGGTGGGCATTGAGATTCAATTAAACCTTGCTCCACCACAACCAAGAAAAGTGAGACCAATCTTTCTTGGCTCACTAGAACCAAGAAAAGTTAGATCAATGTTTCTTGACTAATTTTTTTTCAACCTTTTGTATTCTTCTTTAATATTTTCACATTGCCACTTAGGAATATTTGTTAGATTGAGTTATATTCGACACGTTCATAATTGTAATTTCAATTCTTATATGGAAGGCATTTGTCTTAATATTGTATTGGAATTAACATGAACATAGGTGAAAATATAAATCCTTATTTACATACCCTATCTGTTATCGTTACCATGAAATGGTATCATATAAGTTTCACCATTTGTGTATCTTTATAACTATTGCATGCTTGAAACCTAACAATGGAGATTTTTCCCTATCCTTTAAAGATAAAAAAAAACTAGATATAACCCAAGAAAAGGTAACTAAATGTTGTTAATTCCCGTGATTGCAAGAATAAATGTAGAGGAACTAGAGGCAATTCATTGGATATTGTGAATGACCCAAATCCAAGATATGCACATGATCATACGGTGTTATTGAAAAGTAAAAGGAATTTGTCTATGTTCATTTGGGTTCAGACATCAATGATGTTTGTTTTGATAGGAAGGTAGGGGTGTCCCTCCACAAAAGGGTTTCAATTTTGCATGTTTATGGAGTTTAATTTATTAAGCTTATAGAAAACATGAGTTCTCTATGGCTATATTTGTATTTACATGATATAAAATTGGTAGATTGGCAGGTTGTGGTGTGAAACATTTTCAATTCTCATATTTTCTAAGAATTGCACTAACAATTGGACTATCAGTCTTTTACATTCTTTGTTATGTTGATCTCTTGACTAGGTTGTGTTTTATGCATTTTTCCTTTGCAAGTACTATTTCTTTGGGTGTTCTGCTATCCAATGCTACAAATTGATCAGTCGCCCTTGGAATCCTAGTGGGATCATTATTAGCATTATACTATTATTTTATTTAGCATCTTGTTTGCTTATACTAAGATGTGTTAGGGATCCTATTTGTTACAACTTGGTAATATGATATAAAGGGGGTGTTAAAAATGGGTTGATAAAAATGGATACCTACAATATCTTGTGAAACTAGGGGTTTTCTTAATTAGAAAGGCATATTGGGAGGGGGGTTTAACAATACAATTTTAGGATGCATTTTCCAATATTTAGTGAAAATAGGGGTATTCTTTAATATCATGCGAACGATCGTGCTATGTAACAAGTTCACTGAGTGAACCCCCCGTGCATCCATGACACTCCTTCCAATTACCCCACACAACACAAAGAAGGAATTCCCCTTCACTGATCCACATTTCTCTTAGGAAATCCAACACTTACAGTGCTTACCAGTGTGTGCAATAAGAGTCCAACATGTTGTATGCTATTGGAGAACTTCCTGCAACATCAATCCATGGATTCTCAAGCATCCAAAAGCAGCAGAACTCAATGGGTAAAGGTTCTTAGCTTTCCCAACCTCCATGCTCACCTACATCCATCTATTTTTCCTTCCAAAAATGTAGCTTCATCTCCAAATTTGAATTTCTGGGTTAAACACAATCTGGTCATGGTCATGAACAACAATGGAAGCTCCATGTAGTGTAGGAACATGCATGAGAGAATGATCAAAATAGTGTTGACTCCAAGGGTATGAGGTAAGGGTGAAAATACAACTGACATAGCTTCTGACCATAGAATAAACAGGACTGCTAACATATGACATAACTGTCACAACACCCATGCTTCAATAACTACATGAAGTGACTTTTCTCACCAACCTCACATATGCATTCAATGATTGAGTTTAATAGTCAAGAGAAAGGTAATTGGCTCAATTAAAGCACATGGAAACATTTTGGATGAGTTCTAAGGTTGACACTTGGAAACAAAGGATTTTGTTTTCCCATAGGCCCCCTTCCTCTTCCCTTATGGTGGAATCATAGCCCCTCTAGTGCTCTTTACACATCCATCTTGGACTATTTTATTAATTTTCAACATAATATTTACATACATTTCGAGTTGGCATGATAAGCCAATCATATGGTCCAAATAAAAATATATACATCATACATGCCTAGCCATTCACTAGTTGGGCCATGGCCTTGAGCTCCACACTAGGAATCCATGCTAGAATATTTACAACATTCACATAATTTTGATTAAATGCATTCCAAGTTAAAATTGGGGGTATTACAGATGTTGTTTGGGGATCAGATATGTCCCCTTAGTTATGTGCTTGGTAGCTTCCATGTTTAAATCATTTATGTAATTCATTCAATATATAATCTTAGTATGATGTTTAATTCATATTGGATTATCATGGCATAGTTAGATAAATGCTATGTTTACTTGATTACTATTTTCCAAGCTTGGTTATGATCATTGAAGAATTATGTATTAGAGGTGTTGATGGTTATTGTTAATACATGCACAATCTAAGTCTACGCTAGCTACACATACATACCTTGCATAGTGCACTAGTATCATTCTATATACTAGTGATTAAAATAATATTATCAATTGTCGATGCATGGAGGGTGTAGTAGGAGGTTAATGGTATACTTGTGATATAAACTTCATTTGGAATTAATTTACTTTCATTTATAATGTAATTATATTTAATTATTAAAAGAAGAAATTGTATTTCATTTGGAATTTAGTTTCAATATAGTAGAAGATAAGATTTCATAAACTCACCAAGGTTTGATTTGTTTATATTTGATGTTATCTTGTCGAGCGAAATGCTAGGTTATTAATGTTGGGAAGGTTAAATAATATTTTATGATATTTTGGAGAGAATAAATGCATAAAGGACAAGTTTGGAGAAGGGTTAGGGGTTCAGTCTTTTGGAGAGAATTAACATCAGAGAAGGGAAAATTTTGAGTGGGGGAGCACTGAAATTTTGAACCTTGAACTTGGAACCTTGGCTTGGTTATGGTTTTTTGTTGTTGTTGTTAGAGATACATGCACATGGGCTAGGAAACCCACGGGTTTCCTAGAACTAAATAGTTGGATAAGTTGATAGTTGGCTCGGAGGATTAATTCTAGTTTGTGTAACCCTTGATTTAGCAAATGGTTAAGGATTGGACTCCAAAGAATATATTGAATTGCTATGGACAACAAATGGAAGAAGATATATAATATTTATAGCTATTTCTATCTCAATGTATTAATTAAGTTTTAATTTTCACATCTGATTTATTGGTTAGATTCTGAAATTAATATTTAGTAATTGACCTACTATTTTATTAGAAAGCATTGAAATTAATTATGTTGTTGGAAGAAAGAAATTTTCATATGTTCAAAATAAATGAAGCTGATTAGTTTGATGAAATCGACTAATAAACACTCATTAAGAAAATAATGTGTTACACATGGTATTAAAGATACAATTCTAAAACTGGAACTTTAAAGACCTAGTTGTGTTGATTGGTGAAAGTAAGAAATTAAATTGAGACTGAAGCTATAAACAACTTGTATTATAGTCCTAGAAATAAGGATTCTAACACAAAACCAACTAGGGCCATAATCCAAAAACAATAATAAACCCCAAAAATGGCGTGCTAAAAAAACAAACTTTTTATTTATCAATTAAAAAGAATAAAATTATGCGGAATAAAGCTATCACAAAAGAAAAACTATCAAGTGGAATGAGGTTTCTTCATGCATGGTAGAGTTTCAACAAGACAATGAGGATTTTCTTTAAGAAGTAAATATAAAATATCCATGTAGCCAACGTAAATGGCGTAAATTGAGGATGCCTATATTCTTTTATAAACTTGTTCCTACAGCACTTGTGAGAAAAAAACAGAAAACAAACTTACTATGATTTCTTTTATCAAGGAAACCAGTGTTACTCGCAAGAGACAAGTGAAACAAGAATACAAAGATTATGGTTTTGAAAAATCTCTTAAAATCTTTTAGGTTTTCTATTTTTTTCCAAAAACAAAAATAGAATGTTTAAGATTTATTCATTTAAAAAAAATAGGGGTTTTTTTAAAACTAAAACAAAGTTTTTAATAAAAAACATGTATTACATATTTATATAAATTATGCAAAACAAATAGTTTTTTATTAAATTAAAATTTAATGAATTTTTTCTTTAAATAATCCTTTCGGTTGGTACCAACCCATTGTTGCAGGCATGGCTATGCACGGTTCCAAAGATGCAAGTCGTTGGTCATGTAGGCCACCACAATCTCTAAGGGGCCATCCATGGTCGTATTTCCACACAAGTCAAGCCCTAAGGGCCAACCCCTCAAAAACAAAAAGAAATTGTTTAAAACAAGACCCTGAAACAAGAAATAAAATACCTAATAAGAAAGCAACAAGACGAGAGAGGAGTTTTTTTTACCTGAGTTGTTTTGATTTGAAAGCTAGGCTTCATATTTTTAGACCACCTGAGAAAAAGCAAAGCAAAAGGAGGGATATGCCCTTAAAACTTGAAACCTCTGCACCTGCGAGAAAGGATAAAACTACCACCATGAACTTGAGGAGAAATGAAAGAAGTAAGATATAACCAAGGCCATAACCTAAAGCCATGAAATCCTGGAAACCCTCAAAACCCTAGCAAAGAGACTAGACCAGAAAAATTCACGAGTGAAATGAATGGAATGAGGAGAGGGGAGGGTTTTATATTTCCCTATTTTTTTTAGTTAAATTATATATTTGGTAGAGGTGGATGGAGTAGGGGGCACGTAAATGCTTCATGCAAGGCTCTAGGTAAGTAACTTTAGTTTCTAAAATTTTCCTATGTTAATTTTTATTATTATTTATTTTAAATTATATAAATTTTAATTATCATATTAATTACTTAATTAATTTTAATTATTTTAATTTTATTAATATTTAACTTGATAAATTATATTTTATATATTTTACATTTTTAAATTATCAATTATTAAACTTAAATCTTAATTTAAAATAATTAAATTATAAATATAAACAATTATGAGGTAATTAAAATAATTAATTATTAGGGAAATTATTTAATCATTTTTTTTTATCCAAGTTGAGTTCAAAATTGTTGCAATTGGTTTGCTAGCTATGTGTATTGGGGATTTTCAATATGGCATTTTCTAACAAACGAAGTGAGGGATATGATGTGGTACTTAGGGAAAAATAAGATTTTTTGTTATCATATTTGATCCTTTGCCTTTAGTGATATGCTCATTATGAGAAAATGTAAAATAAACTTACACCTATCCATAATAATGTGTGTGCGCATATAAACAATTTAACAATGTGACTTAATCCCTCAACTAATGAACTTTAGGATGCATGTGAATCAGGTTTGAGTGATACCATTGTTTAGATTACAATCATCAACACTAGTGACACCGTCTCTCACAATGCATTCTCTAGTGGTTATACATAAGATGCTAAAGGGACTTCTAGGAGTGGCTTATGTTGAAGTGCCCTACCATCATAGGAAGGTAACCCCATTGTATCAATAAACTTAAAGCATGAACCTTCCACGAACCTTCTCCTGAAGACATTCCAGGGAACTTTAAAAGATTAAGCTTCGAAAGTTTCATGGGGGTTGTGCTAGGGACCATGTTGAGGCTTGTTGGAGGGCATGAAAAGGTGTTTTGCACTGAGAGTATGCATCCACCTAAAAATGAAGATAGCCATCTTCCAACTTAGAGACAATGATTTAAACTGGTGGGGGAACCTGGAGGAGAAATTGCATTTCACTCCAAATATGAGCTATTTGAGGAGAGGTTTTGAAAATAGTACCTTCCTTCTTTCTTTGAAGAGTGGTAGGTATGATCCTTCCATGCTTTGATTCATAGAAATCAAATGATGGATAAGAATGAAATTAGATTCATGGAAATAATAAACAATGTATCCTACATGGACTTAGATCAATGACAAGCAAATCTCTTTGTATACATGCTTAATTAAAAGATAAGGGCCCTTGTACGGATGTGGAAACCAACTTTAGTGGAAGATGAAGTTGAATGTGCTTGATATGCAGAAGGGATCTAATCACTAGAGGGGACCAGAGAGGGGGCATAAAATTGACCACCCCACAACAACCATAATTTGTAAGGAATTTCCCATGTGTTGGGTATGTTATATTATTTTCATGTAAATTGATGGTCGAAGTCGATATTCGACTGGTTAACAAGTCGAATGGAATTGAATACAATAGATGGCGTAATTATGATCAACTGTCCGGATATAATAGTTGATGGGAAGTCGACGAGAATAAAAGAGGAAATGAATTCAACGAACACCTAGACAACAAGAATCATGTCTGGCGATTGACTAAGATTGAATAGAAAAACTATATTCAGTAAGGAAGTTATGGATCATCATTAATGGAGTAGTTAGTTGAAACTAATTCAAGTAGCACAAGCTAGTGTATGTCTTGCATCTATAAATATGTTGTAATGTAAAAAGCTAGGAACATGGTAGTTGTAATTGTGAGAACCTGTATGTACTTGTACAAGTAGAGAAGTATAATGTAGTGAATTAATGCTTCAGCTATTGAGATCTAGTAAATCATTGTTGTAAACACTGGTTAAGAGTGTTGATAATAGATGAGAGGTATAGCTCACTACTTTGTTGGTTTTTCCCTGTAAAGGGTTTTTCATGATAATTAATTTATGTGTGTTATGTGATTGTGTTCGTGCCATTGGTAAATCCTATTATATCTAACTGTTAGAATCATTATCCATAATCACTGTAAAAGGTATTGAAATCCTTGACATGGTATCAGAGCTATATTCAGATTCAAGGGGACGCCTTTGTTGCTGAGGGTTTTTTTAGTTTGATATTGGAACTAGAGAATACCTAGTTTAAAAGGGAGTTCTAGAGCATTGATTCTTAGTTAGAATGGCCAACAGTTCAATGATAGAAATTGAAAAGTTTAATGGACAGAATTTTGAGCTTTGGAAGCTCAAAATGGAGGATCTCCTTGTAGATCAACATCAATGGCTTTCTGTTATCCCTTGAACAACTATGATGGGTATGTCGTAGAAATATTGGCAGAAACTCGACAAAAAAGAAAGGAGTACAATTTGACTTTGTTTAGCAGATTTTGTATTGTTGAATGTATCAGGAGAAGACACTGTAAAGAAACTATGGGATAAGTTAGGGAAATTGTACCAGTTGAAATATTGAGTTACTGGGTTGTTTCTTTAGAAGAAGCTATATCTTCTAAGGATGAATGAGGGTGAATCAGTAATAGACACTTGAATTCCTTCAACACCGTTGTTAGTCATTTTTTATCTGTGGATATTAAATCACAGAGGAGGAGAAATGTATCAATCTATTGTATTCTTTGCTAGACTTATGGGATACCTTGGGGATGGATATTGGAAGCAATAATACCACATTAAATATCAATGATGCAGTTGCATCTCTGCTATTAGAAGAGATGAGGCAGAAGAACATGGAAGGATCGACCCACAATGCCCTAATGGTAAGACATCAACTAGTAGACAGAGGAAAAGGTAAAACATCCAGTAGAAAATCAATGTCAAGGGGTAGATCTATAGAAAAAATTCAAGATTTTTGGGAACCTACTCTGGAGGGGAAACATTTCGGGACATGGAAACCGAAACACTAGTGGCAATCATTGGTCCTGGATGAGAACCTGGACAATCTCTACGAGGAGATATGCAAACGTCAGATCCTTCTGGCGGAGGGACCGGAAAAAGTCCGGTGGGGTTATACAAAAACTGGGAACTTCAATATTGTTGAAGCAGTTAGTCTACTCGAGGAGTACGAAAGACTGCCGCGTGAGGAAAAATGGAAGAAGGTGTGGCAAAATAACCTTTGGCCCAAAATCGCCACCTTTGTCTAGTTCCTCATTCATCGCCACATCCTGACATGGGAAAATATATGGAAAATGGGTATGTTAGGACCGTCCCACTGTTGTATGTGTCTACAAGACACCGAGACCATCAACCACCTGTTGGATGAATGCTCGTTGGCCTCTTCTCTTTGGGATAGGGGGGAGGAAAGATTCATAAAATCAGTAAGGGTCCGAGGACGTCCCGACCTCACTCTGGCCACTTGGCTATCCCAACCATTCAAGAATGAACTCCTAAACCGTATTTGGGAATTGTTTCCTGGATTCGTGGTTTGGGAGGTCTGGAAAGAAAGAAATCAACATACTTTCAAGGATAAGGAGCTCAATGCTGAGGCAGTCTGGCCTATGCTTGACTTACACCTGAAAGAAACCTTGAAACTCAACTAGTGGTCACTTGAAGCTAGGAAAGCAGACCTAACAGAAGGACAAATTTTAAACAAATGTGTTATTTTCATCTTACTAGAGAGTATTGATAGATTGCGTAGAAGGAAGGTTCAACCCCAAGGCCCTGACTTCTGGAAAACACCACCTTCTGGCACATTCAAGCTCAACTTTGACGACGCTGCCAAGGGGAACCCGGGTCCGGCCGGTTTTGGTTGTATAGTAAAAAATGATTCAGGGAAGGTGCTCGACATCTTTTTGGGAGACCTGGGGGAATCCAAAAACAATGTTACTGAATTAGAAGGATTAGTAAGTGGAATGAGATGGGAAATTCTTTAGAATTGGTTACCTATGACAGTGGAGGGAGACTCCATGATCATGATCACCATTGTTGGTCAGATCCAGAGGGGGTTAGCCATAGCCAATATTTCGCAAAATTGGAGATGGGAGTGCAGACTCTCTCAGCTTCACCATATTCTGCTTACCACCCTGGCTGTCCAATTCCTGCATGTCCGGCGTAAAGGAAATCAGATGGAGGACGAGATGGAGAACAAAGGAGTCGGAGCACGTGTTGCTTTCAAAGATGGCACGTTAGAGGATGCATGCGATCACGTGTTGAGGAGACAGTGCATTGAGATCGCAACCAGTGATATTAACCACCTAGACGGAACCACTCATCGTAGTGGTGATAAGGCACATGGCCTCGAGGACACACGGACACACGCAAGCCTCAGGTTGCTTCATATTAATGCTCAACCGTCAAATGCATCCATGTACCCAGACAACATAATTCTTCCAAGTGGAGACTGGGCTGGTAGGCTGGCCGCAACTGGTAACACGAGTAATCCCTCTTAATTTTCTCATTCGCCAACAAGTTCATGATAATGCGAGAGGAAGGGATTAATTATCGGACGGAGATGGATGATCGGTTCAAGTATAGTATTGATGTTGGGAATGGCTCCAGCAAATGGGATCGTACCATTTTCATTTTGATCTGCGAGCTCACAACACCTCAAGCATGTGAGGCTATGGGAAGGGATGAAACGATAATGATTTCTACTAATGGTAACCTAAGGACCTGTACGATGGCCGAATCTAAAAGAAGACCCTGGGATTTTAAAGCCGTAAAGGATGACCATTGCAGAACAACTCGCACTGTTAAAATCGGGTGACTAATCTGGATAAGCGTTATGTTGTGCATGCTTCATTTCGGGAACCGGTGGGTACAGTTGGTAGGAGGCATATCTCTCTCGTCTGGAACTATTTTCTTGTGTATCATGGCCCCTCACATGCGTTTAAGTAGCCTTAGTGGCTATAGGAAGAGCTCCAATGAGAGGAGCAGAAAAATGGGTGAAGGAACATCCAACCTAGAGAACGTTTTGGAGGATTCCCATCCTTTGGCGTTCGAATGGGCGCACCAACATTTGGAGGAGATGCCTGGGGCAACTGAGGTCCAAATTGCTAACATGGAGATTTCTCTCCAATAGGAGTTCGAAGAGTATCAGGGGAGACCGATTGCATCCAACCCATTCTAGGCTGGTTGAATTCTCCATGATCACAAAATTCAGGCCCGTGAGCAAATTGTCAAAGATATCAGAAGAATTATTGTGGAGTTGAAAGCCAACCAGCAGAGTGGATTGGAGAGTACGCACACCCTGGAGTCCTTGCTGGCAGAGCTCAGCATCTCGGACCCGCAGAACACTAGAAGCTGTGCTAATAGGAATTCCAATTAAATCTCGGTTCATTGTCTCGCTGAGCCGTCTTGGTTGGTCTTTTTGCTCTCTGTCTTGTTCTTTTTGGGGTGCCTTATGTCGAGGTTATTTACCTATAGCAGCTCTGGGTTGAACTTGTTTTTCCTTGTTTGATGAATTTAGCAAGATCTATTTTGGGTTTTTTGGCAATTCCCTGTGAAGTCGTTTTGCGGAACATTGGGTGCCCTGTTTTCCCAATTCAGGAAGGGATTCAGTGAGACTTTCTGCCTCATTCTGAATGTATTTATGTACTATTTTTGTACATTATTAATACAAATTTCTGACTCTTCTTACTTACAAAAAAAAGTATGATGTATGCAAAAATTACCGTAGGTAATGTGAAATTCATCCAAAGATGAGGGTGAATGCCAAGTTTTGGGGTTGGTTGCCCAAAAATATCCTATATAACTCTACTAACCAGTGAAAGAAGGATATGACTATAGCAAGTTAAGGACCGGCTACGAGGATTATCGTCCGAGAGTGAAAATGAAGGAAGGTCCTCCAGAAGATAACTAAATTGTTGTTTTTCCTATGTATTCTTGTTGTTATATTGAAAAAGGATCATACACCTGTATGTCTATGTTTTATGTTATCTTATGGTGATAAGAGAACAAGTGTCGATGAATACTTGAAGAGTTGCCATGAACAACAACAACAATATGTTGCGAAAGAAATTCTTACTTGCATTCGTACTAAATCATGTTATGCTAAATATTTTAGAAGACCTCGTATGCGTTGTGTAAAGCGCATGTTATGAAAGGAAGAGGAGCAATAACAACATGTAGGAAGTGTAGAGGTCAAAGATGATTAAAATTGGAAAATAAAGATCTAAAAGTTGCAGTCACGTCTTCAGTCACAAAGGTCTTCAAAAATCAGATAAGTATCTTTTTAATAAATTAAGTTCTACAATTTTTTGTAAGATTCCACTCTTGATTATGGAGATAACGAATTATGTTCAAGCATATGGATGTATTCATTAAGATGATTATTTTAATGAAGGAAATAGTCCTTTTATGATTGAAGTAGTCTTGACTATAGATTATTGTTTTGAAGGTTATTGTGGAAAAATAAATGAGATCTTAATATCATTTGTGTATTTAGGAAAGAGGAATTATCCGGAGTAATTATGCATTATGTGGTTAATACTACCATATTAAAAGAATTTGCATAACCCATCAATTTTCCTTGAGATTTATAAAGTTGGTACTTATTGTCAATATTAAAAAGGAGTTAATTCAAGCTTGTTTAGTTCTTTGTCAAATATGTGGAAAATGAAACTTATTATATTTCTTAAAGGATTATTGATTTACTAAATAATGTTGGATGTAATTTAAGAAATCAATGGATGTTTGTATAGAGCTATATGGAACATATAATACTTTCAATAGTGCATTAAAGTAAGTATCACATTGAATAAGCAAGGAATTATTTTTGATTTGCAAGGACTATTATAGTATCCATACCCCTTAATCTTAAAGTGTTTAAGACAATAACTAGGTTAATGAAGTTGGAAATACTATAATCCTTAATGTTTAGATGAATAAATATGATTAAATGACATGATCTTATATGTTTGGCTAGGTTGACAAAGATCAAGTATTTAACAATCAATTAACTGAGTAGTTTTCAAATGTTATATAAGGTCAAGAGTCTTAAAAATTTCCAGGATAAGATTATTGGAATTGAACTACATGTTTTCTGATATGAAATGCCTGGTAGCATATGAGCTTGTCTTTCCTCCTTCTATAAAAGTTCATAGTGTTTTCCATGTTTCTTTATTGAAAAGATATATACATGATGCTACTCATTGGGGTGCGATGCAGGTAGAACCCGAGGGCGAGTTACAAACGAAGCCTTTGCATATCCTAGACGAGAAGGAGCTTATGTTGTAGAACCAAGCCATCACTCAGATAAAAGTGCAATGGAAGCACTTCATCCCTGAGGAGGAAACATGGGAAATGGAGGATCATATGTGAGCATCATATCCTTCCATGTTCCTGAATAAGCAAGAAGACTCTAAATAAAGAACACTGAGGACGACGTTAAAAATAAGGGGGGAAGAAATGTAATACCCCCAAGACTTTTGAATTATTTGATTTAAAGTATTTTATTTGAGAAATATTCTCCAAACATTAATTTGTAAAAGAGTTATAAAACTCTTTGAGGCAAAATACTCACATTTATGTGGGTGAATATTATGAACAAGAAATATCATTTTATTATTAATAAAGAGATACACTTGGAGCCACTAGTTGAAATAGGGGACACCATCATGAGACAATGAACAAGTGGATAGCAAGCAAGATATTTGGTATCAATCAAATCCAAGTCAAAAGCTCAACAAATCGACCAAATCTACAATTATAGGGATCAAAAAATTTGCTTGATATTTGATTGAGATGGCACAAGACCTACGCAAAAAAATATATAATGGTGCACTAAGAAAACACATGACATTGTGTGGTGCATAGAGAGAAATTGTTGCTATGTTGAGGGCAAGTTGTTGAGTACTCACTCTATTTGAAAGTCCATCTTTGATCTGTTACGGACTCATGGGAAGAGTGTTGCGTTCAGATATATGTTATAGACTCTTGGGAAGAGTGTTGCATTCATATTGGCTTATCTAATTTCATTGGTCTATAATGGTGATCCTGCTCAGGGATGGAGTTGGGCGAGTAAGTGTGGTTTTCCTCTTCTATGGTTGGGAGGAACTGGGAAGCTCCAAGTTTTTTCCCCCCTTCAATTTGCAAGTAAGTGTTTTACTTCATGTTTGCTTAATGATAGTTATTATCTGGATAAATTATTCTTGGTTAGATGGATCATCCATTAGTGACATGTTCATGATTGTTTAGTCCATTCGAATATATGCAGTAAAATCTTATTTTTTTGGTTTTAAAATCAAGCGAGCGTTTTGCCGTGGATGTATTGTTGTAATTAGATTAACGCCCTGAATTATTTTGGGGTATTTGCAAGAATAGTTCGTGTGTTTTTTTTTGCTTTCAAAGAAACACTAGGCAATCTCAATGAGAGAAGCAACCCGTGGTTGTAGTTTAAACTGTCTGTTTTATTGCACCGAGTGAAACAAGGTGCTCTACAACCCAGTATGGGGGAGATGTTGTAACGTGTGTGATGTAACGTTACATCGTGATGTAACGTTACATCGTGATGTAACGTTTGTTACTAACATAATTAAAAAATCCGTGTCGACTCATAAAATAAAAAATTAAATTATGGAAAGTATTTAAAAAAAATCCATGTTGG
The DNA here is from genome assembly GCA_027924585.1 of Larix kaempferi. Taxonomy (NCBI): domain Eukaryota; kingdom Viridiplantae; phylum Streptophyta; class Pinopsida; order Pinales; family Pinaceae; genus Larix; species Larix kaempferi. Next base: position 1,238,024 of record BSBM01000410.1, on the reverse strand, counting down.
TTCATAAAATAAAATATTATGAAAAGTAATTAAAAAATAGATGTTCGTTTATAAAATAAAAACTTAAACTCGGATCTATCAATCAAAAGAGATCAAATTTCTTGAGTTTAAATTAAAAAAAAGAAATACACCTCAAGAAATTGGATCCCTCTTGGTGCTTGATAGATACGGGTTTAAGATGGATCTATTCTGGTTTAAAATTTCCGATCTCAACAAAGATCGCCCCGTGTATATATAATAATTTTTGGGGATTGTTACACTTTCGTTGGTCCAGAAAGCTGAGAAGGTTCAGGACAAATGGTTAACCTCGTTCCTTATGAAATTTATGAAGTGGATTACCATTAAGTGGGGTTCAAATTCGGTTAGCTAGATCGTGATCATGCTCATTGACTGTTGGTTCCAATTCATATGTTGCAGTAGTATTGTTCTTGTGCAAATCATAAACGTAGATATTTTGGTTGCATTTGGCCACTGGAGCTATTAGTTGCATGTAGAGCTTAAATCCAGCCTTGATATTTGAGGGTGTCAATGCCCTTTTAAAAGCATTACTTGCAAGTTCTGCCAATTCAACTATTTTTACCTCTATCCCAGGGTTCTTGGCCATCCATGATGCTCTCTCGGTCCCAAAGAAACACTTAAACGAACGGAACACACTCATGTCAAGTGTCTGCAACCTATGCGTGGTATGTGCTAGTAGAGTCAACAAGTCAATTCCCGCTGTGTTTTCCTCCTACTAGTTTGTAGAGCTATGTGGATGCCATGGCCATAAAAAATTAGTAGGTGTCTATTTTTAGGAGATACACCACCCAACATGGATACAACGAAATGGAAAAGCCAATTCGTGAATAGTTCTTTGTTCATCCATGCATTGATGTGCATGCTCCTTGCTTACATATCTTGATGTAGTTCTTCAGTTAGGTCTTTCCCTTGAATAAGTAGAAGCCAAGGATCGATGATCTGATTGCATTTACGCAACACAAAATAGTAATTATCCACTCCCTGCTCTTAGGAAGAATTTTGGGCACATTCTTGATGCCTCTCTTGGCCACTACTCGCATGCCACGGTTCTTTCCTACTTGTAATCTCGTTTCATCACAGTTCCATATATGGGTTGGACCATAGGAGTGTTTGTCATATGCGCACGACAGAGTGTCGTAGAACTTGGACACAACTGTAGGCCTCAAATTTAGAGCTCTGTCTCTGTCTAGGCCCGCTGTTGTTCGCAAGACAAGTTATGGGTGTCTGCCCTTGAAACTTTCCCACCATGATTTCCCAAGAAACCCATCTCTGAATGGATTTGGCCTTGACTGGCATATTTGCACCACATTTGATTTAAGTTGTATCAACTCCATCCCACGACCCATTTCGACCATCTCCTTACACCAAACAACCACTTCCTCTTCTTCCTGTTCAGTCAACACTGTAAGTCCTCTCCTATTCGTATGAGTCAAACCATTCAACCAATAATGCAAAGACGTAGGTCCAATCCCAAATTTCCTTGCAGCTGCTCTCATTGAATACCCATTGAATTCTACGTCATTAATCGCTTTCAAAATGTCCTCTTTTGTCTAGCCCCTAATAGCACTGATCTTCTTGCTTGAACCAACTCCATGCACTTTGGTTGGTGGTGTAGCGACATTGATTGACTCTGCCTAGGGGTGGTTCTCAACATCTATATTGGTATTTCCTTGAATTGTGTTTGATGGTTGACCGACAACGACTGCATTTGTATTGACATTGTGGTCCATTTCTTCATTTGATCTAGTCCACCGTAGTTGTGCACCCTTGGTTGATCATCTACGTGCCCTCCTTACTCACTAAGCATGGTTCCCTCTTCCCATGATTGTATAAACCTATATTACAGTAACAACCATCACTATCTATCTATTAGATGCATGTACAGTAAATCTATTAGTTGCATGTACATTTGTATAAATATGAGTCTATCCTTCAACAATAGAGCTAGTAGGGTTGTTTGCTAGTATCCAATCTGTACATGATCTTAGTTTTTGTATATATTCAAAGCCATATAAATATGATTATTTACAGACACTTATTTTGCTCTTCCCTACAATACCTAGCAGCTCTTTGTTTTCTTTGAGGATCAACAAGTAGCGTTCTGTATTCATTGTTTCAATGTTATATCTTTATTATTGGTGTTATCTTTGTTGTTTCTATGTTATGTTCTGTCTTTGTTTTAGTGGTGTGCATAACAGTCTATTTCTTTTGGCAGCCATAAGCACAAATAGTTTTACTATTTAACTCTCCACTGAATCACTAGAGAGGTTTGTGTTGGTACTCTTGGCTTAAGTCTAGCAACAACCAATAGCCTAGTCAAGTATAAGTCTAGGAGAAGTTGGCCCAGTTAAGTTAAGTTATTAGGGGTTATTAGACTCTCCTAGGAGAAGTTGGCCCAGTTAGAGTTAAAAGTCAAGTGAAGTAAAGTATAGATAGTGGAGGTGTGTTCCTCATTTAACACACACTCACTCACTTGTGAACTTGCATAGGAGAGAGAGATCTGCGAAGGAGGAGAAGGAGCTCTTGGTTGGAGATTACATCTTTGTATTTGTTGATCATCTATATTGAGGAATCTTTGCTGGGTTTTCTACCCCATGAGGGTTTCCCAGGATAAATCTGTGTCTATCTTATTTGTGTTTTTTTCAGTAATCCTTATTATGCTTTTGTTGTGAATATTATGCTAAACTTAACAGTTCCGTCTTTGTTTCAGTGGTGTGCATAGCAGTCTATTTCTTTTGGCAACCATAAGCACAAATAGTTTTTCTATTTAACTCTCCACTGAATCACTATAGAGGTTTGTGTTGGGACTCTTGCTTAAGTCTAGCAACAACCAATAACCTAGTCAAGTATAAGTCTAGCAACAAAGAACTTTTCAAAATGATATCATTAATAGAATTGTGTATTTATTATTAATAACAATGTACAAAAATGATAGTATTCATTAGCATTAATGAAATCTTTAGTACAAAGACCACATGTTAAGCTATATATTTTTTTTAATTATTATTATTTTTAAACAATTTCACAAGTGTACAAAAATGATAGTATTCATTAGCATTAATAAAACATTTAGTACAAAGACTACATGTCAAGCTATCATTTTTTTTGAATTTTTAAAATTTAAATTATTATTTTGTTTAAACAATTTCAAATCTGAGTTAGGGTCATTTGTCACTTCAAAGCCTTTAACCAGCCATAAAATAGAAATAACAAATTTTAAATATTCAATAAAATAATTTGTACATTCAAACTATTAAATTTAATACATAAATATCACAAAACATTGAGAAACATTATGAATTTGTTTTATAATTAAAATAAAGTCAAATTTATATATGACTAACTAATTAATATAATCCCAAACTCACCAAAAATGGATGCCTACGAGTTTAACATAAGTGCTTAAATCATTATGAAACTGTGTCATTTAAAAAAATGGCATAATCTTTCTTACACGAAATACATTCGCTACTGAAGATTCTCCGCCAAAACCAAAACAAATCCATTTGGAAGACTTGTGACTTTTCATATTCTTTCTATTAAAATATAGCTACTTTAATAAAAAAAAGAAATCCATTTAGAAACAGTTGATCAACATAGTCTCAAAAAAACCATACAAACAACATATTTTCATATATCACGCAATGGTGCCTTCGTTTCATCAATACAAACGCGCACTTGCCACGTAGGACGCGTTTAGCGTAACAACTAACTATGGTCGAGTTAAAGACGCGACACCTTTGCACACTATTTAACCCTGAGTTAACAACATGTCAAATCATACAGGTATAAACCAACATTCGACTCTGGTCGTGAGAAGATCGCTGCTGTTACTTTACATTGACATGAATGAAAAGAGAAGAAAAGCTGAAAAGCTCAGGATATTACAACATTTTGTAATCTGTTGGGGTGATGCGGCAGAGGATTCCCCCGCTCGTCGTAGAGAATAAGGCCGCTGAACGCCGGAAGCTGACACCGTTCCCCCATGAGAATCCTCCGCTGCCACACTGGACCGTCGCTCCCTCCGCAATTCTTGCTTCTGCTCGTTCTCCCCGCGCCCACCTCCTCGTTTTCCATCCCCTCAAACGCCACGTTATTGTAGCAGAAGAAACCTCCTCGCTTCGGAAACGCCCATCCGCCCCGGCCACCTTTCTTGATTGCGCTCACCACGCCGTTCTTCACCGCCAGCCAGTGCGATCGCGCAGTTTCCTCGTCGGTATAATCGCCGCTCCCAGCCGCTGCCTTGGCGCAGAGCGCCACGGCGAGAACTACCGCGGAGAAGCCCGCAGCCGCTGCGAGTAAAGCCCAGATAGCCGCGCGGTGGCTCGAACCCGTCACCTCTACCCACATTAAGAACTCCATTTCCTGCTCAGGAAGCCTTGTGTGCTGCCCTCCTTCGTTATAGCAGCTTTTGAGGATACCAATGAGTATGTACGAAGTGAAGCAGAGGTCTGGAGTTCGAATCACGGAAACTCCTCAACCGCCGCTCGGCTGTCGGTGGGATTTGGCCGTTTCTTGTCACCGCCACTGCTTCACGCTGACGTCAAGTTTCGTTTGCGTGCGATCCAGAAGCAATGTCTAATTTAAGGCCACCGTCACCGTCACCTTAACCGCCATCGACCCTAATCTCTCATTATAATAATATTTCCACGTCTGCACAACAAATTGGGTAGCCAGATTAAGAAAAATAACAGTAAAATACGTAAAGTAAATTGAGGTATGCATACTCTACAGAGACCCCCAAAATTGCATTTTGATTAAATTTGTGGAGAATTTCAATTTAAGAATCAATGTGACCAAATCTTGTAATTATTGAAGATTTCAAGTTACAAAAATTACACATTTATTTTAAATTAATATATATATATATATATATATATATATTATATTTTGTAAAATATTTTTATACTTCTTGAAAGGTTTTGAATTTGGGTTTTATTGTTTATTGTTAGAGCAAACTCATATAGATTGTATTGTTTTTCATTCATGGGAAGGATTAAGAACTCGACCGTTGCTGAGCACTTGAGATTGAAAAGAACTCGACCGTTGCTGAGCACTTGAGATTGAAAAGAACCGGTGATGAGAGATTGAAAAGAATCCAGTTTAATTTTGAGCTGATTATGGAAACTGATTATACATAATTTAAGAAATAAGAACATCTATAAATAACTAGAAATATTAATCTTGGTCAATATTAACTATATTACATGTCTTCGACATACTCTACCTATAAAAAACCTGAATGCAAATATATTATTTTTCGTTAGAATATACATATATAAATTAAGGAATTAAATTAGAGTGAAAAGATTAAATCAATATTCTCAACCATTAAAGTTATATTCAATGAACTTACATAAATTAAATTTAAATTGTTAAAACATATATTATAAATAATTTAAATTAGATGATTTCTTATTAAATAAGAAGTCATTGTTTTTTCATTTCTCAAAAAAATTTGTTTTTTTAAAACATGTATTATAAATAATTTTAACTATGTGAAATGTTTTGACTGGTGTAATTTGCAAACATATGTTTTTACTAAATAATTTATTCGGATGTTCAATTTTATAATAATTATTTTTAATTATATTAAAAATTTATTTATTTATTATTTACCTATTATTGGTGTACAAAATCTTCATATTATGTGTTTTTAATTAAAAAATAAATAAATCAATCTTTTTAAAAGTGCGACGATTTGCTCGTTCTGCAAAACTTGGTCAGGAACATCTAGATGAATTCAACACCCTCAAAACCTCCCAGACATCCAAAATATACAGGATTAATAATGTTATTTGAAATTCTAAAAATTCTATCCCTGCAAATTCGTGTCTGAAAATACGATTTTCTCCAAATAGTAACAGTTTTAGACGACTGATATTGAATCTATTTATAGATTCAAAAACACAATTTAAACAGTCCTAAATTTAAATTTTACTTGTCTTTTTTTATAGAAATCCAACCAAAACCCACCATAAAATTCAAAACATAGAATAAATAAACTATTCTCTCATTTAGTGTCATATTTATTATTCTCGTGCCTACATTAATATTCTGGCTCTTAAATAAGTAACAGTACTAAATAGATTGCTGCAACAGTATTAAATAAATTGCTGCAGAGTGCTTATTGATCACCGTTGGATTCAAAAAGCACAATTATAAAACCCACCATAAAATTCAAAACATAGAATAAATAAACTATTCTTTCATTTAGTGTCATATTTATTATTCTCATGCCTACATTAATATTCTGGCTCTTAAATAAGTAACAGTACTAAATAGATTGCTGCAACCGTATTAAATAAATTGCTGCAGAGAGCTTATTGATCACCGTTGGATTCAAAGAGCACAGTTATAAAAAGATAATGACATCAATGAAGCCATTAATGCTCCTTCTTCCGTTCACGAATTCAAAGATGCAGAGGGATTGTTCTAGAGGTTAACCGCAAGGGATTGCTCTTCAATCTAACTCATCTCTTCTAACTCTTGTCAAACCTTTACCAAATTATGTGTTCGCTAAATCCAGCGGGTTTGGTGTTGCAGGTGAGTTTCGTGTGTGTGAAGATGACGGCCATGTCCTCTTGTTCTTCTGAAAAGAGTCAGCCAGACATTTGCTAAGATGGCAGCACCGCCATCCTGCCTTCAGGCTACCGTTTAAGGCAGAGGCTGTACCAGTTCTCGCTGCGTTAAGCCCTACTCACCACACAAACTCTGCGCCTGGGCCATTGAGTCTTTTTTCTGTGAGGCTGTGAAGATGCAGAATACATAGCTGTTCAGGCTGCCATTGATTACTTTATTTAGAGAGAATTTTCTGAATTCAATTACTTTATTTGAGAGAATTTTCTGAATTCAATAGACACTGTGAGCCTATGGTGTATGGGACTACTATACAAGCTTACTTGAAAGACTCTTTGCCTTGCCTCACTGAGGCATTCGAAGCGGCTAAGAAGCAAGACATTTCAATGGCTCTGAAACTTGTTCGTGGCGCCTGCATCACGAGAGAAAATGCTGAGGTGCAGTCACCGGGCGCCCCTACCCCTGTACATTCTCTGATTACAGACCCACAGAGTTATTACAATGCCTACACTTCACTCATGCTGGAGATGGTTTCTACGGGCGAAGCATCACTATACTCGTTACACACAATTTTGAATCTGTAACTTCATTCTCAAAAATTTATTATGATGGTATTCATAATAGGTTTGGTCAAAAATTTATTATCATTGGGTTGATATTAAATTTGGGTGAAATGTTATTATTATTATTATTATTTTTTTTTGTCTAAAAATCACTTTCTTGTTATTTCAAAGTTATTCCAAAGGAGTCAAAAAAAAGTTAACAATGCACGGAAATCTCAACAAATTTATCACATATAGTGAATTGTAGGTATACTTTTCATTCTTACTCTTTTTCTTTTTTTTTTAACTTTTCATTCTTACTCTATTATGTAACTGAAAATTCTTTCTTTTTTTATTAACATTAAATATTCCTGGCAATTTTTTAAAAGGATTTAATGGATCAACCTTCCACTCAACATTCAATTATTTTTATATTTTATTTAAGTTTTAACTAATTCTAAATTTTGTGATGGTTTTATCTCTATTTCCTACATGTGTTAAATTTTTATTACTATTAATTTTATATTATTATTTAGTTATGTCTTTCTTCTTAAAGTTTGTATTTATATTTTAGTTAAATTTTTTAACAAAATTTAAATACTAAATACCATAGAAGACCATAGACTCCTTAAAATTGTTTTAAATAAGCTCAAAGTGAGAATGTGGGACAACTAATCTAGAAGATTCATATAGCCAGGGTATGAAGGAACTCCCATGAGCTTCATAGGGAAATGGGAGCTTCATAGCGAAAGAGGGTGGGTGCTGAGCAATTCCTAAAACTCCATGGGAGGAAAGGATTTGCCAACTTTGTGAGTCGAGTGTTGAAGATGAATCACTTTCTTTTAGAGTGCCCTGCTTATACCCACATTCGATTGCAGTTTCCCAATCTTTGCTACAATTATAATCTCCATGATCTTATAACGTGTCAAAAGTATGGTGACTTAGGAATGCTTATTTCTCAACTTTTTAATCATAGGAATCAAATTTTACAGAAATCCAAATAATTCCTTTATCTTTTCTTAAGCTTTGATAGACCAAATGGGTGGTAGTGGTGGTGGTCGTCAATTGATTTACAATAATATATAAGTTTTAATACATATTAATACCCACAATACTTTTTACTAATATAATAATTAATTAATTACAAAATAAAAAATAAAAATATGTCATGGAAATAATATTTCATATCATATTAAAAAAATTAAACCACAATTTAACACATTAATTATACTAAGCAAAATAAAAGAATCTAAAATTTAAGTGGGATGACATTGGAGGATTTCAGCCATATAATATCTCTCATATTGAAATAAGTTGGATGTGAGGTAGTTTTCTTGAGTTGTTTCTGAAGTCCAAGATGAGAGGCCATGATCATGTAGTGAATTGCATTGACGCTTACTGATTAATGTTTGAGCTGCAATCTCAAAGATGAAGTACCAGGAGAGAGGCCTCATGGAGATGTAGTGAGGTGGTGGTTTGAGTAGGGAAGGGCTAGTTGGATGGTGGGTTCCACAATTGGCTATATTTAAAGCTCCAAGGATGAATTTCTTGCTTTGAACACAGAATGGTTATAGTCTCAAGATGGTTCCAGATCTAAGGAAGAATAAACCCTAAAGAGAGTGGTGAGGACCAAATCCAATGGTCTAGATAGGGAAAACCTCTAAAACCCTAAATAAACTAAAGTATCTTCAAGTACTTGCCTAAAGGAGGGGCTCTATAGTGATGAGTAGACTTTATATTTACTGCAATTAGCGAGATGAAGGCTAGGATCTACAACCTGAATTTGTAGACCATGGATTTAGATGAGGAGGTGGTTGACTAAGGAGACAGGGAGGGATAAATCCCTAGATCCATTTTTTGCATGTGCCAACAATTGGCAGAATTATGGCATAGTAGCAGAACTATGAATATGATCTCAATAGTGGAAGCCACAGAGGTGGAGGGCACACCAATCTCGATAGTTGGTAGAAAAAAGGAGGCAAAGCAGCCAAAGTAAAGGATGACCCTACTTTTTATCTCCACTAGGAAGAATTCACTACGGTCAACTCTGAATGCATGCATGAGGGATTAGTCCCAAGGTAACTTGGTCACTTGTCCACTCATTCCTCTGGCTGTTTTGCATGTTCTGGAACCCTCTCAAGTAGCCTCTTTGCAACATCTTACTAGTGGTAGTGTGAAGGAGGATTTGAAAGGTGATTAATCAAGCAAGAAGGCTTCCCGTGAAGGAAACAGAGCTTAGAGATTGTGTTGGCTAAGTATGGAATAGTCTAGACTGTGTCAGGACCTACTTGAATATCAAAATGAAATGCATTAGGTCTCAAGTAGATCGTGTTAAGATGGTAGTTGGACATGATGTGCAACTATCCTAGGTAAAAGGTTTAATGGTAAAGGCACTTGTAGGTCAATTTATGGGAAAATTTGTTAAGTGAAAACTGCTAAAAGGGTAGTTGTTGGAGCAATGGAAGTCGTTGTTGGGTTATCTCGAATTGTTTCATGTGTTGGTGAGAGGTTGCATTGGCTTCATGTTGTTAAATGAAGAATATGTTATGACCATTTTGGAAAAGAATTAGATGTGGGGGGCTTCAGTTATGTGCATGAAGCACTAGGTGCTTGGATTTTATTCAAGTAAGTAACCAAATAATGTTAAAAAAGTGTGGGTGGTTGTTGGGGCTTCCCTAGGAGCTTTGACATGGAAAACCATTGGAATGAGTGGGTAACTCAATTGGTCACTTCATTGCTTTCAAAGATGGCTGAATTGCCTATATCTTGGTAGAACTCTACTTAAGGGAGGGCCTTTTGGTAGAACTAAAAATTTAATGGGAGGGTTTTAACTTTACTTAGAGGTTGAACTACTAGAAACTACCTTTCAGATGTGGCATTTTTCATGAGGTAGACCATTTAAGGAATTTATGCACTGATGGAAGTAATGCTCCACAGAGGTGTAATGCCCCAGTTTTGACCCCGTGATGTAAATTTGTAAATATTGTTGTAAAGGATAGAAGCTTGAAACAATGGTCAAGATGACCAAGACTGTGTAAATATAATGTACATTTTGATATTAGTATAAAATCTCCAATGGTTGCAGAGAAAGAGGGACGAAGAAGAGATGGGGGCTATGAATACACAAGAGGGGAAGTGACAGTGGGATAATGGAAATGACCCAAGGGGGATTATCTTATATCCTTAACCTTATCCATTTAACCATATTTTCTTAAGTCGTTATTAGGATCTTGCTTTATTTAATTAAAACATTATTTAATTATGCCAAAGGGGGATTAAGAGTGGTTCCATGTCGATGGGCCACATGGAAATATGATGCATGCTTATAAAAGTAAGAATTAGAGCTTGAGAGGGGTTCGTTCCTTCTACTATCCCACCATTTGAATTTTCCTTCACCATGAGCCTTGCCATTACCTTGGAGATCTGACCTTGATGCTATGACAGAGGAGTGTGAATCCATTTATGAGTATGAATTTTGTATGCCATTAACTCGGTAGACTATTGAGAAAGAGAAACCTAGCCTGCAACTTAGCCCTGGAGTTCCCAATTCAGATACTTCCTGTCCAGCGTGTTCTAGAACGCTAGAAGGGGACTAGAGGCTACCTCAGGGTCTGTTAACTCAGAGAAGGGGGCTTGTTACCGACGTTGAGCAGGTTGATCGGGAAGGAGAATTGATGATTGGGATAGTTGTGGAGGGGGTTTATCCACCAATGGGTTGCATGAGATATTGGGTTGTTTAGAAGCTTTGAAAAAACACTTAGCCCTTGTGGATTGATAGCCCCAACTCGGGGGTGTCCTATCAACTTAAGACTTGGCTTGACAGTGCCTATGGTTGGGAGCAACGTCCTTCTTCTACAGTTAGTTGGAGAACAATTAAATTAAAAGATACATATCTAACTATCTATGAATGCTACGGTTAATTCTGTGTTTTCTTACTGTTAAATTATTGTTTATGCTTGTACTTGTGGATGAAATTGCATGGCATTGTATGCTTGTTCCCTATTTGAGTTGTCAGTGAAGAAATTGTGAATGTGTATGATGTTTTGGGCCCCTGTGTGTGCGCATGTGTGTCTCTCTCTCTCTCTATAATTTCGATGTGTAATTAAATTAATGAAGAAAAGCGAATTTGAATATAGATGGCAAGATTTGGATACATATTTGAGTATCCCATGGTCTTAATGGTTAAAGAGGATGACAAGTACGTTACAAGAGGAAAAATAAATTTTGGGTTAAAAAGTCCCATGGGAAGAGGTCTTCAAAGTCTTCAGATGATTATGAGGTTGTCAATAAGGAACCAAATGTTGCTACCAATAATCTTATTATAATTGATGGAGGCTTGGATCCTTTCTTGGACCTAGTTCCAAAAAAGGTTGAGTCAACAACAACTATTGCTTGAATTAAAGGTAAGGAAATTCCAAATCCACATTTATGCATTATGGAAGAATAGTGTGGGCATATGTTACATGTTGGCAATGATGCTTTAACACGATGGTTGATGTTCCTTCACCTTTTGTCAACTTGGTTGAGAGGAAAAGGAAAAAGTTTAGACAAGGGAGGGATGTCTCTTCTCGATTATTGCTTGGGAGGGAACATTCTATACCTTGTGGCTCTAACTTATCTTGTGACCTTGGTCCTTGTCTAAGTTTACCTAGAGTCTAGAAGGATGGATCTTCTTTACCTTTCAAAGACCCTAAATGAAGGTTGCAATAATTTCTTGTGAAGTCGTCAAACAATAAACAATCGTTAAACAAACAACATTTTTGTTTGTTATTAAGGAATATGCATTTATATTTTATATTCTAACTAGTGTTAGGCAATGAATGTTTACTATTGCTTAAAATTCTTGGATACCTCTAACAAATCGTTACCAAAACCGTTTCTTACCACTAAGGAATGGACCACCCATACTTATGTATCACCATGGATTTGTGACTATAATCACAACCAATAGTGATTTAGAATCTAGATGATAACTAATGTATGTAAAACTGTAAAACTCTACCGTTCTTGTAGCTTAATACATTATATGTTAAGGTTTGTTTGATTCATTTTCTTCTCCTTCTCAAAGAGGAACATATTTCTTCTTTTATATAGAGAGAGAGTGTGTATGTTTTAAGAGGATAATAATAATTTAAAGATAAATTAATTTTAGTTCTCTATATAATTATATTTAAAATTGTTTTGATTTTACAAATTTTAGAGTTGAAGAGTATACCATTTAAATATTGTGATATCTTGGTATCTTTTAAGGTTACTTCTATTCTAATTTATAAGGCACAATCATTTGGAACTTATGAATCTTCTAGTTTACATTTGCATTTTAGGAATACTTTTTTTTTAAATGAAATGTATTATGTGGTGAGTTGTGATTATGCTTGCTTGGTTGATTAAATAATTTGAAATAGAAATAGCATAGAGGCATAAAGGTATTTTCATCCTTAACCTAGAGATAAATTCATTTATAGAGCTTTGGTTGTAATTAGTAGTTTTAAATTAATAAAAATTTTAGGTAAATTGACAAATAGTAAGACTCACTTAAACGATTTAGATCATTTTAAAAAGAATATGAATGGTTTTTAAATGTGTTATATGCTCGTATCTCCTCACTAAACCATAAATATTTGAATTGTATACTTATACATACTTATCTTACAAGTATTCAATAATTAGATACCTGTAGAAAACCTTTAATAAATACAGAATCCACATAAATAGATAATATACAAAGAAATAAATAGATAATATACAAGGAGATACTCTATTAGAATACCATTTAAATATAAGATTTCCTAGGAAAGAAACCCTTGGATAAAAGAAACATTAGAGGATTCCAATTCCAATTTCATTTTCTATCAATGATAGAAGCTATTGGACAAACAAAAATATGACAATGATAAAGCTAAGAATGCCCATGAATATATACAATAGCCTAATCTAGAAATAAATGACATGGAATGCATTTGTAACACCACATAATTATGCTAATAAATGATAATTGAGTCCATTTTTGTAATTATACACGTTCATGAGGTTTTGAGGCAACCACTTTAAAAAAATGTATTGCAAGCAAGGATTGCAAGAGAGCATTGAATCAAAGGTAGAATCCCAAGAAAGTTGAAGTTTGAATTTAAAAATATTTAAGTTTAGAATGTTAGGAAAGTAGAGTTTCTACACAATGATTGAATGAATAAAATGTTAGCCCACAAAGTCTACTCACCCACTTTGAATGTGTCTTATAATAGTCGCCCATTGAAAATGAGTTTCAATGAGTCATAAATGATTTTAATGGTCACTAGGGTCATAAGTCACATATCTTCGACGTCATTTTTAAGATGGATTCGAGCACACAAGTAAAGAAGCTAACTTTACATATTTTCATACAAATGTATGTTATAAATCCTTTTTTTATAGACATAGGGATATATATGGTTAAAAAATTAAATGAACATTATAATGATTTCCCTGACTAAATAATATGATAATGAAGCTAACATTACATATTTTCATACAAATAAATGTAATATTCCAATCCTTCTTGATAGACATAGGGTATATATGGTTAAAATCAAATGAACATTATAATAATTTCCCTTTATGTTCAATTGACTAAATAATATGATAATGATTGTTGACAACTTTACTATAACAAAGTGAAAACAAACTCTCAATAGAGAATTCATTTGCATAACTTTAACCTCCAAAAATACATTTACATGAACATATTTAAAATGGGGAAGCAAATATAATCATGGTTATAGACTCTATAACATGTTGACACAAGCCTCTTAATAACAAGTGCCACTGCAGGTAGCGATGTCCTTGTCGTATGGCATTGTAGTATTTTTGGTAGTAGTAGACTTTGGATCAGCTTTGGTAGGCTGCTTGTGGTCATCCTTGATTTGTACTTTGACATTGTTTGTTGCAAAGTTAATAAATGTTATATTAGATAGCAGTTACCCACACACTTCATCTAATAAAAACTATACTTGAGCTTGAAGCCTAGAAATTGTCGACAATTCATTAAAACAGGGATTAAGTTCACTCATTTCTTATATAAATAGAACTGAAAGGGCGTTTGAGCTTTACATATAAAAATAGTATTTATTAGTTTTCCAAAATGTTTTTTTTAAAGCCCCATGTCGTTAGTGAAAGAACGAAAGGGTCTGCCATGACACCGAAAATATTAAAAGAAATTTATTATAAATATGCACGGTGAATGAAGAAGCATCTGCAGTAGCAACACGATGCTACATGGTTTGGCATTAAAGTTTTCTACATCAAAATCATGGATTTGATCCTGCGTTTGGTTCTTTGACAGTTCACTATACGCCTCGCAGTATGAATGCAAAAGTTTGTTTATGTTTCTGTTTTTTAATGTATGCGTTTTACATTATTAAGATTGACTAGTTTACTTGGTCATAAGCAATAAATTTGATATGGGGCAGATTCTAGCTCCTGTTGAAAGTCTTGTTAGCATACAATAGATACAGAAAACTCATGCTTTGTTGAAGCGAGTTACAATAAGCTCCCGAGATTACAATGAATTCAATATGAGAATACAAATTTTCAAGCATCATGATAATTGAAAACGATCTGGAAAGTCCATATACACACCCAAAATGTATGCCTAGCTAAGATGATCGATCTATGACAATATATCTACATATAAACCCTTCCCTTTTAGAATGGTTTGATTATGTAACCTTATGCATAACATGTTTACAAGAATAAAATTGCCCTACCTCCGGAGTATTTAGAAGTGTATCTCACTGCCTGCCCTGCCGATCTCTTCTTCTTTATACTTACTTATAAATGGAAAAGAGAAACTTGGGATCATCATATTTATGAGGAAGTTATTATTCAGATGAAATCACCTTTTCTAAAATTACTTCACATACATAACTGCATCAACTCATTGAGTTTCCTATAGAACAAATTGAGGTTTTGAACTCAGATGAATCACATTTGCCTACGAACCTGTAGAAACAACACTTTTTTTCTTTTTTAAATGTGCGTTTGGCGAAGGTTTCTTGGATCAACCGGAACAACCCCAAACCCTGGGTTCCTATTTAAGATGAGGGAGGATCTTATCACGAAACCAAGCCGCTTTATATCTTGCCTTTAATATACACACTCTAATGAAAGTAAGTTTTATGGCATGCAACTCTTTACCTTAAAATTGATTATATGATTTCATGTTAACCTTGTTCAAAATATGCATAGCATTATAGTAAGATTAAATATGATTAATGCATAATCAATTTATCCATCCCCGTTGAAAGTAATCCTTATTTTTTTATTTCAAGCATTGTTATTTTACCATTCTTACACATAAGATTGTTTTTATTGTTCTTGCATCTGACATAGTCATGGTAATGGTTTTATTTATTTATTTCACTTTATGCAAAAGTTCGTAACTTGGATTAGATATGCATATATATGCTATGATAATATGAATATCTCATCAATACGATGTGTTATACATGAATGAATACACACATCGTGTAGAATGAAAAACATAATTAATCTCGAGTCTCCCAAATATCCTTAAAGGTATTTTTCTTATTATGTTAAGCATTGGTATTTTGCCATAGTTGCACAAAACGATTGCTTTCAATTGTTCCTACATATGCACTCATAGACATAGCAATGGTTGTTTTTTGTTTTATACGAAATTTTGTAACTTGAGTTAGAGATACATATACCCAGCCATCCCAACAGGGTCATACACCCATTAAATAATTTCATAATAACAATATTAATCGCTTTATCAGGGTATCATGGTTGTGTTTCATTCTTTGACCTTGACATCGATAGATCAAATTCACACGTAATGTTAACTGGGATGAATATATTTTGTTTCTTTGTGCTGCAATGTTAGATTTATCGTGGGAGGAGCTTGTTCCCCTGAACTCCAAGGCAGGGTGCCCACATGATAGTTTTGACATTGTTCAAGGTGGAGGAATATAAGCCTATCCTCACCATGTTCATGCTGAAAAAATATAGTTTTTGTAGTTACTAATGCACCTGAACAGCCTCTGCGTGCCCTTTTTTTCAATATCACGTATGAAAACGAAGAGAATCAAACACGTGAATCACCCACATGCAAGAATGATGGGCCACATAGAAAGTTGAATGAAATTATAGAATCAACTAGTAAACATCACGAGGTTTGTAAATAAACTAAGCAGCCACTAATCCTTTATCTAGCAACCCACGAAAAGTATCTCGGTGCTTTACTTGCATAAGACAATGGTAAAGGTAAATCAGACGAATTGTATTATTTGAGCTGCACAATAGTGGGTGCAGAAAAGAAATATTAATATATCGAAACAACATACTTGGCTCTAATATTTTATTTTTGACCCAAAAGCTGCGACATTATATGTTATTGCATCCCGTACGTTTTATTTTAAAGCTGACCAATTACTTTGAAAACCAAGAATAATCAACGAGTGAATATATGAGTGGTAAAAGAAACGCAAGGGAGACGCAGATACTTTCATGATCAAAGACGTAAAAGATGCATCAAGTTTGAAAGGCCATGAGAAATTCCAAGTGTAGTTGGTTTCCATTTTATGGCCAAGTGGCTCATGGCGTGAGACATCTGGTATTTTCCCCCGCTGCTTGGGTTTTGACATGAAACATCTTACATGCGCATTTGCATGAGACCCAGAACCAAAGCCACTACACTCAAACCAGGCCAGATCGATCTCTGAAGCTATACATGTTTTCAAGATTAGCACGGAGTAGAGGCAAGCGGGATCGGTGGAGAACTTGTGGACATATTTGCAACAGCCACTTGATACAATGTGATTACCCCTATTTAGGCTTCATTTGCTCCCAACTCCTAAGCCACTATGGTTCAGCTGCTCAACTAATATAGAGAAAATGTTCCATTAGCAGGTAAGCGTATTTTGTCCCCAGATTTTGTGTTATTTGAGCAGTGAAATAGCGAGAGAGGGCTCATTTGAAATGAAAAGACCGGAGCTCCTCAAAAATCCTGACATGGATGAGACGAAAAAAGAGGTGACGAAAAGTATGCTGAAATACCATTTCGGAGAAGAAATAATGGATGAGTTGTTACAGAGACGCGGAAAAACAATGGCGAACACAGTCAGTAAATTTATGGAAGGCTTCATTTTCTCCCATTTTGGAGAAGAAATAATGGATGTGTTGTTCCAGAGATGCAGAGAAGCAATGGCGAACACAATCAGTAAACTTCTGGAAGGCTTCATTTGCTACCAATATAGCAAATTTTGTGTTTTGCGAAGGCCTGAGCAGGTTCCTGTTTGATACAAGAGATTCGAACTAGATTTAGCTTGGGTAAGTTCAACTGCAATTTATGTAATTTTCTTTTATATTGTGCATCAATTATGCAATAGATAATTGACTAAAAAATATTGGGCTTACAAGAAATCCCTTAATTTTTATGTGTCTCTATAGCAGAAAAAATCATTTTTGTTTAGAAAAGGGCTTGCCTTCTATCAAAGGATGAATGATCCATCCCGTGCATAGTAGGACACTAGATAAATTCATCATCGATGCCATCACTAAGGTCCCTGGATCTGCTACATAAGGTATGGATCTCCTGCATAAGAACAAAGACAATAGCTCCCTAATTTCAATATCTCTTGCAAGTATTCCAATTCAAAATTACTGATATCTTGTCATCTATTGCAGATTGAGCAATCGATCCAAAGATAATTGGAGTATGTAAGTAAATGGTGAATCACCCGCATCTCCTACATAAGGTAGATATCCTATCATCTATTGCAAATTGAGCAATACGTGGAGAATACGAGTAAGTAGATAACCTGCATCTCCTACATAAGATAGATAGCCTATCAACTATTGCATATTGAGCAATGAAGGATCCAAAGGTATCATCTCCTACATAAGGTAGATAGCCTGTCAACTATTGCATATTGATGAATGAAGGAATGAAGGAGCCAAAGATACCTGGAGTATGCAAGTAAGTCATGAATTGCCTACATCTCCTGCATAAGATAGAGAAAAGATAATAGGAAGGCGGTGAATGGAGTAAGTGGGTGAGTAAGCCATATTTACACCCCAAAGCTCCACTCCTGCATAAGATAGAGCAAACATAATAGGAAGGCCCTGAATGGAGTAAGTGGGTGAGTAATCCATATTTACACCATAAATCTCCACTTGTAGACAAGAGGCAGTGAGGCGGTGGTAGTAAATTTATGGTGCACTAAATGTGGTTGGTACCATTAATGGTATCATTATAATAGAAATACAACTATTTTCCTATGTTAAAACAGTGTAACATAAAGCAAGAAATATGTTTGTTCTCACAATTCCGCTTTTGTCCCGACAATAACACTTCAAGTCCGTGTCCAATAGCACTTCAATAAGATAATTTAAGTTTATTATTTAATTAGAAAAATAAGAACTATAAACCAAAAATTTTGGATAAAACGAAAATGTTTCAAGGTCAAAGGATAACTAATTGAAGTCAATGGCCAATCGATTACAATAGTTACCATGGCCTTACTAATAAGTGAAACAACAAACACAGGAAAATTTAAATCTAAGTGTTAAAAATCTTATGCAAAAGCATTTAGAGTGCACCACTCAAATCCTACAATGTTCTAAATATCATTTTAAAAAAATGATGTAGGTGACTAAGGGGTTTATGACCATGTGCTTATGACCAGTCACTAAGAAAACTAAATCCTCGACCATGCTTGCATGATGATTGATATGCTCAATAAGTGTTCCAAACATGATATGCAGCAAGTTGGTATTCCCATTATAAAGTTTATTCTACTCAAATAGAGGATTAAAAGGAGCAACAAAAATGGAACCATCAATAAAAAAGAACGATGAGAATGTGTTGTTGTACAATGAAAGAATCAAGTGGATATGAATTCCTTAAGTAAGTCACTCAAATTTTTCCACAACCAATTGTCAATCCAACTACAATAAGGGTTATTAGGGAGCATTGATCCGAGATTTTTACTTTTACACCTCTTCACTAAAGATTAGTAAAAGATATCGTGAACAAACTAAACAGAATTTTGATCCCTGGATGGAGAGCAAGAATGCCACTAATCATAATGTTCCTAGAGTTTGATTCACATGCCTAGATCTCGATGAAAATATTTTTTGAAATTAGTTATTTCTTATTTTCAATTGGTGGAGTACATTGAAATGACTAAATACGGTCAAAATTTAATTTTGGAAAATGTCCTGTCAAAATGCCAAAATTGAAAGATGCATTCATTTGCGTATAGGGAAAATGCCCTGTTTACATTCAGTGTGACTATTTTGGCCATCATGTGCATGATGGCCTCACTTTCCGATAACCTTAACACGCCCTCGCCACAGGCATAGATCGAGGTAATTTCCTGTTGAGTATTTATATCTGAAGGTCTCTCTTGATTAATATTTTGAAATTGCAGAATACAACGACGAAGGAGGCAATTTTGTAATGAGATCAACTTAAACATGCTCTATAGAAGCCAAACGGGTCTGTTAATCCAGTGAACGTCTTGACTCTTCAATATCATGTATGCCAATTTTTGTTATAGGTTAATCTCAGATGTATAACAAAAAGTAGTCGATATTCTTGCCCATTTTTATAGCTAGTTCAGTTGGAATAATCTTGATTTTGGAGCAAAAGTTTGCTTTAATAGGAAAAGTTGGATATGGGTACGGGGTTGATTCTTATACAAAAGACCTGATTCTCAATTTTATTGTTTAGCATGCGATTAGAAGTAATTGAAGAGTGAATGTACATTGTTTTTGAACAGAAACGGTTTTGGTATTTATATTAAAACAGCTGAAAACAACCATCGTTTACAAAACTGATAGTTCCATAGATATAGGTACTCAAAATGAAGGTCCAAGATATTTCTGATTCAGGGTCCCTTCGATACAACTATATTTTTCAACGGTGCACTGGAGTTGGACATGACATTATATTATGCTTATTGGGCAACCTAGTGGCCTCTTTTTAGGTTATCTGTGTACATTAACTCATGAGAAGGAGGAGGACCAACAAGTATATCTGCATTACGATGAGGCCGTGTTGCCCATAAAATTTTGCTAGACAATCCGCATGTTAGATGAAGGTCTTCAATACGATACATAGGCTTAAAGAAGCCTGCGAAACCCACCCAGCCCAGACTTGCTCTTCATCAAATTCGTAACCCTTCTGGAGGATGTGGTAGTTTCGAAGGTGGCAATGGAAATGACATCGTGAGGTAGAGGCTCCCGAATCCGCACATGGAGAAGCATTTCATGGCGGGGAGATGGCAGTAGCTCAACCATGGCTAATGGTAGTAAATATTTTATTTTACATAAACCAACCTTCTCATTTCTACTCGGAACGTTGTGGTTTTGAGAAATGTGGTTACTAGTCATCTCTGTTCATTGAATATTTGGCTCTAGTTTATGGGTTTAACTATGCAGTAATTGAATTTCTTGCTCTTTAGCAATGACTTGGTACATCAAGATTCAAAAAAAACATAGATTAATTTCTATAGCTACATTTTATTTCTAGAACATAAGCACAATAATAAAATAGATAAATAATGGAAAAATATGAATGAGAAGCAATTAAATGTTTGAGGTCATTAAATATGGTTTGGAATAGAATAGAGGAGGATCAGTGCATGGAAGAAATAATCTCCTGTCTTTGGGGTAGAATAAAGTCCCTACACGTAAATTTGTATACCCTGTATGCTGCAAGATGAGAGAATCCTTGTATGAATATTCTATAGTAAAAATAAACCCAAGAATCCTCGCGGCTGAGTAAAGGTCTTTTGGGTAGGCCACTCTTGAATGGATTGGACCTTAGTTTAGTCCATCTCGACTCCTGCATTACTAATTAGATGTCCCAAATATTTAATTTTCTGCAACCCAAACTCGCACTTGCCCTTTTTGGCTTGGCAAAAAAGTCTGCTGTTGTCAATTTTCCAAAACTATATCCAGGTGTACCAAGTGTTCCTCCCAGGTTTGAATGTAAATAAGAATGTAATAAAAAAATACAAGGACAAACTTCCTAAAGTAGGGTATTAAAATTGAATTCATTGCAGACTTAAAAGTTGTCGTAAATTTGTATACCCTGTATTTTTTTTATATATGTGCATGCCTGTGAAATGCTATGGAAAACAACAGTCATAGGCAAGGTCTTGGTCTTTTGGATTTGATTCGATATTCAGCTTTACAATTACAACATGGCTTGAAGGAAGAATTTAGACTTACTTTCATAAAAAATCGCTAGCTTTTAAACTTTACTCTGTGTGGTTTGATAGATTCTCCCCTGTATTGCTTGACATATTCTCCAATTACATATCTAGTTGCAAGTAAGGGCATGGAAATACGACTAGGCTGGCAAGTTTTGTTATGAACATTAAACTTGTCTGCCAATGCCGACTAACCTACTATCTTCTTGAAACTAGTCTCCCATGTGCAGAGACTATGGGCTTACTCAGATCAGCAACATCCCTTTTTAAGCTGATATCCAATGTCATTCCTTCCAAATTATTAGCTAGCAGTCACAAAGCCTAATCATTTAACCGAAAATTTCCCTCTGAAGTAAGCAACTTAACTATGTATAACCCAACCTTGGCAACCACTAATATTTTCCTCTCGTCTTCCTTATCTGAGGAGCGGTGGAATGCGAAAGTCTAAACCTTCCACGCGAAGGTTGTTTGCTCAAGGCTTTGGTTTATGGATGAAAATCTATTTACTTATTTTTAATTGCAAATCGACAAACACTGTGGGGATGGAGTCTCCAAAACACTACACGTAGAAATATTACCCACAAATTAGAAGCAGCTCTTACGGCCGAGGATTGTGTGTACAATTTAACAAAAGGGAATGGCTGGTAATGGGTAGAGTTTGGATAATCCGGGGCTAGAGTTTTCAATTTGCATGGGCCATAAATCCATAAAGAAAGACACTTATGCCAAAGTTGGCTCCATATGATAATGATTTGGTAGCTTTCAACCTATGTAATTATAGAATTTACTCAAACCATTTGGGATTGATAACGATCTGGTAGCTTTCAACCTCTATAATTATAGAATTTACTCAAACCATTTGTGATTTTGGGGAGCAATAATAGTTATATCATGTAACCAATACATAGTTCGTAAATTGATAAACAAAGTCTTTTACATAAAATATTTAAAACATTATTCTATATGGATCATCCAGATAAAAAATATTAATTTCAATTTACAATTGATATTACAATTAAAGAATATTAAAGCTTCCAATACTCTACTTTTTACACTGTAATACCTAATTCATCTTCTAAAATGCTATTAACCCTATGTATGCTTGCCCCACAATTTCCTATCCCAACTGTGTAAGATGGCAATGTGCAGAAGGCTTTACCCATTTGACAGTTGTATAAGTTCGTTAATATATGATATTTATCCCTATTTGGGAATGAAAACCAACACAAAACTTAACATATATGCCAGCTATTTTAGCTTTTAATAATTTACAAGAGGTGAATGGGCTATACAAATTAGTAAAATATAAATATGTAAATTGATTTCATATTAAAAAATAAATATCTTAATTAGTTCCTAAAATTTATAATCTTAAAAGGTAAATATTTATGAATACTAGTTTTTAATGAAAATATTTGAAATAACCATATATTATAACCCTTAATTTCAAATTTAAAATTGTACTGAAATAATATTTAAAGAATAATAACTCCATTATAATATTTTATTGTTACATTAAATTATTAATTTATAAAAATGCATTTGATAAAATTCAAAATCTCAATATTCAAAATATTTGAAATAACCATACTCTCTAATTTCAAATTTAGATTGTGCTGAAATAATATTTAAGAATAACTCCACTCAACATTCAATGTTACAAAAAGTTCTTCATAACTATCCGGAAAGCACGCATTTGTATATCAATTTACTAATAGGATGCATTCGTATATCAATTTACTAATACGATGAAGGGTGGTGATTTAATAATGAGAAGTCTAATAGGTGAGTAAGAACGACAACTTGCATCACAGCCAGGTCACTAAGAAAATAACTAGATCAATTTGCATTATATCATTTAGTCTAATGTTTAAAACATTTAGTGTTTTAAATTACTGTAGTAATGATGTGATTATAAGAAAGTAGATGAATTTTTATTGTTGGAAATGAATGTATATTATTCATTGAATTTGAGATATAAGTAAAAGGATTGGGATTGGAGATGAATGTATATTATTCTTATATAGATTTTTTAAAATTTATATAATTAAAAATAATATAATTAAATTAAATTATTTTTATATTTAAATATGTGAGAAAATTTGATTTTTTTTCAAATATTAATTAAGATTTTAATTCTTACCATGTTTTATATTTTTTTTATAATTATATATTTCAAATAAGAGATCTCTTTTTAGTCATGATTATTTTTTTTCTCACTTTTTTTTTTAAGTTTTTTATTTTCATTTATCTTTAAAACTTTAGATTTTCACTTTCTATCTTTCATGCTTTCTTCTCTAATCAATATTACTATAATAAATTTCAAAAATTTCAAAAATAAAAACATGTGTCTCAACATGCTCAACACTATTTAAAGAAAATATATTATGAAATAAGTTTGACGTGGACTTGGAAAACTCTTCACAAGTTTATATAATATACAATATTAACATCTTTATAATTTCATGGTATTATGGTATTTATATTTTATTTTGGTAAAATAACTGTCACAAATTCATATAATATATGAAACTGAACATTTTTTTCAATTTTAATGTATATATTATATTTTGGATAAAATATTTTAATACATAATTTAAACATAATTTTAAGGCAGCTGCTTTGCAGCTGTTATTCTTGTTTGTTAAAGCATGGAATATGTGTTCATAGGAACCATATGAAAAGGGTAGCATCAAGGTAATTTATAATAAAGATTACTTTTACTTCTTACTAAATAGGTAAAATCTTGTTGTTATAATAAAATAGCTAATTCAGTAGATAGACTTGAGGAAATAGCTAAGTTTATTTCTATGATCTTTGATTTAAAGGAATGTGAAGCACAACCCTCATTACCTTTCTGAGATGTAATTAGACGCATCTATTTATCCTATTAATTATAGGAGTTTCACCATGCAAACTAGGGTGTATATGATTAAGAGAAAAAATCGCTTTCCTTATTTTTATTCAATAAAAGTTGGAGTTAAATAAAAAGTTGGAGTTAAGCATATAAATGTATCAATTGATTATGTTTAACTATGTAACTTAGTTTGTGTAACTTAGTTTGTCAAGTAATACTATTACTTATTAATTATGGGAAGAAAGTATTTATATCACACTTTATATCTATGCATATTAATAATTATGTTTTATGGTTATAAATAAGGTTGTTGAATTATATATGTATACATGTTAATAAGAAAAGATTGTATTGTTAATTATGGTGGTTACTTTAATTATGAGACAAGTGTTGGAAACATTGTTAATGCTTAAAGTAATAGTATTACTTATTAATTATTGGAAGAAAGTATTTATATCACATTTTATATCTATGCATATTAATAATTATGTCTTATGGTTATAAATAAGGGTGTTGAATTATATATATGTATACATGCTAATAAGAAGATTGTATTGTTAATTATGATGGTTATTTTAATTATGAGACAAGTGTTGGAAACATTGTTAATGCTTAAAGATAGTTGTTGTAGTCAGTCTTTCAGAATTTATATATATTTGATATTCGAGAAATAAAAGGGGTGGAAGTAAGCAAACCATGCCTTATTTTGAATATAATATTGTTTATAGAAAGATATTATTGATTATATTTTAATGATCATGGAAATGTATGTTTGTTACGTTTATTTATAAAAGAAATATAGCTAACCACACTCTAGTTAAGTTAAATTTTGATTTTAGTACATATATTATAAATGGACACTTGTGTTTAGGAATTCAATTTAATGAAGTTTCATACTATGCATTGAAGAGAAGGATTACTTATGGATGCTTAACAATTAACATAGAATTGTAGATATGATGTTTTAGAATATTAAGTTATGTTTAAGTGTGGGTTAAAAGAAGTATATCAATATATTTATATGCCCTATTTTACTTCTAATGAAAAGGGTTGGTAAGTTAAACTCGATGTATAAGGTCTATGATAAGAGATATAAGAAGAAGATTATGATATATGAGAATATTGAAAAATGATGCTATAAAGTATGGATGTTGAAACATAATAGGAATATCATTTTTTTTTAATGTGGCTATTATGTATATTTTAGACTTTGTGAAAAGAAGTTATAGAATATAATGGCCATTTGGTATTTAATATATGGATTATTTTAGATAGTATATATTTCTCATCAAAGATGTAAATCAATCTTAAATAAATATTATAGGAATATACATATATAGAAGTAATGATATATGCCTTATGCTGATGAGAAACAAACTCAAATATTTTCATGAGAAGTATATGCATATCTTAAGATGGCAGAGTAAAGGCATTTGAATTTAGGTTGTCTTTTTTTTTAATATAAAAAAGTTATACCAATTATTATAATTTTACATTGTTTAGTAAAGATATATTTATGCTGTGTAGGCGTTTCACCACGAAGATGCATAACCATCCACGTAGCATAACCATCCATGTCGACTAGATTTCTAGCTCATAGAGCGAATGAAATGTTGCCACATGGATGGTGTCGCCAACCTACACCTTGCATCTACCTTGCTGCGACCTCCACGCCACTACGCCGCACTCTCCCTCCACCACCACTCTCGCACTCTCCCTCCACCTTCGCCACTCCAACCACTGCTCCTGCGCCTGCTCTTCTTTGCGTTGCTACCACCCCGTCAGCTCCCCGAACTTCCTCCCTCCACGCCTGGCCCTCACGTTCTGCGTAACCCTCATGCCCAACCACACGGCCTCCCTCGGCTCCTCTCCCATCTGCGTACGCATTCCACCTCCCGCATGTCATCTCCTTTATCTGCGACGCACCTCCATGTGGCTTTCCTCCTGAGTTCTCCCACTTCTGCACCACCGTCCATCCTCCTCGGATTCCTTGTCCCCCACTCTGTTTAATATGCACAGAGCCACAGCGTCAGAGAGGCGCTCGAACAATGCCTCCTCTTCTTCTTCCTCCGCCGCCACAACCACCATTACCTCCTCTGCTTCCCTGCCATCCGCTGCCAGAATCAATTCCAGATGCATCTCTGAAAATTCCCTAAGAAACAAACGCTTCCTGCACTCATGTCAAGAAATGAGCTTTTTGAAGCTATAAAAACAAGGAGATAAATAGTCTCTCCAGAAATCACCTTATCAGAGTGAGATGGGATGGGAACGACATTCTAAAAAAAGTTAAACAAAAATAAAGCAACGCCAACAAGCCTCGTTGGATCTATAGTTGCACTGTTTGTCAACTTATCTGCAACATCAAAACTTTATCAGACACAAAACCAAGAAATGAACATAAAAATCACATGGGAACTTGAGAACCCGTCCAAGTAAACACAGCACTGTAGGCCATGGCAGAGTGGCCCAAATCATAATGGCCCTTGGGCACTTCCTATTTGCAATGGCTTGGCCCGGATCTATGTATACAGGGAGTTTGCTTGTTGGTCTGGGCTATGGTGCCCATTGGTCTATTATACCGGCCACTGCTGCTGAACTGTTTGGAGTGAAGAAATTCGGAGTTCTATACAACTTCCTTACCATGGCTAATCCATATATTGACCCAATAGTATATTTTGCTCCCGATACTTCTGATTAATGGGAGTCGGCCACCGTCCATCAACACGTTTGTTACCAACTTACCATCAACAAAGGTTTAGGTTTTATTCTTTTACAATAAGGTAGGTAATTTATAGTAGTCTGTTTAATTAATTTAAAAAGGAAAAATATGTATCCGTACATAAAATTCTCAAGAAAAATTTAAATGGAACTCATTCCTGTTTACGTATAGATAGCTCGTTTATTAATGGAAAGCGTATAGTTTGCGTCGCACCATTGGTAACATTGCTTGAACCAATAGAAACGTCACCTGCCATTAAAGTTGGTCATGTTCACTAAGTGTTTACTTAAAAGTTTTAAATTGTATTTTTTGTTTTAAATTATTTCTTTTTATATTTAATAAGATCAACAGAGATGGAGGAGCGAGTTCAAAACTTACGTAAACCCAATTCAAGAATGTTTGCTATTTTACGAGGATTTAGTTATGGTGTCAATCTTAAGTTCTTGTTGTCCAAAGCCCATTAGTTTGGGTTATAATACTTTGGCTTGAATTAAATATATAGAAATCCATTAAATAATAGTAAAGTGTACATGTAAATGAAAATTATTTATTGTTTAGAATAATCATAAATTTGTTTTATGTGTTAGATTTTATTTGTTTTTTTTTTTAAATGTGATTTGATACTATATTTATTTATAAGAAACAATATATCTATATACAGTGTTTGTTTTTTTCCAGGAAAAAACCATATTTCATTGATCTTTAGAGAACAAAACAAATACATTCCACAGGTGTTATGAAAAACACGATTATAGTCCTAATGACTGTAAGAGAGCCTGCTAACTGGCTTACAAAAATATATCCCGATGATACTTACAACAACGTGTAAGGTAACTGTATGTCTGACTTATCAAAAATTACAAGAGTTTGTGATTACAAAAGTTCACATTATATATAGTTATGGCTGAAGAAACTCTAAAACCTGTTGTGAAATTTAATTCATGAAAAATAAAGAGGTGTATCTGGATTCCTGTTGTTCTTGAAGAGAAGAAATAATCTTGCATACTCCTTCGTCCAGCTTAAGGCCTTGTTTTGAAATATAATCTGCTTCCACATTTTGTTCCCTGAAGATATGAGTAAAACTGATCTTCTAGAAAGATGTTGACTGTTGTACCAAGTTGCTGCCAAGATTCTGGAGTGAATGGTTTTTAAAGCTAAATTCCGTGTTCATGAAGCGCATCCATACCTCAGAGTCCCCAAAATGTTTTAGAGAAACTATCTTTCTTTCTTTAGCCAGGAGTAATAAAGAACGCAGAGCATAGCCCTCTGCCTTATTATTGGTTCCTGACCCTGCATTAGCTTGAAAGCTATAATTCTCTTTTACCAAGCACTTGAGAACTCCCCCAAGACCACATACATTTTCTGAGCAGGCACCGTCGAAGAAACCCACCACTTCATCTGCATCATAAACCAAAGCTCTAGGAACCCTGATGCTATACGTCTTCTCCACTTCTTCAAAAAGAGGGTAAATAGCCAAGATCTGCGAAGAGACAAAAAAGCTTGGTTGGTTGATGCCTTCAAAGACTGACCGATTTCTAGCAAGCCAAACGTACCAAGGCACTAGAAAAATCAATGCACGAAATTTCCTCAAACTTGGCTCTTTAAACCATCGATTAATAATATATTCAAAATTCTCCCCGTCCTCCACATGTACCATATTAATTTTTTGTCTTATCCCTGCCCATACCTCCCGAATAAAGGGACATTTAGCAAAAAGATGATCAATATCCTCATTCCCTTCTCTGCATAGACTGCATCTTCTCGGTCCTTCCATAAACCTCTTTTTTAAATTCTCCCATGTAGGAATCTTATCCTTCAATATATGCCAGACCAATATTTTGCTTTTAATAGTTGTCCTTACCTTCCAGATTTTCTTCCACCACCAGGGGTATTCAACAAATTTAGCTCTCCATTGCAAGGTATATGCTGCCTTTACCGTAAAGGTTCCTTCTCCCTCACACCCGTACCATTGAATCTTATCCGGTTCATTCTTTAGTGCTATAAATCCTTTTTTCCAGGTTTTCTATCCACTTATTCCACATTTCCTTCCAACGGTCTGGTAAAAACAATACTTCAGCATCTTTCCATTTTTGAGAATATAGACAAGTTCCATCATCTATATCCGCCAGAACCGAATAACCTCTAACTGAAAGAAAAATAAGTAATTCCGGCGGCAAGAAAATATTTTGTATAACGCCCTTGTAATTATCAACTCCTATTCTTGCTTCCCTCCCGTTCCCCACTTGCCAGATGAGTCTGTCCTCGATCATATGAAAAGCCGAATTGATATTCTTCCATACTAGTGACCCTCCACTTCCTTTTTTCCGCTCCTGTCGAATCCAACCAAGCATTGAACCCTCTTTCATATACTTATTCCTCATTATCCCCTGTCATTGTCCCTCCTTAGAGATCAGCTGCCAAATAGACTTTGAAGCTAGAGCCAAACCCATAGTTTTCATATATTTAATACCCCATCCTCCTACTTCCTTAGGTCTTGAGATAGACTCCCAAGACGTCCAGTGTAGACCACGATCCTCCTTATTCCTCCACAGAATTTTGAAAAATAATTTACGTAAAACATGCAAAACCGCTTGTGGAATTTTTGCCAGGATCATCCAATAAACAGGGATAGCGTTTAGAACGCTCTTTATCAGGACTATTTTCCCTCCCTTTGAGAGAAAGCGATTGCACCAGAATTGGATACGACCTTCCACCTTCTCTACTAACCAATTCCAGTCAGATTTGAGATAAACTGTTGGTTTAAGATTAAAACCCAAATAAGCAAAGCCCTCAGAGAGCGGAAAAACAACCATAGGCACAACTTCCAGAAAGCATGCCACCTCTTCTAAACTGATCTCGTTGTGATAGCATGCTGACTTACCATAGTTAACTATCTATATACAGTTAACTATCTATATCTATATACAGTTATGTAGTTGAAATTCCACTTTTATCTTAACAAGTAAATTTAATAGTATGGAGTTAAAAGGTTGGTTTACCAAAGATTATTAAATATGATAAATCTAAACCAATTTCTCCATTCTTTTGTTCTAAGCTTTCACTTTCATTTCCATTTCTACATTCCTATCCAATTGAGCCTCACATAAATAGCTTCAATCCAATCTAATTTGCAACCCACATCAATTAGCACCAACAACTTCAAAACCAACTACAATTTTTAAAATATCATGTGACAGGACAATGGAAAAGAGATCATAGAAGGAGATGTCCACGTGGTCACTTACTTGTATGCTAAACTGAGCTACGTACTTTATTAAGCCCCACAATTAATACGAGCATGTTAACTAAATAGGGGAGGAAATAAAGCATTGTTCAATTACCAATGTTACAAGTAACTAAAGTTGTAAGTGCTTCCACGTTGTGAGAAATGAGCATGCATATAGCCATGATTCAAAAGCATGTCGTGTTGGTTCGACTCAATAAGCATGTCGTGTTGACAAATCAACGCTTATCTCCTCCATGAAATAGTCAATGTGTCCTTATTTCTTTCAATGTTTCAACGCAAGGCAGTGTATAAGTTCACGTGTTTTCAAAGTGTTTCATTTATTTCAGTCAACATTTTGTAGAACAATTATCAATGCTTTTCGATGCTTCTGTATAGCGAGAGTTGTGTAGCAAATATAATTACAAAAATCCAAAATCTAAGCTTCAACCTACCATTCTAACTCGGCAGGTATTTGCTGCCATGCAGCCTTGTTAGAACATGGTTTGTAAACGATCTCCACTTCTTTATATTCATAGCAGACAATCTCACACTTAAACATAAAATTAGCAATTGCATACATTGCCAAATTAAATCTCAACATAAAGCTATGGCACTCTTAACCCACTCTTAACCCAAACCTAATACATTCTGACATTAAATCATGACATATAGCTATAACACACTTAGCACAAACCTAAATATCTACTGGAGTACAAATCTTAACATAAAAGCTATGCCACTATACTAATAAAACCTGTTACGTAATACGAAAACCTGTAACGTAACAATGACTTGTCACTGGTAAAAATCACAAGTCTCAGAGTTTCTTACTTCCCTTCCCTTATAATCAGACCTGCAACAGTTGATTCTTCGTTGTATGAGGGAATGCAACTGGAAGGGTCTAGGCAAGGATAGGTATATTTTTGTCCAAAAATCGCCACCATATCATCCATCAATCCTTCCAATCTTGTGAGATTGCATGATATTTGTATAGAAGGTGCCCATTGTATTCTGATGTACAAAATCATGGCCAATGGGTCTCTTGATAGACGGTTGTTCGCCTCAGACAAGTGGCATGATTGGAAGACTAAAAATTTATTTGCTATGAATATATATCGCTCGGGTACTGCCTACTTGCACGAGGAGTTGAGGCTTTCTATTCTGCATCTGGACATTAGACCTCACAATATTCTGCTAAATGAGAATTTCAAGGTGAAAGTCTCTGATTTCGTTATGGCTAGGTGTCTGGATATAAATATGGAAAGCCACATGGCTGTGTAGGTGAAAGGGATGGTAGGATACATGGTGCCTGAGTGATTTTTTAAGCAGGGTATAACATCAAATAGCGATGTCTTCAACTAGGGTATGGTGCTTTTGGAGATAATCAACAGGTGAAGGAATGTGGATAACTCTCAAGATTTTGACAATTGGTATTTTCCTTCTATTGTATGTAACAAAGCGACTCAAGGACAAATGGAAGAATTGATTAAGAGTGGATTGGAATTGAAAAAACCCAAGGGTGTGGAGGAGGCATATAGGTTGATAAATACGTCCTTACGGTGTATTCAATGCAATTCAACATGAAGGCCTTCAATGGGAACAATGGTGTGAATGGTAGAGGGGGACTTGGAAATAGGTTATGTGAAGCCCAACAGTGATACCATCATATCCATTGCCGAGGAGATAGACATGACCATGTCCTCTAAAGGTATCCAAGAGGTTTCTAGCAAAGAGGTTTCTCAACTTGGAATGGACTCCCTTAGCTGGCTTTTCAATCTAGAAGCTCATTACCTTCTTTTTTAATGTAACTTCTCCAATCATGGTTTGATGACAATGGATTCTGTTTAGCCTTGCCATCATTAAGCAGAAAATACAACTACTCTGCTTCCAACTCATCCAAACGCATTTCCATCTCTGTGCTCTAGTCTCTCCAACACTCTGAGAAGGAAACTTGGTATTTAGTTATTGCTACAATCACCCATATTAACGTCGATGACTTTCATTTCCTTGCATGCCCTCTATTTGTCGATGGGATACAATGGATGAAAAAAATTTCCCACAAAGTTGGCAATACTTGGCATTGTGAAAAATGTGATGGGGAGTTTACTGAGTGTGATTATTGATACATACTCAAAATCGACCTAATAGATGCTACTGGACAACTATATGGTATTATAGCCTTTGATGATGCTGCGAAACAACTCATGGGGGTCTCTGCAAAAGATTTGTGCCTTTTAGCAAATGATCCAACATCTCTCATGCAAATTGTTCAACGTGTTTGTGCTCGAGAGTACCTTTTGACCTTATCGGTGAAGACATAAACTTTTAATTCAAATCTTCACTTGAAGGTGCTCGTTGTCATGTCTGAAGAGGTTTCACCATCATTGGCAACAATTGACCCACTTGATGAAAGCGACAACATTGTGCTCAATAAGCGTCCACTTGTCCGCAGGCTTTGAACTTTACCTTTACATTCACTTTTTCTAAGTTTGACTGCTTTTCAATCCCAACTTTGTTTACATTCTTCTCATACTTAGCAGCTACAACTTTTTGTATCAACATTGTTATTTAAGTGGTACTTGTAACCAGCAATGAACAATCTTGAATATTATATTATTTTTGTTTTGTTGTAACATTGCGTTGACCAACAGATTTATTTTAACCTATCTTGCCACTTTCTAATATGTTGCCTTTCTCTTAGTTTGTAATTAACAGCCTAAAATTAACATTGTTTTATCAAATACTATTTCTAACCTTCATAAGAAATCTTATATATGCTCTTATTTTATACTTCATTTCTTTATAAACAATGTTCAGAAGCACCTATATTTATTTATTTCAACAACTTATCATCATTTATCCATGCTCCCCTTATCTTTTACAATCTACCTTTGTTCACTCTTCCAATGGTTAAGTATATAGTATGTTTCTCTTTTGCCAAAGGCACCATCAAGATCATAACCACCACACAATTTGTTTTGTAGGCATGTCGACAAATCTTGACACTGATCAAATCAATGCATGCAGAAGAGTTCTGTATGCTCAAAAAAAAAACAAGCGTCAACGCCTTCTATATAGAGATGCTCGTCAACTTGTTAATATCCCTTCCCCATTTCACGTTGTCCAACATTACCTGACACCCTCTCCACCATCCACATCTGCAGCACCCCATTCAACAAACTCTAGCCTCTATGGTGCACAACAACGATTCTGTACACTATTGGACAAACTACCTCCCATGAATGTATGCTCTATATGCATGGAATCTTATCCTGGAATTAAAACAAACCACTTTTGTGGTGCATATGCATGTTCTCGTTGTATCGCGGAAAAAAATGTCCACCGCTTTTCCTTGGCAAACAACATGGATCCTGGCTTACAACCATTTGTACTTGCAAGGATTACTCAAGTTGAAGAAATGCTCATTTCTCGTGTTAACCCAATATTACAAGTCACTCATGCTCGTGGCAGACAATATACATATTCTGGCCACACTATTAGCTTCCCGCAAAACATTTCTAGCATTGCCACTTCCCTCCCTCGTTTACTTTCAGACATTGACATCCTTATTGTTCGCAAATGCAGCCCTACAAACAAGGCTTATGGATTCTTTGTTAGTTGAGCACGTGTTCTTGTTGCTCTTGAATACAAACTATCAAATGACCCATACTACCACTAGTACAAAATGATAAATTAATGACTAAAATTCGACTATAAACGACTATTTTTGAGTCGGTGACTAATAGTATCCGATTTCCACTATCTTATCTCTAGTTGTATTTCACTAGTCATTAATTGGTCGACTTATTAGTCATTGATTTAGTCATTGATAGTCACTGATTAAGTCATTGATTTAGTCATTGATACTCACTGATTTAGTCATTGATTTAGTCATTGATACTCACTGATTTAGTCATTGATTTAGTCATTGATTGTCACAATTAATGACCAAATATAAGACTAAATAAACTACTAGATGATAACATATTAATTACTAAGCTAAATATGACTAAACGTTAGTCGTGCTATAAGATACTGGAAATTAGCTACTAATAGTCGTATATATGCGAATTTATTCATTTTCTTAGTCACTAATTTATGATAGGGTACGAAGGAATCGAACCACCAATCTCCTGCCTATATTTAGGCAGGTGCTCTACCATTGAGCTAGCACCTTTTAAGAAGTTGTTATTGCTTGACAATGATGATATTCAAACAAATTTTGCATCATTCAAGCATACAAAATAATGATTACCAAGTTACTATAGATCCATAGTCAATGTTGGCATTGTTAAGCTCTTGAAAATCATAATATCGCATATAATGTTTATCAATTGATTGTTGTTACACCTTTTGGTGAATGAGTTTAGAAATTTATAACATCGTACTATAATAAGTAATGGAAGAAGCACAACCAAGTAAAAACTAAAAAATCAACAAAACTAATGGTGTTATATGAAGGAAATACATGACTAGCTTACAACCATAAATAACATGTGATAATGTGGTTGTTTTCACAATTGAACCCTCACCCCCATACATACATAATAAAAATGGCTAGCTCATCCCCTGCATATAAAAATATACACAATAATAAGGAAAAACAAGTGGTAGTTTCTTAACTCTTGAGAAAACTTACAAACAAATGGTGGTTTCTTAATCAATGTTGCTCTTTTTTATTCTCACCCTTAGACGATGCCCATCAGAATTATATCCATCGCAACCATGAATTGCATCTTCTACATTTTAGGCATCCTCAAACTGCAAAAAAAGAAGATATTATAAAAAAGACACATCACAAGACAATATCAAAATCAATTATAATGAACAACATGATGTTTTAAAGATCTACAAACAAGTTATAAATACTTCTGTCAGAATAGTGAAATAACATAGCTCAATGAAACCGTAACCAGGGGGTCAAAGAGGTCCTTTCAGATCAATGCCAACAATAGGCCCATAATACTTCAAAAGACAAATATCATCACAAAACTATTGTCAAAATATAAAGAAAAAGCATGAAAAAGTTGCAGTCTAATTTGGATACCAAGAGATCATTCTCTAATAGGCATAACGCCAACCAAATAGAAACCAAAAGTACAAATATAGATATACTACAATTGATCTAAAGACAACATTGTAATCAACTCAATTGTATCATGTGTAAAAAGAAAAAGCATGAAAAAGTTGCATTCTAATTTGGATACCAAGAGATCATTCTCTAATAGGAATAACACAAACCAAATAGCAGCCAAAAGTACAAATATAGCTAGACTACAATTGATCTAAAGACAACATTGTAATTAACTCAATTGTATCATGTGTAAACTGTCATTTTTTTGTTAATTTCTGGATACACATATACAACCCAATCATGTTGTCTAAAAGCAAACTAAAATAATTCATTATGTTTGAAAAGTTTAAAAACAATTGTGTCTCTCATGGCCACTTCTAATCTATCCCCTAATAAAATATGCTCACAGCTAATTGAAAGGAAGGGTGTCAAAACTAACCTGCATCTGTGTTCTTGCTAATTCAATAGGAGAACAAGTAATACATGCCAATGACCATGCAATTGATCCTGCTACTAATGGAGCATATGGAGTAACTTGAAAAGCTCTCAAGTCAATCTCAAAAAATGTCATAGCAAGGTAAATATATTCCTACTTGATTGACAAAAAATTGTATAATCATTTAAAAAAAAGACCAATAACATTTCTAAATAATGTATCTAGAAATACAAAAATAAATGTATAATCATTTCAAAAAATACCAATAATATTCTTAAAGAAATATATCTAGAGATGGAGTAGCAAATCAAAATTTGTTCAAGCAACTCTTTCAAAACTATCAAATAAGAAATGGCCATAAATAAGAAAATGCAGTGTAACACTAATAAAAAAGAATAGCCAGACATCTCTATGTACTGTAAAATAGAATTACGTATAACCAGAAATATGGAATCCATATGCAGGTCGGCCCATGTGTAAAACTTCTTTCAAATAAATCTGCTTCTTCATTTCATAGTCTCCCAAATCTCAAAACTGGATTTTTTTTGTCGATCAGCAACAGCTAGCACAACCAATAGCCATCATCCAAAATATAGAATCAACCCACTATTTCATGCTATACACCATCTAGGATCCTCTATCTGAGAATTATAACTAACAAATTCCATTTTATCAAAACATTATTCACACAGAAGTCCTAAAAATTCCACCATAATCTACAATACTTAATGGTTTGCTATTCCACAAAAGTGAAAACCCAGTCAATATTTGAGACTCTGAGACTACTAAAGTATGTTTTCTAGAAGAATACTTACAGTAGGAACGACCAATGTTAAACCTGCATTGGTACCTCTCCATAGGCTAGAGAAGCTTTCCTATAAATTTCAATGGAACACAATTAGAATTCTATGTAGAAGAGCATACATTCTGAAGTCACACAACAGATGCAATATCAGTCTGCAACAACACACGAAACATTTGAAATCGGTGATGAACTAAAACATACTTGTCGAATAATCGAGTAAAAGACATCTAGAGTTCCCTTATATTCAAAACAACTGGGAGGACAAAGTGGAGTCATCCCAAAAGAACCTCCCTGAGGACAGATTGGAGGACACTCCACTCCAGCAAACACTTGTAGAAACAATTTGGCAAAGGAATGGATATTGAAAATTAAATCTCAATAATAACATGGAATTAAAAAAAATCAACCTTGGGAAGAATGCACCCTACATAGGTACACTTTGAATTCTATTTCCAATTCACTGCAGTTCAGTGGGGTTTACATCCACTCCAATTCAGCTTGACTTCAATTATGTTGCTAATTTGCAAGTTCGGTTGCTTGTTTGACAACCAAGGTGCATCTACACTTGGAGGCTAACACCGCTTGAGGAATTTCTATGCACCTATTTCTAGTTGAGGTGACATTCACACTATTTTCATCTTTTTTCAAGGATGTTTGTTCCTCAAGTCTTCATCCCTTTGTAAGTAGTGACGAGTTTAGAGATGGGGAAATACAACCCGCATTTCTTCAGCTTCTGTCTATTGATGTATTCATGTGTTGTGAATTTTGAAATTTTCTATCTAGAGTGGTTCAATGATTTATGTCTATTATTGTTACAGTATTTGGAGGAACAGAGTACACCTGCATCTTTCCCCCAATCCTTTATGTTTTGCTTTACTATGCTTGCAGGTTCCTTTCTTTTGGTTCTTCTTCAAATTTGAAGGTTCATTCTTGGGTTGTTCTGCTGAGATGGAAAACAAAATGCCCATTTCCATTTGAGCTGATCTGAGAAACAGAATCGTAGCAGATCGGAGGTGTCTTCATCAGTTTTGGTATTAGAACAACCAATGGCCCATAATAGTCCATTTGGATTAGGAAAGGATAATTATGAGGAATAGGACTGAGTTGGAATGACAAGAACGAATTGCTAGGGAGATTGGAAGCAACTGAAGCCAGAGTCCAGCATGATGAGTCAGAAGATGAACAAGAGAGCTTGAGTGCGCTAGTTGAAACAGGAGGTCCCATGGAAAAGATGATAGAATCTATTTCAAAACAATGGTCTAAAGTGAAGGCAAGGTTTTGGACTTCAAAGGTGATCTCAATCCAGTCTTGCTAATGAATTGGATGCAAGAACTAGAGATGTATTTTGATATGGAGAACATGGATGAAGGGGATTCAAAGAGATTAAAGTTTGCAGTTGTAAGGATGATGTTGCATGCTGTCTTGTGGTAGATAATCTCCAAACTCCTCGGAGAAGACAAGGTAAAGAGAAGATCATATTATGGCCCAAGATGCTAAAAGAGATTAGAGACAAATTTCTACCTACATATTATTTGTATGACGTGTTCAAACAATTCCATAACTTAAGGCCGTCCAAGTACCATAAATGATATTGATAATTGATAATTTTCAATACCATTTCAGCATGAGCAAGAAGCAGGTCATAGCATTTTTGTGAATCACATCTACATCTCCATATCAATAGTGAATAAAGTGGTTTTCTTGAAGGCTATGCCAGGACTAAATAACAGTGTGGGTGCAGTGAGAAACAAGGTAGCACATCAGGATGGATCAAACCTCAACCATAATGGTAGATAAAAGATAAAACCTTTAGAGAAAACCTGGATAGAGCAAACCTTGTTGGTCAGACCTCAAGAGAAGATCTTGACATAAGGATAGATTAGTTCTTGAGAGCATGTCTTGACATAAATATAGATTAGACCTTGACCAAGAATGGGATTTAGGGTTTTGGGATTTTTTCCATTATATACCAATTTTTTGCAGGATTGTTGGGTCAAAAAAAGACTAGGAAGTTTTGGGATCCATTTCAAAATTTCAGGATACATTTCATTATCCACATGATCCATTTCATGGGCTCAAAATCTGTTTCATTCTCCAAGGGATGCACTTCCAGGAAGGATCCTGGGTAGATCCACTGATTCTACACACCGGGGTGGCAGATCTGGTAACACAGTCTAATGGACCTGAGCTAACACTTGTTTATGCTATCCTTCATGTTATCTCTTATGTCATTGTTAGCCGCACTATCATTAACAACATTTCAATCAATGTTAAAATGTTTGGACAAGTTAAAATCCAACGTCTTTAGGCCAATTGGAATTCTTCTTCTTATGCTAACATTATCCAAAATATCTTCAATATTATCAAAGTTATTGTTTATAGCAACACCACAATCAGATATGAAGTCTATGTACCAATCATTCTAGATGAAAACATGACACCTCTTGTATGAGATTGATTGATAAATAAGAAATTGTTATCTTAAATGAATCACTGGTTCCAACATTATTCTGATCTCCACTATCATTGTCCTCACTGACTAGCCTATGTACCAATCATTCTAGATAAAATATGCCACCTCATGTATGAGATTGATTGATAAAGAATAAATTGGTATCCTAAATGAATCTCTGGTTCTAAGAACAACATTATTCTGATCTCCACTATCATTGTCCTCACTTTCCTCACTCCCTGATTTTTGAAGTGAGCTATTGGGTTTCAAAGATAGAATGTCTAACTTGTGTTGTGTCTAATATGTAATCTGTGCATTTGTTTGCACTGGAGATAAAGACAATACCTTTGTGGAAGGAACTAAAACTTCATAACCCATTTCATCTTCAAGAACTAGGCTATTGTTGTTTACAAGGATAACCTCATCTGCTGCATTTTTCAGTAGGTTGATTGCCATTTTCCTTTTCTTGCCGATTTTTAATGTGTAATACCCTTGTGATCAACATCTTTGTCTTAAGGATCACTCAGATCACTTTTGTTGGAGCAGTGGTCTTCTGTCAGATCATCCTTGTCCTTTGGTACCCAATT
Source organism: Larix kaempferi (assembly GCA_027924585.1). Lineage (NCBI taxonomy): Eukaryota > Viridiplantae > Streptophyta > Pinopsida > Pinales > Pinaceae > Larix > Larix kaempferi. The sequence continues at coordinate 1,198,510 of BSBM01000410.1, read as the reverse complement.
TGTTGTGTAACACAAGAAGTTTACAATGAGATTTAAGCTACAAAGTCAAGGAATAATATACTAAAAAAGTGAATATGATTATTCCTATAGTCTATAATAGTGTTATAAAATTTCTCTCCAACTAAACAAACATCATTAAATTCATCCAAACTAGAAGCAAATCTAGATGAGGGGAAACTTGAGTATGGGTTGAGAAACCTAAAAGTCACCATGCATTCTTGAAAATGTAGTTTCCAATACAATTAGAGTTAACTTCAAATCCTAGTGATACAAGGCAGCTTCCAAAGAAATTTTTTAATGTACAACCAACTTTTCAACTAGGGCAACCTTTTAAGAAATTTTTAAATTGGAAAGGGGTAAGGAGGGTTTGACCTAATAGACCCCAATTAAGCATTCCTCGTTGCTTTTGAGCCATTGAGGACCCAAAATGAAACATTCCAACTAACAGTGAGCAAGATTAAGTGCTAGGAGTCTAAGACAAGCCCTAATTGATATGGATGTTTCCCAAAGAGCTTAAAAAAATCAAGCCAACGACCAAAGGTTGAAGACAAGGAAAACGATTCTACCTAAAGTTCTAGACATCCCAATTAAGGTAGTTTTTAGGAGTGAATTTCCATCAAATTTTTTTATTTTTTGGTCATTTTTCTAAAAAATATTTTCTCTAGTTAGTCATTTTCCCTTTAAAAATTCATCTAATTTTTACATAAATATGATTATATTGACAATATTTACTAAAATTTACAAGTTTTAATAGTAAATAAGTGTTTTTATGATTGAATATTAACTTATATGTATGATTTTTTCAAATTGAAATAGTCATCTAGAATACTATGCTTGGGTATAATATTTGAATCCTTAAAAAATATCATGATCCCAATGAAGTCGCATATCTACCCTAAGGTATGGTGACTCAAGGGTTAGTAATCCATCACAAAAGTCTTTATATGAAAATGGAGATGTATTAATGGGTCACATATGGAAACAACACAAAATTAGGTCACATGGTACCTCTAAGTGGGTAGATGTATGTGAGTTACAAAGTATGCAATCTATATGCTCATACTACCCCACTTTATAGGGGTTGTTATCCATGAGGTGAGATAATAACAAGTTGCAAGGAAGAAGAAGAAAACAAAGTGATAGGGGGCATAGAGAAAAGAAAAACAACAAAATAGCAAAGCAATGATGCATGAAGGGGAGGTTCCTCCTAGCACATGTAGCATGAGCTAATGCCCTATCATCGTGACAAAATTCTTCACAAGTTACATCACGATGCCCAATACTTGAGGCTCATTGTAGACAATATAATAACAACCAAGCATAAGACAAAAAAGAGAGTAAGACACAAAGATGCATCTCAAGCAAAGAGTGCTTCAGAGGAGACACAAAAGTCTAACTACTACAAAAACAATGCAATAACTAAACTATGAAATGTAAGAATTAAAATGAGAGAATACACAATAAGTTTAATTACTAAGAAAGTATAAAGAACAACTAAATTATGAGTAAACATAGAAATAAAATGGAGGAGGGAGAGGATGAAATAATGATATTTGTATTTACTTAGGTGTATTCAATGTAATGCAAGAGCCCATTTGGGGTGTGCTATATGAGAGAAGAGATCCCGCTTGGGCATGCTAGTAATCTAGGTGTGAGAAATGCACAATGATAATTATAAACGAAGTAAATTAGATGAAAAAAAATGAAAAGAGTTAGAAATATGATCCCTATGCTTAACCACATGTGTTCTTGAGATGATAGCCTTACGAGACATGCAAAGGAAGTGGGCATGGTAACCTTAGTGTGAAAGAAAGTTATGCACATGTAATATAGATCTTAGAGGCTTTCCCTAAGCGAGGAGGGGGAGGCTATCCTAACCATAAAGATAGATCTAACAAAAACCTTGATAGCAGTCTTGATAGATTAGAGTTTGAGAGCAAATCTTGACATTAGGATAGATCAGAATTTGACCAGGAACGGAGTATGGTTTTAGTCTCTAAATGATTAGGATGTTTGTTCCATATTATAGCAGTTTCCCTGTGATGGCATATTTCAGTTCATGCACATGCACCCATTATTTCCAGAGTTGCTTGACCAGGAAGCAACCTATTCTTGCAGGTGGTCAACCTATTCTTACAGGTGGGCGCACAACTAGAGGAGAAAGCTTCCTTGTCATTCATGAACACCAAGTTTCCATTTATGACCTTGGGAAGAATGCACCCTACATAGGTGTTGACTTTGACTTATAGTTTCAACTCACTGCAGTTCAGTCGAGTTTACATCCACTCCAATTCAGCTTGACTTCAGTTATGTTGCTAATTTTCAAGTTCGGTTGCTTGTTTGACAACCAAGGTGTATCTACACTTGGAGGCTAACACCGCTTGAGGAATTTCCATGCACCTATTTCCAGCTGAGGTGACATTCACACTATTTTCATCTTTTTTCAAGGATGTTTGTTCCTCAAGTCTTCATCTATTCCAAGCTTGCTTGTATTGTTCAAATTAAGGGTGTAATCTTCGCATTTGGCCATGACCAACATTTTTCTACTTTTATATTATATTTCTAGCTTTGGTTAAGGTTGATCTAGTCAACTCAATGTAGGCCCATAACCCACCTTTGGGGCTACCTATTGGGTTGTGCATAAATACACAAGTATGATTTGTATTTTCACACATTGTGACCATCCATTCATTCTTATACAAGTGATTTAGCCCAAGGGAACCCTATAGCATTTTTCTCTCTTATTCTTGGTTTGATCATATTAACATCCAACAAATGAGCAAGCATGACTACGGTATGAAGATCATTGGTTGCCCTATACTCTATGGAAATATCAACTAAACCAAGTATATTGTTTTATGATAATGATTGATGCCTTACATTGAGCCGAATATCATTTACTCACGATAGACATGAGCACTGACCCTAGACATCCTGACCGATGCACCCAAACACAATAAAATAGGATTAGGGACATCTAACAACAGGACCAACCACATAAAATGATCTTAATAACTCATTACATTGACTTGTGCGGCTCAACTAATCTATGTGGACCCTTACAACCCAAATGAGTGTCATCTCATATGTCACAGGATCATCATGTAATATGTTCTGCTAGGAGCACAAGACTTAGGAGGTTTGCATTGGTCAGGATAAGGGCCTTGGGGTAATTTGAATTTCTCATTTCTGCACCCATAAAAGCCTGAAAACTTAGCTCAAGTAAATCGAATTTCTCCCATTTCTGGACCCATGATAACCTTAAAACTTAGCTTTTAACCATATTTAGCATTAAATGCTACGAATTCTTATTGAATTATACATCATTTCCATATTTATGTACATTTCTCCTAAATTTCTAACTCTCTTGCCGATATTCAAAACCAGTTCAATGGCATGGCTTTGGGTTTCTAGCAAGTTAGCTTAAGAAGAGTTGGGAACTTAAGCACACATATTTCATCCACCTATATTCAAATGCTTAGCATATTTAGAGTTAAATAATTGCATATACAAACATTCAAATTTGAAAATTCCAGAAATCTAAAATATATAAATGCATCAGATGTGAGGAAGCATGTAGTGAACATACAGTTACTCAACATGAAAGTAGCCATCTAGAGAAGTTGCATTGTAGCATATCACTCCTATCCAAGGTAATTTACATGGATCACCTATCCCCCATTTCTTCAGATTTCCATATGGGTCTCCGAGACTCACCATAATTCTTTTAAGGGCAACAACTGCAGCCAAGCAAATAAACAATGACAAGATATCCCCATTTTAAAAAATTGCAAATAAAGACAGTTATGGTAAACTGAAGACCACTGTTTCTGAGAAATTGATGTCTTAGATATATGATTTTAAAGCTTAATAATTGAGTTAAATGTGAGTAAATTACCTTTAGCAGGATCTGTACTTTGTGTTGCCTTTGTGATTTGCACACTTGAATCATCAAAAGCAAACTGAGCCTGCAATTCCACAATTTCAAACTTGCCCCAAGTTGGCGCTCCATTTGGAATCGGTGAATACCGTTCCTGTCACATGGTACATTGCATTAACTCAAATTTTTATACTGTATGCTTTCACCAACTCCAGAAAATCATGCATCTCTACAAGGATAGCAGAGTAACCACCTAAACGAATGTTGCTTTACTACTAGACATTGTCGTATGAACTCCAATATGTTCTTTGAGATTGACAATCTCTCCATCTTTGGCTAGGATTTCTGCATGCATTTCTGGCAATATTGTGTTGGAAATCTCAACGAATGCAATTTGGGATGCACAAATGGAAAGTGGATGCCCAACTTTGGTATTAAGGGAAACTTCTTTAGTGGTCTATGACTTTGTACAATTAAATTTGGTACCCAATCTCTGTTAATCTTGTATGTCAACTTCTCAAGGTTTTGACTTTGTACATCATTTTCCTCTCCCTGGCAGTTGAAAACTGAAATACTCAACTAACCATGGTGCATGTCCAAAAGCTTGGTTTATTTTAGTCAACAGTCAACATGGTCTAGTTGTTGACAAAGCCTAGTGCAATAACTAATTCTAGTAATGGGAACCTCAATGTCAATTCACTGTATATTTAGTTTTCTTAAGGTTCTGAACTACAATTTGCAACTAATTCATAACTTGGCATGCTCTAGAAATAAGCTGTTTCTATTCTTATCATGCACTAAGGGCTAGAAAAGCAGCCCTTTCAACACAAGCCTGACAAATAACTTTGGTGATTAGAACTTTACTTTTGATGCCAAGGGTAACCCACAGAAAGTCTCATTTACCCAATTAATATGACAAGCCATGCCCTATTGTGGTGGGAGAGCTTTTTCTAGTAACACATGCAACAAGAAAGATGTTTCATCCTCAACTGAGTAGAGTTTGAGCAAATATTGCAAAAGACAATCTATCGTACAGGGTATGAACATAAGTGGGAATCCAGTGGCAATACCTTAGGCAAAGACTATGGTAGAAAGTTGATGATGATGCCCCTAAACTCCTTAAGTAAAGAGATTTTGTTGCATATTTATATAGAGGAAAGAGATAGGGCTGCATAGTTATATTTGAAAGGAGTTTGCTCTATTTGACATTCAAAATCTTCATGAAACTTGTACAAAAGCCATGTACCTGTAACTTCTGGAAGCTAATAAGAAGCCTATTAAGACTTACACCTCTATTGCAAAAAGCTCATATGGATCAGCTATATGTGCTCCACAAAAGAAGGTCCTTATCAAAGAGAAGCAGAAGCAACCATCCTCATAGGGCTTATGAACATTATGTGAAAGGTGTGCCATGAAACCCTCAACCAACTCATAAGACTTGGTCTCCAATATGTAACAACCCTCATTAAATGTACGCAACTAAAAGATGAAGTGATGACTCATTAATGCCAAAGAGTGGTCCCCAAATCTAGGGTGCCTCCTCAACCACTCCATAGCACAGTATCCAATGAGTAACAACTTTTCAAAAGTGTGCAAGCAAGAAGTCAAAAAATAATACAATAATATCCTCCACATGCTAAGTCATAATGAAACTCAACTAACTCCATAAAGGAGGGGACATCCCCATCATCTACCAATAAAATAATGATAAAAATATGAAGTACCTCAACATATGTGCCAATAAGGTTGAGCGCTTCCCCTAAATCCATAGTCCACATTGTAATAAACCATTCCAAGTGTGAACATAACAAATATGAGCTAGGGGGTTCACACCAAATGGATCAAACCAAGTCAAACCACATCAAATAAACCAATAAATACATTGGAACCATGTGAAAAGAGATGCATGTACTTGCAAACTGAAGATCAGTACTTTCCTCCCCAGACAACTTAAAAATTGTGCTAAAACATGGGATTTTCACACTGAAACAGCTCGGAAACACCATGAGTCATACCATATGGCATCTCCAAATTGTGAAACATTGTACGGTATGGCTCATGGCGTTTCCGAGTTGTTTTGTACCCATTTCAACATTTCAGCAAGATTTGGGTACCAGTACAGGGTTAGTTAGGCATTCCCTGCAACAAAATTACAGGGTGTGAATAGATTTACAAGATAAATATTCCATGTCCAACTATGGAATCATCGATGTAACGAAATTCCACCATGACCTCATGCATAGCTCTAACAATGGAATCCACCACCCTCGTAATTCAGCAACCTAAATAGCCAATAGCTTTAAGTCAACTAAATGGCACTATTGAAGGTAGTTATTTTGGGTTTATTATTATTATCATCAAAATTTGTCATAACAAGGACAGGCCCTTCTATATTATGATAGCTTTGGGAGTCTCTGCTAGAGGTATGACACCTGAAACTACTTATCATGTTGAGGTTGGCAAGGAACCTAATAATTATTGTCATCTAAAATATTTTGCAAATAGTAGAAAGGCTTGGAGCACAACTTCACAGAGGATTAACTAATGATTGGTTCTCCTGGTCATTCAGATGCAAAGTAATCATCTTCCCATATGCTTTAACAAATCAATAAGATGTTTTACTCACCATATAAGATACCAATAAATCAGCATCAGCAACATCTAGAATATAATGGACACTTGGCAAATTTCCTCCAATGTTGTTTGGCAACCTAGAACCATATATACATGAAAATACTTTAGTTTGCTGCCATATTTACTGTGAAAACAATAATGCTTCACAAATTAGATAACTACACCTTGAAGTTTTTCTTATATCTTGTAGACCCTAGGGCCTACAGTAAACCCAATTCAAAGAAAGGGAAAAAAATATCTTATGGCTGTCAAACAAACTTGATTTTTTAACAGTATCACAGTTGCATTATCTAGTAAGCTCTGCCATCCATAAAATCCATTTAAGCAGGGAAAATTCCCCAAAGAAGAATAATTTGTATATAGCATATTTGAATCACTTAATCTCTAGCTCCTCACCTTGAAGTAGTGCAGCCAGTGGCAATAATAAGAGACCTGTATTTTAGATGGCTGCCAGAGGCCGTTGTAAGTGTTTGTGTCGAGATATCCAGGCATGTCACTGTTGTACCATACATAACCTTTCCAGAATAAATTCACCTGTTGTTAGATCTTCTTCCAGGGAAAATAGATGGGGAATGTTGGACTAACAAAATAGTTCTCTCTATCATAAATATAATACAAGAAGCATAAGCATGATCTATAAGAATAAATAATACAAATGGAAATGCAAAGGACTTGCCTCAATCCCTTTGTTCTTATACCATTCAGGTGTTTGTCTCTCTCCCCCAGATCCCACACAAGTGTGGAAACCCTGATAAAAAGAGATTTCCTCAGACAATCCGCCCAAGGAAATAAAAGTGGCAGCAGATCATTCAAGTCCACCATCCTTGTATGCCTTCTAAAGGAACGTCTACATTTGGTCAGTATGTTGTTAAAAAGAGTCTTACCGGCAATCTCGCAGGCTTTTTATCGAGTGGAAAGAGATACGCTTTTGTCAAAGCTGGGTGTTCATATGGAGCAACACTCTGCACAGAACAATTAGACAAACTCCATACATTGATATATTTGAGTATTTTATATTAAAACTAGTCATTATTCAGAAAGCATACAGTGGACAATTTATTTAAACACAAGGACACTAAGTGCATGCTAGCGTAGTCAAAAACTAAACCATCCTATAAGCATAGACATCATAAGTACAAGCCAATAAAGGAATGAATGCTTTTTAATTCATTCCACTCTTCCATACAAAAGTGGTAATATACAATTTATGTAAACAACTCAAGCTAAGAGGCTTGTAATTGCCTCACAAAAGTTGTGTTAATTATGGTGACACATGGATGGATCAAGTGACAACTCTATATTTGGGTCATGTTATCACCATCCATAGTAGCTAGGCTACCATGATGTTTGAGAGCAGTTTGTCCAAGACATGAGCTAGTACTTAATTGAGATGAGTGTGAGATGAGCCTACCTTTTTGTCAATGATGATCAGTGGTAGAGTACGTTTTGAGGCAGCCAGAGTTCCAAAGTAGTTTCATCAGCTTTCCCTCTATCACTTTTGAGCCTTCATGACCCCTGAGAGACACTTGTTATACCATGGTTTCACTTTAGCAGTGCAGCAAAGCAGGTCGCTAATAGATCTTCCTGTGCCCAGAATGAAGGATTGAGGCTGTTGGAGTGCCCAGGTATTTTGAGCACAAAATACCCTTGCAAGGGCAACTAAGTGTTGCTGTGTGAATGCTTTGCAAACTGCAACCATGTGCACAGCTATAGACATCCCTTCTGAAGATAGCGGAATACTTGGAAGAGTCAAGAACCTCATAAGGGCTTCAATTCCCTTTTTCTCAACAAATATTCTACAAGTTTCAGGATTTTCCATTGCCCGATGCACAAACACCATGGCATGTGAAATGCTTAATTGTAGAAAGCGTTCATTACTCATGTTTTCAAGAGACAATCCACTAGTTCCAACCCTTTGTTAAGATAACAATAATTCTAACGTATCTTTTCAATTTGTCAAGAAGAATAATACAGCCTACAGTTACCATAATATGAATTGGGGAAGAAGCAATCAAGTGTAATATGAAAAATCACAATGGATGTTTAACTCGTTAAGATAGATATATTATAGAAATATGCACCCCTAATTAAGGGGAAATGCCTTCTTTGGATATATGTATTCAGACATTTTTAAACATAATCAAAGCTCAATATAGTATAATATTAAAAACCCTCAACATTAATGGTTCCAAAAAACTACTTAGTTCAGAAAATCTGGAAAATTATATGCTAAAAGTTTCAAATAGCCTCAAAATCAAACCCCCAAGCAAGCAGATGAAGGAAATCAGAATTAAGTTGTGGAATAAAACTGCACCAAAACCATCACCCGTAACACTGTATATGGTTATATGCAGCTAATTGCTTCAGATATTGGGTATCAAAAGATTTCAGGTTGAGCAGCTAGCTGGCTGTAGTGAACCTCACACAAAATCTAAGCTCTGGATCAGAGCAAAAATAATTTTCATCCCTTGGACCAATATAGAATGTGGAAAAGGCAATGAAATGGGTGCAAATAGACTTTGAATCCAAGAAAGGTCTTTCATATTTTCTTCTCATCTAGTTCACAAATTTTCCAATTAAATGAATCTCAATACTCAGGTAGCTCACCTACAGCATAACTGCATGAATAAGTAAAATTATATTATCAGTATAAGAGCAATCAAGAAAACATAGTAGAATTGGGGAAGGAAAATGGGAGACAATTGACCAACATTACAACTTGACCAAGACCACAATACCTAAATAAAAAAATGGCATTAAGTCATAATTTTCATGATCCATAACTTGTCTAGATTTTTTGTTGTGCAACGATTATATATTTGGCGTGTAAAAGAAAATTATAAAATGCATTATAGAATCGGTCTCACCTACCACACATTTAATAATTAGCATCTTGTTGCAAATTGGTAGGTTATGTTCTCATGGTAAAGACATCATAGTATATAGAGTATGTTAGAAGCATATTAATTCATAGAATACACTAAATATATGTCCAACTGAAGAATCTAGAACCAAGGTATTTATTAAATCTATTGAAGCATATCACTTGTGTGTGTGTATTGGAATTATGGCTTTCATGATCTAATTCCAATCTGGCGTCTTGTTGTGCAAAGATTGTTTCAATTCAGTCACATCTCTAGCATTCCAAGACCACACCGGTGTTCCTTCCTGTTAGGAACCCATGTCAACCCTTCTATTTACTTTGTTAGTATATTGTTGTTGGACGCATATGCTTTGTAAGTCATCCCGTAGTATTTGTTGAACCATAGTTTGTATTATTGTTGTTGGACGCATATGCTTTGTAAGTCGTCCCGTAGTAATTGTTGATCCATATTTTGTATTGACACATGGTATTGACCCATGGTATTGGCGCCTAGACTTAGTATATAAGTTTGTGTTGAGACCAATGAAGGCACCGTGAAGTTATTTGTATCGAGCTTGCTCAAAGGAGGTTGCCCCCTCGAAGTGGCTTGCGATCAATATAAAAGTGATTATGAGTTCTGTTATTTCTGCTATATTGTGTGTTTTCATTAATTAATTATTGCAGGTTCATCACATCTGGTATCAGAGCACTTTCTTGGGCTCGCTGGGTGAAATTTCTGCCAAAAAAATTTTTCGTATCTGTTGCAGCTTCGGATCTAGGAATAATCCCTATCTGCTTAACTATGGGAAATACTTGGGAATAAGCCCTAAAACTCATTGTGAGGAGTACCACAGGAACCCCAAAGTAGTTGTCCCATTGAGAGGACCTGCCAGGGAAAAGGGAAACGACCCCTACCTGATTGACTAGTTCCCACCCGTGAGGTAAACCAAGAGCTGTCGTGTGTGGCAAAGCGGTTATCAGTTTTACCTGAGCCGTGGAGTGAGGGGTATTGCCCCAATACGAAAGCCGTCAGACAGCATTGGTGGACCCTATCCCATTCTGCATATTTCATTCCTGAGGACCCTATCCCAAATTCCACTTCTCAAAGCCCGAAATCTCATATTTGTCTATTTTTAGGGTTTGCCATAACTTCTTCGGATTTCACCCAGTCGCCTTCAAATTTTATCACTGAGTTCCTTTCCTAATTCTGCTTCTTTGTCCCTCTCTGCCAAATTTTCTCATTCTTTCACCCCGCTTCTGAAATCCCCATTTTTGCTTTCCTGTCCATCAGAAAGTGTCCAAAACCTACTCAAACCCCAATCACCCCTCCGAGTTTTTCCCAAATCAAAATTTTCCTTTATTAAATAAGCTTTTGTTTGTGTTTTTCTATCCATTCCCAAAAACAAAAAAAACTCTTGGTTATGGTTGTCACCCGCGTAGGAGCAACAACCATGGAGGAAGCACTTGCAGCCACCCAAACCAAACTCCAAGATCTGGATGAAAAAATTCTCAACCTCCATCTTCAGCGTTCAGCCATGAACAATAACCGACAGCACGAATCTTCGGCAGCCAATGGATTCTCTTCTTCCAGCAATTTCCGTGGTCCAAAGCTTGAATTTCCTTGCTTTAATGGTACTGATCCAACTGGATGGATCTATCGTGCAGAACAATATTTCAGTATGCATAATACTTTTGATGTCCAAAAAGTTCCACTTGCATCCTTTCATTTGGAACATGAAGCCCTTCAATGGTACCATTGGTACATCAAGGCTCATGTCGAGCCAAAATGGACAGATTTTTGCCAACTCCTTTTGCAACGATTTGGTCCTAGTGCTTTTAATGACTTCACCGGAGCACTCACTAAACTTCATCAAAGTGGCACTGTGAGAGAGTATCAGACAGAATTTGAGAAACTAGCCAATCACATAGAAGGATTGTTTGATGAATTCTACAGGAGTTGTTTTATCAGTGGTCTTAAGGATGAAATCCGGTCAGAGGTTAAAATGTTCTGTCCCAACACAATGATGGAAGTCCTAGGGTTGGCTAAGTTGGAAGAAGACAAGATTGTAGCCCAACATCGCTCCAAACCCACTTTTGTTCCCTTTCGAAATATGGGTTCTCAACGACCTCCCATCCCGCCAGCTCCTCGACCAACTCCTATCAAGCATTTGTCTGAAACAGAGATGCAAGCACGCAGAGAAAAAGGACTTTGTTATAATTGTGATGAGAAATTCACTCAGAGACAGAGATGTGTTCAACAAAAACTCTATCTCTTGGATATGGATTCTCTGCCTGCCTCTACAATTGGTCAAGAAACTCCAGATACAATGGATGATCAGGTCGGCATTCAGGAGCCGCCTATTGACCCCCCATCTCAGGATGAACAACCAAAGATATCTCTCCATGCCTTATCCGGCATCACCACCCCCCAAACAATGTGGGTCAGGGGTTACTTCAAGAAGCTTCCTCTTACAATACTCATTGATTTTGGTAGCACTCATAACTTCATTGACCCTCGGATCGCCAAACATGCTGATTTTTTTGTCCATCCTTGCTCCAACTTTGAAGTCATGGTTGCCAATGGGGGCACCTTACCTTGCAAGGGGAAGTGTCACAATGTGTGTATCTCTCTAGAAGATTATAACCTGCGCTATGACATGTTTGCCTTGTCCCTATGCTTATGTGATGTGGTTTTGGGTGTTCAATGGTTACGCACACTTGGCCCCATCTTATGAGATTTTGTTGAACTTTGGATGCAGTTTTCAGTCAATGGGAAACAACACAAATTTAAGGGCTTACAAGAAGGGTCTCTCCACATCATCAGTTCACATCGCCTGAAAAATATTCTTAAGAAGAATTCACATGGTGTCATTGCTCAACTCCATTCCATTCAGATGCACCCATCAATGGTCTCCCCTACTTCCTTGGATAGATATGTAGGTGTCCTTGCTGAACCAGTGGGCTTGTCGCCTTCAGGAGACTTTCCTGGTACGAATTTAGCTGCATCTACATCTCAGCAGGAAATGATGGCTATTTTGCATGCAGTACAGAAGTGGCAACCATACCTATTAGGGAATTATGTCTGCATCAAGACTGATCTCCATAGTCTAGACAATTTCCTGGAACAATGGGTCTCCTCCCCAGCACACCTGAAATGGGTTATCCAACTCATGGGTTATGCCAGCTATGCGATCACTTACAAGAATGGTAAGGACAATATGGTGACAGATGCTCCTTCTCGCACATTTGATGACCCATCTTCTCTTATAGTTGTTTCTCTACTTGTTCCAAATTGGTTGCAATCTGTTCAACAGGGCTATCTCTTCTATGAACTCCATGCTTCTTCATCAGCAGGGCACTCTGGGTTCCTCAAAATGTATGATTGGGAACAATGTAACCTCGTTTGGCAGGGACTGAAAATGACAATTCAACAGATGGTGGTTGACTGTGATACTTTCCAGGTCAACAAGGGTGAAACGACACTCCTTTTGGGACTGCTCGAACCCTTTCCGATCCCTACACAGATGTGGACAACTATTTCTATGGATTTCCTAGAAGCGCTCCAGTGGTACAATACCACATCTAAAAGGACACCATATGAAGCAGTTTATGGACAAGAACCACCAGTTCTTCTTCCATACACGCTTAGCAGCTCCCCATTTCAGGCAATTGACTCGGTTCTTCAAAACCGCGATTAGATTCTTCTCATTCTGCAGGACAATCTTCACATGGCAAGAATTCGACTGAAACAACAAGCCGATCAACACTATTCTGAGCGCACTTTTCACGCAGCTGATATGGTCCTTCTTTGTCTACAGCCTTCCAAGCAATCCTCCTTGAAACTCAAAAGGCGTCAGTGGGCCGGAATGCAACCCGAGGATGCTACAAGGGAACCACTCCTTCAGATTCTGCATCAATTTCCACATCTAAATCATTGAGGACAAAGCTTTTTTTTAAGGGAGAGAGGATGTTAGGAACCCATGTCAACCCTTCTATTTACTTTGTTAGTATATTGTTGTTGAATGCATATGCTTTGTAAGTCGTCCCGTAGTATTTGTTGATCCATAGTTTGTATTATTGTTGTTGGATGCATATGCTTTGTAAATCGTCCCGTAGTAATTGTTGATCCATATTTTGTATTCACACATGGTATTGGTGCCTAGACTTAGTATATAAGTTTGTGTTGAGACCAATGAAGGCACCGTGAAGTTATTTGTATTGAGATTGCTCAAAGGAGGTTGCCCCCTCGAAGTGGCATGCGATCAATATAAAAGTGATTATGAGTTCTTTTATTTCTGCTATATCGTGTGTTTTCATTAATTAATTATTGCAGGTTCATCACACTTCCTTTTCCAAAAGGACATGTGTAACTCAAAACATAAATCTATTAAGAACACCAATGATATATCAAAGAAAAGAGAAGTTGATTGAGCTAAGCAAAACAAAATGAATAAAGTTCATTTGCTAAGAAATATCCAACATACAAAGGACAGACGATAGAGATCCATATAGGACAAATATTTAATAATTGAATAATGAATTAATTATTAATGATAATAGTGCACCCAACTGAGCTGTGTTAAATATGTAGAAGGCATCCAAAACCAAAAACCTACGCTTTCAAAGTAGGTTGGTTTTGGAGTAGAAGGGCAACCCAAAGCAGTTATCAAATTCTCAACCACTGGTACTGAAGCAAGAGAAAATATTTTCATGATCAATTCATGACTTAGGACACTAGAATGAATATATTCCACAATATCAAGTGGGGAGAACAGTTGGGAGAAGCCCTCATCTCTATCAACCACCAATTTATTTGTTTTAGTTCCATGAGCGACATTTAATATCCCCTTCTTATTCTATGTAGTTTTAAACTAACCTAAAGGGAATTGAACACCATTTAACCTGCAATTTCTAATTTGATGGATTGTGGGAGGCATGTGGTATACTCTGTGAGGGGAAGTGAGTTTGTCACCTACCCAAATTCTGAAAATATTATTTTATTGGAAAAATATTTTATGTTAAATTTTAATTACAAAGTTTTGTAATTATGACCAAGTTTGGTCAAGGATGGATGTAATTACTGATTATTATTATTTAATAAATTAAAGTAGGAGACAAACACCCAAGGGAACTGTTAAATGAGTGTTCACTGACCCACTAGGAGGAATGGAAGCTGTTAGAAGGCATGGGACATATGGTAGCAATTGCACTTCACCACTAGTTGTTGGTTATGGGACAACTACCCCTAAAAATGTGGCATTATCCCCCAGGTGGTGGGAGTGAGTAGGAAGCTCATTAAATGACCAGTTAACAACTAAAAGGCCTAGGCAGCCTACATAAGGCAATTTGAATTGAGCAGGCAGCTCTCTTACAATATTTTCTACAGAAATATTCCTCAAGTGCATTAGGTGATTATTGAGAGATTCAAATAGGGAGGCTATGTGAGAGTGCAACTATAAGTCTACAAATTATTCTGAGAAGGAAAACCAGAGGTGCTGGTGTAGGTCCCTTTGACTGCTAAGTCTTTAAGACTGGGTAAACTATTTGCTGCTGCAAGTGTTAGAAAAACAGGATTGCTGAGCAATAACAATAAATAGAATGCAAATATAATCACACATACATATTACAAGAGAGATACAGATATATCGTGGTTCACCCAACTTGGGCTACGTCCACACTGAAGTTGCCAGTCCTTATTAGTATTCCCTCCAGCAAAGTGAAGGGATACAACCTGTAGCACAACCGCTGCACTTCCTCTTCACTGTCTCACAGTCTCTCTTTTGATCTCAGAGATCTTTACAATGCATAAAACCTAATACATCAACCCTAGCTGTGTTACAATGTCTTTCTTTTATAAGGGAAATACAATGGGAAAATACCACGGGTTACCCAAAACTATGGGCTCGAAAACAGCTAGCGAAAACTTGGGGTATGGACACGGCTGACCAAACCTGGGGATCGTGCCGGGATCATAACCAAACCTGGGGTACGAACACAACTGAATAATAATATCTCTGAATCTGGAGATCAGACTCCACAACCAACAGCAAGTTGAGGACCCAAGCTTCTAAGTTTCTTCCTCCTAGTGGTTCAGTGAACAGGCTTGGGGGTCCCAAGGCAAGTAACTTGGCTGTCTTCAGGAATTGGTTGGATGGAACAGGTTCCTTAGGCTGTTTGTTTCTCCTACAGTTAACTAGGTTTTACTGTTCCTACTTTGTTTATAGTTTAATGTTTCTGCTTAGTTAAACTCTGTCATGTAAAAGAAGTTATTTTATTTTCTGATCTATGTGTGATTCTGAATAAAATAGCTTAGTGAAATAATTGAATTGATAACCATCTCTATATTTTTCCCCATGTTGTTCTCTACATAGTACTCTAGTATAGAGAAGCAAATTAAGGATAGATGAGAGATAGGCATAATGCCATTGATTGGATAAATTATTTCAGTAGTGTTCTGGTTTAAAATTATGTCCTATGTTTAAACACAGTAAAACATTACAATATAGCATCAACTACAATATATAATTTATTTAATTAATACTTGAAAGAAAAACACAGTATGTTTCTGCACAGTTCTATATATTTCTTTGAACTCTATTTATTTCAGAGAGTAAGCAAATGCACATCAATAGTATACATTTCATGTTTTTCAAGCAAGTGTATTTTCAAGAATAATAGCAGCTGCAAGAATTAATTCCTGCACAAGGTTTATATGTTCCATTTCAAATACATCTTTTTCAGATAGAAATATCATGCAATTCAACATTACTTCCCTAATGTTTTCCAGTTAAGTATAGTCTAGAAAATTAGCATCTGCAAAATCTATTCTCTGCACAAAAATTATTATATGTAAACCTATTAATTCATCATCCATTTATTTCAGTATTTAATTACAAATCTATTCAAATTATGTCCTATGTTTAAACACAGTAAAACATTACAATATAGCATCAACTACAATATATAATTTATTTAATTAATACTTGAAAGAAAAACACAGTATGTTTCTGCACAGTTCTATATATTTCTTTGAACTCTATTTATTTCAGAGAGTAAGCAAATGCACATCAATAGTATACATTTCATGTTTTTCAAGCAAGTGTATTTTCAAGAATAATAGCAGCTGCAAGAATTAATTCCTGCACAAGGTTTATATGTTCCATTTCAAATACATCTTTTTCAGATAGAAATATCATGCAATTCAACATTACTTCCCTAATGTTTTCCAGTTAAGTATAGTCTAGAAAATTAGCATCTGCAAAATCTATTCTCTGCACAAAAATTATTATATGTAAACCTATTAATTCATCATCCATTTATTTCAGTATTTAATTACAAATCTATTCACGATAGTATCAAAACCCTATTAACGTAAACCCAAGAATCTAAATTTTCTTTTAGTACACAGTTCATAACACTTCATTCTTGGCAACTTTAGACATTATTGCCGAAGTTACAGTAGTGTGATAACTAAACCCTAGACAACATTTCAATTATCTTCTATTTATGCCAAGACTAACAGTAAACCATTATTTATCTCTTAACAGAAAGTACAATTCTGTACTATTGATTTTTGATATCTCATAACCCTAACAATAACACATATACATTATCGAAATTATTATTACAAAGATTGAGTCTTGGGTACAAAGCTCAGCACAAGCCCAATAGAAATCGAAAGCTACAGGTAGGGTATCCATCGTAAAACAAAACTAGAACATGGAGGAATAACCGTTTCGAAAAACATTTAACAGTCAAACTATATCATCGATTTTCCAACACATGTTTAGCAACAACGGAGATGGAGTACAGAAAACAACTCTTCAGTCAACCATCGTGGCTCGGCACACTTTAACAACTATTACATAGTTTTTCTTACCTATCATTTTAAAAATTTCACTGTCCATTGCAAAGAAAACAAGCCATTGTTTTTAAGTGCAAAAGAACCCTTGATTCTCGATTTCCATTTAAAAGTATATAACAGAAAAATTACATTACGACCTTACAAGGTACCCAACAGTACACAGAGTTATCCTCATTATCTTTAAACATTAAGCCGAGACCGTGGAACAACAAAACTACACAGGGTTTTTCCCTGGACTTAACAACATGAAAATGAGAACCAAGTTCTCATAAACAACACAGCCAGGCATCAAATAGCCAAGTGGCAACTTAAATACTGAGAGGTTACCCTCTGTACAGTTTAAATCAAAACAAGACAAACTTAAAACTTCGCTTTCGGCCATCACTGAAACAAGTCGAAGGTTTCCAACTCTTGGCACACAGAAAACACCATCGAAGGCACCTACGAGGTTTTCGAGAACCACCAGATCTTACCAGGAGAAGTAGAAGCATATTCCATTCTCCATGCTTGCACAGGAACCATCCTATGAAGTGGGTACCTGCAAAATACATTTCGAAGGGATTAAAACAAGAATACAAGAAAGCAAAACAAGCAACACAGTAGTTTTTATCTTCATGAGTATTTACCTTTTATTTGAAGCTCAGAACAATGGCACAACACAACATCAAATCAAATGACGAAACATATTGATATGTGACAACAACCCTAAGTTAACACAGAAGACCATTCTCACGCACAGGAGAATCGAACCCATTCTGAATCACATTCATTACACAAGCTGGAGAAACCCCATCACTACAATGGTGTATTATGGGTTGAGTGCAGAAATCTTAAGCCTGCAACTATTAAAAACTACCTCTCACAGGTCACAGGATCGAAACCTTGATAGGAACTCTCTCCAACCCTATGTTTTGGCAGCTTGTCGGCCTCAACTCTAACGTAACAATGAAGACCAAGAAACTCGCTACCATTACATACAACGAGTTTAAGGCTACATAATCAATGATCAAGATTTGGTGAGATCAACGAGCAAGGAGATGCCAACAATGCTACGTTGAAAGCTGAGCAAACATAGCATTAATATCTCATTAATTACAACAACCATGAAGTTGCCAACACTACATGCCAAGGAACATTACCGTGTACAGCTCGGAGGAGAGGCGATATGGCAGTCTTGTACAGCTAGGATTCCTAGTTACACTATCAACCAAAGTTAACATGAATGGAATTCCGTGGGTTGACAGCCACACCTTCCACTATGGAGTTTTGGTCAGAACATTTAATACCTGATCAAGACACTGTCAACATGCCAATAGTAAATTTAATACCCGTCAACTCATCACTTCTTAAACGAGTTCGTTGTGAAGCGCAACATCATACTTTGTCATTACTTAGGATAAGAGCTAGGTCATATAGCATAGTTCAATCTATTGATATAGTCTTAGTTTTTCAAAGGTTGGATACATCTCGTAATTGATTTCGAATCATTGCTAAAGTTTAAAAATAGATAGAATTACATCGTATTCAATTGTTTGCATACTATAACCATATCATTGCATATTGTAATCATATCATTGCATATTGAAAATCATATCATTGTAATATGTAGTGCATATTTTATATAGTTCCAAGTTTAAACTTAGGCATCGTAATATTTGAATTACATGTCCATGCAATATGTAAATACATAGCAACTATAAGATATATCTATTTCATTTCTATAGTTTTGTATAAGCATAAGAATGAAGTTTTATAATGCTAGTTCATAGCAGATATACCATAATTATGATAAATTTTCTATGATGGCCATGTAGGGCAAGACTATTGTATCAACATAAGTATAGTTCAAGTGTTGACGAGATACACTCTGAAGCTACGTTCTTAGTGCAAGCACTAGTCATTATGCTTTATATATGTTAACTGTGTATCCATTTGATAAATACATGACATAGAGTAAATATTATTTCTACAAGCTTCATAATAACATACTCAATATATATTAGTATCGTTGTTTTTAATGGTAATGACAATAGTCATATGACATTAGATGTAGCATTATAACACTGAAGAGTTTAAATGACAGTACATAAACTAGGATTAAAACCATGCATCCATACCTCCAGTAACTGGTGTCCCAAGGAAGTACTTAGCATTATAATTTTACATTGACGATGAATTGAAAGACACAAGTACTCTTAACACATGTTGTCATAGGATTTCTTACCTGCGGTCTGCACATGGAAACAAGATTCAAATGCCTTAGCTAAATGTAGCTAAGTAAACTCCAGGGTACCTCGTAGGACCCCTTCATCATCATACAAACAAACTGTCAGCACTTCATCAAGAACATCACAATAGTACATGTAATCATATTCAAGAACTTAAGCAAATCTGTAAACTGTACTCGTATGCATAATCATAAAGGATCTTTCGTTAAGGAGATTAACATATGCTTAAATATAAAATAGCAAATACAATTATATCATATTTATTGGAGAAGTGTGAAGTGTCATCGTTACTAATTATCTTAGTTAAGAAATCTAATTAATTTATATGTTCCACATTAATGACTTTGATAATTATTGCTATTATGAAAAAATAAAATTAATTTTGGTATTTTTTGGGATGTTACAGAGTTCCATTTTAGGGATTTTGAAGAATATTTTTCTATTTGTATCAAAACAAAATTTACATAAAATTGGCCTAAGAACTCTACAATAAAGAAAAAAAGGATTAATGTACAGAACTCTGCCTTAAGAATCATATGATCCACATAACTCTTCAGATTTCTAACCATGAGGGCATTTGTGAAGAACTGGAATTTCTCCTTCCTAGCCGATTAGTCAACATAAATCAAGGTCCAGATGGAATAAAAAAAATTCAGAAGGGTTTTACTCTAAGCAACATGAACGATATAAAGGAATCGATCCCACCAGAGAAGGATACTATGTCATCAAGTTTTGAGCTGAGACTTGGTCAACCTTCTTAGCAAACACATGCACTTCGTGGTCCATTGCAACCATCCTTAGATCCTCAAGTATCTAATGCTTCCATGGAAAGACATAAACCCATATTTCTTGGGCGCATGTTGGAGAGAGGTAATGCGAAACGAGCTTATTGCGTTCGAGTCTTCCTAGGTTGTAGTGATATCAACTATCTGTTTTTGTATAAATTGCATTTACAGTGAATAAAAAGAACTTGAAATAGTTGGTACTTGTGATTTTTTGATGGAAAGTTGAATCTTGTGTGGAATTTTCGGTAATTTGTAGACTGAACACAGGCATGACTGTCATAATTGTTGGTGTAGTTTATGATCCAAGCGTACCAAAGGAAACCCAGGAAGGTGGTCCATGCAATCTTCCTACATTTTCTGGAAACAAGGAGAAAGGGAAATAAAGGCAGTTTGAGCACCATCTTCATGGAGTTGGAAGGCCAAATGCGATGGAATCGGGATGCATTAATCATTTAAAGGAAGATTCTATGAGAGGATCATTTATGTCTATGTTTCTTCCATCTGGTGGGAATTCTAATGGTCCTGTAAGGGAGGTACCATTACAGCCTATGAATATTGTTATGGGGGATCTTGAGCAACTTTTAAACAAGTTGACACACTTCAATGTTGATTCTCATGTGATGAACCATGATACACTAGGGGGGTTGAGAAACCAAGTCATAGGGCTCCCGAATAAGAGTTACATTCAAAGCATGGACTATGGATCTAATCCAAGCCAATCAAAATTTGGTATGACAGTTGGTCCTAGTGTAGCTTGTGACATGTATGAAATCCCATCTTCTTTAATTCAAACAAAAAAAAGGTTTGACAATAGGCTACTACATGAATTCATTCCAGGTCAATGCCTTCCCTTGGAAGTAGCCATGCAAAAAAAAGCAATCTCCAATGAATGAAACACAAAAGGGTACTGTGTCACCCATTGAGGCAGATATCAAAAATGGTCCTAGTCCAATGGAATTAGATTCTAGCTTTGGTAGTAGTGATCATTCTAATTCCTTTTGGAAAAGAGCCATAAATTCCACTCTTTCAAAGAACAGTGGGCCTTTTCCATTATCAACATCAGCACACTTGAATATAGCCAGATTAGCTGCTACAGCAAGTATGTCCAAGGTTACAGACAATGTTGAGAACAAGGTACATGTTGAGGCACACCAGATGCAGCAGATGTTTGAAGAACAGTTAAGAAGAATGCTTGATTTTAGAGGTACTATCCAAATTTGCAAATCAAATGAAACTCCAGCCACAACATTTCTCTCGGTTTTTAGAGTTGAGGAGAGGGATCATTTCTTCTCTGGAAATCCTACTCTTGTATATTTTTACTTCTTAGATCATAGAATTTCAGTTCCAGATATTTAACCTAAGAGGTTAGATATGCTTTTATAGGAGTTGTACTCACACTCGCACTCTGCAGTATGTACTATTCATGGTGTACTTAGCAGTCCCCTTGACCTATTTATGGTTACTAGTTGGAACTTAATAAAATTATCTTATTGTATCTATCTTACTTTGCCTAGATAACATGAACATAACAATTATTTGTTAGGGGCATTCACTAAGTTTCTTTTCCTTTTTTATATGTTTTTTTATGGAAATCCCTCCACCTTTCTACCTATATGCAAATTTGCACATTTTAGGGATAACTACAAGAAACATCAAATTAATATATTATTTATAACTTATATTGCATTTTAAATGGAAAAATATCTTCCTGGAAAGTATTTCCGACGATTTTCCCAGCCATCCTCAACCCACATATTCACAATATTGGAAGACACAACATTATGATACAAGGCATAACATACAATTAAATAGAATTATCAATTATGGATGAATCAAAGAACTGGATTGCTTACCTGTAGTATATTAAAATCCTATTTGGGATGAGATCATCCCAAGCCCATTGTGTTTCATCATATGTATCTTCAAACATAATGGATCTGAGATGCAACAAGCAGATGAACATACCTTAAACTACAATTGGATAAATTTGATTCCCTTGGCCATTCTAGTTAAATTAAAGAATGCAAAAACTAAAAGAGAGAGAGAGAGAGAGAGAGAGAGAGAGAGAGAGAGAGAATGCAAAACTAGAAAAGAAAATGGTGATAACTTACTTTGGAAAGCATTTTCTATGATATTCTCTTGGACAACATCGACAAATGGTAAATTCCAGATTTTCATCTTCCATGTTTTCTATTTGCTTGCAAACAAAACATTTATGAATAGGGCATGTAAACTGTTGTCCATCAACATTTTTTTTCTCAAGGTCTTTAGCCTCATCTTCTGGAGAAATAATCCTTGATACACATTGGGGATGGTAGAAGCGTCCACATGTTGCAGAAATGCAAGAGAATACCTAAAAACATAAAACAATATTAATTTTGTGGATGCCATAGTATCTGAGTTGAACCTCAGAAGTAGGTCAGGGTTTTGTTGAAGCATGTACAGTCTCATTTGATTAATGAAAAGCATATTTACCATTGTTGTGTGTTGTTTTCATGCATTTGTATGAGTCTTAAATGTTGATGGATATCCATGCTTGACTGGGACCCTGATGGAAGAGTAACCTACAGCTGGTTAGGTTGTTGGTGAGAAATGAAATGATAAATTTCTGGGAAGAGAACTGGGTAGAATTTCTCTCCATGAGATTCCAGTTCTATGTAATAGGGTAAAATCCCTTTGGAATAATCGATGGTAAAATTGATTTAAGGAAGAAAATGCTGGGAAATGCATTGTTAGCATTTGTATCATAGGATGTTTTTGCATTGCTTTGCTACAACAAGGATTCAATGAAGAAATTTGGGTGAATGATGTTGTTATGCGATTTAGGAGTCTTACTGGTTGTAGTTTTGAAGGAAAGGATGGGCGTTAGATTTAATATCTGTGCAGATATGCTGAATAAGAAAATAACCCAATAATAGATTGTGCCAAGCAAAGGTTAAGTTCATAGAAGAAACACTATTTGCTTGCAGAGTCCGGAGTAGTTTAAAAGGTCATTGAGTGAGTAAAGTCCAAGAATTTTGTGCATTAGAATCGCTACAAGAAGACTGGTAAGAGGATTTTGAATCATTATTGTTTTATTTCCCTCACATAAATCGAATTTAGGAACCAGAGGAATGAACATTTCCTTACGGAGTCAAATTCCTCTTTGGAATCTAGTTGTATGAATAAGGGTGGATATATGGAATTCCTGAAGTCTTCATACATTAAATCCAATGATAGAAATTATGAATTACTTAGATTAATTGTGTGAGCAACCCATGATTGATTGAGTAAAGTTCATGTGGGTTCTCATTTCCTTGAAGATGAATTAAGCCCATATGCTTGTGTATGAATGATTGTGAGCAATGTTGGGCTAGTATAAATCTGTCAATAAACAGAATGCTGATATATGAGGAACACCCAAGGGACTACGGAGTCATTGCTTGACTAGAACATGCAAAATGACAATCACAGGTAAGACAAGATTGTGATCATTCCACCCAGAGCAAGGTACATAGGTATGATTGAATATTTCTTCAACGAGCTGTAACAAAAACGTATTCCAAGAATGCTAATTGATTTGTGTAGCATACATAGGATTCTGATAATGTCTATAGATTGGAAAAGAGAGAGTTGTGAAAGAAGTTAAGAAGGGTTCTGAGGAGCCCTACATCAATTTTCCACTTAGTTGGACACAAATTTATCAAAGCCACCTACTTTTTTCCTTATGTCTCGCTTTGCAATATTTGGATGCAGACTAAAGATCATAGAGGCTATCAATGTACCCACCAAGACAAATAACAAATGTTGCTCTTTCATTAGGTAGTGCATCAATCTTGGTAGTGATTTATGCTTCTTGGATTTGGGGGAATAAGATTTACAGCTGCTGGGATCTAGACTTCTTCATCCTAGTAGTGATTTAGGATTGATTGCTTGTGCATTTTGTTTATATTTCCCTACTACCCATGATGAAAAACAATAAATTCAAAACAAAATTCTATACAAGAAATCATAGAGATGTGAGAAGTAGGTGGGAAGTTTTACTAACCATCGTCCCAATGGGGCCTTTTGTTGGTGGAATTGACTATCAAACGCAAAAATGTGAAACCCACTTCATATGAAAGGAAATCATTTATGTCTTGATTGTGTTTGACATAATTTTATGGTACCTCGCCACAGCTTCCATTTTTCACTCTAGTTTTATTGGCAGGGGATCTTTCTTTCTATTTTTTTTTCACAACCCAGGATTTCCTCTCATGGCTTCCCTAGATTTGAATCCCCCTTTGTTGGATTCCCTTTTATTGTTGTCCATTCATGTTTGCTGGCTGAATATGGCACTTCCCAAGACTGCTAGTGGAGGATTAAAAGATGCTTTCCCATTCTGCACTTTCACACAGATACCCCTGCTCTGTTTCTCGTTCTTTGCAAAAGCCAAGGGGTTAAGGGTTCGAAGCCCTATGACACCACATGTGGGGTATTCAGTACTAAAAAGTAAGAAGCTTCTGGTAGCTCCCAAACCTCTCGCAAATACAACATTTTCTGTTGAGTTTTGTTCAAAATGGAAAGTTGTGGAAATTGTGTGCAACTGTGTATGGAAATGAAAATGATCTGCGTAAGAGATGCATCCATCCTTAAACCCATGTAAAACCCTTCCACATGTGTGCAAATCCTCTCCATTTATGTAACCAAGTATGCAAAAAGAATTTATGAGAACGAATATATTGGGCGATTGGAAAAAAAATGATCCATCCTTAAAATTAAGGAACATATTTGCACGATTGGAATGATCCATAGTTAAAATTTGGCGGGTATGAAGTTCATTTTTCAAAATTGATTTTCATATATATATATACGAGAGACCAGTTACATTTATTTTAATGTTTTTTATTATGTATTTTTTAAATTATTTTTTTATTGGATTAGATATAAAATTTGAATGAAGGTTTAAAAAATAAACTTAAAAAATTCTTAAAACGGTAAAGGTATAATAGTGGTTAAATATTGTAGCAAATGTGTTTGGGTTATTGAAATTTAGTACATTCAAAATTAAAATACTTGAAATACAATCATTAAAGGAATATATTAAAAAAGAATTTATATTTATAATTTATAGCTACTCAGTGGAGGTAGGGGCTCAATTTTTAGTTTGGGGAGGATAAGGTTAGAACATGGTTAATTTATTCCTTTGGAAGGTAATGATCAGTTTAAGGTTGAATTTCCAATTAGGTAAGCAAATTATTAATGGAATTTGATATTCAATAAGTTTATTTTAAAAGATATACAATTATATATTTTTATAAATATTTTGTTATTACATGTAAAATAATCCCAACAAAAAATGGGATCCTAATATATAACAATCCTAATAAGGATGTCAACAAAAGATAATTAATTGAAAGGGGAAAGGCAATGAATACAAAACAAACCCATAAACATACCATAAGGTCTAAAAAGGAAAAAAATGATATATATATATAAATATATATATAGAGAGAGAGAGAGAGATGATGCATTTGGCATTATTGAAGATATATAGCTTAGGAAGGAATTTATACTATCAAAATGTTGTATACATTTCACAATATAGAGCTTGGTTTGATGAAAAATCTCTCAAACAATATTAGGGAAAAGTTTTAATGAATTATTGTTTATCAATGGGGACAATGGGTAAAGGGATGGGTCGAAAAAAGGATTAAATATTTATTTTTTATTTTTTTATGAAAAAGGGAAGCGGTAGGACTTAGGATAGAGGGGTTAAAGGAAAAATATCTTTTACTTCATCATTATTGAAAATTCATGACAATGGGAATGAAAGGATTTTATTTACAAAAGAGGAGGGAGCTCTTTTTTTTTACTTTAAAAAAAAGGTTCATAGGTTTTTTTTCTGCAAAGAAGTACTCAGGGAAATTGTTTGACATTCAAAACATAGTCATGATGAGAATACTAGCAGATGGGTTAAACTAGCGAATTAACGGAGGACGCAAACTTGGTGAATTTCACTAATAAGACGTAAAAGGATCTTGCTTGTCGAAACTTCAACCGACTGTCGAAAGGGTCAAACAATGACGGTTTTTTTCAAATGAGATACGGGCATGGCTAGCGTGACGAGATAAACATGATGGTATATTAAAAATCAAGACATTATGATGCTTAGACCGGGAAACAACAAATTTCTGAAACTCGACTTGGCCTCACTAGATGTCTTGAAAGAAGAAGACGTTTTCGAGTGACTCAAGGGGGTCTCTCATGAATCCATCTACATGATGGTTACAATTTATTAAATTTTAACACCATAGATGGATTCAGAGACCCCTGACCCCTAAAAAGGGGGTCTCTGAATCCATCTACAATGTTAAAATTTAGTAAATCATCACAATTCATTGTCAAAATTACAATTTTCCATAGCCGCGTGATACAATTAACATCACTCAGGTTTCTAAATCCATATATCAAATTCATATAAATTGTAATTTTCCATTTTCGGGGTGACAACTAAAATTGACTAACATAAACGACTAATTCATATTCTTAGATGTTGTCATCTAGTCATATTTGTATTCATGTGACTAAATTAGTCATTTACGTTAGTCGTTTTTATTTTAGTCACTTGTTATCTAATTGTATATTTTATT
Source organism: Larix kaempferi (assembly GCA_027924585.1). Taxonomy (NCBI): domain Eukaryota; kingdom Viridiplantae; phylum Streptophyta; class Pinopsida; order Pinales; family Pinaceae; genus Larix; species Larix kaempferi. Next base: position 1,171,645 of record BSBM01000410.1, on the reverse strand, counting down.
CCATGACTAAATTAGTCATTTATCTTAGTCATATTTAGTTAGATCACTTAAAATTGTTCAATTTTGGTAATTTATCCCTTAAAAAAACTGTGGTGACTAGATTTTTTAGTCTCCTAGTCACTTATCTCTCATTTTGTACTAGTGTACAAAGATGTTCAAGTCAACCCAATTGCATTATCTTATTTTCCTCTTAAACCAACAGATAGTTCATCCCTCTTTCATCATGTCACACCCGATGAAACCCCATTTGCTGACCATACCTCATCTTCTACTGTTCAACCACCCAGCTTCCTTGAACCCCATGAAGTATAGTCCTCCTCCTTTATATCTACACAAACAAATTATGGAACTGAGGTTGATGAAATCAAACGCTTCTTAGCCACAAGCAATGCACCAACTCCACCTTGCATTGACTGGCCGCCAACAGATGCTTCCCCTATCAATGAGTACAACACAATAGGCCTCCTCTCCATGGCCTTCCCAACCTTGTTTCCCACTGGAGTTGCCATGCTTAAACAACCACACATTCAAGAGGTTGGGATGAAAAATTATGCATTGCACCTTCTTCGATACCATGACAATAGATTTGGCCAACATCCTTGGTTTCGTTATTACATATCTAACCTCATGATGCGCCACCGTAGCCATTCTACTGCTTCCGTATATGTCAAACGGAACATTGAATATACATTGCCTCCAACCATCTCAAAACTTGTACATCAATTACAAGACATGCCCAATGCTAAGATCGTTGAATGAGTCATGCGCTTTGGCTCCACCCTTCATGGGACACGTTCCTATTGGAATAAAAGTCAGGGTAAACTAGCTGACATGATCAATCAACAAGGGACACCAACATTCTTCTTCACTCTTAGCACAACTAATACCAAGTGGCCGGATTTGCATTCTCTGATTCCTAGACAAGCTCCAACCACTTCAAATCAACAACACCAATGGAGGATTCACAACCTTATTTCCAATCCACATATTGCATCTCAATACATGTACAATAGATTCAAAATATTCCTTAAAGAGGTTCTTCAAAAATGCCTTTCTACAAAAGACTACCGGTGCAGGTTGGTAACAAATGATATTCTCATCAAAGTTGCCTATATTCACAACCTCAAATGTACCTTCCTAATATTTATAATTTCCATGTAGGTATGAATGGCAACATAGGGACTCTGCGCATATACATGGATTCTTATGGCTTGAAAATGCACCCAATATCGACATGTTAGAATGGGCGGATGCTACCAAGGTCGAAGATGCAAATAAATACTTTGACAAATATGTTACTGCATGGAATCCTCGACCCAACCATTCTACAACCCCATGCTTCCAACCCTCTACTACAAATTATCCATGCACCATTGGATCACATTCCATACTTGTAGCTAACCACTTGGTTGATTATGAAGACCTTATTAATTGTGTTCAAAGGCACACAAAATGTTCAGAATATTCTTGCCTCCGGAAAAAAGGATCATCTCTTCAATGTCACTACGGCTTCCCCTTTGGTCTACAACCTACTTCTTCTTTGTTCATTGATGCAAATGGCCACAAAACATATAACCCTGCAAGGAACGATTCCCTCTTAAACATTCACAACCCTGCCATGCTCTCAATTTGGAGAGCTAATGTTGATTTCCAACCTGTTCTCTCTAGACATGTTGTCCTCAAATACATTTCAAAATATGCAGCAAAGGAAAATCCCAAATCAAAAAGCTAACATGTAATTCTTTCTCGTCTTGCACATGCAACTCCAAATGATAGCCCCATCCTCTTTCCCTTTGCAGACGCTCCTTTGTATCCTTGAATGTTAGCCAAAGCGTTTTTCGACGTGTTTTCAATGACTCTCCTGACACCCCGCCAACACGCACCTTCATTTTTGCATACATGCAGCGACCCCCTACACTCGAGCACCTTACCCTTCTTGAAGCTACACGTTCTTGGTCATTCTCTCCTCGTAGAAAGAACTCCCAATGGAAACCAATCTACCCTCCCAAAATTGTCCCTGTCTTTCCTCGCTTCACTACCAACTCTATGTCGAGATTGATAAAACTCTTGAAAAGTGCACAAACTTCTATGAAGAAATCCATCAAGTTCACCGTAAATGTCATCTCCCTATGGCAGCCAATATCGATGAGCTCCCCCCCCAAGGATCAGCAGATGGCAGAACTCTAGCAAGTGTTGCAATCAAACCTGGACTACATCAAGAAAATTGATGCTCTAACAGAAGAAGACATCGACTTCTATGTGAGAAAACATCTACACAACTCATTTTCCTTGAGGATACTTGCAAGGTTGCACCAAAATAAGTTGCAAATATAGAAACAGAACTGTCTTATCATGAAGTGTCTCTAAAACTATTAAATCTTGACGAATATAATATCATAATTGAAGAAGCTACTGCATGGGTAGACTATATTTCCAATTTAGAAGCGTCCAGCTAATTTTAATTGTAAATATCATTTGTATCTTCTCATATGTACAACACTCAAATGAAAACTTTTCTTACTATTCTCATTTTTGCAATTTCACCAGATAACAAACTCTTCCAAGGCTATATAGTGGTGAACCAACCCTTTTTGATGTTCATCTATTCTTCTTTGCCAATGAAAACAAATATCCCTTCTTGACAAACTATTGCAGAAATGTTTATATGTAATGTGTACTTTTCAATGGATATTATTGGGATTCCTTTTCTCTACAAAACCTAAATGCTTGTTCATATTTTTGTAACAGTGCTATATTTTACTACTTTTTTAGTTCAATGCTCTTCAGTTTCCTTGTTGCTAATGGCTTTTCAAGCTAAGCTCATAATGAATTATCTCAAGCAGTAGTGATATAAATATTAATCTCAGCTGATTTGTAAACTGTGTACTCTCTTTTACATTCATCAAAACAAAGCCGCCAAGCAAAGCGACCTCTCCTCATCTACCTCCACGTTGAATAAATACAACCTTTATATTGAGAGCTACAACCACTCCTATTGTGTTGTAAGTCTGCATTTTATTGTGCTTTGTTGTGAACTATCTATATTGTCAGAAGACATGTGAATCCTTGATGCGGTGAGAGTCATTGATAACCAGTTACTTTCCTTGGTTTATTAGTGATTTTTAGAATATTAATTCATATAGTGACAGGTCTGTTCACCTTTACATGGTTGAGAAGCATGTAAAGTTCATTGTTTTCATTGATATTATTGCAGAAATATTTTTTCAAATTTCTTATATATTCCAGATATAGTAGTAATCTATAGTGTTGAGATTACTACTACAGAGATTGTGAGAAAAGCAATTGTAGTTGGCTCACTGTGTTGATGAACTTAACATTATTTTTTGTTATGGGTTGAGTGCCTATGTCTTTATAATCTGAGATTATTACAAACTTTGCTCTTTTCCTACCAGTATCCTTCGTTTCCCGTGCCTATGTTTTTGTTCCTTCTAACTTTCCTCTTTTCCTATCGGCATTCATTTTTGCCCCTCAAGGGGCAAATGCTAGTATTATTATTATTATTATTTGGGGAGGGGAGTCGTTGTGAGAGACTGCATTGAGAAATATAGCAAGGATTACTTTTACACCTTCACTCTAGTGAATGGTTGTTCAAAGACTGAGGATTACCTACATACTTGGAATCCCTACCAAAGCTCGAGATTATTCTCATTGAATGAAAACTTTTTTCTCTAGCAAATTTATATGCTGCCTTCATGATTTAAGTTGCTTTTGTGATTTTGTTTATTTTATGTGTTAAAGCGAGGAATATGTGTTCATAGGAACCATATGAATAGTGTAGCATAAAGGTAATTTATATGTTTTGTTTATAATAATAAGGATTACTTTTATTTCAATTAAATGGGTAAAATGGAGAGAGGAGAAGGCATAAATGTAGAAAATGTATATTGATTAATGTAGAAGATGATAAATGAATACAATGAGTTGGGCTTAAATAAGCATGTCTTGCACCTTTTCACCAAAGGGCATGACTATTAATATTAATTATATTTTATTATTATTTTACTGTTACATTGCCTTCCCCTTAAGGGAAGCTTTGTCCTCAAAGCTTATTTGACGACAATGATTACGTGAACTGTGGCATCGTTTCTGATGTGGACACCTGTATGGTTTGCTACTGGTGGGTTTTGTCCCTGGTTCTATTTCGAATATGTATTCGATTTTTCTGTTTGGTGGGAGCTCCATAGGTAGCTCTTGAAACACCTTGCGATGTTTCTGAATCAGCTTTTGTATCTTTGGTTGTTTGTCCCTATATTCTTTATTTGTTAGAAGCTTCATTTCTTGACATTGAAGTATGTACGTTGGTGCATCCTTCCGAAGTAGCTTTTCTATCTAATGTGATGTAACCAGCTGTGTCGGAGGTGGTTGGAACCCGTATAATTTGTGTGTTTTCCCGAACGCATGGAATTCAATAAAATGTTCTTGGTGATTTGCGGAGTATGTACACAAGGTTTGTAACCATTGTATTTCTAATACTACATCGACTCCTCCCAACGGCACCGCAAAGAAATTTGATTCTAAGTTATACTCTTGTATTTGTAACTTGGCTTGGTGACATTTCCCTACGTTATCAATATTCTTTCCATCTGCTACCATAACCTTCATGTTAGGAACTGGAAAAACAAATAGGTTAAATACCTTAGCAAGGTTGACATTAATGAAGTTATGGCTGCTGCCAGAGTCGATGAGAACTGTGACGCTATTCTTTTTTATATGTCCTCTAAGCTTCAATGTTTGTGGTTGGGAAATTCCGGTAATAGTGGCTAATGAGATTTGTGGGGTGTCGTCCTCAATTTCTGTGTGGTAGTCTTGTTGACTCTTCGCATCATTGTCAATTGGTTCCTTGACTTCCAACTCTGCTTCACAGGCATACAATTTCTTTTGTAAGCATTTGTGAGTAGGATCCCATTTGTCTCCACAGAACTTACATTTCCCTTCTTTTATTCTCTAGGCCTCTAAACTGGGCTTCGCTCCTCTAAGGTGAGGCGATGTATATCTTGGATTTCCTGTGTATGCTGATTGGAGGGTTCTTTTTGGAGTCGTCTTGGTCGAAATTTGTATGAACGGATTTGCTTTCAATAACCTTGGCTTTACGTCGTGCTTCCTCCATGGTAGCGATGTTATGTAACTCTAGTTCATCACGGATATGTTGTTTTAGGCCGTGTATGTAGTTATGTAGTCGTTGGTCATCGGTTAACTCTGGAACTCGAGTCGACAACGCTTCCCACTCACAGGTGTACTCATCGACACTTCTTTTCTATTGTAACCTTGTGATTTTGGCAAAGAAGTCTTTTTCTTCAATGCCTTGGAATCTTTTAATGAGGTCGTTCTTGAAACTAACCCAGTTGTGAGAATAGATTCTTGCAGTTTTCTTCCACCATAAGTACCAGTTGTAAGCGTTGCCTTCTAGATGCATGGAGGCATATTTAACTTTCTCCTCTTCGTAAAGGATATTTTGGATGTCTAAGTATTCCTCGGCTTTGTTAATCCACGCTATGCTTTGTCGTTCGTCCCTGTCGTATTTGGGTAGTTCGACTTTCACCCGTTTTTGGCGTCCTTGTGTATATTAAATGATGACGACATATTGAAAGGATCTGAATGCCCTGGTGTTCTGGGAGAGTTTGGATGTGGATCTTTTGGTAATGGTAATCAGTCCAAGATGGCATTTAAAATTGCCTGATTTTTCTTTTGGTTTTCTTGTAGAATGCGAATGGTATTCTCTATTCGTGACGTGATTTGTGTCCAAGTCGCTGCCAAACCGTCACTGGTTTGATTGATCTTTGCCTGGAGTTCCTCATAGTTCTTGTTAATATTCTCATTGATTGAATCGAACCGGACATTTAATTCACTCATTGATCTGGTGATTGGTGGAATCTTCTTGGCACTGAATGTGGATTTATTTTTATTTGCTGTACGAAGCCAGCTCGCCACGATTCTTTTTTTTTCTTTTTTTCTATAAATAATTATAATAATAATTATTATTATAATATAGTTTTTTTTTTAATTAATAATAATATTAATGAGCAATAATATTAATAAATATAATTAATATTAAGGTATTAATATTAAAAATAAATAAATTAAATGGAGTGCAGAAGGGGGATATTCGTGGCTAAAGCGGAGGTTGATGGAGGAAGGAGGCGGAAGTGTGGCGGAGGTGTGAGCGTAGGAATGAGTGGACATGCAGAGTAGGGTGGACGGTAGGCAGAGGAGGGTGGAACAGGGTGTGTCGAGGAGTGACGGGGAGGATGAGCAGAAGGGCGTGGATGGGAAAGTGTGTAGAATGGTGGACGGAAGGAGCGCATGATGATGGAGCTGTGGGTGGGCAGGAGGTGGAGCTGCGGGTGGGAAGGGGTGGAGCTGGGAGCATGTGAGCGTGGAAGGTCGTGGAGATGGAGACGTGTGGGGCAAGAGTGGTGGGGAGGCGCGTGAGGGGGAGGGAAGACGTGGAGGTGGAAGGTGGATGCGCAGGCTGGGCCTGATGGGAAGCAACGAAGCGTGAATGGAGTGGTGTGGGAGGATGCGACGTGAAGGGGGACGGCAAGGAGGGAGGAGCAATGGAGTGGTGTGGGAGCAAGGGAAGTGACGGTTGGATGGTGGGCGGTAGAGGAGAAAATGGGGAAGGGTAGGATGGGGGATGGAGCAGGCAGATGGAGAGCGGCTAAGCGGGGGAAGTCGCAGGGAGGGAGGTGGCAGTTGGTGGTGGGGGCGACGTGAGGGAGGTGGCAGTGGATGTGAAGGGCAGCGCGAGGGAGGTAAAGGTAAGGGGGAAGTGGGTGCAGCGGAGGTAGAAGTGATGGAGGATGCAATGTAGTGGGCTGGTGCCGAGAGCCAAGAGGCTCTGATACCAATGGAGAGAGAAGAAAGCGTAAATGTAAAAAATGTATATTGATTAATGTAGAAGATGATAAATGAATACAATGAGTTGGGCTTAAATAAGCCTGTCTTGCACCTTTTCACCAAAGGGCGTGACTATTAATATTAATTATATTTTATTATTATTTTACTGTTACATAAAAGCATGTTGTTATAATAAAATAACTACTTAAGTAGACCAACTTGAGGAAATAGTCAAGTTCTATTAAATTCATTTCGAGGTTTGTGATCATTTTCGTGTATGCAAACATGTATAGAAGGATATATTTTTATCTAAACTTAAATAAGAAGAAAATGGAATTATGTTAAGGATATAATTATGGATTATAAATAGATTATAATGGATATGATATATGAGTATAGATATTTGCGTTGATATAATAGAATATCATAAATATAGTTGAGTTAACATATACTCTTTATGTTGGAGGATGCAGGAAAAATGTTTGAATTACTTGAGCATTAAGTTGTCTAATAAAATTTAATTGGAATGGGAGAAACAATTAGGGGACAAGAGCATGGTTAAGTTGTACGTCGACTAGCAATGAGAATGCTTAGGCCAGTGATGGACAGCTTACCCATTTGTATTTTACTGAATATTGTACAATGTTTACCTTCTCGTCTTGGAGGAAAGGATAGCCAATGGATTTGAATTCTTGCTAAGATTTGTTATGCAAAAAGATGATTGGGAAATTATGGTGCGACTATTGATGTAATATATCTTGTATTTAAATTGGTAATCGTGGATCTTCACGGATGACTAGAAGGTGTAGGAAATCTAGGTTGGGATTGACAATTATTGAATGTGTTATTGGATTTATATTACGTGAAATTACGATTGAGTTCCTAATAATGTGTTACAACCATGTTGGATGAAATAGAAAACCAACGATGGTAGAACCACTAGTGCTTATGGCCATGATTGTTTGAGAAAAATAGAAGAGAATGACAAGAAGATGAGAATAGGAAATTAAAGTAAAGCCTAGCATCGAAAGTACGAGAACAAAAATTAACTTCGAGACGAAGTTTTAATAAGAGGGGGTGTATGTAACGCCCGCCTTAATATAGTTTATTGACTAGACTATTGAGGGCACTGATATTGAAGTGACCTGGTTAATTAAAACATGAACAAATGACATGGTTTAATTATTATTGAATGAAAACTATTGATTGACTAACAAATGATGAATCATCCTCGACTGATTGAGAAATATGATGATGTTATGCTTAAATGTAATGAATCATGCCTTTGATTCCATAGATGTGAATGAATGATATTGACTTATATAAAATGGAATGAAGATAACGTTGCATGATGAAATGATATATTTTTATGGTGCAGTGCTCCTAATGTGCGCTTTGAGTGTGTGTAGTAGCAGGTAAAATGAATTACCAAATGACTCTCAATCAAATAAAAGGGGTCATAAGAACGAGAAATATGCATAGGGGTACAATGACGGACTGTCGACCCTGAAATAAAATTCCACGCACTAGTCGGAAGCCATCTCAACTCACACGGGGAAATGTGTGTCGTATAGGCGAGGCCACAACGATTTGGTCGCATATGATGTGTTGAGGGGTGCACAATAAGGAAGATCGTATTCCTCAATCGTCATTAGTCTCCATGGAAGTGTAGTCGGAATATCACGTTAATGATTCCTGATCGCTACATGGTACTCCCCACACAAGGAAAATGAAGTGGTCGGAAGGACCCATAGAAGTGGTTACTAGACAACGACCGGAAAATGAATATTTGCATTCTTGCATTAAAACATTTAGGCATATATATATATTAAATGTCGCATATGGAAATATTAAATTGAGAATAACTGAATGAAAGAGCATTTTAAATTAAGAGATTATAGAAAAAGGGATGTTTGGGGTAGAAGTTGTGTGCAAACCCATTGATTTAGGAAAGATATGTATTAGCTTAAAATAAAAATAAATAAATTAGAGATAACTAATGTTGGAGCAAATATAGACTAGAAAATATCTAGAGTTTAACTCCATATGCACCTACTGATATAGAGATTGAGATTTTAGACTAGGGAGACAACTAAGAGACAATTAAGGAACTTATGTGCACTAATATGTGATAGTGACACTTGTTGCATGAGAATGAATATTAGAGAATTGATAAATTAAATTAAATTGTGCATGAAAGGACACATGTTGTGCAAGACTTTTTCTATTTAAGGAAGGGAGAATGAAGAGAAAATGATCTATCTTTCTCCCTAATGTTGGATGGACTTCGTAATGTAAGTTTGCATTTGAGTGTGGTTCATAGGAGTTTGGTTGATAACAACTCTGGGAATTGGGAGGTCCCATTGGAGAGTCAAGGCTTGTATGTTTTTACGAACCCTATTTGCTTGAGGGATCGGGAGGAAGGATAGTACTCCCGGTAAGGTAGGGAGGTCAACCGAGGGGTCATATGGTAATAGAATCAAGAGTTGATTGGGTCATGTGGAAAATACTTCGAGGAATTCAAAAAACGAGGGATCAACAATCACGGAACAAGTCTTTTCAATTTTTTGTTATAAGTTTTTCCTAAAATTTTAAGGAAGATTTATTGTAGTGATTTATATGATGATGCAATTTACGTTTTAGTTATGTTAAACTATATATTGTTTCAAGTTCTGGCTAAGGTCCCAAGGGGGCCCCCACACTAATATAGTAAATTTTCCCACAACTACACAATGATTATACATTTTTTTACACATATCATAAAGTAAAAGTTATTTAAATTTTATTATCTTATTTTCAATTTTATTTACATTTTAAAATTTTAAAGCTTTAAACTTTATAATATATATTTTGTTTTACTTATAATTATTAAATATTAGTTTATCTTTTATATTAGATATATTTTATAATATAAATATAAATTTTAACAACTAGTTAGTCCCTGTCGGCCTGCCAAGCAGCAGGGACTATAGAAATCAGTTTTACCAAATACTATTAATATTGCACATTTCCCACGCCTACACGGGTGTAGCTCATTGGCGGTTCAGTTGTTATGAAGTCAAGTTGTAAATGAAGGTCACGAGTTCAAATCCCACCCGGCTTTACCTGTGTCCCATGCTTGCGGGGTGTGTGGGGCACCTAGGGGTATAGTGGTAGCGGGATTGGATCCCTGGACACCGTGTCACGTGAGTACCAGCCTAGTCTCCAGTTGTCAATTCCCCAAATTACCAAAAAAAAAAAATATTGCACATTTCCCACAACATTATAACCAAAGTTTATTTTGCATAATTATGTTATGGCCAATCAATTTATTTCAAGCCTTATTTGGCCAAAAACCCGAGGTGAAGCCATATTTTATGGTGGTTTATAGTGAAGCGAATACATATTTATCTTGGACTTGATATAGGTGGCATTTTCTCAAAAACGTGTTCCAAGCAAATTATGCATGGGAAACAACGTGTTGCATCTGTCCTCCCTAGATCGCTTCAATTCTCTCTTCCATGGTTTCGTTCACATAAGCCGCATGAATTTGGGCATGGTTTCTTATGTTTTCGTTGTGGCTAAAGGGAATGAGCGACGATGGACGACGGAGAGGGATATGGCGCAACTGGAAGAATTCAACACCTCTGAGATCGATCAACATACCGTTATTAATTTGGAGCGTAAGCACCCTTTTCTTTGGCACGATGGCCACTAGCCTGCCGTTGATTATGCAGAGTCTTTGAATGCCTGGTTTAGCATTGTTAATAAAGGAATCGGTGAATCCTTTCTAAGATCAATTAGCAACTACAACTTTGTTATTGTGTAAAAATATTGATTCAACCGTTGTTGGTTGGTTTGTGGTCTAGCTGTAGACTGGTGGGAGTTCTCCACAAGTAGCCCGGGTTTAATTCTCAGTTGATTCCTGTATGGGCTCTACCTAAAAATATTGAAAGGAACATGTCTGAGGAGTTTCTTCTGCCAAAAATTGAGTGGTTATGTTTAAAAATTTGTTTAAGCTCTTGTTGTTACAAAATTGAGTGGTTTATGTTTAAAAATGTGTTTAAGCTCTTGCTATTACCAAGAAAAAACAGTATTTATACAAAACTATTTTTTCGTGCATGCCCTTGTTCAATCTAGTTTGTGGTTATATCATTTTGCAAGATTATGCAGATAAAGATGCAGACAAGAACAACCACTGCTGTGGTTGGTGCTGGAGTGCTGAGTTTACCATATACCATGGTATTCTTAGGATGGTAAGCAACCAAATCCTAAGATAGAGACTCGAGTGGATGGATTGATTTTGTCATTCTAGAGTAAATTGCAATGATGGAAGATTGGTGATTCTCCATAACAAAGCCCTTATCAAAAGGACAATTTGAAATTCACCTTAAGGAAACAAACACTTGATCAAATCCTTGATGAGAGTAATTTAAACCGCTGAGTCACATAATACTAGATTGAAATTTTGAATACCCTCAAGGATTTGAATACCTTTAGGCTCCACTAGGTTCATATATGTTCTTTTGATCTTTTCCACAAGGCTCGTATATGCTCTTTAGAGGTTACAACTGTTGCGTCTCTGAACATAGGATATACCTCTTTTCTTTATGGGAAACATGTGTCTATTAATAAACAAATTGCAAAAGGTTTGGTATATTATGAAGTCTTTTTCATAGTGCAGGTTTTTATGATGCACGTGGCAGGTTGTATTGGACCATAGTCTACATAAACAAGCCACAAGCCCAGTCTAGATTTTTTTGCAAACTAATGGGGCCAGCATAGGATGTTGAGGACGACGTTGAAGAAGAGAGTGCTTGAGGTGCAATAGCAGAAGCTATGCTTGACATTGCTTGCTCTTTGTACTGACTCTGGACGTTCTCTGTTAGTTTATGGGCTTCAACTTTTAAAATTTTGTTGTTCTGATTTAATTTTCTTAATATCATCTAATTTATTGACATCCTCTGTCAACTAATCTTTGTATGAACATGTTGAATTGGGTATATATATATATATATATATGAAGGCCGCATGACTAATATTATTATTAAAGTTTTTACAGGCCTTTCTATGCATTAATCGTTTCCTGGAAACCACCATAATCCTTAAAAGATAACTAACTGTTAAATTATTCTTCTTTTACAATTCTTATATTATTCCAATTTAATCGACCTTTGTCTCTAATATATATTGTATCATTTTGGTTATTGCAGTTAGGAATACTGCACCCTCTCGCTAGAAACTCCATTTTTAGAAAACCGGGAAAGTATAGACTACAGTTGGGTTGTAGCTATGCAGTCTTGGGAACTTGTCCTCTAAAAGGGATTGGTCCTCCTTTGTTTTTCTATAGAAAGAAAGAGAAGAATAAAGGGTTTGTTTAACTCATAAATTCAAATCACGAGCCTCCTGTTGTTGTGCAGACAAATGATTTTCTAATTTGTGTTCTGTATGTTGCTAATGTTTTTTTTATCTCAATGTTTGTTACTTATGATACTGCGTTGCATGAAAGAGTTTATCCTCAAAGCTAAGGGGCATTTGATCTAGAATTTGTATTTTCTCGGCCCCTAATCTTCCCTACTCAACCACATAACCCTTAGAGAGATTGAAATTACTCATTGTGAGATTACTTTACTTTAATATGAATTTATATCTGTAATTGTAGTAGTTCAAGCTACTATTTCTATTCTGAGTGTAGATAGTATTTTAAAATATTTACCATAAATAAATTATTTTTTAGTTATAGTGCAAGCTAATTTTATGGAATGTTTTATCCAATTGGAAATTCTATAGACTGTCAAAAAAATGAAAAAATGATTTGTATGGATTGTTTGATGACATTTCTAAAAGTAAATATTTCTCTCTAAATTTTAAGTTTTATTAGGAAAAACTTAACTTGATTATTACTTACGGCTCAAATTGTAAGGTGTAAGCGTGAAGAAGAACATAACAATGAACCTCATGAGTGTTGCAACACCAATCCAGTACCTATGGCTACTGGTAAAAAGTTCACGAGATTGCAACAATTTCATTCCAATATAGTTGTTTGACTGCATCAAAACATAACACAAATGAACTTTTTAATGAGCAAATTAATTAACTTTTGGTAAAGATGTTGCATAAAATAATTTGATTAGTTTTTGAAAAAATTTCACTTGCCTCTGACTTTGATTTTTTCACCGTCTCGACTACAACCTCGTCTAGACTATGATGTTTACCTTGTTGTGTTGAAGAGGCGCATTCTACACCCTAGCAGGGGGAGATGGAGATGTGTAACTCCTTCCGTGCTCATCACGTGTCTTTAAAAAAAAAAAAATATTATAAAAATAACATGACAGCTATTTAAAACATTTACAACTACATATATATATATTAAAAGGTTTCCTCAACATTTGCACTCTAAAAAGGGGTTTGCACTTCGAAAGATTTGATCCCTCTCGGTTTTTGGTAGATTCCCTTTAAGATGGATCTATGCTGGTAGATTCATCCTTACATTTAAATTGAACTTGTTCAGTTTCAATTTGTCCTTCTATGTTTATGTGGAAAACTATAAAAATACCAAAAATTATCAAATAGGGTAAATATATTAATACTAAACACTCTAAATGAAAATTAATATACATAGCAATAAAAACTCTATTAATACTAAACACTCTATTATTAATGACTTCATTTTTCAATGATAATTATATTGATATCTCAAGATTTTGCCTACAAATTGCGTGCTACCTCAACTTTTAATGTTTCTCATCATTAGCGAGAAGATTTAGTGGACATCATTAGCAACCATTTACATATCTCATGCTCTTTGTTATTGCTAGTTTGATGGCCTCTTTAAAATAAAAACATATTAACACATATAAATATACTTGATTGAGAATATTTCTATTAAAACAGTTTGATGAGCCGATGAAAAGCCTATGAAATTGATTCATCGATAACGTTGTTTGAACATTGCTTCTTCGAGACTATGTGAGTGATACTATTAAATGTTGCCTTCTTTAGATACAAAATGTTTGCTTTCTTAAATGATGCAAATAATCTTTAAGAATGCACCTCACATAGCTAGCAATGAAATAAAAAATACAGGATAGAATGAAAATTAACCAAAAACAACCTTACACTTTGAAACTATGAACCTAAAAATGTATGGAGGCGTAATAGTTAATGCTTATCAAAGTGTCACTAGGTTTATGAACTGGAAAAATGCACGATTGAGTAAAAGTTAATAAAATCCTTACGCCTTTGATAACAAAAATGAGTTGAAGAAAGAAATGAAAAAGAAAAGACAAAAAAGACCAAAAAAAAAAAAAAAAAAAAAGGAAAATCATACTTAATAGGATTAGTGGCATATGCTCTAGAATATAACATCAGCTGAAGATTGAGTGAAATCCATTAGAGTCCATAAGTAAAACTATTTAACCATGACATTCATTTGAGTGTCCCCAAAATCATTATTCATATTGTAAAAAAGCAGACACGGTGCTAAGCTATGGAAGGTAGATGAAAAATATATCATTGACATTGAATGATCACCCCCCTTGAAAAAAAATGGAAGTATTGTCTAGTACTTCACATAGTGGAAGCCATCGCCTTTTTATCCTATACATTGATATGTGTAAGCATATTGAGCTTTACTTGCTTACATTTATGCTCTTTAGTTAATTATGACCTTGTCAAGTTTAAATGATTAACTAGTTTTGGCTTCGTAAATCCTAATTGTAATAATCAATATAAACCATTTGGGACGAAAAGAAGAGTGTTTTCTTTTTGCCTCGAGATTTTTCATGAGATTTTGGAGTTTTCAAGTTTTGCCTAGAAGTTTTTCCATGAAATTTTTATGGGTATTTTATATAGTGATGAAAAAGCTACACACTACAAACTATGTAACACATTGGCATGCAACATCTCTTAGCTTGCACTACATAACGATTGTTTCAGACAGTCAAGAGTGCTTCCCATATACCATCAACTTAAATGCAATAACTACATGCCAATGAACTCGCCTATTATTACTGAACTATATCTTAATAAAGGCCATGAAACAAATTAGACATTGCATAGAAAGCATTAAATAAAAGGAAGCATATCGAAATAACTGGATTTAGTAGATGCTTATCTTCTTTGATTCCACCACCGGATTTAGGACACCAATGAAACTAACTAATTTCATAGTAAACGGTCCAATGGATCTTCTTAGAATTATAACCTTCATAGGTTCCATAAGCAATTATTTTCAAGATGTATTAACTATATTTGGTGTATAAAACATTGTTAATTTTGAATAGTTTAGGATTTGTTTGATTGAGTTTGGGTATTTTTGGGTCTGGTCGTTGAGTCTATTTCTTTAAATAGGAATAGTCTAATTTAGATTATGTAAATAATGAAATGAAGACATAAATATAAATGGAAACACACACATATATTGTAGAGAAGACAATAATATAATGAAGGTCAAATTCTATTAATGAAAGAATGGAAAAAGACTATAAAATGCAAAGCAATATAAATTAGTTAAAATGGTGGTAGCTTATATTTGAAAAGAGATGTATTGGCTATGTTCATTCAAAAGAAGATATTACAAATAGCCAATAATATCTTTTAACATAGAGCATGATCCCTAATATGAAAATCCCTAAAGATCCAAAACCCTAACTCTAGGAAATGATGGGATAAAAGGAATGCAGTCCTTGAGGAGGCTAGTTGATACATCAACTTCTAATGGGCACAAATTTTGCATACAAACCTTTTTAAGGATGTTTCTTGGACTATTACAAAACTTTTCGATGTTTTTTGGAAGGCCATGCAATTAAATATGTGTTGTTTATATCAACTACAAAATGCAAGGGAAATGCACAAAAAATGCATTAGAAGTTCAGGACTTGAAAATTTGTATTAAAAATGAAAAGATACGAAACCATTCTGAGTCGACGGAACATGTGGATGGAAACCCAGATTATTCATGCCCCCTTAGGAGGCAATGTTCCCCATTGTATCAAGTTTCTACATAAAATGGGGAAACTTCTACTAAATCTAACTCTTTGTGAGCCACTTGCCCTGGTGAAGGAGTTGCCCTGCTTTGATGACCCAATAGATTTGGTTGTTTCGTAGGCATGTTCTTTCATCTTGGTGTCCATGATCTAATCGATAGTCACCTGCTAAACACAATCATGATTGAGTTCCATAGTGGCCAATTGTTCAACCATCTCTAACGTGTTCAAAATAGATGGAAAATATGGTCGAAGCAACTCTATGTTAAATACAAGGTGTAAGCCAAGGAAAGAGGGAATACTTAATTCAAAAGAATTCTCACCCAAAATCTTATTGATGGTGTAAGGCTCATATCAAAGTGTTTGGAGCTTCTGAGGGGTCCTGTGAGTTGTTATTTTTGCAAATGTAATAGTACCTTAGGTGTGGAACCTAATGTTGATCGTGGCACCACATGTACTTGGAATTGGCTTTTTGAAAATCATGACATTAGAGAAATTTTGAGGTCAAAAAAGGGCCTCAAAACAAAGAAAATGTACTATAAAATACAACCAATCACATTCTAGTAGATGACATCATCCCCCTTGGTGAGGTGGCATTGCATGAGTTAAGAATGCTTATTTGTCAAATTTTCTATGGTGGATGATAACACATAGTTAACCAAGGTAGTGGTGTAAGTACTTTTAAGTCATAAAGTAAAGTATTCATAATGATAGTCTTTTCATAAAATAATATTATTGTCATTTTCAAGTAAAGTACTCATAATGAATGTCTTTTCACACTTTCACATAAAATAATATTATTGTCATTTTCAAGTGAAGTACTCTTAATTCATAAAGAAAGTCCTTTCACATTTTTTTATAAAATAATATATTATCATTTCTATGTTTTTAATTTTAAATTATATATTCGCTCCATTCTATTTAATAACATAATGTCAAACTAATAAATAATAATAATAAATTTAATAAATAATAATAATAATAATAATAATGCAATGTGGATTATAATAATATTATTGACATTTTACATGTAAATAAATTCTCAATTAAATTACATTATTAAATTCATGAGAAAAGTACTAAATATAAAAAGTCAACATAAAATTAAAAAAAAAACTCTTAAAAATGTTTTTTATTATTTAATTTCATTTGCAAGTTCAAGACAAATAAATGTTCAAGGACAATACATTTTTGGGAATTTACAATGAATCTTAGTCACATCAATGTAGTCTTATTTTATTAATTTTATTTCTAGTGAATTTTGAAAAGTAACTCAACCATGGTTATTTATATTGTGCATAGAAAATAGTGTGGGAGGTGACTTGTCATATATACCTACCCCATAAAACCCCCAATTCATAATATTTTAATATATTTCATATTTTTGTAGTACATCTCTTAGGAGGCCCTTTTTTGACCTCAAAATCTCTCTAATGACTTATTGTTGGATGTAATGGATCTCAACAAATTTGGTTTCCTTAATCTCAATATGAGGATGGGAGACTTATTATTATGTAAAGGGCAATGTGAAGAGCTACATTTATTGAAGACAATGATTGAAACCCCAAATACACCTAAAAAGAGCTATGGTTAATAGAGCTATGAAGGGCCCTATTGTAGAGATGTTTAGCATAATGAAGGCTCTCATCCCATGTGTGTGGATGTTTGGAGTTGTGCATTCTCAAGACATGCACAATCATCATGTTGATTGCTTATGTTCATCCATCGATTTTTGGGTGGAAGGTAATCAGTTTGGCTAGTGTGGTGTTATTCATTGACCATAGGTTGGACTATAAATTACTCAATAAACTACTATCCATATCTAATATAATGATGAATGGGATCCTAAAATGAACTCAAACACACTCGAAGAAGAGATTATAAATGACATCTATTGTGATACTCTTCTTGCTAGATGCCAAGATGACCATCTTAGGGAATCGATCAATGACCAAAAATACACAATCATTACCATGCTTGATTGAAGGTAGGCTAGACGTGTGGTCCATGTAGACAAAATCCAACATATGTTTAGGGTAGGAAAAGGATTGTAGCATCCCTACTTCTCAATGGCAAGTTTGGCAATGACACATGCAATGTTCAATCGGATATACTTGCTGACATCATGTTGAAGCTTTGGCTAGTAGAAGAAATTTTGCATCACAACCACTATCTTC
The DNA here is from genome assembly GCA_027924585.1 of Larix kaempferi. Taxonomy (NCBI): domain Eukaryota; kingdom Viridiplantae; phylum Streptophyta; class Pinopsida; order Pinales; family Pinaceae; genus Larix; species Larix kaempferi. Next base: position 1,153,644 of record BSBM01000410.1, on the reverse strand, counting down.
TCTAGTCAAAGTCCCCTACCATCCAAATGTAATGTGTCTCCCAAATCATCTTCCCAAGCTCAATTAAAGGAACATAAATATGTCCCATAGGGCATAAAATTTAATCATGGAGATGGAAGTCTAAGACTGGTTTACCTAAGCCTAATGTCCAATAGGTAATAGTGAAGTGGACTACCTATGATGGTTGTCATTTTGTAACTTTACCTAAAGATGCATGAATTGCAAGGGCTTGTGATCATATGGGTGATAATCCCCTACCCTAGAATGTCATGATCTCATTGGTGACAAGATTTCACAATGGAGTACATCTCCTTGTCATAGGTGGGGTACATGTGAATTGCATCAGAGAGTGTAACACTATGATAGGCCATCGGATGTCCATGTTGCCATTGGATGTTCATATTGAGTGAGGACCACACCAAAAACATAATCTCTGCACCCGTGAGCTTACGTACTTAATATTAATAGATGCACTAAAAACGGTAATATATGCCCGTACTCATGTATACATAATATTTTTTAAAAAAGGCTTCCAACTTCTCTACATAATATTTCAAAAATAGGCTTCCGACTTCTTTGATTTCCGGTTTGTAGAATACATTAGGATCATATTAAACTGCGAACAATTACAACACTACTATTAAAAACACTAGAAAATTAGAAAAATAACTGTTCATGTACGGTCGTTGTAGTATAGTTGTAAGTGTTCCCGCCTGTCACGCGGGTGACCCGGGTTCGATCCCCGGCAACGGCGTTTCTTTCAACAGGTTTTTTTCTTCTGTGAACGGCCCCGTTTGACAGGCATGATTTGTCATTGATATTTATTGTTTCTTGATTGACGATTCACAAATATTTTCTGTCAGTGATTGGTTACTGAAATTATTTCCAACAATCCGGGGATGTAGCTCAGATGGTAGAGCGCTCGCTTAGCATGCGAGAGGTATGGGGATCGATACCCCGCATCTCCATTATTTGGATTTTCACTTTGGATTATTAACAGAGCAGTTTGCCATTATTTGGATTTTCAGTTTGGATTATTAACAGAGCAGTTTGACAGTTGCGTGAAATTATTGAAAACAACTCCCACCAAGGTTGTGCTACTATTTTGAGTGAGTAGTCTAAACGTTGTTGGAATTGTATTTTGAGTGAGTAGTCTAAACGATATTTTGAGTGAGTAGTCTAAACGTTGTTGGAATTGTATTTTGAGTGAGTAGTCTAAACGTTGTTGGAATACTATTTTGAGTGAGTAGTCTAAACGTTGTTGGAATTCCAAATTTGATTGCAGGAATGGATTCAGTGACTTCGATTCCCCAGGCCAACTCAAAACTACCATTTCAACAATTTTAGTAAGATTTTGATTGATCCAGGAAGAATAATTCTCAAAAATCAATGATGAAATTGCTTAATCAGGATGCTATGGGGTATTCAAGGCCTGAGCTCTTATCCTTTTCCTACCTTCCTGAAAGACACTTTTGAAGACATAATCCTTTTCCTACCTTCCTGTAAGACATTTTTGAAAGGCATAATTCATATGGTGGACACAAAATTGAAGATGAGTAAGAATCCAATGGATTAGTGGATTAAAAAATTATTAGCCCAGGATAAAATTATTTACTTCAAAAATGGCCAAAATTTTCTACAAATAATATATAATCCTTGTAAATTTAAATTAGAGTTGGAATTTTGAAAATTAGTAAGATTCAATTATGTCTTTACACTTTAACATAAATATTAATTCTTCAAAATTTCCATAATCATAAGGAGGTTGAAGAGTACCTACAACCAACGCAACAAAGGCATGAACACTAGCATTATAAGCATTGGATTGACCATAAGTTTACTATTGGGGACTTGGTGTGGTTACATTTTGAAAAGAGGTTGCTACAGGGCATGGGGAAGAAGAAGAACCCCATTGAACTTAGTCCATTCTTAATTGTGTAACAGGGAGGGAATAATGCCTTTCGGTTGGAGTTGACACTATAAATGGGGATTTACTCTATCATCAATGCCAACAATCTCATATTGTTCAAATCTTCAATATTCTATGAGGAGGAAGAGTTGTTGGTTAATATTGTCAATTGAAGATCTAACACTTGAGTTACAAATATCGTTGAGGAAAGATGTCATTTGGCAAATGAGAACTTGTGAGACCTACATAGCTAAGAATGAGTAATTCTGTGTTTAGTTGAAGGGCCAAGTTCCATGAAGGGAAAAAATGGTTCATATGAGAGGAGGTAGAGGACATTTATCCTAATCTTCTTACCCAAAATTGTTAAGTTTTTTAGGAGTGAAAACCTCCCAAAGAGGGGAAGTTTGATTTGAAGTCAAATCCTCAAAGTGGTTAAATCCCATGAGAAAATTGAGTATTAGAGATAGTGAAAACTCATCAGCAAGAGAGTTGTTGACAACAAACTTATCAATCAAAGGGGTGTCAAATATAAAATGTATCAACAAGAGAGTCCCCAACAAACTTGTCAACGAGAGACTTATCAACCATAGGATCATCGAAAATAGGGTCATCAACAAACATGCCATTGATCAGGGTTCATCAACAATGCAAGTCATCAACATAAAAGTTGTCAATAAGGTGAAGATTGACAACAAATTATTGACATAGGAAGTCCTTAACAAAGAAGGTCGTCAACCATATATGCTTCAACGAGGTAGAAATTTGCCAAGACAAATGATCAACAAACACCCAGACTTTACATGATGCTCCACAAATGTGAGATAAAGTTAGGAGGATAGGATGTTGAATCGATTTGAAATGTGTAGTTATTGGGGTTGTTGTTATGATTCTGTGGTGGTTGTTATGATTCTTGGAGGTCCCATATTACTTAATGCAAAGAAGTTGCTAGTGGGTTGGTTGGTCGATTGGAAGATATTAATGGAGCGATTTATTGGTCATCTAAAGCACATCAACACAAAAAGTAGCACAAAAGGAAGAGGAAATCCCAAGACCTTGAAAGCTTGGAATTCTAATACTGGGAGTGTAAGAGTTGTATACTGAGTCTTATTAACCTTGAATCAGAGGGAGGAAAGTATTGTTGTAAATATTTCCATTCCAGCTACAAACTTTGAATGACACTCAAATATTTTACCTCACTGGGTTTTCTCTTTTGTCAACCTTTTTATGTAATGTGTGGATTTTGTATGTATTGGATGCTAGTTGGTTTAACAATTTAACTCGTCTTTGTTAACAATTTTTAATTAGGTAAAGAACAAAACAAGCCATAAGCATAGTAACTCATAATTTTATTTGACTAAAATTCATAGTGTAGATATACTGGGCGGTTCTAACCTACCCAATAGAACCCTATTGGTTCAAACCTACCAACTAAAACCCTAATCAAGGGACATGCAGTTTGATTAGAAAATGCTAAGATAACTCTGGTTGGAAAAATATTCTATAAATTCCCTTATTCAGAATCAATTTACTTTTGATATTTTTTTTTATGTTTGATTAGACTCATGGTCTAATTACTAGACCGAACTTAGAATATGTTTATATGAAGTACACATGGAGTATGGTTGGTGAATAAACTACTGGAGAAGATTTACAAGACATACTCCTATAGGCGGTGAATCATTGCTCATTATACCTACTATGAGGCAGTATATATTGTATTCAATTTTCAGTCAACTAGTATTAGTTGCTACTCTGAATACAAAATTATGTCAATTTTCCTAACTCTTACATTAACTCTTACATTAGAGACTGATTTATATTTATTTTTTCCAAATATTTTAATTCATTTGTCAGCATGCCATTGGTTGATCACTTGGGTTCTTATTTCCAAGCTAGAAGGCTCTATGCCCACTAAAAGCATTGAATGAGCATTAAATAATGGCATATTTAAATAAAAATTTATATCAGTTTTCCTAACTCTTACATTAGAGACCGATTTATATTTATTTTTTCCAAATATTTTAATTCATTTGTGAGCATGCCATTGGCCGATCACTTGGGGGTCTTATTGCCAAGCCAACGCCAGAAGGCTCTACTCCAACTAAAAGCATTGAATGAGCATTAAATAATGGCATATTTAAATAAAGATTTACATAGTTTTCCTAACTATGTAAGAGACTGATTTATACATTTTTTTTCAAATATTTTAATTCATTTGTCAGCATGCCATTGGTTAATCACTTGGGGTCTTATTGTCGAGCCGACGGTGGAAGGCATTACATATTATATTTATAAATATTAGTTTAGTTTTTATATTACATATATTTATAATATAAATTTAAAGTTTAGCGATTAGTTATAATATTATATTTTTAGGGTAATTTTTTGTAGAATATATTATTAGAAATTTGTTATATTGTTTATAAATTAGCTTTTGTATTTTAATTATTTAATATTTTTATAATTAAATTTATAAATGTATTATTAGATTTAGATGTTTTAAGATTTATATTTTAAGTTGTTTTTAATGAAAAATGAATGTTACATGTAAATATTGAATGGTTTGTCTATAGTTTTAAATTTTCTCAAATTTGAAAAATATGTTTTTTTAACCTATATATGCAACTTAGTCTCAGATTTTTTGGTTATGTATTTTTTCTGTATGGAATCGTATTTGAATCCATATTCATATTCGAATTATGCTATTATGGTTTGTGTTATCCATTTGTATTTTATGTCAATCTATAGCAATAAATGTTACAAATTGCTCAGACACATTTCAATGCCTTGTTGTCCAATTTCAACCATTTCTTTTTAAACACATGAGCATATGTCACAATTGAAAACATGAGGATGTTGAAGTGAGGGCTTCTTGCCCATCCAAACATCCATAGGGATCTTATCTACAAGAGTTGTGGGAGACCTATTAATCATGTAACTTGTAGTAGCAACTGATTTTGCCTAAAACTTCTTCTCTAAGCCAACTCTACCAAGCATACTCTTAGCTCTCTTTGTCAACATCATGTTCATATGTTCTGCAACTCCATTCTACTAAGGAGTATATGGAGTTATCTTATGTCATTCAATGCCATTCTCCTTACAAAATTTATCAAATGCCGCAAAAAAAAACTCACCACCATTATAATTTCTCAACACTTTAATCTTCCTACTTAGTTTGATTTTCCAAGAGTGATTTAAACTTCATCAATCAACTAAAGGCTTCATATTTAGTTATGAGAAAACAACCTTTGTCCTTCTAGAATAACCATCAATGAATGACACATAATACAAAGTCTTACAAATTGAAGAAACTTTAACAAGACCAAATATATCAAAATAAATTAAGTCCACCCACTCACAGGTTTTGTGAGAACCAAAGTAAAATTGAACATGGTTCTATTTTCCATATATGCAATGCTTGCAAAAATCAAATTCAAGGAAATCGATCATTCAATCTATCAACAAGATTTTTGTTTTTAAATACCCATGTGACCTTATCATCTATATGGCCCAATCTCTATTGTCATAGCAATGTCTTCTTTGTAACTCTTAAGTTGTTTTTGCATGCGAAAAGACAAGGAAACAACTCTTAAGCTTCTTGTTGTATTTTCTTGAATTACACTTCTATTCACCCCCCTACATTAATGCTTTTAACCTTCTGTGTTTCATGCCTATTTAACTTCGTGCAATATTTCAACATTCTACCTCTCAAGTTTGAGTGATTACTACATGTCCTACTACGCAGAAACATAATAAGTAGAGGATTGCAACATGTTTCAATTGCCTTTAATTCAAGAAACATGTTTCAATTACCTTGGCAACAACATTAATCTTGCTTTAACAACATGCCATCTATAGTCAGTCTGACATGTTGTAACCACGACACATATATAAGTGCTATATGTGTGTTGGTGATTTGGTTGTGGCTATAGGTGCCTTCTTTGTTGAGCCAATTTTATGCATTTAATTGGCACCTCACACAAGCAACATATATTAAGAGAATTAGTTGAACCAATCAGTTTACCTATCAGAAGCAACAATTCCAACAACATTTAATGACATTGTTGACTCAAAACCAATACATATGTCTCTATCTCAAGCTTTGATTATGCTTTCTTTTTTACTGGTGTCGAGCATCATCAACTAGATATGGAACAAGTTGTCCTAGACCTGGAATGGGTGCAACAGGCTATGGCTCAGATGGTACTAGATCTCAATCTGATGTTTGCATCACAACAATAATGACATATCTATTGAGTGTGGCCATAAGGAGAGCATATTTTGGTTACTGAACCAATCCTAATGTCCACCTGATCTATTGGATTTTCTACCTTCATGGGATGTTAATAAAAGTGGTAAATAAACTATTGGGTTGGATCTACTGATGTATATTGTACAACCTCAGAGCAATAAAAAAAATAAGACCTCTTGTCGGAAAGACTAAATAGAATTAAAACCAGAATGGTGAAGAATAGTGTGATTCCAAATACAAGACTCAGGCATCCATGTCAGGTCTAAGTGCCACATGCAGGTTGTATCTTGTTTTATATACATTTATTTTCATGTTCTTGTCCATTGATGAGTGTGAACTATGTGTTGGACCATTGTGTATTTGGGTTGACACGTGTGCAAAGCTCGTGTCTTGCCTCTATAATGACCTATATTGTTAAATATCTAAGTGTGAGAATTATAAGGGAAGTTAAAAAGGCCATTAATGACTCTACATTGGATGAAGACTCAAAGAATTTCATTCCCATGAACCCTATCATACCAAGGATATATTGACTACCCAAAATTCATAAATATTGAGCCCCCTTTAGACTAATTGCAAATACTATTGGATCACCAACTTACCAGCTTGCGAAATTTTTAGCAAAGGCCCTGAAGCCATTGGTAGGTCAAACCTTCACTTATGTCAAGGACTCATCTCATTTTTCCAATGGTATAAAGAATCTACAAATGGATGAAAATGACATGTTGTTCATCTTTGATGTAGTCTTTCTTTACACAAAGGTTTTAGTTGAATATGTGATTAGAGTTATAAGTGAAACCACAAGTGAAGAAATAGATAACCTAGTCAAAATATACTTGAAATCAATCTATTTTGTTTTTTGGGGGAGATATATGATCATATTGATGGCGTTGTAAGGGGATCTGCACTCTCCTTCGCATTTTGCAATCTTTACATGGAGCATTGTGAGAGGCGGGCCATTGAATCCTTTTCCGTAAACCCAAAAGAATGGAAGATATTTGTGGATGATACCAACATTATCTGGCCACATGGAGAAGAAAACATGAATATCTAAACAAACAATCTGATCACATCAAATTCACCATGGAAATCCAAGAGAAAAATTTCCTTCCATTCCTTGATGTCCTATTCACAAAGAAAGTAGATGGTTCTCTTTCCCACCAGGTATACTAGAAGAAAATCCACACTATTAAATACTTACATACCTACTCACATCATTATTTGTCACAAAAGCTTGGTATTTTAAAAACTCTCACTTTTTTGTCGTGTCAAAATATTTTCCACAACACATCTTAATAATGAATTAAAACATATTTCACAAGCACCTCAAAGAAATGGTTATAGAAGGAGATATATTAAGAAGGCATTAATGAAAGAACAAAGTTGTGTGAGTATGATCTAGGACAAAGAAAAAGAAAGTAGAAAAAAATGTGCTTCTTCCCTACCTTTTAGGGACAACCGACGAAATAGCTAAAGTTCTAAAAGGAAAACATATCAAGGCTTCTGAACTCCTCAAGGAACATGTTGGATAGAGCTAAATACTTGATTTATCCTAAGTTAAAGAAAGGTTCCTATTCAATTCCATGCTCATGTATTGATGTGTACATTGGCAAGGCTAGTCGCTCAGTGAATATCATATTAAAGGAGCATTGTGTAGATATAATATATGACACAACTAAGAAATATGCATTTTTTGAGCATTCCCATAAATCTAACCATCATATATGCATTAAAAATACAAAGGTTATTGTGGTAGAACAACATTACAACAAAAGATGTATCAATGAGGCAGTGGAAATAGAGAAGCACCATGATAATTTCAATAGAGATGAAGTGCTTATCATGAGTGAACCTTAGAATTGAGTATACACATTCTTAATAATAAGTTGTTCGAAAATAGCCAAAACTAGCTTGTTCTAGGCCAATTGGGCTATGAATGGTTGGCTTTCTCCTTGAAAACAATTTTATATTTTGATTGGAAGCCAACCAAGATTAGCTTTAAAATGTCAAATTAGGGTTTTTGGTATTTATGAGACATCGTGGCCTCTTGTTTTAATGAGATATCTTTCTCTCAAATATGGACTCAGCTGCATAGTCCAAAATGTACATAGAGTACAAAAATATACACAAATTATCCATATTAATCTCCACATAATGTATTCTTCATGTGAAGATCTAAATGAAATCATTTTAAATATGTTAAGAATTTTACATTTTAATATTTTTTAATCTCAACATTAAATAAATTTAGGTTAAGGTATTGTTTTACATTAATATTTATTCCTTAGTCTAAGTCTCAATATCAATTACAAACTTTGATTTGCCTAACCTATATTTTGAACCAGTTGATTTATAACTTTAAAATAATAATAATCATAAATAATGGTCACATACTAGCCAAACAACAAATTGACATATGAGAGGTGTGGAACAAGGGACCCTCTCCAGAAAACAATTCGACTGCATAGCCTATGAAGGTGTACATACCCTAGCCCCCTTTGGATGAAAACTTGTGACCTCCATGGGGAGCACATGTTCTTAAATGTTAGGCATGCCCACTTACTAGCTTGGATACTTTACATACTTTGTTGAGTGGCTTCCTATTATAGATTGCTTTAATCATTGATCATGGCCATTAGTGGCATGCCCTTTTCCATTTTGTTTTCTTTTGAGTTCCAATCAAACTAACAAGATGATTGGAGAGAATTGGATTTTTTGATCATTTTAAATATAATGCATTTTTTGGTTCAATTAAAGGGATTGGTTCCCTTTACTATTATACATTGTTTCACTCGTGCCTCCTCTTCATTGTTCTAGTGGAAAAATCAAGTCGGGATAGTTGAAGTGGTTGGTTTAACTCAATAGTCATCTCTACATCAATGTATGTATCTTCCACCTTGATGGGCGAGGTGGAATCATTTGTTGTAGAAGCAGTGTAAACGTTATATGATTTGGACTTTTTCCATCTATGATCACTAGAATCTGGCCATACAATTTTTGGTCAAATTGCAAATTATCATTGTTGAAATGGCATTTTTGAATGCATAAATAGATTTAGCACTCTCAAATACCCCTATTGTACCCAAATTGTGCAATATCAACAATTGATATATGCAATTTTAGTAATTATTCTAAATTTTTGGTCGGATTTTATGTAGAAATGTAGCCTAAAAGGATCCAAAATGGAACATGCTTAGAATATTTTTGTATTGTATATTTAAGTATATATACCTCCAAATCCAAAGATGAAGTGTCTAGTGGTATCTTAGCTCCGAGTCCTTCCACCGATTAGGTTTACTATTCAACCCCTTTTTAATATAACATATGTTTTCCACTAGGCACACATGGCTATGATCAATACAAACCCTACAATGGAATGCTACATATTCACAGTCCAAAACTTGTGTCCCATTGTAATTCACACGCTCCAACACAAATATTGTATTATAAAGACCTTTTCTCATATTTTCATATATGCAAATTATGACATCAATGGCAATGGCCTTCCTTGTCGTTTAGAAGGCAAAGGTAATAAACCTGTACAAAGTGTTATAAATGACCATGAAAATACCATCATCTCAACATACCAAAGGAATAATGAACATTCTTACCAAAATCAAAACCTTTATTAATGATTATATAAATGGGTAAAAACTAGACATCCATGGTTAAATCATAAAGAGACCAACTTTTCCATAAATGAAGAGCCCTGACTAACAACTTTTGCTCTATCTTACTTTACGATGAGTTGAAAATTAAAAAAAATTATTGAAGTGAATAAATACTATTTTATCTATCAACCATTTACTTTTATAAAAAAATTCAATAATTACATTAAAGGCATTATTTCAATGAGAAACTATCACTGATCACTGTAGTAAATTCCTCGTCTATCAATACAATAAAAAAGGGCCATAGAAAAAATTCCTCGTCTGTAGTGAATCATAATTTTGATCATAGAAAAAACCTCAAATTCCACGTTCATTCTAATCCATGGCAATTGTGACTCATGTTCATTTTTTCATGGATGGAATAAGACCACTCCACTCCAAATTCATGGATGTATAAGACAATTCCCACATCCTCATATTCTCTATCTCTTCATATCAACCTCAACACAGGAAGAATTTGAATCTGCACAATTTAGGTTTCGCGATCAAGGTACAATCACATTTGTTTTGCTCGTTTTGACTTCTCCGTAATGTGTTGATCATCTGTCCCAATGCCTGTCATTGTTGGGTTACTATTAATTTTACAAAGAAAATGCAACATATATATAGCACTTGGCTTCAATTGAATGTAATTTGTTACATTATTGCAGTGCTACCTAGTTTTGGATCAACTTTCAATTGTTTGAGAAGATGGAAAGCACAGTTGTTCAATATGTAGAGATGAAGGGGAAGACAACCCAAGTAAAGGAGCCGGATACTAAGGTCACCTTCCATGAAGAAGTGGGCCACAAAATTATTTTGCAGAGAAATTCCCTCTATCAAGTTTACTCTCAATCCCTTTTGCTTCTGAGCTTTTTATATAAATTTAGCAAAGCCATTAATTAATTTTATTCAATCCTTTCCCAGTTGATAGATTCTCATGGCTAATAATGTGAATATTGCAGTATATATTGGAAACAAGCGTGTAACCTCGTGAGCCAGATCCATTGAAGGAGCTATAAGAAGTGACTTCCAAACATCCATGGTAATCCCCCTGAACCTATCGATATCAGATTTCTCAAACATAAATGGATGGTTATATGCTTGTAAAGGCATTTTTAATGGTGTGAAGAATATAGGGATTGATTATCTGGATTTTGAATGGAACCTCATGACTACTTCTACGGATGAGGGTCAATTTTTGGGCCTCCTGCTGAAACTCATTAACACCAGCAACACCATGGAGATCAGGGTGTACACTGGCTACTCTCTTCTCAACACGGCCCTTGCATTGCCAGATGATGTTAAGTATCTAGTCATCTTTAGATTCATATTGAGCAAGTTCCCCAAAATGTTTGAATCGTGCTCTATTGAAATTAATGAAGGGTTAATGTTTGGGATGCAGATACTAGCCATGGACATCAACAGAGAAAACTATGATCTGGGGATGGATGCCTATGATTGAGAAAGCAGGAGTTTCCCACAAGATCAACTTTAGAGAGCGACCTGCCCCGCCACTTCTGGACACAATTATTCAGAATGTATGTATCTAATGGAGACAATCTTCTGAATAATGGTGATAAATGGGTTGATTTATATTGTGGGATATATATGCATAAAGATCAAAATCCTTGGAGATGAAACTTTAAAAATATTTTCTTAATCTGCATAGGCTTACATTAATGGGAAATCCCATGTTTCAGTTCAAGGATTTCATCCATGGCGTTTGTGACTCATGTTCATTTGTTCGCAGCTAGCATACCTCATATTCACACTAGCTCTTCCAAGAAATCCAATCATTGGAATCGAAACAATACTTTGTTTCAAGATATTGGGCTAAAGGTATTCAAGATATTTCTGCATAGGTTAGCCAGTTGAATTTTAAATTTCTAGGTTGTATCATGATCTTATTTTGTGGTCATTTGATGCACAATAGTAAAATTATCTCATCTTTATCTATTAACTTTGAATTTCATAGACAGACGAGGTTGTATTGTTGTATTTCATGTTTGAGTTCAACAGAGTTAAAAAGCTTCTTCGTGGAAAGACAAATATTATTATTCTTCGTTGGATTTGAGAAATCTGTTGACTTATAAATTGTTTATGTTTTTGTTTCGAGAAATCTGTTGATGATTTTACAATGATTACTTCCACTTTCAACTACTTAAACTATTAAAGGTGAAGTGATTTTAGTGGATAGGAATTTGTGAGTTGGAATGCATGCAGGTGCTTTTAAAGATTGCAGGGTCAATTGAATCTGTCAAGCAGGTCTGTTGACCGTTGGATCTCAGGCTTCTGGTCAACAGGCTTGCTGTAGCTGCATTAAATGGTCTTAAATGGCCTGCAGCAGGCTGAATATTGTTCGCCAATTGAATCCCCATGTGCTGAGGATGATGATTGTCCATTGCAATTTAAATTGGGGTGTTGGACAGATCCACATTTAGTTTCACAAAACAGTTGAAGAAACTTGATCCTGTTAATAGTGAAGTGATTTCACTGTAGGAAATTGTGAATTAGAACCATGCAGATGCTTTCAAAGATTGCAGAAACGGATGGATTACATTGTGTCGAGGATAATGACTGTCCATTTGTAGAAATTGTTGTTAAACATTTTGACAAATATACTCTCAAGTGTCCTTTTGTTTTGTGTCAGATCGCATCCTCCCAAAGGTTTAATCTAGAAACTTGAAGGATTTATTTCACCTTAGGAACAATAGCTTAATAAGCCTTCTGTAAAGATTGAATGTATTAGAAATGTCAATGAAGATAAAAAGATGAAATTGAAATAAATGTCAATGAAGATAAAAACTGAAATTGAAATTTATTTATCTTTATGAGCCTGGCTGATTTCCAAACTATGTTACCAGAAATAACATGGCAAGGTAGCGTTTTTGGTAGAGATAGTTTAGCAAATGGTTTTTAAAGGGAAACAACAGACATCATTTGCACAAATTCATGCCAAGAAACACATTTCTCTAGAAACTTGTTTATATACTAAGAATGTTGTTGACCTGCACTTATAAATTTTGTCAATTGAAATTTAATGACATACAAGTCTTTTCTTTTAAATTTGGACTCAGGTTTGAATCTTGATTTTAATTTCTTTAGTTAATGCAATCTTTTGTTTTTCTTAAAATTGCACAATTCATAATTTTATCTTATGAAATATGTCATATGGTATGGCTTTTGTTTTATCATTTATGAGTGAGCATTTTATAATAGGCCTTTGCTCATCTATTTATAATTTGTATACCCTCGGCTCTACAAGATGCCATTCCTTATAGTTAAATCCCTCATTCCATCGCTTTTTCCCATCTTGTTTCGTGTTTCCTGTTTCTATGAACATAGCCATCAAACTCCAAGCATGTTTGAAGCTGCTTGTTTTCCTTTTAAAAATGCACTTATGCAAAGTTGATTCCTTGGGTTAGTCTAGATATTTGTATTTTATCTTTCTCATCATAATATATTTATACCTTGCATTTGTATAGTTCTTATTGTTTTGATATTTCAGTAATGGCAACAGTATATACTTCAACCTGAATTTTATAGTACTTCAACAACCTTCCATTTCTAGTGACCTAGAAAAGGTTATTTATTAGGTCAATGCAAACCCCATGTCAATCTCAATAACTTGATCTCCCATGCAGCCATGTTTATTACTCCCCTAAACTCTAAACTGACATTTAGGAGATTTCTTGTGGTTTAGAATATTTATTTTCCCAATTTCGAACAAGACAACAAAAGCATTGTCCCATTACATCTTGATTTATAGTTAGATGAATGCAGTGTGATGCCTCTTTTCTCTTGAACCATTTTGTTTAAACTTGTGCTTATCTTAGCTGCCATATTATGTGTTCACTCTGAAACTTTACATATTATCGGAATCATAATAGTACAACTTTGGAGCTCTTTTTCATAACAATTATGATTGTTTTATTAGATGAGAAGTATTTGATTGAAGAAAGCTTTCTAAACATGTAAAATGATTAATTGTATTGCCTTCTTATAGAGATAAAGATGAGTAATTTATTTGCTAAAAATTCTTATTATAAACTTGTGCTACAGGTGACAATCATCAACTTGTCAAAACTAGGCTTAGGCTGTTGTGTGCTCAGTCTGCCATTGATTTTGAGATCTACTCACTTGAATTTATTAATATGCTATGCCTTTATAGTTTTTTGGTTTTTCCATGATGCCTTTGTGTTGTAGTTTATTGGGTCCAATTTATAGTTTGAAGACTTAATTTTTTGTAGTGATTTTGCTTTTGTATTGGTACATGAATGACAAGGATAATTTTAGGGGCGAAATTTAGCCCATAGGCTATTTTTCCATGTTTTTTTCCAGAAAAAAAGATTTGCCAATTTGCATTTTTTGAAGCCCCGTTTCACCCAATTTTGATGGGGTAAACTTTTTTCACTCTAAAAATCGTCAAATTATGACATAAACTATATAAAATCCTTATAAATTGAAATAATTTTAGAAAAATATCGCCAAATATTTTATAGTTGACATTTTAAGAATTGGTAAGATTCGTCAAGGTTTATAAACGGGTCCTTAAAATTATCCCTGATGAATGACAGTAGGATCATGATTTTCCTACCAAGTTTTTCATACAAGGTATATTGTTTGACACATTTTCCCATTCTTAATCACATTGGAGGGCAGTTCAACATGGTAATGGCAATGGAATTTGAAAACTATCTTGTATTACAAAATAACTAAAATCTAGCCTGATGGGTTAGCTCAAGTGGTTGAGAGTTGTGAATTGTAAGCAACAGGTCTCAAGGTCAAATCCTCACTTGATGTCCCCACCAAGTTAGGCTCTGTAATCAGAGTCGGTGGGGTGAGGCCCTTTCGGGTTGGCCCCATGTGAATTCTTCTCATGGAAAAAAAAAAAACTAAAATCACACAATGTATGGTAAAGAACCTTTACAAAATTCACATGAGGTACAATAAAGAACCTTGCTAAAGTTACTTAAGGTACAATAAAGAACCTTACTCTCCTTGCATACACAGGTCAAGAGAGCAAGCATGTTTCACTAAGCCCATGGTATACATCCCTAACATACTTCCTAAGAATGGCAATGGAGTTCCCATCAAACCACTATAAGTTAGATAGATTCTATCTTATTTTACTATTTATGTAGGCATTGGAAGAGCGTTATTGCATGTCATTCTTCAAATTGTTGTGTGGTTACAGAGCCTAGATAGATAAAATTAAATTGATTATTTTCAATCTTTTTGCAAGTTGTACATTATCAATTGTGCAAATAAAACAATGAGTAGAATATGTGGGTGTTGTCCCTAAGGTCTGCACTGGACTACTACAGGGAAAAGCTAGGGAATTTATGTACAACTATGGAATGAATAATGAGTTTTAGGTTTAAATGGTTGAATGTTCAGACATCCTTTTTAAATCTTGGGAAAAAATAATTAAAAAAGAATCAATAACATATTATAAATTATAGGCTTTGCAATCACGAATTACAGGGACTCAAGATTTGATACACTATCATAATATAAATATATGAAAGGTAATATACACATTCATAAATCCACACATATGCTCCATATTATAATATCGTTATAATTTGAAGAAAATAATTGAAACCAAAATAGATTCACGGGCAATGAACAATTAAAGCTTAAATGTCATTAGTACAGGAAAAAGATGATTCTACAGTGCATAAAACACTTCTACTTTCAAAAATATAATTAATAGCAAAGATAAATAACAAGCACATTGTATTCATAAAGCAAAATATATTCAAACACTCATATATATTAGTGTATCGGAACTTATAAGTTTTTCCCCACTTCTCCTCAGGCTATTCCAAAACTCGAACCCTTTCTTTTTCTTTAGTTTTCCTTTATATAGCCTCTATCTTGATCCTTTCCTAGGGTTTTCGAGACTCCATCTCATAATTATTAATATCTTTAAAATAAAAAATCGATGATTTCAAAACTAAATCAGTTTATATCCGATATTTTAGGAATGTGTTAACTACTTAGATAACATTGCTAAACTAAGTTTCGATCATATACTATATGTCTTTCTTTACAAACATATGAAATAAACATAATTCTGAGACTTTACAAAATTTGGAGAATGATAAAAGATAATTTTATAACGTCCCTATAGGTGAAGAAACTTGATTTGATCAACTAAAAGTTGCACTTTCGAGACTGCTTTGCATCAAGTATATATTCATATGGTTTCATTTCCTTGATTATGGAGTGTGTTAGCTCCTCGATTATGAAGTGTGTCTTGTAAGCCATGAGTACCTAGTTATGTCAAGATTCCCAATGTGTCATTACTTTCCTCGTGCTTATTTATGTCTTGCAGGCATTCCTTCTTCCAATATTTCCTTTGCCCAAGTAGTTTTCCATTGTTTTTCTTTAATCCCTGGGAAAATTTACATAATTTATTGTATTTGATGAGCAATTTGTTCCACTCTTTGTTGGTTTTGTTTTACTTGCCATGTACCTGTTTGTTTTCCAACTGTAAATCCTTCACCAAGCGTTTAAAATTCTTCAATTTATTCTTAAGCTTTTGAATGACTTGATGTTCTTTACTTCCAGGTTGGAGCAAGTTATCACTTTCTAGTGCTTTTACTTTAATAGTTGAACCCTCTATTTATGGTTTGACAACATAGTTAAATTCCTTATGTTGCATTTCTTACTCTTCTTTTGAATCCATAGCGACATAGGGATGAGCCTTAGGTGAGCAAGGAACCATATTAATAGTCTTTTCTAAATTAGTCAAGAATTCAGCTACCTTCTTTTCAAATTCCATGGACAAATCTCACTCTTCATCAACAATTTCTTGGACCTCTTTAATTTTCTGAAACTTTCTGCCTATTTTTTTTATTTTTCGAGTTCAGGTTCCTTCATAGGCTCCACTAATCCCTTTCCATTATTAAGTATGAGACTACTCCTAATCTGTATAGGTATTGAAACTGAGGCTTTAACCCTTTGTCTTTTCGATTTTACTAGATTTTCCTCTAGCAAATTTTCGAGGTCAATAACCTTGTTTTCTTTCAAAGCAGAGTTAAAAATGGACTTCAAATTAAGTCTAAACTTATCAGTGGCTCTGGTTTGAGGTAATATAAGAGGATCAAGTTTCAGAGCATCCAATTTCCTCTTTTGATTCTTAACTCTTCCTTTATCATATGAGGAATCACTAAATTGCTCTGTTTTTTGTAACCTAGCATCTTTAGGATTTGTTGGGGGTTTCAAGGCCCCTCTCATCCTCTGTTTAATTCCCTTATCCTCTTTATTTACACTCTGTTCTACAGATTAATCATCAATTTCAACATCCTTGCAAGTCTCAGAAGCCCCCAAACTGGTAGAAAGATTACTGACACCCTTCTATGAAGATTTATTTTCTAGGGTTTCCAATTCAAAGTATAATATGAAATGATCCCAGTTCTTATTGAATTTATTTATCTCTTGAATTATCAATAGTATAATCAAGGCCTAATGAAATTGTGTTGACTCTTTGGAAAGTTTCTAACCCTAGCCGCGATTTTTGTGAGACTTTTCAAAAAAAAGAAGGGTAAATTCATTTTTGAAATGCCATCTAGATGTAAGAGGAAGCGTATATGTTATAAGTGAACCATGGCATACCTTCCTTCTCCTGTAATGTACCTTTCATTGAACCATTTTCAAGAGGTCATTGTATTCATGTTTTAACCAGGCCCGTGGAATACCCCTGCACCAGTCTAGATTTTGGTGTTTGTTATGGAGAAATCGATTGCATTATGGAATATTAACACTATGAAGTTTAAACCATTGTTCTCCATTCTGTGGGAGCTCAGTTGCTATGGCTATGGAATTTTTCAAGACTGGAAATGTTAAATATCCTACTGTAACATTAGTTCCATCGAAACCCTTTGCAAATGCTCTGGAAACTCCAACGGGGTGTCCCTGTAACTTCTCACAGTAACAAAAACATCCTGCATTTTTTAAATTTACACCAAACTCTAGATAGGCTTCGATAATTTCGGACCCCACTAGCTCATATCCCACTACATGCCCACTTATGCGTGAAGGAATAGCTCTTTTATTCAGATACTATAAAGAAACAATATTAAGTCTTTGTACATGATCTTTCACTCCCATAAAACCCATCAGCGATATCTCAAAGGAGATTATAGCTAACAGTTTTCATTCTCTCAATTACACTGATCATTATGATAGGTTATGGAAAGGCTCATCATATTGACTCACATGAACCCAAAAACATTACAGTTACTTGAATCCATAATTTATCGCTTTTGTTACACTTTTCATGATCGTAGGCCTTTAGAAGGTTGACATGACTAGAGGCGGTTCCTGCAATAATTAATCTGACAATGCTTGTCATTTCCATAGCGTGAGTGGATAATTTGGTAGCGCTTATATCTACAATTTGGTAGCACAGCTTCTTTTGCAATTTTGTAGCGCATCGATCCTTTCATTCTATAGTGCATCTGATCCAGGTGGATATTGGTGGCCACCCGCCTATTCCACTTGGGGCCCCAACATTGTTCTTTTAGTTCTTTTAGTTTCCTTAATTAAAGCACATCTTACTATTTTTAGCAGTTTTTTCGAGTCCTAAACTTCCGGAGCCGTTTTGAGGCCCTAAACGACGTGTTTTGGGGAAAAGCTTCATCCCATGAATGTGAGTCGAAGACTTGACACTCTTGGTTATCGGTGTATTCCTCAGATAGATATTTCCAATGAGGTATCATGTGCGTCAAATGGAGATCGTATGCCAAAGTTACGACGCCGGGAAATTGATGTACCAATTTACCCCAACGGGGCCCATACTTTGGCATTTTCATCTCCTAGGGTTAGGTTTCTGGATGTTTAGGGTTTTCCTTTGTTTCTTAATAATAGATAGGCTTTGAGCCCATTGTAACTCAGAGTTCAGAGGCCGGTGGCCGCCACATCTCTTCTCAGAGATAAGCTACCAGCACCCTAGCTAGTTTATTTCCATTCTATCTGTAAGCATATTTCCGTTATGTGATATTAATGAAATGAAGTCTTATTTCTACTGCATCTCTGTGTTTATGTGTATTTCTGTAATTCCTTGCATTCCTTCATAAGTCTGGTTCAGTGGTATCAGAGCGGGTTTGATATTTCTCGATCCTTCTTTGCATGTCCCCAATGAGGTCGGGGTATAAGGAGTTAGGGCTCCACTTGGTTGAACCCTTGCAAGATTAGCCTCGCAAACCCCGACGGCCGCCCATGGCAGACGAAAAGAAAGACGGGGGAGTAGGAGATCCTATCAAAATATTGCTCGAGGAGGCCCTCGAGAAACAAAGGAACGCGATGATGGATAAATTTGCTCAGATCCTTAAACGACTTCCCACCAACAGCCACTTTGGAGGCGCAACCCCTTTTAAGGTACAAGTAAACTTTGACATTCCCATATTTGAAGGCCAAATAGATGAAAACGTTGTAGATAGATGGCTGAATCTATTAGAAGGGTATTTCTCGGTGCATGACTTTTCCAACCGGGAAAGGATCACTTTTGCACTCCTCAAAGCTGCCCCCCATGTCAAGGACTGGTGGGAAACCTACTGTGAGCAGAAGGACGAGAGGGAATCCTCTCTGTTTTCGGCCGCACCCACTTGGAATTCTTTCTGAAATGCCATCAAGGAACAATACTATCCCATGGGAAGCTATGAGGACAAGTACATAAAATGGACTACGCTGCGGCAACAAAGGGATCAAGATGTGCATGAGGTGACGAATATGTTCCATACCTTGCGCACAAAATTGGGTATCAAAGATTCGGAGAAACATTTGGTGCTGAAGTATGTTGGGTATGTTATATCTCTTCACATGGTCGCTGCGTGTACAACACGATCCCTACGGTACCTTCGATTCGCCTGCGCCGGGCGCGTCCGGAGGGGGGGGGTTTAGAGGGGGGGGTAGCCCGACAGGGCCCACCCCCTTCATTTCGGACCGTTAGGTTCCGAAACGACACGGAGGGGGCCGTTAGGCCCCCGGAGTCCGCGCGGAGCGCAATTTTTTTTTGGGTTGCTTTTTGCTTTTTCGCGATTTTCGACCCATTGTACTCTATCTAATTCCGGTAAAAGGAATTAGGGTTGTAACCTAATTCGGGTAAACGAATTAGGGTTTTTTAGATGCTGCAGAATACCATTTATTGTATTGTACATGTAAAATAAACATATAATGAAAAAGGAGCTATGCGGCTCTAAGTTTTGCTGGTTTTTCCCGGTTAAGGGTTTCCAGGTGAAAATCTCTGTGTAATGTGTGTGCCATTGTGTATTGTCTGTAAATGCTTAAGAATCGATATATGTTTGTACTTCACTGTTAAGGTTTAAAACTTACAAAGTACCGCAGTTGTCTGCACAGATACATTCAGGAGGAAATGGAGTTCCTCGACATCTCCTCACTTGGCGCAACATATCGATTTGCACCAAGATTGAGCAAAAGTTCAAACAGAAGAAGCAAGACTTTGGATCTGCGAATCAGAAGGAAGGGAAAGGTTCCCCCAAACCGCAGAACAAATACAAAGCCAAGGCGGGGCATCCCAGGATAATCCGCCAAAACCGCAAGCAAAGAACAACACTGCGAAGCCAAAGAAGGACACGAGAAAGTGGTGAGTTTCATAAGAGCTCCATGCACAACACAAGTGAGTGTCGAGCCACGCAGTCACTGGTGGCCGAGCTGAAGGCTTCTGAATTGGATGCATGCTCCGACTCTGAACCAGAAGCCAAAAAGGGTGATGGCAAGGGGAGGCATATTATCGATGCGGAGCCCAATGCCATTGTTTCCACCACGAAGGTCCAAAAGGAGGAACCGGAAGATCCAGAGGAGGGGGAGTGCCTCTTCCATTCCCATATGCGGGTAAAGGGTTCCCCGCTGCAATTCATTGGCGACAGTGGGAGCCAAAAGAAACTCATTTCAGCAGAAGTCGTGAAACGGTTGGGCTTGTCGACCACAGCACACCCACAATAGTACACCATTGGGTGGCTTCACCAAGGACGGGATCTCCACGTTAGCCAGCAGTGTCACCTTCCCTACAGCATCAAGCCCTTCACGGATGAGGTATTATGTGACATTGCTCCTCTTGATGTTTCTAATGTATTATTATGCCAACCATACTTGTGGAAGCGACATGTTGTGTATGAGTCCTGGCCTCGCGCTGTTATTGTTACTTTAGGAAATAAGTTGTACAGGATACCACAAGTAGCACCGCCTGCCGCCATCTCTTTGGTTACTGCAAAACAATGCAATAAACTCATTACCAAAATGGGGAAATTTGTTTTCCTGGTAATCCTCCCTCAGGGAAAGAATAAGACTGTGGCATGACCTCCAGACAGAGCTCCTCCACCCGACAACAACAAATGGACAAGGTCGTGGAGGAGTACGGGGACATCTTCACCTCACCCGCGGGGGTGCCACTACACTGTCAGGTCAAGCACCCCATCGATATGACCCCAGCTGCACCACTACCCTATGGACCAATCTATCGGTGCTCTGTTCTGGAGAATGAAGAAATCAAGAGGCAGATTGAGGAGATGTTGCAGAAAGGGCACATCCGACCAAGTTCATCGCTCTGTGGGAGCCCGATCGTGTTGGTGCAAAAGAAGGATGGGACTTGGAGACTCCATATTAACTATCGAGCACTAAATAAGATCACTGTCTGGAATAAGTACCCGATCCCACGGATTGATGACCTTCTGGACCAACTCAGGGGGGGGAATTATTT
The DNA here is from genome assembly GCA_027924585.1 of Larix kaempferi. NCBI lineage: Eukaryota > Viridiplantae > Streptophyta > Pinopsida > Pinales > Pinaceae > Larix > Larix kaempferi. The sequence goes on along the minus strand of BSBM01000410.1, from coordinate 1,132,102 downwards.
CAGTAAGATCGACTTGAAGTCCAAGTATCACCAGGTACAAATTGAACCCTCCGATGTGTGGAAGGATGCCTTCAAAGCCAAGGAGGGCCTTTTTGAATGGTTGGTCATGCCTTTCGGGCTGACAAATTCTCCCGCAACCTTCATGAGGATGATGGACGACATCTTGCGGCCATTCACCAACTCATTTGTAGTAGTGTACTTGGATAACATCCTGATCTTCAGCCAAACTTTGGAGGAGCACCTCCACCACATCCGACAGGTCCTCCAAACACTATGGCAACACAAGTTGTGTGCCAATTTGGAGAAGTGCACTTTTGGCATGACCCAGGTTCAGTATCTGGGATACATTATTGATGAGTGAGGGGTGCATGTGGATCCGGCCAAGATCCAAGTCATTCGGGATTGGCTAGCCCCTACCACTCTAACAGAGCTCCACAACTTTCTAGGTCTTGCCAATTTCTACCGCAGGTTCGTGTTGGGATTCTCTCATATCACTTGGCCCTTTAGCCAAGTCACCAAGGGAGGAGCAAAAGAAAAATTCGTTTGGTATAAATCTCAACAGGAGGCGTTCGTCAAGTTGAAACATCGCCTCTGCTCTGCCCTAGTGTTCACATTACCAGAATTACAACAACCATTTAAGATCGAGACAGATGCCTCAGAATATGCTATTGGGGCATTTCTTACTCAACAAGGACATCCAGTGGCATATCACAGTGAGACACTCTTAGACACAGTCCGAAAGTACCCCACTTATGACAAAGAGATGTATTCCATTGTGCAGACTTTCTGACAATGGAAGCATTACATTTTTGGGAAGGAAACGGTCATCCACATAGACCACCGACCCCTGCAGTTCATGCAAACACTAGGGAAGTTGCAGAACGATCGCCATTAGAAGTGGTCCACATATCTGCAACAGTTTCATTTGAATATCAAGTACAAGAAGGGAAGCACCAATAATGTTGCAAACTGCCTCATCCGACCACCGATCGTGGCGCTAACCACCGTGCTCAACTCTTGTGGGAACAAGACTTCTGATTGGCCACTTCTCTACAAGAGCGATCTAGAATTTGGCCACACATACAAGACGCTCTTGGAGGGTAATAAAGTTCCCAATTTTCACCTCCAGGATGGACTGTTATTTCACTTGGGACACCTTTGTGTTCCTTCAAGCGAGCGCGCCAAGATGATCTGGGAATCCCACTACAGTCGGGTCGCTGGGCATTTCGGGGTCGAGAAAACAGTGGCAGTACTGCAGAAGTATTTCTATTGCCCAACTTCGAATGGATGTTGGGAAGTACATCAGATCCTGCACTGCCTGTGCCATTGCCAAACCAACCATCAAGAAGCAAAGCCTCTACACTCCGTTGCCTACCCTAGTCGACCTTGGGAATCCATATCCATGGATTACATGTCAGGCCTTCCTTCTACTAAGCATGCAAACGACTGTGTTTTCATGGTCGTCGACAGATTCTCGAAGATGGCCATTATGGTGGCCTACAAGAAGAATATCACAGCAGAAACCACTGCTAAACTCTTCTTTGAATGAGTGTGGGTACAATTTAGGATCCCACAGTCTATCATCTCAGATCGGGACAACAGGTTCCTCAGTACATTTTGGTCCAACCTTTGGTCAATGCTGGACACCAAGCTCACCAAGTCCACAGCTTTCCATCCCCAAACTGATGGCCAGACAGAGGTCGTCAACAGGATGATCATACACATTCTGCGCATGTACAACTCAAAGAATCCACGCACATGGGATGAGATCCTCCCCTATGTACAACACAACTATAACCGAGCTCTCCATAGCTCAACCGGTCACAGCCCCTTTCAGGTGGGCTTGGGATTCCAGCCATTATGTCCCATTGACGTAGCCATGCCATTTGTGGTCACTCATGCCGATTCGACTCATGTCCAGTCGGAAGCTGACAAGGAAAACAACTTCATCGAGCGCATTCATCACATATCCCAACATGTTCATGACATATTGGACAGAACCAATTCCAAATACAAGCAGCGACATGATCAACATCGAGTGCCACACAACTTCCAGGTGGGCGACAAAGTGTGGCTACATTTGCAGAAGGAGCACCTCGATGGACCCTACCGTAAGCTTTGATCGCTCCGATATGGGCCATACACTATCACCAAGGCTGTAGGGGACAACACCTTTGAGATCAGTATTCCACCATTCCTTGGTATGGACCCAGTGTTCGATGTGGACTGCCTTCGGCCCTACTTTCCACCTCTACTAGACATCTCCGACATTGCATAACAACTCACAGCAACAGAGTTAAACCCAGATTGCAGGGAACATGCCACCACAAATCGTATCATGGACATGCAAATCAAGAACACTCGCCAGCAAAAGATCCAATTGTATCAGGTTGTCAAAGCTGGCCAACTCCTGCACCAAGGCAAGTGGCTCACCAGGGACCATGTTCAGCAGAAGTTTCCTCATCTCATGGAGGAACTCCACGCAATGGGGACTATTGCTTCTTAAGGGGGGAGGAATGATCCAGGTGGATATTGGTGGCCACCCACCTATTCCACTCGGGTCCCCAACATTGTTCTTTCAGTTTCCTTAATTATAGCACAACTTACTATTTCTAGCAGTTTTTTCGAGTCCTAAACTTATGGAGCCGTTTTGAGGCCCTAAACGACGTTTTTTGGGAAAAGCTTCCTCCGAAAAATGTGAGTCGAATACTTTCCACTCGCGAACATCAATGTATTTATCAGATAGATCTTTCCAATGAGGTATCATGTGCGTCAAACGGAGATCGTATGCCAAAGTTACGACACCGGGAAATTGATGTACCAATTTACCCCAATGGGGCCCATAGTTTGGCATTTTCATCTCCTAGGGTTAGGTTTTTGGATGTTTAGGGTTTTCCTTTTTTTCTCAATAATAGATAGGCTTCGAGCCCCATTGTAACTCATAGTTCAGAGGCCGGTGGCCGCCACATCTCTTCTCAGAGATAAGCTACCAGTGCCCTAGCTAGTTTATTTCCATTATGTCTGTAAGCATATTTCTGTTACTTGATATTAATGAAATGAAGTCTTATTTTTGTTGCATCTCTGTGTTTATTTGTATTTCTGTCATTCCTTGCATTCCTTCATAAGTTTGGATCAACATCACTTTAAAGAGGGCCTTGTCTCATGGACATGTTCGACTTTCTAAAGGAATAAGACTATTTGACCAGCAAACCATGCCTGCAAGAACTAACAACACATCAAAAACCATACGAATTCACTTTACTAACTAATAATCAAAATTTGAAATTGAAGCATAGAAGCAAACATAACATCATAAGATAAAGAACCAATGGCAAAGGTTATCTTGGGTAAATCAAATTTTGAGATGATCATAGAAAGGTTTGAATCTCAAGGTTTCAAGGTCAAAAATGTAGACAACCCTAGTTCCAGACCTGGGTACTAACACTGGCTCCTACTTGGGGTAGCATTTCTTTGTGAAGTGCTTAAAGACCCTACGATGTGGTACCTAGACAATTAAGGAAGGAAAGTGTTGTCAAAAGGACCTAACGATGTGGTACCTAGACAATTAAGGAAGGAAAGTGTTTTCAGAAGGACCTAGCGATGTGGTACCTAGACAATTAAGGAAAGAAAGTGTTATTAGAAGGACCCGGCGATGTGGTACCTAGACAAATAAAGGAAATGTATAAATGGACACCTATGTATTTGGAATATCGTATTGCATTAGAGTATTTTTGCATGAAAGGACTATTTATAATTATGTATATGACATATAGTATTGCATTAGATTAATTGTGCATGAAATATAATTACATATTTGAAAAATAGTATTGCATTAGATTATTTGTGCATGAAATGATTATTTGTAATTAAATAATTGGGAATAATTAAATATGGAGCAAAAGATAGACTTCGAGTCATTCACTAGTCAACTCCACCTGCACCCACTAAAATAAGGATTGGAATCCTAGCATCAAGGAACATCTAGGAGTAAAATGTGGGAAGTATGTGCACTCTCAAGAGAGAGTGACACATGGTTGGGTGAATATTTGTATTAAATAATTTTACATAAAAATTATTTTTGCATGAGGCGACATGTGTCGCAGAGGATTTTTCTATTTAAGCAAGTGGAAAGGAAGAAAAAGGGGATGGCTCCCTAATGTTGGATGACTGTCGGAATGGCGAATTAGTTGTGTTTGTGCTTTCTATTGTGAGTTTTGTAATGTCCCATATCTTAACAGTCGTTAATTATAAACTCTAATGAGAATTAGCTTAGCATTGTATTTGCTTATTATCTATTTGACGAAGATAAATAGATTAATATGATTGTTATGTGCACATGTGGACTTCCTTGAGGTTGTATGGTAAATGGAATTTATTGTTTAACTTATTAACGGAAATGGATATGTTACTTTATATTGAACACGCAAATTGAATATAGAATATCCATATGTGGAATGGTAATTTAGTTGTTTGCAAAAGTACTTACATGATTATTTGTAAATGTTGTATTAGTGATATGGATTAACACTTGAAAGAGTTGGGTATGGCTATATATATGTTTCATGTTAATGATGAACTATTCCACATGTTGATTGGCTATGAGATAGGCGGATTCCTATATTGCCAAGGGGCACGAGATGTATTGAACATCATGAGTATAATGATGTTATATCAAATTTCATGCTATTTAATTGTGAATTGCATTATTTCTATGACTTGTGGATGAGTGTGAGTTTTGACAGGAATTGTGACTTGCCCAAAGTGGTTTTTCAATGACGGGACCCCTTAGATTAGTGAGGCATAGTATGGTTGATGTAGGGTGTTGACCCTAGTACTATCAGGGGGGGTGGAGGCATTTCCCACCATTGAACCTCTGAAACCCGGAGTCGTGGGAGGGCTGTGCTGAGCACGCTCCCGTGGATGTGTGATGACGACTAGTGGGTGCCTGCTGGGGAAGCTTGGTCGATGTGGTCGATCGACACTTCCACTTACGGGTTATATACATGGTCATACGCATAGTCGAGATTCCATGGTATATTCCAGTAGAGGATGGGATAGTGAGGTCAGGAGCTGGAAGTAGAGATGATTAGGTGGTTAGATTACTAATGGGATGGATGGGACCAATGATGGATTGGATGGTGTTCTTGATTATTATTAACCATCGTGATTATATGCTTGATTTCATCATTATGTTTATGTAATTTTTTCTTATTGATTATGTATGAATGATTATGAATGATGAATGATGCATTACTTAATTGTACTTCTATATGTTGTTTGAGAGCATGTAATAATGATCTATTAGGAGCGTTAAATGTGATTATTAGTACCCACGCTTAAGACGTGTGCACTGGCCATGCATACGCCAATTCGTGAGTACAATACTATGATTGGTCGATCAATTAATAAATTAATATTGTTATATTAGCTAATAGTATATTGGTTGATGAATTGTTGAAAGTATTACTTGTGTGTTGAAAGTATGATTTTGTTGACTTGTCAAATATGTTTTAGATTTACATAAATTGATTGTATTATTGAATTACATATATAATTATATACATATAATATAAATTATGTCATAGTATAATATAGTATATGAAAATATCTTATTTGACTTATGAATGAAAGGATAATATAAATAAATGGATAGATAGGATTTGCACAAATTTTTAAAAAAAGAGTTGTCATAGTTACATTAAGAAGGGAGCATGACAAGTAAGACTTTGCAACCATGCTTATTAAAATTTTAATTATTTAAATCAAATTTCTATATTTTTCTAGAAAATGAATTTATTGATTGTTGACTATTATTTTTGGAATTTATTGATGGATGAGGAGGATGATGATGAGTTTTTATATAAATAGATGACTTGAGATTTGAAGAGGGGAGTCTTTCTCTTAAAGGATATTTTGGTAAGAGTCTTGATAGGAAGAGGTATTTTGGATAATTTGGGGTATGAGAAGTTGGGAAGAGTTGGAAGAGTTTGAGAACTCTTGAAAGATTTGATACATAGCCTACTAGTGCATCATTGTTCTGTTCTTTGGGGGTCTTGGGAACGGAGGGCCAGGAGGCCATTTGGATGGGACCGTTCAATGGTTTCCTGGGGCTAGGGAGCCGGCTAGACCCCTAGTTGGCTGGGAGGTAAAACTGTGGTTCCGCTTTGGGCAATGAAGATGGAAGCAACTCGCGGAGAAGAGGGAAGCTTGCTCAGTTTGGACTCCATCACCATTCTTATAACGAGGTATTTTTCTTGTGATTTTAGATTCTTTTATATGTTATTGTAAAATTCTTATATGATGCTATCATAACATGATTTTTATGATATTTCATGTGATGGGAATTGCTAACGTCTTATTTGAAATTCCTAAATGATTGAACGGATTTAAAGAGTAGTTTGTGCTTTTATTAGAAATCTTAAACAAACATTGAAACATGAAATAAGACTCGAATCCGAATAAAATTTGATGGGTCTTACATATGGTATCAGAGCCCTAGGTTCAAAAACTAGGAACCTTAATGGTCTACATGACATTAGAAAATAATAACCAAGAATTCTGAGTTTTCAATAGTGATAGCGTTTAGCTGTAACTTTCATTGTTCTTATTGGCAGTGATATATTTTATTTTCCAATGATTACACAAAAAAGAAAAACGGAAAAAAAATTTTGGCACTCAAAGTCCGAAGTCTTATTCACTTACTGCGTATGCTGGAAGGAGTTTACCTTGAATAGAGCATGGACTGATCCCAACGTGAAGGGGGATTCTTTTAGACTAGTTGTTTAATGACTATACTCTCTCTAAAGGATGAGAGCATGGTTCTGTTTTGACTAAGTTTTGTTTGGCTTGCAAAAAAAGAGAAGGCACAACTCTTTGGGGTATGCTTTTCAGTATACCGAATGTTCTTTTTTCTTTTGGAAGAGATCCTGCCCCATCTTTATTTTCTTTACGGGTTTTATTGTTTATACAGTAATTGTTGTTAAACACAAATGAAAGGCATAGACCTGGAGGCCTCTGTGTAGAGTATGTTGCACCATATTAGACTGGATAAAAGAGGGGGTTGTCTTCTTGGTAGATTGGAATGCTTATACTTTATTGATGTTGGAAAAATGAACGAGTATCACTTTCTCTTGCTTACTGAATGTGTTTTATTGATATGCATGAATGAGAGAGAGGGGCACGTCTCTCTCTTTTGATTTTGCTTGCAAGTCTTTATACTTGCATTAAAAGATGCATCCTTTTACTTGCTTGGCTTTTAAATACATATCCACTGTCGTGGAATGAAAGGGGTGTAGCTCCACTTGGGTAATTTGGGTTGTTATTTGATTACATACTTCAAGTGTGGGGAAAGGGCGTATCCCTCACCTTGGTTTACTAGATTTATAATTACTTCTTCACCAAGTAATTTTATGTGAACTAGACAACTATTGCGCATACCCTGGTTTGACTTGAGCCATTGTTTGTATTATATTTCCATACAATATTTATGTTTGAGGGTATCCAAGAAAAGATGCAGTCATTGGCTTAATTCTCTGTTCAGTCCTCTTTAAATAAAATTTTATATGCTCGAAAACAAACATTAGGCTATACAGATAATCGCAAGCCATGACAACCAGCGACTATTTGCTGAGAGTCCTCTCTGCACGCAGACAACTACAAAAGAGTAGCTACCAGTAGTCACTGCGCCTCGAGGGTGCTCTTTACAGGTTACTATCCAAAGCAGCATGTAAGGTATGCCGCTCAACCAATAGCATGAAATAGATAAGATTCATGGTAACAGGACAAGCTCAACTAAGGAGCTCATTGCCCATTCAAGTTCTCCCACCAGAAGAGAAGAGGAGACTGAACTAAAACATGTTGATGGTTTGGATGAGAAGGATAGCAATTTCACTGTGTCGCCGGTGTCAACTAGAGCAGATAGAATGAGGAAGAAACAAGAGACCGAATTGGATTCCATGGTGTTGGAGATTGATTATATTTCTCATTGGCGTGTTGGAGATTGATGATATTTCTCATCAGCATGTTGGTCATACAGTTGTGCCTCATCAAGCCAGGGAGACCCATTTCAATATCAAGATCGTTTCCTCTAAGTTTGAAGGATGGAGTCTTATGAAGTGCCATAGGCTTATATATGAGCTCTTGCAAGAACAGCTGCCAAGTGGATTGCATGCTTTGTTCAGTGTAGCAAAAACACCAGCTGAAATGGAGAGCACATGAGTTGGCATAAATGCCTAATGCACAAACCTGTCGGTTCTTGTTTTCTGCTGAAGAACGAAGTTGATGCCAGTGAAGCATGTCTCTCAGTCTGTTTTGGGTGTCGAATGGAGGTTTGTATACCAACATCTTCTGCTTGGATTGAACCAGCGTGGGCTGATCCAAACCCTCACTTTGCAAAACTTATTGTGATCCAGAGCTTGGGATTTTGTATCTGGTTCCGTGTTAAATGCGCTGAATTCGAGCCGTGGAAATGCTCTGCATATAGCCCAGCATGTCGAGGTGGACAAATTTATATCCGATTAGCAGAAAACAATGCACATTTTTCGAGTTTGCTAACAATAGTTGAATCTCAAAACCGGTCTAGGAAATCCGCGATTTTAATTGGATTTGCAATCCGTTCGCTTAAATTTGCGGTCACAGTGTAGAATGCAAATCTGCAGTCATTTAAATGACTTTTTCTTTTTCTCTGTAAATCTGCCTAGGATTTGCGCGGATTAATCTTCTTAGCTGTAAATAAAAAATAAAATAAAAAATAGTTGTTAATTCCTTCTCTAAATATGGCGGAAAGGGGTTTTCAGGGTATGAATTATAGTTACGATCTGGCAGCGCTATTATTAGTGATAATCTCTTTGCAGACCACAACTATGGAAAAATTTGTGGTGGAGAAGAACAGCTTGAAATTTCTCTCTCCAAAGGATATTAAGGGCACCTATGATAGTGCTATAGGCAATTTTGGGATCCCTCAATATGGCTGACACATCAACATCTAAAGGATAGTTTTCCGAACAGGTAGAGCATTTCGTTATAGGTAAATGCATCTTATGTTTCATTATTAAAAGAATAAACAATAAAAATGTTTAAAAAGGTTATTGAATATACATCATGGCATCAATGGGAAATTAAATAGGTTCCTTCCTATGTAACTAATGAGAACTAGTATGTACGTGTTAGTTCCAATCTCAAGAATCTAGGAGATCTCAATATTGTCAATAACAACGACGGACACACTGCTCAATGTAGTAAATCTTATCTCGGCAATCGGGTAGAGCATTAGTGTATAGTAAATATTATCTCCATGATATTTGTATCCTATAAATCTATGTCCACAATCTCTTAAGGCATGCGGTGGTAGGATGAGCATTAATTTTTCTAGATGGAGCCATTATATTTTTTCTGACAGAATTCAACTGGGTGGAGGATAAGATCAACTGGGTGGCGAAAGAATTAATTAAAGTAAGGAGTAGAAGAAGGATAAGGTCTTAAGTCATTAATGCTTGATTGATTGTGCACGTTAAATTTAATTATATAAAAAAATAACAATAATAATGAGAGGACTTAGCTGCAGCATGGCCCTTTCTCTACCCGCTTGGTTGTGGCTTGTGTAGTTTAATATTTTTCTCTCACAGAGTGTCATGAGTGTCATGGATATTATGGTAAATGAGGACATGACACCCTTCCGGAGGTTATGAACCCACCGACTTCCTTAATTATTTTACCCAATGGCACTAAGACTAATGCATAATAATCTCTGTAGTATTATATAGCTCTTCAGACTTAGGGGCATTTTGTCTGATCAATTGTTCCTCTATTTTAACCTCAGTTCTCAATTACCTAGAATGGAAGCATGTGGAAGATGTCAAATGATCATATGAGGGAGAGGCATGCATTTGAATGTGTTCAACATTTCTGGAACAACATTAAAGCAGCCAATTGAAATATGTTAAGGTTGAGATGGGCTTATGCTATTGTTTTGGTGCCAATGATTCAAACGCCCATGTTGAAAATGGAATGGTAAAACTGAAACAAAGATTTTGAGAGATGGGTGACAGATATTTTCCATAGGGTGTTTGATCAAAATGACATTGTTCGGTTCCTTCCTCTGGTGAAGCCCATTGTCTTGGGAAGACCCATAGACGTTGTAGCACATAGAATGCCCTTCCTTATGATGGCTATCCATGTAAGGGACACCATCCCAATTGTACCCAAAGTCCTCTTCCATGATACTGTCAACTCAGGAGCTCCTTCACCATAGGAATGTGTTGTTGAGCATAGTAAATGCGCTGCTAACTTTGAATCCCCTAGTGGGAATTAATTTCAACAACACAAGATCTGTGTATTCACCCACCCTTGCTGAGCTCCATATGTTTCCAGGAAAGAAGAAAAGGCTGCCTAAGTTGTCTATATTTCAGTCTCAATGGTGAAAACTTCATCCTCTTAGCGGATGGGGATTTTAATGAGCAGAGGATTTTTTTTTTAAATAATTAAATAAATAAATTTGAGCCTAAATGGCCCTTTGTAGAAGTTGGCCTAGGATCGAGAGTAGTTAAGATTATATATATATGTTATCACACTCAAATTTGAGTGATAAGATAATGCTAGAAGCCGAGCCTTTCTAGCCAGCAAGACCAGCACGAGGATCTTATTACCTTTAGTGTTATAGCATTTAGCTATTATGACTTGGGTGAAGCAGGATGACGCTAAGTGAATTAATTATTTTGATCTCATATCATACTAACTCTTGTTAATCACACAATTTAGGGCATCCCCTCAGCGTAGGTAATGTTAAAGGTGCAGCCACCTGGAAACTCTCCATCGCTATAGTTGTTAAAACCCCACTAACATCAATGTTTTTATGGGTTGAAGGGTTCCATTCATAATAGATGAAAAGTTGCTTCATGGTTTTAGGCATACTCATCAGCGTTGAGTTAGAAGTATTTAAAAGAAAAAAGAAAAAAAAGGAAAAAAATATAAAATATATAAATAAAATAAAATAAGAGTTCAATCTGTGATCTTCGATAGACCTCTGGATTCTAGAATTTTAAGGTGTAATTTGGTCTTTGGTGATTATGAGCTTGTCAAATTGAGAAGTCAACAAGATGCTAGAATTCGAAGGAAACCGCTAGCCATTAATTTCTTAAATATTGGTGAAGCATTAACGCCCAAGAAGGTGGCAGCAATGAGAGAAGGAAAAGGGAAGGTTCCTTAAAAAAATAATTGCAAGGCTCTTCCTCCACCCCGGTCAACATATAAATTGAAATGGATATGTTGAATTATCTAGGGCGGCTTGGGTTTTTTATGTATTTCGTTTTTGTTCTTGCTGAGAAGAAATTGTTTAAATTTCTGTTTATTTTATTATTTAATACACTTTTGTGATCCATTGAATGAATCCAATAACAACTTATTAATGAATTAGGGTTTGAAGCATGAAAGTGTGCGTCGATTTGAAGAGAATATTATGATTAGTTTGGTCACTAAACTGGATTTTAATAAATATCTTTCACGAACTTTAAGTCACCCAAAATGAATAGATATTTATACAAAGTAAACTTTTTGTAATAATAGTGAAAGAATATATATATATATATATATAATTTTTTTACATCGGGCTTATAGTCAGTAAAATTACATCAATGAAAGTTGGCCTATATCTCACCAATAACACTGACAAATCTCCGTGCATAAACCTTGCCAACACTTGCTGAAATTACCTAAAATCCGAACCTTAGTGACTAGTAAATAGTTAGTTTAGCCACTAAATTCACAGATTTGATTTTCAATTTGCATTGTGTTCTTGATTGGATAATTTCGAGCACTGATTATTCACCTAGAATTGACACAACATAGAGTTGAAAGTATTAAGTGATTTAAGAAGATCATGGAGTAGATTTATTGATGTCAATCTACCGTAATGAAAGTGATTTCAGATTTCCTTTATATTTGGATAGAGTTATATTGGAAATAGTGTAAACATTCTTTATAAACATGAGGTGGACAATTTTGGAAATGAGAATTTGTTCCATTTTCATTTAAAAATAAATAACTCTCTTGATTATATTTTCATACTATTGGTTATGTGCTTGTAAATATTAGGATATTAAATATAAAGAATAATATTATTAGGATATTAAATAGAAAGAGCAATATTCAGAATATATGATTTATAATTAATAATTGGCAAGTAATAATTATATAATTTGAATAATAACTAATGGTTAGTAAGCAATAATTAGATAATATGAATAAATTTTAAATAGATAATTGTGTATATATATAAAGAGAAATACATATAAAAGTAAGAATTAAAATAAATATTTTCGCATTTATTATTATTATTATTATTGTATAAATCAATTTGTTGTATTTGATAATTATATTAAAGATAGATTATTTATATTTATTATAAACAATATTGAGGAATCTCAAAAGAAAAAAAGAAAAAAAGAAAAAGAAAAATAAATGGAATAATGAGTATATATATATAAAAGAAGTGGAAACTAGTGTTATTCAAAGAAAATTTAATATAAGAAACTTAGTGACTTGTTTTAAAAAGTATATGATATGAAAAATGTATTAACTTTAAAAGTTAGTGACTTGTTTTAAAAAGTATATGATATGAAAAATGTATTAACTTTAAAAGTTGATTGTATTTTGATATTGGAATGTTATATTTGACATCACTAATAGTAGTATAAGTGGCTTCTTTTGATTGCAATTCTAAGTAATATTGTATGAGTGATTAACTTAAATGATTAAGTTAATCATCTTGTTAATATATACGAACAAATATATGACTTTGATTTCAAAATTTAATTATGACTAGTAAAGATACACATGGGAAAGGGATTATAAATACAAAGTGGAATTCCATTTGAGTTATACTCATACATCATGGTAGGCTATATATTATTTAATGTTTAGGAGGAAATGTGATGATAGCTCAAACTTATTTCATTTTAGTCAATTTCTAATAACAAGTTATATATATATATATATATATATATATATATATATATATATATATATAAGGAAGAGTGAAATTAGCAAAGTGGTTGCTACATATAGAATTAGCGAAATGTAACTCTTTCCTTACCAATAAAAGAAGGATATAGTGACCTTAGGAAAGAAGGGAAGGTTTGAAGATTTATAAAATTTGTTCTTTGTAAGGGGTGTGGAGTTACAACAAAAATTGAAGTTAATATTGCAAACTTTTTAGACATTAAAACTGGGAAAAGAAGGAAAACTATTACATTAGTCTAAACTAGTACATAAGTTTAATTCGTCAATGGAGAAGGTGAAAACCATTATATGAAAGCGCTTTGAACTTGATATTAAATAATTTACCATCTATGGGACAGATCTTACCTGAGAGTGCCATATGGAATGTACCTCTTTCCTAATGATATTCCAATCCTTATTATTATTATATATACATGACATGAAGATATTATAGAAATTTTGGTTGGGTCATTAACATGGGAGTTGTGAGTAATAAATTTACCTTGACAATTATTGACCACCAAGGAATACTAGGTTTATGGGCTTGGTACTATTCAAGTTATTATGTGGTAGACCATTTAAGACGCTATCGAGATTTGGGTCTAATTAATGCCTTGCGAATATTTATGCATGTATGTATATAAAGTAAGTTGTGTATGCTAGAATAAGATTCAAGAAAGCTAGTTATCGATAAATGAGTCATAACAATACATTTGAAACTTAAGGAAATGTTATATGGGGACCAAGGTATTCCTATGAATTGTGATATAGGAGGGATCTATAAAGTTTGACAATATGTTAACTAACTAGGACTAAATGAATTGATAAACCTTGATGAAGTTAGATCAATTGTGTGTATAACATGCAAAGCGTAACTTGAGAACACATCCTATGTGATGGAATAAGTAAAATTATATAATTAAGACATGTTGATCATGTGAAGGTCTGATGGGGCTAGCATGGATAAGGTATTTTAGTCGGAAAGAATAGAGATATGGTGTTGATATTTTTCTTAAAATTCTGAATGACCATAACTTCGAGACGAAGTTTCTTGAAGGGTGGGTGTATGTAATGCCCCATATCTTAACAGTCGTTAATTATAAACTCTAATGAGAATTAGCTTAGCATTGTATTCGCTTATTATCTGTTTGACGAAGATAGATAGATTAATATGATTGTTATGTGCACATGTGGACTTCCTTGAGGTTGTATGGTAAATAGAATTTATTGTTTAACTTATTAATGGAAATGGATATGTTACTTCATATTGAACACGCAAATTGAATATAGAATATCCATATGTGGAATGCTAATTTAGTTGTTTGCAAAAGTACTTACATGATTATTTGTAAATGTTGTATTAGTGATATGGATTAACACTTGAAAGAGTTGGGTATGGCTATATATATGTTTCATGTTAATGATGAACTATTCCACATGTTGATTGGCTATGAGATAGGCAGATTTCTATATTGCCAAGGGCACGAGATGTATTGAACATCATGAGTATAACGATGTTATATCAAATTTCATGCTATTTAATTGTGAATTGCATTATTTCTATGACTTGTGGGTGAGTGTGAGTTTTGACAGGAATTGTGACTTGCCCAAAGTGGTTTTTCAATGACGGGACCCCTTAGATTAGTGATGGCACAGTATGGTTGATGTAGGGTGTTGACCCTAGTACTATCAGGGGGGGTGGAGGCATTTCCCACCATTGAACCTCCGAAACCCGGAGTTGTGGGAGGGCTGTGCTGAGCACGCTCCCATGGATGTGTGATGACGACTAGTGGGTGCCTGTTGGGGAAGCTTGGTCGATGTGGTCGATCGACACTTCCACTTACGGGTTATATACATGGTCATACGCATAGTCGAGATTCCATGGTATATTCCAGCAGAGGATGGGATGGTGAGGTCAGGAGCTGGAAGTATTGATGATTAGGTGGTTAGATTACTAATGGGATGGATGGGACCAATGATGGATTGGATGGTGTTCTTGATTATTATTAACCATCGTGATTATATGCTTGATTTCATCATTATGTTTATGTAATTTTTTCTTATTGATTATGTATGAATGATTATGAATGATGAATGATGCATTACTTAATTGTACTTCTATATGTTGTTTGAGAGCATGTAATAATGATCTATTAGGAGAATTAAATGTGATTATTAGTACCCATGCTTAAGACGTGTGCACTGGCCATGCATACACCAATTCGTGAGTACAATACTATGATTGGTCGATCAATTAATAAATTAATATTGTTATATTAGCTAATAGTATATTGGTTGATGAATTGTTGAAAGTATTACTTGTGTGTTGAAAGTATGATTTTGTTGACTTGTCAAATATGTTTTAGATTTACATAAATTGATTGTATTATTGAATTACATATATAATTATATACATATAATATAAATTATGTCATAGTATAATATAGTATATGAAAATATCTTATTTGACTTATGAATGAAAGGATAATATAAATAAATGGATAGATAGGATTTGCACAAATTTTTAGAAAAGAGTTGTCATAGTTATATTAAGAAGGGAGCATGACAAGTAAGACTTTGCAACCATGTTTATTAAAATTTTAATTATTTAAATCAAATTGCTATATTTTTCTAGAAAATGAATTTATTGATTGTTGACTATTATTTTTGGAATTTATTGATGGATGAGGAGGATGATGATGAGTTTTTATATAAATAGATGACTTGAGATTTGAAGAAGGGAGTCTTTCTCTTAAAGGATATTTTGGTAAGAGTTTTGATAGGAAGAGGTATTTTGGATAATTTGGGGTATGAGAAGTTGGGAAGAGTTGGAAGAGTTTGAGAACTCTTAAAAGATTTGATACATAGCCTACTAGTGCATCACTGTTCTGTTCTTTGGGGGTCTCAGGCACGGAGGGCCAGGAGGCCATTTGGATGGGACCATTCAATGGTTTCCTGGGGCTAGGGAGCCGGCTAGGCCCCTAGTTGGCTGGAAGGTAAATCTGTGGTTCCGCTTTGGGAAATGAAGATGGAAGCAACTCGAGGAGAAGAGGGAAGCTTGCTCAGTTTGGACTCTGTCACCATTCTTATAATGAGGTATTTTTCTTGTGATTTTAAATTCTTTTATATGTTATTGTAAAATTCTTATATGATGCTATCATAACATGATTTTTATGATATTTCATGTGATGGGAATTGCTAACGTCTTATTTGAAATTCCTAAATGATTGAACGGATTTAAAGAGTAGTTTGTGCTTTTATTAGAAATCTTAAACAAACATTGAAACATGAAATAAGACTCGAATCCGAATAAACTTTGATGGGTCTTACAAGTTTGGATAAGGATTTTGGTGAGGGGGGTCTCATGTCTGAATCCTTCCTATTGTGCATCCTCTACGACCCCGAGGCTCGGGAGTGGCTATGCGACTGATTGCATAAGCCTACGGTTGGGTGGTGAAGCTAACGATTGCTTCTCCTATGGTTAAACGAGTCTTTACTTATGGGTTTTCAACTGATGACCTAGTTGGCACTTAGACGAGTGGGATTGGATTGAATATGGCAACCTCTCCTCTAGCAACAAATTCGACCTACAGTAACAGGTTTTGTGTTTACTTGTTAGATCTCGAATTTATTAAATTTTATAAATGATTATGCATTATAATGGTTATATTATGTTTTTGAGCTTTAGAAAATTGTTCTAAGTGGGGCCCGGAAAGGGAGGTCCCTACAGTAATTTTCATTAGTATTATTATATTAGTTATATCGACTTGGGTCCATTAGTTGTAATTGTACCTCTTTATCTCCTATATATAGGAATGATACCTTTTCATTTGAATCATCTCATCTTGTCTTGTCTGATGTACTTAGTACATTGTATAAGGAAGTTCCCCCATCTAAGAGGCTTTCTATTCATCTCTTTTCTTCATTATTAAGGTGCGGATTACTCTTTCTGGTCTCTTTTCATGCTCTTTTGGGGAATTTGTTGCTTAACATTGATTGTTTGTGAAGACCGCTCCACCCAACCATAGGAAATCTACACTCTTAGTCTTTCAACGTGGCTGGAACCAAGAATTCACTCTGAATACTTCCTTTCAGACATTTCTTCAAGAAAAATGCACAATCCTGGCCATGGACAACCAGAGACATTGGATAATCAGATATTACATATAATCAAGAACAATGGCCAACCAACAGATCCTGGTAGATATTTCCCCTCAAATTCTCTTATGAACAGCCAAACTAATGGAAAAAATATGAATTTCCCCACACAATATTTTCTTCATGGATGACCGGAAAACAATGGAAAAGAGATGGGAAAATTCTTGTTTGCATGCAATGATTCATTGCATGGCTCACCAAGAGCACTTGGTCTCCCCAAGAGACCCATGTTCCCTCCCCTTCTTAATAATTTCACTTAATCATCACTTAGTGCATAATCATGTTTTAAACATTTGATTAGCATGCCACTAAACTCTATTAACACTTAATCGGAGATTAAGGTTAATAAAAAGGTTTAAGGATTAATTAAATACAAAGATGCTTTCAAGACTCAAGGTTTATACCAAGATCATGTGCTTACCCTATGGGACTTCTTCACAGCCCCCTTACTCCCCCATTGGTGAATTCCTGGTTCCCCATACTCTTTTCAATGTTCTATCTCATAAGCAACCAACTATATTTTTTATTATAAATTGTTCACATACATGTGCATATGTCCCAACCTCCAGGCCATTTAACTTAATAATTACATCATGTACAACTTAAAAACTGGGGGTTCAAAACCAAGGGTGTTACATATTATTTCCATCTCACAAATTAATTTTGTTAAATGTTTCCCCAAAACAAAAAGTTTGATCCATCAGTAAGATGACAATTGCTTTCCACCAAACAAGGATTCAAATTTCATGCAATATAACATGTTTGTGCTTCCAAGCAAAGTAGTTGGTTCAAATGGATTGAGTAAAGTAACACTCAATGACCTCCATGTTGGATGTTAGATATCTTCACTCAAAGCAAAGCAATTGGTTCAAATGCATTCATTCTAGTAGCACACAATAAAACTCCATGCTGGATATTTGATGTCTTCACAGGAAAATAAATGATGGCAGATACATGTGCATCTCACTACCAAACAAAAAGTATAGGAAGCAATGAGGTAATAACATATGTTAATCTTCTAACACACAAAAATGTGACCTCCATACAAATGTAATAAAAACATTTTGAAATGGTGACCCCCAGATGTTGACATGAAAAAGTATTTGGTATGATTACATGGAATAAGTTGATCTTGTAGCAAACTTAACCTCTTTTCGAGTGGAATATTCTCATAAATCCAACCGGATTTTGTTTTCCAAATTTTGAATTTGCATATTGGGTTGCATTAGTTGCAATATTAAGATACCCAATTGGAAAGAGACTAGAGTATCCAACTGTAATGTTAAAAATTGTGACAAATTTTCATTATTAAAATTAGGAGTTTTTATTGCTATATTTCATCAAATTGTAAGATGAATAGAATGGTTGTATACATGGTTATATTGCTCTTGTTAACATGGTTGTTGGTATAAAAATGAAATGTTATTAATGGTGTAATACACCATTTTCAATAGTCTTCACAATCAAGCAAATCAAAATTCGATTTTTTCAATAACTTAGAAATGGTGGTCAACACACATAAAGCATTGCAAATTGATTATGACTTGCTCTAATCTCACCTCTAGACTTCCATTTACTTGCAATTTCTTTATGGATCCAATTCTAGATCATTCCCAGTGATTTTAGATTCCCTTTCAATTAGAACACTCTTCTCATGAAATACGGAGAGCTTTTCCTTATTATGTTTCTTGTAGTTCCTTTTAGTTCATGTATTGCATTTATGTATTTTAAGTTATTGTTTAATAAGTATCACATTTATGGATGGAAAACTTTTTTTAAATATAGTCAACAAGTTATTACAATCTTCATTAACAAAAAATATATGAATAATGATTTACTTATTTTTAAATATAGTCTACAGGTTATTACAATATTCATTAACAAAAAAATATGAATAATGGTTTATGAAGTGATATAGACATAGTTACAAATTGTTGTTATGTTTATTTAGTTTTTCTTGGATTATGAGTGTTATTATTGATATGTAGCTCTTTTCAATAAATGTTGAATTAAATTTACTTTGTGAATTATATATGGATTTCATAATTTTTTCATAATGGATGATTGTTAAAAATTTTAAGTTATTTTTTTTTATGGAATTTGAAGTAATTAGTTACCTTGTTAAAGAAAGGTATAAGTAAAAACACATTGTGATGATTATCATTCACGGATATTACTCTATTTTATATAGGACAATGTAAATTTATTCCTATAAACTTCTCTCACACACATTTTAAAATTTTGGTTTATTGTTATTTTAATTATTTGATGGAGTACTTTTTAGCAAATAAAAAAGTTGCATTGCCAGTATGATGAAGACTCAGTTAATGTCAAAAGTGGCTTATTTAATGTAATTCAAAACCAATTTTGATAGACATAAAACAAAATAAATTAGTTTGTTTATAACTCCAAATAGAGTTGCTTCATTGAAATAATATGCATCTCTTCATAACAAGTCACTGTGAATAAAATATATACAAAAGTAAATGTTACATTAAATTAATATTATGTTAGCAAGTTAAATATTATAATAATGGTATTTTGAAAGATATTTTTTTAAAATATTAGAATTAAGAAAAATAATTGTTATAATTTTGAAAAATAAAATATTAATAAGAAATCTCAATAAATATTATATTTTGAAAAATTAATAATGGTTCTTAAAAAACTGTATACTTATTATTATAATTTTGAAGAAATTTTTTACAAAACATTGTATGTCATATGTTTAAAGAGAAAAAGTATATTCAAAATTGACATGAAATTAAAAAATTATACAACACAATCAATAAAACTTATAGAGAAAAATGTTCATCTTCAAGAATATTCACTTTAATCTCTAATAATTAAAGTCTCTCTCTCATACAGGCACAATATACAAAATACCTTACTTTATTTGACTTTCTCAAATACTTTATATTATTTAGAAAGGTTGGTTTTCCATTCATCTTAGAGTGTTTAGAATTTGGTTCCAGCCAAAAAAATATGAATGCAACATTTTTGATTTACAATTATTGATCAAAAACCAATTTTGCAAATAATATAAACTGTTTTTTAGTCATGTGTGTGGTTAATGCATCAATCACTACTTTTATTGTTTTATAAAATTTGATGAGTCAACCATCATTTTCTTTGCTTTTCAAAATAACATAACACAATGAAATTATTATATAAATGATTAAAAAAATATAGATTAAATTGTGCCTCCACACTACTCTTCTCAATTTTTTCCCTGCTCCTTTTAATTATGTACTGGTTTTTTTAGTCATTTTTTTCCTACACTATTCATTTTTTTCCCATGACTCCTTTTAATTTTTTACTTTTTTTTATTCCCTAAATCCTTATTAGAGATGGTATATTACTTAGTTCTAATCATAAGAATATATACAATTGGATTGAAGTAATATAGTTTTTATATTGCCAATTTAATGTTTTAGTTTGGGTTTTTATGAAACAAAGATTTTATATATATGTGTGTGTGTGTATTTGTTTTCCTGACTAAATCACACTGAAAGCTATAGTGAATCACACTGAAAGCTATAGTGATTGCCTGGAAGGTTTCTATAGAGTAGTTTACATGTTTGCTTTATATAATATACTTTCTAATTCTAATAAAGTACATACTTATTCATCTGAAAGAAAATAAAGCAACTTCAATAGATAATCCAATTAGTGATTGTTTGGGATAATCATTGCAATGAAAGTTGAATAGAGATATTTTTTCCTCTTTGTTCTGACAAAGTTTGACATAAATGTTAATAGTTGTGATTGAATTACATGTGGCATCTTAAAATAACTTCCTTGATATAACATTTGAATCTTTGGTTAACTATGGAACAGACATAACACAAAATTTTCAAATATATGTGTCCCCATCCCTCAATAAATTTTCAAATATAAACCGTAGCCAATGGTGCTTTGCAATAAATTCTACTAGAATATTTAATCAATGGTGAATTGTTACTTGGCATGAGCTAATTTTGAAGGCAATTAAGCTTGCATTTAAAGCAAATTTGGTTTCAAAATTAGTTTTGCGTATCTTCTCAAGATGTGTAACATCAACAATCACATTTGAGAGAACTTGGGTGCAAGATTGAATAACAACGAGTGAAGATAATCAAGTGCACTACTCTCTTTGCCTTCAACGCACAAATTGCTATTATGTTTGTTTGCATCCCCATTTCTTCATTTCTTTAATTGTACAAAGTATTCTATCACTTATTAATAGTGAAACATTTGTCTTGATATCTTCTCATTTATGAAGTGAACAACCCAAAATTTTCTTTTATTTTACTATTATTTTCATAACATTTTAATGATGAAGAGGAAGCTTTTCATGCTATATTTTTTATTGTTTTCTTTGTCATTTCATCACATTCACCTTACTTCCCATCTATATTCCTTTCAACGTTCCTTTACACTTTTTAAAACAATTGTTAATAACCATAAACCATTAACATTGAATACTATACCATATCTCATAATTTAAAAAATAGTTTTTATTCAACTTGTCCTCCTTATCCCATGGCATCTAATTCTTTTTAACCCATGCAAGGTCAAACTTTTTTTTTTTCCAAAATAAACCATAAACCATTAACATTGCATTGAATACTATGCCACATCTTATAATTTAAGAAATTGTCTTTATCCAATTTAACCCATGCAAGGTCAAGGGTTACATAATGGTGTACGTGTTTATTGTACATGTAATGCAAGAGTTATGAAGTGGTTTGTTCTTGTTTAGAAGCTTTTGAGAAATTTATTGTCATTTTCGGATTGATGTTTTTGAAGATGTTGTAGGCAATTTTTATATTAGGATATAGAGATTTGTTTGTAGGTAATTTTTACACCAAGGGTAACCTTGTGCTATATAGAGAGATCTTTGGCTCGCCTTTAACTAAATGCTCTACATCTTTGACAATGTGAAAAGTGAACGACTGAAATGTTGAAGGTTTGTAACAGTTATCTTCCAAGCCTTCCCATGTATTGATAATCTCGGGCTCATTTTGTATATTGTTGCCCGTTTTGGAGTGATTTGATTTCAGGGTTTTGTAGTTCACGAGCAAATTATTAACTTTGAACCATGTCTTCACTGCCATTTCTAAACAATGGTCAGCATAATGATAAACTTGGACATATAACAATATGCACAGACCACATACATTTTTGAATGCGGAAAGACAAAGAAACAACTCTTAGGCTTCTTGTTGTCTTTTCCTACATTCTACTTCTATTCAACACCCTATAAAGCTTTTAACTTTGTTTGTTTCATACATATTTAACTTTGTGCAATATTTCAACATTCTACCTCACAAGTTCGAGTGATTACTATATGTCTTGCTATGCAAGAACATAATAAGTAGAGGAATGCAACATGTTTCAATTGCCTTTAATTCAAGAAACATGTTTCAATTACCTTGATAACAACATTAATCTTGCATGAACAATCGACCATATATAGTCAGTTTGACATGTTGTAATCATCACACACACATATAAGTGCTATTGGTGCTTTGGTTGTTTCTATATGTGCATCTTTTGCTCAACCAATTTCTTACATTTAACCAACACCTCACCCAAGCAACATATATTATGAGAAGTAATTGAACCAATTGGTTACCTATCAAAAGCAACGATTCCAACAACATATGATGACATTGTTGACTCAAAACCAATTCATATGTGTCTTTTCTAATCTTTGCTTCTGCTTTCTTTTATACTAGTGCTTATCATCATCAACCAAATATGGAACAAGCTTTCCTCGACTTGGAATAGGTGCAACAAGCTATGACTTGGGAGGAACTATATCTCAATCTGATGTTGATCGCTTTGCCTTTGCCTATGCATCACAACAATAATGGCATAGTTATTGAGTGGGGTCATAGTAGATTAATTATATGGTTTACATGAATTTGAAGTACACGTTAGCAAAAATAACCATGTCATATGTATTTGGACAGTGTATTGTTTTGTGTACCAATTATTTGTGAATTATATAATTATATTAATATTAGAGTATTTTTATAAGAATTTGTATTATTTGTTAATTGGGTGTAATTTGAGTGGTTAAAATGAAAAGTTGTTTTTTTATTAACTTTGAATTCAAATCTTATTTTATAACATGTTTATTTTCATAAAATAGAAAAAAAATAGCATTATAACATAGACTACCATGCTCAACTCATAAATTTTCTATTACATAAAGGTTATATAAAGTATATTTATCATCCTTCAATTTATTAGTAAAGCGGGGTTTCTGCAAACCCTAGACTAAAGTCTCATTGTTTTTATTTTGAAAATTGAAGCTAAAAACAATCCCTGTAATTATAGGGCTATATGATTAACCTTCTTTTATCCAAGTTATATGGAATTATTCTTGAAAAGATGATTAGTGTATGGCTAGAAAGTCATGGAAAAAGAGTTAAAACCCAATCTAGATTTAACAACTTTCATTCAATTGTGGACAACCTTGTTACACTTAGGACCATTGTGGATGAGTGTCACAATAATAAAACCAATATTTTGTGATGCTTCATTGACTTTAGAAAATCATTTGACATAGTGCCCAGAATTGAAAGAGCTAAACATTCCTTTCAAGTTGAGAGTTGATGTGATAAGGTTGTTCAATAATGTTATTGCCAAGTTTAGGAACACTGGGGGTTGGTCATAAGAAATTAATTATAATATAGGAGTCAAGCAAGGTTGTCCCTTGTGATATATATATATATATATATATATATATATATATATATATATATTGACAAGTCAAAACGGTTGTTTGGAAGATGCACGTTGTGTCAACATGACTCTAGCTAGTGTAGTCATCATCATTCTTCTTTATGCTAATGATATTGTTCTTATGGCAAGGAGTCCCTATGATCTCAACAAGCAACTAACAATTATTAAGGATTTTTTCTCTAGTATGGGAATGACTATTAACATTGAAAAAACAAAGGTTATGATAATGAAATCCAAAAAGACCACTTATACTAATTTCATATATGACAACAACAACTTGGAGTAAGTGACTTCATAAAAATATCTCGGAATGGATCTTCATCACAAGCTTAATTGGAACTATAGCATTGAGAAAAGTATAAATAGAAGGTAAAAATATTATATTATGAACTTGAAAACAATTATAAATTAGTGGAACTTTGGCTTTGGGATGAGAACAAATTTCTCTTTGAGACTCTCTTAACTCTTACTATCTTTTATGGTTGTGAAGTTTAGGGCTCCAACATATTTAAAGAATCATGGTGAAAGATAGAGAAAATCCAAAAGTGTTTTAAAAAATTATAATCTCAAAATTAAAGGTGGTACACCCTATCCTATCCTACTCATAGAAGCGAGTGTCTTCTTGATTGAGAGCATTGATATGACTAGGTATCTAATGTACAATAAAAAGATAAGCAACATGGGAGACAAGAGGCTTCCTAAGATTGCTTCAAACTCCAATAAAATACACCTGCAACTCAAACGAGGTCGGCATAAAAATGCCAAATCTTGGCTAAATCATTGGGAAGTCGAGGAAGAGGTCACTCTGCAGAATAGTGATAGTATTAAAAATATTATTATATCTAAATTTAAGGAGAAGTTGTGGGGTGGTAAAGAATTAGAGGATAATATAAAATTAAATACTATAAAGAGGTGAGCAGCCCTAATCTAGAATATAGAAAGCATTTATGTTTTAACTAGCATAAAGAATAAAATCAGCAATGCTAAAAGAAGAACAAACTCTCATGAGCCCCATAGTGAAACAGGGCATTGGACAATTCCTAAAGCATCAAGGGATGAAAGAATTTGTCATCTTTGTGACACTAAAAGGGTAAAGATGAAAGTCATTTAAAAAAAAAAATCCCTCATACACCCACAATAAATCACAATTTCAAATATTTGTTATAATATCGACCTCCCTAACTATTTAACTCATCATAACTATGATGATTTAGGAATGCGTATCTTAAAAAATATCTAATACAAAAAAAATGTTAAAGTAAATAAATCGATTTCTTACATTCTTAAGGTCTAATAACATATCAAAGTTGATTTCATTGAATATTCAAAGTTAATTTCATTGAACATTAAGAACCACCATCAAAATTATTTTCAAACAGTAAAAGTTAAAGAAAAATATATATACACATAGAAAATCAAAATTTTAAATGATAAGCAAATAAACATTGTAACGAAAGAATTATATGAACACAACTTTAAATTTACCTTAAAAGAAGTCAAAATTTTAAAATGATAGGTGAATAATGGAGGATATATAATAAACTAGCAATTGCCGCAGAAGGTGCAAACAAACACCGGAAGGAAAAAAATGGTGCATAAGTGGTCTAAGGTTGGTTCAATTAAATTTTTATGAAGTATGGTGTTAACTCATTTGCATTCTCTTGGTTTGATTCTAAAATTTTCCTTTTAAATGAAGGGAATTCTATTACGATTCTAATTTTTCATGGTTGTTTGGAAAAATAAATTTGTATTTAGATCCCCTTTACTTAGGGACCATATGCTGAAATTCTCCAAACCCTCCACCTTATAAATAAGTTATATCTCATTTTGACTTAGGGGCTCAATGATTCCTTGTTAATTGGTAAGTGTGTAGTTGTGATATCTCCGTACACATGTCCCTCCTCTAAAATATATAGCACAATATTATCGTATTCTAGATCTTAATGTCAATGTAGAGATACTTTGATTTTTGTTGAAATAAATGCATTCTAGAGTTGTGAAACTATACACATTGATCCCATAACTGTTGGAAACTAGTATCCCTTTCGAAGCAAAGGAATTGTTATGTAACAAAACTGACAATATAGAGAAGGATGGGCCAATGTTCTAAAAGAACCGAGAGAGAGAGAGACATTTATAGTACAAAGTTGTGGGTTATATGAGAAATGGGAAACCACTAAAAAATAGTTTAATCAGTGAGCAATCTAGTGGGAACCACCCCAACAATTAGTATAGGTATACAAACTACTTTTGGAGAGAGCATTCACCTTGTGGTGTTGATCTATCACATTCTACAGACCCTCACCAACTACAACCACTCATTGAAAAACAACCTTATATTCTAACAATGTTTTTAAGAATATTTCCATCATTAGTAAGTAAAAATCAACATATGCATATTATTGCTACAACTTGACTTGTGATGGAACAAATTTTATGCACAATGGTTTTTTGGCATTCCATCCGAAAAAAGAAAAAAAGAAAAAAAAAGGGAAAATAATTTGTTTGCATGGCCATGTGTTTAAGGGAGTTTGGTTGACAACCGTCATTATTTACTTTAGTCTCTTGAATCATGAGTGCCATTTTTGTGAAAGGGTTGATTCCCCACGCTAATTCTATCATTTTGTTGAATTCCTCTTCACAATGGGCCAAAAAATTATATATACACCATGCCCACACTGTCTTCTCTTGGAAATCCACCCTTTTAGATGATAAGCTCATTTTCCCTATCAAATTCCAAGCAACATGACCCCTAAATAGGATAAAAATGATCATATCTAACTTGCCATTGAAATTCATTAGTAAAGTGTAAATGATTGAGCTTGATTTCACTCAACTTTGTCATTTACTTGATTATTAGGGTGGACCTTATGTAATATAAGAAATAATCCCCCAACTTATCCAACAACCCTATCTCATGAATAACATCAATCTCGTCTAGGTTGCGGCCAACATAGACATGATGTAGTGCACATAATTTAAGAACATTGTAACCAACACAAAATTTGCTTGTGATTCATTGATTATCGCCCCACCTTAGTCAATGATAAATTCCCACATTTAGGCCTTAACATATCTAAGATAAAGAAATCGTGCCACAAAATGTTACCTAGGAAATCAATCTACATAACAATGAGTTCTCAGATAACAAAGGGGGAGATTAGTACTATGTTGTTCGTTGCACCAAAGCCATTTTTTTCTACTTGTGTTAATGCATCACCTTTGATGGTGTGTGCCTTAACTTTATTGATTTTAAAATATGGACCTTTTATATTAACTCACTCTCATTGGTACTTATGGTTGTTATGTGCTAACATTAGTTTTATAGTGCCCACCAGATTTTATATAAACATGCACCTTCATCCTTTGCTTTACAACAACCCAATTTGATGAATCATGAACTCTTCTTAGACCTCCTTTTGAAAAATGGATATCTATATAAGGTAACTTGTGTGTTCCAATAAGCCCAAAGTACTTAAAAATGCACATCCTTCCCATTATGTTAAATTTCAAAGACATTTTTATTTGCCAACAATTGCAAGATGCAATGTTGTGCATCATCTAATCAATAAATCCTTTCTCAAAAGTGTAGGTTGTATCACCACCTTTGAATGTCATTTAGATCTTGAAAGGCATCCCTTTAAAGTGCATGAATGGTTTGTATTTTACTCAAAGACGACATTAGTGCACTTTTGTAGTGATTTGCAAATTGTATAAATTGATAATCTTTATTTCTTTTTAAAATGTTGTTAGTGCACCTAAAACAACAAAGTTGTTTTCTAAGATAATTATTTTTATTCTTTTGAGTTGCCTTGTCAATAATAGTTTATCATTATTCTTATTCTCACACTTTTAAAGTACTTTGTGAAAATGTTGAGTTTGCTAAAAGAATTCAACTCTTTCCTTCACAAATAAATGGTCAAACAAAAGTTTTGTCATTAGCAAGACATACTTGAGGCCATATTTGTACCAATTTTACATTATATTATTATTATTATCTTAAACAAAAAATGGTTATATATTTGTATTGATGTAGCATTGCAGCCGAATATTCCAACAAGATAATACATAAAAAAAAAAAGTCTAGAGCCAAAATATTTGAACAATATCCGAAATATCAACACTATTGTTTACTCTAGTTGTTGGTTTCAAGGTTCCATTTCTATACCTATCTATCCTACAAGTATGAAGCATAATATACTCTCCTGGCAAAATTAATACTTTCCAAAACATCACATAATTCAAAAACTAATGAGAAACAAGCTCACTGTGGGCTTCCCAATTGTTACCAAACTTGGTCCACCAAATGACAGAGGATTGTTTCATTGCTTGGGTTGTTTGTTGTTGTACAGTGGCATCCTTGTTGGCATCAAGAGTAATACAAAACATAGATGGATGGAAGTGAAGTGGGATAAGGTAATGCAAAGTGATATTTCAAAGGAACCTCTATCAACAAAACAAGCTACTTGTCAAATACTGCAAGAACAAAGTTAGTCAATGTTTATTGGAAAAAGAAATTCAATCAGAGGTCCAAATGACTTATCCCAAGAGAGGAAATAAGGTTAAGTCGAACTAGAGGGCTCATTGGCATCTTTTTATGAAATTTCTTATGGTATATTCACTTATGTTCCTTCACTAAGTATTCCATCTAGGTTATATCATATTTGAAAGTTCAATAGTGTTATATCATTTATGCCATAATTTTCTTTTTTCCCTATTCATTTGCAATTATGTTGAACAAAACAGAAATTGGGAATGTGAAATGGGGAAAGGCAATGTGAAGTGATATTTTCAAGGAACCTAGGAGAGGTGAATAAATAATTTGCAAATGTGTAAAATACTACAAGTCCAAAAGTACATATTGTTTATGGAAAAGAGAGGGTGAAAAGAATGAGAGTGAAAGAGAAAAGAGATGGGAACTATTGGGAGTTGGTCATTGTAGATAGAACCAAAATCCTATTAAAAAAATTCATTACAATTCCAAAAAGAACTCATAGGTTGACTTGGAAATGTTGGAATTTATTGATTATACTATGTCTTATAAAAATGGAGGGTAAGTCCGTGGATGGAATTTCATCACAATTCTTACATTTTTGTAGCAAATGCTTTAAAATCCATTTGCCATGAATGCTACTTTACTATGACATATTTTTAAACATAGATGCTGTCAAATAATCCAAAGGTTTCTATGTAAGGTATGGTATATAAACACCCATGCTTTCTCTACAATTGAGAGATAGATGGTCAAGATGTTTTGAAAGTAGGAATATGCAATAGACTGAATCCATAAGCAAAAGTATCCATCACTCCTAAGCATGATGTGAATAATTTAGACTGTCACCTTTAAATTGTTCCCATTTTCTTTCTCCCAACAAAATAAAGATGCAACCCTCTACTACATAATTATCCAAGTAATGTACATGCTTCTTCTAGTCTCTAGAAGTTGGTATTACATTTTTAATGAATTATTTTTTTGAAATCCAAGTAAGCTCTCTTCCTAAGGATGACCAGTTGTTTGCTTCAACGATAGCTACAATTCCTTTGTTATAAACATTTTTCTACACATTAAATAAGGTCACATTCTTAGATAAATATGTATATTGTGTAGTTAGCAATGTCATCTTTATTATGCTCATTGAATTTATATACACGATTTATTTTGTATGTAAGATCATAATTTTGTAATAATATTTTACTCATTAAAGATCATATTTAAATGTTTGTAAAATGCCACTTTCATGCAATAACTAACTATTCTTATTAGTAAATTAGGATTAAGATTAGGGTTCCTCTCTATTTTTTACAACTATGGATTTCCCCTCATTTGCAACTTTTTATCACGTCAATAATATAATCAAAGCTTCATTGGAGACATTCTCCTCAATCCTATCCAGATATGTAGGTACAACCTACTTTGGTGTGCACCCCCAATTTGTTTTGCTTTGTGATTTATTTATGTTATTTTGAGCTTTGCTACTATCCTATTTTGTCATTATTATTTCCAATTACTTTTTTGGTTGCAATGGTAGTGTCATACTAAACACATGCACACTACAAGTTGTTGTTAGAGCATTGCTTTGAGATTATAGCAATCAGTCAAGCAAAGATGGTGATGTTGAAAATTGATAGTATGAACTTGCGACCAAGGGAATTTTTCGATGAAAGGTTCAAGAAGTTCTCTAAGAACATGAAAAGGGTACAAGAGGAAACATGATAAATATTACATGAAGAAACATGGAATTGGATTCTTGTATATTTTAATTGAAGACAAAACAAGGATCAAAGTGCTCTGTGGAACAAAGGTTTCTCACATATCACTTTGGAAGGCATTGTGCCTCTTCAATATCCAAAACCTAGAAGGACTATTCAACCCTAAATATGATTACTGCATTAGATAAACATGCAACCATTGACACTGTGTCCATGTGTTTACACCGACCTTTCAATTAATCCAAAATAAAAAGAAAGCGCAAAACAAATCTTCAGTAGTACTCAAGCAAAACAAAAGGCAAACTCCAAAATCTTGTTTGACTACTGCTATTTTTTCAAAAAGGTCAAGATATCGATTCTCTACATGAATGCATTCATCAATCCTTTTAATTCCCTTTGGATGACCCTAATAGATAACCCAAAAATCAAAACACCCAATAGTGGTTTTCCTTGTTAAGGATTTCCACTACAAGTCTATGTATTGTGTTCATTTGTATAATCAATTTGTTGTTTAATTTTATTCTACACATTTGATTTATTAGAGCATTCTAACATACATTAGTTTAATAATATCGTGCTTACAATTATACACCATTCAACTTTGTTTCATACAATTTGAATGTGATTATAAATGAATTTTAAGATGAACAAATATTATGAGCAACACTATTGTGACACTTTTCATAGCTATTTTCTATTGATGTATGCGTGAGTCCGTTATATTAAGAGAGAGGATAGCACCCAATATCCAAAGAACATAAAAGGGACCTTAAGAATTTGCAATCATTTTTCTCAATATCAACATATGATGAAACTTTGACAAGCTTTGAATGTTTGAGACCATTACACATTGATGATTATTTATATGGATTACATACCAACAAGCATCAACCAACTCTCTTTATCCTCAATGATGATGCCAAAAAAGATTGCTTAGCATTCCTCCCTCACAAAAATGTTTGAGACAATTACACTCTTGGCATTTATGGTCATTTATATTGATTACATACTAACGGGCATCATCCAACTCTCTTTATACTAATAATGCCAAAAATGATTGCTTAGCACTTCACCTCCGCAAAAATGCTAATGTGACTTTATTCAATCACTTTCTACCTAGCAATTGTAGAGAGACAATTTAATTATATTGCAATTTTTAAATGTATGAGACAATTACACTCTTTCCATTTATGGTCATTTATATGGATTGCATCTCAACAATGATGTAAAAATGATTACTTAACATTCAACTTTCACAAAATTCTAAAGTGACTTTAGTTAACCAATTTCTACTTAGCAATTTAAATTCCCATATAGGACAATAGTGCAAATATTGCTTCAATGTGAGAACTAAGGGGGAATGGACTATGTTTACAAATATCTGCAGGTCAGGCGTTGGTTTCCCATTAACTTCAACAATCCATTCTCTAGTAGAAGCTCCATATCGATGGATAGGGCTACCAAAAATCCATCTTTCCACATATACCCCATGTCCAATTGAGTGTGGCTCTTAAAGAACATATCCACATCAATTTACCTATGTCTATTATTCCAAATCCATTTCTTACATTGGTGCCTACTCCAAACCTTGGCAAAAAAGAGTCATTCTTAGATTCCCTTATTTAAGATCAAGTTGGCAAGCATTTTCTACATCATGAAAATTTGTGACTAGCTCCCCATCCATGGATAATAACATGTCGCCTTGCTTCAACATGTATTTTTCTCACGATCTAACGAAACAACGCTTTACTTGTAAAACCTGCTATCTCACAGGATATTTCGTTACTAATCATTTTTCACTTAACCCGAAGCTACATTCCTTTGAAAGTAAAGTTGAATAAATTTTGACCTCGAATATGTGAACAAATGGCATGATAAGCATTTTGATTCCATTTATGAGCAAAGACACTTTCATTTATAATCTTATGTAGCACTTCACTTACTGCATAAATTGGAATTCCTAGAACAAATTGCTAGAGTTGAACTACATAGAGAAGCTAACCCATAATTCCTAAACCCTTCCCAGCCCATCTACAAGTACACCAAAAAATTTATTTCCAAAATCTATATCCAACTCTATGACCTCGCTCTATACTGGGAATAAGTAAATGGACCAGTATTCAAGGTAGCTATTGGGCTTGTTAAAAGAGACTTGGGTGAATATGTGTTAAAAAGGGAAATAATTAAGGTTCCTAGAACGAATTGCTAGAGTTGAAATCCATAGAGAAGCTGCCCCATAATGCCCTAACCTTTCCCATCCCATCCATTAGTACACTAGAAAATTTATTGCTAAAATCTATATCCAACTCTATGACCTCCATGTTCATAACTCTTTATCAGGAATAAGTAAATGGACCAGTATTCAAGGAAGCTACTGGGATTATGACAAGAGACTTGGGTGAATATGTGTTAGAAAGGGAAATAATTAAGGGAATCTTATAAACAAGAGGATGAAAATAACAAGCAACCTAGCAATTTTTTTGTCAACTGCATTGAGAACATGCTAAGACAAGTTTAAAAAGGAAAACACATGAACATACACTTTGATATGTAGTTCAATGACATCTTAGGTAGTTTTTTCCTATGGACAAAGACCAATGTTGTTCTCATTTTTAGAGCTTGGTTATGCTTGTGCATTTATTTAGGCATTTACATAACTTAATACTATTATATAAATAGAACAAACATTTATTAAAAACATAAAACAACAAACCAACAAGTGGTGAACAAATCTTGCATTGACCATAGAATAGAATTCAAAGGAATGAAAAGATGGACCATATTTTTTCATGTGGTTCACCCAGCCTAGAATGGAGTTCCCTGGAAATTTCAAGCAAATGTCATCACAGAAGTGATTACAGTGATTGGCAATAAAGTGGTATGTATCTCCATTTTTCCTGCAAGTTTCTCTAAGAATTTTCTAAGTTGTGAATGACTAAGTTTTGTTGTCCATGAATTTAGATGATGAAAAAAAATATTACAACTTCTAAACATAACATTACATTGAGATAGCATCTATATTGTTATTTTGATGAATCACAAACACAAAGCATACAAAGTAAAAAAAATTATGAATCAATAAACACTTTTCTTAGATGAATAATCCTTGTTTTAATAAACAAATTGTAAAGGAGACTTCCCTATGAGATTGCTTTGTTTCTCAATATGCTAATGACAAGGAAATGAATAATTCCATGGATAGAAATCAATTTAATCAAATTAATGTTAGATCAACAGGCGCAAAGGCATTAACATAAGAGACCACAATTGAAACAAATTGGTGATCCTTATCCCAATTGATGATTCCCTCCATCCAACGGGCATGGAGAAAAGTCAACCTTTGACTTTGCTCCATGCCCGTTGGATGGAGTGAATCAGCAATCGAGATAAGCTCAGGAAAACAAATTTGATGTTTGTACTTCATAAGACTGTTAAGAGTTTCAGAGAGTTCATACTTCAGCACATCCATTTCACTTTTATGCAGTTGTAGTAGTATTTGTTCATTATGGAAAAATTATTATGACAACAAGACAGTTTCACAAGGACTTCCATATGCTACAATAACTTAGTCGCCAAAGTATATGCTAGCATCTTGCTCAAGCAATGCTCCAATCTCATACTGTATTAATTAACATTAGTTATGGATAACAATAGTTATTTAGTGTGCAACTTTAAGATGAAAATACTCAAAAACACACTATTGTATGCCAAATCTGAATTGATGTCCATGTAATTAGTTTGTAGGCTGACCAACGAATTTCAAATAGTGTTATAATATAAAAATTCATAATTTTTATTCAATATTGTTATATCTAAAATTATATTTTAAAATTTTAATTTAAAAAATATATATTTTTTATATAATAATTTATTTTGTTTAGTATAAAAGATTATATATGTGTGTGTTTACTGTAGATCAAGTGATTAAAGGAATGTTGTTATCCTTTTTATCTCGATTCAATTCTCACTATTTCACTATGGCATATTATGTAATTTTAAGTCCATTGGTTGTAACTTGGGTGGTTGGGAGGAATGATTGTTGCCCTCCCCACCTAGGTTCAATTCTTGTAAGTGACATGATGGTCTTGTTCATCCCTATTGTAATGATTGTATTTCTGACCATACCTTGATTCTCTACATGGAATAGTAGGTTCCCTCTACTATGACATCCACGGTTGAGACAATTTATAGTGGATAAGTCGGTTAAATATTATTTTAGACCAAATATATTTGACAGAGAGATATTCACTACCATGTTAATTGCCAAGCCCTCTCCATTGCTGGAACAGTGTGTAAAATGTGGTCACATTCTTGCAATTTTCATCACTTTATTGGAAAACACTAATTAATTATAACATCGTTGGTAACCACTTCAGATTTCATTTTCTTTCTTCTCTACTACCAATCTGCTATAGTTTCGGTTTGTGTCATAGTAGCATAATTCGACGGTATTGGAATTTCATGTGATTTGACGAGATTTAGCAGGATGCTGATAGCATCACTGGTAACAACTTCGGATTTCATTCTCTCTCTAATCTACTACCAATCTGTTGTAGTCTGCAGTAATTTTGGTTTGTGTCATAGCAGCATAATTCAGTCGTATTGAACTTTCCTATACGGAAATTCAGAAAAAGTTCGAAAATCAACAAATATTCAATAAATTTTCCACATCTACAGAGTGATTATACATTTTTGACACATATTATGAAATAAGAGTTATTTAAATTGTATTTTATTATTTTCAATTTTATTTACATTTTAAAAATTCTAAGCTTTAAACTATATTTTGTTTTACACTTTAGTTATAAATATTAAATATTAGTTTAGTTTTTATATTAGATATATTTTATAATATAAATATGCAGTTTAGTTAGGGTAGTATTTTTTAGAATGTATTATTAGAAATTTGTTTTATTGTTTATAAATTATTTGGTATTTTAATTATTTAAAATTTTTATAATTATATTTTAAATGTATTATTAGATTTAGATGTTTTAAGATTTATATTTTAAGTTGTTTTTAATGAAAAATGAATGTTACATGTAAATATTGAATGGTTTATTTAAATTTTCTTAAATTTGAAAAATATGTTTTTTTTAATGTATATGCAATCTAGTCTCGTATTTTTACCGTATTAGATTTTTTTGTTACGTATTTTTCTGTATAGAATCGTATTTGAATCTGTATTCATACTTGAATTATGCTACTATGGTTTGTGTTATCCATTTGTATTTTATGTCAATCCATAGCAATATATGTTCCAAATTTCTCAGATACATTTCAATGCCTTGTTGTCCAATTTCGACCATTTCTCCTTAAACACATGAGCATATGTCTCACAACTAAAAACATGAAGATGTTGAAGTGAGGGATTTTTGCCCATCAAAACCTCCATAGGGATCTTATCTACAAGATGTTGAAGTGAGGGATTTTTTCCCATCGAAACCTCCATAGGGATCTTATCTACAAGAGTTGATGTGGGAGACATGTTAATCATGTAACCTGTAGTGGCAACTGCTTTTGCCTAAAACTTCTCCTGTAATCCAACTCCACTAAGCAAACTCTTAGCTCTCTTTTTCAACATCATGTTCATATGTTATGCAACTCCATTCTACTAAGGAGTATATGGAGTTATCTTATGTCATTCAATGTTATTCTCCCTACAAAATTTATCAAACTCTGCATAACAAAACTCACCATCATTATTAGTTCTCAACACTTTAATATTCCTACCAATTTGAATTTCCAAGAGTGATTTAAATTCCTTAAACCGACTAAAGACTTCATATTTGCTTATGAAAAAACACACCTATGGACTTATAGAAAAATGATCAATGAATGACACATAACATAAAGCCTTACAAATTGAAGGAACTTTAACAAGACCAAATATATCAAAATGAATTAAGTCCAACCACCTAGAGGATTTGTGAGAAATAGAACAAAATTGAACATGGTTTTATTTTCCATATATGCAATGCTTGCAAAAATTAAATTCAAGGAAAACGATTATTCAATCTATCAACAATTTTTTTTGTTTTTAAAGACCCAGATGACCTTCTCATCTACATGGCCCAATATCTAGTGTCATAACATTGTCTTTTGTGTAACTAACTTGCTTTTTGAAGCAAGAGCTCATGTAGGTACCCAACAAACATGACCATCATAAGTATATACAAGTTTCAATTGTTGAGTAGGTTATATAGGTCTCTTTGTTGTATAAATTGAATAACTATTACATTGAACAATTCACCCATCAAGTTGGAACAAAGTGCTTGCATGGACACCCTTAGCAATCACCATGGCTCCTTGGACCATTTTACACCCTTTGTCAAAGAAAAGAATATGTACACCTGCGTTAGGACTCCATGAAAAACATTAAATGTGCAAAACTCCATTGATCCCCTTCGCTCTATCATCAAGGAATTTGATCAAGACTCTACCACAACCAACTATGTTGAGAGGAGAGTCATCACCAAGATACTAGCATACAATCATATTTCTCATACATTGAAAATTAGTTCCAATGGAAATTCATATGGAAAGAAGCTCCATAGTCAATCAACCATGCACTATGGCCTACACAAGTTGTGAAAGCTGCAAAAAAGCATCTCAACCATCCTCATGAGAAGATCTTTCAAGAATATTCATCAAAATCATTATTTTCCTTTTTATTATTATTGTTATCTTCCTTGTAGCCTCTTCTAAATTGCCCTACCTTGTTGCAATTCCAACATTTTTCCTTGGAATTTCTAAGGGACTTAAGTCTCTCATACGATTTCAATTTCACTTTTCCTTCTTCTAGCCTTACTCCTTTGGTCTTCCATGAATAACCAAGGCCTCTTTGGTGGATTCAAAAGCTTTCTACCTCACCTCCTCTTAGAGTAAAGAAACCATGATCTCATCAAGCACCAATTTCTTTGCATGTTTTTAGGGCCATTACTAGGTTGTCCGATGAAATTTGGAAAAGAACACAAAAGGGTCATACATCAATGCTTCTCATATATCTTCACTCCAATTGAGATCCATTGGGTCACAATAGATTAAGGGCATTCAGATGCTCAACTACGAAATCACAATTACCCATTCTCAAGCAGAACAACTTTTTCCACAAAAAGGCTTATTAACCAAGGATTTTACTTGGCACAAATCCCCCAACTTCTTCTTCGAGAGCTATAATTTTCTCTTCTAAAATATTCTATAACACAGAATCAACCAAACAAAGCATGATAAGGCTTCTCACCTTTCTCTCCGATATTTCCCACTCTTCAGCTTTCCTACCAACAGGTTTGGTTTCAAACATTGCAACCTATAAAACTCAATATATGAGAAATTCTCCATCTTAAGCTATGACTCAAAGTTAGTGCCATTAAAATTATCCATTTCTTCTTTATACCAGGGAAAATTTAAGGATCCATAATTTTCTTAAAGTGTATAAACCTTGACGAATATTACTAATTATCAAATTTCCAACCATAAAATGGTTGGTGATATCTTTTTAAAAATATTCAAATTTCTAAGGGTCTTATATAGTTTTGGACAATTTTGGCGATTTTTAGAGTAAAAAAAAATAATCATATGGAATTTGGGCAAATCATAGTAGAAAAAATGGAAAATGATAAATATTTTTTGGAAAAAAACATTGAAAATTAAACCACGGGCTAAATTTCGCCCCTAATTTTTTTCCAGATCTAGGCATGCTCACTATTTCACTGCAACAAGATTTCCTTCAACACAAGCTCCCACTCAAACCAATATTAGTTAAAAAAAAACCTTGTCCCTAACACCTTGGATTCGAGGTGAACAGACTATACCAAATGAAAGGAAGTAGAAATCTGTAATACGTTTCCTACACTAATCAATGAGAGGAGAATATGCATAGAACTAAATACAATTGAAGTAATAAACAACGCATAAACATACAACCATTAAACAACATGATTTCTTGGAGAAACCATTTGGGAGAAAAAATCTACACTCCAAAGCACACTTAATACCAGGTATAATTTTAAGGACCCATATTTATTTAAAAGTGTATAAACCTTGGCGAATCTTACCAATTCTTAAAATGTCAAATATAGAATATTTGATGATATTTTTCTAAAAGTATTTCAATTTCTAAGGATTTTATATAGTTTATATAATAATTTGGTGAATTTTAGAGTGAAAAAAGTTTACCCCATCAAAATTGGGCGAAATGGGGCTTCAAAAAATGCAAATTGGCAAATCTTTTTTTGGAAAAATAGCCCATGGGCTAAATTTCGCCCCTAAAATTATCCCTGCTTAATACATTATTCAATAGTTAACAAATGGTTAGATACATTACATAGTCTCCATGCTCTCAAGAAGAGTATTCAATAGGATAAAAGTTATGAAGAACTTTTGACAATAAGTTAAAAATTCACTCGTAGTACATCCAACCCAAGTACTTAATAAATAGACATAACATAACCATAAATCATTAATGGTTTTCCTATTCTACACTTCCTTCTACTATGCAACATTTACTCCCTATTATTACTTACTCAAGTACATGATTACTCCCTATTATTACTTACTCAACTACATGATTGTATGTTTGACATGTTTTTCTCATTTGATTGGATTCACTATACATCTTTTTATTCCCTACCTAGGTAGTGTTTGAATAACAGGTACATCCACAGAGATCGAACACCAAAGACACCACTCACACACAAAGATCATAGATCAAAACACCAGATGTTTGACGTGGTTAAAACCCCCTAGAGGGAAACAGTCCACGCCCCCAGCCAAATAGCTTCTACGGAGCAGTTTATTATGCAAAAGAAAAATGTTACATGAGCTTCTCTCAACAATGGATCATTTGGCAAGTGACCCTCCATGCTCTTTAAATATAGATCATGGACCAATCGGGTGTTAAGCCACAGATCAAGTGTCGTTAAGATCGAGATAAGTTGAACCGTCGGATCACTTTATATCGTGACCGTCGGATTATATATATACAAATGCATACCTAACGGATATATTAGACCAAGTTGAACTTAACTAACTCCTAAGTGTCAAAAATATCCTAACATCCCCCCTTAATAACAACTTGGGATAGGATTGAAGGATTTACAAAGGTGACACAAAATTAGGAGAAGGAAGGAGGCATTAAAGCCTATCCCCCCTTAACGACAACTTCCTGTACTCCAAGCATAGTTTGAAGTTTGGAAAACTTCGCTTCTGTAAGAGACTTGGTGAAAATGTCTGCAACTTGATCATTTGCTTGACAATATCACACTTCAAGAACATGATCCTGGAGGATCTTTCTAATGAAGTGCATGTGAAGTTAAATGTGTTTGATGCGCTGATGTTGGACTGGATCTTTGGCTAACTAAATGGCACTCTGATTGTCACACCATAGTGTAGTCGGATGCTGCTACTGGAACCCAAACTCTGAAAGGATCTGACAAAGCCACATAGCTTCCTAACTAGCACGAACAGCTGCACGATACTCGGCTTCGGTTGAAGAAAGAGAAAGTGCACTTTGTTTCTTAGAAGCCCAATAAATAGGTCCTGAACCCAGAGTGAATACATATCCTGCAGTGGACTTTCGATCATCAGGGTCACCAGCCCAATCAGAATCAGTGTAACCAACTAAAGGAGTCCCCCCTGAACTGTAATGTATCCTGAACTAAACTATACCTCGAACATACCGAAGGATTCTTTTTGCTGCTTTCCAATGACTTTCATGAGGGCATTGCATATATCAGGCAACAAGACCAACAACAAAGGAAAGGTCAGGAGGGGTGTGAGTTAAGTACAAGAGGCTACCAACAAGCTGACGATACAAAGTAGCATCTACTTCAGGTGTTGAACAAGTGGTAGAAATTTTGACTCCAGACTGGAAAGGAGAGGGAGCCAGTTTACAATCTTCCATGTGAAAGCGGCGGAGAAGATCACAAGCATATTTAGATTGGGAAAGGGAGATACCTTTATGGGTTCGCAAGACTTGGAGGCCAAGAAAATAGTGCAAGTGTCCAAGGTCTGTCATTTCAAACTATTGTTTAAGACTTGGCTTCACATGGTGGATAAGTTTGGGGTCACTACCAGTAAGGATTAGGTCATCAACATAAAGGACTAGGATTATGAGATGGTCATTGAATTTCTTGGTATAGACATTTGAATCAGAATGGCATCTAGAAAAAACAATATCTAGAAGAAACGTGTCCATTTTAGCATACCAGGACCGAGGGGCTTGCTTAAGGCCATAGAGAGATTTCTTGAAGCGGAAAACAAGGCTGGATTCAGACTGAATGTAACCAGGAGGTTGTTCTATGTAGATTTATTCTTACAAATGCCCATGTAAGAAGGCAGATTTAAGATCCATCTGATGGACTTCCCAATGAAAAGATGCAGCAAGGGCAAGAACAAGGCGGATGGAATTCATTTTGGCTACAAGTGCAAAGGTTTCGGTGTAGTCTATGCCTTCAACATGAGAGAGTCCTTTAGCAACTAGTATTGCCTTATGTTTGCCAATACTTCCATCTGGTCCATATTTGGTTCTGTAAACCCACTTACATCTGACAAGTTTTTTGCCTTTGGGAAGAGGAACAAGATCCCAAGTGTTATTTGTCATTAAGGAGTTGTATTCTTCATCCACTTTTGCATCCCAATCTGGATGGCCAGAAGCTTCTTTAAATGCCTCTGGATCACATTTTTCTGGAACTTGAGCCAGAAGTAATGAGGCTCGCTGAAGCTGATAGCGAGTACGATGTCGATCTGTAGGATCACCAACAAGATCACCTGCAGCTTCTCTAGTAGAACAGACCCATTTAGGAAGTTGTGAAGCTAGTGCTAGAGAAGGTTGAGCAGGCGGAGGAGGATTTTCATCCTCACTATCATCATCATCTAAAGAAGTAACTAGAGTAGGAGAAATATCAATAGGTGAAGAAGAGGAAGAAGATGATGGCACAAGCGTCGAATTAGGCTCGCAGGCCAATATATGTTCATCAAATTTGACGTCTCTTCTTAAAATTATATCATGAGAATGTGGCAGAATAAGCCTATAGCCTTTGACATCTTCAGAATAACCAACAAATATACAATTTTCACTTTTAGGTTGTAAAGCTTTCCGTTTTTCATCTGGAATATGAGCCCATGCTTCACTAACAAACACACGGAAATGACTGACATCTGGTTTATTTTTGCTCCACGCTTCTTCCAGTGTAATCCCTTGTAAATATTTAGTGGGGGTGCGACTAAAGATGTAATTTGCACAATTTACAGCTTTAGCCCAATATGGAAGACTTAGTCCTTTAGCTTGGAGCATACAATTAGCCATTTCTTTTAGAGTGCGGTTTTTCCTTTCAGCTACACCATTTTGTTGTGATGTATACGAAACAGTATGTTGTTGTTGGATTCCTTGTTCATTACAGAAATTAGTGAACTTGTTGTTAACAAATTCTCCCCCATTATCAAATCTTAACTTAAGAATTTGATGACCAGATTGTTTCTCAACAAGGGCCTTGTAGGACAAGAACATGCCAAAAACTTCGCTCTTAAGTTTTAAGAAGTAAACCCAACTGCGTCTGGAGTAATCATCAATGAAATTCAAGAAGTATTTGAAACCAGAGAAGGAAACAGAAGGTAGAGGACCACACAAGTCACTGTACAAGAGCTGCAAAGGAGTTGCAGCGTGCCAAGAGGCACGTTTGTCAAAACTGTCCTGATGATGTTTTCCGAGTACACAACCGGAACAAACACCATCCTTGCAAGAGACCATAGGAAGACCTGTCACCATATTTTCTTTACATAGTTATTGCAATGAGCAATAATTTAAGTGACCAAATCGCTCATGCCAAAGCTTGCTAAGTTCATCACTATGAGCAACAAAAACTGATGGAAGTGAACATGACCCAGAGTTGTCAAACTTGTACAACCTGGTAATATCATCAACTGTTCCAGTAGCTAATACATGTTGTGGATATTTTAAATTTCTGATTACAACTTGGTGAGGTGAAAACTCTACAGTTTTACCTTCACCAGAATGAGTGATCTGGTATACTGATAAAAGATTACATGAAAGAGTAGGAACACATAATACATCATTAAACTGTCCATTGTCTAGATGAACAGTACCAGACCCTTCAACACTAAGTGATCTATCATCACCAACAAATATTTGTTTGGTGTTACAATTATTTAAATCAGAAAATATGGTTTTATCCTTAGCCATATGATAAGATGCTCCAGAATCTATAAGCCATTCATTTGAAGAAGAACGAGAAGATGCTATAAGTGCAAAACCAGAGGCTAAAAGTGTTTGTCTTGAAGATGAAGTTGAAGAAGAATCAAGTTGAATGTGATGCTTCTTCATTGCTGCTTCCAGAGCTTCCATCCACTTAAAGCACCTTGACTCTTTATGCCCATCGCGATTACAAAAGTTGCAATGTCTTTGTGTCTTCTTTCCTTGAAATTTGGCAACTTTATCTTTTTGAGGATAATTTTGAGGCTGAGAAGATTTAGGACCCTTTTTATTTTGATTTTGCTTCTTCGAATATTGCTTCTTTGGATTCTTTGGATTCTTTTAATTCTTCGGACCATGCAACTGCTGAGCTACTAAATCCTTTTTTGAAGTACTGGCAGTATTAATTAGTCCAAGATGTAAGAGTTTTTCCTGTTCTCTTATTAAAGAATCATAAAAATAATCAAAAGAAGGAGCTTTGTATTGAGCTCCTGAAGAAATAAGAGCTTCTCTAATGGAATGAAAGGTTGAGACAAATACAGAATATGCAGGCCCCAACTTGGCAAGAATGGCGTAAATAAGGCCATCATCTACCTTTATGACTTTAATGCAACCAACAAGACTCTAAGGGTCTTAAATTTTGTTATAAAATATTCCATGCAAGAAAAATTATTAGGATCTAATGTAAGCAACTCATTCTCAAGCTGATGAGCTCTAATCTCATTTTTAATACCAAAAACAGTATTTAGCTTTTGCCAAGCATCATCCGGTGCATGAATGCCTTGAAGATGAAACTGCAGATCAAGAGAAACTAACAAACCAATTAAACCACGAGCTGAATCATTTATATTTTTCCATTTTGCTAGTTTATCAGCATCAGAGGGAGGAGTTTCCATGCTAAGGGTAAGTCTATATAACCCTTTGCTTCTAAGAATATCTTCCATACGAGACTTCCATGCAAAATAGTTAGTACTGGTAAGAAGCATATCATTTGAAATTTCCATTTTGAAATAAATATTACTTCAAAGATGAAAACAAATTGTAAAAAATAATAGAGCTCGAAAAAATAAGCAGTTTAAAAAAAAACGGCACTGCAATCAGCTTCCGAATGAAAACGTTATGCCCTTTTGAAAATAAATTGAAAGTGCAACTAAGGAACCACATGGTGTGTGGAGATAAGTGTACACCAATAAAAAAAATTCCCCTTTAGTCCTAACTTAACTCCTAAGCTCACTTTTTAAAATATATATATATATATATATATATATATATATATATATATATATGTCTTACTTCTATAAATAAGTGAAGGTCACTTTTACATAAAGTTGCTTAAAAAAAAAGAAAATAAACAACTTAAAAAAAGGAAACTTTTGTTTTTGTTTTTTTTATTTTATAAAGTTGCTTTTAGAAAAGAAACACCTTAAAAGGAAAGAAATTAGCTTATGTGAGCTTTTAAGTAACTTTCTTTTCTTTAATATATGAAATCAATTCAACAAATACTAGCAGGATTTGAACTTAAGCCCTCTTTAATAAGTAACTTTAAACCAAGTGAGCTAGAGTAAAAGCATAGAAAATATTGTAAATGAGGAAGGGGTTTTTTTTTTTTTTTCTCTTCTTGCCTTGTTGTTTGTTCTTACCCCACAGACCTCTGTCTCATCCTGCAAAACAACTTCACACACCAGAAACAGAAAAACAAGACAAAAAAAACTAAAGGGTTTCCCATTCTCTGTTAGTTTCTTGTTAGTCCTTCCTGTAAGCAGAATGCCTTCCCTGTTGTTTGTGGT
This sequence comes from Larix kaempferi, assembly GCA_027924585.1. Classification (NCBI taxonomy): domain Eukaryota; kingdom Viridiplantae; phylum Streptophyta; class Pinopsida; order Pinales; family Pinaceae; genus Larix; species Larix kaempferi. Next base: position 1,088,005 of record BSBM01000410.1, on the reverse strand, counting down.
CGGCCGAGACCGACAGTACGTGTAGACAGGAGGCTATCACTTCCAGAAAAATATATATATATATATATATAAAAGGAACAAATCAAAATGAAACAGAGACAGAGAAAAAAATAGAAAACAAAATAGTATACCTTAGATATGTGAAAAAGGCCGTAGCTAGGGCAAACAGAAGCCTTTTCGTACAAAACGAAGGGCAATCTCTACTGAAACCAACGCTCTGAACACAATGGAGCACTTAAAATAGTCAAAAAATGGACAGAAAGAGCAGATATTGGCAGTAGATCCCACAAAAACCCCCTAGAGGGAAACAGTCCACGGCCTCGGCCAAATAGCTTCTACGAAGCAGTTTATTATGCAAAAGAAAAATGTTACATGAGATTATCTCAACAATGGATCATTTGGCAAGTGACCCTCCATGCTCTTTAAATAGAGATCGTGGACCAATCGGGTGCTAAGCCACCTATCAATTACTGTTAAGATCGAGAGAAGTTGAGCCGTCGGATCACTTTATATCGTGACCGTCGGATTATATATATATACAAAGGCATACCTAACGGATATATTAGACCAAGTTGAACTTAACTAACTCCTAAGTGTCAAAAATATCCTAACAGGTAGAGATATACTTTTCTTTCCAAAGTCAAAGTATTTTGACTTTGTATTAATTCTTAATTTATGATGTTGTTTATTGTAAAGTTTTGTAATGTTTGCAAAAAAATAGTTATTAAACTGAATTTTTGAAAATTCAAAAATATATTTTCTATTTTTTGAAAAAGAAAAATCATTTTTTTTCTGTTGGTGGAGTACACTTTCTATTTGACATAAATCCATGGAGGATGTTTTTTTATTTTTGGATGTCGAAATTATTAAAAAAAAAGTTCAAGAATTTTACATGTCATCAAATAGAACAAAAACATCAAATCATTAATTTAAAAGCTTTTAACCAGTACTGCTTGGTACATTACGGCTCTGTAGGAAAATTACAACACATGAAAATACTAATTGCAAAGTTACGTTGGGGTCAGAGAAAGAGAAGAAGGTTTACTACAAAGAGGAACCCAGACACCCACAAATACCGAGTGATGAAAAGTTAAGAGCTTAATAGTGCACATGTATCTCCAAGGAATCTCCACAACCATACAACCATGACAAATATAAATTACTTTGAAGCAAGAAGGGATACAAAATTTTATGTTCTTATCATACTCTACAAGCATATTTTCACCATACGTATCCTAAAAAATTCATAAGCTATATCAAGGCATATCATCCTATCGCTAGATGTGACTGTCATTTCATCCAGTCTTAATCCTTGGACATGAGACCGACTTGTGTATGCATGGGTAATGCACAAAACTATCACTAAGTCTTGGATATTATTCTAAGGTTGAGATGTCCTGGCAATTAGAATACAATGTGACACAAGCATTTTGTCCCAACAACATTCAAGCAACTCTCCAATATAGAAATCATCAAGGTGAGCAAATGTAATCGATGCAAAAATTGTCCTTACATGCCATATGGTATCTCTATGGGGGGTACTCATCAACGTTTTCCTAACTCATAGACAATCTCGAGGTACGTTACTGTAGGAACCATTGTAGCATATTCTATCAGCACATAGAAAAGCTCACCATCAACCACAAGTGACAGCAGGAGGATAATGCAGGATTGTTGATATGGTTACTCATTCATGTGCCCACACTCATTTTCCCAATGATCAAAACTCCCGAATATGTCGTTACAAAGAAAAACGAGAAGATTGGACCAATTTGACACCATGACACTCAACACCAAGAAAATATGTTGCAGAGACAGTCATTTACATGGAGTAGTTAAAACAAAAAAGAGCTTAGCAGTCATCGATGAGGGGAACTAGAGCATTTAGTCACCTCGGTGGTTTTGTGAGAAAGAGAAAAAACCAGTTTTCATATTTATCATGAATGGAGGAATTATGTTTTGAGCACTAAGTTGGTTAGTGTCCTCGAAATATATAGTTAAAGAGAGTGCCACAAGACGCCATGTCCTATCATGTCGCAACCCGAGGGTGTGGTTTGAATATGAAAATAATAGTGTGGCTTTATTTAAGCCGAACATGTTCACAAGATACATTTTAAGTGTATCATGTGTTCCATGGGAAATGGCATAGATTCTCTTAGTACTGATCATCCTAGGTCACCTCTCAATTGAGAGTTTCCATACCGAAATCCTATCGATGTTCATAGTGGCCACTCTAACTTTATTATAGAGTCCCAAACCCATACGATCAAACACTGATAAAAAAGGTAATGTTTTTTTATCCTTACTCAATCGTTTTGGTATAGTTTCCTCATCATCATCAACACACTAAGAATGTGGGAGAAAAGTAATGTTGTTCGATCCTTACTCAATCCTTTTGGTATAGCGTCCTCCCAGAAAGTAGACTCCTATCTAAGTAGTTTGGGGTCATCGTATTCCTCATCAAATCACCTTCATATTCTTCTTCTTGTGGTACAATAGTTGGAGAAATAGAAGAAAAAGATGGTATCCATCTCATTGACTCTTTATGTCCTTCGACTTGATGATACCCTTTTAGCAGAAACAACTGACAAGGTCTTCCACCACCAATGGATGGAAAAAGAGGGAAAGAATACAAACTAATTTTGTCAGGAATATTATTAATGGTAGGAGGATTTTGGTGGCGACCAAGAAATCCATTGGCATCTATAAAAAAACAAGAACTCACACGGCAGTTGCATGGAGAAGACATGAATGCAAAATCCCCCCTCCTCTCTTATGATTTTTGGAATTGGAATTTCTTTGTGGGTGCCTCCTTTAGTCTTGTATTGGCCTCCCCTTTTTAAAACCTAAGGCAACAACATGGTTGGGTAAATGAAACATGAGATTTGATGGCAGGACAAAAAAATATGACATATGGTACACAACGTTGTCATGGTTCCAAAAATAAAATATCTACAATTTTGTCTACACAGATATGAAATTTTGATGATAAATAGATGGACAGTGGGAATTAAGAGTCAAAAGCATGCAAATCTACAACAAAACTATAATCATGCCTCTTCCATTATAGGGTTGACAGGAAACCACCTGGTCATGTAAATTCAAACATAATCCAAAAGAAAATTCAAACATAAAATTCATGACCTCTTGTAAGAAGTTTCACATAATGGTTTTTTCCAGGCAAGATGCTCCCACCAAACAGTCGCAAATAAAGCCCATGCACAAGCCCTCCAAGGTCTTAATACATTATGCATCAAAATTCATCTTTATACTGAAATCCAACACAACAAGTTCCACCAATGTTCTAATTGACCAGGAATCAGCTGCTGGCAGATTTATCCCTTGTTACGTTGAAGGCGTTGTTTAAGGGGTCGGTTCCTCTCCAAGAGTCATCGTCTGTCGATGGCCTATGAGTAGTCACCCCCTATCATACACTTCCAAACCGTCGGTGGTTGCAGTTATGTTATCTTGACAAAGAGAATGCAATGGAATGAAAAGCCTTGCCGACAACGACATCGACACTGAGAAATAGGGAAATTAACAATGGTCAATGTCCCGCCACCACGGGCTCATGGAAATATCATAGTAGTAGATCCACATCACAACACAATTAGAATGGATTCACATATTCTTCTTCTTCTTTTGTATGCGTCGTTATAAGAGCAGAGGCATTCAAGGTAAATCCACAGCCACATTCTTCTGAGAATGGAGAGATGAAGCATAGATGGGCCATGCACTACAGAGGAGTCACACAGAGCCCATGGGGAAATTTCACTACAGAAATTAGAGATCCTCATGCTAGAAAGGGATCTCGAATTTAGCTGGGCACTTTCAACACTGTCGAAGACGTAGCTCTCACATATGGTCGTGGCGCCTCTTTATTACCTCTCCTGCACGTAATTTAAATCTATTGTCATTTCACAATGCAGCTGTAAGTGTATGTGCATGATGGCACCTCCATGCCCTTCCTGTGTTATCTACCATGTACATTGGACAAGCTTCTTCCTTCATATTTCTTATCTCGTTTGCACTGTGTTTTCTTTCTGTGTGGTTGGTATATTCAATGATAAGCCCGAAGCTTGATAGCTCGGTGTGTCGAGTGGAGAGGTAAGTTGAACTGATTTTTCGTGTTGTAGGTGCTATTTCCCCTGGTGGCACTCTGATTCATTCACACGTGCCCGTGTTTGATTCATTGTCACGTGGGTTGCCTTCATTTCTCATGCGCACTTGCCGTTTGTACTCTTTGTGGATGATTTCGGTCATTTTCTTTGTGTCCCCTTTACATGTTTTTTCTTCATTTTCCATGCCACCTTCTCAATTTTTCCATGCGTTAACCTCGCTTTCCAAGCTGTGTGAATGATGTGGTGCCTCCACTTAGTTGCAATGTGGGATTTCCCACGTGTTTCTCTTGGATACTCACACATTCTATTATGAAATTCCTATATCCCACCTGGTGGCTAGTGCATGTTATGTATCGGCCCGTATACCCAGATGAGACACATTATATGTAAGTGTCGAGTGGTCTAATTCAATTTAGAATTATAAAAAAACTCTAATGTCTTCATATCAGTCTTGATATCTTCCTAACCTTTCATACCAGCAGAAGTCTTTACCATTCGTTCAAAGGTAGTGACACTGAAGGAAACATCTATTTACGAGTCAAAATCACTTTAATTTTAGAGAAACTAACTTTTCACTCAATCAATGATTTTTTCATTGCGGATCCTTAAAAATGTCTATTAAATTTCATGGGAAATCGGGGTAACGTTAGGGAGGCCAATTTATGTGGTAGTGTGATCTTTGACCAAGTGTGATCAGTTTGTTGATGAAATTACCTCTCAAACTAATGAATGGAAGTGATGATTTTCATCACAAAAAATATTTGGCGAGTGAACTAAATCCATTAACCATCATCATTGAATTTAAATTTCAATGTTAATCGTCAAAATTTAAAACTGACTGTGGGAAATAATTGCATTTGACACCATCTAATTGAAAGTACATTAGAAAAAATATTTGAACTAGTGAAATAATTCCATTAACTATCATCACTGAATTAAAATTTCAACCGTGGCATCGAAACTGAAAATGGAAATAATTTCACGAGGAAAATTATTTGAACATGTGAACTAAATTCATTAACAATTATCACTTAGTTTAAATTTTAAAGATGGTCATCGAAATTGAAAAGACTTGGATTACACTCTTTATGATGGAAAGTGGTTCAAAACATGGAAGTTTAGACTACTCTCTTAATGGGTAAAGCCATTAGTGGTTAAAATGAATGCAGATTGCAGGTCATGACATCATCATTGGATAGTTATATTAAGGAGCTAACATCCTATTAACTAATTTCAATTCAAAATATTGTTAAGATTATAGAATGTTTGAAATTAGATATATATATAAACTAATTTCAATCCAAAATATTCTTAAGATTAGATTGTTTTGAGATATATAGATGTGTAATCTCAACAGCTTAACTTAATCTTATCTCTGTAATTTTAACAATTCCAATTGAAGTTTGGATAAAAATGATATGAATAATTGTCCCAATCTATCGTTGCTCACTTATTGTAGCTTAAAAATTACACAAGAATGGAGCCCTTAAGAGTGAATTGTTAAAAATATTTCAAGATCGGATGGATTTCGGTTGTGGTACGAGCTAGAGAGGGAATCAGGAAGAAAAACAGTGGTTAAAGTGAAACTTGTTATTGGTAATCCTTATGGGAAAATTGAGTTGGAAACAGCCTTCAATTCTCTCAGCAAGGATCTTAAGTCTTCCAGGGCCATAGTAGAGGAAAAATAGGGAAACTTAGTTGAATTAAAATATCAACTTTCTTACATTGCAGAGGCAAATATGTGCCTTGAGGAGAAAAGAAACTCTTTACTCACTAATTTGAATAACTGTGCAATGGTTTCCAGATGCTTTTTAAAATTTCCAAGATTTCCAGGTTAAGGTTCCAATAATATTTGAGTTGTCTTTGCATTTATGGGTTTTGTTTGAAGGTTTTTGATCCACACGTGGAAAGGAAGAACGAGGGGGACAACAGTTCAACTGAATGATTCAGCTCTGTTATGGCGGAAGCTTAAGAAAGAGAATGCACAAAGCAGGAATACACCACACAGACAGAACACGAATGTACACAGACAATATGTAGGAATGCGAACTGATCTTCTATTATTGGATATGAGATCATCGATTGATTCTATGTTGTATATTACAATAGTTTACATGCTTATATAGAGAGTGCTGAGACGCTTGGGTGCTTTCCTGTTACGTTTAGTTACAAGAGAAGTTAGAACGGTTCGACATTTCAACCGTTACAGTCGATTGGAAGACAAAGAGACAGTCTGTTGAAGTTTGCCAGTCGCAAGTCGAAGATTGACGTTGCATGTCAATGTCGTGAAACTATGAGGTTGTGGAACTTTTCGAAGTCGTGGAGTTGTCGAAGCCATATCGAATTTGTGTCAACATCGATGACTTGTCGAAGGTGTGTCGAATTTAGCATCCGAAAATAATGCCAACTGCGATGTGGATCAGACCTCCTTCCTTAATAAAAAATGGTCCCCATTGTTTGCTCGTGAAGGTGAGGAAACTTGTCGGTCAGTTCATTAGAAGAGTACCACTTTCCTTGTGTTGGGATATGTCCGGCTTTAACAACCTTAAATAGGGAATTATGTTTGTCCTTGTATGGCATACTCGTCATCCCACAATGGTGTCGAAAGGAAGAGGCTCCTGAACTTCTAGATTGATGTGGTCGGGTTCTGTTGTCGGTAAGTCGTTCTGTTCCAATAGTGGTGCATGGTAAGGTCAAAGTAGATCCACATTGAATACTGGATGCAGACCCATGTATGCAGGAATGTCAAGATGGAAAGCATTTTCTCCAATCTATCAAAGAATGTTGTATGGACTATATCGCAAAGGCTTGAGATTCTTGAATGGACCAGTGAAGCGCTCCTTCTTGAGATGTAACCAGACCTTATCCCCAATTTGGAATGAATGAGGAATACGATGTTTGTCGTGTTGGGCATTATCTTTCTCATTTGCTCGTTGCAACATTTCCTGTGCTTTAGTTCTGGATGTCGCAGATTTGATCTCGAAACTTCGAAGCTTTATCAACTTCTCGTTGGCTGTAGTCGGTGTGGGACTTTGGCTATGTCGAGGATATGATCAAGTCGATAGGCACTGAGGGTTGAAATCTCTAACAGATCTCAAATGGACTTTTTGCTATAGATCTGTGTTGAGCACGATTGTAACTGTGTTGTATGTGTGAAAGACTTTCATTCCATGTGCGTCAATGGTTTTGGTTGTACATGTGAAGCAGTTGTACGACCAAGCGATTCACAACTTCCGTATGCCTGTCGGTATGAGGATGGAAAGCTGTCTAAAATGAGATTCATGTGTCAAGTTGTTTCCAGAGAGTCTTCTAAAAGATGCTGACGAATCTGGCAACTCAGTCGGAATTAATGGTTGTGGGTAAAACAAAGTGTTTCCAAACATGTGTGAAGAAGAGATGAGCAGTCTATTACACTATCGTGGTCTTCTTGCATGGTATGAGAAAGGCCATCTTGGAAAATCTGTCGACTACTACTAATACAGCATCGTGCTGATGTTTGGTAGTAGAATATCTCGTCAAGTAGTCCATAGAAATATATTCCCATGGTCGACTAGGAACTGGCAGAGGTGTGTACAATCCCTGTCGTTGATTTGGCAATTTAGAAATGTCACAAACCACGCATGATAGAATGTACTTGTTGATGTCAGTTTTAAGTGTAGGCCAAAAGAAATAATTCTGCAGAATAGAAAGTGTCTTTTCTACTCCAGAGTGTCTTGCGGTCTTGCTGTAGTGCGCATCCCAAATGAGCTGATGTCGATGCTCACCGGTCGTTACACAAAGCTATCCAAGCTTGTATAGCAAGGTGTCTTTCAAGAAGTAGTCGGAGGTCGATGAATTGTCAGTCTGAAGCTGTCGGTAAACTTGTGAAAATACGATGTCTTCCTTATACAACTGAGGCCAAGTAGTGGTGCCATATCCCTGCATCCTCATCACTTTAAAAAGGAGAGTAATGGGTGGTCTGCTTAGACAATCGGCGGCGGCGTTAGATTTACCTTTTCGATACTTAATTACCAATTGAAATTGTTGCAGGTAATTAATCCACTTAAGCTGTCGAGTTGTTTGTAGTTTTGACTGGGTCGGAGCAAACTGTAGAGGCTTATGGTCAATGAGGGTGACCGTTTCCTTGCCAAGGATGTAATACCTCCATTGCTTAAGAGCTTGCACAATGGCGTATAGTTCTTTCCGTACGTTGAATATCTTCTAACTGTGTCGTTAAAAATTTTGGAATGAAAAGCGACTAGGTGACCATCCTGAGTGATCACTCCGCCCAAGGCAGAGTCTGATGCGTCTGTCTCAATCTCAAAGGGATGATGCAAATCAAGTAACACAAGTACTAGTGCAGTGTAGAGCTTGTGCTTGAGCTATTCAAAAGCTTCTTGGTGTGTCGATGTCCATTTGAAGACAATTTTTCCATTTCCCCTCGTCAACTAATTCAAGGGCCAAGCTATGTGACTTAAGCTGAGTATGAATCGTCGACAGAAATTTGCCAAACCAAGGAAAATTCTTAGTTCTTGAATGCTTTGAGGAATGGACCAATATTTGAGGATCTATAATTTGTTTAGATCGACGTGAATGCCTGCAGAGTCAATTACATACCCCAAATATTTGATGATATTCATCACAAAGGTACATATTTCCATGTTCAAGTAAATTTGATGTTGCTAGAGAGTGTCAAGGACATGTCGAAGCTGTCTAACATGTTCTTCCCATGATCGACTGAAAATTAGTATGTCATCAAGGTAGACAATGACCCATTTGTTGATGAAAGGTCAAATAATGTTTTCCATGTATCGCATGAAGGTCGCAGGTGCGTTGGTTAAGCTGAAAGGCATGACTAACCATTCAAACAATCCTTCCTTGGTCTTGAAAATAGTTTTCCACACAAATGAGGGCTCGATTGGAATCTGATGATATCCCAACTTGAGGTCGAGCTTAGTAAAGAACTTATCACCTTTCATACAGTTGATGACCTTGTCTATCCGCGGTAGAGGGTTCCGAATCTTCACCGATATTTTTTTGAGTTCCCTGTAGCCGATGCACATGCGTCAAGTCCCGTCGTTCTTCAAAACGAGGATGACTGGAATTCCACAAGGGGAGGAGCTAGGTTGGATTTGACCTTTGTCGATTAAATCTTGGATTTGTCTGTGAATCTCTTCATTTTCGAGAATAGATCTTTTGTAAACAGATGCGTTAGGCAAAGAAGAACCAGGAGCAAGTTCAATGGAGTGTTTTACCTAGCAATGTCGAGGTACTCCGTCCGGCGCTTGGAATAAACTCCGATACTCGTAGAGAACATTGTCGATCAATTGCTTCTGTCAAGAACTGCTTTGGTCAGTGAGTCGACTCGTTGCTGCAATATTCCTAGAATGTTGTAGTTTGATCATGATTAACGCGAACTTCTGAGCATGATTGATTAGATTCTTTGTCTGTTTAGCAGATATTATTGAGACCGTTGGTGTAGGTCATCACTCTGGTAGGTTGTACCATCGATTTTGAATTCTAACAATCACCTTGTTAGAAAAACAGGATCGCAGAGCAATAACAATAAACAGAAATGCAAATATAATCACACATACACATTACAAGAGAGACACAGATATATCCTGGTTCACCCAAATTGGGATACGTCCACACTGAATTTGCCAGTCCTTATTATTATTACCGTCTAGCAAGATGAAGAGATACAACCTGCAGCACAACCGGTGCACTTCCTCTTCTCTGTTTCACAGTCTCTCTCTAGATCTCAAAGATCTTTAGAATGCATAAAACCTAATACATCAATCCTAGCCGTATTACAATGTCTTTCTTTTATAAGGGAAATACAATGGGAAAATACCACGGGATACCCAAAACCATGGGCCCGCAAAACAGCTGGCGAAAACAGCCCCAAAAATTTTCTTCGGGGGCGCTGCCCCCAGACCCCCCAGCCAGGGGGGATGGGCCCCCCTGGAACCCCATGGGGGGGCGATGCCCCCCCACACCCCCCCATTGGGGTGAGTGTACAGTCCACCTACACATCATATAGAACTGGGGTACAAACACAGCTGATACAATATCATCTATGAGACTAGAAGATCTGGCTCCACAACCAACACACCTTCTGCGGTTGTGACTGATCACAACAACTCCACCGCTGCTGCACTTGTTGGACTTGGACTTGGCAAATTTCTCCTCTTCACCTTCATGCTAGAAGGCCAACTGAAACCGAGCACGAACTCAGTTTCTCTCTGGTCACTACCTTTGTGAACATGTCTGCAGGATTCTGGCTAGTATGTATCTTTTCCAACTTTAACAGTTCATCTTCCAGAACAGAGCGTATGAAATGGTACTTGAGCTGTATATGTTTAGTCCTGGAATGGAATGCTGAGTTCTTTGCAAGATGAATGGCACTCTGGCTTTCACTATACAGTCTGCTATCCTTCTGCTTCTTACCCATTTCCTCCATAAACCTCTGCAACCAAATCATCTCTTTACTAGCCTCTGTAATGGCAACATACTCTACTTCTGTTGTTGAAAGTGCAACAACCTTCTGTAGTTTCGAAATCCAGCTTACTGCTGTTCCACCTACAGTAAACACATACCCTGTGGTACTCCTCCTGCTATCCTTGTCACCTGCCATATCTGCATCAACATATCCCTGTAGAACAGTGTCTGAACCTCCAAAACATAATGCCTCAGTGGTAGTACCTCTCAAATACCTGAGAATCCACTGTACTGCCTTCCAATGTTCTTTACCTGGATTGTTCATATATCTGCTCACAACTCCCACTGCATGTGCAATATCTGGTCTTGTGCACACCATGGCATACATCAAGCTGCCAACTGCTAATTGATAGGGAATCTTGGACATGTAATCTGTCTCTTCTTGTATCTTGGGACACATTTCCTTACTTAGACTGAAATGGTTAGCCAAAGGTGTACTTACAGGTTTTTCATTCTGCATTCTGAACCTCTCCAACACCTTTTGTATGTACTCACTTTGAGACAATGTCAATTTGCGATTTTTCCTGTCTCTCATTATTCTCATACCAAGGATTTGCTTTGCAGCACCCAAATCCTTCATCGCAAATGAATTAGCTAGCTTCCTTTTGAGTACATTTATATCTTGCATGTCAGACCCTGCAACAAGCATGTCATCCACATACAATAACAAGATAATATATCTTCCATTGTCTAGCTTCTTGAAATAAACACAGTGGTCAGAATGACATCTACTATAACCTTGTTCTATCATAAACCTGTCAAACTTTAGATACCATTGCCTTGGAGCTTGCTTCAAGCCATACAAGCTCTTTTTCAACCTGCATACCAGATCCTCCTTACCTTTGACTTCATACCCTTGTGGTTGCTGCATATATATTTCTTCCTCCAAATCCCCATGGAGGAAAGCTGTTTTTACATCTAATTGTTCAAGATGCAAATCTTCTACCGCCACTAGACTTAAGATAGTCCTAATTGAAGTCATCTTTACAACAGGAGAAAATATTTCATCAAAATCTATACCTTTCTTCTGTGCAAACCCCTTTACAACAAGTCTGGCCTTGTACCGATTCTTACCTCCTTCTTCTTCCTTCAACCTATAAATCCATTTGTTTTGCAATGCTCTTTTACCAGCAAGCAACTTAACCAAATCCCAAGTCTGGTTTCCTACCAATGAGTCCATCTCCTCATTCATGCCTTGCTCCCACTTCTTTCTAGTTTCCACCTGCATTGCTTCTTCATAACATTCTGGTTCACCAGAATCAGTCATCAATAAATAATACATTGAAGGAGAGTATCGTTCAGGGAGTCTACTTAACCTGGTAGATCTTCTTACAGTTGCAGGAGTTTCAGGTACTTGCTGCTGCTCTTGATTTTCTGGCACCTTCGAAACTTCATTTTCTTTAACTTCATCAAGCACTATGTACTCTGTGCTTTCCTTTTCCTGTTTCTTTCCCTGCAACTGGTCTTTATACATGACCTTTTCATTGAATATCACATCTCTACTCCTGATGATTTTGTTATTTTCATAATCCCATAAACGATAACCAAATTCATCAACCCCATATCCAATAAAGGTACATTTCTTGGATTTAGCTTCAAGCTTTGCTCTATTTTCTTTATCAATATGGACAAATGCTTCACAACCAAACGTTCTCAGAAATGAGTAGTTTACCTTTTTATCTGTCCATGCTTCCTCTGGAATACCACCATCCAAAGCACTTGAAGGTCCTCTGTTTATTAAATAAACAGCAGTATTTACAACATCCACCCAAAACTGTAAGGGCAACCCTGCATGCAGTCGCATACACCTTGCACGCTCCATGATCGTTCTGTTCATCCTTTCTGACACACCATTTTCTTGTGGTGTTCCTGGGACTGTCTTCTCTCTACGAATCCCATGGTATGAACAGTAACTATCAAACTCCTTACCGCAGTACTCACCTCCATTATCAGATCTGAGACACTTCAACCTTTTTCCTGTCTCATTCTCAACCAAAGCTTTCCACTTCTTAAAAGTAGCAAACACATCAGATTTCTATCTAATGCAATAAACCCAAGTTTTTCTAGTTGCATCATCAATAAATGTAACATAATAATGAGAGCCACCAAGAGATTGTACCTGATCCGGTCCCCATACATCTGTATGCACAAGCTCTAATTTTTCATTCTTCTTCTGTTTCCCAACCCTGAGAAATCTGACTCTCTTCTGTTTTCCATAAACACAGTTTTCACAAAATTCCAAACTTACCTGCTTCAAATCCGGCAGCAACTTCCTTGAGTGGAGAATCTGCATCCCCTTCTCACTCATGTGGCCAAGCCTATGATGCCGCAATTCTGTATCTGTTCCTGTGGAAGCTAAAGAGATAGAATGGTCAGTATTATGAGGACATAAATACAACGTACCTACTCTGTCTCCTTTTGCTATCACCATTGATCCTTTAGTGATCTTCCACCACTTTTCTCCGAACGTAGATAGACAGCCGCCATCTCCCAACTGCCCTGTTGAGCAGATTTCTTTTCATAGCAGGAATATGCCTAACATCTTTCAACAACCAATCAGTTCCATTCTTAACTTTTATCCATACCTTACCCATTCCAACAATTTTACATGGCTCATCATCACCCAATAAAACATGTCCAAAATCGCCAGGAACATACTCATGAAAGCATTTCCTATGGGGTGTAGCATGACATGAAGCTCCTGAATCTACTACCCAATAATCACTAGTATTATCTAATGCAAGAATCAAAGCATCTTGTAACACATCACCTGCTACATTTGCTTCCTGGGTAGTTTCCTTCTGTGCATCTCCTTTCTTCTTTAGAGATTTGCAGTCTTTCTTCAGATGTCCTTTCTTTCCACAGTTCCAGCACTCTATCTTTCCCAGTCTGGACTTAGATCTGCCTGTTTTAGACTTTCCACGATTACCTTGGCTCTTTCCTCTCTCCTTTTGTCTTCCTCTGCTCTCCATGGTCAACGCATTACCTGATGTCTCACCTGTGCTTTTTCTTCGCATTTCCTCGCTAAGAATAACACCAATAACATCATCAAATTTCAAGGTGTTTGAACCAGAGACAGAGTTACTTACAGCCATGACCAAGCTATTCCAGCTTTCTGGCAACGAACACAAGATTAGAAGAGCCCTAACCTCATCATCAAAGTTCACACTTACAGAACTTAGCTGATTTGTAACCGTATTAAACTCATTTAAATGATCAGTAACATATCCACCTTCAGACATCTTCATATTAAATAAACGCTTCATTAGAAATACCTTGTTGGAAGCCGAGGGTTTTTCATACAGCTTACCCAATGCTTTCATCAAACCCTCTGTTGTCGTTTCTTTTGAGATATTGAAAGCCACCAACGAAGCCAGGCTCAACCGTATTGTTCCCAGAGCCTTTCTGTCAAGAACCACCCATTCTTCGTCCTTCATAGTCGTCGGCTGCTTTGCTTTTCCTCCCAACAGTAAGAATAGATCCTTCTGGTATAGATAGTCCTCCATTTGCATCTTCCATAACCCGAAGTTTTGGCCGTTAAACTTCTCGACCTTAAACTTTCCTTCTTCTGCCATTGCTCCCACTCGAACCAGAAACCCTAGCTTCCTGCGGGTTTAACTGCCAAATAGACCTTTGGCTCTGATACCAATTGTTAGAAAAACAGGATCGCAGAGCAATAACAATAAACAGAAATGCAAATATAATCACACATACACATTATAAGAGAGACACAGATATATCGTGGTTCACCCAACTTGGGCTACGTCCACACTAAATTTGCCAGTCCTTATTATTATTACCGTCTAGCAAGATGAAGGGATACAACCTGCAGCACAACCGCTGCACTTCCTCTTCTCTGTTTCACAGTCTCTCTCTAGATCTCAAAGATCTTTACAATGCATAAAACCTAATACATCAATCCTAGCCGTATTACAATGTCTTTCTTTTATAAGGGAAATACAATGGGAAAATACCACGGGATACCCAAAACCATGGGCCCGCAAAACAGCTGGCGAAAACAGCCCCAAAAATTTTCTTCGGGGGCGTTGCCCCCGAACCCCCGCCGGGGGACCGCTGGCCCCCGGGCCCCCCTGGAACCCCATGGGGGGGCGATGCCCCCCCACACCCCCCCGTTGGGGTGAGTGTACAGTCCACCTACACATCATATAGAACTGGGGTACAAACACGGCTGATACAATATCATCTATGAGACTAGAAGATCTGGCTCCACAACCAACACACCTTCTGCGGTTGTGACTGATAAATTCCATGGTGATCCCATAGCTAAGGTTTCCCAAACAAGGCGTCAGCTATAGAGAGTGGTACTACGTCGCAGAGTACTTCATCTTCAAAATTCTTTACGAAGTAGGTGATTTTGCATTGTCGGGTGATCCGTAGTTCCTTCCCATCCTTCATCCAACTGATGTTGTAAGGCTGAGGATGCAGAGTGGTAACAAGACCTTCTTTCTTTACGAGATCATCAGAAATGAAGTTCTTCTGGCTACTGTTATCCACAATCAGTTGTAATGGGTTGAGCTAGACCCATATCCGTGTATGGAACAGGCACTCTCGTTCCTCCTCGTCAACAATAGTCGAGGCTAATGGAGTGGTCGATGTTGATGTCAAAAGGGTCGTCGCATCTGGATTAGATTCTTCCACCATCTTGTCAAACGTGTCAGATGTCGACACTTTTTCCAAAAATGTCTTCTGAGCTTTGCATTCAAATGTATCATGCCAAGATGAGTGGTGGTCATCGCACCATTTTATGGTCGATGGTTGTTTGCTACATTCCCTTTTCTAAAAGGTATTTTTTCTGTGATCTGGCTTTGGAGGAGTCGGTTGAGAAGATTTCAACTTGTCGAAGTCGGCTGATGTCTTCTTGTCAGGTGGTCGTCTTGATGTCGGATTTATTGTGAAGTGTTATTTCCCTTTCTTCTTGGTTTCGAGTTTGTTGGCATAGTGGAATGCATCCACAAGCGTAATGACAATCAGAAATTCCATCTCTTGCTGAATATACTGGGACATTCCACTAATGTACTTCAGAACAAGCAATTTCTCTTCTTCTTGGACACCAAGTCTATCCATGAGTCGATAGAACTCATTAGTGTAACTATGTACTGATTGGTCTTTCCATTTCCTTTGCTACTACCACTTCTTATACTATTGCTTGAGGTATTTGGGCGGGTAAAATTCCTTTCAGATGTGTTTAACGAATTTATCCCATGTGTCGATGGGGTCTCTGCTTTTCTCCATCTTTGTCGAGAGGTTCTCCTACCAACAGTGCACAGATGTTGACATCTTTAAGGCTGCAATAGCGATCTTGTCAGCTTCTGAGAGTTGATTCACAGAGTAATAGGATTCCAATTGTTGCACCCAATTATCGACAGATTTCGCGTCAATATTTCCTTCAAGATTCGGTATGTCCAAATTCATTTGCACTTTGAACGAGCTGATTTTATCGGAGTGAGTTCTCGTCGAAAATCCTCCGGATGTCGAAGCAAATCGCGTGAGAATTTCATTGAACTAGGCGAACATTTCAGTTCGTTGTCGAGTCAGCGCTTGCTTAATAAGTTGTGTTGTCTCGTCGGCTGCATGTCTATCATCTGTTTCTTCTGCCATTTATGGAGTTAGCGTCTGCTTGGATTGATGATATTGTGAGTGTGTTTGAATAGGAATAAGTTGGTAACGTCGTTGGAAGTGTCTACGCAAACTAAAGCATGAACAAAGCTGAGTGCTCTGATACCAATGATCCGCATGTGGCAAGGAAGCACGAGGGGGACAACAATTCAACTGAATGAGTCAACTCTGTTATGGTAGAAGCATAAGAAACAGAATGCGCAAAGCAGGAATACACTCCACAGATAGAGCATGAATGTACACAGACAATATGCAGGAATGCAAATTGATCTTCTATTACTAGATATGAGATCATCGATTGATTCTATGTTGTATATTGCAATAGTTTATATGCTTATATAGAGAGTGTTGAGGCGCTTGGGTGCTTTCCCATTACATTCAGTTCGAAGAGAAGTTAGAACGGTTCAACAGTTCAACCATTACAATCGACTGGAAGATAGAGAGACAGTCTGTCGAAGTTAGACAGTCGCAAGTCGCGGATTGATGCTACATGTTGATGTTGCAGAACTTGTCGAAGTCGCGTAGTTGTCGAAGCCATGTCGAAGTTGGAACTTGTCAAAGTTGTGTCGACGTCGATGACTTTTTGAAGATGTGTCGAAGTTAGCATCCGACAATAATGCCAATTGTGATGTGGATCAGTTTGTTTGGGGGATTTTGAGGTATTGGGTTGGAGAGATCGAGCTTACACAAGGGTTTTTAGAAGGTAGTTGAACGATTTAGCTGGTAGTGGATGACTTTCTATTTTTTAAACAACTTTTTTTCTTCTATTCTTTCTTGTTATCATGTTTGTACTCCTGTTTGCTCATAAACATATAACGATGAAGGCGTTACTAGAAGCACTCAAGCTCTGTATCATTCATAATTGGTTAGAATTTAGAATATGCATAGGATATTCAAAACCATTTCAATTAGGGTTTGCAGAAACCAATTATTTTTTAGGTTTTGCGTGTGTGCGAGAGTGAGGAGGGGGAAATTATGAAATAACTTTCTCCAAATGATCGGCCATGATATCATCCACTGCTTTCTGCTCTTCTTCCGAGGAGCAACCCAAGCTAGTCATTTCTGATCCCCCGGATAGGATATTCAAAACCATTTCAATTAGGGTTTGCAGAAATCAATTATTTTTTAGGTTTTGTGTGTGTGTGAGAGTGAGGAGGGGGAAATTATGAAATAAATTTCTCCAAATGATCGACCATGATATCATCCACTGCTTTCTGCTCTTCTTCGGAGGAGCAACCCAAGCTAGTCATTTTTGATCCCCCTTCCATCGCACTGTTTTAAGTGGATGCCCTTATATTTTTTTAAGTTTTTAATTTTGGTCTTTGTAATATGATAATTTGAGAACAACATTTATGTGCGGAATTCAAGCAGAAGAGGCTTGTAAAGTGAAAAGCAGATTATCCTTTTAATATCCTCAGTTTTGTCCTGAAGTTAAATGTGAGCAATCCAAGTAGTATGTTAAAATTTAGCTTACGCAGGGACATTGTTTTTATGATAGGAATGTATTGATATTGTTGTTTTCAAACACATTGTAATTATCAATAAAATTATGATTTTAAAAAAACGTTGTTTTCAAACACATTGTAACTATCAATAAAATTATGATTTTCAAAAACCAAAAACCGTTTCACTACAAGTAGGGTTTCCAGAAAACAATATCCATTAGGGTGTATCCAAGGGTCTTATCACATGGTTTAGTTAAGTTTTTGGCTATGTCATTCGAGGCCACTATAACTAGGATCAGTATTAAACTTCAACCCCATATTTAAGTACCCATATCTATAAGCCATTCAGATGCAAACATGTTCAATATCAGAAATTTATGACAACTAGGGTTTCCAGAAACCAATTATATTAGTATTTATATAAAGATGAACTTTGTTTGCTATCCTGGGGCTTATTTAGGATTAGGGCTATTTCTAGTGTGAAGGTGAAGAGCATATGGGGTTGGCACAGGGGACAAAGTGTTAATGGGTGTCTAATTTAGAAGCTTCCAAAGATAGAAACGTTGTTATCTTTGGAGGAATTGTGAACAGGCGATTGTGTGAAGATGAAGAGTATACAAGGGTTGGTGTAGTGGAGAATGCTTGGAGGCCTAAGTGCTAGTGGTTGATCATTGGAACTGTTGTGGGAAGAGGGATGTGAAAATATGAAGGGAATACTGAGGTTGGAGCAATGAAAAAAAGAGTTGATGGGTGGTCTGAGATAGAAGAGATGCAAAAGCATGCAAACATTGGTGTCTTGGAGGTGGTGTGGGCAAAGGGATGTGTGAAGCTAAAGGGCACTTGACAAAAGCTTCGGATCCTAATTGTTGGTTGGTGCTTTGAGTTAGAAGAGGTGGAAGGTGTTGAACATGCACGTATGTATTTGGAGAAACTTGATGTGTCTAGATGCACCAAATAACAATGTCCGGTGTGGGAGTAGTGGACCAACGACACAAATGATTAAAGGCAGGCTTGTTGGAAAAGCAGAAAAGAAAAAGAAACAATTTTGCAAATAAAATGATTATTTAATGAATCATGCCATCAACTATTATAGATGATTGTTTTATGGCCTTACAAGAATTGCAATTATCAATGATATTTAGCGTTTGTTTTGAAATCATTAAGATTTTTTAGTTGAATACGGTTTACTGCTTAATGTTTGCATTGATACTATAAATATTTTTCCATTGAATACCATTTATTTCGGGCCCAAGGTTTATTCCAGATTAAATGTATTTATGGGAGTATATTTGACGCAATTCAGGTCGGTTAGACCCTCTCGCTTAACAATACACACAACAACAAAATTGCTCACAAAGCTGGTCGTGAACTAAATGCCAAAAGTTGGCTTCTTCTATTAAATCTGAATCGGTTACAATGTGCAAAATACAAAGTAAACTATGAAACTAGTCAGCCTTAGACTATTACAATATACAGAATGAAAATATGTCTCTAAGTGTGTTTTCAGCTGTGTGAGATCTTCTCCCTCTCCTGATTCTCTACTGAACAATGAGATATGGATCAGAACCCCTTCTCTGTGCCTTCACACTGCTCTTCTACCATGCTCCGTTGTTTCTCTTCCTGAGGTCCACTCTGTTCCCCGAGACACTCTTCCTCTATCCTATGAATCCTCCAGATCCTGCAAACCTGCAGTTGTCAGCACCCTCTAGCCGTGTTGCACAACCTCTTCCTGTGGTAACATATGTCATGATCCCAACCACCTTCATAACTACTCATAACTTCCTTAGCAACCATGAACGGCTGCCAAGTACATCGCCTTGACTTCTGCACTTCTCTGACTCTGCTAAGTAGTCAGCCCCATGTCTCGACCATACTGCGCTCTGTCATCCATCGACCTTACTTGTCGGCTTCACTTAGCTTCCACGGTTTCCAGTCTACCCCGTGCTCCATGCTTGGATTCCTCCACAAACCTGTCGGTGTCATTGTTCGACAACTCGTCGACACCTGACTTATTTCGCTGCAAACCTATTGTCTGTCGACATCTCACCTTCTACTTTATGTTGACCACACCTCGACATTTTATGCTCAACTACTTGGATTCGACAGCCAATCTTCCTTCACACCAGTGGTCGCTGGCACTCCCCCTGGTCGGCCTCCTTCGCGTCTATCACCTTCGACTTGTCCTCTTATGATCATTCAGTACTCCATCGACCTAACCATACTTTGACTTGTTGGCTTGCACTCAACCCACCATGTCGATCCTCTGTTCAACCTTCTTTTGCGGCTTCAATTTTCATTGCCTTTCCTTTCTGCTAGACCAGTCCAGTGACTCAACCATTGATCCCTCTTGGTATTCGTCGTCTTCATCCTTCGACCACTCTACAGTAGTCGACATTCTTTACGTCGGCGTCACCACTTACTCACCTAGTCCTATGACTAGTCTCAACTCTGATGCAACTTGGCCCTTCCACCGAAGTCTTCTCCTAGTCGTTCATTGACAATCTAGAACAAATTTCCCTTTCTTTCAACCAGAAGGAATCCATCCTCTGTAAGCGACTCACTCTGTCACTCTCTCTGGCCTCCATCTCGACCAATCCTCATCGATTGTCTGCTGTCGACTATCCTTCTTGGTCCTCAAACCCTCTTTGTCCGTCGTTGTCAACTCCCGACTACCTTCTTCATCTGGTCGATAACGCCTTTGACCATTTCATCACCTTCTCTGAGTGTCGACCATCGACCTCCATGATCAGAAACCGCACAACTCATTTACCTTCTCTCGACTATCGCCCTTCATCCTAGAGTTCGTCGACCCTCCTCTGGGCATCTTCTATCGGTCATTCCCGACTGTTTCTTCTAGGCTTGGATGCCCCTGCATCAGACTCTCGGGGTACGAAAAGAACTACGTCCTCAGTTATGATCTTCCATTTTCGTCGGCGCCGATGCCAGACTTGGTACCAAATGCAACTTGGTCCATCCACTTCATCTTTCATCTCTTCCCCTTTCTTTGGAATCTTCTTCATGGCTTCGACCATGGCGTCATTCCTACTCTAGAATTTGCAGCATCCACTCCTTTCGCCAATCTTTATGAAGCATACATCTCCATCTCCACAATTGTTCCATCCAACTACCTTGTCCATTAGGAACCCATGTCCAGTTCCAATCTCCCGGATGTCCCTCAACTCGGCACTCATCTTGTCTCTTCCTTCCTTTGTCAAACTCGTGCTCGACCGTTCCCGAACTCATCGATCTCGGCTGTTCTTTGTTGTCAACATTGTCTGACGCAACAATGCGCTCCGCAGACTCACTCCTAGAGTCGACCTATTCGGAGTGTTTCTTCTCCTCGGAAACCTTATCGACATCTCTTCGAATGTCCAAACTTCCTCTTGAGCTCTTCCTCCCACTCCTCTTGTCGACTCGAACTCGGTGGTTTGCATCTCAACTGCAAGTTTTTCCTCTATCCGTAGCAGACTTACTACGGTCATTGCAGAATCATCTTCCACTACAAGTTTGTCTACGACTTGCTTCTCCTCATCCGACCATGGATGTCGACTCCAATCCATGTCAGTCGCTTCCTTGTATGGGTTCTTCATGGCACTCTTTCCAATCCTTTCCTCCATTTCCATGCATAGGTACTCTTTCGACTTGTCAGCCAAAGTCCTTTTCCCTATGTGGCTAGTTGGCAGACTTCCCTTTTTACCTTTCTCCAAAGCGGTTACTCCACTGTCTTCGGGTACGTTGGCAGCAACATTCCTATCGTGTTTTTCCTCAGTCTCGTCGATATTCACATCGAAAAATTCATTGGCAATTTTGACGTTTGCTTCATATCCACTTACGTGAAGGTCGTCGTCCTCCTTCACCTCGTCGATCGTTTCTCTGACCAAAATCATGACTTTCTCAGTAGTCCTTTCATCTAGATGCACTTCCATCTTTTCGATGTTATGCTCGTCCAACTATTCATGGGATCTCTCACCCATATTCATCTCTGGTCTTGTCAACTCAACCACTTCTTTGGCATTTGCCTTATATTCCGGCTGGGTCCCTTTATGGACATCTTCCAGCATATTTCCCTCCTCTGGGGAACATTCTGCGGTCTTGTTCTCTTTTGTTGGGTCCCAACTGAACTCCTCTATGTGTGTAGGCTCCTCTTTGCACTCTTCGAGTAGTTCCCTAGTCTGCACTTCCATTCTTTGCTCGACCCGATGTCAAACCTCATCTATCTCTTCGATTGAGAAGACTCTCTTCCCTGTCATCAGGGTCTTCATCAACTCGTCTAGGATAGAAGGTTCCTCAATGTCTTCTGCAGCCTCCCATGCTTCCACTTTGAGTAATGTTTCTCTCATCACATCACACATCCTTTTCAATGTCGTCTTCTCCATCAAACTTGGGATGTATGCCCTTTTACACCGTGGGGATTTCTTCTGGACCCCTCGATTGAGTCTGTCTCTCTTCAACCCTTCTTCAACAGTTCTACCCAGCTTGTCTACTGGAAATATCGTCTTCTACGGGCTTAAACAAAGCTTCTATTTGTTGTTCAATCTCTCAGGTTTTACTTGGGTTTTCCTTCTCTACAGTAGGTGTTCCACCAAGCATTCCATGGCTGGTGTTCTTCCACTCTTCATATCTTTGGTCCTTTCGTCTACAACTCTACCCACAACCATAGCTATGGAGTTACAACTTTCACACTTCCACAGATTGCCATTGCTCTCCAACCTGGTTCTGGACAAATCTACTCCACCTCCTGTGGAATTTATCCCTTTATTGACCTTCACTAGTCTTCAACTCTACCCAACCGCAGCTGGAGTTGTTCTCCTTTGCCCAATCGCAACTAGAATTTCACCACTGTGCACAACTTTACCCAACCTCAGATGGAGTTGTTCACGCACACGCAAGTTCTTCCTGCTCTGATACCACTTGACGCAAGTCAATTCGGTCGGACCCTCTCGCTTAACAATACACACAACAACAAAAATGATCACAAAGATGGTCGTGAATTGAATTCCAAAAGTTAGCTTATTCTATTAAATCTGAATCTATTACAATGTCCAAAATACAAAGTAAACTATGAAACTAGTCGGATTTAGCATGTTACAATATACAGAATGAAAATATGTCTCTAAGTGTGTTTTCGGATGTGTGCAGTATTCTCCTTCTCCTGGTTCTCTGCTGAACAATGAGCTATGGATCGTATCCCCTTCTTTGTGCCTTCACACTGCTCTTCTACCTTTCTTTGTTGCTACTCTTCCTGAGGTCCACTCCATTCCCCGAGACACTCTTCCTCTGTCCTCCAGATCCTACAGACTTGCAGTTTTCAGTGCCCTCTGGTCATGCTACAAAACCTCTACCTATGGTGGCATCTGTTATGATCCCAACCACCTTCATAACTTCTCATAACTTACTTAGCAACCACGAACAGCTGCCAAGTATGTCGCCTTAAATTATGCACTTCTCTCACTCTGCTATAGTAGTCGACCCCTTGAATCGACCATACTGTGCTCTATTATCCCTCGACCTTACTTATCGGCTTCACTTAGCTTCCACAGCTGCCAGTCCGCCCCATCCTCCACGCTTGGCTTCCGCCGAAAACCTGTCAGTGTCATTTTTCGACAACTCGTTGACACCGACTTCTTTCGCTGCAAACCTGTCATCTATCGACATCTCACTTGTCCACTGTAATATCCCGATTTTGACCCTATTGCATTAAAATTGTAAATGATGTAAATATCGCTATTAAATCATGGTGAGGATCTCAAGGCTAAGTCCCTGCCATTGATTTATTGTTTTATGTATCATCAATTAAAAATTGATGCATATGGTTCTTGTGCTAGCTATGCACAATAGAAACTAAAGACACATGTAAATATGAATTTTAATGAAATACCCACAACTAGCTATGCAATGCAACAAGGAATGGGGGCATGATTCTACAAGGAATAGGGAGGGAAATTATTCAAACCCTTGAGCCAATGGTGTTATGCCAAATGTCAATGAATGAACCCCAACTACCCATTTTGACTTATGCACCCAATCATTTAATTCTTCCAAGAGTTGGTTGGGGTAGTTAATGCCTTGGGAAAGAAGAGGTATGGCAATCAATTTTGTGCATGGGCAAGCCATCAACCTGGGAAAATGTATTTTTTCTTCTGGGGCAAGAAAACACCCACAAAATTGTGCCCAAAGCCATTCTTCACCCATGGTCTTTGCTCTCTCATGTAGTCAAAGCTAGCTGGGACTTTCTCCTTCACGTTTTCCATCCTTTTCCTGCATTTTCCATAGCTGGAAACTCGTTTTTGTATTGCACAGTGGCTGGGAGGAATGGAGTCACGATTTGGGGGATTAGAGAGGTCGTTCCTACCCCTTGAATGCCCATGAACGTTTTCTGAAAACGAATTTGCTTCCCTAGGGATGATTCCCCATCTACCAGTTGTTTTTGGTTGCCCACATTTTTCTTCATACCCAGCACTGGTGATTTTGTTGTTGTGTGCATCCCTGTTTTGGTTTGAACTTGTGATCAAGAATTAGGAGTGGAAGTGGACCAGAATTGGCTTGATAAACCTAGTGAGGAGGTAACCTCTCAAGAAGATCAAAATGGTTGGTTGCTCTTCTATGCAAACCTTGAAGAACACTAGAATGGAAGGTATGACCTGAGGGATTGTGTAGTAGTTAAGGGAATACTTCCTTGTTCCAGGTGTGTAGGTATTGTGAGGACCAAGATAGATATATCTTGCAGAGGGTGTCCATATCTCTGTGGTTGAGCTCACTAGCTTAGCAATTCTCCCTTTCCATTGCCTTAACAGCCTGATAAACCCAACTGCATATTGGCTTGGCTGATTTTGGTGCATATTGGGCTATGTGTGAGTCTGTTGTTCCCTTTTTCCTTGTAGAGATCATGCCCAGCTCGGGGGGTGGCAGTTATGTTGAGATATTGATGATCACAACTAGCCTATGGTTGGGTGGAACGTTGCAGTTGCATAGCCAGTTGCTCGGGACTACTTTGTTATAAGATAAGTACTCTCTTGTGTTAACTTTCCAATGTATTTATTTGATGTTTATCATGAATATCTTGAATATATGATAAATGTGTAATTGAATTTACTTCCGCTGTGTTTCTTAAATTTATACATCTGCATATGTCTCTTTATATTATATGAATATTTAGTAATCATAGGGCCAAATGCCCAGTTTTAGCATCACATTCTCTCCATTGCACTGGTATGATGGGAGGGGACGTGACAGTGTGGTATCAAAGCCATAGGCTACACAATTGGGCCTCTATGGGCCAAATCGGATCACTGTTACAAATGGAAGACCCCTTCCTGACCACCACAGGTTGTAACATCAAGTCTAAATAGGCTAAGTTGAATAATTTGCAGAGGTAAGATCACCTCCTATTGAGCAGCGATCATCACGGAAAGAATGAAAAATTTTCAAATTTTCCTAAGTGTTTTTGAAAAAAATTTCTAAGTCTGCATCGGCACCAGATTGCAAGATTTCCACCAAAATGAGTCGGCGACAAACCGCGAGTTCCGTCGAAACAGTCGGCAAAAATTTGCGAGTTTCGGCGAAGTTTGCAGAATTTTGGCAATACGTTTTGGCGAAACTCACTAAGTGGAGCCGACGAGTTGCGCCGGAAGTGACCTGCAGAACTCGGTGAGTTGCTCCGAAATGGATCGGAAGGAAACTCTGAGTTCGCCGACCGGTAGAACTCGGTGAGTTGCTCCGAAACGAATCGGCAGGAAACTCTGAGTTCATCAACCGGCGTAAGTCGGCGAGTTGCTCTGAAACCGATCGACCGGAAAATCTGAGTTCGTCGACTGACGTAAGTCAGCAAGTTGCTCCGCAACAGGTTGGAAGAGATAGACGAGTTCGCCGACCGGCAGAACTCGATGAGTTGCTCCAAAACAAGTCGGAGGATATAGTTGAGTTCACCGACTGGCACAACTCGGTGAGTTGCTCCGCAACAAGTCAAAGGAGAACTACCAAGTCCGTCGAAACAGAGAATTTCAGTAGTTTTTCAGTGATATTTTCAAGTGCCGAAAATGGAAAATTTGCAATAAAACTTATGCGCCAGATTGCGCGAAATTGAAGGAATTACAAAAAAAACGAAGGCGCTGCCCTCGACCCGCCCTGCGGTGGTGAGAGGAAGCCACAAGGGGGAAAGCCCCTTGAACCCGTCGCCCCCCTCATATGTCGTTGATTGTGAGAAAAGTATATGATTTGACAAATTGTCAATATAATATTTTCCAATGTGCATGAAAATAATCTATGAATTTATGTGAATATAATGCAGCTAACGATTGTGTTGATAAACACATTTTGCAGAATCACAGTTACATCAGGGAAGCCTTCTAGATAGTACAGTTGGAAAGTTTTGGGTCTTGGTTGGGCCAAGAAAATCAACATCATGGATGATGCACAAGATTCCTATGAACCTGAGACAGATGCCATGGGGCAGAACATACATGTTGAAAATACTGAAA
Organism: Larix kaempferi; assembly: GCA_027924585.1. Classification (NCBI taxonomy): domain Eukaryota; kingdom Viridiplantae; phylum Streptophyta; class Pinopsida; order Pinales; family Pinaceae; genus Larix; species Larix kaempferi. The sequence continues at coordinate 1,061,842 of BSBM01000410.1, read as the reverse complement.
CAGAATCAAATGGGAAAAGAAATCAAGAGACTCCTCCAGGTATTGCAGCCACCATGAGGAGCCTAAGGGTGGAGTTGCAAAGCTGTAGAGAAGATAATGAAAGGATGATTAAAGCTCAGGAAGATCAAAATCAGTTGAATGTAGCCATGTTGCAGATTTTAACAGATATCCAAAGGCAAATAAGCTCTGGGCATCAAACATCAAATCTAGAAAGGAGTGAGAATAGTTCAAGGAGGAATTCTCGCAAGAGAGCCAATAGCTCAAGAAGAGTTTCTAGAGACAGATCATATACTCCAGAAATCTCTTCTAATGGATCATCCGACTCTAAAGAATCCATTGAAGGTTCAAGCTCTTCATCTCGCAGAAGTAAGAGGAAGAGGCACTACAAGAACAATTCGCATGGGGAATTTAAGAAGGAAAAACCTCCTACATTTGATGGAGAGGTAAAGTCTGGTCAAGAAGCTGAAGCTTGGCTTCTTGGGATGAGAAATTATTTTCAATTCCAAGACTACTCTGGAAATATGAAGGCAAGGGTAGCCATCTTCAACTTGAATGGAAGAGAATTTATATGGTGGAATCATATCAGGAAAGTGAGGAAGATCAATGAAAGAAAGATTGTGTGGAAGTAGTGCAAGGAATACTTCAAGCAAAAGTACCTCTCTGATAGGTACTATGATGATAAGATCAAAGAGTTCCATGAGCTGAAATTGGTACAACTGACCATGGAAGAATATGCAAACAAATTCTTGGAGCTGCTGAGGTATGTCAGGTATATTCGAGATGGTAAGGTGAAAATTCAACGCTTTCTAAGTGTGCTACCTTAGTCATATAAAGACATGATTGAATTTGATGAACCTCGAACTCTAGAGGAGGAAATAAGGAAGGCCAAGTATTGCTATGATCAAAACAAAAGAAAACCTGATCTCCATAAGGCATGGAAGGACAAGAAAAATAAGAATTTTGACCAAAGGAAGAAAGGTTTCAAACCTACTCATCTCTGAAATCAGCAAAGGTAACCATCACAGGTTGTGACTAAGCCAACTAGAATGATGGGAGACAAGCCAAGATATCCAAAGGACCCAAGAGAACCACTTCAATGTTGGGGTTGTGGAGGAGACCACATGCTTAGGAACTGGCCACATCAGAATGGGAATGCAAATCCAGTTCACAACATCCAAGGAGCTGAAACTGTGGGTCGGGTGGAAAGGACAATCCCTAGAATCTATGCAGCACTAGACGACCATCAGGAAGATCATCAATCAACTGTGGTTGAAGTTGAAGGTAAGATTGCTAAGCAATCTATTTCTATTTTGATTGATCCTGGATCTACTCACAATTATGTCACTCCTAAAATTGTTGAGACTTGTGCTTTTAAGAAATTAAAGCATAGTAAATCTTGGTTAGTTCAACTAGCCACTGGAACCAAGAGAAAAGTTAGTGAAATTGTAGAGAAATGTCCATTAGAGATGGATGGACTATTCACTTATGCAAATATGAATATTTTGCCACTTGGTTCCTATGATATTCTCATTGGAATGGATTTGTTAGAAGCACACAGGGTTAAACTTGACTACTACAATAAGACATTTGAATGCATGGATGAAGAAGGAAACCCAAGGGTTGTGAAAGGCATTCCAAAGGTGATTTCTGTTAGGCAGGTTTCAACCGTGCAACTGAAGAAGTTCTGTAGAAAGGGTTGTCAATTGTATGCAACCCATATTTTGGAGGCAACAAAAAATGAAACTCCTAAGTTGGAGGACTATCATGTATTGCAAGAATTCAGGGATGTTTTTTCCTGATGAGATTCCTGGACTTCCTCCCAAGAGAGACATTGATTTTACAATTGAACTTTTTCCATGAGCTGCACTAGTGTCTAAGACACCCTACAGGATGAGTACACCGGAATTGGTAGAATTGAAAATGCAATTACAAGAGTTATTGGAAAATAAATATATCAAGCCAAGTGTGTCCCCGTGGGGAGCACCTGTTCTATTTGTGAAAAAGAAAGATGGGACACTCAGGCTATGTATTGACTACAGGCAGCTGAAGAAAGTTACTGTGAAGAACAAATACCCATTGCCCCGAATTGATGACCTTTTTGATCAAATGAAAGGAGCAAAGGTATTTCAAAGATTGACTTAAGGTCAGGTTATCATCATGTAAGAATCAAGGAGGAAGATATTCATAAGACAACTTTTAGAATGAGGTATGGACACTATGAGTTTGTGGTGGTACCATTTGGTCTCACAAATGCACCAGCCACATTCATGTGTCTCATGAATAGTGTTTTTAGCAAGTATTTGGACAAGTTTGTTCTCGTGTTTCTAGATGACATTCTTATCTATTCCAAGAATGAAGAAGAGCACGAAGAACACTTGCGAGTGGATTTACAATTGCTAAGGGAGCATAAGTTGTATGCAAAGCTAAGCAATTGTGACTTTTATAAAGATAAAATTCATTATTTGGGTCACGTTATTTCCGAGGAGGGAATATTGGTGGATCCCGAGAATATTGAAGCCATCATGAATTGGCCAACTCCAAGAAATGTGACAGATGTGAGATCTTTTATGGGCCTTGTTGGTTACTACAGGAGGTTTATTGAAGGATTCTCCAAGGTCGCAAACCTAATCACTTCTTTGCAAAAGAAGGGGATAAAGTTTGAATGGACACCAAGATGTGAGGAAAGTTTCCAACGGTTGAAGAATCTTCTTACAAGCGCACCAATTTTGAAAATTGCAAACCCAGAAAAAGACTTTGTGGTGTGTACCGATGCATGCAATCAAGGACTTGGAGGATTTCTTATGCAATACAACCACATGGTATGCTATGAGTCAAGAAAGTTGAAGGAGCATGAGAAGAACTATGCTATTCATGATTTGGAACTTGCAGCCATAGTACATGCTTTAAAGATGTGGAGGCATTACTTAAAGGGAAGGAAATTTGAGTTGAGGACGGACCATTGTGGACTGAAATACTTGTTTGATCAGCCAAATTTAAATTCTAGGCAAGCTAGATGGTTGGAATTTTTGTGTGAATTTGATTTTGAAATCAAACACATAAAAGGAAAAGAAAACAAGGTGGTTGATGCACTCAGCAGGAAAGTACATGAAATGCATTTGGCAGCGCTTAGTACTTGCCAAACGGATTTGAGACAACAGGTTATTAACCATATTATTGAGGATGAAGTGTATGTATAGATAAAGGACAAATTGCAGCAACAAGACCTTGAAAAGAAGTATGAGGGATATCATTTGGAAGAAGACAGACTTTTTACTTATAAAAATAGAGTCTATATTCCAAATGTGGCAAATTTGAGGAGGATTGTTATGGATGAAATCCATAAAGCTCCATACTCTGGTCACCCAGGATATTAGAAAACAATTGCTACAGCAAGAACATATTATTTATGGCCAGGGATGAAGAAGGACGTCGCTAAATACATTTGTAAGTGCATGAAATATCAGCAAGTGAAGGTTGAACACCAACACCCAGCAGGTTTATTGTATCCATTGCCAGTCCCAGAATGGAAATGGAAAGTAATTTCCATGGATTTTATTACAGGGTTGCCAATGACGATGAGAGAACATGATTCCATCATGGTTGTGGTGGACAAGTTAACAAAGGCAACACATTTTATACCGGTTAAGTCTACATATAAAGCCGATGCCATTGAAAATATTTTCATGAAGGAAATTTTCAGATTACATGGGTTGCTTAAGGCAATAATTTCTGACAGGGATACCAAGTTCACTTCCAATTTTTGGAAGGGTCTCTTTGCATATTTGGGTACACAGTTGGACTTTAGTACTGCGTACCATTCTCAAACAGATGGGAAAACAGAAAGAGTAAATAAGGTGCTTGAAGACATGCTTTGCATGTATGTAATGGACAAACCATCCAAGTGGGAGGATTATCTACACTTGGTAGAGCTTGCATATAACAATGGGCAGCAAGCATCATTGGGAATGAGTCCATATGAGGATTTGTACGACAGAAGGTTTAGGACACCAGTGACTTTGGACAATCCGGTGAACCGAATTGTACTTGGGCCATAATTGCTTAAGGAAATGGAACAAGAGGTTGCAAAGATCAGGCTGAATTTAAAACTAGCCCAGGATAGACAGAAAATCTATGCAAATAAGCATAGATTGCATAGGGAATTCAGTGTTGGGGATCATATTTATCTTAGAGTGAGTCTAAGGAAGAGTTCCTTGAAGCTTGGGAGTTGTGCCAAGCTATCACCTAGATATTGTGGGCCATTTGAAGTGCTTGAAAGAATAGGGCCAGTTGCATATGGACTTGCATTACCTACTATCACTAGAGCTCGTAATGTTTTTCATGTCTCTTTGCCTAAGAAATATGTACATGATCCTAACCATGTGATTAATTGGGATGTGATCCAAGTGGAACCCGAGGGAGAGTTCCAAATCGATCCATTGTGCATCCTAGACAAGAAGGTAACATTGCTCTGGAACCGAGCTATCGGACAGGTAAAGGTGCAATGGAAGCACTACAGTCCCAATGAGGCTACATGGAAGCTGGAGGATGCCATGAGAGTGGCATATCCATTTTTGTTCAATTTTGAAGAGCACTGAGGACAGTGCTAATGTAAGGTGGAGGGGAATGTAATATCCCGATTTTCACCCTATTCAATTAAAATTGTAAATGATGTAAATATCGTTATTAAATCATGGTGAGGAGCTCAATGCCAAGGCCCTGCCATTGATTTAGCGTTTTATGTATCGTCAATTAAAAATCGATGCATATGGTTCTTGTGCTAGTTATGCACAAAAGAAATTAAAGACATCATGTAAATATGAATTGTAATAAAATACCCACAACTAGCTATGCAATGCAACAAGGGATGGGGGCATGATTCTACAAGGAATAGGGAGGGAAATTATTCAAACCCTTGAGCCAATGGTGTTATGCCAAATGTCAATGAATGAACCCCAACTACCCATTTTGACTTATGCACCCAATCATTTAATTCTTCCAAGAGTTGGTTGGGGTAGTTAATGCCTTGGGAATGAAGAGGTATGGCAGCCAATTTTGTGCATGGGAAAGCCATCAACCTGGGAAAACGTATTTTTGCTTCTGGGGCAAGAAAACACCCACGAAATTATGCCCAAAGCCATTCTTCACCCATGGTCTTTGCTCTCTCATGCAGTCAGAGCTAGTTGGGACTTTCCCCTTCACGTTTTCCATCATTTTCCTGCATTTTCCATAGCTGGGAACTCGTTTTTGTATTGCACACTGGCTGGGAGGAAGGGAGTCACGATTTGTGGGATTAGAGAGGTTGTTCCTGCCCCTTGAATGCCCATGAAAGTTTTCTGAAAATGAATTTGCTTCCCTAGGGATGATTCCCCATCTACCAGTCGTTTTTGGTTGCCCACGTTTTTCTTCATACCCAACACTGGTGATTTTGTTGTTATGTGCATCCCTATTTTGGTTTGAACTTGTGAGCAAGAATTAGGAGTGGAAGTGGACCAGAATTGGCTTGATAAACCTAGTGAGGAGGTAACCTCTCAAGAAGATCAAAAGGGTCGGTTGCTCTTCTATGCACACCTTGAAGAACACTAGAATGGAAGGTATGGCCTGAGGGACTGTGTAGTAGTGAAGGGAATACTTCCTTGTGCCAGGTGTGTAGGTATTGTGGGGACCAAGCTAGATATATCTTGCAGAGAGTGTCCATATCTCTGTGGTTGAGCTCACTAGCTTAGCAATTCTCCCTTTACATTGCCTTAGCAGCCTGATAAACCCAACTGCAGATTGGTTTGGTTGATTTTGGTGCATATTGGGCTATGTGTGAGTCTGTTGTTCCCTTTTTCCTTGTAGAGATAATGCCCAGCTCGGGGGTGGTAGTTGTGTTGAGATATTGATGATCACAACTGGCCTATGGTTGGGTGGAACATTGCAGTTGCATAGCCAGTTGCTTGGGGCTACTTTGTTATAGGATAAGTACTCTCTTGTGTCAACTTTGCAATGTATTTATTTGATGTTTATCATGAATATCTTGAATGTATGATACATGTGTAATTGAATTTACTTCCGTTGTGTTTCTTACAGTTATACATCTGCATATGTCTCTTTATATTATGTGAATCTTTATTTAGTAATCATGGAGCCAAACGCCCAGTTTTAGCATCACGTTCTCTCCATCGCACTGGTACGATGGGAGGGGACATAACATCCACCTCTGACCTTCTCCTTTCTGTCGACCGCACCTCGATAGTTTCTTCTCGAATACTTGATTTCGACATCCAATCTTCCTTCACACCAGTGATTGCCGGCACTCCCCCTGGTCGACCTCCTTCACATCGATCACCCTTGACTTGTCCTCTTATGATCAGTCGGTACTCCGTCGACCTAACCATGCTCTGACTTGTTGGCTTGCACTCATCCCACCATGTCCATCCTCTATTCGACCTTTTTCCACGGCTTTCGTTTTCGCTTCCTTTCCTTTCTGCTGGACCAGACCAACGACTCAAACATCGATCCCTATGATCCCTCTTGGTCTTCGTCGTCTTCATCCTTCAACCACTCTATGGTATTCGGCATTCTTTACGTCTGCGTCACCACCGACTCACCTAGTCCTCTGACTAGTCTTGACTATGATGCACCTTGGCCCTTTGACCAAAGTCTGCTCCTGGTCTTTCATTGACTATCTGGACCAAATGTCCCTCTCTTTCAACCAGAAGGAATCCATCCTTTGTAAGTGACTCACTCTGTCACTCTTTTTGGCCTCCATCTCGACCAATCCTCATCGACTGTTTGTTGTCAACTATCCTTCTTGGTCCTCAAACCCTCTTCGTCGGTTAGTGTCAACTCCCGACTGCCTTCTTCGTCTGGTCGATATCGCCTTCAACAATTTCATCACCTTCTATGAGTGTCGACCATCGACCTCCATGATCGGAAACCCCACAACTCATTTACCTTTTTTCGACTATCTCCCTTCATCCTAGAGGTCGTTGACCGTCCTCTGGGCATCTTCTGTCGGTCATGCCTGACTGTTTCTTCTGGGTTTGGATGCCCCTGCATCAATATTTTATCAAGGGTATATTTAATTTCAAATTCTTCAAATTAATTTAAGGAATATCTGAATATGATATACGACATAAATTTATATTATGATCATGATTGAATGTCAGTGGTGTTATTTTATCTTTTGGTTTTATATATCATATATTTGATTTAAATTTTGTCAAATTTAAGATTGAGTTCCTTGTTATTTTCTCATTTGGTTTTATATATCATATATTTGATTTAAATTTTGTCAAATTTAAGATTGAGTTCCTTGTTATTTTCTCATTTGGTTTTATATTGATGTATGGTGTATTGATGTTTATGTATAATATATGCCAGATAAACAACTTTGCAGTGTATTGATCTGTTATATAACATATGCCATAATTTTATATTTTGTTGTTATATAACTTGAGCATGAAGATGATGTATTTGGCCGCTTGGTGATTGAACCATGATGGTTCTTGGTGACTATAGTGGTAATGATGAAGATGATATATATGGAGGCTCGGTCATTGAAGCAGCATGGTTCCTGGTGAATTCTTATGGTAGTGATGAAGATGATGTATTTGATGGTATTTTTATGACTGAAATTGGTCATTGAAGCAGCATGGTTCCTGGTGAATTCTTATGATAGTGATGAAAATGATGTATTTGGTTGTATTTTTATGATTGAAATTGAAGATAGAGGTTAGAGCATTCTTATCTTAGAGCCCTCCTTAGGCTCGGAGAGCTTTACAACAACATTATTATTTTATTAGGATTTTAACCACTTCATGCATACCATTTTCCAGTGAACTTTTAAATATGGAGACAAGCAATTGAATTTCCAATTTATAGATTCGTTTATCCTTGGTTCCTTAATTTAATGTATATGAGATAAATGTGACTCGTATTCCTTTAAAAGTAAAGGAGGCCGACAAGGGAGATTAGTGTAAATGTTCATTAAAATTTTGACCCAATTCCTTAATTTTGCAAATGTTCGTTAAAATTTTGACCCAATTCCTTAATTTTGCAAATGTTCATCAAATATTTGACCCAATTCCTTAATTGATTTGATTGAGATCAATAGAAATAATAATTTTCCCAATCAAAACTCTAATAGTAATTTTTACAAACAAAACTCTAATAGTAATTTTTACAAACAAAACTCTGGTAAAGGGGATAACAAACATATCTAAATCACAACATAGATAGAGGAATGGAATTAAAAACGATAGTCATATCATGTCAGGTTTTGGGGTGGGTATTTCATGGGTCAAGACATTTAATGTCGATGCATTAGCGTTGTTGCATGATACAAATAATACAAACACATGGGAATAATAAAGAGAGATTTTTTTTCCAATTTCCAATTTAATTGTAATGTATTGCTCTCACTAAGGGAGAGCTGAATGTTAATATAACAAGTCGTGCTAGGTATCTTTGGGAAATGAAGAATTACAAAGGTATGTAGCTTAACATTTTTTTTTGTTGTTTAGGTAAATGCTAACCTCTCACATGAGAACTAATAAATGGGTTATTTGCATACACATATATGAGATATGCTGTGTCGAGCATTATTTGTATAGTGAAAGTTTTGTCCATTTAAAAATAAAATAAACAAATGGAATATAAACTAGTTTTTTTCTCATTTGTTGTAACTGCTCTAAACTTAAATATTTATTATTGTCCTATGGTTTCGGGGGCTTCATGTTTGCTTATTGCTTGGATATGGCAATTCGAGTTTCCTCTTTTCATGACTTTGATCGTAGCTATGACTCGGTTAGTTCATATTTTTTAAACTTAATGTTGTCGCAATTTGCCTTTTCTCTGTTATGAAGTTGATTTCAATATTTTGGTAAATATGACAATTTTCCTTTTCTCTATTCAAGGATTTGATTTCGATTTTCTTGGTAAAAAATAAATACTTATTTAAAACCATGAATCAAATATGTTTATGAATTTGATTTCTATTTCTTGTTAAATACATCAATTTTTTTTTCTCTGATCAAATATTTGAATTGTATTTTTTGATAAAACATAAATGCTAATTTAAATATGTTTATGAATTTCATTTCTATTTCTGGGTAAATATGGCAGTTTGTCTGTTCTCTGTTCAAGGATTTCAATTTGCCTTTTTTATTTATTTCTATTTTTATTAAAACATAAATGCTTATTCAAAGCTATCAAATATATTTCCAATAAAACATAAATCACACCATCAAATATTTATTAGGTTTGAAAATATTACATACACCTTTAAAAATATTGCAGCGACCTTTAACAATAAACATGATATGCTAAGTAAAGGTGTCAGCAATATTTATAATAAAGGTTTGAGAATATTTTTAATTTAATGAATATCTCATTTTGAAAGTTATGAAGGTAGAGTATAAAATGATGAAAAGGTAGAATTAGACCATAAATATTTGAAGGGATTGAAGTGATCGGCATATTATAAAATTAAAATTATATAAACGAGAATTTTTTTAGCCAATCAACAATCGAGAGACGCAACCCCAACAATAGCTCATAATCAATCATAATGCTTAAATAATTAAGATAAATAAACATTGCAGAAAATGATATTTTATTCTTGACGCTGAGTTGGCATCTAATAATATATAACTTGGCATGATTATTACATTGTGTAAAGTATTAAAATAAATAACTTACAGATAATGATAAAAAAATTTATGACATTGAAAACAAAAAAAGAATCTCGTTGGGCAAAATACAAGACATTTTAAAACATAAAGGTTTTTAAATTGTAAATGGCTTGGTATCTCGTAAAGTAATCAAGTATGGATGTAACCATATTAATTAAAAAGAAAATACATTACATCAATTTAATAATTAATTTAAAAATACTTTGTTGAAAAAAGTAAAGTGTATTTTATAATTAAGTATTGAAAAGATTGTAATAATTGATAAATAGGTGGATAAAAAGATAAGAAACAAGAGAAATAGCTGTAAAGCAGCAAGTTTTTGCCATTAAATTATGTTTATAGTTGAAATATGATTTATGTACAATATTTTTTGCCATTAAATTATGTTTATAGTTGAGATATGGTTTATGTACAATATTGAGAGAGTAAAAAAACAAGCATATGTAGTAATCATAAAAATATAAAACCTAAAAGGAGGCAAGAACTCTCAAACTTCTTACCTAACATACCAAGTTAATGAAAATATCAAATATAAGGAGGTGTAGTGTAAACATGGTCACTCACCTTACATAGCTACATTACTAGATAGAGTCATGGGCTTTCTTATACCTATGTATCCCAAGAATATGGAGAATACTCTTTTCCAATAAAAATATTATACAAATCAAAATCTAAAAGGAATCGTAGGGAACTATTGAGGGCACTATCTAATTTCATATTCACTAAGTTATCCTAATTGATCTGATTGGGAGCTACTGCAAGCTTTAAAGTCATTATACTTCAATTTTTGCTATTTCTAATTTTGAGAAAAAAATGATCTAGGACTCTTTTGTTTTAGTTATTAGGGAATATTATTAATGATAAGCCGTGTTAATATGATTTATTGAACTTGTATTTTACTGAACCATCCCAAAGAATGTAGAAAGTAAGACATGTTGAATGTAAAGCACCATTTAGTTAAATATATTATTATTATACAAATCAAATTCTAAAAATATAACCATATATTTTAAAAATATAAAAACTTCTCATAATCCTTATGCTTAATCAGTGAAGAAAAAAGTATATGTGTTTCTATGACTATCCATGGTAAGATCAATCCTCTTCTTTCTTTTTACTTTCAGATTTAAGAGTTTTAAATTAATTAATATTTATAAATTTATGATATATGTGTTGTAACGATTAACTTGTTGAGCTCGGCCCGCAACCCTAGGTTTTGACGGCTCGGCTCTCCATGGGGTCTGGCGGTATCTACTGCGGGCTTAATGGTTTCTACCATTGTATCTTTCTAGTTTTCTAGGCTGCTATGTGCTTGAGTGCTGCTTGCCTTTAGCTATCTCCTCCCCATTATGTTCCGTCCCTCCACAACTTCACCTTTTCGGGTCTTTTGTGCACATGGGCTAGTCCACGGGATAGTTTATCTACTTTGGGACTGTTTTACGGGATTAACGCATTCATCATCACTACTATTGGACTGTGGTTCCCCATGGAACTATCTGGGGGCTCCTCCGGGGTCCCTGCCACTCCACTGGACCCTGACACTAACCTTTGTCCCCCCGAACCTTATTGTGCTCGGACCAATAAACCTTCCTGCAGGACACATCTCTCTGGGCCATCTGCTGATGTTCAGGTTCCAATGCCTTCCACTCGTTGTAAACAACCTAAGCCATGCATCCAGAAAACTGGCAAACGTTTTCTAGCATTGGGTGAAGATATTTCCTTGCATGAGGTCTTCACCATCTCGGAACACGGGCTGGTCGGATGTTTTGGTGGCCGGCATATTAACATCCAGTCCCTCAAGGCATGGACGGCACAGCACTGGGTCCCTCTTCTGGTCTACGAGCCCCGGCTCATTGTCCTTACTAGAGGCTGGTTAGGGATCATTCTACAACAGCATACCGACACAAATATCCTCCTGAGTGGCACATGGTCTTGGAACTCTGTTGTTTTATCTCTTAAAAGATGGAACCCTTTTTTTGGACTTGCGGGTGGAGAAGAGTTACATTAAGCCTGTTTGGATCAAGTTTCCAGGCCTTCCCACAGAGCTATGGTATGCAGACATTCTTTCGAGGCTCAGCAATCTCCTTGGCACATTCCTCAAAGCCGACATGGGGTTTCTCAGTTCTGGGATTATGTCGGTCGCAAAGGTCTTGGTTGAACTGGATATGAGGGAGGGTATTCCAGACGAGATAGATATCAATGTCCGTGGATGAGTTTGGACTCAACGTGTTGATTATCAGGACATCCCGTTCTGATGCAATGGTTGTCATCATTATGGACATGTTGCCCGTTATTGCGACCGAGGTTTTCAGAGGAAGATATGGCGTCGGCAGGGGCCCTCCCCTGTCCCATCGGAACCATCCCCGTATGCATTGTCTCTACACAATGAGTCTCCAATGATGGACCAGCGAGAAGGTATGGTTAATGACCTTTTGATTTCTTCCATTCATCCTGTTATGTCTCTTAAAGTATCTAGCGACAACTGCATTCTGAGCCAATCTAGAACTCGGACCTGCCCTTATCCACTATCTAACAGTGACTTCCCACCACTCCAGCCACTCTCTTCTGTCTTTCAAGCCATTACACCACTGGCTGTATGGTATCATCTCCCTTTTCCGGGGTTCAACCCTGTTAAACCATCCACCTCCATGCCAGACACTATCAACACTCTTACCATCCCATCAAACCCTAGCCTGTCACTCTCTATGCATGATGATCTTGTGGTATCTACCCCTGCTCCCACTCCCGTTACTCCTATCCTTGACTCTCCCCTTCATCCCTCCGGCTACTTCCTTCGTTCCACCTCCATGCCGTCGAGCCATTCTCAAGGCTTGGGTCCCATCAGGGGACTCGTGCATACAAGCAATCGTCTTCGAGGGCGGCATTCTATCATGGACATGGCCAGAGCACAGGCATGTGTTGATATTTGCTCTGGTAAATAGCAGAGTCTTCGTGGGGCACTTAGAGCATGTATGCCCATGAGGGGGGCTACGTGATGCTCATACAGTCACTCAATATTCGTGGGTTGGGTCTACCCACAAAATGATTGGCCCTCCGTAGGTTGATCACGGCTTATAGTCCCCACATTCTGTTCTTGCAAGAAATTTTGTCTTCTGGTGACTCAATTCTCACAGTTCTCCACACTCTCCTTCCTGGATGGTCTTTTATCTGCATCGATGCAGATGGGAGATTCGACAGCCTTATTACAGGTTTCCTTTCTTCACGCTTTCTCCTACTCAACTCTTGGGCTTTGCGTTCGGTTCTCAGTTTTTTTTTTCTCTAGGGAGACTAGTTTGGCTTACTCTATGGTGAATATTTACGGTCCATACGCTCAACGGGAGGACTTCTGGAATTCCCTTATGGCTAACAACTTATTGAGGGTTGACCGATTGATCATGGGTGGTGACCTCAATTTCACTTTGGGGAATGCATAGATTTGGGGTTCTCGATCTGTTCGGGACCCTCTTTCGGCATTTTTCAGCAATCTGCTCTCTTCTTTTCCACTTATTGATTTACCTCCATTACAGCTTCGGCCGACTTGGCGGAATATGAGGGATGGTGATGCCCATATAGAAAAACGTTTGGACAGGTTCCTTGTGAATGAAGGATTATTGGGCTTGGATGCACTGGCTCGTTGAATGGATTGGGATCAGGGATGACTCCGACCACCATCCTATCCTTTTGGAAATCAACCAGGCTCAGAAAATCCCTTCCTGCCCTTTCAAGTTTGACACTAGGTGGCTTAAGGAATCCGCCTTCAGTGACTTGATCGTTAAGGAGTGGCAACCATATGATCCTGATGCTTCATCCTCTGCGGCCACCCAATTTAATGTTAACCTTACTAAGATCAAACAGACAGTTATTCCATGGTTAAAGAGGCGTACTTCTGAACTCAGTGCTGAACTTGCACACATTGAGGCTGAACTGGACACATTCTACTCTATTCACCTGGCCAGCTTCACCTCTGCATCCCAGAAAGAGGATATTTTGGCTATGGAACGTAGATGTAAGGAGATCTTACTTGATGATAAGGCCACTGCTTGTTTAAAGAGCAGAGCACTTTGGATTCAAGCGGGGGACTCGAACTCCAAGTTTTTTCACAAACATATTAAACACTGCCAATATGTCAATACCATCTGGGATATGCGGGATGAAGAGGGATCCACCATATCTGGGTTTCACAATCTATGCTCTTTGGGCACTCGACACTTCAAGCGGGTATATGCATAGCCACAGGACGTCTCAGTGGCACATATGATGGACATATTGGGTGGCTACAACAGGATGGTGTTTGAACAGGATTGCATTGCACTTACCTCCCTTGTCACTATGAAAGAGGTTAAGGATGCCCTAGGCCAAATGCAACATGATAAAATCCTAGGGCCAGATGGTTGGGTCTCTGAATTCTTCGAGGCCTTCATGGATCTATTTGGCTTTGATATTCTCGTTGTCGTGGAGGAATCATGCACCATGGGACGCATTCTGGCAGCAAGCAACGCTACCTTCATTGCATTGATTCCAAAATCTGAATCGGGGCAATCATTTGGCTATTATAGGCCCATTTCTTCATGTAACACTTTTTATAAGATCACAGTGAAGGTGGTGGCCAACAAAATTAAGGGAATTCTGTCCTCTGGTATTTCGATGGAACAACATGCTTTTCTAAAAGGCAGATTGATTCAGGATGCCATTGGTACTACACAGGAGATTCTTCACTCAGCAAAGACTAAAAGGATCCCAGCTGCTATTCTAAAGATCGATCTTCGAAGGGAATATGATCAGGTAAATTGGACATTTCTTCGTCTGGCACTCTTCCAGGTTGGGTTTCCTTTGAATACAGTAAATTGGATTATGTCTATTGTTCTATCGGTGTCTTTTGCTGTGCTCATCATTGCAACAACTTCTCCTTTCTTTTGTCCCGAGTGTGGTCTTCGTCAGGGTTTCCCACTTGCCACGCTTATTTTCCTCCTTTTAGTCGAGGGCTTGGGATGTGCCCTTAAAAATGCTATTGATCGTCATTCTATTAAGGGTTTCCGACTCTCGCCTAGGCTGGCCTTTAGCCATCTCTTTTTCGTTGATTATATCCTTATCTTTACGGATGGATCTAGAGGAGACATCATGTGTTTAAATGAGATCCTTTCCACCTTCACTAGGGCTACGGGCATGACTATCAATGTTTCCAAATCTACTTTATCTTTCTTCAACTTAAAGTTTGATTTGATGGCCTAAAGCTCCAGGGTTTTCCCCTTCACCATTGTTGATCCTGCCGAAGGTCTGCCCTATTTGGGATTCTCCATTCGACCCAACTCATATGGGATAAGGGACTTGTAACATCCTGGAAAAATCACAAAAATTTAAAACTTTTCTACGTGACATTTATTGCTTATTTAATGAATGCGGAAATAGAACAATGCATGAAATGTTATCTTGTTGTATTAAATGCCATGCTGGTTTATCAAGTAAGGGTTTGCGACAAACATATTTCTGCTTAAGTTTTGATGTTATCCATATTTAGTTATGCTGCTACACATCTCTACTGTTGTTGTTTATAAATGTTGAAACAAATGTTTGACTAAAGTACTTTTGTTTGATTGATGAAGGGGTCCTACGGACGCCCCGAGGCTTACTTAGCATTCGTGCTAAAGCATGTGATTTGTACTTGTGATAGTTTACAGGTAAAGGTTTGAGTTTTCCACAAGTAAATAAACAGTTATACTGTGAATCTCTTTTGTCATTAATTGAAGAGATAAAACTGTGGACATTCTTCCGGTGAGAATCTTTGTAAACTATATGCTTGTAATAAAATTATAAGAAGGTCTAGAAAGATTGTATCTCAACTCTATACTCAGATTTATAAGAAATTTCCTTTTGATTTTAAGTTGAACAGTACATAACTGTCTATCTTTCTTCATGGCATACTATAGAAATTCTATGTATTGTTGTTTAACATTATTTCGAGGAATTATATCTTTTTATGATGATAGTGGTTGAATTCGTCATTACGACTTTCATTACACCGTTCAATTGAATGTATCACCATACACAGAATGTATGTTTCTTTGATTGATTTATATGGCCTATAATGCGATGTAATATGAGATATAATTCGAACCTCAACTATGTACTACATATCCCATATGGTATGTGTGTTGTGTGCACCAAGATGCCCATATATGGCACTTATGCATTTGTGTGATACTATATGCACAATATAATTTATATGCTAACTATGCGATATGTGTGCATTGTGATACCCTATTTTATATCCCACCCTAGGATCTTAATAACTATTATGCAATGGATATGAGTTATATGCAAACTTTGTAATATCATGCGAGGGTTGAAATCTATACAAACTATATGTTATGTGGAATATGTGCAACTATGTGATCATACGTGCTATAAGAACTACGGAGCTATCTATCCAACTATGTACAAAACGTGTTGTGACAAGGTGTAATATTTCGACCATATCATATGCAAATCCAATGTAATGATTATTGTGATGTGAACGTTGATATGCACTACAGGTTGGCAGCTGTAAACATAACCTGGGCATTGAATGCACACAACTGCCAAGGTAATGGAGTTCCGATGTGGCACTGCTTAGTGTGCTCGACCATGTGCTACCACCGTGATTATAGCTCTTAAAGTGTTGAAGTGTGGGCATACGTTTTCACTTGTTGATGAGCTGGCTCCACCATGGCTCCATCGTGGCTCATCGTGGCAATTGTAATGATGTAACATTTAATAGGGTAGATGTCTTGGGATTTCGTGATTCCATCCAGCGATCTACACCATTGATCTATCGAGGGTTTCAATGCAAGTAGTTTAACCTATCTTTGCTGCATTTTTGATGAGTTATTGTGTTCAAGTCTTTTGGTAGTGGTGGCTCTGCGCGGCCGACGGGCTGAGGATTTTTAGCCTCGTTGTTCTGCCTGTTGAAGCGTAGTTTCTGAGTTTTGAACTTGTAACCTCATAAATTTATAGAGCCGAGCTCTCAGTTCTTCGTGTAGTAGTTATTTGTTATGTTATCAGTTGGGTTTGTAACCTTGTTGAGGTTTGATCGTCAGACCTGTTGAGAGTCTTGAGATTCGATTTGGATGTGAAACCAACCCTTCATTATGGTTGTTCCAAGTCTTGACATTGTTGAGAGTTAAAGGTTTTGACGTTGACTCCGGTTACTCCAGCATTTATCGAGGTAGGGTTTCGTTGCAGTGGCAAAAGACTTGGCGTTCGTTGATATTACGGCTATCATTTTGAGAGGTAATGTATTCGAATTCCTCCACTGAAATATTTATACAAATGCTATCGGTTTATCAAATTTTAATACTGAAGTCTTTTCGTTTAGATACTATTTTAACCACTTGTAATGTTATTGCAGGTGTAACTATGCAATGGCTCCTTGAATCTGGCGTTGAAGGTTGGAATAGCTATACCAATCAGTAAACCTCGGCATTTGTCTTGAGACCCTGTGTAGATGAAGAAGATGGCCGACTGGTGTGATGTCTGTGTGTTTTTGTTTTTAACTCCGAGAGCTTTGTAATTTGTAGAGATAGGGTTTGCATACTGTTTAAAAGTATGGGGAGGATATGCCTCGACCCATAAGGCAACAGCCGTGTTTGATTGTGAAATGTAAATCCTATAGATTAAATTTCGAGCTTTGTCATGTAGGAAATCTAAAAGAAATGTTTGTAACCCGTGTTGCTGTAGTTGTGTCTTTTCGTCGATTTTGGGTTTGGCCTACAAACATGATCTGTAACTCGTCGATGATATGAGAATATAATAAGTTTTGACAACCTCTGTGTTTATCTTTGATTTTAAATCGATGGGTGAATGTTTTGTGAAACAATGATACGACTGTTTATTTTATAGGAACAATGGGTAGATGAAATTGTTGATGAGGCTTACGGCCTATAAGCACTTCGTTTTAAATATAATAATGTTGTTGTGTCTTTAAAGAAAATAGGAAAGTGTTCTCAAAGCTAGGGTTTAACATTTGTTTTGGAAATCTCCTACAGTCATTTTGTTAACTCAATCTTAACTAATTGATCTACAGGCATGTTTATGGTGTAAACGTTTCTTGTCTTTGGTCTTGTTATGATAATGGCAGTCAAGCTTGCCTGTCTTGATACTTCTGTTTGAAAAGATTTGTCTATTGTAAAAAGAAATGAACACCAGAATGTTGTCCAATCCGATAATGTTACTCAGGTCTTCTACTGTGAAATGTTGAGATTATGTCTTGATCCTGTTTACATGGTAATGCTTTTATATGTAAAGAGAAATAAAGTTAAACCTGTTGTGGAAATGGAAATGTTTACTATAGGCTAGTGAATGATAACTCTGTTAGGGTTTTGGCAGGAATACCAAATGCCTTGGATTTCACTATGTAGTTATAGTATAAAACAATGTAGGAAATATACATGCAATAATTGGAAATTGTTGTTATAAAAAAAAAGAAATATTACTCTACTGTAATTCTATAAATTTCCTAATATAAACATGAGCATTATAACTTCTGAATATAGATGAAATATTTACTGTTAGTACAGAACTCTAATTCTTTTGAAAAACAGAGATATTTATAAACAGAAATATTGTTTATAAACTATGAATACAGCTAGGCTAAAAATAGTTAATAATAAGGGTACTGTAATGTAAATGCAGGAATTAAAACAGAAAGTAGAAACTTGAGAAATTAATAATAATTTAATCTTCTCATTCACTTGGCTATTTGCCTATTAGACTTATCTATTTTAATCTATCTCTGTACTAGAGTACGATGTTGTTCCTTTTTGCATGGGGAAAAATGCAGAGATCATTTATTCAATCATTTCGATTAATATAGAATCATTAAAATATTCAGAATAACTGAAATGAACTTTATGAAATAAACAGTAACAACTTAGTAGATGACAGACCTTTAAAATACACAGAAATAGATAACAGAACTTGTAAATAAAAACAGATAAGACAATAGAACCTATAAAAGACGATAGGCCGACAAACACCCAAGGAGGCATGTTCCTCCCAACCTGCTCCAGAAGAAGCAGCTCAACTGCTGACTTCTAATGAACCCCCGAGCCTGATTACTGATCCAGTAAGTGGGTGGAATCTATGTAGAAGCAAGGCACTCAAAAATACCTTCTCCACTCGGTATCAACCTCCTGAAAAATGCCTTCTCCACTCAGCATCAACCTCCTGAACTCAATAAGAGTTTGGCAAACTCACAACATGATCAACAACAGCATATCCCCTCATCAAATCTCTTGGGTGCAAACATAGCAAAACCCCAAGGTAAATTTCCTTGTCAGAAAAAGTGATGAACCTCAGTTCAATATTTGATGGCTATTATATAGACTGCCTAGGTCTTTTAGTGGTCAGTTTGGAATAAATGAGCCTCAAGCTCCAGTCCCATCTTTCAGGGCACTATGACCACATTTCAAGGGAGTTGTCCCATACCAACAGCTAGTTAGTTACATCATGATGCTGCCACTTGTCCATTTCCTTCTACCCCAGATTCCATTCCACCTAGTGGATCCGTAACCACTCTTTCAACAGTCCTCTTAGGTGTTTGTCTCATATTTTATTTATTAAATAATAATATATTGTGCAAATTACAATCATCCTTGGACACCTGTCCAACATAAACTTTTCAATAAAAGTTATCATAATGTTTCTTAACACAAAATGTTTTCCAGCTTAAAGGGTATGTTACAGGACTAGATTTGGCTTATTGAACACATCGAGAAGAGGATACATCTCTGGTGCAAACAATGGTTGTCAAAAGGCAGTCGTCTCATCCTTATTAAATCTGTTTTGGAAGCAACACCAGTCTATTGGCTATCTATGGATTGTATTCATGTCAGCACGCTCAACATAATCCATAAAATATGCAGTAACTTTCTGTGGAAGGGCGAAAACAACCATTATTTTCATTGGATAGCTTGGGACAAGGTGATTCTGCCCAAAGCTTGGGGTGGTCTAGGTATTAAAAGACTTGGGATCTTTGGACAGGCCTTAGTGTCAAAAAACATCTGGTGGTTAATTTCTGTAGTAACCTATGGACTGAGATCATCATACATAAATACATTCTGCCACTATCGGTTGAGGATTGGATCAAGACTGGGGGCATATGTACCAGTTCCGCATCCATGATGTGGAAAGCCACCATATCCACCTTTGGGTTAATAGCATCAGGCCTCCAATGGAAGGTGGGCGATGGCATGAGATTAAGAATCAGTAATGACCCATGGATTGGGTGCAAGGGAAACTATTGTCTTCCAGCGCATATGATTGGGATGCTTCAACGAACTGGATTTTTCTTCCTGGCTCATATTGTGGATCCAACCCACTCCAACATCCACCACCAGGGTTGGATTCCAGCCGCATTGTTCCATTTCAGGGATGACGATCAGGTCTCATGGGACCGTTACATTTTATCTTTGAAAGAAAGCTGTATTCATATTTCTATGACTCTGGATGCCCTCCTCTAAGTTCATAATCCTAATGGTGGGTCATTTTCCCCCATCATTGGTTATACTATCCTTCTTCGGTTGAAAGTTCCAGATCGGGTGCATTCTTGGTGGCACGATACTATCTCGCATATCAATGTCCCACTCAAGATCAAATTCTTTTTATGGGCGGCCATACAAGACCGTATCCCTGTATGGGATCATTTACAGCACTATGTCTTTGAGGGACCTGGGAGATGCCCTTTATGCAGATCACAATTTGAAACGGCTACGCATCTTCTTATAAACTGTTCCTTTGTTCAACGTTTATGGCATGCTATTTACAAGGTTTCAGGCATTCAACACCTGTGGACGAGGTCCACGCTGTCAGAGGAATTCCATAGATGGCACACTTCAACTTATGCCCCCTGCTATCCATCACTTCCATTTATCACCATCTGGCTAACATGGAAGGCTCATAATTATGATCTCTTTCAGGATATTATCTATTCGTCGGAGAACACTGCTTATCGTGTTATGTGTTTGGCTCTACTATTTCCACCTGTACATAGGACTACTCAATTAAGGGATGTGACAGAGGCCGCTATCAACCGGGATATCCCATGGGGCTTCTTTGACGGAGCGGCCCAAGGAGCTCCCTCTCGCGGTGGTTCTAGAGGTATTATTCATTTCTCCTCTACTCTATGGTTCAAATTCGCTACATCCAGTAGTTTCGGTACAAATAATCATGCAGAGCTTATGGAATTGAAATATCTATTACATGCTACCATTTTGAGGGGTATTAAGACCTTACAGGTTTTTGGTGATTCATCCTTATAATTCAATGGATGAAAGAAAGGTGGAAGCCCAGGAACATTTTTCTTCTGCCCATCTATGAGAAGGTTGCTACAATGACAGCATCTTTTTCCATGATTACCTTCTGTCATATTTATAGGTAACGGAACCAAGAGGCGGACGGGTTATCAAGATCGGGCTGGGCTTTGATGATGATATTTGGAAAACATGGACATATGATCAAGAGCATCATTATGGCCCGGGGCCAATTATTTTTTGAATTCTATCAACGTTTATATTTGGCATGCTGCCATGCACTCTGCTTATGATCCATATTCTCTTTTGAACAGCATGACTATACTACTGGTTTTTCATTTTGGTTGTGCTATGTAATAGCTATTTTTGAACTGTTGTTATCTTTAGCAAGAGACCCTGGTGGTTATGTAAAATGTCTCTCCTTTATTTATAAAGCAGATTCGCCTTTTTTTCTCGGGAGAAAAAAAAGGTAGAAGGTCGGAAAGCTTGAGACGGCATATTTGGGAAGTAAGGTATATAATCTTTAGGAATTAAAAAGAATGCTTTAGGAATAAGATTTATATGATATAAGTATAGAGGGATAAAGCTTTGAAATAATAGATTTGTTTTATTATAAAGTATATTCTAAAGGGATTAGATCTTTTACTGTAGCTGGGGCAAAGAGCAAAAGGAATAGAGTCTTTTTTAAGTTATAGTGCAATCAATTATATATAAATGCAAACTACCAATTTAATTAGATATCAAACTCATAATACAAACTCTAACTCAATACCCTCCCCACTACACAAGCTACTAACTAAGAACTGAGAGCCATTCATTATAACCTATAACTTACTTACTATCTATATTAAAAGCTATAACAAATCATATGCTACTTCTTATAAATAAGAAGACCCTACGTTGAATGCTTACTGAGATGATGATAGGAATTAGGGCATAGAAAGTAGAGTTGTTGATACTTTTCTTTACTATTGTTGACAAATTTACTGCAATGTGATTTTATAACTATAGGATGTAGTTGGTGTAGTTCACGAGTAATAGTGACTTAGAAAGGTAGTGCTAATAAAGGTATTGTTTTCAACCTTTCTATGAGTTTCTACCCTATAGAAGTTATGTTCCCTTCCCATGTTGTACGGTCTCCTGTTAAGTTACCCAATTGTCTTGTTCCGTCATGGCATGATCAGGATCGGATTTTTGTGGAGGCGTATCATTCAAAGTATACTAAGCCGCAAGAGAGAAATTAACGTGGAAATATGGAACCTTTCAAATTAATGTAGTCAAATCCATGCTAACTAATTTAACCACTGCCTCCACCCACAACCCAATAGTCAGCTTGTTCTCCCTGTTGCTTTCTCTTTTATACATTATGAATTGACCAACCAACTGGCTAGGAGTAGGGGAGTAGGACTCAACCGAGTAGTGGGGCCTTCTAGTTTATGAGCAGTCATGATGTCACTTGGTCGAAGTAGCTATTTGTTTTTTCTTAGACCGATTAGATCACTATGTAACTTGTAAAACCAACTAGTAGGAAAACAAAACTTTATCTTAGTCTAAAATTAAGTAAGTAGCGACGCCTAACACCTATAAGTAATGTGGGGGAGAGGTTCCTTCTTACCTGTGCAATACCATTGCCCTTACACCGAAAAGAAATCCGACACCGTGCATGACTTTCGCTCTTTCATTCAACTCCTTCTGCTCTCCAATTTATGTCTTATTTTAGAAGCTTTATTAGGGTCGTGTATCATATTATTTTCCCTATGCGATCAGATAGAGATTATGGTGGAAATATGGTGGGGTACCTGGGTGTGGCCTGGAAACAGTTGAAATTGAACGGAGACAGAGACAACCGGCCGTGGGTTCAATCTTTGTTCTATCCTATAATCATGAAATGGGTTTCATTTGAAACATGGAGCTCACTGAACTGACAAATGGTGATGATCGTTTAGCTTACCAAGCTTCAATTGTTCCTTTCTCAAGTGGGATGTTTACCTTTAGATTCTTTTAGCTTGTTCCTCAATTGGCTCAACCAAGACATATATTGCTTGATGGGATATTCAATAACAACCGAGAAGACAGGATTATTAAAGATCCAAGACAAAAAAAACTAGTAGATAAGTAAGTAATAACAATATCAATGGTAAATTGTGTCTAATTGTATCAGCAGACACCAAGAGAATGGAAGAGGAGTTGATGTCAGGGAAATTTTTCTAGGGAGAGCTGTCGGGTTCTCCAAATTCGGCTACCCAACGAAATGGAGATCCCAACACATCATAGTCTTTATATAAGATAGCATGAATGTTGTGAAACAATAGTCTCGGGATAGTGATACCCTCAGTGGCTCGCAGGAATCCCATGACTAAAGAAACATGAAGAAAATCTACCACTTCAACTGCTAAGAAAATACCCAGTACAATCACATTTCGATTTCAAACTCCGGTGCCTTGCTTCAAGCCTTTCCCGTGCTTATACGATCTATACAGACATAAAGGAATTATGAACGTATAAATCTTGAATGTAAACAAACTTCTGAGAAGAATCTTTGAATTCAATCAATTCCAGCTCAAATTTGATGGGTATGATTCGAGACTTGAATAATATGGAGAAGAAACCATGAATAAATCCAGCACATAAGCTCCTAAAGCCTTCAAGTCACCAACTACAATCGATATCCGGTACAAATTTTGGTGCAATGCAAACACAGAAATAAAGCACTACTACGCTATCGGAGAGAGGAAAACATGGAGCAACAGCTACTCTTGGTTAGAATTGGGAAATAATAATTTATTGACGAAATAGTGGGTTTCGACATGGGAACCACATACCCCAGAACTGAAAATTTCTAATGCAGGTAGATATGTTCTAACCTAGGAATGTTGCAATGGGTAGTGATCAAGAGGCAAAGCTCTGAGATTTGAAATTTCGATGTTTAAAATCCAAAGCTTGATTTTGAATACTTGAAAAACATAATGAAATGAAATAAACAATCTTTTCAACACTCATTCCAAAGTGACTTCGGGATTCAATGTGTCCATTGTAAAAAGAATTTTTCCAACACATGTCCACCACCATTTGCAATCCAATGACCATGAGCCCCCATGCTTCCTCCACCTTAAACTATATTCCATGAATGCTGGCAGTTCATGAATCTCCCAGTTTCCGTGTGTCGTTGAAGGAACCACGTGTTTGCGTAAATATAGGTATCACATCCAGAGTCATGCTACAAATTACCTGTCATAACTACATAGAAACCCAGCTTCGTTCCTGATTAATAACAGAGAGGAAACCATAACAATAGATAAGTCATGCAAGCACATTACACACAGATTTGGCAGACAAAATATTCATATGCTCTCCAATGAGAGAGTTGAGAAAAAAGTAGGGGATTTCTCTCCGTGATGTTGGATGCATGCATGAAAATAGTGTTGTACAGTCAGAAGCATCTTCTTGTGAAAAGTAAAGATGTATTTGTGAGGTTGTTGGAGCACAAAAACCTCTTGGCCGTTAGAAGGAAGATGAAGGAGAAGGGCCCAAACGTTGAAAACTATCTGGTGAACATTTACTGAAGTCCACACAGGAAGAATTTGAGAATATAAAGGGAGACCAATACAAACATGACCACATGTATGTTGTTAGGGACAAAACCAAGCAGGTTGTGAATCCATCATTTGGGGATTTGGATGGAGCTTCATTAAGAGAAACCCTCCAAATTGTTATAGCAGAGGTAGGATTTTCTCTTCTTCTAATTGTTTTCACAGTTATTTCATTCCTAGTAGTTTTGGAACCTGTTGGTTTGGCTCCTAACATCCAATTTATTTTTCAATTTCTTTCTCACAATTTATTTCATGGTCTGTGCATGATAGGCTTAATTTTATTCTTGAGTTTCCTGGAAAATTCAGATAATTTGTCCACTCTTGCTACAATTATCTCTGCAAATGAAAATATAAATAACAATTCACGGTTTTGCATAATTGTAACAATTTACGGTTTTGCCTAATGGTAATAATTCATGATTTTGCATAATCGCTCTCTTCAAGGAATGATATCATACCTTTTTACCAAAAAAATCTAAAATTGAAATTGTTGTGCATGATTATATATTGTTGGTAAAAAGATCTAAAATTGAAAATGTTGTGTATGATTATATTGTTGAAAGGACTTATGGGACACATTACTCTAGCTATCTTTGCAAATGAAAATATAAATAACACATCACAGTTTTGTATAATGCATCTCTTGAAGGAATTGTCTCATACCTTTATTGATCATCTTGTTGCAAGGATTTATGCTGTATATGATCATGCTGCTGCATTTTTTGCTCATCCTGTTTTGTTTCCACTAACTTAAATCCACTCACATGGCACTGTAGAAGATAGTAACGGTGGGCATCAAGGAACCTTGCGTGGTCAATGGAAGCATTATTGTACATGTTGGAAAACACATGTATATCAAGTTTGTAAGTGAATTCTTGTGGTATTCCTAACAGGCACACTTCCTGAATTAGCTTACATGTTAATGTAGTGGTTTAGGTTCAACTCTAATTTCAGCAGGCAGTCATTGAAATTATCAAATCTGTAGCATGTCCAAGTGCAACGAATTGGTGTGAATGTCAATTTTTTAAGGGTATGATCTAGATTCATATCAACATCATTACAATAATGAAGCAAATGTTAGATTTTTCGAATGAACCGAGCATAAAATCATGTCAGATTTTTTCAATGAAGCGAGCATAAAATCAAGAGCCTAGATTGAGTTTTTAATGCAGTTGGAAACAAGCATAAAATCAGGTCAGATTTTTTCAATGAAGCGAGCATAAAATCAAGATCCTAGATTAAGTTTTTAATGCAGTTAGAAGCAATTTTTAATGCAGGTAGAGACGTGTCTATTTTAAGTTTTTAATTTATTTGATTTTATTAATATTATTTTTAAAATAAATGTCACCTCCCACCAGGGGTATTTTGTCCCATCAAACCTCTCAGCCAATCAAAAAAATAATAATTTTTAATTTTTAAAATTTAGATAATATTTTTATTTTTCAAAAAAATATAATTAATAAAGATTTTTCTAAAACTTAGAAAATAACTTTAAAGAGAAGGACAAATATTAAAAGTCAACTCAGTTTGGGCAACCAACTCATCGCTATAATCCCTTCCATGGTAGGGACTAATAATTTTAAATAAAAAAAGTTTTATATTTTTATTATATTAACTATTATTATAATTTAATTTTTAATAGAATAAAAATTATATTTTTTTATGTTCTATACCATCTTTGTTTGTTTTTTCTCATAAGTAACAAAAATAAAAGCATATCCCATTATCTTCAAGAAAGCCTTTTCCATATTTTAAAAAACAAGAAACTATATCCCCTCCCATATATATCTATTGCTTTCATAATAAATAAAATCAATGCTTTCATGGTAGTGCTAAAGCAATCCATATACATACCATTGTGCCATCTTCGTGCTCTTTATTTATCAAACATATTGAAATTTATTGATCATGTTTGGAAAGGGTTTCTTGGTTCATTCCTAAAATTATGGGAAAAGAAATGAAGTCAAATGAACTAACAACCTTCTTAAGCATATTTTCAACATTTTGAACATTGACACATCTATTTATCCAATTAATAACAAGGGAGGAATCTCTAGAGATTTTAAGCTTTTTAATATCTCAATCTAAGGGATATTTTTTAATATTTTTTAAAGACTTGCAACTCAACATAGTAAGTATGTAAAA
The DNA here is from genome assembly GCA_027924585.1 of Larix kaempferi. Taxonomy (NCBI): domain Eukaryota; kingdom Viridiplantae; phylum Streptophyta; class Pinopsida; order Pinales; family Pinaceae; genus Larix; species Larix kaempferi. The sequence continues at coordinate 1,035,145 of BSBM01000410.1, read as the reverse complement.
ATGTGAATACGGTATTAATAAGATTCCTTTGCATGGTTGAAGATGAGATCTCCTTGTGTTGTACTCGGGGTTGAAATTTGACGAGTAAATAGCAGCATTTGCCATTTTACATGTTAAAATATTGTCACTTCATAAAATTAAACTTCATTAATGAAGTGTGAATTTTAATTTTACCTGTTATTTTGAAGTGCATTTTTATTTTTACAAATCATTGCACCCAGAGGATCTCAAGCAAGAGAGGAATCAAATTTCTTGAGTTTAAGATAATAAAAACTAGATCTCAAGAAATTGGATCCCCCTAAGTGGCGCTTGATAGATCCTGGTTTAAGATGGATCTATGGTTAATATCTATATCCCAAGCATATATATATATATATATATATGCTTGTGATATAGATATTAATGACTTGTAAAAATAAAAATGCAATATATATATATATATATATATATATATAATTTCTCCTTATGTTTCTATTTCTAATATGGAAATTTTGATTTTTGTCATGATGTTGTTATCTCCCCTTGTTAGGTAAACTTGACTGCTCATGATTTTTTGGACCCATGGTATTTGGTGGCCCATGGTAATAGTCCATTGTATTGCTTGTGAAGAAGCTTAATTAAAAGTTTTCAAGATAAACCTTCTTTGTCATTTTTTTTCAAAGGAAAAAAACATACTTTTGGTATTCTTATTGAATCAAAAAATATTACACTGTTCCAAAGTAATCCGATTCAAACTGATCAGATCAAAAGTACTATTCATGTGTCCAAAAAGAGGTACAGCAAGAATCTTGTGGCAAACATAGACTAAGACCAATCAGTTACAACAAGATACAAAAAAGGATAAACCTAGTCATCAAAAAGAGGGAGGCTTCCCAAGTATGTAAGCTTATCATCCCAAAATTCCTCCCATAGAAGAGTCCCCTCCATGCTTTTTAGAGCTTCCTTTGAGAGGGAGTCTGCCAACCTGTTTTGTTCCCTGTAAATATGAAAAATTTCCAGGTGCAGAAAATTTTTGAGTTCATCGTTGATTCTGTGGCACCATGGATATAAATTGGTCACTTGTAACTTGTAAACACCACTTGACCATTTCATAGTAACTCTGGAGTCTCCATGGATAGTTAAGGTCACAATGCTAAAAATTGATGCCATTCTGCAAAGGACCCATAAGGATGACAACTCAGCCTTCATATTGGTGCCCAAGCCACATAAGAGTTTAAAACAAAATCTATGATTGTTGTTGATGAAGAGAGCAGCGCCTGCAGCACACCTACCATCCTGTGCTTCCCCATCAAAAAATCCAAGTGCTCCATTATGGAAATGAATTTGTTTCAAACTCCTAATTTTGTAAATTTTAGAATTATCTAGTTTGAAATCCTTTACCCAATGAAGAATCTGCATAAAAATAATTTCTAGCTGATCAAGTTCATTTTCAAAGATGAATTTACTCCTTGCTTTCCAAATTCTCCATGAAACAATGTCTGGAAGGAAATCCAAGTCTTTGCATGAACTTTTCCAATCTTTGCAGGATTTCCCGAAGTGGACACCATGCCATACTTGTGTGATATTGAGAGAGGAACAGACCCGATTCCAAATAGATGTAGTATAGCTATAAGTAATCAGAAGGTGGTTAACTGATTCTTCATATTTTTTGCAGAGAAGACATATGTTCGGACTCTGCCATCCTTTTTTTGAATATTATCCCAAGTTTTGAGGCAGTTTTGAAGAGCGAACCACATAAAACATTTGAATTTTGGCGGGATACGCCAGTTCCAGAGAACACGGAACCACCAATTCTAGACAATGCATAAATTTTCTTTGACAATAGCCAAGTAAGCTAATTTAGCAGTAATGGAACCAGTTTCAGGATTTGAGATCCAAATTAAAGTATCTGGACTGGTGTTAAGTCTACAACTTGTATCATTTAGGAGGAAGATATAGTTATCCCAAACTATGGCCCAACAGCCTCCTATTCCAAGCTCCTTGGCATTGAACCAATAGTTATTCTTCTCATTGATCCCTTTGTGCTTTCTTATGTCTGCAAGAGTATTGTATCCAATTTCAAAGAGATAGTTAGTGATACTTGTAGGAAGTTTGTAATCTTCCCCCATTGCACTGATTGGATCGATTACAACAATAACATTTTTCCGTTTCCAACTCTCCACACAAGATCTTTGCCAATCCAACTATATATTTTTAGGAATCCATTCCAAATAGGTGAGGAATTCCTGCCAAATTTCTTAGCATTTCTAATCCATTCCAATCTTTCCATTTTGATATATTCGCTTCTCAAAACAAATGACCAAATATTGTTGCCGAATAAGCCGCGCCAGAAAATTTTCATTCTGAGAGCCATACTGAACCAGCACAAGTTCTTTATGCCCCAACCACCAAAGTATTTTGGAATAGAGAGTTTGTCCCAACTTGCCATGACCAATTTACCTCTATCTGGGCCACCCGACCAGAGGAAATTGAAGATGAGCTTCCTCAATGAATTGATAATGGAGCTCGGAACCTGAAGAAGCGAGAACCAGTAGACTGGAATGCTGGTAAGGACCTCTTGGATGAGGGTAAGTCTGCCGCCAATAGAGAGAAGCCTAAAAGTCCGGTTTTTAATTCTTTTCTCGAATTTTTAATGTGTGCTTGGTTTAATCATTATTTTCATTATGTTTTTTTTCTTATTATATTTTTGTATTATATGAAGCAATATATGAGAATTCAATGTTTCATATAGATATTATAAATTTTATTTTAAAAAAACTATTAATATGACGGTAAAATTAAGATTTAAACGTCAAATGAAAGGTAAGATGTTAAATTTCAACCCTGATTGCACCATCAAAGGGGACCTATATTCATGACCGAGAAAACCTCTACAACCAAAAACTACTCCCCAAGCGATTTTCCCAGTACAAAATAGGGATTCGACCTCCAATAAGAATCCAGAACTGAGTTTAAGGTTGTCATATGACCATATGTTAATATAATGGAATTTCAAATACTCTTATGAGGCTAAACCCTGGGTGCATAGCATGGTTTCTTGGACCTAGCCATAGGGCGTTATTAATGGCTCAATACTTCGTTTTCAAACTCGTGTATCTTGTGCAGTCAAAGCCGTAGGCTCTAACTTCAACCAACGTGCTCCACGCTGCCAGAGGGTTTATTTGCTCTGCGTCTGGAGCAATGGGTGAAATGCACAACTCCTTCCCAAATTTACAGCAGAGGTATATTATGAGGGGATTTGAATTCAGTCTTGCCCTCTGTCGATTCCTCGAATCATTTGCAGATGTAACCAAACTCGTATTTCTCAATCTCTCAAGACTTTGGCTCTCATTACTTCACCAACGATGGCTCTTTTTTTTTCTGTGTCTGAGATAGAGGGGAACACGTTGCTTCTATCAGATTCAAACTCAGCATTCAACCATAATGAATAGAGTGGGATTATTACCTGGTGATTTCGGTTCCTTGCAATAATGCTTGGATACTCGTTATTGATGGTTTGAATCTCAAACTTATACGTAAAACCCCAACTGAATAAATTTCGAGTTCATATATTTTATTAATAACCGGCTATTGTCGATTTTCTTTTCTCTGGCAAGCTACAGGTTGTGTCCATTCTTGCTCTCATTTATAATACCAAATCATTGCTACTCTCTACGCATTCAAGCAAGATATCTCTCCGATCTTAGCAAATGTAGCAACAGAATTTCCTTCAGTCGCTTCAATCGCAGGCATTAAACCCACGTCCTGCTCCCTTCATGATTGCAACTGTTAAAATCCAAATCGAATGGCTCAGTCAGCTTCTCCCAAAATCGATTATACAATCAATTTTCATCAAGAGGGTTTTTACCCTATTTCTTTAGAACTGGAATTTCTCGCTCAGAGATTCTGTCCAGTTCGCTTCTCCTACACAAGAAGAAACAATTTGTCTTACTTACCACCAATATCATCAAGGATATACTGCTCTGTATTCAGGTTTATACTATCAACATGGATTTACCAATTAAACCAATATTCATCATAGTGCGAGCCATTCATTAGATGCATAAACACACACCAAGATGATAAATCTTTTCCATTAACAGAATGAGAACTGTACATGATTAGTAACTCTAAACTGCTCTTCTATGGCCTAATAGAGCATTCAATCCCTCCTCTCAGCTACTCTGCCTCTCTCTCTATCTCTTGAGACTCTCCCCCAATTTAGTTACAAAACAGTGCCTCTTCGGCTTCCCCTAACCCTAACCGACTTCCAAGATTTCTCCCTAATTCTAATAACAAATTCATACTTATCCTCCTCTGAATGACTTGCTATTTTTTTTTTTTTTTCTAGAGCCAACACAAGCAGATTTGTTACAATGAATTATTGCCTAATCTTAATGACTCATCACTTCTCATAGTGACTCACTATTCCTATAACTAATTTAGAAACTTAGAGAATATGAACATTTACATTAAGAACTTGATCTTCTCATCAAATCTCAATATTCCTTTGTAGAATTCTCGCGTTAGAAACTCAATGGTTTTAGGAGAGAGGATGCTCCTACATCATGTTGGTTATATTTTCTTGCAAATGATTAGAAAATTAAAGGTGAGTTTGATAATATCTCTCATTATATGATATCCTTGATAATATGTGTTTATTATATATTCTCCAATAACAATAAATGTTCATTCTATTGGCATTCATTATATTCACTTTTCTTTTCAAAGAAATGTGAACATTTTCTCTTACTAGCATTATGTTTCTTGTTAAAGGGGAGGCAATTGCGGGAGGTAGTATTTTCGATCCAGGAGGAAATAAAATCATCTCCTTAGCTTGGGGCTTAGGAAAGAAAAGGAACAATGAAGCATAATGGCTAGCCTTGCTTCACTCCATGGAAATCATAGTGACCTTCAATATCAATAAGCTAAAAGTCTTTGGTGACTCAAGACATGTAATACAAAAAATGAGAATTGGGACAAATAAAGGAGACTCAAAAAGCACCATAATGCAAAGAAGGTTCAGTCATCTCTCTCTTCCCCACGAAATTCAGTAGTTCCATATCCTCCGGGTAAACAATATCCAAGCTGACGAAGTTTCCAACCAAGGAGTCATTCTTCCAACGGGGAAAATCATTTACAACAATGGAAAGGAGGATTTCAAGTTTATTCCCTAGTCTAAAGTCTCAAGGAAGAATTTATTTCTCAATGGAATTTTTGGCCAACCCTCCACCTAGCAGTTTGGTGAGGGCACGTGAGCCTTTACATGGCTCGTCTTCTTCTTTTCAGTTGCTTCACTCCGGCATTAACTCAGCCCTCTCCTTCCCCTGGTTTTCTCCTTTTCTGCGTCATGACAAGCCCTTCACGCTCCTTTACCCACCTGCTCTCCGATGAACTGGATAATATTCTCCTCTCCTACTCACCTGTCTCTCCTCCTCGTGCTCGCTACCTTGATCCTCCCCCTCGTTCTGGCATTAGCAGCAGCTCCATGGCCGGCATAGCTGAAGGAATTGTGATTCTGAGAGCCAGCATCGCAGACTTCAAGGACCACCTACGCAGGGTGTGTGAAGCAATATGCACAAGAATTAAACAACACAATGAGATGGCAACAGATGTCAAGTACATTACACAACAATTAACTTGTCAAGACTCCAAGATTGATGATTTAGAAAGAAATCTCTTTGAACTGATGGGCACTGTAGATGTCATCAAAGATGAAGTGTTAAAATTGGCTAGAATGTCTCAATGTAGCCATTGTCAGGAATCCCCCCAGTGGACATGAAAATAGTAGAATATAACTCTGTGCAGCAACAAAACTATGGATAGAACAGTCTTTTTCCTATTGGGTTCATTTCTCAGTTTCAAGTTTGTATGTATTTTTGTATTTTGTTAAACTCTCAATATGTAAGGGTATATCCATCCTCTATTACTGCAAACAATAGACAGCAGCTAAAAAAGAACATCAGAGCTAATATGGGCATGCCTACATTCCCCATTTAACCTCTCTCTTTGATGCAAGGCTCTCCTTTTTGTAATGAATGGATGTGCATAGCCTTTTTTAATATACAATTATACTATGTTTCTGTTAAAAAAAATAAAAATAAACCATTATGTTTCTTGTTGCACCGAGAGAAGCAAGTTGCTCTACAGCCTAGTATGGCGGAGATGTTGTCACGTAATGTAACGTAACGTAACATAACACACACACACACAAAAATCCATGTCGGCTCATAAAATAAAAATTTATGAAAAGTAATTAAAAAATCCATGTTGGTTCATAAAATAAATAAATAAAATTATGAAAAGTAATTAAAAAATTGATAAAAAAATAAAACTTAAATCCGGATCTATTAGCCAAGAGAGATCAAATTTCTTGAGTTTAAATTTTAAAAAAATCACACCTCAAAAAATTGGATCCCTCTTGGTGCTTGATAGATCTCGGTTTAAGATGGATCTATGCTGGTATTTCTATTTGCATCTTATTCCATGTTGTTTGAGCTCAATATGTAATGTAATTTACCCTCACTTTAACCACTCGATCTTATATAATCAATGCACTGTATAATTAAATTTTATTGAATCGAATTATTTTTCAATGTATAGTTCAATTCAATGTACCAAATCATGTCATGTTGCACTATTATTGATATATTGGTATTTTATATAAAGTTCTTATTGAAATGTAAGATCATATCGGATATTTTCCCGGATGCGAGTTCCAGCTCAAGGCAGATGGGACAGGACCATTCGACACCTGGCCTAAGGATCACTCCCCGCTCCATTGCTGATGTCAACCATGCAACGTCAAGTAGCTCAGCCGTTTAATTTGCCAGCCCTCAACATCATCTCAGCCACCCTGGATACCACGATGCTGGAACTCATGCGTGCGAAGCTTGGGCTCATGGCTCTAGGCACAGGACTCCCATCTTCTAGTATAGTGCAGCTCAATTTCTATGTGACTCTCCAGACTACTTATGTTCTCGACGCTAAGCTATCTGATCTCCCTGCTCTCATTGCTCTCAACTCCTGGCACACTCACCCCTGCATCTGCTTCTCATTCATGACGGCAACCATGGGAAGAACCAGGGGAGCCAAGACCAAAAACAAGGAGACAAACGACATTTCAGAGGCGAGTCCCATGCGAAAGGGATACAGCCCCGAGGTCTCTATCCCAATTCTCCTGTTGCTAGACAATTGGGAAGCAAGAATCATCGCAGACACCATGGATTTAGGGAACCCGGAGCAGACTTGGGACCCTTATTGGCTTGTTAAAAACATGATGGGGCAACTGATGGAAGACTTGCAGGAGAACTGGCCCTCTACACGCCATGCCACCCATTCCCTACGCGCCTCTCTACCCAATTGGTCGTCCACTCTAGGCACCCTGGAGAACACGCATAGCTGGGAGTCTTATGCTCCCACTCAGCACTTCTCCTATGTTCTTCGCTCTGGAAGTACAACCTCGAGAGCCACATCGTCGGCAGTTAGAGCAGAAACGCCCCGTGGCAGTCGTGGCACCCTGGCTACTCCGATAGGCCTGGACATGCACCACCTTGGTGGTAGTTCTTCAGCCAAGACACACAGCAGGGATCCTCTATCAGACAAGGGCCCCCTTCACCATACCCAACACTTTAGGCCCTATCTTGGCTAAGAGAACTCAGAACGAGCAGGCTGGGTCTGTGCCTGTCATTCCCAGAAAAACTGCTCCTCTGCCAATCAAGCAACCAACGAAAGCCATGATGACTACTGGGACAACAGCTGCAACTCCGAGGACTAATGCTCTATTTTCTACTAATGCTTGGAAGGACAATGCTGCCTATAGTTGCCATATCTTGGAGGAGACACCGTCTGCAACTGGATAAAGAGGTTTCTCTGATGTCTCTGGTCTACTTTTTGCCTTCTGTATGCCTCTATGACCATGATCTTTTTTGTATAGGATGTTGTTTGCCTCTATGGCTTTGAACTTTCCTCTTTTCCACCCGGATCTGGCTTATTTTTTGCCACTTTTAGACATGCATAGAATGTTGTCCGCCATGAATTGTAATGTTTTGATTCTCAATAACACTTTGGATAGATACGGTTGGCACCTCTGGGTAAGACCACCGATGACTATAATTCTTACTGTATTTCTACTTAACTAATATAAATTGCAGCTTTTACAAAAAAAAAGATCATATCGGATATTTATGGTCAAAGTTTTTTTTTTGTCTATGCCACGAAAAATCAGGTGGCCCATCCACCAAAGTATACATATCTTTAAACCATCCAAAAAACACCATGCATACATATTTGAGAGTCCAAGATACAACAAACAAGGTTTCCTTAGCCCCAAGCATAAACAAAGAATCATCACTTTGTGTGACAATGGGTGGAAGATCATCACATTTTCTTTTCTCCCTTTTTTTTCCTTTCGGCGTTTTATTGCACCTTTGGGGAAATTGCTAGTTATTTGTATAACATGTATTAAGTATTAAATACAAAAATTTACATTTAATTTTTTTGATATAAAAAATTATATTAAAAAGATTGGAAAAATAGTGAGGGATTGGGGAAGTCAAATAGAGTGTGGATGTAACATGATGCTTTCATTATCTAAGAAGGTGAAATTAATGGAAAAAGATAAAGTTGGTGAACAAATATATTTTGCATTAATGTCATTTTTCCAACAATTGTGTATTCAATTGATATTATATTTGCATATTTATTTTTTCCTACTCTACATTGCATTTTTGCACAATTATAGTTTTTCTTAGCTATTTCTTAACATGCCTATGAGCAAAGGCAAATCCACTCTTTCTTGACCGTATAACACTATAGTAAACTTGCATGTTGAGGCCAACCTTAGTGTTGGAGAGGGCATCCTATTGGGAGTGGGAGTAGAATATAGTAAACCCGCATGTCGAGGCCAGCCTTAGTGTTGGAGAGGGCATTTTATTGAGAGTCGATTGTCACCATGGTTATACAAGACCTTTTCGAATATGTCTCTGCCCCGCAATCTTAGTATTGGAAAGGGCATCATATTGAAAGTAGACTATAGTAAACCTGCACGCCGGGCCCAACCTTGGTGTTGAAGAGGGCACTCTATTGAAAATAGACTCTCACTGCGGTTGTATAAGGCGTTTTCGAATATGTCTCCGCATGGCAGAAATTCCAACTAATATATCTCCACCCCACAAAAAAATTGGAACCTAGTAAACTTCCATGTAGTGTGAACCATTCAACCACATTTAAGAATTGAACTTAGACACAAATACTAACCACCAACTATCACCTACCACACAAGTCAGCACTAACCAGTTTTTCATCCAAGAGACTAGCCACCATTGACCATTTTTTGTTGACAAAGATAATGATTCAAATATCTCTAATGTTTCGTTAATAAGATGCCAAAAAAATTATACTAAAAATATATATACAATCCTACATGTGGGAGAAGGAGGAAGACACGAAGGGCATACAAAAGCCATTTGGAATGTATAGCCAGAACCAGCAGAACCAGGAGGTGCTTCAAAGGCGGGTTTCTACGATTAATTCATTGGAGAGCATGGAGACGCTAGAATAGGAAGCTGCTGCTTCAAAGGCAGAGGCACACTATAGCAGATCGGTAATCCCCTGCAGCGAATCGGGAGTTTTCCGGGCTCAAATTTGTAAGGTATGTATTGTATTATTTTACCCTTACTTTCCCCGTGGTTGCATTACTTGCTGAAGTCTCAGAGAGGGTTTCGATGGCAAATCTCGCGCTGGTAGTGAGAGTTTCGTTTCCTTTGAGCGTTTTATGTTGGATCAAAAGAGCCTTTGAGAGACAACCATGGTTTTGTTTTCAGTATGGCTAAAATCGCAAGGTTTTTGTTGTGGGTATCGCAGTAGTCCAGCTTTTTGTTCTGGGTATCCCATATGTTTTTAGCAGAAATCAATTGGGGTTTATATAGTTGTGTTTTATTGCCAATCCTTGCCATAGTTGATATCTGGCTTGCTATTCTATGTTTTTCTTCTCTGGATACTGCAATCGTGGCAGGTGGTCACTTCTTTGGTTAAGCTCTTACGTTCGTCACAATCTGTTACAAGGTCTACTCTTGGCTGAAAATTTGTTTTCCTGATTTGTAAGTAGAGGCCCTACCAGTTACTGTTAGCTATGTTTGCTATGTTGTATTTCTTGTTTTACTTTATTGGCACTCTTCAAACGACATCATTAGATAGTGCATTGCATCATTTTCCATGCTTGACTCCGTGTTGGACACGTCCTGCTCCAGGTCTTCTTGTTTTTTATCTGAACGAACCTATTACCCTGTTCGGTGAGAGTGAGATAATGCTTTTGTTTCTTCTACTGATCTGCAGGACTATAGTTGCACTAAGGATGAAGACGATGATACATTTCAAACATTTAAAGCAAGAGAGCATAAGAAACCTCTGTTTCAAAGTCATCTGTTGGACTGTATTGATACTCATTTGACAGACGCCATAGGAAAACAAAGTCTTCTAATGGTTAATTGAATTACAGAGGCAAGAATTTTGCACGATTTAAATTGAATTGGAATTTTGAAAAAGTCCGTGGATGTTTCAATAATTAATTTGTAACTTCTGTTGTGGTGCATTACACAGCCTCGTATCAGCTTCAGTGGGAAACACTCTTTTTAAGCAGGAATTTATTGGACAGATTCTTGTCTAAAGGGACTTTTACAAACTTTTACAAACGATACTCATATACAGGTCCTGGGTATCTCCTGCATGACACTTGCAATCAGAATTGAAGAGAATCAACCTACGAATTGGTATAAATTTCAAAAGATTATTTCTTTCTCATATACAGGTCCTGGGTATCGCCTGCATGACACTTGCCATCAGAATTGAAGAGAATCAACCTACGAATTGGTATAAATTTCAAAAGATTATTTCTTTCAAGTTCTATTTGCGGTATTAAAATGCATTTAGATCATTACAGTATTAAAATGCTTTTTAAATTTGTAATCGCGTCAAACTTCTTATTTTGAGATCTGCGTTCGATTCTCGACTGGGAGCTGCGTGGAGGATGAATGTATCTGCGTGGGGGATGAATGGACTTCGTGGGGTATGAGCAGCGTAGAAGTGGGAGCATGGAGCTGCGTGGATATGGGAGTGTAGCAACGTGGAGATCCTCCTGTGTGGGAGAGAGTGTAGCAGAGGAGGCCGCGACGGGAGGAGGGAGGAGGCCGCGGGAGAGGAGGCGGAGGAGGCTGAGGAGGGAGGAGGGAGGAGGCTGTAGGTTGCGGCAGGAGATGCATAAGCTCAGCTCGGCAGGGTAGGAGGGAGCAGGAGGTCGAAGGCGAAGGAGGTCGGAGTAGGAGGTTGGAGGCGGAGGAGGTCGGTGGCGGCAGCGGCGGAGGTGCATAAGCATCCACGTGGCAGGATTCCATTTGCTCCATCAGCGAGGAATCTAGCTGACGTGGAGGTTATACACCTCCGTGGTGAAACGCTTACGGCGTAAAAATTGTAAATATATGTTAGAATTGTAAAATTAAGATGTTTTAAAAAAATTTAAGAGTGTTAATCTATTTTTTAATAAAATATATAATTTCAATAATAAAAAATATGATTTGAATAATAAAAATCTACAATCTAAAATATTAATTCAAAATAGATAATTTAAAATATATGTCAACCATTATCCTATCATATATATATATACAAGAATTTAAAATATATGTTAACTATGATGATATATATACATGAAAAAAAAGAGAAAGTTTATATGAAGTGAGTGGTCAAAAATTAGATGTAGTATATATAGGTTTGAGGCAATAGGAAAACAATTTCAATTCAAAATAGATAATTTAAGATATATGTTAACCATTATCATATATATACATGAAACAGAGGGAGAGTTTACATGAATTAAGTGGTTAAAAATAGATATAGTTTATAGAGGTTTGAAGCAATAGGAAAACAATTATATTATTTTGGGAAGGTATATGGTTTCTCCTATATTTTATGGGAAGGTTTATGGTTTTTAAGTATATTTTAAGAAATAATACTTAGATGTGAATGATATTATTAATATAGTTAGATACAATTAAATTTATTATATAAATTTTATTTTATTTCAAAATTATATAAATTAAATTTATAATAAATTTTTTAAAATAATATTTTTACGTCGAAGGCATTTCACCAACGAGAAGCTTGACCATCCATGTCTGTTAGATTCCTTGCTTTTGGAGCGAATGGAATCCTGCTGCGTGTTCGTCCCTCCTGCCAATGACCTGCTGCCATCTGCTGGGCGTGGCTTGCTTTACAAGCAACGCTCGGGATTTTCACTTACGCCCACTCTGAATCACCAAATTGCTTCTCGTCATAGAGTCGTTGATTTCTAACATTCCCAATTCGCCAAATCCCCTACTCTTAATCGCCAAATCGCTAAATCAATCATGCAGTCGTTGATTTGTAACATTCCCCATAAGCTGCCTGTGCTATTAAATTTAACTTGTGACGTCTTTGACAGTCCTGGTAGGGTTTTGGCAAAGCTCCTTTATTCCACAACAATATGCCAGATCAATAGCTTCTTCTTCCAAGTATTTCCAGTGTTATGTTTATTCAAGTGTGGAATTCATCTCAGATTCATAGAACATCAACCATTGAAATCGATCACACCATTACTGGTTACAGCAATTGAGTAATATGTATGTCGAAATAACGCAGCCAAACAGTGAAACCAAGAACGTTTCTGTCGCCAATTAAAGATATCGGTCGACGTGCTGACAGCCATCGAACGAACGAAGCTCTACCGTGACTACTCATCAAATGAAGCTCGTCGTCGACCATAAGATGCTTACCCTGATGTCCGCGTTGTTGTTATGTCGAGATTTGACATAAAGTCGACCTGATGTAGTCGACGAGTTGATATTGCATGTGTAAAAGTTTGCTGACTTCTCCACCGACAAGAAACAAATTTGGTCGAACGAACCTCGCCGTCGACCATAAGATGCTTACCTCGTTGTCTGCGTTGTTGTTGTGTCGAGATTCGACATAGAGTCGACCTGATGTAGTCGACGAGTTGATATATCGCATGTGTAAAAGTTCATTGACTTCTCCACCGATAAGAAACAAATTCAGTCGAAGCATTGTGATGGTTAAGATCACGTCGACCGCTTTCGTTGCTAAATTAGCACAAATAGTCAGGTAATTATTTAAAAATATGGTCGATGTTTGTTAGAATAAGTCGTGTTTGTCAGTGAAGAGTGGTCGACTACTTTGGCATACTCGACAGGTGATTGCACAAGTTGGTGAAGAGTGGTCGGCAAACTCTTGTCGAATATCGAGTGATTATGCTGATGAAAGATGTTATGGCTGACAGAACATATTCTTTAGATGGTCAATTTGTCTCGTTAGTGCTCAGGTTGGCTTCACGTTCAGGTCAATAAAAGCATGCATAAGTTTATCAACGCTTTTCATTCGAGAAAAACAAATGTCAGCTAGATTCCTTGCTCATAGAGCGAATGGAAAACTGCCACGTGTTTTGCGATGGTTCGTCAATTTAAGTTTCTCTTCATTGAGGTTTCCTGTCACTTCGTCGCATAGTATATGTTAAAGTTGAGTCTGGTCAACTTTTAAAAATGGTCAGTAGAGTGTTTTCATGGCCGTCTCAATAATATATGGTTCATGAGAATTGTCAAATTTGGTCAAGTATAACTGATGTACATGGTCGACCACTTTCGTCGATCCTCAAGTTTGGTCGACTCCACTACAAAGTGACTTATCTATATTGTATTTGGTCGACCACTCCGGCTCAATACTTATTTTTGGTCGAATTGTAAAATATGATCAATGGCTATGAAGGGCATGTAATCAAGATGACTAATTTAGTCGCATCTGATGTGCATCTTACGCATTGAAATATATGATCCCTCTCAGTGCTAAAATTATATATATATATATATATATGAAGTTAACATCATTTCCATTTTTATTTTTATTTTTTATAAGAATAGAACTAGCTTGAGTGGTTGGGAGGACTGATTGTTACTCTCCCCACCAGGGTCAATTCTTGTAAGTGACATGATGCTCTTGTTGAGCCCCTATGTAATGAATGTAATTCTGGCCATACTTTGATTATAGATACAATAATAAAATTTTAAAAACAATTAAAAAATTAATTTTAAATAATAAATTAAATTAAACGCCTTGGATTCGGGTTACACCGACGCAAGTTTGGGCCCACATCCTCCTGGAGCTCTCCACCTGGACGCAATCGCTTGTTTGCAAAGAGATTCCTTCCAGCTCATGAATCCAAGAGATGGCGAGAATTCAATGCAGCGTGCTCGTAATCAGGGCATGGCATTTAACCGGCACCATGCAAACGTCGCTTCAACGATGGAAAATGAGTTGGGACGTATTCAGTGCATTAACTCGTCACCTTCTCCAAGATCACTGTCAGCAACACTAACTCCACAAGTTGGGTTAAGGAGGACTTGTTGGCCTGCATTTGTCTTTGCGTTTGCATCGCGGATTCACACATCGCTCCTGCTCTACCTCTGGTTTGCGTCTACTCAACTGAGAGTTCTATACACTGCTCTTGCTTCGGCTCTGGACGTCGCTCTTTGCTGGTCTTTCGCCATGACAAAGCCAAGAGGAAATCCACGAAGGGGTGGCTCCAGGCACGGCACCAGAACACGTGCTAGTAACACCTCCGACTGGGTAACTATGGATGGTTATGCCGATAGCGTCTCTGCCTCTAGCCGCCGCCTCATTGATAGTTGGGAAGCTCGTAGAGTGGCGGCCATCCTCGCCTCTGGGCGACATGGCGGCAATATCAATCACTACTGGCTCATTAAGAATATGATGAGCACTCTTGTGGACGAGATGATGACAAATTGGAATGCCAACAAAGTCACTCTCAGAGACATCAGAACCAACCTGGTTAGGATGGGAGAGTGTCTCAAGGCCATGGACACTAGTCTGGTTTGGGATAGTTTCTCCCCGGGGTGCAGCAATGAGTCTAATGTCATCCATCAAGAAGGGGATATAAATGGCAATGTTGGTCTCATTGGTGGGTTGAAGGTCATGGACACACCTGCTACAGCTGAAGAAGATCCCCCTGGGCATGAGGCCCCCTTGGAAGCTTCCCAGCGACCCTTGCCTACCATGCCTGCCACTACGGGCCCTCTACAGAAAAATAGGAACAAGGTAATGGGGAACGGTTTCACTCCTCTAGGTTGCAACACTAGGTCTTTGTCACCCACTTACCCCTCTCCAGGGATAATTGAAGACTTCTTTGGAAGCTGCCCCATCGTGGAAGAAGCATCAAACCTGCACTATGCTGAAGCAAAACCCTAGAAGAATTGCGAAGGCACCAGGTTATTTTTGTGATACTCAGGTTTTTTGCTATAACTTACTATACTGTCTGTTTTTTAGTACTTTCATTATGCATGTTATGTATATTTCGAACCAAACCCATAACTATAATTGAGCAGGTCTACTCTCCATGGCCCTTTCTTTGTATAAGCTTAGTTTTTTCAGCATCTTTGAGCACCTGGGATGGTGGCTTCACCACCTTAGGCCACCCTAGATTGCTGACAGACGTGTAACTTCTGATGTATTTTTTGGCTCTCGAAATTAATATACTTTTGCAACTTTACAAAAAAAATAAAATAAAATTAATCGAATATTTATTTTTTCACATGAAATTAAACCAATATTTATAAAAGAATAATAGGATCTTTATCAAATCTTCTAAAATAAAATATCTACATTGATCGTTAGTTGAAGAAGACAACTTTGGTGTGTTGAGCGCATATCAATGAAGGAATGTTTGGCAATCAATCTTACTAGAGTTTTTTAAAGTTGGAAACTGGATACTTCACAATAATTGACAGGCAACCACCTGGCCATGTAAATTCAAACATAATCCAAAAAAAAATCCAAACATAAAATTCATAACCTCTTGCAAGAAGTTTCACATAATGATTTGTTCCAAGCAAAATGCTCCTACCAAATAGTCACAAATCAGGCATCAAAATTCAGCTTTCAACTAAATCCAATACAACAAATCCTTCCTATGTTCCACCAGTGTTCTAATTGGCCAGGAATCAGCTACTTGCAGCTTTCTCCCTTGTTTTAAATATAAAAATACAATCGTTTGGAGTGGTTCGCTATGCAATTATGTTGATTGTTCCCGTGTTGGATGTTGACTTTTTTTATATTCCATGTGAAGTTTGGTTCGCTATGCAATTATGTTGATTGTTCCCGTGTTGGATGTTGACCTTTTTTATATGCCATGTGAAGTTTGGTCCAAGGAGAAATTCTCGTGTTGGATGTTGACCTTTTTTATATGCCATGTGAAGTTTGATCCAAGGAGAAAAGGGGACCAGAGTTTTTGGATTGGCAACTTTTTGACACGTGACATTATTATGAAATTGGTACCTTCTGAATAACTTTATTAAAGTTGTTATGTTGTGTCTGGAATGCCACGCCTGTCTTGATCACCCACAGATTTGATTATGCCATGTCAATCCTAAACATTAGACCGAGTCTGTCATAAATGTTTGAGGAATTTGATATGATAGGTATTTTTAAAATATTAATAATGATTTTCGTATTATATACTTGTGTTTTTACAAATAACTTTGGTGTAGGTTAAATGTTTTAGGTTCTGAATTGGTTTTTAGTTATTTTTGAAATTATTAAAATTGTAAATGTATATTATTAGAATTGTAACATTAAGATGTTTCAAAAGTTTTTAAAAGTGTTGAATCTATTTTTATAATAAAATATATAATTTAAATAATAAAAAATATAATTAATACAAATCTAAAATATAAAATACTAATTTAAAATATATGTTAATCATTATTTTATATATATATATATGAAATTTAAAATATATGTTAATTATTATGATATATATACATAAAAAAAGAGAGTTTATGTGAATTAAGTGGTTAAAAATAGATATATTTTATATAGGTTTGAAGAAATAAAAAAACAATTTCAATTCAAAACAATAATTTAAAATATATGTTAATCATTATTATATATATGAAAAAAAATTGATTTGATAAACAAATTGGTTTGGTGAATGTTAATCATCATCATTATTACTATGAAATTTTTTTTTTAAAATATATGTTAACCAATATCATATATATCTACATGAAACAAGGAAAAGTTTACATAAATTAAATGGTTAAAAATAAATATAATTTATAGAGGTTTGAAGCAATAGGAAAACAATTATATTCTTTTGGGAAGGTATATCGTTTCTCCTCTATTTTATGGGAAGGTGTATGGTTTTTAGTATATTTTTTAAGATAAAATACTAAGATATGAATGATATTGTTAATATAGTTAGATAAAATTAAATTTATTATATAAATATTATTTTATTTTAAAATTATAAAAATGAAATTCATAATATTTTTTTTAAATAGTATATTATTTTAATATTTATTTATAATTAATTAAAATATATATTAGTGGGTGTTTTTAACGAGAAAAAATATGATGAACTTTAAGTAAATTTTATCGCTACTTCGAGTTGTCGCAGGGTTTCATGGCTGGTCGGCTGCATTAGGGAAGTTGTCTCTTCCTGAGGAGCCCTTCTTGGTCCCTTCTCTCAGTCGCGTTTCGCTACACAATTGGGTCTGCAGCGGCTTTCTGAAGATTGAGAGGCCAGTTCTCAAGCCTGACGCTCTCATGCCTCGGTAGACGGATGAGACCTGTGAGCCGTAGCGGAGAAGGAAGTAGCCGGTCAAAGCTCAAATGTTGCCGCCAAAGACCCTGAAGGAGGATCCTCCTGGTTTCTCTTCTCATCGAGCTCTCACGGCAGCTGCGACTGAATCGAACAGAGGCCCGCCTTGTGGAGATCCTTGGAGGACCAAGACGTCAAGGGACAGCAGCACTAAGGGCCATTGCTTCCCGGTTTTCGTCAAGCTTCTGTCCGGCTCTTCGAGATGCCTTCTCCTGAACCCTTCAAACCAGGTGTCCCTCATCATGGACAAGTTGAGCACATTGGAAGGTATTAATAGGCACACCCATCATCTCTGCTTCAAGGGATGCCTCTTGCCGCTGGATACGCCCCTTGAGGAGTGTGGCATCAACAAGGATGCGACGGTCTTCATTGGGTCTGGGCTACGAGGAGGAGATGGGAGATCACCAGAAGCAGCTGAACCCTCCTCCTCAAAGAGACGAACATTCACAAAGGCAGTGAAAGCTAAGGATTTTGGAACCTCCAAACCAAACCAAATGGTTTTCTCAGGCCCGACCTTCATAGTGGAACATCAAGAGGAGACTCCTTCAGCCTCGCTGGGCTTAACCTCGGCGCTAAGATGTGGTGAGTTAGTTAATACGACCATCATCTGCAGGTTCAATGGACTGTGGCCCTCATCCATAAGTTTGAGAGATTGGCTCAAGAAAATGTGGGGGACGAATCTGGAACTCCTCCTATGCTCCAAAGGCTATTTCATTATCCATTTTGAAACGGAGATTCATCGCAACCAAATCTGGGATGGACGACCTTGGTTCTGGGGGAACTCGAGGCTGTCTATGAGGAAATGGTACCCTGATTTTAACCCCTTAACAAATACAACAATGACTACTTCGGTTTGGGTAAGACTCCCGACCCTCCCCTTGCAGTTTTGGTATCCTGAATCCTTTGCAACCATTAGTGACTCCTTAGGGAAGTTCATCAAAGAGGACACAGACAGAACATCGAAGGGGTTAGCCACCTTTGCTTGCATCTGTGTGGAGCTGGATCTGAGGAAGGGACTTCCAGACAAAATTAACATTGTCTGGTGTGAGGATTTTGTCCACGTTCAGCCCTTTGATTACGAAAACACAGCCTTCAGATGCAGATCCTGTCAGCAACCTGGGCACCTGCAACAAGCCTGCCCCTCTTCTCCTATTCACTCCACGAAAAGGCAAAAGTATGGTTGGCATGAAGGTAAGAATCAAAGGAAACAACCCACCTCTGATACTAAAGAGGGTTCGCCAAGAGCTCCACCCTTCGCGACTCAGGTGTCGAACTCGCCACATGCTGCTCATCAGCAAGTCAATAATCCAGATTTGCCTCAGGGGGACCACGGAGAACCTCCTTTTTGCGGGGAGGCAATGGATTTTGCCCTAGCTGGAATTTCCTCCACAGGTGGCCAAAAGCGTCCACACGAATCTGATAACTCTGATAGTGACAAAGAAGCAGAATTAGCTCGCTCTCGCAGCATTCCTGAATGTTCCCAGCATCAGCCGATCATAACCCCCATCTTGTCGACTCTTGATCAGTCGTCAGGATGGATTGAAGTCAGAAAAAAGAAAAAAGATACCAAATTGTCATTGCAAGGATAATACCCTCTTGGAGGGAGGGTCTCAGAGTTTTAAGTTAGTTTATCTATGAAGCTGTCAAGGAAAGTCTTCTTTCGGTTGGCCCAATATGGGATTACCAACTGATGTTGTACACTATTTTCTCTTTTTGATTAATAGCAGGTTTCGCATCTTACTTACTTACTATATATATATATATATATATATATATATTAGTGTAAATAGATTTTTAAACATCAAGAGGGATCCAATTTCTTGAAATGTAATTTTATTTATCTTAAATTTTTATTTTTTACATATTAAGAAAAAATTTACACTTTAAAATATTTGATCCCTCTCAGTGCTAAAATGATATTTTTTTCCAGCCGAAAAAAATCGTACTATTGTTATTCATGCGAATCAAATAGTACAATGATTGAGAATATCAAAGTTCAAGATATCAAAAGTAGATCTTGATCTCAATAAAATTCATCCTCATAGCTACTATACAAAAAGATAACCTGTCAAAAATAGCTTTCCAGACAAAAAATTAAGATCCACCCATGATTACAAATTTTTTTTTAAAAGAAATATACGTTTCCCCTGTCAAGCAGACAGGCCTCCATCCATTCTTCCCAAAAAAGTACACCAACAGGTCCAGCCAAAGCATCTTTTGAAAGTTGATCTGCAAGTGAGTTGTGAATTCTGTAGATATGCTCGAAAGAAATATGTTCCAACTTTGCCATCTCCTGACGAATATTGGCACACAAATAGTTTAGTTCCAATACATTGAGAGAGTATTGATTTGAAGCCCATTTAATCGTAACTCGAGAGTCCCCAAAGACTCTAGGATTCACCAAACCAAAGGAATTTGCCACCTTTAGAATAACCCAAAGTGCCAGTAACTCAGCTTTCATATTGGTACCCTTTCCACCATAGTGCTAAAATGATATGTGTGTGAAGTTAACATTATTTGAATTTTTATTTTTAATTTTTGTAAGAATAAAATTAACTTAAATGGTTGGGAGGAATGATTGTTACCCTCTACCCTATGAATGATACAATAATAAAATTTTAAAAACAATTAAAAAAAATCTTAAATAATAAATTAAATTAAACAAATATTCATTTTTTTCACATAAAATTAAACAAATAAATATCTATAAAAGAATAATAAGATCTTTATCGAATCTTCTAAAATAAAAGATCTACGATTAAGGGCACTTACGACAAAGAAATTTATTTCTCTAAAATAAAATATCTACGAGTCTTATCATTAAGCGCACTTACGACAAACAAATTTATTTATTTATGAGTCTTACAGGGTAATTCACGGTAAGCGAATTTATAAATTTATTTATGAGCGTTATCACTTAAAGGGTCATTCACGACAAACGATTTTAATTATTTATGAATCTTATCATATAACTAATTATTTTCTAATTTTTTTATTTCTAATTTTTATATATAAATATTTTTAAGATTGAAAATATTTTGTTTCAAAATTTTAATCTTATACATTTAATTTTATTTTATTTTTCTATAAATGAGTCTCTTTCTCATGAGAGCATAGATGATGATTAAGTAGGAATCATTATTTTTAAATTAATATTATTGTTTTTATGACAATGAGTGTATATGATCATAATAAATAATTTAAAAATTTTAAGGATTTTTTCTTAGTATTGTTAATATTGACAAATAAAGGTTATGATAATTAAATACAAAAATATTACTTATTCTAATTTCATGTATGGTAACAAGTCCTTTTCATCAAGTTGGTCATGGCTTGTATTATCTTTGTATCTTTTTATGTACTTGTGAATGGAGCAGCTTCTTCTTTCTTCAGACTGGGTAGAGGAATAAGGAAGGGATGTCCTATTGCTCATTTGTTATTTCTGTTGGTGGAAGAGGGACTTAGTAGATCCATCTTATTTGCAAAAATACAAGGACGGTTAAAAGGCATCCTTATTGGTGGGTCCTGCCAGATTACACACATTCTTTTTGTAGACGATATTCTATTATTTTCTGATGGATCAAAAGGGAATTGGAAAGCCTCGCAAATATTCTAGGCTTATTCTGCTAAGCTATAGGTATGCAAGTTAATTTTCAGATTTCTCTTATTTTGAGTGAATGTATTAAGGAAAATGAAATGGAATCTATCAAGAGGGACTTCCATTATAATGCTTATATGCTCTGGACGCCAGGTTAAAATATCCAGGTTTTATACTCAAACCTGTCTCATATACCAAGAACAATTGGAATTGGCTGATTTCCAAATGCGAAAATAAGATTTCCAATTGGAGCTTCAAATGGCTTTCAAAGGTGGGAAGATTGGTATTGGCAAAATTAGTATTGGAAGCTACTCTGGTTTATTGGAGCCCCCTATCCTAGATTCCTAGAGGAGTTTTGGTTTCCATTAAGAAACTTATGTTCAGATTTCTATGGTCGAGGAAATAAGATCAAAAGAAGATGGCCTGGATCAAATGGCAAGATCTACCATTGCCAAAATCTCTAGGAGGCTGGGGCATAAATTGCCCAATTCATTTTTCTAAAGCACTAGCTGCTAAGAGTATTTGGAATCTGATTTCTAGCTCGGGCCTTTGGAAAGAAGTTATCCAACAGAAATATATAAAGCCTTTGACAATTTTGCAATGGATTTAGAATCTAACTAAGTCAATTCATAATGTTTCCAATATATGGAAAGTAGCGGTGGTTTCCTTTAAAATCATAGGGGATAATCTCTCATGGAAAGTAGGAGATGGACGCAACATTAGGGTGGGAGAAGATTCCTAGGTAGGATGTGGATCTCAGTATACATTGCCTTTCCAACTGATTCTTCTGCTTAGATATAAGGGGCTCTTTACTCTCAGTCAGATTGCAGTTAGTCAAAATTCTCTCTTTTCTGAGCAGAGATGGATGACTGCTGATTAACTTGGGTTTAGAGATGCAAAGGAAGCAGCTTGGAAGACCTGCATAAAACAACTGGCTATTAGTCATATTTGACTATGTCCAAGAGCAGATAAATTGGTATGGTCCTACGGCCCTCATGGGATTTACACTCCAAAAAAAGGTTATGGGTTTCTTATAGGGGTGGTCGACTGTCCCAATAAGGCCTAGTGGTGGTGATCCTTGTGGAAATTCAACTGCCCACCAAAATCAAAATTACTAATGTGGTTTTTCTTAAGGAACAAAGCCCTGACTTGGGACCGGTTGCAAAGAAGAAGTTGGGAAGGCCCTGGGAGATGTGATTTATGCAATGTTGCAAAAGAATATAATTATCATCTAGCAGTGGAATGCAAATTCTCTATTCAAGTATGGAAGGAGCTTGAAGTCTTATTAAAATCTAAGTTTAATTGGGCTGGGATTTCCATACAGGATTCCCTGAATTCATGGGTTCTCAATATAGACTCTAATGATTTCAAAAGTCTTCCCCTCATAGTTGTTTGGCAAATTTGGATAGCTTGAAATTATGAGATTTTTTACGACAAAGGTCTTTCTCCCTTATACCATGCAAATAGAGCAACGACTATCCTGGAATGCTTCCCTCAAGCAAACTCTTTAATAAAAACGAGGCAGGTGGAAGAAGAACTCATAAATAAGGAAATTCTGTGGTCCTATTTTGATGGAGCGGCCAAAATCAATCCAAGCTTAGCGGGAGCAGAAGGAGTGATCTATTTATTAGAGATGTCTAAAATTTCCTCCCAAGCAAGTATGGGGCATGGCACCAACAACTTTGCATAATTAAGTGCCCTCGGGCTACTTCTGAAGTTGGCTTTAATGAATGGAATAAAAAATCTACAGATATATGGAGATGCAAAATCAATAATTGGCTGGGTAAAAGAGGAATTACAATGACACAATATCTATCTAAATCCCATCTTGGAAGAGATAAAAAGATTGATTGCAGGTTTGGATGAAGTCTCTTTTACTCACATCTACAGGGAAAGAAATGTTGAAGCTGATCTACTATCTAAAAGTGGTTTAGACATGAAAAGAGGGGAATGACACATTCTCCGGGAGAATCAAGGCATATTAACTGAGCAGTTACAATTTTTTTTTTTTCTAGGATCTAGATTGAACCTTTATGCATGTGCTCAAGAAGATTTTGTTTATCTCCTAGAAGGAAATTTGAAGACTCTTTTTATATAAGGCTTTTTTTTACTATCAAAATACAAAATGTATGACTGTCTTGATATTAGGAAAGAAATCTAATTTCTAAACTAACTGTTTTTTAGGTTAGCTAATGGTATGTAATGATTTTTGATGGACTACTAATCAGTTACTCAGTCTGAGTATGCAACTGAATTTTGAAACCAAATTTTTGCTTTTTGAATAATGTAACTATTATACATAAATAAAGTTACGAATTTTTTTTCTATGAAAAAAAAACAACAACTCGGAGGATGTGACATCATATAATTATCTTGGAATCGATTTTCATTAAAACTTAAATGGAACTACAATATTGAGAAAATGATAAATGGAGAGTGGAAAGCTTATTATAGAGTTTAGAATAACTGTAAATCAATAGAACTTTGGCTTTGGGATAAGAAGAAACTCCTCTTTACATACTCTTGTCACTCGTGTTATCTTATATGGCCGTGAGTTTGGGGTTGCAATATCTTTAGAGTATTGTGAAGAAGGATAGAGCAAATCCAAAAGCATTTTATAACTTATAATTTCAAAAATAAAGGCAATACACCCTATCGAATCCTATCCCCATAAAAGAGAGTCTCTCCCATTAAGAGCATGGCTATCACTAGATACATAATATATTAAAACAAGATGAACAACATGGGACACAATAGGCTTCATAAGATTGCTTCAATTTTCTAAACATAAAAAATGGCAGAAAAATATATGCTATATTTAGTGCAGCAATATACTCTTAACCGATAGACCCACTCCGATTGTACTCTATAATAAAATATGTATTAAGCTTTATGATAAAGCTATAATATAATATGGAGGTAGCAATGAATTTATTTATTTATAAAATATATATAACGTAGATATATTAAAGATAAAATATTTATAAATGATAATTTATTTTTAAAAATAGATTATTATTTAAATTTGAAGTTATTATTGCACTATTTGATCTAAATAATAAATGAGATGGAAAGGGTGCTGTTGTAAATTTCTTTTGGTCTACTTTTCAGTTATAATTTAAATACCATTTTGTTAAGTGTTTGTTAATAAGTTGACTAATAGTTTTTGAAAGGTGTACTTGTTTTTAGTCATTTGTTTGTTGTAAATTTCTTTTGGTCTACTTTTCAATTATAATTTAAATACCATTTTGTTAAGTATTTGTTAATAAGTTGACTAATAATTTTTAGAAGGTGTACTTGTTTTTAGTCATTTGTTTCAGGTTTCTTAGGTTCAGGAGAGTTCTTTTCCTATGAAAAAGAGTTAATTAATAATTTTTTAGAAGATAGTTTAGTTGATTGGGTGGATCAATGTTTTAGAGTTCTTTAAAATCCAGGTCTGACTATTCCTTAATTTTATTATAAATATCAAAACTGGGTATATTTGAAGTAATTTTTTTTTAAACTTTTGAACATTGCAATTTCAACTTTTGAATTTTGTTTTTGTTTTTGTTTTTTCTAGCCAGACAGAACATTTGGGTCTCCTCCATAGCCAGAGGGATATTCGGTGTAACTATATTTTGTGGGTGTCCTCCATTGCAAAAAAACAATATAGTCCCGTCAATTTTGGTGGCTCTCTACGGCCTTAATTGAAAAGTTAACAATGTATTCTATAATAATCTGCAGGCATTTAATTTCGCGTTTCGGCCATTGAAGTTTGCTATGCATTCCATCTCTGTCCGTGAGCAGAGGCAGATTAGTTTGTGCTCTCATATTTTTAGCAGTTGCAGCGAAGGACGCACAATGATGTCTAATAAAGAGATTTGGCACTATGCTGCCGGAATCGCAGGTACCCACTTCATATTTCTTTCTCCCCTTTCTCTACTGCCAAACTGTCAGAGTTTCAGTTTGAATTCTCCATTTGCATTTTCTGTCAATCGGTAGAAATAAATTGTTACAGATAGGGGCATCCGAGATTTCATTAGAGAAACTGTTTAGATTTTATGTTCCCGTGGAGATTTCGATACCCATAAGCTAAATATGTTTCTGATAAGGGTCAGAAAATATTCATGATCAGACCGTATTTTCCGGTAAGTTCCGGGGATCGGTTTTTCGATTTTGAGTTCTCCGTTACTTGGAACTTTGAAGGTATGCAGCACTGGTTCATGATTTTTAAATCTCAAATTTGAACCTGGTTACAGAAATTGTTAGGTTTTCAAACTGACGATGATGATAAGATATAAAAGGAAAGTGATAACCTTAGCTGAATTGTAGGGTAAGACCAGGTCTTGAAAGCTCTTATACGATCACGGTTAATCTAAGTTGCTTCTGTGAGAAAATGTAAAATCCGTGACTACTTTTTTCGGGTACTTCGTATTGGAATCTTTTTCCATAAGCATAAGAAGGAAAGTTGGCTTTTAATAGCAAAATTTCTAAATTGGTTAGTTATTTTCCACAAATCATCAGTGTTATTCTTATATAACATTGTTAGTTGGGTAGATATGATAGCATCTTCTTTGATTTAGTATTTTGAGTTCAACAAGTTGCTTTGAGAAACATACCCCATGGTAGAAGGCTGCGCCATATAACATAACATGGACGTCTCTCAACTTAGGTATCAGATTCCAGGGGTATCTATTTCCCAAGTTCGTCTTTCTGTTCATTTTGTTTAAGTTGATTTGAGAAACATTCCCCTAGGTTTGAAGACCCCACTGAAGAACATGAATTTCTTTTGGCTGAAATGCCAGATTTGAAGGGTATCTATACTGCCAAGTTTGTTTGAGACTTGCTTTTTGACGAACCATTGGTTGTTCGAGACTTCTTTTTTGCTTCATCCCTTTTCGACAAACCATTTGCTTTTTTGCTTCATCCCTTTTTGACAAACCATTTGGGTAGTGTAGACAATAGTGAGACTGTGAGCTTATAAACTGCTTAATTCACTATCACATTGGTGTCACCTTTAAGCATCAACCCAACTTGTGCATTAAAAAAAACTTCGAAATTTTCATATTTACCAAAATCAATAAAATTGTTGAGTTTCTAAATGTCTAAATAACGCCTGATCCTGACTCTCTCAGACTAACCTAACCACCTGTTACCTGTAATTAATAAACTACTTAATACTCTATCACATTGGTGAAATTTACCTTTAAGCATCAAGTATCAACCCAACTTGTCACTTGAGCATTTAAAAAAACTTGAAATTTCAGATTTATCAAAATCAATAAAATTGTTGAGTTTCTAAATGTCCAAATAACGCCTGATCCTGACTCTTTCAGACTAACCTGACAACGTGTTATCTGTAATTGCTAATTTTTGGTTGTTAGTTTCTGCTCAGTATTGCTGGAAGTGATGATAATTAGGTGGGTGTATTTTAGGTTGGACCAGAGATTTTGGTTTGGTGTGGTGTTGTAGTATGCTTGTAAATTCTAGGGCCTTCACAAGCAGTGGAGCATGTGCTTCAACCGCTCAATTTGTTGCAATACTAAGACCCTATATCACCCAGTTTGTGTTTGTGTTTGATAAGGAAATTTGAAAGAATCGCCACTGCAAATAATTATGATAAAATTTGTCATTAAATTCAGCAAAGATAGTGAAACAAACTTTGTTATAACATCCATCCAGAAAAGATATAACAACATCGTATGGTTTCTAGGAAATGAATCTTAATAATTATTTTGTAAATGTTATAAAGGAACATGATCTTAAATTTTCCATCAAATTTGAAATTCGCCTATGCTTTAGATTCCACGAATTTTAAGTTTTTCATGCAATTTGGAAAATGCGGTGAGCCGGTGACTAAGCTATTAACCTTGCGAAGGCTTATCGAGCTGTGAACCATTCTGAAAGAGAGGACTAATTTTGAAAATGTGGTGCATGGCTGTCAACTCCTCACAATATCAGATATTGGGTTAAGACCTCCAACGAGCACAACCCTTCATTTAGTTGCCATAATGAAGTTTGGAATCCTGAACAGATTGCTGGGCATAGTCTTTAAAAAAGGTGAGGATGGCATCAACTCACCATGCCCCTTATCCCAGGCTCCCAGCAACTGCAATAAGACAGAGGATGCAAGCATTATCCAGAGCGATTGCCCTTGTAGGTGGATTTTAAAGTCCACTGTTAAATCCCACGGCTTAAACTTTTGGAGAGGCATTGGGAACTTCCAAGCTGGAAAGCTGTAGAGCCAGAAGGAATTTCTAGTGAAGCGGTGAAATGCTTAGAGATTAGAAAGAACACCAATGGAGAAAACCCTCTTCTCTTAGATGTCATGTTGTGCTATATGGTCTGGTTATGTAGTGAAATATCAAGAGAATGATACATTTCACAACGTTTAAGATAAAGTGATCCTGTTTCAGAGACCTCAAACTACCCATCTTTTTAGTCGCCAGGGTTTTCCAAGCCTGGTTCTTGTAAATGTGTAAATCTCTATCATATTAATAATAATTTAACTTCAAAGGTAAAAGTATATATTTATAGGATATGGTAATTCAAATTGATTGTTAAAAAGAAAGAAGGAAGCCGAAGTATAGCTCCAAATTTTTCTATCTGCATCATAACTTGCATATGTTAATGAGGCCATTTCATCATAGATAAACTGGGATAAGTTTGACTACTGATCGATCCATCAATTTGTATCTTTGCAAGGGAGTCAGTTAAGGATTTCTGTTTAAAGGTAAGTCGTGTAACTTGTGCAGAACTGAACTGAATTATGACATACAAGTAAATTGCAGAGACCCACTTTATACAAACATTGCATAAAATCTGTTTTGCTGAAATATATCAGGCTTCAGCCAGTGCAAAATGGCCCTTAGGTATTTGGGAGTATTTCTCCCTCCAAATTTGAATTCTGTTATTATTTCATTTTTGTTTTCTCATGAAGGCAGATTATTTGTTTGATGAGATAAGTTACTTCATATTTTGTTTATCATGGAATAACTTCTCTGTTTTTGGTGCAGGCAACTTGTTTGCTCTGGGGCTCTTCTTGTCCCCAATGTAAGTGTCCACTTCTGATATCTACTTCACCTGTAATAGCAACTACCCATTTTAGGGCCATTGTCCATAGACTTTTATATAAAGCTAAATGTCATTATGATTACTACTTTTAACATGGCACACTGTAGGAAATGACCCCCAAACTCTCGTTGACATTTCTTCTGTTCTTGGATAAATCATAAAACTAGTAATGATGTAGAAACACAGCACTGAAATTAGCCCGTTTAAGTTAATCTTTCAAATCAATATTAATACATCTGTGGCTATTGTCATTTGCAGCCCTACATTCAGCAGAATAACAAGAAATAAGTCTACCGAGCAATTTTCAAGCCTCCCTTATATCTTTGCACTCATGAATTGCTTGATTTGCACATGGTATGGCCTTCCTTTTGTATCACAAAACAATATACTGGTGACCACTGTTAATGGGACGGGAGCCATTTTTCAGCTATTCTACATCTCACTCTTTATTGCACATTCCCGAAAGGAAGCACGGGTATATCTACCAGTTCTTGTTTTGTGTAAAGTTTATTTTCTATTTGCTTCTACTGTATCTTGGTATGCTGGCTAATTAATTGTATGTTAGACTTTAGTACCCTAGTGTAAGCCTACAGGCACTAAAGTTATGCTTATATACTCTTATTATATTATATATCTGGGATATACATTGCCCACACAGACACACATACGTACAAATATATAGATGAATGGATTTATACTGAGCAATTCATGTACAACATGAACTGTATTTGATAGGCTGTGCTGATGTTCATGGTTTGACAATAACCTTTTCTAACAATTGTGGTGGCAAGAATACAAATTCTTTCATGTAAAATATATTTTTCAGAGAAAATGGTCAGTATAATTGATTTTTTCCTTTTTCAAATGGCAGGTTAAAGCGGTAGCACTGCTTTTGTTGGTTATGGGTATATTTACCTCAATAGTGTTGGTGACGTATGAGTTTATGAAGCAGCCACTACGAAATATTTTCGTCGGCTTTCTTAGTGTATTCTCCCTCGTCAGCATGTTTGCATCGCCATTATCTATCATTGTACGAGCCTCTCGGTATAAGACAATTATTACCTTTTATCGTCTCTGAAATATCTGTCTTGCATTTCTTGACTATGTTTCTTGTATTCATTGTTGTACTTGAGGCCACTTCTTATGGAATTATTTCAGCGTAAATTTCTATAAAGGAAATCTACCTTAATGTACAAGTATGTAGAATGTGATCTTAAACAATAGGAGTGAGAAGGTCATTTTACTTAGTGCCACCTTGACTAACTGTTAAGTTAAGGTGAATTTAAGAAACAGTGAGCAGATTAATCACCATGGCAAAGTAGGGCTAAAGTATTAGGAAACTGAGTATAAATATGTGATATCCCCACAGGGCCACAACTAACCTTAGTAGTATTACTATTTTGTGGGTAGGAGGCCTTTGGAATTTGGGAGCCGCAGAAAATCAATGGATGGGAGCAAGTCCTGTTTTGAAAATGATTTCTGCTGCTTAGTGATGATTCTTAGAACATGTTGTAACAAAGCATAGACTTTTCCTTTGATTTGCAGAAGCTGGTAATTGAAACAAGCAGCGTGGAGTATATGCCATTTTATCTCTCTCTTTCCACCCTTTTGATGAGTGTATCCTTCTTCACATACGGATTTCTTGGCCAAGATCCTTTTGTTTATGTAAGTATATGACCCCATTCTTTCATTGTATTATATGATAGAACTATTCCCCCATTAGAATGTAGGTTCCCACACCTCATCCTATTCAATGCTCAACTTGCTGCCAATAATCTAATCTGTGTACTTTGTTCTAACTTCTTTTGTAGGTCCCAAATGGTATTGGCAGTGCTTTGGGCATGTTACAGTTGGTGTTGTACTTCAAGTATCGCAACATTGGTCGGAGAAGACAGGCAGCACAACCATTGCTAAATTCAACCGCCTGAGATTTTTCCTATAATAATTTTCTAAATTACTATTTTCACATTTTGGCCGGCAATGCTAGTGCATTCAATGTTTGCTGCTCGAGTGTCAGATTCTTTCCATAACAAATGGCCATGCTTCCACCTTGAGTCTGATTACAGACAGGTTTTGCATGTCAAAGCTCGATCACAGGGATGAAATTTCCCCCTTACACTTTGAACATGCTGTCTATTGTAAGACCTTGAAGATTGGAATTGTAACATGTTTCAACGACTAGTGAATGCTGTTTAAGCTGTAGATGTTTCTTTGCAGTTGGCAGAGTTCCTGGTCACTGGGCAAGAAAATATCTATATCAATTTTCTAATTATTTAGCAGTTGAATTTAAACTATTTGATTTGTGAAGACTCTTAGAATTTGTAGCAAAACCTTGAAATTGGTTCACTAGATGGAATCAAATGTTGGTAAACTGAAAAGAAAGGGTAATTGCAATTAGTTTTTTGCTATTACGAGTTTATATATTTTTTTACATCATCCTTAACTTCAATCTCTTGAATAATTGAAAGATTCTTTGAAGCATTATTGACTGATCAAATCAAGGGAGGGCCACTTTGCACTGTTTTAAAACCTAAAACCTAGACATTATTGGCTAATCAAATCAAGGGAGGGCCACTTTGCACTGGTTTAAAACCTAAAACCTAGACCCAAAAATGCTGTAAGACTTATTTGCAGCTTCACATTATTATGTCACACAATTCTGTTAAGAGGAACTCACATTAATTTGACGGGATTGGATGCATTTTCATATTTCTTTACATGCCTGATAA
Source organism: Larix kaempferi (assembly GCA_027924585.1). NCBI lineage: Eukaryota > Viridiplantae > Streptophyta > Pinopsida > Pinales > Pinaceae > Larix > Larix kaempferi. The sequence goes on along the minus strand of BSBM01000410.1, from coordinate 1,004,067 downwards.
AAACCTCAAACAATTTACAACCCATTTTAATTTCATCTGCTTGAAAAGAGTATATTCTTATTTACTTGATATATGTTAAAAAAAAAAACAGAACAAGTAATTTTAGTAATCAATAGTTTACTTGGCGCACTTCTAGAGTGATCCGTCCCCAAGTCAGCAACACAAATCAGTCCACTTGGTACCTAAGGTCAACAGCAGCTCCACAATTCAACTTAAAATTGACTACCTTGTAGGTTGGTGTCTTACTATATTTTATTTAAGTTATGGGAATCGGTAACTCGTTGAGATTACCTGGGCAAGGCCCCGGTTCAAAGCTGGAGGTTGCCACTATAACCCAAGAGTATATCCAACACCTTGCAAGTCAGATATACCAATAACTTGAAACTTAGCAAAGGCAAAGACGTCTGAAGACACACCCAATATGAAAGTCTCACTCAAGAGAAGCACCCACCCTTATATCACAAATGCCAATGTCTCATTGGTGTCTTACAATATTAACTAAGTTGAAAATCATCTGTATTGGGCTATTCATGGAATATCAATCCACATTATGAACTTAGACACATTTATTATGTAGGGCATCTAGCTTAGCGGTAGAGCAGCTTATTGGGCTATCGTTGGAATACAATCCACATTTTGAACTTAGACACCATCAAGGAGGGCATGTAAGGTATGTGGCTTAGTGTTAGAACAACTAACCAGCCAGTTTTTAGGTTCAATTTCTAGCCTATCCAATCATTTTAAGCATTATAACAAACATAATATCACATAGTTGTGGTTGATTGGCAAAGTGTGGCTTGAGGGAATAAAATTATACACACACCCATTAGCCTAATATTATAAGTTCATCTTTTATCGAATAAAATAGATGTCCTTGCTTGAGATGCTATATGACATGGAAACTCCCTTGGAGCACATATTCCTAAGAGAAAAAATAATCCAAAATAGGGTATAAATATTGGGGGTTTAATAAACCATTTTCTTTTTGCTTGAGATGCTATATGACATGGAAACTCCCTTGGAGCACATATTCCTAAGAGAAAAATTAATCCAAAATAGGGTATAAATATTGGGGGTTTAATAAACCATTTTTTTTTGGTGGGAGAAGGGGGTGAGAGTATATTTGTATTTTTGTAAGTTTTTTTTATTACAGCGAATCATTTCATGAAACAGCAGAGTGATATATCTCTAGTCCTTGTATTTTCTAGAAATTTTCAATGAACTATAATGAATTTTTTTGAACAAGCAATGAAAATGATCACAAATTTCATAATAGAGGAATCTAAAGATGAAATGGTTTTCTAATTCTTAAGAGCATGTTTGATAATTTTCAATAAAATTTCAGGAAACATATTGTAAATAACATATTCTAATTTAGATGTCAAAAATATATGTTATGTCAAATATTTAGACCAACATACAAAGGATGGAAATGATAAAAGTATAGAAATTGATACTTACAATATTGGTAAAAAGTAGAGGGTTATTTTTTTATTTGGAAACATAATGTTAATAGATTATAACCACTAGGAACACTTCTCCAAGAATTAGTTAGCCTATATAATATTAAATAGAGCATGTTGAGATTCTTTGTGCACTTTTAGTTAGGGGTAAGTTGATTGGGTCTTGGAGGATGTTTTTGTAATAACTATATAAAAGCATTTTGCCAAAGTAATGAAGGGATCTTTTCTCTTGTATTATTATGCTGGGTTAACTTGTGAGCTACTATTCTTTTTGGTATTTTTAGTTTTGAGCTTTTTATTCAAGGTTTGAGTCATTGTTGGTTTTCAGTGTGAGGCTCAAGAGCCTCACCTCTTATACATATTATTTGATATCAAAGCATTCATCCAGGCCTATACTGCCACCTTCCCACCCAATAGATCGTGGTCTCAAAACACTTTTGGTCGGCACATCTTCTTCCTTGGCACATCACCCGAGCTCTCTTGGTTTGCATGTGGGTCATAGGTTATCTTCCACGTCGTCTTTTCTCCATATTTTTGAATTCCATCGTAGAGTTCTCAAACCCTAGCCACCTTAGCTCTATGGACTAGATCAAGCATTAGATTTGTCCTCTAGACAATGCTCTCAAGCATAGATCTTCCGTCTACTTAGCTCTCTAGCATAGATCAAGACTCTACACAAGGAGGTCACACCTTTTTTATGTCCTATGTTACATATACTCATGTGGCCTTAGACCTGGGAACTGAGTACTATTTGTGGGGTGCTCTAGGTCTAACATCAGATGGTAATGGATGGGGTATTCTTTTACCTTGACTGAAAAATTACACAATTACTAGAAGCCTTAGCCACCAATAGCTAGCTAGAAGCCTTAGCCACCACTAGCTAGCAGGAGGAACAACCTGACCACCAAAGATGAAGATACTATTGATTCAACTTACATTTCCATTCCATCTCTTAGTGTACCTCTCTCTAGAGATCAAGATGTGGTTCCAGTGGTAGATTTGTGGGTTGCTCTTACCCTCCTTGTTTTACACTTACTTATTCCCTCAAACTATCAAATCCAACAACTAATCTAGGACTTCCTTTGAGAGGCATCTTGCAAGCACCTGGCCTTCTACTTATTTTCATTGCTCCACTTGTCATGCACCAAGGCCTGAGCACTTATTTTGCACCCTAGTCGACACTCAAAATTATTTAAGGGATTTCCTTCGCCTTCACCTCTGAGAAACAAAGCTTTTCAGTCTTAAATACTCTAACGTGGCATCTACAACTTCCCAATTAGATCTAGAGATGATCAACCTATTTTAGATGCATAAGGATTTATGATATAGGTGCCTCACCACAAACTCTCAAATCAACTCACCTTAACAGTGATGCTTCATCAACTGTGTCACGTCCCCTCCCATCAATCCGACCAGAGGAGGGAACATGAACGATATACGGGGGTGCTAAATCTCGCCTCTAAGGATGCTCCATCAACTGTGTCACGTTCCCTCCCATCAATCCGACCAGCGGAGGGAACATGAACGATATACGGGGGTGCTAAATCTCGCCTCTAAGGCCATACTATCAAATTCATTAACATCTCAATGCACGTGCAAATGATTAATAACATACACAACATAATTAACTCTATCAATGCACACACACTATGCTCATCACAAGCATAATGGTAAAATCATGCACATAAATAAACTCATCATATGCTATTTACATGCATTCAATTTTAACAATTCAAATTGGATCTTTTCATTCAATATGACACAAACAAACAATCATTCATAATACATAAATTTGACATAATTAGAAACAACAACACACTTATCTTTAATTGGAAATTGCACGAGCAACGTTCCACCCAATCGTAGGTTTCTGTTCAACTTATATTAATTCAGCTGAGAGACCACCCCCGAGCTAGGCTATGTATCCATTAATGAGGAACTACTCAGGCTCACTCACAACCATAGGTAGAATCACTCATGCTAAGCCGTCACACAACTGAGTTTGTCAAACATGCAGGGCGACATGGAAGGAGAATGCTAAGCCAACGAGCTCAACCACAAAGCTACAAGCATCTCAATTGATCTTACTTAGTCAGCCTTGGCACCCACAATACCTACCACACCCAACACAAGGAAGGCCCACTTCTCTGCTACATAGTCCCTCAGGCACCCCTTCCCTCTAATGCTCTTCAGGGTGGCCATAGAAAGGTCCAAGCTGTAACAAATTAAGATATTCTTTCCTTCACTAGGTTTATCAAGCAATTTCGACCTCTGATCTCTCTTCCAATTCAATCCACTCTTTGATTTTATGGATTCTGGCTATGTTACTCTCAATCATGAAATTCAACTTTCGGGCTTCCAAATTTGAGTCTTCCTATGGATTTTTTAGGCCTTTGACACTCTCAAATTCGCCCTAGGTTTTATGTATATGGATTCCCCACTAGATTTTGCTGCTCACATCAAATTTTGGCCGCTTTTGACACTCTAAATCGTGGCTTTTTTCCTGGTTGCGATTTTTTCATTTTTTCATTGTTGGAATGCATAATGGCTGAGAATTGATGTCTGGTTGTTCCACAATGGAATGGGGATGATGGAAAACAAATTCCCATGAGGAAATTAACTTATGGGTCAAGTAAAGTGAGCCCATACCCAACCATACAAATTTCCGAGTTTGCCCATGCTCCATTAAATTCATGGGATGATTTCTTAGTTTCCCCTTACAACAGAATAAATGTCAGCATATCTAGTCAAGATGGGTTCTCAAGAGGACATTTGGTAATAAAGGATTCAATTCCCCAACCCCTCACCTCTCCCTAGTGGAGACATACAGCCCCCTCATTTTAGTTGCTCTTGGAATTTTATTTGCATTGTAAATATTTACATACAATTTCCCATGGTTTACTAGCACATGGTTCACAAACTATAAATTACTTGCCTTTTTAAAGCCGAGCATTCACTTGTAGGGCCTTGGCCTTGAGCTCCACGCTAGGAATTTATACATCATATATGCACAATATTCACATATGAAGCCAATACATTCTAGGGGTCAAAATGGGGGTATTACAAACTGTCATTCATCAATATAGCTAGCTCATTATCTAGGTCATATTCTACTTTCTTGATGCCCCACATCTTATATACATCGTTTTGTTGTGGATTTGTTGTACCTGGAGCACTATTGTTTCAATCAAGATTGATTGGACATAGTCTTGGTTTAGGCATTAATTGACCTCAGAACAATTCTCTCACTGCTTAATTGGCCTGAAATTGTTCATACACTTAAGTATTTTGGTCCAAAGGAGAATGACGAACACGTTGTTGCATGTTGGATTGAAATAAATCCCACAATTTTGGGTACACATGAATATATTTGTGCACTCCATTATTGTTGTTATTCCATCCATGTTTTGGGTGCATCACTACACTTCAATTCCCCTATAGATTTGCTACATTATATCTTCCAACTTGACCTTCTAGAGATCTTTTATTCATCAACCACTTACAGAGCTAACCTCTTCTTTTTAGTCAATATTTCCCAACAATGTTTGGCAAGCACATCACTTGCTCGATCTTACTCAAGACTATAGTACAAGGAGTGCTAGAGGTACATATACCTTATTGTCTCTGGTACACCACTTGTTTATGATTAATAGTATAGGGGTACATCTATAGTGAACAACCATGGGTTCTTCCCTATGCACTCATTTTGTATATCTATATATTGACATGTTAAAAGTATTTTATGTACAATTTGCATTTGAAAACCATTATATCCATTCATTGCTCAACATGGTTCCATGCAAACACTCAACTATAGACACAAAATCCTCTAATGCATATCTCCTTCAAGTGCTCACTACTATGCTACACAGTACAACTCACAACCCTCCTTTTTAGCTACATCCCAACATCTCTTTTCCCAAATACGATGGCTAGATAAATGGTGACTGTTTGGACTCTTGGATCCAAATTTTCAATGCATATTCCCAATTCAATGCATATTCCCAAGCCTTCCCTACCATGACAGGTGATCAACACTTGTGCACAGTTGGCATTGATATTACAGGCATAATGCAAATGTGGTGATAAACTCACCTTATAGAATTTTTTGGCTAGCTCTCACCATAGCCTATCACAACTTGGTAGGATTTTTGCTAAGCCCCTAGAGTTAGCTTCTACCCTTCGGTGTATATTCAACATTTTCTTAGCAAGAGGTTCTAGCTTTGGCAACGACTAGATAATTTAGAGTGTCCAACATTACATTACCATTTTATCTAAGTTCCACCTTCAACTCAAAATCAAAGATCCAAAAAAATGGCTCATTGTTAAATTTAATTCTAGGTTATTAGAGATTTGTTGCACCATGAGGTTGATATTTTTGATAGTCCTACACTAGACAATGCCTTTATCATTACTCTACTTGTGTAACACAAACAAGCCTATTAACATCATTTACTTTATTATGCCCCCTCTTCATCTCCGCCTCCTTTCTGTGTTATAGTTGTGCCACCATCACCAATTCTCTTCCAACCCACAAGTTCTACTATCTTGCTCGATCTTTGTGCCTCCTCATGGAACTAACTCCTCTATCTTTGTTTCACCTCATAAGTGTTGGGTTTTACTACCTATTCAATGAGTATGCATAATTATTCTTATAGTTAAACAACAATGACAAAAAACAAAGTCACATAATACACATAAATTTCTTATGGAAAACCCTTTACAAGAAAAAACTAACAAACCAGTGAGCTTTAAAACTCATCTATTATCAACACTCTTAACTAGTGCTTACAACACTAATTTACAAGATCACAATAACTCAAACGTGAATCCAGTCACACTTACTTGCAACTCATACAAGTTCTCTTACAAGTGCTTCGTCTATTTAGCCTTTCATATTACATCATATTTATAGGTGCAATACTTCCAATTCATGATAATTGAATTGTGTAATGTCCCCATCCAAATAAATTATCATGGAGGAAAAATTCCACTAATCTACTAGTTCCCTAGGTTGGGGTGGAAGCATTAAAATTTGGAATAAGGGAGCTACAAGGCCCAAAATGACCGTAGACTTACAAATTCACATTAGATGGGCCAAATAAACAATAATAAAAAGGAAAATAAGGTGGCATTGGATCATGAGGGTGCATAAGAGGTTGTGGGACCCACATGTGGAAAGATTCCCCACTACACTTGGCATCATTCTCACACAAATTTGAGTTCGAGGTGGAGGGTAACGTACTTGGGGTAGATGAAGAGGCAATATTCATGGCAATAATCAAGGAGACTCAACTTGGAGTGGAAGAGTAACTCCCAATGAAGAGGAAGATGAATAATAGACAAATTGTGACACTTGTAACAAAATTCCATGGCATTTATGACAACAATAATGAAGGAATCTATGAAACACATGACAAATTCGGACCTGATGGCATACCTATGACAAATTTGACATATCAGGGCTAAAAATAGCCATCAAGTGGGTGCATAGAGGGAGTTATGGTTAGCCAAGATTCCCAATTCGAATTGGGAAAAGAGGAGTGCAAGAAGGAGGAGGACAAGTGTCTCATGAAGGAAGCAACCACTAACTCGAGTTGGGTGAGTATCTTGGAGGGAAATTAGAGCTCATGGAGGGAAGGAGTCCACATGAAGTTAATAAAAAGGGAGGATGAGGAATGAGAGCAACTTTTGGATCATTTTTGTTTTGCACTCTTGGAGAGCTTTGCTTGTCCATGCACGACGGGTGTTTACCTTCCCTGCCATTGAACCAATTTCGAAGGTGAAAGATCCTGTCCAAGTTGGTTGGAAGATATTCCATTTAGACCTCTTATTAGAGATGGAAGCAAGTATTTGTTGCAGGTTCAAGTCCCTCTACAGTTTGAGTTCATCTCATAGTATTTCTTCTACTATCTCTTCTTTCATTCTCTTCTCAATGCTTATGTTCTAGTGTTGATGGCCCACTAATGGATGCATAAAACTTGATGAGGGTGTCTTTGTGACTCCATTGATGTAAGATCCTATTTATGGCATTGTGTTTAGTTGCATATCTGAGCCATAGCTCAAAACCTCATGTGTGTATCATGTATAAATTCCAAACAAACCTCGCATTCGAGCTAGTTTTCCTCTATATTTTCTTATGAAATTTTGGATTAATTACACATCAGTTTTGCATCAGACTCTCTCTGTGTTTTCGCAGCTGCTTGAGCAGCCTCTGTTGTACTATAGATAGCCAAGTTATTTTATGCATGCCCCTTGGGCATTTTATCAAATTTTATGCAACAATTTCCATGTCTATTGTTTACATTTTCTAACCAATGTTTATGTGTTACAACTTTCTATCTTATGGGTGCAATATCAGGTTATAGATCATGATAAATGCTGAATTTTGGTTACCATTGAAGTATTTTATCCAAGCCAAGTCCCTGTTCATAAATTAGGAAGGGTCGCACAACATTTGGGAAGCCAAAAAGTCAATGACTAGTGGGGGGGGGGGGGTTTCAACATCGAAATTGCTAGTATATTTCCCTTTCATTCCTCCCTGGTTAATGCAAGTCTTAAATTTCTTTATAAAGTTTCTGAGTGTCCAGTAGATGCATTAGGATGTCCTAATATCCCTCAATCCCTTCCAGACATAATTCAAAAACATTTGGGACTGCTTGGGTTTCACTAGTCCAAAGTTCGAAATTGTCCAAAATTGAACAAACTTTCATGGAGGGATGTTACAAATTAGTTATAACTAACCACTCCATTAATGGAAATCCATAACTTCCTAACAACTTTCAGTTATTTTGTTACATTCAACTTGCATCAGTCAACCTTGGTCGACCGCCAGTTGAGCTTCTCATCGTCCAAGTGTTCATCAAATTCATTCCCGCTTTATGCTCGTCAACTTCTCATCGACTAATTGTGGTTATCGAACATTTGACTATTCTAGTTGATCAGTTGACCAGATTGACACCATCTATCGACTTCAATTCCAGTCAACTATTCTAATTGTCCCATCGACCAAACTTCCACCATCTATCGACTTTAATTCCAGTCAACTATCGATTTCAACCGTCATATATCATTCCCAACATTCTCCCACTTGTTTTCTTTACATGCACATGAGATTTCAGAATTGCAGTTCATTTGACTAGGATTGACAGGCCCATTGATTCCCTACACCAAGTAAACTTCTTTGTGCTCACAAACTTGGTTAGTGAGTCTGCGATATTCTTCACCATGTCTACCTTTTCCAGCAACACTTTCTAGTTCCCCACCATTTCTCTCACAAAATGGTATTGTACATCAATATGCTTTGTATTTGAATGGTATGGTAGGTCCTTTGCCAGGAATATTGCACTTTGACTATCACAATTCAATCTAACAACTTGTTTAAACTTAACCTCTGAACACAATTTTAGCTACAACCAAGATTCCTCTTTGCTTGCATGAGTAGTTTCCATGTATTCAACCTAATTAGTCAATAGTGCAATGATTGACTTCCTCCTACTCATACAATTGAATTCCCTACCGAATAATTTGAAAACATATCCATTGGTCAACCTTCTACATTCGATATCTCTAGCCAAGTTGGAATCGATAAAACCATGTACAATTATTATTTTATTAGTTTCAGGTTATCCTTGGTAGCATATTGCATAATCCATTATGCCACGCATACCTAAAAAATTCTTTTAACAATGGTCCAGTGCTCCTTTCCAAGCGTCGACATGTACCCGCTTAATACTCCCACTGCATGGGAAATATCAGGTCGAGTATAGACCATTGCATACATTAGACTACCTACAACACTAGCATAGGGAACATCTACCATGTACTCTATCTCTTCCAGTGTCTTAGGACATTGTTCAATAGATAATTTAACTCCTACAAGAATATGGACCTTAACCGATTTGCATTCTAGCATGTTGAAGCATTTCAAAACTATCTCATTATATTTACTCCGCTTTAACCAGAGCCTTCTACATGATCGATCTCTTTTAATTTCCATTTCAAGAATGAAATGAGCCACATCGAGATCCTTCATGTCAAACTTGGAGAACAACTGTAGTTTTTCACCTCCCTGATCAAATCCATGTTGTTTCTTACCAACAACATATTGTCAACATACAAATTTACATATATAAAATGATCACCAACTTTCTTGCTATACACACAATGATCAACTTGACTTCTCACAAAACCCAATTGCTAGATATACAAATCAAGCTTATGGTACCACATCCTTGTTGATTGCTTTAGACCATAGAGGGGCTTCTTGAGCTTGCAAACCAGCTCATTCTCCCCTTTCACTATGAATACTTCAGGCTGCTTCATATAAAGTTATTATTCAAGATCACCATGAAGAAATGTTGTCTTCACATCCATTTGTTCTATTTCAAGATCAAATGTTGCAGCTAAATACATTAGTACTCTAATGGAAGTTAACTTTGCAAGAAGAGAGAAGATCTCACCAAAGATGACTCCCTTGATTTGGGAATATCCTTTCGCTACTAGCCGAGCTTTGTACTTCTCGGCCTAACCTGTCGCATTCGATTTTTTCTTGAACAACCACTTACTACCGATAAGTTTCCTTCCATTTGGTAACACAATCAAATCCTATGTTTCATTCTTATGTAAGGACTCCATTTATTCTTCCATGGCCTTTTTTTAGAGTTTACCCTCTATCGAATTGATCACTTCCTTTACCAACTTGGGATCTTCTTATGTGGAAATTAATGCAAAATCATAGTGGAAATTTGGTGGACTGTACCTTTCAAGTTGTTGCTTTGCTCGACCAGACCTCCTCATGACCGGGGTCTATAGTTCCACCTCCTTGTTAGATTAAGTCAACTTATCTAAATCATGACTTTCATTGTTCCATTCGAACTCTATATTTTTTGGTTATTTTTCTCTTTTATCCTCTTCAATACTAGAAGTACCTTTGACTTCTCTGAAGATCACATCTCTACTATAAAATTTCTTCCCTATGACCGGATTCCACAACTAATTATACCTTTTCACTCCATCTTGTACTCGATGAAGATGCATTTCTCAGACTTGCTATCAAGATTGCTTCTTTTCTCCTTTGGGACATGCACAAAGACATTACACCCAAAAAATATGAAATGTTCAAGAGGAGGTCCTTTCCCTAGCCCATGCCTCATATGGAGTCTTGTCGACCAAAGCCATCGACAACGACCTATTCAGCAGGTAACATGTCCTGTTGACTGCCTCCACCTAGAATCCTTGTGTGATACATGCACCATTGAGCATGCTCCTTTCTTTTTCCATCAACGTTCTATTCATTCTTTTAGGAACTCTGTTCTTTTGAGGCATGTATTGAGTTGTGTTTTGTCAATCTATACCGTGTTGTCTATAGAACTAGTCGAACGACTTATTAGAGAATTCTCCTTTGTTATCAGTTCTCAACACCTTGATATTTTTGTTGGTTTGATTTTCTACAAGATCTTTGAACTCTTGGAACCTTTCAAAAACCTCATATTTCTTCCTTAGAAAATACAACCATGTCATTTTGGAGAAATTATCTATGAAAAAGACATAATACTAGGAACCTCCTAGTGAAGGGACTGGTACTGGTCCAAACACATCATTATGTATTAACTCCAATATTTATTTAGCCCATGTGGCCCTAGTTGGAAATTTTACATTACTTTATTTACCATAAATATAATGTTCACAAAAGTCTACTTCTAATGAACAATCAAGGAGACCTTCAACCATACCTTAACTGTGCATCAAACAAATACCTTTCTCACCAATATGTCACATTTGCTAATGCCACAACATGGCTGGGTTGACTAGATAAGAAGATATGTTGTTAGATTTAGGAAAGAGTGTATTCACACATCCATTGGTATTTGTTCTTCCTAATAGATTGTACAATGTTCCATCCCAAAATTATCTTATCAATACCATCACTCCTCACACCATTTTACACGAATCTTTTTCAAACACAGACTACACACCTGCATTTCCCATCTTTCTTACAGATATAAGGTTTCGAGCCAAACCAGGAATTTGTAGCTCCCCTGGAAGAGTTCACATCCTTACATATTTTAGTATCAGTCAAACTTTACCTCGTCCGATAATTTTGGTCTATGAATCATCTCCTAGAAGAAAATCACCACCATTGTATTTCTCATATTCACAGAATCACTCTCTATGTGGTGTCTTATGATATGATGCACTAGATTAAATTAACCAAGAGTCCTGATATGATTGTGTACTCATCGAGGACAAATACACATCTCCTTTCTCTTTAGTCGAAGGATTACTTTCAAACATCTATGCTTCTGTATCCTTTGTTCTTATTGACTCCAGTCGAATTACAGTCACGCTTATAATGCCCAACTTTACCACATTGCCAACATTTTCTTGTCGTTGGGTCAAGGGATTTAGATATGGTCTTAGATCCACCCTTCGACTTTGATTTTCTATCAGAGGTTTTACCTTTTCCTTTGTCTATCGTTCGAACTCTCACCATCAGAGCATCGTGGGTCAATCCTTCCATGTTCTTTCACCTCATCTCTTCTAACAACACAGATACAACCACATCGTCGATCTTCAATGTGGTGTTATTGCTTCCAATAGCCATGACCAGGCTATCCCATGAGTTTGGAAAAGAACGTAATAGATTGATACATTTCTCTTCCTCTCTTATTTTGATATCCATAGTCAACAACTGAGTGGCAATAGTACTGAATGCATTCATGTGCTTTGTTACCGAGTCACCCTCATTCATCATAAATAGATATAACTTCTTTTGAAGAAACAACTTGTTCACTACATATTTTGATTGGTACAAGTTCCTCAAAATTTTCCATAGTTTCTTTTAGTATATTCTCCCGATACATTCAGCAATACAAAATATTCTAAACAAAGTCAAATTGTACTCCTTGCTTTCGTGTCGAGTTTCTATTAATATTCCGATGACATAACTGTTGGAGTTTTCTTGGGGCTGACATCAACCCATTGCTCTTGATATACAAGGAGATCCTCCATTTTGAGCTTCCAAAGCTCAAAATTATGCCCATTAAACTTTTCAATTTCTATACGTTAACTGTTGGACATCTGTGAATTAGTCATTCTAGAAATCCCACTAAAATTAGTTATTCTCTAGATCCAAGACCAAGCCAAACCCCCAGTAACAAAGGTATCCCCTTGAATCCAAATATAGATCTGATACCAATTGTTGGGTTCTACTACCTATTTAATGAGTATGCATAATGATTCTTATAGTTAAGCAACAATGTCAAAAAACAAAGTCACATAATACACATAAATTTACCATGGAAAACTCTTTACTAGGAAAAACCAACAAACCAATGAGCTTTACCACTCATCTATTATGAATACTCTTAACTAATATTTAAAACAATGATTTACAAGATCACAATAGTTCAAGCGTGAATTCATACAAGTTCTCTTACAAGTGCTTCGTCCATTTAGCCTTTCACATTACATGCAATTGATAGATGCAATACTTCTAATTCATGATAACCAAATTGGTTACAACTAACTAATCCATTAATAGTTATCCATAACTTCCTAACAACTTTGAGTTATTCTATTACAGTCGACTTGGCTGAGTCAACCTTGGTCAATCGCCAGTCAAGCTTCTCGTCATCCAGGTTTTCATCGAATTCCTTCCCACTTTATGCTTGTCAACTTCCTATCAACTAGTCGTGGTTATTGACCAGCTGACTATTCTAGTCGGTTATTTGACTATATTGCCACTGTCTATCAAATTCAATTCCAGTCGACTATTCTAGTTGACCCATCGACTAGACTTCCACCATCTCTCAACTTTAATTCCGGGCGACTATTCTAGTCGACCCATCGACCAGACTTCCACCATCTCTCAACTTTAATTCCGGTCGACTTGTTAACCAATCGAATATCGACTTTGACCGTCGATTAACATGCAAATAATATAACATTCCCAATAATCAGTGTACCCCGCAACATACCACCCCCCACATTGAGCACATGGATATACCTCTTGACCTACACACCAAACTTCACTTTATCACCTTCTCCCCTCCAATTGTTACCTCCACTTTGCCCCCTCTAGTTTCTAATTCCACCTACATTCCCACTGATAGGTGTAGTTAGCATGACAATGACACTGATGATATCTCCACCACCATGTGGCACATTATAGTTTTCACAGTCAAAAGGGATGAGTTTCATTTTCATGACCCTGTAGCAGTTGCTCCATGCGTATGACAACCACTTCTAGTCAACCGCAACCACCTACTCATGAAATTATCCCAGATTCAGTTTAGATATGCAAAACTCTTGCTAGAAGGCATGTTGAACCAATCATATATACATCTAATATTCATAGCAGCAACCATAAGGGTCACACAATTTTCCTTCTTCAGCATAATAGTAACATTGGTCTAACATAATCTATCAGCTTAGGTAACCTCCCTCCAGGATTTATAAAGACATATCCAACCATACATCTATATGTAGGGAATGTCTTCCTATCCCTTCTTGGAACCATTCATAAACCGAGAGGCATGGGAGACCTACATCATCTCTTCAACAACATATTCTAGTTAAGTATCAATGTTTCCACAACTCATCAACATTCTTGTAGCTTCACAATCGTCCATTGCAATTTTTAGCAACAACAATTCTCCTCCAACTTTCCATTGTTCCATAGTTTTCAAAATCAACAACCTTAGTCAACATTGCTTCCTTATATGTTGTTAGTGCTACACCGGGATGAAAGTGGCGATGCATTTGATCTAAACCTGGAGGAACTAATGTCTATAGGGAAATTGATGTATATTAGATTATGGAAACATATCTCTTGTTATAACTTATGATTGGGCACATTTCTCCAAGAATTACTTAGCCTACACAATATTAAATAAAACATGTTGAGATTTTCTGTGCACTTTAGTTAGGGAATAAGTTGACTAGGTCCTTGAGGGCATTTTTGTAATGGAATATAAAATCATTTTTCCAAGTAAATCAATCTCGCATTGCATCTTATCTTTTATGTTGTATTATTGTGCTGGGTTAACTTGTGAGCTACTATTCTTTTTGCTATTTTTGGTTTTGGGCATTTTATTTTAGGTTTGAGTCATTGTTTCTAGTTTTCAATGTGAGGATCTTAGAGCCTCACCTTTGATACACATCAAAACACGTATTGGGAAGGGTATTAACATTTAAATTTTGGGAGGTATAAATGAAATTAAAAGAATTCTTTAATACCTCATAAACTCATGTGCTATGATATAAATTTATCGAATGAACCCCTCGTGCATTAAAGACGTTTAATTAAAATTTGATATTTATTTTATCTTATATTGACACACCTAACTCTGATCCTTATTGTTTTTGTACAACTTTCTACCATAATGTTTGTTCCTACCATTGTTTTTATACAACTTTCTACCATAGTGTTTGTTACTACCATTACTCTTGACATCCTTGGTGGCTTCTACTCTTTCTTGTCTTGCATATAACTTGGTCTAGATGAGAGTGTTTTTGACTTAGGAAATAGATTAATACCATTATATGGCGCAAGGGCATTATGTGAATATCCTTGCTTCACTTTCGTATTCATCAAAAGAGTCATATATTTCATCTTCAAAGTAAGATCCCCTATCTCATTGAATATATCTCCAATGTTCTTCGAAGTCTTCTTCGACATGGAGTTCCTTTTATATTTATTGTGTTGGGTAGTGTTTTGCAAAGTGCCTTAGGTTACTAAAGAGATAACACCGTTTTCCTTTCTTTTGTCCTTTGAAATGATTATTTTTCTTTTGGTGTAATGGTCTTTTCTTCCAATAATTCTTTTGTGGCTTCTTGCATCTTTCATGCGCTGACTTGTTTCAATATTTTATCTTCTTTTGAGAGTGTTCTCATTCTTGGTTT
The DNA here is from genome assembly GCA_027924585.1 of Larix kaempferi. NCBI lineage: Eukaryota > Viridiplantae > Streptophyta > Pinopsida > Pinales > Pinaceae > Larix > Larix kaempferi. Next base: position 988,696 of record BSBM01000410.1, on the reverse strand, counting down.
CTATAATGTTTAACATATGGAAATCATTGGCAATGTATGGCATTTACTTTATTTTTAAACACTATTTCACATACTTCTTATCCATGTATAAGTTTTCTATATATATATACCAATCATTTCTACAACCTTAACTAGTGATAATATCTAAATTTCTATTTATAAGCATAATATGTACTTTGTCAATATTTGTTGGAATTAAGATATGGGTTAAATGATGAATGTCGTGGCAATGACATTGTGTAAAATGAATTTCTTTGAGGTTTTTTGAAAACTTGTTATTATTATTTTTTTTAATATAATTGAGAGTTAAATTTAATAAAAATTAAGTTTAAATTTTAAGTAATGCTTGAGATTGATTATTTGAAAAATGTTTTCAAATGAACATTTTTTAGTTGAAAAAATGTTTATATATATATATATATATGAAAAGTTACTAATGAATAACTTTATTTGCAACTTCTTTATTTTTGTTTGGTTTGATCTTGTTCCTGCTCAACTTACTTGTGAATATGTTTTGGCGTATTTGTGATTATATGTTGGCTTATTTATGTTCTTGCTTAGCTAATTCATGATTATGTCTTGGCTTGCTCTATATGGTGTTGTCTATTATTTGTGAAGAGGTTTTGCTTGGTTTCTTGCTTGTGAAGAGGTGTTTTTTGCTTGGGTTTCTACTCAGAAACAAGCATTTCTTGCTTGATTTGCTGCTTGTTTTGATATCTTGGATTGCTTTGTTTGGGGTTGACTCTTGCTCATGAATAAGTTTTGTTCATTTCCTTGTAAAGATGTAATTTTTGTAGTTAGCATTTTGGCTATGTTTTTCATTAAAATATCAACTATAGTTCAATTTTCAATTAACTTTGTTTATCCAAAATTGGTCATGTCAGATGGCATTGCTTATTAATGAATATGCATTTTAGGAAATATAAAATTAGAACTTTGCAAAACACTTACACAATATCATCTTTCATGGATAGAATCTATAATACATTAGGAGGCCCAGGAGCTTGTGTTATAGAACACATCAAGCCACTGAAACACGTAAATTTTCTTCTATTATCATGTTATGTCATATCTCAACCTACGTAGATGTAATATCTTCTCATTTGCCAGCACATGTCGATGCTTGCATCTTGATTCCTTGTGCTGTCAAATAACTTTCTAAGGCATTGGTCTCTCTTTTTTACAATTAGTTTTTAATATTAAAAAGGACTTTATATAATATATAAAATGATCTTCTATATTAAATCATAATATACATCTACTTATTATAGTGTTGACAAGTTTTTAAATGTTTTTTTTTAACATGAAAAAATAAAAATAAAAATTTCTATTCAAAACATTAATTAAGATTACATTCTATTTTTAGATGTAGAGAAATATTAAAAAAAACCTTGGAAATATTTGTAGAAATAAACTAACAACTTTTTATGATACATAAGATAATCAAAAATATTTTAGTTGTTTATCCCATCACTCAAGAATTTAATGTTTATAAAGACTTTTTATATACATTATTTTAAACAAAATAAATTTATTAAAAAACTAAAAATCAAAACACAATAGAAAAAAACATAGAATTTAAAACCGATCCAAAATAAAGGAACAAGTTTGCCATTGAAATCAAGAAGTTCCCAATCCCTTTCTCTTAAGTACAAGCCATCTTAAGACATTTTTCAACATTTTCACCCATTTTTTAACATCTTCGTTAACCTTTCTAAAAATGTGTAAGAGAAAATGATTCAACCATCATATTCTAAGTATTTTAAGGTTTTTTTTTTGTGAAATCTTATTTTCAAAAAATAAGGGTAAACATAATGACCCTTAGTAAAGTGAAAAGGTTTGGCTTGTGTCCGTTGCTTGTGAAGAAAAGGTTTGGCTTGTTTCCGTTGCTTGTGAAGAGGTATTTTATGTAGTTAGCATTTTGGTATATTGTTTTATTAAAATACTGAATATAATTTATTTTTCAATTAGTTTTGTCTTTTAAAATTAGTTTTGTGATATATTATTTATATTATTAATAAATATTTTTTTTAGGAAATAAAAAATTAGAAATTTGCAAAACATATGTACGGCATTGTTTTTATGGACATAATCTATATATTAGAAAAAGACCTATGGACCTGTGTTATGGAACACATCCCACCACCAAAAACAGTTTGTTTTTATCATCTTATTATGTCACATCTTAATTTACAAAGTTGTTTTTATATCTCATAAATAAAACCTTATTGATGTGAACATGATAACGCATATCCCATAATATAACTACATATAAATTAGATTAGAAGATCTGTTACATAATATATCACATAGTGAGACTTGAACTTGGGTCAAGAGTATAACAACATTCCTTTCAACCTCTCAATCTATACTCAATTGACAAATAAAACATATATACTATAGGATACAAACATATATACTTAGCACCAAAATATAACATACTTAAATATTTATGGCAAACTTTTAAACTATTATAACATAATATGATAAACTCATGACGTTATGAAGATATGTGAACTATCTATCATAAATGCAACTCCATTGATGTGAACATATAGTATAGTGTTTTCTATACATTGATAAAATATAATAATCATTTTATAAACAAATGCGTGATAAGTCATTTCAATTAAAATATGAGTTGTGATCTTTTTTCTTTGGGAAAAAAAATTATTTCAATTAAAAAAAAGTTTTTTCCTCGGGTCAATTAAAAAAAAGTTATTATGAATTAACATTAAATTAACGTAAGAAGTCTTAAATTAAGTGACATTTTGAATGGGATAGAGATGACTAGAGTTCAAATTTAGTGGACATATATGTTATTAAATTATCTAGATGGTTTATGGGATTATTTATAAATTATGTACTTTATGTTAGAGTATAAGGCTTACGTATGTAATAAAGTTGTGTTCATATAAATGAGTAAATAAAATAATAGTTAGAAAATAGTAAATAAGATAGTTGCATTATAATGATAACACAACTACATATAAATGAGTAAATAAAATAATAGTTAGAAAATAGTAAATAAGATAGTTACATTATATTGATAACACAACTACTTAATTAATGACATAAAATGGGATCAATTCCATTATATAAATAACTTCATTACAATAAAAACATATCTATACATGAGTCGACTAAATTAATTTTAATCATATTTACAAGTTTTATTTTTTATTTAGAAAAAACAACATGGTATCAAAGTGGAAAGATAAGGAGTTCAAAATAAAAATTAATAAAATGTGATTGAACTTCAATATGATTATGATCCGAGCATAAAGATTCAAGGAGATGGATGAGTCTACAAGTGATTTTAAAATGAAATTTGTTTATTTATTCAAAAAATGTTATTTATAAATCTTAGAAAGGCATAACGAGTTTATTGTGAGAAAAAGATGAAAAAGTTCATAAACTGATTTCCAATGGATGCAAACAAACAAGTGAATGTAAGAATGAGTACGTGCAAGTGTAAAACAATTAATGAAGGTTAATTAAACAGTAAAGGACAATGCAATGTAAAATTAAATGAATATATATATATATATATATATATATATATATATATAAGAAGAGAAAAATAAAAATAGGATTAAAAAAAAAGAGAGGAATGAAAATTGAGATGTCATCCTCTTTGACCTTCCCATTACTCCCTAGCTCTCCTATAATTTCTTGTAATTTGACTCTCAAAAGGTTTTTTGGTTTTGCTAGCTAAAGAGGAGAGTATGCAAAGAGAACCACGAGTTACATTGTAACCATAGATTGTCAAAATAAACTGAGAAACTATTCAAATGTTGTTTTTTTTGTTTGAGTTTCCATGGTAAAATCTTTGAGTGTCAATTTTGTGTGTGGTTTTAATGTTGTGCAAGTTATGTATATGAGTTAAAATGGAAGCTACTTTGTACTTTGATGGATTCTTGGTTATTTTAATGGTATGAGAATTATTTCTATGTTGTAGCTTTGTGATTTACTTTGTAGTTTCTTCCTCCTTAGCAAAATTGAAGAATCCCCAATGACTTATATGTTGGGTCCACTATTAGATTTTCAAGAGGTTCAATATCTAAGGATGCCATTAATTGACTATTGCATTATTTAGCTGGGTTTCTAATTATGTCTGGCAATTTTTTTGAAGCATACTCACCATATGCTCCATTCCCAATCATTACACAACAATTGGAAGAGGTCTAAGGGTCATACGATGTACATTGACCCCTCTAGAGGTTGCACACAATATTTTCAAGCTCCTTGAGCTCATACAAGTTGTACACAACCTGGGTATGTAAGGTTCACCTCTTTGGGGTCGTGTGAAAGGTTTGCTAGCCATGAGAATCTTTTTCCAACCTCAAAACCTTCTAATGACAGTCTCTGGGATAATCCATAAATCTAGAAATGAGACTTATTGCATACATAATATCTGGCTGGGTAGTTGTAAGGTACATGAGACTGCCTACTAGCATTTTATATAGTGTGGAATCAACTAATGGTAATTTATCTTGTTTTCTTAGCTTTGTGACTGTTGCAATTGGTGTGTGTGTTGGTTTGCATTTGTCCATATGGAGTCTTTTCAAAATATCTATGGCATACTTCTTTTGAAAAATAAAATTCCTTGTGTAGATTTCTCAACTTCAATGCCATGAAAGTACTTCATGAGACCAAGATCATTCATTTCGAATTCTTCCTTCATGGCTGTTTGAAATTCATTCAATAGCAAGTTACCTTTGTATATCATATCATCAACATAAAGATAAATTATTGAGATATTAACTTGTTGACCTCTTTTACTATAGGGTGAGGGCTCATTACTAATCCTGCTAAACCCATTGTTGAGTAAATATGAATCAATGTGGCTATACCAATCCCTTGGAGCCTTCTTCAAGCCATACACTGATTTCTTCAGTTTGTACACCTACTCATGAACTTTGATTTCAAATCCTGGTGGTTTATTTAAATAAACTTCCTCCTATAGGATGTCGTTTAGGAAAGTGGATTTAACATCCATCTGATAGAATTACCACTTATTTTGGGATACAAATGCCAAAACTACCTCAGTTGTTTCTAACCTTGCTACAAGAGGAAAGGTTTCTCCATAATCAACACTGGGTTGTTAAGAAAACCCTTTTGCTACAAGTATGGATTTGTGCTTCTCCATTGCATATTTCTTAATGATCTTTGTTTTATAAACCCATTTAACTCCAATGCTGGCATTATATGTTGGAAGGCCTATAAGATACCATGTATTGTTTCTTTCAATTGATTCAACTTCTTCATTCATTGCTTGAACCCAATGTTCTTCTTTGATTGCTTCCTCAAAATATATGGGTTGACAAGATATCAAGGCAATGTGCTTGTTGATCTAAGTCAACAACCTGTTCATAAAAATCTCTCAAACTTCTCATTTTTGGGTTCCTTAGAGAAGATATGGTGGGATCTTAGTCATTGCTGGAAGAAGGACTGTGCATTGTTGGTTATCCTTGTCTTTATACTTGCAATCTTGGAGGCTTGGATGAAGAGCTTGTTGTCCTATAGATTCCACCTATTCATATTCCTATAGAAAAGCAATCTAAATTCCAATTGTTTTATTTGCTTGATCCTCCCAAGATTTATATTCCTGGAATTTAACATCTTTGCTCACAATAAACTTCTTCGTGACATGGTTATATAGCCTATAATATTTGGTCTGTTCATTGCATCCAATAAAAATGCATTTTCCACTTTTGTTAGAAAGTTTCCTCCTCAACTCTTCAAGAACATGAGTATAAACCACACATCCAAAAACTTTGAAATGAGATGCATTGGACTTCATGTCACTCTTCCAGGGGAATTTTGTTTTCACACAGTTTGTTAGTGAACGATTCGTGATATAAACTAAGCAATCTATAACTTCTTCCCAATATTCGTTGGACTAATTTTTACCCTTGAGTAGACTTTTGGCCATATTCATTACTTTTCTATTTTTTCTTTCAAATACTCCATTATATTATGGAGTATACCTTGTGGTGAATTGCCTTTCAATCCCTTGCCTCTTGCACAATTTTATGAATTCTTTGGAGTTATATTCACCTCTTCAACTTAACTTGAGTACTTTGATGTACTTTCCACTATGTTTCTCTTCCATGGCTTTGAAATCTCTGAATTTTTCAAAAGTACGGTCTAATTTGTGCTTAAAAAAATGCACCCATACTTTCCTTCTAAAATCGTCAATGAATGTTAGAAAATAAAAACTTCCTCCTATTGACTGGTTTTGCATAGGGCCACAAAGGTCTATATGCACCAATTCAAGGTGTTATTTTTCTCTGTAGGAAGCAAATATAAATTTATCCCTTTGATGTTTGACTAAAATTCAAGTCTAATAAGAGTTGTCCTGTACATTTATGATGGGTAAATCCTTGACCATGGAATTTTGTTGTAAAAGGTTGAGACTATTAAAGGGGAAATGACCATACCTAATATTCCACAATCGTGTCTCATATGAGCTTGAGACATTCTGTGCATATGACCGTGACAAGTTAAGAAGTTTCTCAAAATTTAAGGAAACATTCTATTTTTAGTCATTTGTACTTGTTCTATGAGTCTCTTACTAGGTGGCTTATCAAAGATTGTACATGTGGGGCCTTTAAATGTGACCCCATAACAATGTTGACTCCTCTGGCCTACATTCATCAAATTATGTTTAAGACTAGGTACATAATAGACATCACAAACACCATTCTTTTCATCTTGCTTGGTCAAAATAGAAACCACACCTTTACCTCGAGATTTTAATTGATAATCATCCCCTAATTTTATTTCACATGTGATATACCTATCCAAACTTGAAAATAAATATTTGTAAACTAGCATATGATTGTTGCAGCAACTATCCAATAAATAGAAGTCCTTGTTGTTGGTTTCTTCCGTGACGTGATATGAAAGGAGAATTGATTCATATGTCCCTTCATTAGTGTTGATGCCATTTTCTCTGCCCTTGTTTAGATCCGCTTTCTTCCTTTTTCATTCACTTTAGTACTGACCAAAATTCTTGCAATAAAACACATGATCTTTGACTTGTAAGTCCTTCGACTTCTCCCCCTTTGGTTTTGAGAGTATTCCTGTGGCTGTTTTGAATGTTCTGGGACTGACCTTTCTCCTGTTTGAGAACGATCTCTGGCTCGTCCACCTCTACTTATATGTCCTTGAACTCAACCTCTGCTAATGGAGGCCCGAGTTTGAAATGCATTCTCCAAATATTCATTACTTTGGTTGACTCTGGTCTCATGTGATAACAGAGACCCAGTGAATTCATCTACTGATAACCGAGATAGATTTTTGGCTTCTTCTATGCTAGTAACAACCATGTCAAATTTAACAAGAAGAATTTTGAGTACCTTCTCGAACACCTTTTAATCTTGAAGGTCTTCCCAATGCATAGATTTCAAATTAGAAGGATATTAGATCATAACACAAATCTCCATGTAAAGACATAGGTTAATAGATAATAGATATGCCTTAGTGTAACTAATATCTAACTCATTGCTCTATTATTAACTTAACAATACATATCATCCAATATATTTTCCATTATAATATTCCAAGTGAGAACTATTCCAATTTGGAATCATGTTGTAAATGATAACACATAAATCCTACAAATATGCAAATGTTGCATTAATTGATTAACTATAAAATAAAATAATTCAATTTATCCAATTATTGATTAATTTGCAATTATTATGAAACTAATACCTAACTCATTGTTTTATTATTAACTTAACAATACATAATCCAATATATTTTCCATTATAATCATTGGACACCAACTATTCCAATTGGAATAGCCTTGTAAATGATAACACATAAATCCTACAAATAGGCAAAAGTTGCATTCATGAATTAACTATGAAGTAAAATAGTTATTAAACAACAAACTATTATGGAATGTAACAAATAATTAATAATAAATATTAATAACAACTAAAATATTAATAATTAATAATTAATAAAAGGACTATCCTCTCATTATGATTAATATAATTAAAGGACATATCCTCTCATTATGATTAATATTTAATTATTAATTATTAATCTTTTAGTTGTTATTAATATTTACTCATTATTCTATCATTAACTTAACAATATATTTTCCATTATAATAGTCCAAGCACCAACTATTAGAACTTGGAATCGTGTTGTAAATGAATCCTACAAATAGTAAAGCCTTTCAAGTTTCATACCCTAAAATAATTATTCTTGAGATTAACTAATACACACAGATTTAGTTGTCTTGTAACTATTTATGAAAATATTTATTTAATATCTAAGGTGTTTTTATCAAATAAAGAGCTTCACAATGGAATTTGAAATAGAAATTTGATATATATTTATATAAATGTGTTTTACAATGTAGCCAATTTAAACTTGGAGCCAACATGTGCCATTATATATGTGACACATCTCACCCACTTGGATTGTAGAAAGCACCTCTTGGTACAACAACTTTTTTAAAATTACTAGATTTAAAAAATAAAAAAAATACAATTTACAATTTTTGCAATCTTCAATTAAGTTGATATAAAAGTAGTTTATTTATTTTTATATTTGATTTGTTAATTTAAATCATGGAATTTAACTTTTGAAACACTTAATCACAATTAAATATTATTGAATTGATATAGTTAAATAATTAATAATAATAATTCAAAGTGTAAAAAGAAAAAATGAATTTAACAACTTTAGGTCTTTGGAGATTTGAAACTTATTATTGACTGGGCAATTACGAAAAACCAGATCAACAACATGGGTTTGGAAGCAATCATGAAGCTGGTTCTAGAAGTGAAGGATTATTTTGAAGAACTTACTTTCATGCATGTATATCGAGAGTACAACTCACTGGTTGATAGCTTATCCAAAGAAGCATTGAACTTGCAAGAAGGGCATATTACAGAACAAGCCTTCAGGGGGAGTATGTTGGAAATAATGAAGAAATGAGTTGGTCATGAGCTCATCATCGAAACCACAATAAATCATTATTGGAATAAGGTTCCTGGTTTGTTTTAGGATGTATTAGCTAAATTTAGATGTCTAAGATCCACTATTCAAGGATTTATAGATTTGTAAATTCCTATATATATGTATTGTCATTCCAAGCTAATAGAATATATAACTGTTTTGTTGTGTGATGTATAATGTCTACTTTCTCATTTTCTATCATGGCATCAGAGTTGATACAAACCTGAATCTCTCACTTAAGGGGCTTTGATTATGCCAATTACACAATTTCAATCCTCTGTACATATGCAGGATTTGTTTAGAGTGTGTGAGAGTATATATATATATATATATATATTTTGTGAGTAATTGTTGGAGTGTTTATCTATGAGATTTGATTTTGTGTAAGTGTTGAGGAGTCACCGATTTATTTTTTGACAATTTTGGACTTGAGGAACTATGAGATAGTGAACCATAGAGATACCAGAACCCACTACGTGATTGTTTGTAGATCCAAATTGATGTTTCTTTGCTTCTAGGTAGAAGAAATCTGAAGGGCGTCTTTCATACTAGAGCTACCATGAACCTATTGAATTCATTTCCCAGCCGTTACAACTAATACCCTAAATAAATGTGTGAGCAGTTATGAATATCTGAGTGGAGAGAAGTTGTTGCAATGATTGTAAAAGGGCTTACATCTAGTGGAGCAATTTAGTTTGGAAGGCGTTTGATGTAATTGAAGCTACATGATGAACTAGAGGAATTTGAGGTTGAGGCAAAACGCAACAAGGGCGATACCTTGTTAAAAAAATAGGATCATAGAGCAATAACAAAAAAAAGATGAAAATATAAATCACATAAAAACAATAGAGAGACAACAATATAATGTGGTTCACCCAATTTGGGCTACATCCACGGAGAAATTGCCAGTCCTTTTATTAATATACCATCCAACAAATGAATGGATACAACCTACAACACATCCACTGCAACCTCCTCTTCAATATCTCTCAGTCTCTCTTACACAATCATAGAGATATTTACATTGCTACAATACATTACACATCAGTATTACAATGTTTTCCTTTTAAAGGGAATTACTATGGGAAAATACTATGGGCTACTCAATACCATGGGCTCGTAAATTGTTGGCCAACAAAACAACCCATAAAATTTCTTTCGGGGGCTTCACCCTCGGACCCCTCAGCCCCGGGGGGGGGGGGGGGGGGGGGTGGTCCCCCTTGGACCCCAGTGGGGGGGCGATACCACCCCACCCCCCCCACTGGGATGAGTGTACAGTCCACCTGCATATCATATAAAATTGGGGTACAAACACGACTGAAAATACATCTCTGAATTAAGCAGATCAGGCTCCACAACCAAAAATACCTATCAGAAATGATCAAAGTCACATGAATAGATCCATTGTGAGGAGAGGCTTCAATATTTAGAGGAGCCATGTTTTCGGAAGAGAAGAGCATGTTGAATCTTATCCTCTTATGGGAACTAGTAGTCACAGTACGGAAGGAGACCATCGTGGCTCTGATTGATTGACAGATCTATTGGCCAACAATGCTTACAAGGCTCAGATATTCATAGATTGAATCAGCGTGGACCATTTTTATGTTGATGTATATGTAACTTCGGAATGTATTTCATCTATGTATTTCATATATATTTATTGTACCCTTATTAGAGATGTGTTATTCCTCTATAAGGAAGTGTCGTCATGTGGATTGACAAGTGTCGCAAGTGTGTGTACTTGCCGATGGGTTATTAGACCAGTATGTGTGGGGCCGGCCCTGAAATATATATATTATAATGTGGATGTACCTAGCTAGACAAGTCGGCCCCATAAGGTCACTGGGCAAACAGGTTAGTATAAATAGAGATCAGGTGATCTCTATTCAGATCATTCGGAAAGTAACATCTCTCTCACTCAGAAAGTGGTGCACTAGTGAGGAGGAGGATCATCTGCTACTAGGAGACTATCTCAGTGTATTTTGGTTGTACTTTGGTTGAGCCATTGCTCTCTCTATCTCTGAGGAAGTTGTGGGGTTTTTCACTTTAGGGTTTTCCCCACAGAAACTTTGTGTCTCTTGTCTCTCATGCTTTTGATTCTTGTGATGCTTGTCATGCCTATTATGATTTTTATGCATTGATATACAGTACATGTTATTCTCTCAGTGAAGATCCTAGAGTATTGTGAATTAATGCTCAAAATTTAACATGGTATCAGAGCTAACCTGAGAAGAAGACATTTTGCAGTGACGAAAACTTGAGTTTCTTGTTTTTGGGGTTTCTCTCCACAGATTTTGGAAAAGAAGTATAGTAGATTGACTCTACTCATCAAGGCGCATCTATCTGTCCAATTAGAATTCAATTCTGAGCATTTTCAGATTTGGCCCTAAAAAATTAGGGTTTCCATAAAAATAGGAATTCCTGGAATTTGAAAACACAGCTGGAAGCTCCTTGCAAAAATCGAAGTTTAGAGCTTTGGATCGAGATTTTTGGCTGGGTAGATCTCCGGGAAACTCAAACCCTAATTCAGGGCTCTCCCTAGTGAACCCAGGAGGACAAAAAGACAAATCTGAAGGGTAAAGCTTTGCTGATCTCAAATTCTGAATGCACCAGGATGATTAGCTCATCAAGGCGCATCTTTCTATCCTTTCAGAAATTTGAAATTCACATTTTGAATTTTTAGGGTTTTTTCGACAAACCCTAATCCAGGACCAGATCCAGTTTTCAGCATTTCAAGTGGTAAGACCTAAATCTTTTCTATTTCCATTTGAAGTACTCTTTAAGATGTCTCACCACACCAAGCTTGAGGATAAGCTTGAAGGGGTTGATAACTTCCGAGCTTGGAAGTATAGGATTGGGTTAATCCTGGAAGAGAATGAGTTGGACTCATATATAAAAGAAGACATCCCTATCCCAGAGGATGAAGAGGCCAAGGTATGGAATAAGAAGAACTTGGTCAAGGCAAAGAGAATCATTGCTGATTCTATCAAAGACCATCTCATACCCCATGTGTCTTCTCTAAAGACACCCAAGGAGATGTTTGACTCTTTGACCAAGCTATTTGAAGGAAAGAACACAAATCGGAAGATGACTCTGCGGAATCAATTGAAAGGGGTCAAGATGTTGAATGGAGAAACCATTCAATCTTACTTCTCCAAGGTCTCTCAGATCAAGGAGCAACTTGAAGCTGTGGATGAAGTAGTGGACAATGGTGAAGTTGTTATGACCACTCTGAATGGCCTACCTAGGTCATGGGACTCCTTTATTCAAAGAATCTGTGCAAGAAAGAAATTGATCTCTTTCAGTAAACTATGGGAGGAATGCTCTCAAGAAGAAGCTAGACTTGTAGCTCGTGAGGAAAAGATGGGAGGTGAAGATCAAGCTCTCGCAACTCACACCAAAAGAAGCAAGCCCAAGAAGGATCACTCTCGCTACAAAAGATCCTATCAAAAGAATAAGAAGGATCTAAGATGCTTCACATGCAATGAGAAGGGTCACTTTGCTTCAGATTGTCCCAAGAACAAAAGGGATAATAACAACAACTTCAGCAAGAAGAATAAGGGCAACAAAATAAAGTTCCATGCTCATGCTGCCGAGGATGATGAACCTCCAAAGAAGAAGGCTAAGGCAGAAAGTAGTGATGATGACTCATCAAGTGAAGAAGAATATGTTCTAATTTCTGCTCTCACAGGTACTATCTCCCATGGTTGTAATGATTGGTTGATTGACAGTGGGGCTTCCAAACACATGACTGGGTTTAAGGAATCTTTTTTGAATCTATCTGAACATGAATCACCCCATAAGGTGAAACTTGGGGATGATTATCAATACCCAATCAAAGGAAGTGGTGAAGCCTTCTACAACCTAGATTCTGGAAAGTCTTTGAAGATGAAAGAAGTCCTTTATGTACTTGGGCTCAAGAAGAACTTACTCTCCATCTCTGCATTGGATGCAAAAGGTATGAGGGTTGCATTTGTGGATGGCCAAGTCCTAATGTGGCCAAAGGGAAAGAACATAGATGATGCAGTAGTGATTGGAGAGCAAGAGGGAGGGTTGTATAAATTGAAGGGACAACCTGAACATGCCATGGTACATGAATCCATGGAGCCAAGTGAACTTTGGCATAGAAGACTTGCTCATATGCACTATAGGGCACTTCCAATTGCAAGCAAGGATGTAGAGGGTCTTCTTGAAATCAAGACCAAACATGAAGGTGTTTGCAAAGGATGTGCAAAAGGTAAGAACATTAAAAAGGCTTTCCCAAGCAATGAAATCAAGGCAAAAGACATCCTAGAAATCATCCACTCAGATGTATGTGGTCTTATGTTATCCAGTTCTCTGAGTGGGTATGTTTACTATGTCTCATTTATTGATGACTTCTCCAGGAAGACTTGGGTATACTTCTTGAAAAACAAAGATGAGGTGTTTGATAAGTTCAAGGAATTCAAAATCTTGATGGAGAATCAAACTAACAAGAAGATCAAAACATTCAGATCCGACAATGGTGGAGAATTCACCTCAGGTGACTTCAAGAAGCTTTGTAGTGATTCAGGGATTAAGAGGGAGTTGACTGCTCCTTATAATCCTCAACAGAATGGAGTTGCAGAAAGGAAGAACAGAACAATCATGGAAGCAGCAAGGGTAATGCTGCATGACCAGGATCTACCTATGCATCTATGGGCAGAAGCAGCTAGAACAGCTGTATATGTGCAGAACAGAACACCCCAAAAGATATTGAACAACAAGACACCTGAAGAGGTCTTTTCTGGTAAGAAACCTGAAGTCAGCCATCTCAGAATATTTGGTTGTCCAGTATACACTCATGTCCCAAAGGAAAAGAGGACTAGACTAGATCCTCCAGGAAAGAAGGGTATCTTTGTGGGTTACAGTGAAAGCTCGAAGGCTTACAGAATATACTTTCCAGGGTTCAAGAAGATTGATGTCAGCAAGGATGAATATAAGTTCAAGGACAGGTAATCCAGGAAGCAAAGATTGTTGGCTGCTTTCTGGACAGACCCGAGTTTTCAGGATGCGCAGCAACAAACACCCCTTTGGCGCATTGGCCCTTTCGGCAACGAGCTGCGCAGCAGCCCGAAGTCTCACCCGAAGTGGCTATGGGGGGGCTAAGGAATCAGGTTTCCTTAACCTAGGTGGTGTGGAGTCTACAGTCTTCTCCCTTCCCTTCTTGGAGGATACCCCGGAACAGAACGTCTTACTCTTTCACAGGTCTCACAGCGCCACAACGCTGGGACTCACTCTTCTTAGTGTAGCTGTGCGGTAGCTCGGCACCTGTGCACGAGGCATTCACCCTCTACGCCCGATACACTAGGTATCGTTTCTGCCCTTGCGCCACAGCGTAGTAACACACTCCTTAAGCACTGCGGCGATAGTATTCTACCAACTCCTTCAACAATGCACAAGTACACTTCTAAGGGAGCTTCAGGGATTTACTTTACATAATCATTCATAAAGATAGCGAAACATTCATGAAAACATAGACAGTAAAGCAAAGAAATGCAATCACATAAAGCATCACCACAACAACAAGAATTATGTGGTTCACTTCCCGAAGGGAATCCACGTCCATGGGAACTGAGTTTTATATTATCTTGAGATGGGGCTAACACAGTTTCGCTGCGCACACAGCTGCAGCTTTAGATCTTTCTGGGAAACTCCACGCACACAGCTGGGAGCCCTTCTCTTAGATCTATTCTCTTCTTCCACAGATATTACAATGACAAAGACATACAATTACATTCCCCTCTCAGTCCTCTTCCGACTGGTCAATACATACAATGGCCCTTACACCAAGTGGTCTTCCTGCGATATCGCGGCCTTCTCACATGCACAAAATGCTCATTAACAGCTTTACAAGACACAACAATACCAGTGACTCAGTGACTATCAACTATCTAACTACCTAACCAACCAACCAACCCTTTTCCCTTTTACAATTACACATATATATAGGTGGCCCTGAGGGTCGCACCTTTACAAAACTGTGGGCCTTTCCCAACAGTGATCCCCAAAAACC
The DNA here is from genome assembly GCA_027924585.1 of Larix kaempferi. NCBI lineage: Eukaryota > Viridiplantae > Streptophyta > Pinopsida > Pinales > Pinaceae > Larix > Larix kaempferi. The sequence goes on along the minus strand of BSBM01000410.1, from coordinate 973,674 downwards.
CTAACCACTGACACGGCTAGGTGTACTGTAGGCGCCTTTTGCAGTCACGTCGCAGCTTCCTGCAGATTCCATGATTTTTGGCGTAGATCGCAGGTATGGGCGCCGCTTCATCGTTCTTTGCTCCTTGTCCTTCGCCTTCAATGCTTCGGCCCATTGCTCTTCCTTGTTCCGAGCAACCATAACTCCTGTACTTTGCCTTCAATGCTTCGGTCCATTGCTCTTCCTTGGTCCGAGCAACCATAACTCCTGTACTTTGCCTTCAATGCTTCATTTATTGTGGTGGTTGAGCTTTCTACTCGGCCACCTTATTTACTCTTTCCTTTGACTTGTGCACGCAAGCTCCACGATTTCCGGCCCGCAATCTGCGGTGAGCTCGTCCATTTGGCGCCGTACTGTGCATTGTTCATTTCTGCCCAAAGATGGTGCTTTTCCTCAAAATTAGCACTTTTCCTTCAAAACTTAATGTTTTTTCCTCAAAATTTGGCAGCTTTACCATAGCTGCGGCCTATGCTCCAACAGGCCCCTAACACTTACTTGTGGCTCGTCCCCGAGCCACTCGCACTAGCTTGCGGTTGTTTTAGTTTTGCATCTGACTTGGCTTGGGTCACAGCGAAGGCTTGCTTCCACTGCACAATAGCGGAGTCCATGTCTTGCACGCATTCCGTGGCTGTCTGCACCAGGTTTGCAGTAGCTTCTTTTCCTTCTACGCCGTCGACCAACTCTTGAGACTTGGCAAATGCTTTGAACTTGGCCTCTGCTTGGGCAGCAAGTTCAGCATACTCATCCATAAACGGCTGAATGATGTTGGCAAGAGTAGCATCTTTGTTTCTGAGCCTGTGCAGTTCTTGCTGGACTTTGCGGACTTCGCTCATCTTTCTCATTTTGGCTAAGCCTTCCAAGGGCTTAGCTTCTTCGTTCAGAACAGTTAGGGACTGTTCTGCTGCTTCCACCTATTCCACAAGGGCAACTTTAGAAGGGAGCTTCTCGAGCTCAACCCAAGCCTGCATAGCTTGCGTCATTAACTGCTGAGCTTCATCTATTCTGCACTTCATTTGGGTAGAAGCTATGCGCAGTGCTTCAAGTTGTTCTTGCGTCTCATCTACGGGAGGCACTATGACACGAGCTTCCAATTCGACGAGCTGCTTTCTATGGTCTTCAGCCATAGCAACTACTTGCTGTTCTAGGGCTTGCGCCGTTCTGCCGATGCGTTGCACTTTCTCAACTAAAGGAAGGTCTGGTTGAATCTGGCAGGTTGGCAGCTCCTGGGCGATTTTATCGACGACATTCCTTAGCCCAGTGTCTTGCGCTTCGTGAAGTTCAAGCTGCACAGAGATCTCCTTATAGCCTGCCCTTAAATCTACTTTCTGCATCTGCAGTCTTTGATTGGCATGGAATGTGGAGAGCTCCCTAGCTCTCATCTCAGTAGAGACCTACTCCTGAACCAACTGTAGAGTTTCCAACGGAATCAATGACAAATTTATTTCAACAGGGCCAACCGTGCTTACCTGCAATGCAGCCAGAGGATCCGAAAGTGTCATGCTTGCAGGCGGGATGTGGATGACAGTATGCCTCTTTGTAGGTACTTCAACCCGCTTGGTGCTTGTAGATGCTTGCGGCGCTTGCGAGCTGGATGCTGGCGCATGGGTCTGCGCAACTCGTCCTGTGAGACCTTTCAACTCCACGAGCTGCAGGTCCAGAGCACTTCTGATATTGGCCTGAGAGGCACGCAGCTCATGAAATTGCTCCTTCAAGTACTGGTTGAGCCCCGCGGCAAGGGTCTCATAGGGATCTCCAGTCGCTTCTGCGAGGTGCAATAGCTTCTACTTCTTGGTAGCTGGTCCTAACGGACCTTCATCATTCTTTTGTGCAACCTTTTCCTTGCCCTTTTCTTTCTCTGGCGCCTCAGGGGGTGGCATCGTGGCAGCGATTTCAGTGGCATGCTTCCATTCATCTGGCCAGGACTTCACAATGTCCTCCACGTCTTGGGTAGTCATTTGGTAGAGCCCTACGACCCATTCTTTCGACTGAATTCCGCGAGGGCGGAAATAGATTTCATGCAAGTTGGAAGAAAATACCAACTTCGTTCCATAGAGTTCTGCCGTCTCCTCAGTAAGCCTTGACATCTGTAGGATGGTATCCCTGAGGAGATGGTAGTACTCAAAGAACACGGCGCGGTTCATCTTGCGCTTCACGGGATTATTAGAATCCCAGAGGTTGACATAGCGCATCCCTGTAACCTCTCCTGAATGGCGCGGAAGAAATTGAGTGTTGGGCGGTTCCTTCCACCTGACAAAGGCACACAAGATCAGGAGCCAAGAGAAAAGGAACAGCTGATTGGCGGTGTCCTGAACGTTGCGGCAGTCTTCCAAGAATGTATTCAGGAGGAAGAGACACCAGTTATACTGCTCACCCTCCGCAGCTGCAACTGCGAGCTCTACAACAGCTCCAGGGACTTCTTTAGGTCGGCACTTCGTTAAAAGTCTGCCTGCAAGCAGACTTCCTGTGAATCTGAGTGCTTCATCTTCAACTACAGTGAGGTCATAAGCCCGACCTCCTCTCGACAATTTGTATTTCTGCACCACCTGTGTAGCCAGCTTTTGGTCCTTGTCTTTACCAACGAAATGGACGCTGGGGTCCTTACCAACCTTAGATAGGCCGGTAATTCGGTGAATCAGGTCCACATTCAGATCAATTGGCCTCCCTAGCCAAAGATAACCACCATGAACACAGGATAACAGGACCTTGACAACCGCATTAACTTCATTGCTACGCCCGAAGTGCGGTAGCTTCAACAGGTTCAACAGTCCAAGCCTCTCTAGATTTACTGCAAATTCCTGTGGGACGAATTCGTCAATCTTCTTAACAGGATTATGGACCACTGTCAGATAGTGATCTGGTGCGAACTGAGGATACGTTCTATAATCTCCCAAGTTGAAGTCAGAAAACTTAACTAGCGGGAGATGTCCAAGCAGGGATCCTTCTTCTTGCACGACTTCTGCCATTGGTGGCAGCGGAATCGAATACTTGGAATTCTTGGGAATACGCACCTCGAGTGCATCATCTAGGCGCGGAGGAATGTAGTTAACTAGAGTGGCCAAGGGCTCTGGAATGGGTTCCTCCGGCTGCTGCTGCTGGTGCTGTTGTTGAGACGCCCTTGTGCCTAGGGACTGTCTGGGATCAGGAAAACTAGGAAGCTCGATAATCTTGATCGGGGTACCCATACCGAAATCTAACCCTCTGTGTCTGAATTGACGGACTAATTCTTCAGTTGACAGTTTCTCCATCATGAACTTGCATACACGACAAACACTGAACCAAAAAGGGCAGAACAACGTAGGATGCGAACTCTGAAAACGGGAAAGCAGTCTGCACGACACGGCTCTGAAAACAATGACTTAGACTCTCAAACAGGACAACTATACAAGGCAATAGCAAGGAAAAGTAACCCAAGCATATACGAATGAGGGGTATTTATAGCTGAAGGCGGTAGTAGATGCGGACAAGTGGCACTAATAACCGTTGGCGCCTAAGAGGATGAGTTGACAACCCCCCTACCCCCCACGCCTCTATGGTGCATTAAATGCGAGGGATGGGCTCTGACAGCCTTTGGGAGATGAGCTAAGGCCTTCGACTCCTTAATTAAATGTGTATCTTAGGGAAATCAAGCCGAATCTTTCAGAGAAAATACAATTAAATGGCGGTCTCGTCCTTCATTAAGACTCAGACGCGGCTACAGAACTACCGCAATTCAAATTTTCGGTGGGTAACTTCAGCATGGGTAACTGTGCACATGGAGGGCTCGACGGCAAGGAGAACTCTGCAAGAGTGATAAATAGACAATAGGGAACTCCGCAAGAGTGAGAGTTTGACAACCCGGGGGACTCCGCAAGAGCGAAAGTAGGCTCGCTCAGAACAGGCTTTATTGACTGCGCGGATGCTTCGAGGAACTGCGCGGGAAGCCAGAGACTGAAAAATGTCTCGCGACTTCCGTGTAGACTGATAAGTGCGATGCCTCTTTCAACTACACTGGACATCTACACGACTTTAGCAGCTGATTAGGTCGACAGGGCGGAGTGGCTGTCGCGATAAAGCTTGAGCCGACTCCCGTTGATCATTGTGGGCAGCAACTCTCCATTAAGCTTTGCAAGCTGAACTGCTCCACCTTCGGTTATCTTCATCACTCGAAAAGGGCCTAACCAATGTACACGAAACTTGCCTGGAAACTTGATGAATTTACTATCATAGAGGAGTACCAAGTCTCCTTCCTCAAAGACTTTATTCTTAATATGCCTGTCATGCCAAGCCTTCTGTCTCGCCTTCTGCACTTGTTCATGGAATCCAGCTAAAATCCTGTCTTCTTCTAAGGCAACCAATTGTGATAGCCTTTCACTCATAGTATCAGTATCTGCCATTTCTGTAATTTGAGCAATTCTGAGACTGGGAACAATGTATTCCATGGGCATGACTGCTTCTTGTCCATACACCAAACTGAAAGGTGTGTGACCTGTTAATTTATTGCATGTGGTTCTGTAAGCCCATAACACCGCTGTGACTCTAAGGGCATTCTCCAGAATCTTATTGAATGCCTCCATCATACCATTAGCTTGAGGGTGGTAGGGTGCACTCTTATGGTGACTAATGTGGAATTCTTCAGTAAGGGCCTCTATAGTCTCGTTCAGGAAATGTGTGCCTTGATCACTCATTAGAATCAGTGGACATCCAAATCTAGTGACAATATTCTCAAAAATGAACTGCGTGGCAGTGACAGCGTCACAATTCTTAACTGGCTTCGCCTCAGCCCATTTGGTGAGGTATTTAGTAGCTATGATGATGTATCTTGCGCCAGTTCTCTTTCCTGGTGGGTTGATAGGTCCCACAAAATCAATGGCCCACTTATCAAAAGCACGCACTGTTATCTGGGGTCTTAGCGGCATTTCGTCTCTTCTTGAAGGTTTTCCTGTTCGCTGGCACACATCGCAACATTTTCAGAATTCCTTAGTATCCTTGTGCAATGTTGGCCACCAAAGACCTGCGGCTAAGATCTTCTGCGCAGTCGGCTTTCCTGTGAAATGGCCTCCTGCGGTTCCTGAGTGCGCTTCTGCGATTATGGAGTTCTTTTCATGCGGTAAAATGCATCTGCGCAAGACTTCATCAGGGCCCAACTTATAGAGCTGGCATGCTATCAAAGTGAAGTCTATGGCTTTGACAACAAGTTGTTTCTTCTGCTATATTGTGAACTCAACTGGCGCTTTCCCTGTAGTGAGAAACTCAAGAATATCGGAATAATGTTCGTCTGCTGCTTGAATAGAAAACAACTGCGCATCAGGCAGATTGTCCTCCAAATTTGTAGGTTCCTCCCTTGAATCTATCCTAGATAAATGGTCAGGTCCTGCATTCAATCTACCTGGCTTCACAATAATCTCAAAATCATACTCCTGGAAGAGGAGTAGCCATCTGCAAATTCTTCCCCCTAACACTGGCTTATTGACCAAGTACTTCAAGGCAGAATGGTCAGTATACATTTTAAAATGAGCACCCAATAGATAGTGTCTGAACTTCTGTAAGACATACACCATAGCTAGTCCTTCTCTTTCTGTAGTGGTGTAGTTCTTCTCAGCTGTAGACAGCTTTCTGCTAGAGTAAGCAATGGGGTGGTCAATACCTCCTTCTCCCGGTTGTGTCAGTACAACGCCCAATGCTATGGAAGAAGCATCTACATGAACATGAAAGGGTTTTCTCTAGTCTGGGAAAACTAGAATAGGCATTGTGACCATCTTTCCTTTAAGTGTGTCCAGGCTTTGTTAGCATTCTTCTGTCCATTGGAATTTCGAATCCTTTTTCAGCAGTCTTTCCATAGGCATAGTGATCTTTGCATAACCCTTGATAAATTTCCTGTAGTATCCTGTATGTCCCAATGTAGTGCGCAATTGTTTGATTGAGTTGGGCACAGGCAAGTTAGCAATGATGGCAACCTTCGCAGGATCCATCATGAGTCCTTGTCCGCACACAATGTGACCCAACAAAATACCAAAAGGAGCATAGAAGACACATTTTTTCAAGTTAAGGGAGATCTGATACTGTCTACATTTTTCTAACATCATCCTTAGATTCCCTATATGGTTCTTTAGTAAACCAAACACAGTCCAGTCATCAAAATAGACTTCTAGAAACTTATGAATGAATTCTTTGAAAACAGCAACAACGACTCTAGAGAAAATAGCAGGAGCGTTTTTAAGACCAAAGGGCATTACCGTATACTGGAATGAGCCCCATTCAGTCGCAAAAGTGGTCTTATGGTGGTCCTCTGGATGGATTCTGATTTGATGGTATCCTGAAAAGCCATCACTGAAGGAGTAAGCCTCTTGTCCTCCCACATTGTCAAGCACTTCGTCTGTAAAGGGCGTAGAAAATGGATCATGCGCTGATGCGTCGTTGAGCTTGCGCAGGTCCACGCAGATTCTTATTTCACCTTTTGTCTTTTTCTCTTGTACCACCATAGGACTAATCCAATCACTTTCCTCTACTGGCTCAATGATACCAGCTGCGAGCATCTTATCAATTTCTTCTTTGACCTTTTCTTTATATCGCGGGTTCAACCTATACGGGCGCTGTTTTACTGGCTTAGCGTCTGATTTCAAAGGTATGCGCATAACTCCTAAATCTCCTAGGATGCCTTTCATTTCTGTAATCTTGGTAGGAAAGATATCCTGGTACTCATGTCGTAAATCTGCAATATGGCCAACAGTTTCATCATCCCAATAATCTCCTATAGAGGCAACCTTGGGTTCGGCTTCTGTACCAATGTTAATCTTCTTGAGCTTGATGTGTTCTGTAATGGCAGGGATATCAAGCTGAGGGCCTTCGACTTTGCACGTCCCTTCTGACTCTGGAATATTGATGTTGCGAGGATCATCATCCTCTTCTCTAGTGGTGAAATTATAGCATTCTAGGGCATGTTCCATCTGGACAGCCCAATCTGGTTGAGAATACTCTGGTAAAGGACGTTGTCCAAATACCTTCTTTCTAATACACTTTAAAGCCTGATCGATGCTTGGATGTTCTGACTCAAAGCTGAAAGTGAGTTGAAAACTTTCAATCATGAGAGGCCAAGTGATAGTGCCTCTGCACAATTCTGTTTCAGTGTACCAGTTCCTTGGAACTATATCCAACGTGTGGATGAATAGGTGAACCCACTCATCCTCTGGAATATCTGACCATTGCTGAATACATGCTTCAACGTGTGACCTGGGGTCACTCTGTCCATCATATTTGCACAAAACTCCTGCTGTAGTCTCTTGAAATCTGCGCAGTATCAACCTATGACAGTCTTGCCATGTGTCGATATTTTCTTTATGAGCACCCCACCATCTTGCGGGTGTAGCGCGCAGTGCTACATCCAATGCTTGTATGCGCTGCTCATCTGGGATTTCTCGTTCATATGCATGTATGAATTCACTTACTCCAGTTAAACCATCAAAGATTGGAGTGTTATTCAATTCTGTGCCAATCCATCGAATGGATTTACTCATCATGGCGCAACGCCTTGCAGAAACCTCATGTAAGCGATTCTGCCAGTTTTCCAGTCCTGCTTCCGAATCTGATGTGCACGAGCTATCGCATTGCCAGCTGATATGGCCGTCTGCTGTGGGATTGACATAATCATTATGACTAGCAGTCATCTGATACAAACTTTCCATGTGGCACACTTCTTCTTCTGCTCAAATGGGTTGAATATACCGTGGTCCTTGAAGGGGATCAAGTGGTGCAATGACCCTAATCTGGTCATCCTCAAAGGTCATCTGTCTTTTCTTCAAATTAATGACAGCTAGATTATCAAATGCCCAGTCTATGCCTAAAAGTGCTGGGTAAGGTCTACTGTCATCCAGAATTTTGATTACTTCAAAGTCTGCAGAACTTCTTACTCCCTCAATATCAATGGGTACATTGGGTAATCTGCCCAATGGAGAAACTCGTTGCTGATTTGCTAGTCTTAGATGGATAGGAGATCTGATAAGCTGAGGGCTACCCATCTGTTCCCATGTCTGCATGGTGAGAACATTAACTTCTGAGCTTAAATCCAAAATGACTTCGTCCATTTCAAATGCTCCAATCTGCGCTGTGAGTCTCATCTCTCTTCCAGTTCTAGTATGACTCCTGATCTGATGAACCGCACGCTGCGGTGTGTTCATCGAAGCAGATTGTTAACACTGATCCAACAGGTGTTGGAGTTCCATAGTTGCTTTTTCATTGCGAAACAACTTTAAGTAGCTTCTTAGGAAAGCATGAACACTGCCTAGTGTATCCTCCTCATCAGGCCTTCCAGATGTAGTGGCCTGCTCTCGTACTAGGTTCTCTTGTCGTGGCACATGCGGTCTGATATCATTGTGCGGTAATGCGACAGAACTTGAAGCTCGCGGATCTGAAAAATACTCTTGAGCTTGCTTGAAGGCTTCTTTTTGCTTCTGTAGGTCAAGTGGGGATGGTTTAATATTAGCGCGTCTCACCCATTGTGTCGCTGGCTTTCCAGTTCCCGACTTTGGTGCACCAGTGGTTGCACCGTTGCGCGTCACTATATTAACTGTAGGATCTGGTTCTCTTTTTTCTGCTGTAATCAACTGAATATTCTGGTTAACCTGTGTCTTCTTTTCTTGCATCTTGGCCATCAACTGAGGGCATTCTTCAATGACATGATCATAAGATTTACAATATCTGCAGGTGGTTGTAGGGTTTTGGCAATCCCTTGCATAATGGCCTTGAGATCCGCAGTTATAGCAAGTGATCTGTCCTCTTCCACGACCAAAACCTCCTGCGCGTCCTCGGCCCCTGTAATTTCCTCCTCGGCCTTCACGAGCTGGTTCATACTGCAGACCTGCTGTGGGTCCTTGTGGTTCTGACTGTACTCTATAAACATCGTGTTTTCTTTCTATCATAAGGTCATATGCTCTGCAATTGTTCTCATCATGGCCTACTAATTTACATAAATTGTAATATAGATTCTTTGGAGTTTGTACATATTTCTGTAACAAGTGACACTCTTGTGGTCTATGGCCTCTAGTTCTATAGATTTCACACCAAGGCCCCTGAGCCTGTGGTAAAGGGTTAGGTGCTCCGGTTGCAATATAATCAATGAAAACAGGACAATGGTCCTTTGAATGTCCTTGTGCTCTACACTTTGTACACCAAATTTCTTCTTTAACATCCTTTCCTTTCTTAATATCATGCACTTGCAAGATTAGGTTTTCTATTTGGTTCTGCAACTGCACAACATCGTTGCTTGTTCCAGCAATTGGTGAAGCTTCTAGTTTCATAGCCATATCTAGAGCTTGTTCTTGAGTAGTGAGATTCTGTTGCATAAGAGGAAGTCTAATATGAGGAAGCAGCGCAGCAATGAACCATTCCTTATGCTGCTGCGATGCAAACTCAAAGCTTACTTGATCTATCAAGGCTTTGAACTTCTGGTCAAAGTCCCATACTGATTCTGTAGGTAAATGTTTTATGTCTTTGAGTTCTGTTATGCACCGTGATTCTGATTTAGGTTTCTTGAATTCTTTAATCATAGCACTTCTTACATCAGCAAGCGTCCAATTCTGTGCTGCTGAGTATTTCATAAACCAGGTTAAGTCTCTCTCTCTTAGTGTGGTTGTTAACTGAACCAGCTTAACAACATCATCATTAATTTGCTTAATCGTCCAAATGGCTTCACATAGAAACCAGTGCTGCTCAGGGTCTTCTATCCCTGTTCCTCTAAAGGTTGGTAGCTTCATGTCATCACCCATCCTTCTTGCGCTAGGTTGATGTGGAGGTGTTGTGGCACTGCCTCCGGGATGGTTAAACAAAGGTGGGGCTGAGGTACTAGAAGTACCTTGCGGGCTACTAGAGGGTGTTACTGCGGGGTTATGCTGAGCCCCATCTAGATTTTGCGGTGTAAAAGGGTGATAAGGGATATGAGCACTCCCTTGTCTCTCTATATGGCTCGCTCTACAAGCTCGACTATCTTCTGGGCTAGACTCAAAAGAATGCTGGTCGAGGCCTACTTTATACTGTTTTCTGCTACGAGTGCAACCAATAACTTCAAGATCACTATCGGAATCTGCGGAGATTACTTGTCTATGCTATTCATCGAAAGCTATGCATAGTTTTCCTTTTTCATATAAGAGCATTTTAATCCACAAGTTTAGAGAATTTAAGAACTTACCCCTGTATGCTTTGACGAAGCTCCTCTCAGCCTCATTGAAGCTCTTTCTCGTATCTACTGCAAACTCGGTGATGAATCCTTCCAGCAGACTGTTCAACCAAAATTCTACTGCGCGGGACATAGGATTATCTACCCGCTTCACAATGCTAACTAGCTCAGGCGTCCAAACGATAGGTTGATCAACATGCACAGTGGGTCCAGTATCTGCTAGCTTGGATAACCACTCATGCAACTTGAGTGCAAATGTTACAAAGAAGATTTCGTGAAGGTCAGTATAAATATGCTTCTGCAACCAATCCTCTGTCTGAAGCCTAGGGCTTCTATTTTCACGTTCAACGAACTCTCTAGCCTTTGAATCAAACCACTCTTGAATTTCTTTAGCTGTAGGATTCCAGCACCACATTGCCTTCAAAATAATAGGGTCAAAGCCGGCAATGGAACCATTTGTTGGCTGCTTTCTGGACAGACTCGGGTTTTTAGGATGCGCAGCAACAAACACCCCTTTGGCGCACTAGCCCTTTCGGCAACGAGCTGCGCAGCAGCCCAAAGTCTCACCCGAAGTGGCTATGGGGGGGCTAAGGAATCAGGTTTCCTTAACCTATGTGGTGTGGAGTCTACAGTCTTCTCCCTTCCCTTCTTGGAGGATACCCTGAAACAGAATGTCTTACTCTTTCACAGGTCTCACAGTGCCACAGCGCTGGGACTCACTCTTCTCAGCGTAGCTGCGCGGTAGCCCCGCACCTGTGCACGAGGCGTTTACCCGCTACGCCCGATACACTAGGTATCGTTTCTGCCCTTGCACCACAGTGCAGTAACACACTCCTTAAGCACTGCGGCGATGGTATTATACCAACTCCTTCGACAATGCACAAGTACACTTCTAAGGGAGCTTCAGGGATTTACTTTACATAATCATTCATAAAGATAGCGAAACATTCATGGAAACATAGACAGTAAAGCAAAGAAATGCAATCACATAAAGCATCACCACAACAACAAGAATTATGTGGTTCACTTCCCGGAGGGAAGCCATGTCCACGGGAACTGAGTTTGATATTATCTTGAGATGGGGCTAACACAATTCCGCTGCGCACACAGCTGCAGCCTTAGATCTTTCTGGGAAACTCCACGCACACAAATGGGAGCCCTTCTCTTAGATCTATTCTCTTCTTCCACAGATATTACAATGACAAAGACATACAATTACATTCCCCTCTCAGTCCTCTTCCGACTGGTCAATACATACAATGGCCCTTACACCAAGCGGTCTTCCTGCGAGATCGCGGCCTTCTCACATGCACAAAATGCTCATTAACAGCTTTACAAGACACAACAATACCAGTGACTCAGTGACTATCAACTATCTAACTACCTAACCAACCAACCAACCAACCCTTTTCCCCTTTACAATTACACATATATATAGGTGGCCCTGAGGGTCGCACCTTTACAAAACTGTGGGCCTTTCCCAACAGTGATCCCCAAAAACCCTAACCACTGACACGGCTAGGTGTACTGTAGGCGCCTCTTGCAGTCACGTCGCAGCTTCCTGCAGACTCCGCGATTTCCGGCGTAGATCGCGTGTATGGGCGCCTCTTCATCGTTCTTTGCTCCTTGTCCTTCGCCTTCAATGCTTCGGCCCATTGCTCTTCCTTAGTCCGAGCAACCATAACTCCTGTACTTTGCCTTCAATGCTTCGGCCCGTTGCTCTTCCTTGGTCCGAGCAACCATAACTCCTGTACTTTGCCTTCAATGATTCATTTATTGTGGTGGTTGAGCTTTCTACTCGGCCACCTTATTTACTCTTTCCTTTGACTTGTGCACGCGAGCTCCGCGATTTTCGGCCCGCAATCTGCGGTGAGATCGTCCATCTCGCTCCGTACCGCGCACTGTTCATTTCTGCCCAAAAATGGTGCTTTTCGTCAAAATTAGCACTTTTCCTTCAAAAATTAGTGCTTTTTCCTCAAAATTTGGCAGCTTTACCATAGCTGCGGCCTATGCTCCAATAAAGATCAAGAGGGAGCACACTCCAGCAGCTCCTGCAAGGATGCAGATTTTCAGAGGGAGTTGACCATCTTCCTACATTCCACAACAGAAAGGTGTAGAAGAAGCTACTTCAGCAGCTCCTGCCAGGAAGCAAAGACTCAGAGGGAGTCCACCCACCCAACAAACAAAGATAAGTATTTCAATTATCATTTCTTGCCTATTTTGTTTGTTTAAATAATATTATGCTTATGTTCCTAGACTTAGGAGATGTATTGTGCATATTAGAATGATTGCATTAATGAACAGTATACTACTAATATGCATGTGATGGGTAAGTGGCCTATGACACTGTACAACATTCCAGTGCTACTTATCTAGAATGAAACCTCTTTGCTGACATGTTGGGAGTAGTGCAAACTCTTAACAATGTTCTGGTAGAGACTGGAAGGCATCTAGAAAGTTGTGGAACATGGATAAATGTTGTATTGAAGCATTGGCTAAGATAACTGCATGACTGCATGACATATTTCTTTATGTGTAAAGAATTTGTTCTGAAAATTATGAGATGTTTCTAATCATGCAATTTAACTTGTTTTGTAGGAAAGACTGTATATCTTCACCTACAAAAGGACTACAACATTTGTTCCAGCAACAAAGATATATATTAAAGATATTGAAGTTCCCAGGATCTGGGATGAAGAAATGGAATGCCATGATCCGTCGATCATGAAGAAGATGTTTGGGATGCAGTCCCAAGACCTGACAGGGAGTCACATGTGTGCAAATTGAAGAAAGCCTTGTATGGCTTGTAGCAAGCTCCCAGAACTTGATTGTAGATACTAAGAGAAAGCTTGCTGCCGAGTTCGATATGAAAGATTTGGGAATGATGCATTATTTCCTAGGTATGGAGGTGTGGCAAAGTGAAGGTGGGATCTTCCTTGGTCAAGGGAAGTACACAGTAGATATCCTGAAGAGATTTAGGATGATGGATTGCAAGGCCATGGCCACACCTATGGCATCGAATCTGAAGCTTCTATGTGATGCTTCATCTGAGCCGGTTGATGTCTCTATGTATCATCAGATGATTGGGTCCTTGATGTACCTGACGAACACTAGACAAGATATTTGCTTTGCGGTGAACACATTGAGTCAGTTCCTGACAGATCCGAGGAGTGTTCATCTAGTTGCTGTAAAGCATGTTCTGAGGTACCTGAAGGGTACAGTGGATTATGGGCTCAAGTATGAGGTGAATCAAAAGTTTAACCTGCAGGGTTATGTTGATTCAGATTGGGCTGGCAGTGCTGCAGATAGGAAGAGCACATCTGGGTGCTGCTTCAGTATGGGATCAGGTGTGATCTCTTGGTTTAGCAGGAAGCAGTCCTGCGTAGCACTGAGTACAGCTGAGGCAGAGTATGTTGCAGCCTGTTCAGCTAGTTGTGAGGCAGTATGGCTATGGAAGCTACTGTCCGAGTTATTTGATCTCTCGTTGGATGCTACTGGTATCTTCTGTGATAACCAGAGTTGTGTGAAGCTGTCTGAGAACCCAGTGTTTCATGACAAGTCGAAACACATAGAGATCAAATATCACTTTATCAGGGATATGGTGCAGAGAGGAGCTGTGAAGCTCCTGTATGTTGCGACGGACGAGCAGATTGCAGATGTGCTGACGAAGCCACTAGCTAGGGTGAATTTCGAGTACTTCAGAGAGAGGCTTGGTGTTCTTCAGATTGATGACACTTCGAGGAAGAAGTGATGGACACATTAGCTGAAGCCATTCCAAGCATGTTGGAAGGAGGATCCTTCACATGGCTGTGGATGTAAGTGCTGGATGATGAGCATCAGGATGATGTTCTGGTTTCTGCTTTGTATGATCAGTTGGATCATTTTTATGTATGCATGTATGCATCATGTTGGATGTTGGATATGATCAGTTGGATCATTTATATATGTATGTACGCATCATGTTGGATGCTGGATATGATCGGTTGGATCATGTGTATGTATTTTTGTATATGCATCATGTTGGATGCTTGGACCATGTATCTGTATATGTATCAGGTGGATACATTGTATGATCAGGTGGATCATTTATGGTGATATATATCATGTACTTGTATTTGTATCAGGTGGATACATTGTATGATCAGGTGGATCATGTATGATGATATGTATCAGGTAGATACTTGGTATGCATCAGGTAGATGCATTGTATGATCAGGATGATCATGGATGGCGAGCTTCAGGATGTTGCTCCAGATGACTTGCAGCAGGATGTTGCAGTGATGATGATCAGGATGATCATGTGTACATCAGGATGATGTATGGTGAGTATCAGGTTGATACTCTATGGCCGTGGATCAGGTTGTGTAGATGAGCATATAATTTGGCCCTGGGAGATTTGCAGATAGTCTTTCGAGGTTTTTCCTATGGCATATAATTTGGCCCTGGGATATCTAGCAAATGCTCTTTCGAGGTTTTGCTCTGGGAGGACATATAATTTGGCCCTGGGAGATCTGCAGATAGTCTTTCGAGGTTTTGCCGATGGCATATAATCTAGCCCTGGGATATCTGGAAAATGCTCTTTTGAGGTTTTGTCCTATGGCATATAATATGTCCCTGGGAGATCCGATAGGTTGGGCTGTGTGCCCGTAATAAGTCTTGGGATGCTCTTGTGAGGTTTTTCCATGACCACATATAATCTGTCCCTGGGAGATCCTATAGGTAGAGCTGTGTGCTCGTAACAACCTGGGATGCTCTTGCGAGGTTTTGTGGTGACCACATATAATCTGTCCCTGGGAGATCCTATAGGTAGAGCTGTGTGCTCATAACAGCCTGGGATGCTCTTGTGAGGTTTTGTGGTGAGGTCACATATAATATGGCCTTGGGAGATCCTATAGGTAGAGCCGTGTGTTTGTAACAACCTGGGATGCTCTTTCGAGGTTTTGTGACGCACGTAATAAGTCCTGAGGATTCCACAGTATGGCTAGTGATGACGAAGACCTGCACGTGGTGGGCCTACATCCAGTATGAAAAAGGACTGGCTCTGTAGAACTTCCTATGACGAGTAGAGTTAGAGATTGGTTGAGATAGCAACAGCAGTGACGATGACGATGACGATGTATCGATGACGATGATCCCGAGAAGAAGACTTGTCTAGCAGATCTGTGTCGAGAAATACCTTCCTAGTTAAGAGGGAGTGTTGATGTATAGGTAACTTCAAAATGTATTTCATCTATGTATTTCATATATATTTATTGTACCCTTATTAGAGATGTGTTATTCCTTTATAAGGAAGTGTCATCATGTGGATTGACAAGTGTCGCAAGTGTGTGTACTTGCCGATGGGTTATTAGACCACCATGTGTGGTGTCGACCCTGAAATATATATATTATAATGTGTATGTACCTAGCTAGACAAGTCGGACCCATAAGGTCACTGGGCAAATAGGTTAGTATAAATAGAGATCAGGTGATCTCTATTCAGATCATTCAGAAAGTAACATCTCTCTCACTCAGAAAGTGGCGCACTAGTGAGGAGGATCATCTGCTACTAGGAGACTATCTCAGTGTATTTTGGTTGTACTTTGGTTGAGCCATTGCTCTCTCTCTCTGAGGAAGTTGTGGGGTTTTTCACCTTAGGGTTTTCCCCACGGAAAATCTGTGTCTCTTGTCTCTCATGCTTTTGATTCTTGTGATGCTTGTCATGCTTATTGTGATTGTTATGCATTGATATACTGTACATGTTATTCTCTCAGTGAAGATCCTAGAGTATTGTGAATTAATGCTCAAAATTTAACATTTTAAAGTGTTTATTTTTTATTCTTGGTATAGAGTTTCCTTCCAATAAGAAGTGGATCAAAGAAATGTGATAGATACAAGCATGAATGATATAATCATGAAGTTGCAATGCCATGTTTCATGCCTTCATCCAATGCTTGAAACACATTTATTGGATTTGGTGTGTGCGGTTCTATCTAGGATCTTGTGTTAAGTTTAGCCTAAATTCACAAGCAAGATCACTAAAAGAAACACAATCACAAGATAGACAAAGATTTACCCTGGGAAACCCTCATGGGGTAGAAAACCCAGCAAAGCTTTCCTCAATATAGATAATCAAACAATACAAGGATGTAGTCCCCAAACAAGAGCTCCTTCTCCTCTTATGCAGATATCTCTCTCTCCTATGCGCAATACACAAGTGAGTGAATGAGTGATAAATGAGGAACACACCTCCTCTATTTATACTCATCTTCTAACTGACTTTTCACCCTAACTGGACCGACCTCTCCTAAGAGAGTCTAATAAACCTTAAACAGCTAATTCAGGGCCGACCCCACATGGGAGATCTAATAACCCTAGTTACCACATTCTCTCGGAGGAATAAACATCTCCGGATATACAATAGGGTCTCCACGGAGGAATGAAACATCTTTGGAATAATAAAGTACAAATATAATATTCTTAGAAGTTACAATATCTCAATACTCCCCCTTAACGAGAAGGATATTATAACAACATCTACAAGAGCAAGGAGTCATCAACTACATGATACATGATACATCTATAAATCATTGGAAGCTTTCTTTAACATCAACAATAACTCAACCAGTTACTGGAACATCTTCAAATATTCAATACTGCAATATCAATATCTTCAGTACTAGGTCTTCATCTTCTACATCATTCGAACAACTACAACAATCATCATTTGGATATCTTGATCAACAACATCATCATCTGGATCTTCTCGATCAACAACATCATCATCTGGATCTTCTCGATCAACAACATCATCATCTAGATCTTCTCGATCAAAAATATCATCATATGGATCTTCTCGATCAACAATATCATCATCTGGATCCTCTCGATCAACAACATCATCATCTGGATCTTCTCGATCAACAACCTCATCATTTGGATCCTCTCGATCAATAGTATCATTATCTCGATCCTCTCGATCAACAATATCATCATCTGGATCCTCTCGATCAACAGTATCATCATCTGGATCCTCTCGATCAACAATATCATCATAGCAGCATACTCCACAATACACATGATCCAATTACAAGATGATCAATCCCTCTCACTTTAGGACATAAGTCCAAGGATGATACAATTCTGATCCACTTACGGGATGATCAATCCATCTCAATTTAAGACACCTCTCATTTCTATGGACGATGCAATCCAGATCTACTTACAGGATGATCAATCCTGATCAATTTAAGACACCTCTCATGTTTATGGATGACGCAGTCCAGATCTACTTACAGGATCATCAATCCTGATCAATTTAAGACACCTCTCATGTCTATGGATGATGCAGTCCATATCTACTTACAAGATAATCATTCCTAATCAATTTAAGACACCTCTCATGTCTATGGACGATGCAATCCAGATTACTTACAGGATGATCAATCCTGATCAATTTAAGACACCTCTCATGTCTATGGACGATGTAGTCCTATCATGTACATTTTGAACCAACTGTTCAGGGACGATGCAGTCCCATCACGTACATTTTGAACTAACTGTTCAGGGACAATGCAGTCCTATCACGTACATTTTGAACTAACTGTTCAGGGACGATGCAGTCCTCTCGTCCACTTAGACAAAGTCTAAGGACCACACATCGACCTAATCGTCCTCATCATCGACCTCATCATTAGAACAGGTAACCTCATACAGTATTCTCATCAATACAGGTATCCTCATCATCGATACAAGTATCCACATCATCGATACAAGTATCCACATCATCGACCTTACCGTCGATGTGGGAAATCTCATCATCAACGACCATATCACTCCCCCTTTCGAGGAGGGTCCTTCTAAACTACACCAAGCTTGTCTCAGAAATACTCAAACTTTACTCGAGACAGAGGTTTGGTCAATATATCAGCAACTTGTTCGCCAATGCTCACATACTCGAGCTTGATAGCTCCTTTCTGCACCATATCCCATATATAAAAATATCGGATCTCTATGTGCTTTGAATTATCATGGAACACTGGATTCTATGTCATCTTGATACAACTCTGGTTGTCACATAGGATCACAGTGGGATCCATCTCTAAGTCAAATAATCCTGATAACAACTTCCGAAGCCATATCGCTTCACAACTAGCAGAGCAAGCAGCAATATATTCTGCTTCAGCTGTGCTGAGAGCCACACTAGACTACTTCCTGCTAAACCACGAGATCATGGAAGATCCCAGACAATAACATCCTCCTGATGTGCTCTTCCTGTCTGATACACTTCCTGCCCAATCAGCATCTGTGTAGCCATACAATCTGAAGTCATGATCTCCAAGATAACATAGACCAAATTCTATCGTACCCTTTAGGTACCTCATCACATGCTTTGCAGCAATCAGGTGAACACGTCTAGTTTCTACTAGATACTGACTCAAGGTGTTCATGGCAAAGCATATATCTGGACTGGTATTTGTCAGATACATCAATGACCCAATAATCTGTCTGTATAGAGTCATATCCACTAACTCTGATGAGTCATCAACTAACAGCTTCAACTTCAAGTTGGAATCCATGAGAGTGGCCATGGCTTTGCATTCCAACATATCAGATCTTTTCAAGATTTCCATCGCATAATTTCCCTGGTTGAGAAAGATTCCTTCTGGGCCTTGCCATACTTCTAGACCTAGGAAGTAATGCATCAATCCGAGATCTTTCATCTCAAAATCTGTAGAGAGCTTCTTCTTGACTCGATAATATGTTTCTCATTTCCAGTCAGAAATAGATCATCCACATATAGCAACAATATGACAGGTTCATCATCCATAACTTTGAGATAAAGATTAGGATTAGCGTTACTTTTGGTAAAGCCCAAGCTTGTCAAGAAATTGTCAATTCTTCCATACCAAGCTCTGGGAGCTTGTTTCAACCCATAGAAAGCCTTCTTCTATTTACATACATGGTTTCTTCTATCTTCAACCTCAAATCCTTATGGTTGTTCTATGTACACTTCCTCCTCAATCACACCATTCAGGAAAGATGTCTTCACATCCATCTGGTGTAATTCCCACTACATCATGGATGCAAGTGACATGATGGTTCTAATGGAATTGTACCTTGCAATTGGTGCAAATGTCTCTTCAAAGTCAATTCCCTCTTTCTGAGAGAATCCTCTGGCCACAAACCTTGCCTTATACTTTTCAATGCTACTATCCGCAGCATGCTTTATCTTGTATATCCATTTGGAGGATACCACACTCTTGTCCTTTGGTTTGGGAACTATATCCCAAACATCATTCTTCATTATTGACTGGTATTCCTTTGTCATTGCCTCTACCCACTCTTTCTTATGATATGCTTCTTCATAACTAGTGGGTTCTTGATCTACAAGATCACACATCAAAGTCATATAGCTGGAGAATGACTTTGGTTTCTTGCTCACTCTAGTGGAGCCTTCAGGAGCTCCATAATTTTCTACTCCTAGTATAATGTCTCTTTCCCATGTTGGCTTTCTCTTTCTTGATATTTTTATGGTAGGGGGTTCTTGTGGTTCCATCATGTCATGGGCTTCATGTGTTACATCTTCAGGGGTGGGTGTAGCCTCTGTAATTCTGGGAGGTGCATTTGTTGGTTGTGGAGCTAGATCTTCCAATCTCATAGATGATATTGTCTCAGCTGTGCACCCCAGAGGACTATACACTCATGCCCCTACCTTGGGGTTCGTGGCTTTTTTCACCAACAGTTTTCGGACCCATGGTTTTGGGTAACCCGTGGTATTTTCCCATTGTATCTCCCTTATAAAAGAAAGACATTGTAATATGGCTAGGGTTGATGTATTAGGTATTATGCATTGTAAATATCCCTGAGATCAAGAAGAGAGACTATGAGATAGTGAAGAGGAAGTGCA
Source organism: Larix kaempferi (assembly GCA_027924585.1). NCBI lineage: Eukaryota > Viridiplantae > Streptophyta > Pinopsida > Pinales > Pinaceae > Larix > Larix kaempferi. The sequence continues at coordinate 953,602 of BSBM01000410.1, read as the reverse complement.
GCGGTTGTGCTGCAGGTTGTATCCCTTCACTTTGTTGGACGGAATAATAATAAGGACTGACAACTTCAGTGTGGACGTAGCCCAAGTTGGGGTGAATGACGATATATTTGTGTCTCTCTTGTAATGTGTGTGTGATTATATTTGCATTTCTGTTTATTGTTATTGCTCTGCGATCCTATTTTTCTAATAACATCTTCCTCATATACTTCCTCATATACTTCTTCATACTGACACTTCCTAGATCTCTTGAGGGATGCCACTTCATCAAATGTCGCATCCCTACTAATTTCCATATGATGGAATCCTGGGATGTATATTCTAAATGCTTTGGATGCTTCATAATATCCAACAAATATTCCCTTCTTTCCAGAAGGCTCTAGCTTAGTTCTCTTTTCTTTTGGAATGTGAATATATACTGGGCATCCAAATATCTTGAGGTGACTTACCTCAGGCTTCTTCCCTGTGAACACTTCTTCTAGGGTATTGAATTCAAGAGCACTATGAGATAGTCTATTATGCACATAGACTGCTGTCCTGGTTACTTCAGCCCATAGATACATAGGTAGGTCTTGATCATGTATCATTGTCTTTATTGCTTCCATAATGGTCCTATTATTTCTTTCCGCAACACCATTTTGTTGAGGATTGTAGGGAGTGGTTAGTTCCCTCTTGATTCCAACGTCTTTACAAAAGACTTCAAAATCCTTTGAATTGTATTCTCCACCATTATCTGTCCTGAGTATTTTGATCTTCTTTTCTGAATGATTTTCTATCAAGGCTTTGAATTCCTTGAACTTCCCAAAGACTTCATCTTTTCCCTTTAGGAAATATATCCAAGTCTTCCTTGAGTAGTCATCAATAAATGTAAGGTAATATTCAAATCCACTCAAGGATGTGGAGGGCATTGGTCCACATACATCTGAATGGATCAACTCCAAAGTACTTTTAGTCTTTGTCTCACTCTTTGAAAATGGGTTCTTGATATTCTTTCATTTTGCACATCCTTTACATGTGCCTTTATGATCAATCTTCAAATCTGGTAGTCCTATAACTACCTTGCTCACATGAGGTAGGGATTTGTAGTTAATGTGAGCAAGCCTCCTATGCCATAGATCACTAGGGATAGCGGCCTCATGAACACGGGCAACTTCTGGATGACCCTTGAGTTTGTATAGTCCTCCTTCCTCTTCACCAATAGCAATTGCATCATCAATTGATTTCCCTTTGGACCACATGAGTACTTGTCCATCTATGAATGCAACTCTATAACCTTTCTTATCTAATGCTGAGATAGAAAGTAAGTTATTCTTCAAACTTGGTACATATAAGATTTCCTTCATCTTCAATGGAGTTCCAAAATCGAGCTTGTTTCTTGCTTCACCAATTCCCTTGTTGGGATATTGATAGTCATCTCCTAAGGATACCTTCTGTGGAGAGGTCTTCTCTTCAAGTCTTGAAAGAGTCTTCTTTTGTCCTGTCATGTGCTTTGAAACACCACTGTTAATGAGCCATGTATCTTCTCCAGGTGTTACTGTCTGAGAGAGTGCAAAGAATAGAACATACTCTTCTGCATCTTCTTCTTCTACTTTAGCTCTTTTCTTTTGAGGCCTTTCCTCCTCTTCTTCTTCACTATCATCATCTGCTAAATGTGCTTGATGTCTTTTGTGAAGATTCTTCTTCTTCTTCTTTGAAGGGTAATTTCTAGTAAAGTGCCCCAGTTTGTGACAACTGTAACATTGAACTGAGGAGAGGTCTCTTTCTGAACTTAATCCTTCTTTCTTTTGAAATCTATGTGGAGGTTGAGACTCCTTATGTAACATCTCGATATTTTCATAAAAATTTTAAATTTCTAAATCATCACTAAATGTTAATAATTGTAAAATGCGGAAATAATAAATGTTTAGTAAAGCAGTAATTAATAATTAAGTCATATTGTAGAAACAACTTAACTGTTGTGGTTTTTTTTTTTTTTTAACTGATGGTGTTTTGTGTCAGTGACACGTCATGAATCCAAATAATGATTACGACATTTATTTACATGCTTGAATGATTGAAATTTCGATACATTTGGAAAACAGAGTTCTCCTTGACAAGGTACTGATAGTTTAAAATTTTTGGATGATGATGAAAGGGGTCCCACGAGGTGCCTCGAGGTTTACTTAGCTATTCAGCTAAAGCATTGTACCCATCCTTCATGCGCAGATTCGCAGGTAAAAGATAGCGATAATTTCAGAGTGTTTAATAACCGTTACAAAAATGAAAACTGCTAGTGCTCCGATGCTAGAGGTATGGTTTCTTTTCAATTTTTGTAAGAAGTGACTTGTCTAGCTCAAATGTTGCAGATGTCATAAATTTCTGAGTGTGGTCGTTATTAGTTTTCTGCATTTAAGAGTTTATGGCTTCCCTTGTTACCATTCCATGAATGACTTGCGGCTTTTAAAATAATCCTATATAATTTTCGACTTGTGAAATATCTATTGCAAAGAAACATGGTCCTATGCAAACAATAGTGAGGGCGACAAGGTGATTCTAAGTATTTTATTACCTAAGCAATTATATTAGTAATGTAATGTACATTATTACCCTGTCATGCAATTTATGCGATGGTTCATATGTGGCAACTATACACTAAAAGGGTGTAACCCTATACATATTTGTGACATGAGCATGCTTGATGAACTTTACAATAAGCAGGGCGGAACCTATCCATACCTTAGGTATCGAATGCGACTTAGGTTGGTTGTCAAAGGGTAGAATGTTATGATATTAATACACCTGCACTAACTTAAGTAGAACCTACGAATTCCTTTATGCATACAACCAATGTATAATTTGACCTTGGTATGATTGTAAAGTGAATGTAATACCCGTCGCTCCTATGGTTGGTGGGTGGGTATGATGGCATGATAAATGTCTGTCGTACAAGTTAAAGGCATCGTAAATGAATTGGTTTTGTAATAAATTTTCCTGGCTACAGCATTAATGGAAATATTACGTGAATGTTATAGTGGATAACCAGCACGTGAAAAGGTTCACCAATGCTAAGTTGTAACAGGCCTCCTGCCTTGGTGTCAACTGAGTTGGCAAAGTCATGGATTAGTAAGTAGATGGGTGATTAATGCTGCAGCTACCAATCACGCATGTGGCTCATCGGTGGTAGATCTCCATCGTCGATTTGTGGTTCGTTGGGATTGTTGTGAACCCTAAACGTAACCTTCAGGGCGTTGTAACGTTTTCTTTGGCATTCGTTTTGGTAGTAGGGTTTGGGGAGAGACCAACTGGTTGAGAGGATCTTAGGTTTTGGTGTTTTTTTAGCCTCCCTCAGGCTCGAACCTGAGACCTGCAACAACCTTCAACCTGCAAGTAAATACGATCATTAAGGGGCCGAGTCTGAAAAGGAATAGTGCAGCAACCACAGGATTGGATGAGTGCATCCATTCGGTGGCATTACAGTAACTTAAAGGTCTAGGGGGGGGGTCGCAACTCTAAGTGAACTTCTTGAGTGAGTAGCAGTCTAGGGTTTCAAAATCGGGTTTGAAGGTTTCGCAAGTGTTGACACAGTATGCCCTCCGAGTTGGATCTTTATCCTTCAAGGTGGATGGATGGCTTCGTCATTCTTCTGTCAACGACGCAGGTACAATGTTGTTTGAATGACTTAGAGTTTTCTTGTGCATGCATCGGCATTTTCATGAATATTGTTTAACCCTGAGTATTTTTTTGCTTGTCAGGTTGGCTCTCGACGAACAGTGGTATGCTTGGAATGTTTATGGGGAAACTACAACGTAACCACCGGTAAGCGTCGGTGGTACCCCTACCTCGTGGTTCTCTTGGATTCGGACTTGGTTGATAGTTGTGAGTGTCGGCAGGGTTTGGAAATGTGTTTTCTCGGTAGTGGCTTTTGCCTCACCTGCAACTTTTGGGGAAAACATTACTGCTATGGTTTTATTTTAGAGTAGATGATGTAACTCTTCCTGCAATGGAAGACCAACCGTTCCTTGCCTTGGGGAACTCGATAGGGTTGAACCTTCAATGTTTGCAATGAATTTTACAGTATGTGAACGTTTAATGTTTATAGTTTTACACTTCTAATTCGATGATGGAAGCAAATGTTGAACTGTAAGGAAAAGAAAATGTTGCCTATGGCTCGTCTTGGAAATTAGCTGTGTAGTGTGAAAATGGATTTTGAATGAAACAACAACAAACAAAAAAAAGGGTTTTTCTGTAAGATGCTACGGTCCAATTTTAATCAAATGGAAACTTTCAATGCTAGGGTTTAATGTTTACGTATAGTGTCTTGAACTCTAATTTTCGAATTTGTTTTCTGAAAGAATGAAAAGCATGTTTAAAGTGTTTATCCAAAGGATGGATGTAAGCCGATACTGGAATACCTTGTTACAATGCACCTGTGCATATTTTGAGTTGAGTGGTTAATAAAAGGATGTTAGGTTCAATTTGAATACAACTGTGTGTGATGTTAAACCCTATCCTTTCTATGATATTGCAAGAATGGAGTTCTAAAATGAAAAGTGCTGGGCTATAATGATGTTTACATGCAAGAACAACAGTTCTATTTCTATAGTTAGAATACCTATGATAATTTTATGAAACGAACACATTTAATTTTACAGCTGTTAAATGTTCATAAATATTAGTAAGGTAAGAATAGATCAAACCATGGTTTTTGGTGTAGAGATGTAGTATTTTACTCTGTCTGTTGATAAAATAATTTCTACCCCTTCTTTATTTAAGAACATGTTATTCTGTGATTTATATTTTGCCACGTAATGTTGATAATACAAAATCAAAGAAATTTATAGAGTATTCGTCAGTTCATTTTATTTGCCTATCAGTTTAACATTTCATCTACTTTAAACTCTCTCTCTCTGTACACGTCCAGTTTGGATCTCTGGAGAAATGATGGGATAATACAACACCTTTCTTTTTGCACAAAGATGATACATTAATGACAATAATTTTTATAAAGATTGGTTAGATTCAACGAACAATTAAAATAGGAATATGGGAATGTGGTGGAATAGAATGCATGATACTAGTATCTTTTGAAGAATAACTGATGATCAGTAAACCCTAGATGCTAATACCATGTCCACCTTCAGAAGTCAGAAAGGAAATGACTGTTATAGCTAGTTTATGATATGTTGTTTTAGCATACAGAGTTTGAACGGTAAAATTAGTTGGTGCAGAGATTTAATTTGCAGCTGCTAAAATATCTATAGAATGAAATGCTTGGGGAATATAGATCTGTGCATGGGTGTCTCTCGGGGTTATGAAATTAGATGCATGTTAGGTTTTACTTAAATGAATAGATTTAATGCTACCTCTCTGTACTGGAGTACGATGCAGCCTCACGCATGGGGAAAAATGCAGAGGAGTCATTTTATCAGTTAAGCAATTAAAATCAAATCAGGATCTTAACATTTTACTGCTACTGATCATTAATAACATTTCCAAGCCAATTACTGAAAGAATTCTTGTGATTGGAAACATAGAGAAAAAAAAAATGTAGAACCTGAGTGTGGTAGGAGGAACAAATCACTCAAGAAGCCTGTTCCACCCAACTTGCTCCTAAACAACCAAGATGCCTGCCTTAGGGCCCCTGAGCTTGTCCAATGATCCACCAAGAGGAAGAAAGTTCAGAAACTTAGGATCTCTACTTGCAGCAGCAAGAAATTTATCCAGTCTTACAGGCTTAGTAGTCAATGGGACCTGCACCAACACCTCTGGTTTGTCCTTCTCATAACATTTTACAGACTTATACTTGCACTCTCCACAACCTCCCTATTCGAATCTCTCAGTCATCACATGATGCACATGAGGAAATGTTTCTGCAGAAAACATCGTAAGAGCTCCCTGCTGAGTTTGAATTGCCCTTTATAGGCTGCCTAGGTCTTTTTTGTAATTAACTGGTCATTAGTGAGCTACCTGCTCACCTCCCTCCACCTGGAGGGGGAAATGCCACAAAATTAGGGGGAGTTGTCCCATACCAACAGCTAATGGTAGAGTGCAAATGCTTCCATTTGTCCCAAGCCTTCCAGCAGCTTCCATTCCTCCTAGTGGGCCAGTGAACACTCTTGTAACAACTTTCTTGAGTGTTTGTCTCCCATTTTTATTTGTTAAATAATAATAATGAGTCATTACATTCATCTTTGACCGAATTTGCTCATAATTACAAAACTTGTAATTATAATTTAACACAAAGTATTTTGCAAAAAGGATAATAATAGAAAATAATTATTCTAAAAAAATGGGTAGGTGACATACACCCCCCCTTAAGCCTCAACATCGTCCTCGATGTTGCTATATTCACTCCTTGAGTGTTCCTGGAACAGAGTTGGGTATGCAGCACACATACTACTCTCCAACTCCCAGGTTTCCTCTGCTGGGCTAAAGTGCTTCCATTGCACTTTTACTTGGCCAACGATGCGGTTCTGGAGTAGAGTTTCTTTCCTTGCGAGAATACAGTCCGGTTCCACCAGAAAATTGCCACCTTGTTCCACCTAAACATTATTCCAATTTACAACATGAGTAGGATCATGCACATATTTCTTTAAAAATGAAATGTGAAAAACATTATGGATTTTGAGGTTTGAGGGTAAGGCTACCTGATATGCCATAGGTCCAACTCTTGACAAGATTTCAAAAGGACCACAATACCTGGGTGCCAGTTTGGCACAGCTTCCCAATTTCAATGAACTCTTTTTCGGTCTTACTTTAAGAAAAACATGTTCACCAACCTGGAACTCTTTATGAGTCCTTTTAAGGTCTGCCTGACTTTTTTGTCTATCCTGGCAGCTTTAATATTTCCTTGTACTTGCTTCATGATTAGTTCTAATTCCTGCAACAATTCGGGCCCTAAAGTGACTCTGCTAACCGGATCACTCCATGACATTGGTGTGTTACATTTTCTACCGTAAAGAATTTCAAACGGGCTAAGCTTGGTTGAAGCATGGTAGTGATTTTTATATGCAAACTCTGCTAGATGCAAGTAGTCTTCCCACTTGCCAGGCTGATCTTTAACATACATTCTGAGCATGTCTTCCAATATTTGGTTCACCCTTTCAGTCTGTTCCCCTGTTTGCGGATGAAACACTTTGTTTAAATTTAAGGTGGTATTTAACCCCTTGAACAAAGACCTCCAAAAATTACCCGTGAAATTTGAATCTCAGTCTGAAACTATTACCTTGGGTATCCCATGCAATCGGAAAATCTGCTTCATAAAAATTTCTGTGATATCAAGAGCTTTATGGGTAGTTTTGACAGGGATAAAATGGCCTGCCTTGTTAAGTTTGTCCACTACCACCATGATGGAGTCGTGTTGTTTTTTATTCTTTGGTAACCCAGTGATGAAATCTATAATTATGATTTCCCATTTCCAGCTGGGTATAGGCAAGGGCTGTAGCAGTCCAGCAGGATGTTGATGTTCCACCTTTACTTTTTGACAGTCAAAACACTTAGCTATATATTCTGCTACTTCATCCTTCATTCTGGGTCAATAGTACTCTTTCCGTAGCATTGTGATTGTCTTCTGATAACCTGGATGGCAAGAGTAGTGGCTTTTGTGCATCTCATCCAAAATCAGAATCTTTACTGCTCGTACGTTTGGTACATACAATCTGTTTTTGTACAGCAGTAAGCCGTTGTCCTTCAAACTGAAATCTGTTATAGAATTTTCAGAATTTTTTTCTGCTGTCCTTTATTGTAATTTTCTGTATTCCTCATCCTCTTTAACTCCTTCAAAAATCTGTTTCTCCAAATCTGTTTCATATGTGCTGATGGCTGAAATAAAATGTATCCTTGCATTATGACTGAATGCATCAGCAACTTTATTCTCCTTCCCCTTGATGTGCTGAATTTCAAAGTCATACTCACTTGGGAAATTAGTTAGCCATCTAGCTTGCCTAACATTCAAATTTGTCTGATCTAATAAATATTTCAGTCCCATATTATCTGCCATTAAGGTAAATTTTCTGCCATTAAGGTGGTGACGCCACATTTTCAAGGCATGAATTACTGCTAACAATTCTAGATCGTAGGTGGAATAGTTCTTCTCATGTATTTTCAACTTCCTTGATTCATAGGCTACAGCATGTCCCTCCTGTGTTAGGACTCCTCCAAGTCCATCATTGTACGCATTTGTACATACTACAAAATCTTTATTAGGATCTGCAATCCTCAAAATAGGCACTGTAGTCAGCAATTCCTTTAACTTTGTAAAACTGTCCGCACACTTTCGATCCCAGACAAACTTCTTTCCTTTTTTCTTCAGCGACGTTATGGGGTTTGCAATCCTTGAGAACCCTTCAATGAATTTTCTGTAATAACCAGCAATGCCCATAAACGATCGTACATCCGTCACATCTTTAGGAACCGGCCATTCATTAATGGCCTTTATCTTGGTGGGGTCAACTGAAATCCCGTCCTCGGAGATTATGTGTCCTAAGTACTGAGTCTTATCTTTGTAAAAATCACACTTACTGAACTTAGCATACAACTGGTGCTCCCTCAGAACTTGCAGAATGATATGTAGATGTTCATCATGCTCCTCCTTGTTCTTATAATATACTAAAATGTCATCGATAAACACAACTGCAAACTTATCTAAGTACTTGTGCAGAATTTTGTTCATCAAACACATAAATACAGCAAGGGCATTAGTCAATCCAAACGGCATGACAACGAACTCATAGTGCCCATAACGAGTTCTAAAGGCTGTTTTGAAAATGTCTTCATCCTTCACACGAACCTGATGATATCCTAACTGTAAATCGATCTTCGAGAATACCGTTGCTCTGCGTAGCTGGTCAAATAGATCGTCAATGCAGGTTAGCGGGTACCTATTCTTGATCGTCATTTTATTCAGTGGACGATAATCTATGCAAAGTCTTAGGGTACCATCCTTCTTCTTAACAAAAATGACTGGTGCTCCCCAAGGAGACACGCTGGGTCTTATGTATTTTTATCGATCAGCTCCTTCAACTGAGATTTTAACTCATTCAGCTCTAGTATATTCATCTGGTATGGAGCTTTAGAACTTGGTACTGCACCTGGTATTAATTCAATAGTAAAATCCAGGTCTCTTTTGGGAGGTAATTCTGGGATCTCTTTAGGAAAAATATCTTGAAAATCCTTTAAGACAGGTATGTCCTCTATTTTCAGTTTGTCCTCCTTAGTACTCAACTCATCATGCATCGCATTTACTGCAAACATATGACATCCTTTTCTGATTGCCCTTTTTACTTGCATGGCTGGAATCTGCCTAACAGATGTTTTCCTAGGGATGCCTTTTACTTCTGCTGTCTTTCCTTCATCATCCAGGCAAATGAAACTTTTCTCATAACAATTCAGAATGACACGATGGGTTTCTAACCAGTCCATACCGATTAGGATGTCATATGATCCGAATGGCAAAATATTTAACTTAACCTGCGTTGTTAGTTTATTCATAGATAAAACACAATTTTCCACAAAATAAAAAACCTTTCTTTTTGTTCTTGTCGCTAATCTAACTAACCAGGATTTATCGAATTTTTCTATTTTCAAATCGAGACTTTCTACAACAATCGGTGATATATAAATTAGACTAGCACCAAGGTCAATTAAAATAGAAACTAGCTGGTTTTGCAGCATACCTTCAACCTCTACCATTGAGACTTGGTGTTCTGCTTGCCGGTTGTCTAATGCTGCACTAATTCTGGGTACTTTCTTGCCACATCTCCTATAGTAGCTTCACATTGTATGGGGTGAATATGGTTGGCTGTCCGCTTTTTGAGGGGACAATTTGAGGCATAATGAGGTCCTTGGCACTCAAAGCATTTTATAGGTGGCTTCTGTTCATTGGTCCTGGCAACATTGGGGACATTTCTAGGTGCTGTAAATTTTTGCTGCTGATTATTTCTGTTTTCTTGAAATTTTCAATTCTGAAAATTTTTCCTCTGGAAACCGGAATTTCCACCATATCTGAAATTTTTCCTTTTTTGTTCAAAATTACTAGGTTTTGGGTTTTTCCAGCTAGGTACCCCTTCTCTTTTTTTTATTCTGGTCAACGCAAAAAGTTGCTTTCCTCATGGCTTCTTCTAGTGTCTTAGGGTTATTGTACTCTATTCTATCCTTGATGTTGAAAGGTAGACAACTTAGGTACCTCTGGACCTTCGGTTTTTCTTCCACCATATACGGCATAGCAAACTTAAAAACTTGCTGTTCAGTTCTTTCATGTTCATTGTTCCCAGTTTTAGATCATAGAATTCTTTGGATTTTTCTTCATAATACTGCTCATATATGAATTTCTTCTTGAAGTATCTTTTAAAAGTACTCCAAGTCACATCTCGATCTTTTATGCCTTTTACCCTTTTAAGGTCTTGCCACCAAATATCTACCTTCCTGGTCAGATTATAAATTGCCATTTTTACCTTTAAGGATTCCGAATAGTCGTAGATCTGAAAATACTTTTTCATGCCAGACAACCATGCTTCCGTTGTCTCTCCTTTCTCTGTTTCGCCATTGAAAGTTGGGGGTTTGATTTTCTTGAATTCACCAGATATCTGTTCGTATTGTTTATTTCTTTTTCTTTTTGGCTTGAAGTCTCCTTCACTACTGTCACTAGAGTATTTATGCTTCTTTTTACATGGATGTATGGCCGTTCTTGACGATGTTGAGTTGTTGTTTCCCTCAGCTGTTTCTGTTCGCTTCTCCTTGCCTTCATGAGGTAGCTCCTCAGTTTCAGAAGTATGTTCAAGTTCCTGTTCATATTTTGGATATTGGTCGAACAGTGCTTGCTTCAACTCCTCTTGTGTCCTCAGGATTCTTTCATTGTCCCGCTTTACTGACTGGATCTCTGCTTGCAATGTTTGAAAAGCACGCAATAATTCTGATGAATCGTTACCCAGGTTGTCCTGGAATTGTTGTTCCGTACTATGGCTGTTTGACAAAAATCTGCCCCTCATATGTTCAGCTGATCCTTCCATATCTGTAAATTAAAAACAATTTTCTGTATACGACAAAATAATTTAAACTTGAGTTAGTGAAAAATTTCACAGTCATAAATTTTCTGTTTGCATGTTTCTTGGACCGTTTTTAGGCCTAGAGTTTGAACATGAGCTCTGATACCACATGTAACATCCCGATATTTTCATAAAAATTTAAAATTTCTAAATCATCATTAAATGTTAATAATTGTAACATGCGGAAATAATAAATGTTTAGTAAAGCAGTAATTAATAATTAAGTCATATTGTAGAAACAAGTTAACTTCTGTGTTTTTTTTTCTTTTTTCTTTAACTGATGACGTTTTGTGTCAGTGACACGTCATGAATCCAAATAATGATTACGACATTTATTTACATGCTTGAATGATTGAAATTTCGATACATTTGGAAAATAGAGTTCTCCTCGACAAGGTACTGACAGTTTAAAATTTATGGATGATGATGAAAGGGGTCCCATGAGGTGCCACGAGGCTTACTTAGCTATTCAGCTAAAGCATTGTACTCGTCCTTCATGCATAGATTCACAGGTAAGAGATAGCGATAATTTCAGAGTGTTTAATAACCATTACAAAAATGAAAACTGCTAGTGCTTCGATGCTACAAGTATGGTTTCTTTTCAATTTTTGTAAGAAGTGACTTGTCTAGCTCAAACGCTGCAGATGTCGTAAATTTCTGAGTGTGGTCGTTATTAGTTTTCTGCATTTAAGAGTTTATGGCTTCCCTTGTTACCATTCCATGAATGACTTGCGGCTTTTAAAATAATCCTATATAATTTTCGACTTGTGAAATATCTATTGCAAAGAAACATGGTCCTATGCAAACAATAGTGAGGGCGAAAAGGTGATTCTAAGTCTTTTATTACCTAAGCAATTATATTAGTAATGTAATGTACATTATTACCCTATCATGCAATTTATGCGATGGTTCATATGTGGCAACTATACACTAAAGGGTGTAACCCTATAAATTTTTGTGACATGAGTGAGCATGCTTGATGAACTTTACAATAAGCAGGGTGGAACCTATCCATACCTTAGGTATCGAATGCGACCTAGGTTGGTTGTCAAAGGGTAGAATGTTATGATATTAATACACCTGCACTAACTTAAGTAGAACCTACAAATTCCTTTATGCACACAACCGATGTATACTTTGACCTTGGTATGATTGTAAAGTGAATGTAATACCTGTCGCTCCTATGGTTGGCAGGTGGGTATGATGGCGTGATAAATGTCTGGCGTACGAGTTAAAGGCATCGTAAATGAATTGGTTTTGTAATCAAGTTTCCTGGCTACAGAATTAATGGAAATATTACATGAATGTTATAGTGGATAACCAACACATGAAAAGGTTCACCAGTGCTAAGTTGTAACAGGCCACCTGCCTTGGTGTCGACTGAGTTGGCGAAGTCATGGATTAGTAAGTAGATGGGTGATTAATGCTGCAGCTACCAATCACCAACGTGGCTCCTCGGTGGTAGATCTCCATCGTCGATTTGTGGTTCATTGGGATTTTCGTGAACCCTAAATGTAACCTTCAAGGCGTTGTAACATTTTCTTTGGCATTCGTTTCGGTGGTAGGGTTTGGGGTGAGACCAACCGACTGAGAGGCTCTTAGGTTTTGGTGTTTTTTTAGCCTCCCTTAGTCTCGAACCTAAGACCTGCAATAACCTTCAACCTATAAGTAAATACGATCATTAAGGGGCTGAGTCTGAAAAGGAATAGTGCAGCAACCACAGGATTGGATGAGTGCGTCCATTCAGTGGCATTACAGTAACTTAAAGGTCTGGGGGGGGTCACAACTCTAAGTGAACTTCTTGAGTGAGTAGCAGTCTAGGGTTTTAGAATTGGGTTTGAAGGTTTCACAAGTGTTGACACAATATTCCCTCCGAGTTGGATCTTTCTCCTTCAAGGTGGATGGATGGCTTTGTCATTCTTCTATCAACGACGCAGGTACAGTGCTGTTTGAATGACTTAGAGTTTTCTTGTGCATGCATCGACATTTTCATGAATATTGTTTAACCCTAAGTATTTTTTTGCTTGTCAGGTTGGCTCTCGGCGAACAGTGGTATTCCTAGAATGTTGACGGGGACACTACAGCGTAACCACCGGTAAGCGTCGGTGGTACCCCTACCTCGTGGTTCTCTTGGATTCAGACTTGGTCGACAGTTGTGAGTGTCGACAGGGTTTGGAAATGTGTTTTCTCGGTAGTGGCTTTTGCCTTGCCTGCAACTTTTGGGGAAAACATTACTGCTATGGTTTTATTTTAGCATAGATGATGTAACTCTTCCTGCAATGGAAAACCAGCCGCGCCTTGCCTCGGCGAACTCGATAGGTTGAACCTTCAATGTTTGCAATGAATTTTACAGTATGTGAACGTTTAATGTTTATAGTTTTATACTTCTAATTCGATGATGGAAGCAAATGTTGAACTGTAAGGAAAAGAAAATGTTGCCTATGGTTCGTCTCGACAATTAGCTATGTAGTGTGAAAATGGATTTTGAATGAAACAACAACAAACAAACAAAAAAGGGTTTTTTCTGTAAGATGCCGCGGTCCGATTTTAATCAAATGGAAACTTTCAGTGCTAGGGTTTAATGTTTACGTATAGTGTCTTGAACTCTGATTTTCGAATTTGTTTTCTGAAAGAATGAAAAGCATGTTTAAAGTGTTTATCCAAAGGATGGATGTAAGCTGATAATGGAATACCTTGTTACAATGCACCTGTGCATATTTTGAGTTGAGTGGTTAATAAAAGGGTGTTAGGTTCAGTTTGAATACAACTGTGTGTGATGTTAAACCCTATCCTATCGATGATATTGCAAGAATGGAGTTCTAAAATAAAAAGTGCTGGGTTGTAATGATGTTTACATGCAAGAACAACAGTTCTATTTCTATAGTTAGAATACCTATGATAATTTTATGAAACGAACACATTTAATTTTACAGCTGTTAAATGTTCATAAATATTAGTAAGGTAAGAATAGATCAAACCATGGTTTTTGGTGTAGAGATGTAGTATTTTACTCTATCTTTTGATAAAATAATTTCTACCCCTTCTTTATTTAAGAACATGCTATTCTGTGATTTATATTTTTCCACGTAATGTTGATAATACAGAATCAAAGAAATTTACAGAGTATTCGTCAGTTCATTTTATCTGCCTATCAGTTTAACATTTCATCTACTTTAAACTCTATCTCTCTGTACACATCCAGTTTGGATCTCTAGAGAAATGATGGGATAATACAGCACCTTTCTTTTTGCACAAAGATGATACAGTAATGACAATAATTTTTATAAAGATTGGTTAGATTCAATGAACAATTAAAATAGGAATATGGGAATGTGGTTGAATAGAATGCATGATACTAGTATTTTTTGAAGAATATCTGATGATCAGTAAACCATAGATGCTAACACCATGTCCACCTTCAGAAGTCAGAAAGGAAATGACTGTTATAGCTAGTTTATGATATGTTGTTTTAGCATACAGAGTTTGAACGGTAAAATCAGTCGGTGCAGAGATTTAATTTGCAGCTGCTTAAATATCTAGAGAATGAAATGCCTGGGGAATATAGATCTGTGCATGGGTGTCTCTCGGGGTTATGAAATTAGATGCATGTTAGGTTTTACTTAAATGAACAGATTTAATGCTACCTCTCTGTACTGGAGGACGATGCAGCCTCACGCATGGGGAAAAATGCAGAGGAGTCATTTTATCAGTTAAGCAATTAAAATCAAATCAGGATCTCAATGTTTTACTGCTATTGATCATTAATAACATTTCGAAGCCAATTACTGAAAGAATTCTTGTGATTGGAAACACGGAGAAAAAAAAAATGTAGAACTTGAGTGTGGTAGGAGGAACAAATCACTCAAGAATCCTATTCCACCCAACCTGCTCCTAAACAACCAAGATGCCTGCCTTAGGACCCCTGAGCCTGTCCACTGATCCACCAAGAGGAAGAAAGTTCAGAAACTTAGGATCTCTACTTGCAGCAGCAAGAAATTTATCCAGTCTTACAGGCTTAGTAGTCAATGGGACCTGCACCAGCACCTATGGTTTGTCCTTCTCATAACATTTTGCAGACTTATACTTGCACTCTCCACATCCTACCTATTCGAATCTCTCAGTCATCACCTGATGCGCATGAGGAAATGTTTCTGCAGAAAACATCGTAAGAGCTCCCTGCTCAATTCGAATTGCCCTTTATAGGCTGCCTAGGTCTTTTTTGTAATTAACTAGTCATTAGTGAGCTACCTGCTCACCTCCCTCCACCTGGAGGGGGAAATGCCACAAAATTAGGGGGAGTTGTCCCATACCAATAGCTAATGGTAGAGTGCAAGTGTTGCCATCTGTCCCAAGCCTTCCAACAGCTTCCATTCCTCCTAGTGGGCGAATGAACACTCTTGTAACAGATTTCTTGAGTGTTTGTCTCCCATTTTTATTTATTAAATAATAATAATGAGTCATTACATTCATCTTTGACCTAATTTGGTCATAATTACAAAACTTGTAATTATAATTTAACACAAAGTATTTTGCAAAAAGGATAATAATAGAAAATAATTATTCTCAAAATTTGGGTAGGTGACACCTTATGGCCATTCTTCTTGGAGTGGAAATGACTCCTTCTTCTTTTGGTGTGGGTGGGCAAGTCTTGGTCATCTTCGTTGAGCAAGGCTTTTCTATTGGCTACCCTAGCCTCTTCTTGAATGCAATCCTCCCATACCACATCAAACTTCATACTTTCTTTTCTTGCACACATGGTTTGGATGAATGAATCCCAAGGTCTAGTGAGACCATTGAGAGCAGTCATGAGTAGTTCATCTTCATTAAGGGTATATCCAATGGCTTCTAGTTGTTCCTTGAACTGAGAGACCCGTGTGAAGTAATCTTGAATAGATTCTCCTTTATTCATTTTGGTACTCTTCAATTGAGTTCTCAAATTCATCTTCCTGTTGATGTTCCTCCCTTCATACATTCTGCCTACGACATCATACATTTCCTTTAGGGTCTTCTTGGATGCCACTTGGGGAATCAAGCGGTCCTTGATAGAATCACCAATGATTCTCTTTTCCCTAATCAAGTCCTTCTTATACTTCTCTTTGGCTTCATCTTCCGCAGGTTCTGCAACCTCATCTTTGATATATTGGGAAAGATCATTCTCTTCAAGAATGAGACCAATCCTATATTTCCATGCCCGAAAATTCTCTATACCCTCTAGCTTGTCTTCAAGCTTAGTGCTTGGAGCCATCTTATTTAGGAGGTCACATAAATTGAAGTTTCTCAAAAGATAGAATAAAACTTACCAGGAGATGTGCTTGATTGAATTGAGATGACTGGTGTACTCTGCTTCTGGAAACTTCAACTTTTCGCCCTTCAAATCTGACCAGCAAGTTTCAGATCTGCAACAGGTTTTCTGGTTTGCACTTTTTCGGGTTTACTAGTGCACAGGTTCGCATTTTTTTTGGTTTACTGGTTTTCTGGTCCAAAAGTCAAACTAGGGTTTGAAAAATCCCGGGGTTTTACCCACTCAAAAAGTTCGATCTAGGGCTCATAATTTCGATTTTTAGGAGGAGCATCTAGCCATGCTCTCAGAATAAAAAAATTTCATCTTTTGCAGAAATGCTAATTTTCACCGGAGGAGGAGAGAGAGGTATTTTCACCTTGTGAAAGATATCCTATTCAGGCTAACTCTTATACCATGTTAAGTTTAGCCTAAATTCACAAGCAAGATCACTGAAAGAAACACAATCACAAGATAGACAAAGATTTACCCTGGGAAACCCTCATGGGGTAGAAAACCCAGCAAAGCTTTCCTCAATATAGATAATCAACCAATACAAAGATGTAGTCCCCAAACAAGAGCTCCTTCTCCTCCTATGTAGATCTCTCTCTCTCCTATGCGCAATACACAAGTGAGTGAATGCGTGATAAATGAGGAACACACCTCCTCTATTTATACTCATCTTATAACTGACTTTTCACCCTAACTGGGCCGACCTCTCCTAAGAGATTCTAATAACCCCTAAATAACTAACTCAGGGCCGACCCCACATGGGAGATCTAATAACCCTAGTTACCACATTCTCTCGGAGGAATAAACATCTCCAGATATACATTAGGGTCTCCACGAAGGAATGAAACATCTCCAGATTAATAAAGTACAAATATAATATTCTTAGAAGTTACAATATCTCAACATCTTGTACATGAGTTATTTGGGAAAGGTATTGTGTTAGCTGTAATGAAGATTGTTGATTGTTGTTACGTCATGTATAGGAGCTGTGTGTGCATTGCATTAGGTGAAAGCATTCCGAGGGAGAGAAGATGCAAGGTCGCAAGATGTTATGTTGGTGCCAACATTGTTTTGTATCTTTAAGGGGACAACTACATTGGTTTCATCTTACTAAAGTTTTTTATTTTTTGTCTTTTAGTGGAAAATGTTTGAATTCATGCAAGTTATCTTTTGTTTGTAAAATAAATGATGATGAATCCTCAAAATCAGAGGTGAAATAGAGGCATTTTCATATTCAAAGAGGGGATCAAATGCAGGTTCAACTTGGTATGGATTGTTGTGCAGATTGTTCGTGAGTTGTGGATATTAGGAATGATCCTTCATTAGTTGTTGATACATCCATGTGCATTGAAGTCTTCTTATGAGGTTATGAGATATGTGTGTGAGTTTTTGTCGAGTAATTGACTTTGGGAGATCCGTAATTCAGGAGTTCCGGGAGGTGGAATCCAGGAACTTGAGAATTCAACTAGGGAACTACACCTTTATGAAGGTTATGAGGTAGCTTTATGGAGTTCAACCTGGTCGAAAAATTGCTTTCTAAAGAATGTTTTCATTATGTTTCTTGTTGTGCTAAGTAAGTATGTGTTTACTTTTAACAAGTTTTGATTTTAATAATGTAAGCACAAAGAGGGGGTGTTGGAGTTAATGCTTACATCTTTGTAATAAGATCACAATCTATGAGTGATAAGATTTGGTGTTGTTGAGAACTCATTTCTCCATAAGGGGGAGTGTTGGAAATAATGAATAAATGAGATGGTCATGAGCTCATCGTCGGAACCACAATAAATTATTATTGGAATAAGGTTCATGGTTTGTTTTAGGTTGTATTAGCTAAATTTAGATGTCTAAGATCCATCATTCATGGATCTAGAAGATTTGCATATTCATATATATATGTATTGTCTTTCCAAGCTAATAAAATAGATAACTGTTTTAGTATGTGATGGAAAATGTCTACTTTCTCATTTTCTTTCTAAATACTCCTCTTGAACTATCTGAACAAATACTCTTTTTTTTCCTAAAAAAAAAGTTATAGTTCATTTGTATTAAAAATCAACCACATTGTTCAAAAACCCAATGATCCTTACATGTATGTTTTGTTGTGTGATTAGCTTCCTTTTATAGTCTCTATGGCCATGTATAGAAAATAGGAGTCCTACTATAAATATAAGCACAAACTGTACTCATTTTAAAAGAAAAACTAGAAATATAGATACAACCTATTTTCTCCAAATAACACATAACATAAGTTACTTGGAATCCCTTACCGGATAAGACATCACCATCACTGGGATGTTCTCTAACCTGTAGTCAACATGAATAGTATAACCTCATCCAGAGTGTGGTCTAGGATCGTGATCCATGAGAGTATCATTATTCATTACTATATTAATCATTTCTATGTTGTTTTTATTAAGATATAGTTTGGAAGGTAGAAAGAGCGGAAGTTGTTTTGAAGAAGTCCTTTGTAGACGATAAAGTATGGCAATGCCGTGGTAGATTGAAAATAAGTTATTATGTATTTAGACTATATAAGATATAAGTACATATAATGTAGTCTTTGAGTCTTTATGGACAAACCTAATTGTATTATAATTTCTCTCTCGGAAATACTAAACATAAATATTTTTTGCCATGGAAAAAAAACTAATATAAAAAATTTCATTCAATATACAAATTTCCAAATTCAAAATAATAATAATTTAAAATTTATTAATAACTTATATTTAAATTTTAAATTTCAAATTTAATTTCAATGCATGATTAAGTTTGTTTCATATTTAATAATATTTTTATATTTACTTATTAATATTATACTTATTTATAATTTATAATTCATTTTTTCTTCCAGTGAAACACATGAATTTTAATTTTAATAATATTTATAAATATTATACAACATTTTTTCTTAATAATAATATAATATAAAATATATTATTTAAAATTTAATTTATTTAGTAATAATATAAATTAAAATTAATTTCAATTGGTAGTCATTAAAGTATTTTATAACATTTAATCTCAAAATTAAAGGCAATGCATTCTATCTTATCCTTCTCATAGAAGCAAATCTCTCCCCTATTGAGAGTATGGCTATGATTAGATTTCTAATGTACAAGAACAAGATAAACAACATGGGAGACAAGAGGCTTCCTAAGATTGCATCATACTCTAGTCAAAACCACCTGCTTTAAGTGATGTTGGCATAAAAATGTCAAGTTTTGGGTAAACCATTAGAGAGTCGAGGAAGAGATCACTTTACACATATCGATAATATTAAAAGTATTATAACATCTAAATTTAAGGAAAATGTGTGGTGCAATAAAGAGTTAGAGAATAAGAGAAAATTAATATATTATAAGGAGGTGATCAACCATAATGTAGAAGATACAAAATATCTCTTTGTTTTAACTAGTGTAAAGATGAAAATGAACATTTCTAAAATAAGAATAAACTTTCATGAGCTTCATAGTGAAACATGGCGCTAGGAAATTCCTAAAACATCATGGGATGAAAGAATTTGTAATCATTGTGACCCAAAGAAGGCTGAAAACAAAAATCACTTTCTCATAAAATGTCGTGTATACACCCACATTAAAGCGAAATTTCAAAACATTTGCCACAATACTGACCTTCCTAACCTTTTAACTCATCATAATTATTATGATTTATGAATGTTTTTCTTAAAAATTTTTGATAAAAAAAAATTCTAAACAAAATCAAGTGATTCCTTTCCTTTTTATGATTTGATAAACCAAAATTGGTTTCAATGGATGTTAATAAATATTATCATTATCATCATAAAATATTTTATTTAAAATTTAATTTATGCAATAATTATATTTATCAAAATTAATTTCAATTAATAATAATCCAAACAAAGTAAATTTGAATGATGTAAATGAAATAATAATTATTTTAAAATATAAATCTATATAATCATTTTAAAATTATTTAATTTTCAAAATAAATATATGGTATATGATATATTAATTCTATGGATAAATATAAATGTATTAACTCTATTTGTGTGGGACTTAATTGTTATTTGTTAGTCCCTCCCGTAGGCAGGAGACTATATGTTCCGGTTGTTTCCATTAATTGCAATCAATATTTTTTTCTTCTAAAGTTAGATTAATGTTAACATAAAATTTGTATTTATAATTAGTTAGAAAAAAAAGGAAATTACTATTTTCTAATTGGACAATCACCTTGAATTGACTATTTTTTCTCATTGCACGACATTTAAAAAAAAAAAAAAAAACCTTACCTTAAAACTTTACCTGTGAAACTTCACGCTCTAACTTACTTGTTGTGCAAGCAATCACCTGCAATTTCTGATGGCTGCAACTTCGGATCAAATGATTGCATGCATGGATTTATGTCTACATGCATTTGAATGCATGTCCTCCACCTGTAGGATGAACAAATTTCCATCACATGGCTCCGTTCTACAAAGCTTGGATGGGTTGTATGGTATTTGTGTGAAACAAGCTCCCAACTAATCCGCTTGACCAAAAACTTCATGTCGGGGACATAAGAAAATGAAAGTATTTAGTTTTTAAAAAGCTGTGTGTAAATATAAATATGAGAGTGCAGTTTGTATGGCAGTGTTCTTCTTGGCGTTTTATAATTGGTTAGCATTGTTGTGGAGAGGCAAGAACAACAGAATAAACAATGAGAACGAAGGATAGCTAAAAAACCCAATGAACATCAACAAGTAGTAGCAATAGATAGAACAAAGATGGAGGTAAGTAAATGAATCACTGAGCACTTTTCTCTCTTCCGAGCAAAATCAAATTTTGACGGCTATATCATTTGAGGTTCAGATCATATGAATAACCCAAAGGACTCTGTTGTATTTTGTTTACTGTATATTTTGATTGAGATTATATCAAATATCAATGCCTCTTGATCACCAACCCATCCAACTCAGCCCAATCAATGTTTGTTTGTTTCTTTGATGCTGAAAAACCCATCTAATTTCATGTGCTACCAGTTGGAAAAGATTACATATTATTTAGAAGGTCAAGGTTAATTGGAAGGAAGTCTTTACTGTCCTTAACTCTGAGCCTTTCCATCGTTTTTTACCTCATTTTCAAGCATTTGACTAGATCATACAAACAGTATATGAAACATTATTCGAATCTCTATTTGAATTAGTATTTTCAACGGTTTGATGGATTTATTGTGAAATATTCATTCCTGATAGGATATTTGTTTGTTTTATTTTCACTTTTTTGACTACCGTGAATGAAAGTGCGTTTCTGATCCTGATTTTTAGGTTAGTTTGGAGGATTATTTTGAAACCTTCCTGTGGATTTTCAGATCATTTAGTTTTTATTCCATTTGCTAAGATGTTTGCAGTGCTCGTTTTTATCATGAAATGATTCTAAAACCCTAAATCGGATGTGTAGCTGCGGATGTAATACTATGGAGGAACAAGCAAACCTCAGCAAGCGTTCTTGTTGGTGCTACTGATATCTGGCTCCT
Organism: Larix kaempferi; assembly: GCA_027924585.1. Classification (NCBI taxonomy): domain Eukaryota; kingdom Viridiplantae; phylum Streptophyta; class Pinopsida; order Pinales; family Pinaceae; genus Larix; species Larix kaempferi. The sequence goes on along the minus strand of BSBM01000410.1, from coordinate 931,801 downwards.
GTTTGAGTGGTTTGGATATTATCTACTCACACTTATTTGCCATGTTCTCATACTGGGCATCACGATCTTGTTCTTCTAGTCCAATGCATCAGCCTTTATTAATAAGTTATTGTGCTCCTTGACCTTTGTACCATTATAATGTGCTCTTGTTGAAGTAATTTTAATGGTTGTTTGACATTTTCCACTTATCTCAATAGCCTAAAGATCGTGAACCCATTCTATTCTCTGGCCTACATACACCTCTCCCAAAGAAATCACCCGCTTGCTTTCTGGTCAAATTCATAATCAATGAAAAGCATACGATTCAAAATAAAAATAATAAAATGGAATTCAATTGCCCTCTGTTCACATTCTTTATTAATGAAAGGTCGAGAGTTTATGAGGAGGTTGAGCAGAATTTAAAGGACATCATTTGATGCTATAAGTATGCAATGCACCATCGAATTTGCTCCAATATTTTTACTGGACAATCTCAGAACGCCTTTGGTCTCTTCTCAGTAGCTCTTTCTCTTCTCTACAGCCGTAGACGGACATAGACCGCCATGGATACTAACAAATGGGAGCTGAACAAGGAAACTCGAGAGAGGGCCGTCGATCAAATGTACTCATTCCACTCATCTTTCTCGTTTCTGTTTTGTTTCCTGGGATTGAGCATGAATCAATGTTAAAAGGAAGCTAGATTACATAGCTCAAGTACTTATTATTACTGTTGCCCATTGAATACAGATACCAAATCTTGATTCATAGAACCCTTGTATTCCTAGTAGAGAGTTTCTTTAAAATGCATTTTCTCAGCCATCGTGACAAAATGTTATGTGCCTGGTCTTTATTAAAATATTTAAATTTGGTGCTGATTGTATCAGTCTTCTTGCATTGTCTACTAACATGTGTGTGGATGGAAAATAGAAGTATTTATGATTGGTTCAATCCAATTATTTAAGGGCTTGAGTTCTTGGAATGAAGCCATGAAGAAAAATACTTTAGGTCATAGTTTTCCCTATAAAGTATTGAGCATGCCAGCATTCAAACACATTTTTATTTATGAGAATTCGTAGAATTGTTTTTGGTCAAAACAGAAACTGAAAGTGTTGAAGCTAGTTTTGATACTCTATTTAACAATACTCGTGTATTCCTTTGAGCATTTGTTACGGAAAATTAGAAAAATTAAGACTTATGGAGTTACACCCAAATCAAGCAACTTTTCTCATGCAAATAATTCCAGTTTGGCCAATACATATATTTTTAATTGTTGAGTGTCTAGTGTGCAATTCCAAGCAGCCGTTATCATTATCTTCAGGTCAACACATATGGATATTGTTTACATAAAAAATTTTACTCCATTTGTCAATTACATATGGATATTGTTTACATAAAAAATTTACTCCATTTGTCAAGTTTATTGGTTGTATCATTATTCTACTTCAAATTCAACCAATGGTGAAAATCTATTAGTTTTCATTGATTTCATTCATTCTTTATATATATTAATTAAATTTAGTTTTAATAATATGATGAACATCTTCTTCCTACTTGGTAATATTAATATTTATATGTAAATGAATATATATTAATATTTATCTATGAATATTTGTAATAAATTAAAAAAATATATTTCTCATTATCGATGTTGTAACTTCACACTTGTTGTTGAATTTATTGATAAAATATTTGAAAGAAAAGAAAAGAAATACATTAAACCCACTATTGCAAATAAAAAAGGAAATAATTTTTATATAGAATTGAAAGGAATAAACATAGTATTGTCACACCCTTTTCCCAAAAATCTTCTTAACCAATAATTTATGGAAAAATATTCAAGTGGATTTCCAATACCGCAAAATTTGTGAAATGGTCAACTGCTTTAAAAGACACCTTAATAGTGAGAAGGTCGAACATCTTGAAGAAACCCTTGGACTTCTCTACCCTCACAAGGCAGGAAAGAACGCATTTTCCGATGATGTTAGCAGCAAACTGGAAGCTCTTGGTAGGAACCTGGACAGGTTTAAAGAAGAAATGGTTCAAGCTGGCCTGCACATTATCAACAATACTGGAAAGACTGGGAATGCAGAACCGACAACGATGTTCTGAACATCTGACTGGGCTTGTCATTCTGAAGGATGACTACTTTCTGTATAAAAATGCAGGGACTACTGTAAAAGGCATTAGTTTTGAGCGTGCTAAGAAAAGTTATGACATGATTTCGATTGTCTGACTGAAAATACCCTTGATAATTTGTATTTGCAGACAACCGGTGCGTATCCCTCAGATATCATTTTCTGAACAACTATTTCAGGATGTGGCTTCTGCTCTCAGATTTGAAATCAACCGATTGTTTGTTGTTATACATGATATTGCATTTGGGAGATATTTGAAAAAGTTTCTTATGGTATGTGCATCTAAGATCTCAGCTATATCTGTTAGTTCAGTATTTTTCTTGCTTTTAATGGTGTGTGATTCTATAAATTTGAACCATAATATTTTGATTAGAGCCTCTTCAAATCTATAAGCTTAGTTACAGGACCAGTTTCAATGGGAAAAAATGTTGCAGGCAAAAATCAGATGACATTTAGAGGCTCTTTAACTGCAGAAGTGTGACGACATGACGACTTACACTGACGTGAAAGTTGAAGTTGTAAACATATCTCGCTAGTTTAATTATGATTGTTTGAGGATAGCTGAGAATGTTGATTTTACCATACCCTGCAGAACTGCCCCTATAGCAAGTAGCAACACCGCCTACAAGATTTGTCATTGATATGTGTTTGGAGGAGTTGATGCAAAAGGCAATGGAATTTGCAATCTTGTCATTGATATGTGTTTGGAGGAGTTGATGCAAAAGGCAATGGAATTTGGTAGATTGCATTTGGCAATGGATTCAAGAGAAATAGTTTTAAGAGTGTTTCCTATTATTGTTAATTTGTTGAGGAATATGCATAGGGCCTTTGTAGTCAAAGGAGCAAGCTTATAAATTGAAATATGGAATATGTTAGGCCTTCGAGCACCCTAGTCTATATTTAAAATATTAATATGTTTTAAGTTTGTTACTTAAATTCTATGCTTCTTTTGACTAAGGATTTCCGTCAAACTAGATATTAACATAAAGGATGTATGAATGAAGTTTGCCAAAAGTTTCAAAATTCAAAGAGGCACTGACTAGATTCTTGATTATTGCTTTTTAACCATGTGGTGTTATTGGAAAATGAAAATTGTTTTAAAATGTATCTTTAAAAAATAAAATAAAAAATATTATTGGTATGGGTTAAATTGTTTTTTTAAATATTTTTCAGACTAAAAAATGAATTTCCATTGGATGGATCAACTCTCTTTTTGAATAGTTGAAGTTCTCCCTATTCAAAATACCAACTCTCTTTTTGAAGAGTTGAAATTCTCCCTATTCAAAAGGACAAACAATATTTTTATTTGTTTTGGGCAGCACAATTTTGTTTTGGATGTATAGAGGATGTTTCAACGCTGATGTTTTGAACAACCAAATTCAAATTTGAGTTTGGGAGATGTGACGCTTTCTTTAGGATTTTATTCAGAGAAATTTGACAACATTTGAGGATATTTAAGTGAAGAATGAACGCCGCAACATCTTGTTTTAACATTAATGGCTGTAAAATTAGTCATGAATGTTTCAGTGTGTTTCTATACTTTTAGTTCACCAATGTTAATTAGACAAGTTCATTTGGAGACTCCATGCCTGGAATTTGTGTTGACATACATCCAAAAGGGACCAGTATTTCTAAGGATGTTAGACTTGCGAAAGATATCACTTAATATCTTCCTGCTAGCAAAGAAGATTTGTTTTTTCATGTGTAAGCCAACTTTCACCACTATTTTGGATGCTGTAGATAAGGTATTGTTTGTATGATGTTTCTTTTTATTTCAATGGAAAAATGTTTTGAAAGATTTTATATAATTATAAATCTATTTTAATTTAAAAGTTTTGATTAAAATTTTGGATTCATATTTGTTTTTAATTTTAAAAACTATTATTAATTGGAGTCATTTTGGTTTACTAATAAATACATTAAAAAGTTACAAAATACTACCAATTAGAAATTTCTTAGCAAAAATATTTAAAAAAAAAATAGATGCTATCAAATTGCTAACACTTATATATAATTATATGTTGATATGTAAAAAATAATTATAATAACATAATGGAAAATTATATGTAAATATGTAAATAATAATAATATCATTATAATGAAAAGGCATGCCATAAAATATTATGGCAATGAACCACGTTTTTTAATGATGATAAACAAATTTTGATTTTTTAAATTTATTATAATGTAAAAAATGGGACTCTATATATTAATTAATTAATTTATATTTAAGATTTTATTTATCTAAAAAATGTTTTTTATTCTTATATATATTTATTTAAGGCATGGACTAAGCTGCACGCAGCTCTTTTTTTTTTAATTTATTAAAAATATCTCATGGTTACAAGTTAGAGGACGAAATGTTTGATTAAAAAAATATAATGGATATATTTTTTTAAAGTAGAAAAAACTTTATTTTTTCTAGTCATGGAATTAAAAGTATATATCAGCATGTTGAAAAACCAGTTCATACAAAAAATACACTCCAAGGGCATCTCAAGTCTCTCGCAAGAAGTGTATACTAAACCACTACACGATGCCAGATTAATCGAAAAACATGGCCGCGACGTAATCCCACCAATTCATAAACGATAACAGAGAGTGAGAGATTTATCGACATACTATTCACTGCCACCTTAGCATCAAGATAGATAGAAAACATAATCTTTGTGAACCATAGATCCTTCCACAAATTCCTCCGCAATGATGTATTCCTTCATTCTCATCAAGTGCCCCCTTTGAAAGAGAATCCACAATAGAGTTTTGCTCCCTGAAGATGTGCTCAATATTCATATCATAGAATGAAGCCAAAAGGATCTATGTCCTCCAACACCATTGATATAGGAAGATGACCTAAAGAGAGCATAATTTATTCACCCAATTCACAATTACCATAGAGTCCCCATAAATTTTCAAAGTATCGATACCGAGAGAGGAAGCAAAGCTAGCAGGACACCATAGTGGCATTAGTTAAGCTTTGGTGTTAGAACCCATTCCATAGTTACCTGCTTCATTTTCTTCATTTTGTTGGCATCCATTGAACCATAATATTTATACATGCTTATAATTCTTAAACAACTCGCATATATGTTCACAGGTTTATCTTCAAAAATTGCATAATTCCTAGTCTTTCATATATCCCAATAGATGAAGGTAAGAAGAAGCTTATGTTCAAGACTATTTTTATACCACCACAGGAAATTGGCTTCAATTGAATTGTGCTCCCAAGCTTGTGATATATTTAAGGAATCACATATAGACTTCCAAAGCTACATATTGTAAGAACATTTCACAAATATATGGAATACAGATATTCACATTTAGTCCTATAGAGATAACAAAGGTTTGGTCCCACCCAACCCCTTTGTTGTAAATTGTCCTAGGTCAATAGACAATTTTCAAAAGATAACCATAAGAAACATTTAAGTTTCATTGGTGAGTGCCACTTCTAGAGTTTTCCAAACCACCATTTAGGAACATCATAAGAGGAATTCCTCACAATTTCTAAATATGCAGACTTGGCAAATACTTGTCCTATAGATTGGTTCACAGACCAAACCACTTCATCATCATTTGAATTTAATTTGATACCTTCCTTATTTAGATATAGGATATACTGAGACCATTCTTCAATCCAAATATTACTTAGGCCTAAATCCTCAACAGTCATCCAATAGGAACCATAATGTAGAAGCCAAGGGGTCTTTTAATATGATTAATTGTAATAAACCCCAATTATGCTAGATAGCCAAGGAGGAAAGGAGATAAGATGTAATTATCTTCATTACCAATAATAGGTCAACCCCCACGAATACTAGAACTAGAGCCAACCTTCCAAGACAATTCCCTGCTGATCCAAGGGAAAGCCTTGACAAAACCAAACTAGAAATTTGAAGCATTGCTAACACTTTTATATAAATTCTTGATCCATTCTAAGGCATTCCTTTTAAGACACTTTCCATGTAAAACTTCACACCACAAACCATTCCCAAAAAAAACCATGCCCCAAGTGTTTCATGCTCAGGGGAATACTAAACCAATGAAAATTCTTAATATCCCAGCCTCCCATGTTTTTTGGTTTAGATAATCTTTCTATTATATAATGCTCTATTTATTATAATTGATTTCTATTTTATAATTAATTTATTATTATTTTTTAAATAATAATTATATATTTAAAAAATATATAAATTTAATTACAAGTATACATTATTTGTAAGTATTATTTATTTTTGAATTTCTCATGGAGGACCAAATTTATATTTGATCGTACAAGCCATGTTGCACATTCTTCTATGTGCCAAAGAATATATGAAGACATGAAAGCCATTGAATTTAAGGATACATATGTTAAAAAATTGGGATTTAGCACATGGGTATATTATTAAATATATATTGTAAACAATTGAAAATATAATAAAAATGAAAGTTAGACATTATATTATATAGATATTGGTGTTTAAATTGTGCTTTTGAATTTATAAATAGATTCAGCATTTTCAAATATCTCATCATACTTTAATTATGCAATTTTACTAATATATATAATTCTAATTTTTTTAAAGATTTCCACCTCAACTTCGAACAAAAAAAATATATATGCTTGAAAAAAAATCAATACATAAAATATTTAAACTACACCTATTATAAACATAAAATATTTAGACTACACTTATAATAATTATAAAAAATTAAAATTCCTAAATTCAAGATGTATAGGAATATTTTGATATTTGATAGCTTTACCTTTGTAAAAGTTATTGTCGTTTTCAATATTTTGTCTTACTTTAGGTTAGATAAAGCCTAGTATCCGTATGCAATACGTTTCGAAATCAAAATCAAATTTCCTTTTCGATGCACTTGGGATCTTACACTGCAATTCTCAATTGCGTAAACGTAAAGATGAAGCGCATGCGGCTTTTGATGGATAAGGTTTATTTAGTCTTTTGCATCATCCGGATAGGATAGATAAGAGATATTATCAATGTTTCCACAATTCATAAAATAAAGAACTCCGGATAGGATGGATAAGAGATCCCCGGATAGGATGGATAAGAGCTCTTGTCAGTGTTTCCATAATTCATGAAACAAATTAAGATTTATTTCATGTGGTACAATATGATAAAACTAATGTTGCATGTAGTTTGGATTAAAAAAATAGTGTATTTTTGTTTGTTTGTTTGTTAGAGTGTTTGTGATTTTTGGGATTAACTTGTGCTTTAAGAAACTATGACGTAGGGGCATCTAAGCCGTCAAATTATTTGAGGATTGCACTCGGCTTGGGCCACACCAACACTTAGCATGGATGAATTTTTAAACGTCTCCTCCCACTACTACGGAGTTTCAAACCCTGGATTGCCTAACAAACGGAACCCTTAGAAACAATTGTGTTAGTGAGACTTGACAAAAAATATCATACTTATCATAAATAATAAAAATAATAAGAATAAATATAGATAGATATAAGTAATTTTACATGTATTTCTTATTAGTAAGTTACATACATCTTGCTTACATATTGTTCTCTTTTCAATTATTTGGATAATTGAAGACCATTTCATTGTTCACTAGTGTAGTTTTGCTACTAACAACGTAAGAATCATTCTTAACATCATTTTGTCTCCTTCCTCAACTACTAGAGAATTGAAGACAGGTTTAGAATTGAAACTACTTCATTATCTATTTGAGAAACTCCATATTTTTTCTAGAGGTATGCTTTTGAAGCAGTTAAATATCATGGTTTCTTGTCATATAATGCCACTTAGAGGTTCCCATCCGATTGTCTCAGTGCAACCAAGCAAATCATTGATCCTGCATCAACCTCTTCATTAATGTCATAGTATACAACTGATAGTACTTCATTTAAAGACACTAAACTAAATGGATAATGCATAAAAATCCACATGTGTTAGAAGAAGATAAAATAGGAATGAATGTATACTTCAAAAAAAATGGTACTAAGTAAAGTAAAAATCTGTGAGCTAAGTCACGGTTGAAGATTGACATATTTTTCATGTTTATAAGCTAACGATGGTAGCCTTGACCACGTACAAGGTTTGTTTGTCATAGAGTATCCCTTTACACTCGATTTCTTGAGGACCACCTCTAATTCTATATCTGCATTACATCCATCCACAAACACTACAAACAATGTAGTACCGACTTAATATACAAATAAAAACATTGAATATTTGATTATATACATGTGTATATGCCTCCTACTCATCGCCAATGTCGAAAACACTTATGTGTTGGATGGATGTGGAACCAAGTGTTGTGATCGGAACCTGAAGTCCATTTACTAATTCATCATCTTGTAATAGATTAACTCCACTAGCTTATTGTTGCATGGGGATGCCATTTCTAAGAAGCTCCAGTAAAACGAGGATGGTGCTAGAGGCCCCAATCCAAGCCATGTTGTCACCCACTACACAGAATGAAGAGATTTGTGGAGGTATTCTCTTTTTAGCTTCTCACTACCTCCACAATGCGTATAATGCTTGCTTCCTTGGTAATCATAGTCTTATTCAAGTACATTGTTGGTTTATAATTGCATAAGTGAGGACTTTTGGTACTCAATGTTCATTGCACTAAGTAAAATGTTTTTCAAGATGTTGTCATATAAATGATAGAAAAAAAAATATTTAATAAGAAATCAATTTAAATCCATTTTAAACTTAAATTTATCAAATGCATAAAAAATTTAAAATATAATTTGTTTTATTTTAAATATTTTTTACATTAAGAAAAATATTTGTAAAATAATTAACCCCAATTTGAATCTAATTTTTTTTAAACCCAATATAAATTTGAATGTATAAGAGATTGAAAACATAACAAAACACTATCAAATCTTTATAGAGTAACTAGTATGAATTTGGTGTAATTGGTGATGGAGTGCCTATTAATACACTTACCGAAAATACCATCTTCCACCTTGTAACGTGGAGCATAATGCCATCTACACTTACCTTTCAAAATGCCATCTTCTACCTTGTAGCGTGGAGCATAATGACATCTTCTACCTTGTAACGTGGACATAATGGGCTATAATGTTTTGTTCCATAGAAATTCAAAAATTTTCATATTGGGTTGTAAGGTTAGTTGCCTAAGCCAAAGAGTAATATGGTTTTGGAGGAAATTCATGTTAGGTTTCCATAATTAAAAAGAAAGTGAGAAAGTTGCTAAGTACCAATAATTCTCAATGAATCAAATATGTAAAAATCTCATAAATGGAAGAGTCAGGTTGATTGGGATTTCATCACAATAATGATGTATTTTAATCACACAAATCCATTTGCATGTAAAAGGTGATAATTTAGCATTATGTTGTAGACTCACCCTCATCTTTTTGCATGGATGGTTCTAGCATTATTATTTGAACATGTACCTACATTTTAATTGCTATTTGAACGGTGTCTACATTTTAGCTATACCTAACATATGTCATGTTGCTTTTGGAATACACCTTTTGTTGGAATGTGTGTAAGTCTAAATTGAAGAAGTCAAAATGTGAATTGAATGAGCACTATCGAGGGTTTTCAATAGTCGAAAACCAACTAAGAGAGTGTCCCAACCTAGTTTATTAACCAACTAGGTACAACCTACATTTAAGCTATGTTCAATATATCACATTGCCTTTGGCATGCACCTTTTGTTGGAATGTGTATATTCTCAAATTGAAGAAGTTAGAACGTTGATTAATTGAACACTACTGAAGGTTTTTACCAATAGTAAAAACCAATTGGATAAGTGATTGAGCCAATAGTAATCAATGGTTTATTAAATTGAGAATTAGCTAGATTTGAATTAGTTGCTTTAACTTAGTCAACCAACCAATTATGTGCAAAACAAAGTAAGAAACATAGGCTCTCTAATCATTTGGGATCACCTTGAGTGATCAAAATTAATTTGATCAAACTTTATTTAATGAAATTTTATTAATATTCTCAAATACAATATGATGAGTTAAATCCATTTTTATAATATATTATTAATAAATAATATATGTAAGTTAATTGATAAAATATACTCAATACTACATTGTTGTTGTGATGATCTTTTTAACACTTCTAACTCTACCTGATTTTTTTATATTCTTTTACAATACATTTCTAAAAATTATGTTCATCACAAATATATACAAATTAACCAACATGAATAAACAATTCAATGAACAAGTACATGTAAGATTTCAACATACCTAACAGATCATCTTATTTTTCTATGTCTCTTCATTTTCTAGACACTTGTACACTTATTTTTGTCATTCTAATATAAACAAGATGAAAAATGCCTTGTATTGCCTTAGATTATACTAATTCATATCCAATTAGATCATACTATTCATACCTAACCTTTACATTGCAAAAGGTTTAGTTACTTATTATGCTTAGATCATGCTATTCATATCTAACCTTTACATTGCAAAAGGTTTAGTTACTTATTATACTTATTGATAGGTAGTGTATACTTTCATTCAATTAGGCATTGACTTCTTATTAGTTAAGTTGATAGTGTATTATTTTGCGTTCTTTTTTGCAATTTAACTAAACTTTTCAAATCCGTAATTTTATGTGGTGTTGCTATCCCAAGTCTGCAAATGCATAGCTTCCATGATATTGGATGAAACATTTGGGGTCTTATTGCCTTGATGACAATAGAATGCTCGATGCCAATGTCCAACATTGAATGTGCATTTAATGAGCATTGAATGATTGACCCCTTGATCTTCATGCACCGCCTTCCCAAAGCTTCATGCACCACCTATACCAAAGCTTCCTTTACTTCCTGCACTGCTTATACCAAAGATTCCTTTACTGCCTACACCGCATATGTTGAATGTTGAATTCCTTATTGAGTAATTGAAGAAATTTGCAAATGCATATTCTATTTCTCTTCTGCCATTTGGCTTCCATGGAATTTTTTGTGGATCCTCCTAGCATGTTCTCAGAATTGCCATCCCTTCTTTCCTAATGTTAGATGTGTCTCAGCCATGAATGTAAATCTCATCTTTAAGCCGTGAATGCAAGCGTGCCAACTAACTACTAGATAAACCCACTAACTGATGAGTGATAATCACTAATAGGTTGTTGAATCTAACCGTGAACAAGGAGGATGTTCATTCTATCAATAATTATATTTTGTAATAATTGGAAGGAACTAAAAGAGCTACATAGGTGCGAGCAAGGGGTTGGAGGCTGTAAGTTGTTAGTGTCACATGTGTCAAAAGCTATAGCTTCAAAATGAATTACTAAGAACGAGTAATTTTGTGAGTAATAAATACAAGGTAGTAATTCTAGATTGCGGCCATGGAACCATGTAGGAAACCGATTCTTAATTTATGTTTTTGTTTTGTAAAATTCTTGTTCATAGAGGCATGTTGTGCCTTAAATATGATGAAGAGGACCCTATATGTGAAACTGACCCTATTATGATCTAATCTATATTATACAAGGAGTTAATAAGAATGGTAGTAACAACCATGACACCATGATGTAGTTGTATTCCTTAGACATGGATTAGTAATATTTATGCCTATGTTCTGAATCCGAGGAAATGATTGTATGTTTATCTCTTGAGGGAACTTGGGATATGTGAGAAGGGACAGAGACCATTGTGGTCAAATAGATGTAAGTATAAGGTATAAATAAAACCATACAAAACTTAATTAAGAAAATAAGATATTTAATTGAAAGAATAAGAGGTGTACAAGCGTGGATAGAAATTATATTAATGGACCCATGGGTAACTAATTCGTAAACTTATGTATAATAAAAGGGATTAGAATGGAAATAAATTTTGAGCCCATGAAAAATACAGAATATGTGGACTATACACAACAAACCACGAACAAATCAACACTAAGGTTGGCACATAGATAAAGGGTGAGAAATTTGTCCAATGATTGCGCTACACTGCAAAAAGCGCTAAGGTGGCAGGGATAGTTGTGAGAATGGAGTAACTACTCGAAAACACAAAAGTTGAGAACGTTTACAAAACCGAACGTGCGGGGGCGCAAGGGTTGGAATATCAAACAATGGTCGCCCATCAAATTCGATGACGTGTACCTGGGGGTACATGTTCAAACGACCAGAACATATGTGCGCACATATGTTCTGGTGGTTAGAACATGTGCAGTCTGTCATAGTTGCGATGAAGAATATCCTATACCTTACCTTTACCTTGTTAGAATCTAAGTTGTATTACTAGAAAAGAGAGCTCGATTGATAGGGACAAACAAGAAAACTTTGAAGTCACTATATTTAGAGTAATATCTTAGTAAATGTTCATAAGTTAAGGAAGACCGTTGTATTCTAAACCCTTTAAGGGTGATCTACGTGTAGTATCAACTACCAACTAAAGGGAGAAACCCTTTCAAAGTTGACTTAAGCAATACAAGTTTGTAACAAAAAGATTAGAATCTAGGTAATGGATTGGTAATTGGGTTGTAATTAAATGAGAATTAGTCACAAGGCTTCAAATAAAAAGTAAGTGTGTTAACTATAACAAAATTGGGAATGTTAGAAAATGGAGTAAGCTCATGGTAGAATGTCTGCAACTCGAGGGTAATTCATTTTGAATATAATAAAGACCCTCAGTGAATACTGAGGGCTATCTAAAACTTAAGCAAATATCTAACAAGCATGGTAAAGAATTTCCTAAGAAGGTGTAATTAGATTAGGTGTCTTGGTGCAATAACACACTTCCCAAGTTAAAATTTTTGATCAAATTACAAGCGTACATGTATAAGTCTTAGGAACATGTATATCCTTGCTAAAGTGTTGAGTAATGGAATAGGACCAATATGTGTGCCTAATATCTAGCCATATGTGTCTATGGAGTAAATACGAATGATTTGGTATGATCAACAAAAGCATGTTATTTGCCTTGTAGAGATAGAAAAATATACAATTGACAATACAAGAGGCTTGTAGGATCATACAATTGTACAAAGAATGTATATAATCGTGATAGGTTGAAACTCATAATGAGCATGAGGGGATTGTATACTAGAAGAAAGCGACCGTGTATCAATTAAAACTGTAAAACGAAATGGTGTATTACAAAACTCATGGGTTAGAGTTCTTAAAAGTGTTGTGAAATAGCATGTAATTCATTAATAAGAAAATGTTTAAAATATATTAACTAAATATGTGAATTAATGCAAGATCTGTAGTGTGCATGAGTTGATTGCACTATTGGGAAATTTAGCCAGTCTTAAGAATGGGCTTGATCTATGTGTAGGAATTCAAACTGTAATTAAGATTTATAATGTAGATAGTGACAGATTGGGGAAGTGATTAAATATGAATTTGAAATGAAACAATAATACCCAATCAAGGATTAATGAACCTTGATGGGAATTACACCTGGTATCATTTCAGATATCGTCTCGAATAAGATGTAATTGAGAGAAAATATGAAAAGTAAGTAATTATGTTAGAAATAGGTTTAGTAAAACTAAGAAGTAGTAAATGGGTCATAACAATAAATTTTGAACTGAAGAAGATGTAATATGGGAGACAAGGTATTCCTGTGAATTGAGTTATAGGAAAGAACCATAAAATTAATAGCATGTTAACTTTTTTTTTTGGGGGGGGGATGCGTTTAATGAATTTTAAGAAGGATAGACTAGTTATGTGTACAAGATGTAGAGTGTAATATAAGAGTGCATTCCTTGTGATAAATAAATTAAAACTCTAGATGGCATTGACATGTTTGATTAAGTGAAGGTCCAGTGGGACCAGTATACCCGAGGTATTCTTATAGCAAGACACAAGGATATTATGTCATACAAATTCCCTATGATCGTGAAAAACCATAACATCGAGACAAAGTTTCCTAAAGGGTGGGTGTATGTAATGCCCTACTTTGACTTTATCACCTAAACTATCATTACATGTTTGTATTTGCTTATTATTGTGGAACTTCGTTAGTTTGATGACACTATGGACACATGGATTTATTATTTTGCGCAATTTATATATATATGTGTGTGTGATGTTAATATTATGAATTATGTTGATGTTTTGATTATGTCTCTAGCATGAAAATTGAATAGATGATGGGTATGTGGATACCAAGTTAAAGTTATATGTTGAATGGATGGATATGATATCAGGTACATGGTACATAGAAAAATGATTTGAATTATTGTTCATTAGTAATGAAATATGTATGCATGTCAATGATTGCACAATATTTCTTGATCTTGTGTTTGTAGACTAACCTACAGGTTAAAAGAGCTAAGTGGTAGTTGGATCCTATGAGATGGAAGTACATCGGGGACATGAATTCCAAAATATAAATGGTATGCAAGTGATGCATTATTGTTTAGCAAGTATTGGTTTATTATCATGATGTATGGGTATGTGTAGGGTTTCAGGAAACTCAACCACCCAAATTGGTTATTCGATGATAAAACTTGAGTACAACAGTCACAACAAAGTCACTATGTCGATGTAGACATAGTCCCTTATTCCATTAGGAGGGGTGGATGCATTACTCACCGTTTATCCTCTGAAACCCGAAGTCATGGGAGGGTTGTGCTATGGAATGCTCCCCAAGGTGTGTGATGATGACTAGTTGGTACCTGCTGGGGAAGCTTGGTCGATGTAGTCGACACTTTCGCTTATGGGTTCTAATCGGAGTTAGGTCATGTAGTTGACGCTCCACGGTAGTCTAGCAAAGAAAGGATGGGATGTGGAAGTTAGTTGTGAATTAGATAGAAGGAAGTAGGTAGATAGGAACATTGTGGAAGTTTTAGAGGGAAACATAATTAACTGTGTGTGTTGAAACCTTTGCTTGATTCTTGTGTTGTAACTCATTATATTATGTTTGTGTCATAGATTATTATGATCCGAATTAGTGCCTAGACATTGCAAATTCATGTTTAAGTATGCGTCGACAGATAGTAACTTGTGTGATTATGTGTGATGTGTGGTTGAGTACTATTGGTGTACCTACACGATGTCTGTAAGCATTAGATACGCTTATAGAACTTGTCTACATACGTTGTATGAATTATCTATTATATTATTAAAATATGACTTGGATTCATTATGGTTGTGAATGATCATGCTATAATTACTATTACCTGTTTAGTTATGAAATGATATTATTACGTCGAGTTATTAATGAATGGTTAATTAATTGTTATTAGGGCTAATTATTAATTATGGTCAATGAAGGTGAAATAATGTTAATGATCTTAGTTAGTGGTTAATAGGACTGTTAATAACTCGGTCAATAAATGTTAATGATGTTAATAATGTTAATAAGTTTGTTATTAACTTAATTGTTGAATGAAGTACTTGGTTACTAAATGTTATATAAGTGTTAATGATATTAATTTGTTCAATAGCTTGGTTTGTAAATGATAATGGTGTTAATAATATTAATTAGATTATTGTTAATTTGATTCATTAATATTAACTGCGTGTTAATAATGCTAATTAGATTATTATTAACTTGATTCATTAATATCAAATGCCTGTTAATAATGTTAATTAGATGATTATTAAGTTGGTTCATGAATATTAGCTGCATGTTATAATGTTAATTAATGTTAATGAGATTATTATTAACTTGATTAATAATTGTTAATTAGTTTTAATTATAACTAAGGTGTAATTATTGAACATGGTACTAGGTGAATGAATTATGTTTTAGCCTTAAAATAATATTATTTAATTATATTATAAATAACTATTGATTAAATTTTGATTATAATTATATATAATTGTGTTGAAAAGAATGTGAGTTGAATTGAAAGGGGTGGTGACTTGTATAATAAATAGGTGTTAAACATATATATATATATATATATTATGGTTTTCAATGGATGTGACTGACATAGTAAGGTGGTTGTGACTTTAATAAGGGATAAGGTAGTAAAGACTCGGGAGGGAGTCGGTGGAGAAGGAGAATATAGGAAGGAAGACGGGGGATGAATATGAGAGGATATTTTTTGGAAAAAAAACATAGGAGGTTTGTTTTTCATTAATTTGGGGAAAACAAATTGCATTGGTTGGGCTCGTTGTACTCGGGTTTTGGGCTCAGGGGTCCAAGAAACACAGTTTCCTGGATCTAGGAAGTCGACGAGGCTATCCTAGTTGGTAGGGTGGAAAAACTTGTTAGGGAAGTTGAGTTTTCTGGTTATGGGAGCTTGTAGGGACCAACTAGTCGTGGGATCTTGTAGTAGCTTGCATGGACAAATTGGTGTACCTTAGTACCTTACAGGTATTTTGATTTGTTACTTCAATTTTATATTTAGAAAGTTAAATTATGTACATGTTGTAAGAAAACTTTCTGAGAAAATTTTATTGTATATGCTTCTAACTATTATCTTACAGCTCTTACCTTAGCTGCTCAAAGAATTAGAACTTTGTTTATTTGCACCCGCACTTAAAAAAAATAGTAACATAGTAGATATGCAGTGAATTTAGAGTATATTCAAATTGATTCATACTTGCACAAAAATTTCATAGAAATACTAAATAGAACAAGGATAACTTAGCGAAAGTGAAGACATGACAAAATGATAAATTGTTATCAGTAATATGAATTAAGGACCAGGTCCTTATAGTTAACCTTTCGAGCTCGCAGGAGAGATATATCTTCCATCCGGATCCCACTGACTCATACAAGACTTCTGAAGATGTCATGTTTTCTATCACTTTACACTTTTGAATGGCACTCACAAGTAATATATGGTTTAAGTGAAATTTCATTCTCCCCAACTAATATCTATCTCTGCATGAGAAACCCCTTTCTTGTGTCGAATTCAATAGAATCTAGCGACATGTTTATCTTCCCACTCCAAGGCCTTCTCGTCAAAATATAGAAAGCGACCGAAAGAGCTGCCAATGACCTCAAAATCCTCTTGACACCATAACAAAAAAGGAAAACTAGGTATAAGTATCCACAAGTATTGAGTCACAAAGGGCTCCGACCAAAGATTGAAACCAACATGCCATTGTTTCAAAAATAGACTTGAAGAACCCCATATCCAACAACCATCCAACATTTTTGCTTGTCCACTAGAGACTGAAACTCAAAAACCATCCATGCTTTTACCAACAAATGACAATTCGATGAGTATCCTAGGTTAGGTTCCCACCTATCTTTCACCCACTCGTTTAGCTCCACTCACTTGCAAACCTTATGTTGAAATCATCCAACTAAAGCATTTTTTGATAAAGTCCCTACAGTCTCCATACTGACATCCAAACCCAAAAAGACCGCCACCCTTCCTTCCTTATCCCTTATGGCCTTTTTTTCCCTCTTTACCTTAGCCTTTGACACTTTCACTTCGACTCCCCCTGCAACTAGCTTCTGATTCTCCACCGATTCTATTTGCAAAGGAGGGATTATGTTACCTGAAAACCACACGTTTCCTATGGGTGACTGGCACACCACCTCTTGGTTAACCAACGACATGACCGTAACCTCCTCCAGATTGGTAAGAAAAACCCCTTTGTTCTCTTCACGTGACCTCTTGTTCTGTAATCCCACCATTCCATCAGCATCTCTCCCCAAACCACACTTAGCAACCGTCGGAATACCAGTCTTCTGTGCCTCCCTAAACTCCACCAACATTCGTCGATATTCCTCATCCGAATGGAAAATACCTAGAGTTGACCAAAAGGGTTCATCCTCATAATCCACCCCATCTCCCCAAGTGTCCATATCTCCTAACAACCAAACCAAACACCCTCAATACCTAAAACTAAGAAACCCTAATAGATGACCAAGGTTCTAATCTCCTCTCTCTCTTCCTCTCTCTCATATATATAATCTAAATAAATTATGACCCATATGAATTCATGACCTCGACTCAAGGTCACACAAAACATTAAATAAACAAGCGCTGCATGCAGCTCGGTCTCTTCCTTTTAATTAAAATAAATAAATAAATTTAAAATTATTCTTAAATAAAAATTTAATCTAAGCAAAGCTTTATATATAGCATAAAAATCATTATATTATATCTCTACGAAAATATATTTAAATATTAATATTTTAAAGTATAAGTATCTTAAAATTTGTAAAAGTATAATTTAAATTAAAAAAAGTACATCACCCTAAATAAATTAAATATAGTTAATTTTAAAAGAATAGTATAAACTATAAATTACAATATAAATAGATTAAATATTAAAAATAAGTAAATAATGATGATGATGATTAACGTCCACTGAGACCCTTTGGTCTATCGGACCTTAACAAAAGAGAAATAAATTATGTGGAATTCTGTAAAATTTGATTCCCATGATTGATCTAAAGCGGCATGGATTTAAGGTCGATTGAGGGAGTTATCATCCAGTGTTTTCATGTGTGGAGGCGATGCCCTTGTGTGATGGCCTATAGAGGGTCTGAGCTTCCTTTGGCTCTTTTGCGGCAACAACGACGATCTTTCTAAGTCGGGGTGGAGGATCATTTGTTCCGGTGGAGATGAGGCGATTCTGGTAAGAGGGTTGCGGTGGAGCGATGCTAGCTCCTTCGACGACGACACTTGTACTCTTAGCTGGTGGTTGTGTTGCAGTTGGAGGTTGTGAATCTTCCCTTGCAACATTTGATCTCGCAGCCAGTGGCCATGACCTTTTTTGTCATTCTTTGAAGTCAACAACCCAAATCCTGTGGATGGATGCATATCCGACATCGTTTGTTTCAGCCAGGTACCTGTTTAGTGACCCTAGACAGTGGAATTGGCCATGAAGCAACCCTCCCAAGTGGCTTAATGATTGAAACTGGTTGAGGTATTCAAATAACAATGACCTAGTATGGAATTTCACTATCTGGATCAATTGTATGTGTAGGGAACATCGACTTAGCTCTTTTGAGATTACTTATACTTTTGGCCACTTTTTGTTTTTTTGCTCTTTTTGAGTTGTTTTTTTAGAAATTGTGCTCAATGCATTATCTAGTCGCCTTATAATAGGAGTTTTGGACAGTTATGTTTTTATTTTGGGCTAGATGGATGATAATCCTATGTAAGCAGAAAGTAAACATTTGATGATGACTATGTGTATGCCATTTATGCTAAAGGAACAATATGGTTCAAAGTTTTTTTAAATAAAAAATTTGAGCTGTGATATTTTTTTCGTGGAAAAAAAATGATTGAAAAGCTGAGAAAGAAGCATTACTAGGTTCCCACAGTTTTGACAAGTTAAAAGATCATGGAGATTAGAGTTGTAGCAAAGATTATGAAACTGTGATTGAATGTGGGTGTATTGAGGGCACTCTAAAAGAAAGTGAGATTTGTCATCAACATTCATGGACTCGCAAAGCTGGAAAATCCTTTCCTCCCATAGTGTTTTAGGAATTGTTTAGTGCCTTATTTCGCTATGAAGCTATGAGAGTTTGTTCTTATCTTGACTATATTAATCTTGTTCTTTGAACTTGTTAAGACAAAGAAGTACGTTTGATCTTTCATATTAGGATTAATGATTTCCTTGTAATATCTTAACTTTCTTTTACCCTCTAAAACTTTCTCATGCCACATTCTCGCTTTAAATATTAAAATAAGTAAATAATAAGCATATGTATATGCAATCTAAATTTTTAACTTGAAAGATATTGTCAACCCATTTTTTTTAAGCTTCAATTATATATATATATATATATATATAATTGTCGTCATCTAATATTATTAATACATGAACCATGCTTAAAAGACTAAATTATTTTCAAAATGTGAGATTTAATAATTTCATATAACAATAGAAGTTCAAATTCAAATTTCAAACTTAAATTATAAATACAAGTATTAATAAAACAATATATAAATTAAATAATTATAAAATTTTTTAGAGTGAATATATATATATATATATATATTTTATTAAATGTAATTACAAATATTACAAAAGTAATCATATAAATGAATTTTATGTAATATATATATATATATATATATAGCTTATCATTTTTTTCAATGTGGTTCACAACTTCGGAAAGGAGTTGCTACGTCCACAGGAAGAATCCACAGGGGGGCCACCTGAAGGGGCTTCACCTACGTCCATGGGAAGAATTCACAGGGGGGCCACCTGAAGGGACCTCATCCCACAGGCTCTAATTATATAGCCTAACCCGGTGGGGACATCAAGTGAGGCCCTTATATATCTATGCATAGCCACCTGGAGATTTGACCCCAAGACCTTCTGCTAACAACTCACAACTCTCAACCACTTGAGTTAACCCATCGATATATATATATATAATAATTTTAAAATTTCGTTATATATATATATAACGAAATTTTAAAATTATTATTATTATATATATAATTCTTAAATAAAAATTGTATATATATAACACATCATATTCCATTTTATACAAGTAAGCATAATCATTGTCATAACTATAAATAAAAATTAGTTTTCTTTAATGATTGTATAAGAAAACGATGGCGGCGACGACGACGAACGTTCCCTAAGACCAAATTTAGACCAACTTTGGTCTATCAGACCTTAAAAAGAAGAAAAAAAGAGAAGAGAATTAATTGGTTTGCTTTAAAGATTTATTCCTATGCTCAAAAAGCTTGGAGAGAAGCTTTCCTAGCTCATTAGAATTTGGGCAAGTTAGGAGGTTGGAAAGGATTGTATTATCGCAAATATTATGAAATTGAGATTTAATGTGGGTGTAAGTGGGACACTCTAAGAGAAAGTGATTTTCATCCTCAACGCTCATAGACTCACAACGATGGCAAATCCTTTTCGACCACAAAGCTTTAGGGATCGACCAACGTCTTGTTTCGCTATGGAGCTCATGGGAGTTTATTCTTATATTGGCTATATTATTTTTCTTCTTTGAGCTAGTTAATAATGAGAGATACTTCTGAACTTATGGATTAGGGTTAATGACCTCTTTATAGTATCTTAATTTTCTTTTCACCTCTAATTCTTTCTCACACCACGTTTTCTTTTTAAACTTAAATGTAATATTATTTTTAACATTAGTGATATTCTGCAAAGTGTCATTTTTGTCAATGTCCTAGTGGTTTAATCAAGCCGTGGTATATTTACACTAGCCTCGCTTGAGGCGCAAGTGGTTTTGACTTGATTTTAAAGCAATTTTAGAAAATCTCGTCATTACAAAGGTAATTTCACACACACACACACACATATATATAGATAGATAGATAGATAGATATAACAAAATTATTATTATTATAATTATATATAATTCTTAAATATATAATTCATCATATTCCATTTTATATAAATAAGCATAATCATTATCATTATCATAACCATAAATAAAAAATAGTTTTCTTTATTAATTGTATGAGATTTCTTAATATTTAAAAAACAAAATATGATAAGAAATGAGTTGTTATATATTAAACTAAAAATGACATATGTGACAAGACATGAGTTATTATATATTAAACTACAAATGACATATGTGACAAGACATTGGTAATTGTTATCGATAATATACACATTATTTATAAGATGTATATCAAGGTGTTTTTTTTGTATTTTTAAGATTTTTTAATTGACAAAAATACTGTGATAGAAATTAGTCTTATCAAAATAATTTAACCAATTACAAATTAGATAAAAAAGAATAAATTTATGTTTTATTTATTTAAATAATTAAAAATAAATATAAAAAATTTAACAACATTATAAAACTTTAAAACATAAACTTTCGTTTTTATATACTTTACAAAATAAAAGAGAAAACAAAAACATATAGCCTCTATCTAAGCATAGACTCTAAAGCATTGACAAATACTTTGCCATCCAAAGCGACGTGATCCTTTTCTTTACCTTTAAGCAACTAAAATCTTCGTGTAAGATAAGTGTAAAGATAAGAGTATAAAAAAAAACAATATTTGACTTCCAAACGCATTGCAATCAAATGCTATCCTTCATCCAAAAGTATTCACATAACAAAATATTGAGAAATAGTGAAAATTGGAAAGTGAGAAGTGTAAAGCTCAAATCTATGACAAATAGAGATGTTAAAATTATTCATAATTTGAAAGAGTAGGATATAGGAGAATATAAGTAGTTCATGAGTAAATATATTTTGAAAGTTTATATATATATAAAGAAAATAATGATATTGTAAAAAGAATTTTAACAAAGAGGAGGGGATTAAAGTGAAAAACTACTTGAAACTTAACACCCCGTGGTATAAAAAACAAGTACTAGTAGAATTATACATTAACTCAAAAATGTTTAGTTGTGAAATGGGAAGATGAGAACAAACCAAGAAATTGTGGGAAGAAAGGTTATGTTTAGTATATAGAAAGTGGGAGGTAAAAACTCAACAACACTTTACCCTACACTTGTGTAACATACTCATAAATCATGTAAAAATCAAATTTGCATATCAAAGAATGAATCAATATTTTGAACAGTAATTAGTAGGAGGTATAACAAGGTTGATTGAGAAAATGATGTGGCCAAGAAGCAAATGGTTGAAAGTAGAGTGAATGGGGTAACCAACCCTTAATGTAGAGTGAATGAGACTAAATTTAGTAGAGTTGACTAGGTCCAAGGTTTGGGTAATGCAATGACACCGACATTTCTAGTTATCATAATTTTTTGCTTTAATATTTTGAAAAATGTTGTACATAATGTAAAGTTTATGTCTCATTTATGACGATTTTGTCTCATGGATACTTTAAGAATATATTATTTATTTTTCTCAAATTAAACTTTAATGTACTTTTTGTTTCCATGGAAAAAAAGATCATAGTCCAAATTTTATTATAAATTTAAACCATATTGTGGATCCAGGCTATAAGCCTTACACTGAGTATACTTTGAGATTAAATTGTACAAAATTGTCATAGAGATGCTCCTCATAGAGAACTGAAATAAAGATTGATGCGTGTTAGTGTGATCTTGTAGTACATAAAAATAGTCGAAAAGAAAAACTCAAGAAGGAAAAAGGCCCATGTATCTCTAACTAGTATCCCCAAAACATAGTTGTTACCCACATTTAGAGTGGATAACAGTGTCTATGTACTAGGTATTTCTAACTTTAATGTACTTACTTCCCTCTTTTTGTTTTATCTTCTATCTCATTCTATTACCTAAACCTAAGTTCGGTTACTTGACAACATTGACTTATTATAATATATCTTCTTTATCATGAATGCTTTAAATGTTGTACTTTAAATGTTGATGTTAAGCATTGATTTGTTATTTTATTAGTAAAAATAGAATGTATCTTGATCTTGGATTTATAAGTATCGAAAATGATATTAAAGGATATACAGTTAAAATTGGTGATAAAATTTTACATTCAATTGTAATGTTTTTACCCATTTTGATTGCTTTTTTTATATTTGTTTGGAGAGGACATTGAAAATTTGTGAACTTATAAATTTTATAAGTTCGATAACAAGTTGTCCATCATTTTCTCTCTATAGTGATACTTCATTTTATCAAGTTCCATTCTTATTATACATATATATATATATATATATATATACTCAAAAACTACTATAAGGTAGTGGTTGAATGTATGGTTGTATCAGAAGTATTTTACCAAATGATATTGGACCTGTCCACATGTACACGGATCGAAGCCCGCTTCCATATACTACAATTTAAGGATCATAATGAGTTAGCCCAATCGGTTTGAACTAGCTAATTTTAAGGCAAATATTATTAAGAGATCATTAGTTCAAATTCATTATAATCTCTCTAAGTTAAAAGTAATTATTTAACAAAGATTTTTTTTATAATTTTGTCCAATCTTGTAATGCTAAAAGCTTTCACGGAATAATGTTTCCTTTACAACATCTCGATTCTCATCCATACTATGGTGTTTAAAGAACCATATTCTCTTAATATAATAACATTTCTAAATAAATAATATATAGCTTTTATCCTCCCATAAAATCTAATGTTTCCCTAGTTGTTCAACCATTCCTTCTCACTGTCGCATAATATTTTACTCTCTACACTCCATATTTATTTTATCAATTAACCTCAATATCTTAGTTGTAGTGATTCCAAATTATTTGTTGGTTTATGTTTTGCAATCTTCTCCATTAGCACCATCAGATTTGGTTTAGCCCGAGGTAATAAGCTCTTTCACGTATGTGCTTCTCTCATTCACTTCTTTTTGTGCTTCTTTCATTCACTTCGTTTTTGTGATTGATTTTTTTTAATTTCTTTTTCATTTTAATTTATTTATTTTGTGTTGAAAAGTGTTTTTCCAATATAATATGGGAGATGTACAATTTAACACAATACTAATACGATATAAATATGACAAATAAAATAATTTAATATTCATTTAAAAAAATGAGTATATGAAATTAATTTGATATTCTAATATTAATACAATATAAATATACATAAAAGATAATGACATGATCGAAAATAGAATTAATATAAATTATTTTAATCTTATTTATAAAGTTAAAAGAAGAATATTAAATACAATATAAATATACATAAAAAGCAATGACATGATTGAAAATAAAATCAATATAGATTTCTTATTTATAAAGTTGAAAGTGATCAAATTTTTATGACATGATTAAAAATAGAATCAATATCGATTCATTTTAATCTTATCTATAAAGCTGAAAAAAAGTGATCAAATTTTTAAAAGTACAAACTTTTCTTCACTATTTACACTTAAAAATAACTTTTAAAATTTAATTATTTCTTAAAATAAAATAAAATCAAATTCATTCAACTAAAAAATTACGATATAAGTTGCCATAAAAAAAACTATAATACAAATCAAATCAAACTCATTCAACTAAAAACGATTGCAATATAAGTAGTTATCAAAAACTATAATAAAAATATACAAAAATCTTTCAAAAATCCAAACCAAACTAACATTACTTAGTTTCATATCTAACTTAGATAACGCCAAATGTTTCTTTATACATTAATATACAACATTACTTATTTTTCATAGCTAACTTATATAACGCCAAACATTTTTTTATACATTAATATATAACCATCTATGTCATTAATAACTTGACCCATATAATTTTTATCATCCAATGTGAGCATATATCAAAGTAAAAAAACATTCTTCAATATGGGATCTCCTCATACAAGTGGAAGTAGAACAACTATTTATTTTAATATATGAAGGGCACAAATCAAAACATTACCTATTTTCCATATCTAATTTAGATAACGCCACATTTCTTTATACATTAATATACAAAATTATATGTTTTTCAGGTCTAACTTATATAACGCCAAACATTTGTTTATATATTAATATATAACCATCTATGTCACATCTCAATGGGATAGCTCAAGTGGTTGAGTGCTGTAAGTTTTGAGTAGAAGGTTTTGGGGTCAAATCCCCAGGTGGCTATACATTGCTATATAAGGGCCTCACTTGATGTCTCCACTAGGTTAGGCCCCGCAATCAGGGCCGATGATTTACCTTGGGTACCATCCTCAAAATGAGGGGAAGTACCTGAGGGTTTCCCCATGACATGTTCCAACGAAAAAAAAAAAACCATCTATGTCATTAATAATAACCTGAACCATATAATTTATACCATCCAATGTGAGCATATATCAAAGTCAAACAACATTCTTCAATATGGGATCTCCTCATACAAGTGGAAGTAGTTGAACAACTATTTATTTTAATATATGAAGGGTACAAATCCTTGAGACCCCTCTACATCTCCTCAAATCAATGCTTAATTTCCCCTTTGAAAATTGTTCGTTACATGAAAACAACAACTCACTCCACTACAAGATCAAAACAAGATCAAATATCATGAACGATCCCCTCCTATTAATCATGAGTGGTTATCTTCATATTATTTTGGCTTTCATAATGAAGACAAGACTAGATGGGACTGTTATATTAAATATTTGAAAGGCTTCCATATCTATCTCATGTACAAGGATGACTTCATTCTATGCTCCCAAAATCCTATTGGGGAACATACATGTTTAAATTAGTCTACCTAATGCTTCGGGAAGAAGAAGACCATCCTCCTCCTGAATGGTGGAATAGGGCAGTATGGAAACTAAACTATCCTCTTAAGGAAAATCTTTTTACATGGCTTACTCTGGCAGGAAAAGTGCCAATTTGAGATCATCTTAGTAAACTCTATGGTGCTGGCCCAAGCAGATGCCCCCTTTGCAAACTAGATGGTGAGTACATTAATCATATTTTCATCTACTGTCCATATCTTATCGATATGTGGAAGTATGTTTCACAAGTCTCTAGTATACATTTTTTATGGGACATAACTGAGATTAAAGATGCCTTCTAGAAGTGGTGAACAACCCAGCTTTCTAGGCATACAAATCTCTACCTACCCTTATGATATGGGGGGCTTGGCTTGTTCGGAATAAAGTGAATTTTCATGATATTTATATCCCTTCGCACATCTATGTAGCTAAAATCCTAACCATTTTGGAACATCCCCACAAATACAACAGAGCAAGCCAAACAAAAGCATCATTGTGGAACAGATTGACAAATCTAGGGTTTGGTGCTTTTTTGACGGTGTAGTTGTTGTCAGACCTAATAGAGGGGGAACCAAAGGCTTTTTATACCTATCTGATATCTATTGGTTTAAATTTTTAGTAGGTATTGGATTTTCCACAAACAACATGGCAGAACTATCAGCTATCTATATGGTACTGAAGCTTGCCATCCACACAAGTGTAAAACTTATTCTTATTTTTGGGGATTCGCTTCTTGTGATCGATTGATTCTCCAACAAAAGACCACCCGAGAATATATATCTCAAGCCAATATTCGAGGATATTTGCAAACTGCTTAGACAATTTGAAGAAGTTACTCTCCAACACATCTACATGGATTGGAACACATAAGTTGATGCTCTATCCAAAGAAGGGCTTCAGCAGGCGGAAGGCATTGCAATACTATGGGAGGTAAACAAAGATGCAATTAAGAAAATTGATCCTGGACCTCTCTTTGGCTAATTATTTTCCCATGGGGTAAGTTTTCCTTTTGAGGACATGGTATTAAGGCTCAATGATAGAAGGAACTTTTTAAATTTTATTTTCCCTCTCGAGAAGCAAATTTTGGGGCAGTTCTTTGTATAAAAAGTAATGATGCTTTTTTGTTTTGATCCATCTTATGTAATGCTTAAAACTGAAAATGACTATATGTATATATTTATAGCCAAATTAACAAAACAGTTCAGATTTGTAAATAAATTATGGGTTGTGATCTTTTTTTCATGGAAAAAAAACATCTCACTCCACTTCTCATTTTTAACACTTAGTAGTGAACATTTTCCCATGATGATTGTTATGATGTGTTGAGACAAATTTCAATTTATTGAACTTTTAAAAAATTAATTGGTTTATTTTTGTTATATATATGTTGGACAGATTGTCTTTAGGATTTAAATATATAATCATATAAGCAATTATTTTTTCAAAATTGATTTTATATTCAAATTTATAAGATTTAATAATGAATAGGTTATATAGTAAACATCTAAAATTATTTGTAAGTGGTTAAGAGTTTGTTTTCCTCAAATGTAAGGAAGTAAGTTAACAACCCAAGATTTAAGAGGTATTTGGTAATAGTAGAAGTTTGTTCCCTTACGGACCACCAAAGAGTTATTTTAAATAGTGTAGATTGACTTGAATAAAAATAATAAGTTAGCTCACATTCGTAAATAATATCTAATAATAACTATCGTCACTATCATTCTAACTATCATCACTTGGATTTTTTATAAATATCTTTTAATATTTAACATGAAAAATATCATATTCACATCATCACGCTAACATAGATTTTTTATAAATATCTTTTAATATTGTACATGAAGAAGATCACTCTAAGTACAATATAGTTGTTTATATAAAGATAAAATAGTCCCAACAAGTCACATGAATTTTACTAAGAAAAGGAACACTCCACATCCGATGTAAATCTTTGACCATATTCAACGAAATATTTGTTCATTTTTTCAAAAGTTCGAGAATGAAAAATGACTTTTTACTAGTTACATATCGATACAATGCATTGGTAATCTCATACAATCTTCAAATTTTACATCCTGTATTGAACGTGAGTAAACCCACACTTCGTTAAGATGTTGGGTTTGATGAGACTCTTATTTTTTCACACAGTAAAATAGCTATACTTTATTATGAAGTATATGATAAAAATTACATAGACAATCACCACACCAAAAAAAACATATAAAAACTCACAACCTACCAAAGGCAAAAAACCACCAACCCTCCATAGTGAACAAAGAAAGCCCCCTAAACAAAGGAGAAATTTGGCTGCCCCCAGCCATAAAATAAAGGAAAAAACCAATGAAGTGAACAATATCGGTATCGACTGAGAGTCCAAAATACCAAAGACACGACAAATTGGGAGCCAAAATAAAAAACCATAGGAAGCACCTCAAAGTGCAAACAGGTCGAACCAGCCAGAGTCCCTTAGGAGATTGTTAGCCCAAAAATCAAAAAATAGTTTACCTTCCTCCGCAGAAAGGGCTCTTTTCGAGAGAGAATCCACATGCATATTCTCATCATGAGGGATATGGAGAAACTGAATACCATGTAGATCAACTAGTAAAAGTCCAATCATATCCAGCCATGGGGAAAGAGAGATAACATTTAGAGGCCCAAGCCGTCCAGTTTAATACAACATGTGAGTCACCCGCAATATGTAGCAGATCTAGATTCTGGATTTTTGCAAAATAAAGAAGAATCCAAAGGGCACATACTTCTCTCTTGGTATTAGTACTCGGACAAACATGCATCCAAATATTAAAGAAACACTGACTATTCAAAACAATAAAATCACCTGCCCCACAAACACGAGCCAAGTCCTAAGAAGCCCCATCAAAATTTCCATAAATAAAAGGAAGCAACATGCATATAGGAAATGACCGATTAGTTTTTACCAAGGAAGAGTCCCAAAACTCATTGTGAGCAGCAATCACCTTCCCGACAACCCACACTGGCTGGATGAGTTTATCTTCAAATATGGCCAAGTTTCTGATCTTCCAAGTTTCCCAAATAACAACAGATGCCAAAGCAACGAATCGGTGGCCAAACTTGTACCATTTAAGCAATCCATCCTAGAGGGTAGAGTTAGTCCAAACAGGTAAACCTGGAATGGAAAGACGGACTACCTCCCAGACTCGAACGCTAAAAACACAAGTGAAGAATAAGTGCATATCTGTTTCCTCCTCATGTTTCCATAGTAAACAAATATTTGGCTCAATAAAACCACGTTTCTGCAAGTTACCCCAAAATAAGAGATTACCATCGAATTCCATCCAGATGAAGATCTTGATCTTTGAGGAATTTTCCAACTCCAAACTACCGTATGCCACCAGTTGTTAGAACCTGAAAATGGAAAAAATGTCTCGTAGGACAAACAAGCAGTCATAATACCCATTGAAGTGTTCCTCGACCAAAGAAGCTTATCCGTGATAGAGGAGAGGTGGATTTTTTCCACATGTTTTCCCTATGGAGATCAAGAACATACTTAGACCATTCCGAGGCCAATGAACCCTATAGGCCAATTTGAGATGCGCTTATCCAGGCCTGGAAATGAGAGTTTGAAAAAGTAGCCAAGGATGCATGCTGAAGGGTGTAATAGCCCCGATATCGGAGGGTACATATCAATTCATGTGATAGTTTATACTGTGATGGACCCCCAATAATCATATCAGTACCCAACTGAATGAGATGACCATTTCCAGGCTGCCACGCTGCCCAATCTGCAAAGATATTATATGCTAATAATAGTCCCACCATGATGTTTGACACACCTTTTGTATTCTTAATTCCAGATCTGAGCTACATCGGAACTGATAGCCCTTATAGATATTTTTCTTTCACCACCGAACCTCGAATACCATTGACCATGAGATCCTGCCAAATACGCTTAGCAAGGAAAGCCAAAGAAAAGAAATAAATGTTCTTGATGGACCAACCTGTTGACACAAACCCAGTCGACAAGGGTTCCTCACTCTGTCGACATCCAAACCACCGCGATCTCCCTGAGCACCGACCCAGATAGGTTTTACCCTGTCCAGCAACACCTGCGGAGTAGATGAAGTCTCACCCGAGATGTTCGAGGGAGAGCTGACGGAACCACGTTTCCGCCGAATGAAGGAGGACCATGTGTGTCTACTTATCAACTTAGTGTAGCATCATTCAATAGGTCTAACTATTCATCTTAGGCATTAAACAAAATCGCATTATCATTCAACAGATCTCATTATCAACAAAACCATTAATGCGTAAATAGATCTAATAATATAACATCATTTAGAGCAAGGAAACATCGCATCATTCACAGATTCATATCACAGATACATTCATAACAGGAAAGCAGGAAAAGACATAATGATTCTGCTCAAACTCCATCATATCATATTAACCTTCACAACAAAACACAGATACATCAATATAGTTCTTCTGTCACCTACCCAAATTCACAAGATCAAAACATGCACAATTCTTCTCCTCATTGGTGCTATCTCTTGATATCCTAACACTTGAAATGATATATCTATTCATAGGCTTGCGCCTTTACATTCATTGTCCACTTAGCCAACGGCCTAACTACTTTATAACAAGATCTACAACAAAATGACCCTTAACCCGCACAATGAGGTCCAAAATGACCAAAAATACATAAAGTAATATTATTTTCGACTTGTGTGTGGTTTTCCTCCTTGCACAACATCCACGATGCTGCACAACTGACTCATCCAAACCTGCCTGCCAACAGGCCCCCAACACAATCTTGTGGCTCGTCCTTGAGCCACGTCAGCTGGACATGGCTGGTCTATACTCATATGTCACTGTACTATTCATCTGAAACTGTTCTTGCTGTCTGGAGCTCGCTATTGTGTACTTCTCAAACTTAGATGTCGATCTCGGGCTCGCTTTCATGTACTTCTGGAACTCATCCTCCTGTCTCTGGAAACCTTCATCATCTATCTCTCGGGCATCTGCTGCTGCACTGCGCACTTATTCCTGATTGAGGAAAAGTTCATTAACGACGCCGAGGTGCGAGACAGGACAACTGCTCTGGCACATCTGTTTCGCACCAGAGACCACCTACTACTGGGGCTAGGGGGACTTCGCCCCTAGCGTTCTGGTGGTTAGAGGGACCATGAATATTCTAACTACCACCACGTTCTTAGACATCTCAGTTTCTCCCGAGTGTATGCGTCGCTTCCTTCTTTGGTTTTTCATGTACACTTGTCGTTCTGGCCCTCAGCGCGCCTAGTATGCTGTCGCATGAAATGAAATGGATCATTTCCATAGCTTCCTTGGAATTCCTGACTCAACTAGCTTCCTGACCCACTTGCAGCATGGGTTTCTCTCATCTGATAGATACTTCCTCGCTCAGCTAGCCTCCGGCGCCTATATTTATGCGTTTTCGTTATGTCCTGGATGCCTGACGCTGAAATCATTTACAAATCCTTTCACGTAAATTTCTGATTTGGTCATCATACCATTTTGTCATCTTCCGCTAAGGCTGAGCCGCAACACTCATGCTCAGACTTGACCTCTCACATGTGAAGCATCGACCATGCTTCCACCTGTTGTCATGCATTCCAAACATGCGAAGCATCGATCATGTTTCCACCTTTTGTCATGCGTTCCAAACGTGCCCAAATCCGTCGTCGATTATGTCAAGCTAACGGTCGGATCCTCCCTAAGTACGTATCACTTCAACAAGTGTCGTTGGTTAACTGCTTTTAACTGTCTATGCTTACTACTAGTTTGACTGTGTCGTGACCCTACATCGGTTGTAGTATGGACTCCCTAACTGCGATGCCATCTCTCCTACTTGTGCATCCGTTCCCTCTAAGTGTGCCAACCAACTATCCAACAACCTAGCCTTTTTTTTTTAACTCCGTGCAGTGCCTTACGCATCGCGCAGCACTGAGCCCGTCATGTAGGGATTCAACCTGCTACCATTCAACAGCTTGGGAAGCATCACTCCATCTAATTGCTGCAACTGTACTACACCTTCTGTAGTAATGAAACTAATACAATATGGACCTAGCCAATGCATCTGTAGTTTACCTAGATGCTTCATGAACTTGCTGTCATACAACAACACCAAATCTCCTTGTTGAAACTGTTGGTTTTTTATATGGCGATCATGCCAAGCTTTTTGTCGATCCTTCTCCATGTGCTAGTGAAAACCTGCAATAAAGCGATCTTCCTCAAGCTATACCAGCTGCTCTAGGTGTTCTGCTAATGCTACTTCATCATTCATGCCTGTCGCTGTCGCTATGCGTAGACTCAGAACAATGTACTCCATAGGAATAACCGCTTCTTTCCCATACACTAGTTTGAATGGTGTTTTCCCTGTCAATCTATTACAAGTGGTGCGATATGCCCACAATACTACTGGAATCTTCAAATCCCAGTCATCGCCGTTTGCGTTACATACCTTAGTAAGCGCATGCTCCAACACTTTGTTGAAGGCCTCCACTGTTCCATTTGCTTACGGATGGCACGGGGTGCTCTTCTTATGCTGTATTTGAAGCTCTTTTGTCAATGCGCTGACTGTGCGATTGATGAAGTGACTCCCCTGGTCACTCATCAATATCTTTGGGCATCCAAATCGAGTAACAATATTATCAAACAAGAATCGTGTTGCTATCGCCATGGTGCAATCTATGACAGGTGTGGTCTTCGCCCACCTTGTTAAATAATCTGTCACTGTAATGATGTACCGTGCACCAGTTCTATTTCTAGGTGGGTTGATTGGTCCCACAAAATCAACAACCCATTTATCAAATGGCTGCAATGTTACCTAAGGTACCAACGGCATCTCATCCCTTCTTGACGGTTTCCCAGTTCTTTGATAGACGTCGCAAGTTTGTGCATGTCCCATCACATCATTGTGAATAGTGGGCCACCAAAGCCCGACGCGAAGCACCTTCCCGGCAGTAGCACGACCACCATAGTGTCCAACAACCACTCCCGTGTGTGCCTCTACCAATATATTCCCTTGTTCATGAGGAAGGACACATCGCCTCAAGATCTCATCTAGTCCTAGTTTATAAAGCTGTCCAACGATCAACTAGAAATCTGCGACCTTAACCACCAATTGCTTTTTCTGACTTGTAGTAAACTCCGTTAGCGTCGCTCCTATCGCCAAAAACTGGATTATTTGTTCATAGTAGTCGTCAGCCACCTCAACTCAGAATAGTTGCGCATATGGCAACCCATCTTCAATATTTGTTGGTTCCTCCCCTGTCTCAATCTGCGATAAATGATCTGGCCCCACATTTAAGCGACCGGGCTTCACAATTACCCCAAAATCAAACTCCTGAAAGAGAAGTAGCCAGTGGCATATCTTCCCCCCCAACACAGGATTATTAACTAGGTATTTCAAAGAAGAATATTCGGTGAACATCTTGAAGTGACTGCCCAACAAGTAATGCCTAAACTTCTGCAACGCATATACCATTGCCAAGCCTTCCCTCTCTGTAGTCGTATAATTTTTCTCTGCTGATGACAGTTTCTGACTCGCAAAAGCAATCGAGTGATCCATATATCCTTCTCCTGGTTGCACGAGCACTACTCCCAGCGCAATCGCCAATGCATCCAAATGGACATGGAATTCCTTGCTCCAATTAGGAAATACCAATATCGGCGCATAAGCCATCTTAGCCTTCAGCATCTCAAAACTTACTTGACATTCTTGATTCCATAAGAATACCACATCCTTCTTCAGCAACCTCTCCATAAAAGCCGTGATCGCAGCATAACCACATATAAACTTGTGGTAGTACCCTGTATGCCCCAACGTCGCTCTTAACTATTTCACAGTTGTAGGTGGTGGCAAGCTCAAAATCAACACAATCTTGGCTAGGTCAACCAACAATCCCTGCTTGCAAACAATGTGACCCAATAGCATCCCAAATGGTGCACATAAAATACACTTCTTCAAGTTCAGTGCGATATGATGTTGTCTACATCGCTCCAACATCAGTCACAAGTTTTCCAGATGGTCGCTGATCAATCCATAAACTATCCAGTCATCCATATAGACTTGCAGAAACTTCTGAATAAAATCTCTGAATGTAGTGACAACAACCCGGGAGAATATTGTAGGTGCATTCTTGATCCCAAATGGCATCACAGTATACTGGAAACAACCCCATTCAGTCACGAACGTTGTCTTGTGGCGTTCCTCTTTTGCGATCCTGATCTGGTGATAACCAGAAAAGCCATCCGTGAAGGAATACATTTCTTGAATGGCCACCCCTTCTAGTACCTCATTAGTGAATGGCGTCGAAAATGGATCATGCATACATGCATCATTTAGCTTCCTCAGGTTGACACAAATATGAACCTCACCTGTCTTCTTATCTTGCACCACCATGGGACTAATCCATTCTGATTCTTCGACTGGCTCAATTATTCCAACATCTAGCATTTTTTCAAGTTCAGCCTTGACCCATTCCTTGTGTCGCGGATTTAGTCGATAAGGTTGTTGTCTTACCGGTTTCACATATGGCTTCAACGAAATCTTCATCTCTCCTAAATATCCCAAGATTCCCTTCATCTCGAAAAACTTCGCAGGGAACAAATCTTGGATCTCATGCAAGAAGTCTATGAATTTTGCCATCATTTCTTCATCCCAGTAGTCCCCAACATTCACAAAATTTGGGTTTTCCTACAACCCAATGTTGACCTTCCTAAGCTTCAACGGCTGATTTATTAGATCTGTTGGTACGTCAGGGGCTGCAACATCCCGATTCCCTTCTGTTTCCAGAATATTGATATTCCGCGGGTCATCGCCATCCTCTGGCCCTCCAGTAATATTATAGCATTCCATCATCGACTGTACCTGAAAATACGTATGCGGATCCACGGGGTATGCAACTGGAACCACCTTCAGAACAACATAGCGGATGAGCTACAGGGCATTATGAACATCTGGATTGGCATCCGCGAAACTGAAGGTATTAGTGAAGCAAACCGTCAACTCTAACCAAGTGGTAATATCCTTGCGCAACTCAGCTGAGGCATACCAAGATCGCAACATTTCATCCAAAGTGTGGACAAAGGCATGGACCCATTCATCCTTTGGTCGCAAGGCCCACAAAGTCTGACATTCAATTAAATGACCGCCAGGGTCATTCCACCCATCATATTTTCCAGTTTGGTAGACTTATGCATTTCCAAAGAGAACCGTCATCAATCTTCGACACTGCGACCATCTAGTAATCGACTTCGTATGGGTCACCCACCAACGTGCTGGAGCATCCTTCAGTGCCTCCTCTAGTGCCAGTAATCGTTTTGGTTCTGAAACCTTATCTTCAAATGCCACTAGAAATTCAGACAACCCGGGCAGTCCTTCGTATACTGGTAATTCAATCGTCTCAGTTGCGACACGGCACATCGACTGTGTGATCAAAGCACACTTTCTGAACAACACCTCATGCATGCAATTCTGCCAGTTCTCTAAAGCATCATCGGAGTCAGAAGATGCAGAGCTAGAGATGTGCCAACCTAGTTCGCTGTCGGCAGTCGGATGGATGTAGTCTTTGGAAATGTTATATGCATGATCCCATCCTCTTACAACTTCATCCTTTACTAGTTCAACATACCTGCGCCCTTCAGTCGGATCCAATGGAGCTATGACTCTAAGTTCTTCATTTTCAAAAGTCATGACCCGCTTCTTGAAATTAATATTGACATACTGTCATTGGCCCATCCAATCCCAAACAACGCAGGATAGGGGCTCCCACCATCGACAACTTCAATAACATCAAAATTAACATAGGTTTTCATCCCCTCAATGTCCAAAACAAGGCACGGAACTCTCCCAATTGGTGTTATATTGGCTTGATTAGCCAGTTGTAGCTGTACGGGAGACCAGCTCAGCATTGGGCTCCCCATCTTTTTCCATGCCTTCCTTGTTAGAATATTGACATCGGAGCCTAGATCCGGAATGACTGAATCTACCTCATAGTCCCCAATATGGACATTCATGCGCATCACTTTTCCTGTCTTCTTCCTATGTAAAGAGTTCACTGCGGACTCTTTCTGTCCCTTGGCCGGTCGATGCAGCAGACTCTCAATCTCGGCAAGAGCATCAGGATCGTGTGCCAGTGATAAGAAACTTTCAAAGAAGTTCTGCAAAGTACCATACTTCCGTGATGGTCCTGCTTCCGAAGTTGAGTCAAAAGCAGTGGGCATGTCATAAATAATTGTCTTGCCAAGATTTCTTCCCATCGCATTACGTGCTGCAAAGAATTTGTCTTGCTTAGCATTAATATCAAACTGCAACTTCTTCTTCCCAGCTAGCCGGATTAGTGGATGTGAACCATCTTCTCCTGTCGTCGTACCTCCGCGAGTGATAATAGCAACATCGACATCTTGCATTCTTGGTTCTGCTAAAATCGTTGTGACAGTTGGTCCCTGATTATGGTTCGGCGGTAGGTTCGCAGATTGATTCACATTCTGATTTGCGTTCTGTTTCTGTCGCTGATTATTGTTCTACATCTGATTCTGATTCTACAATGGTTGCTGATTCTGTAATTGATTTTGATTTTGAAACTGGTTCTGGTTCTGGTTCTAGTTCTGCAACTGCAGAATATTCCCTGCCTGCCATCTCGTGATCATCTATGGAGAGTTCTCAACAGTGTGATCAATATCAAAGTAATATGTACACTGTGTTTGCAACTGCGGGCAATCTCTCTGGTAGTGTTGACGTCTATAACTGAGCTAGAGGTTTCCAACGTAGACCCAGGTACTCCGTGGTTCAAGGAACCAACAAAACCCCTATTCACCGGCCCTTTCGGCAACAGACTGTGCGCATCCTGAGGTCTCACCCAAGGTGAAGCTGAGGGGGTGGTTGCAAAATCAAGTTTCCACAACCTGGTGATACGAGTGTAAAAGGAACTGATGAGTAGCGTAGTAAAGGACTCTTGCTGCGGACATACAACTGTGCGAAGTCTCTACTTCGTGTCGGATACTTTGGCAAGCTGAGGAGATTGCGCAACCAGCGCATCCAAGGATTGAGCGGTATGGGATACTTCTTACGTCATGATGATAAGCTATCAATAGCTTACCTCGCAGCAAATCTCAATGGTTCAGTGTGTCAGCTAGACCGCGTCTATTCCAAGACTTGATTAACTCTAACCAATCTTACTTAACGTTATTTGTCCGTTCAACAACTTAGATTATTATCTTTATGGCGTATGTAAATGAACGAATTATATGCTACTGCGCACTCCAACGCTGCACTCAAATTTAGTCTTAAACTACGTGAATAACCGACAGATTCATACATTCACAGACTTAGAAGTGCTGAATACTTAACATTCATCCACACATGTATTATTTAACATATTATTCCCATCATTCTTGCGGCGAATACATATAAAAGCAATCACATAACAGATAACTGCGGCAATAAACATCCATACTAAGTAAATGAACAGTTGCAAACATAAATAATCACACAACACAGAATTTAACGTGGTTCACCCTCGGATGGAGGCTACGTCCACAAGAACTGTTGTTAAATTTATCTTTAGGGAAGGGTACAACAGTTCTTAGTCTGCGCACTCAGCTGCAGACTCTCTTCTCTCTCAGATAGGTCTTTGCGCACTCAGCTGCAGAGCCCTTAAAATAGCTTCAAGCTCAAAATATCTAACAATATTCAATACTCAACAATGAAGAGTTCAACGAGAGATTCTAACCCTTTCCCATACCAAAATTCCCTATTTATAGATCATGCCCGTAGGCATGTCTTTACAATTTGTAGGCAAAAAACCTTAGATTTACAAAACTGGCGTGGCTAACTGCCAACCTGACTATCGCCGTCGACAGCTTGCTCCACTTGCTTTACAAAACTGGCGTGACTA
Source organism: Larix kaempferi (assembly GCA_027924585.1). NCBI lineage: Eukaryota > Viridiplantae > Streptophyta > Pinopsida > Pinales > Pinaceae > Larix > Larix kaempferi. The sequence continues at coordinate 893,833 of BSBM01000410.1, read as the reverse complement.
ACTGCCAACCTGACTATCGCCGTCGACAGCTTGCTCCACTTGCTCCAGGCCTTCGAGCTGGGCCACTCGTGGCTCACATGCTCTTCTAATAGCCGCAGTCCTCAAAATGGTTATAACTACATCATGGCCTGTCCCTTTCCGCTTCATCCGCATTCCTGTCACCGTCGACATAGTGGCCTAGCTTCTCAACTGCTTGCCGCCACTCTCTCTGACAGGTCCCTTCCGTCCGTCTTCGTGCCCCAAAACAGGTCGCTTTCTCTGCTCGACCTTTCCCTACGTTTTTTCCCAAAATGGTAGTTACGCGACCTCTTCGTATTAGCCTACTGTGCAACTCTACCTTACCAATTACTGCTACATGACAATGCACAATTCTCAAAACTGCTTCCATCCTTTGCCGCAGCACGAAATGCACGATTTTCAAAACTTGTGTATTTTTCTAATCCACTTGGGCCTCGCCCAACAGGTAGTTTCCCAATACTCGGAAATTATAACATTGCATAGGTCCGTGACCCCATCCTCCTCCTTAACCAAAGCCTCCACCTCCTCCTCCTCGGAATCCTCGCGGAATCCTCCTTGTTGCTGATATTGTGGTTGATTAAATTGTTGCTGCGGGGGATTCGGTTGTAGCTGAACACACTGCCCTGGATGAACATACTATGCTGGTTGAACATATTGTGGCAGCTGCAGAGTCATCTGCATCTAATTATACTGTGGTTGTGGCACAAACTGTTGTTGTGGTTGCAACTGCGGTACAAATTGCATCTGCGGTTGAGGTGGAGGGTGGACCACTTGTGGCTGCGGCTGTAGTTGTTGTACTACACAATGGTCGTCTCCCTTCACGTAGTACGAGTCGTACATTCTTTCCTAGAGTAGGCCATATGCACGACGATCCTTATCTTCATGCCCAACAGACTTGCAAAATGTACAGTACAAATTCATCGGCTTCGTGACCATCTTTTGCATGTATTGACACTCCTCATGTCGATGCCCATAAACTTGGCAAATGTGGCACCATGGCATACCTCCGCCACTCAGTGGGTTCGATGCTCCTGATAATAGGTAGTTTTGTTAATCTGGGCAGTTATCCCACGACATCGATTACACCAAACCTCCTCGCGGTTCTCTTTACCCTTCTTGAGATCTTGCAACTAAATTTTCAGATTCGCCAGCTGTGTCTGAATCTGAGACATGCCGGTTGCATTCTCACCAACAGGTGAAGCTTCTAACTTCATCGCAATCTCCATAGCCTCACTCTATGTCCCAATTTTTTGCTGCATCAACGGGAGTCTAATATGAGGTAGTAACGCCGCGATGAACCATTCATTATCCTTAACATCGCTCATCTCAAAACTAACCCTTTCCATTAGTGTTTAAAACCTCTGGTCAAAATCCCAAACAGTTTCTCTTGGATATTGTTTGATTTCCTTCAGTTCCGTAATGTATTGCGCTTCTGACTTCGGTTTTCTAAACTCTTCAATTAATCCTTTTTGAACTTCATCCAATTTCTTCTCTGGAATTCCCGTAGGAACTTGTACAAATTTCATGTACCAATCTAGTGCGCGAGCTCGAAGAGTTGTTGCTAATTGACCTTTCTTGGCCTCATCATCCATAATTTGTTTAACAGTCCACACAGATTCACATAAGAACCAGTATTGCTCTGGGTTCTCAGTTTCATTTCCATGGAATAGAGGTAACTTCGCATCATCGCCTGCCATCCTGGGCCTTCTTCCTGGAGTCGCTGATCCGCTACTCTTTGAGTGCTTTTGACACGTCAAACATAGCGGTGTCAAATTTTTGTTTCTTCCTGGTTGTGATATAGTGAGTGGAGGTGTGGGTACGTTACTGCTAGTGGTTGGTATTTCCTTTATCTACGGTGTAGCCTGGTTGTCCTTGTCGGCACTGTGGGGTCAATTCGTCCCGTGTGGTATTCCTTCACGGTTTTGCATTTCAATCGCAGCAGGACCTTCCCCTGTCCTCTACCTTTTCTCTTGTCGAAACCTTGCTCCTCCCCTTGTAAGACCACGCTCTTCCTCAGCTTCCTTCATAGTCTCGTCGTAACTTGCACCCATCTACCCCATATCATTCCATTCGCCTCCCCCCTGCCTTTGCGATATCCACAACCTCCGCCCACCAAGGTTCTTTTACTCGAGGTTCATTTTCAGTATTCCTTTTTCACAGATGAGCATCTTAAATGGACAATTGCAACGACAATAGGAACCTACCTCTCGGTCCGTTGAAAAATTCCCTTTCAGCTTCACTATAAGATTTCATCGTATCAACTGCAAACTCGGTGATATAGCCCTCCAATATACTATCAAACCAGACTTCAACAACCTGCGATGCTCTGTTGTCTACCTCCTACAACTCCTGGATCAATTCTGGGGTCCAGGACGTTGGATCACCACCTTGGAAATTTACCATGCGAAAGGTCAATTGCGCCAACCATTCATACAAGATGATCGAGAATTCACAAAAAAAATATTCATGTGGACTGTCGTGTATGTACCTTTCCAGCCACCAATCCATTGTCAATCTAGGGTTCTGATTCTCTTTCTCAGCAAACTCTCGCAACTTTTGGTCAAACCAATCTTGAATTTTTGGTTTCGTCAGATGCCACAACATGTCCTTCCTCCACTTCATGCTAGGGTCTCGACAACGAAACCATTTGTTGACACAAACCCAGTCGACAGGGATCCGCACCTTGTCAACATCCAAACCACCGCGATCTCCCTGAGCACCGGCCCAGACAGGTTTTACCCTGTCCAGCAACACCTACAGAGCAGATGAAGTCTCACTAAGATGTTCGAGGGAGAGATGACAGAACCATGTTTCTACCGAATGAAGGAGGACCATGCGTGTCTACTTATCAACTTAGTGCAGCATCATTCAATAGGTCTAACTATTCACCTTAGGCATTAAATATAATCGCATTATCATTCAACAGATCTCATTATTAGCAAAACCATTAATGCGCAAATAGATCTAATAGTATAACATCATTTAGAGCAAGGAAACATCGCATCATTCACAGATTCATATCGTAGATACATTCATAATAGGAAAACAGGAAAAGACACAATGATTCTGCTCAAACTCCATCATATCATATTAACCTTCACAACAAAACACATATACATCAATACAGTTCTTCTGTCACATACCCAAATTCACAAGATCAAAACATGCACAATTCTTCTCCTCATTGGTGCTATCTCTTCATATCCTAACACTTGCAATGCTATATCTATTTATAGGCTTGCGCCTTTACATCATTTTCCACTTAGCCAACTGCCTAACTACTTTCTAACAAGATCTACAACAAAATGACCCTTAACCCGCACAATGCGGTCCAAAATGACCAAAAATACATAAAGTAATATTATTTCCAACTTGTGCACGGTTTTCCTCCTTGCATGGCATATTTGACCTTGTGCAACATCCGCGATGCTGCACAACTGACTCATCCAAACCCGCCTGCCAACAAAACCCCCCAAATTGTATGGTGAGTTCATCCTCCGCCAATCCACCAAGTGTAGTTTATGAGCTTCCTGCTAAGACAAAATAAAATTATGCATTTTCCCGTGCATACTAGTCAGGATAGAATTTGGGACCTTACTTAAGTATAGCCAATAGAAACCAATGTTTTGTAGGACAGATTTCACCAGTTTTAGTCGTCCTCCTATAGAAAGCCACCGCCAACACCACTTATGGATGCGCTTGTCGAAGCTCTTAAGTAACCAGGACCAATCATGTTTATTGTAGGCATTAGGCTTGATGTAGTAACCCAGATACAGAGTTCCACCCGCTAGCTCCTTGAAATTATAATGGAGAAATGATGAAATATCTGCCCTCAGTTGCCCATCCAAATTATGTTCAAGGAAAGTCGATTTTTTTCATTTATGATGAGACTCTAGGAATGGACCTCTCTCTGCCTTCACATTTAAAGAAGGTATATCATAAATATTTTCCAATTGAATAGATGTTATATGAATGATAGCTTCTAACATAACTATTAATGAAAATGTTGATATCTTATCATCATTGGAAATTTGTTTGATGAGATTTTTAGTAATAGAATTGTCTCCTTTTCTTCATCAAATATTTGAACAATATACAATATATATTTTTGTCTTAACATTTTAGGAAGGTATATTTATATTGTAGGTATTTTTTATTTCTAAAAGATATTAGATGATGGTATATTCAATCTAATTTGTTCATTTACCATTATTTTATTTAATCATGGACATTTAGATATATTTTTTTTTACTCTTGTAATCTTGTTGCTACTCCTCCTAGTCTTGTTTAGCCAAGCATTGATGGACTCCTTTCAAGAGAGACTTAGTGGGATGTGAATGATGTCTGATGCAATTAGATGTAGATAATGACTTGGAAGACCTACCTAAGGAGGTACAACCTTTCATAATAGATACATATAGCTCCATTGAACTCAAAAAAAACTTAGGCATCCTCCCCAAGGAGGACACACCCATCTTGACATTGCTTCCCAACTCAACAAGTTATTCATTGAGGAGCTTCTCCTAATTTCTTTCTTTATGTTGTGTCTTGTGTTTTATGCTTTCATGTAGGTGCATATTTCCAAGTTGTGGAATGAGTGAAGAAGTTTTTTATTATTTTCATCATTTTTGTAGACCCTTTTGTAATGTTATAGAGAGACCAATTGGTCTCATAACAATGCTAATCCATTTTGTTGAGAAATATATTGTTATATCTCTTGTTTGTTCTTATTTATGGAATAGTTGGGCTATTTTCTTCTTTAGCTAGTGCACTTCCCTTTGAATTAAGGTTTCTACAAGTTGAGAGGTCAAAATATTTCATTTGTTATCTAATCATCAATCTAGGACCGACCCTTCATCATGTTGCTCAAGCTCAATGTGTCCATTAGATTGTGCAACTAGCAACAACAAAATTATAGATATGGTTCACTAGAGTGTGCCCTCCTACCCAGATCTATGTTGACACCTTCTCTCAAGCTCACCCTTACTTTGGTTCTACACTGAAGTGGAAGTCTTGATCCCGTTAGAATAACTTTATTCATATATGATCCATAGTATCCCAACCCCCACCTAGATCTCAGGTTCTTGGGTCAAATTTTCAATTGTGCATTAATTTGTTTTCTAGGTTTTTTCAATGCTTCAAGATCTCAATCTCTACACAATTCTTAGCTTACTTAGTCAACCTTCTACACATCCAATGTCTTCCTTACACTAGCTACTAGGGTTTTATATGGTCTCATTTTCCATCTTAGTTTCTTACCAGCACAAATACTACAAATTTGGGGGCTTAGCTCTTCTATCATTTTTCTCTCCCACAAACTATACCTCATGGCCCATTGCAAACATACATTCATTAAAGAGTTTGATTCTACCTATGCCCCTCTACATGTATACATCATTAAGCTTCTTAAGGAAGTGTATATCAATAAACCTCAACCAAATATCTTTTAATGAGATACAAAGATTACTTTCCCTAAATATGTCAGGAAGATGAATGGCGAGATTGTGGATTTCTGGATACATATCCTCATTACTTATTTCCAAATAAGCCCTAATATCACCTAGGATTTACAACTAGTTATGGCAAACAATCACCTAGAGGGCATAGTGCAAGGATGGTGGTAGTCTCAACAACATGCATAGGCAATTTATATTGAATTCAATGACAAGTCTAGCTCCTCCACTACCTCTAAATGTATCATAACTTGGGAGGCCCTTTGCAAAGGAATTAACAAGAATTTATACCCACACGGATACCTGAAAAATATACTGGCTCATTTATTTCATCTCAAACAAGCATTGGAATAGACCATGCAACAATTTATTGAAGTCTCCATGCTAAGTATTCTTACCTTCAGAATCCATAATCCTTCTTGTTTTGTAGTCGAGTGGTTTATTTCTACTTCAATTTTCAACTAGCATATGCATTAGGAAGATCAACTCCTTCTTATCCTAGTTGTGTGAACACAACCCCAACTGCAATGCCAAATGCATTGACATGTACATGAAATTTCTACATCTAATACATGAAATCCCGCCAATACTTAAATAAAAGAGTCAAGGGAGCTCTAATTGAATAGTTCATAAGGCAAAAAACTTGCTAAGGTTTTGCAAATCGGGTAGCAAGGTAAGTGGGATTGATTTTGGGGGGGGAATCCACAATTAGGCACACACTTGAGCTAGAGGAGTCTTGGTATGGGTGACCTCCTAGGAAGTTGTAGTTATCGGGTGCAAGCTTAGGAGGTGATGATTGATGCTATGCCATTCATTTTGTTAGTCTCAATCCCACTTCTTCACCCTTGCGAGCATCTCCCAATGCAATAAGTATTAATTGGACTATTCAAAACCATGATAAATTGGTCAATTGTGACTATACTCATGGGATATGAGTCATAGATTAACAACTTAATCTACGTAGATAATCCCAAAAATATTATATCATATGTTAGACTATGAAATCCCCTCAATACTTAGATGCAACTTTTTAATTCTTAGAAGTGAATGATGATTTATTTAACAAGTCAACAATGATGGACAAAGGAGTACGTTTCATTATTTTCATGATGAAGATACTTTATAAACTTCCAAGACGGATAAAAAATGTATAAAAAATTGATTCTCCCCTTTAAACACCATTGGACACATGCTACATGTTGATTTCCTTGAGTGATTCCCCACCACATAGGAAATTCTAAATTGTTAAACAGTTTGAAACTATAATTCAATAACCAATACTGTGCATAGGATATTATAATTAGCCAAGACTCATGCATGATGATAATAATTTTATATACAACATATCTTTTACATCTACAACACTAGTTGTCTTAATCTCTAGTACACATGGTTATTTAGAAATCCATTATAGTCAGGGCATCTTTCTGGAGGCTGATAGTATTATTGTTATTATTTTGCAATGTTTATTTAAATTCCTTCAGTGGAAACTAATTCTTGATCATTGAAGAGGAAGATGAACGCCCATACATTGTGTAGGATTAATCAAGCACATAACATAATAGAGGCTACCAATAGATGAAAGGGATTATTCACTTAGGTTCATGGTCATGTTTATGCTTACTTCTATTCTCATCATGTGCAATTTCTACCTATGCCCAAGTAGAGAACCTTAATCTACCCATCTATTCCATGGAGATATATGAATTGATGCAATTTTCAAAGGTTTATTTCCCTCCACATGTACTATTATGATTCCAACAAGTTACTATATCATTATATGGGAATAATTAAAACCCTAGATGTCGAAAGGAATGGGTTTCTCCAACCCTTGATACTAGTGATTTTGACTTAATTTTTTCTCAAGTACACAATTGTATTGCATGCTTCCTTTCTAAATGTCCCATAACCCATTTCGAGCACCGTTGTCATTGTTACCTTCTTTTTAAATATATTTTAATGAGAAAGAGTTTCCTCTTTAACTATTTCAGTACAACCAAAATAGATTTAATACAATGTAGTCTAGCATGCACATTGAAATGAATGCTTGCCAGATTTAACACACATCTATTTGAATACAAATTATATCCTTCTGAGCAATGAAAAAATGGGAGAACCACAAAATCTTTAGAATTTAATTTTGGTAGTTGTTATGATAATGAATATTGTAGTAACATCTAACATTTATACTATCACTATTGATCATTTTGATAGGGGTTGGTCAAACTTATGGTCAAAGGTGGAAAGCTTGGGAAAAATGGTTTGTCAGGTAATTTTTTACAATCGTTTCAGTTAATAATTTAATCTTTTTTTAATTTGACTAATAATATAGCCAAGCATGGCATACAAAAGACTACTTAGCTCTATTTTCCATTACTTTAACATTAGCATTGTTACGATATTTAGAAAAAGGTTAAGGGACATTCCATTTATTTTAATAACGATTTCAACATAGTGGTTTTTGTCTTTACTAGACCATGTTACAATTTTAGGATCCTAAAATAATAGACCTACAAAAATCCTCATCATTGGTATTAGAGAAAACACCAATATGAACCTACATTCACATCCTTATCATTGGTATTAGAGAAAAGACCAATATGACCCTGCATTCACATCCTTGGAGTCTTGCTTCTTCAATCGTCATTGTATCTTGTTACTATTCCAATTAAACGAAAATAAAATTTGTTAAAAATAATTAATATGTATTTAAAATCATAAGCTGAAAAAATATTGAAAAGTTATCCAAAAGAAAATGGCGCCGAAATGCATCACTGGAAAATGAAAAAGCCCTCCGATCTAAAAAGAAAAGGGCTCCGAAACGATGTGACTGTAGAATTAAAAAGTTCTTGACGTAAGTTTAAAGAAGGACACCAAAACGCTTCGGCTGGAAATGAAATTGGCTGCGAAACTGGATCGGCGAAGATTCAAAAAGTGTGAAACACGATCAGTGGAAGATTTGAAAAGTGCCCTAAATGGCCTCAATCGATATGGTGGGCCCCGTTAGCATGTGTACCTTATGGATTTATGACTAGGGTTATAGTGTGTTGTATATAAAGGGTAAAATTTGTTTGTTGTGATATGCCATTTGTAACACCGTTCACAATAGGAGCTATCACCGGACGTTGGCAACCACCCAACGCCGTTGAGCATCACAGTTGGACCAATATTTCACCATCAGGTAGGTTTTTCTTTTACCTTTTAGTCCATGTTTGGAAACGACGTTTCTACCCTAGTTAAAAGTAATTCGCAACCCACCATTGGCACCTTATTTATGTTTAAAATTATTTTTGTTAGGTTATGAATGCACATTAGTTTTACATTGGCTTAAAAACCTAGGGAAACCATTGTTTTCTTCTTCTAGTTAGGCATAGGGTAAAGATTATTGATAGTTTTTGGTGGCATTTGGCCGAAACATGCTAGGGTTTTTCCTTTCGAAGACTGTATAGGGCCATTCCTTTTTTTCGGAATTCATCTTGTCGGGTTTAGAACATAGAAAACTAATCCTAACCACTAAAAAACTTCTCAACTAAAGCTTGCTAAGCTTAAATAACTTTCTTGTTTCTAATGCCCACAAAACCACTTTTTTTTGCTTCCTGTCGACCCATGATAACACACCACCATAGAGGCAAGCTCATTGCCGTGGCCTGTTTAGGCAGAAGGTGCCTATAGGGGTTTTGAATGATATTTTGTGTTTTGACTCGAATCTTACAAGAAGCACGGGTTCAGTTGAAGCATGGGCAGTCCCTCGATTTCCCGAAAGCCTTGAACTTTCCCAAGTTAATTAAAAAACTGAAACACATTTTCTTTCTAGATAAAGAGTCTAGGTTTTGCGTCACCATGACAGTGGCATGCTATATCGCCAATGTACCTCGTTCGATATTTATGTATAAAAGTGAAGACATATTTTCATTTTAAATTGTTATTGTTTTAGCTAATGGTGCATTGGAAAATATTATTTACTTCACATAAAGATCCATGGATGCATTGTATCACTCACTGGGAATTAGGTTGTCAGTCCCGTGATAAACCATAACCAACATTAAACTCAGCGGACACCATGGAAGTAATGGATCTCCTAACTCTATTTTATTGTAAATAATATTGATAAGGGATATCCTTGCATGTTGTTTAAATTTGTTGCTTTAACATTAAAATTATGCTTACATAGTGACTTTGTTGTATTATTAGGACTTAGAGATGCCAAAGAAAACTTCCAAGCGAAAGCTCAATACAACGAAATCGGATTCTGACGTCAAAATTGTCTCAGAAACTCAAATGGAGACAGTATTTGAAGACAACAAAGTAGTGACGGGGATCATCCCTGAATATAAATGGGGGGAACTATATCACCTCACCTGGGATCAGAATATACCATATGCATCCATTAAGGAGATGATGGTATATCAAAACATTAAAATATCTTCTCTTCACAAAGATGACACCCAACCAGAGCTCTTCCCATGCTTCGAAGTCATTGGTTGGATTTTTCCTCATGTGGACGTGAGCACCAGGATCATAACTAGGGCAGGTGGGGAAGGATTTTCTTCATTCCAACCCTGTCATATTGCGGCATCATACAAGTTACCCTCTCCCAAATTCATGTTGACAGATGACTGGATAAGAGGATTCAACATAGATCACTTTGGATACGCCAAGAAGATGTTGATTCCAGGAAAGCAATTGAGACAGAGGGCGAATGAAGAACATGACACTCAGAGTCTGAAAACTCCATCCAGAATCATAGCCTTGATGTTAAGAAGAATATTTGGTAGGGAGAATGGAAACATATATAAGCTCAGCTGGGTACTCCTTATGTATCACATCACCTCTCATGGTACCATCTTTAATTGGGAAGATATTATATTAGAAAGTATGGCATCGACGATAGCAGCAGCTCAAGGAGGAATCAACTAGAAGAAAGAATAATTCTTAATGTATTCACATATTATTGAATGCATCTTGGTCAGGCACCCATTCCCTAATTTAGGGTGTTTTTGGATCCCAACTGAGACACCACTCTATGTGGCTTACCAGATCACATGGGCTCACAAGTATGCCAGCTACTACAATCTCATCTGTGAAGAACTTATCATCCCTCTGTACTGGGAAATTTTTAATGAAGAACCAAATTGCTTGTTACATAACGCCATGAATGTCATAAATGAATATGGGGATTTCTAATTTTCCTCAGAAGTTACTTACATCAGGATGTATGGAGGTACAAAGGCTCCCTCCCTAATGCCGAAATATGTAATTGATTATGTGGTGCACAAGGCGGCAGTGAGGCAGGTTTTCATTAATGGGATAGGTAGTTTTTTCAAACGAACATAAGAAGGCCTCCTATCCACCATTGCCTTTTGTCATCGGGGTGTATAAATTCCCCAAGGTTAAAGGGGCATACATTTTTGTAAAATACCTGGAGGCATTTCATTTCGAAGAAAAGGTCTTCGTAAGGAATGACAATCAGCAAAAGGTTGCCCAACATTGTGTGTCATGCAAGATTCATTTTGAATACACAGACCCTTTTATTAAAGATGGGGAAGTGTATCGGAGGGTGAATAATATGACAACGTTAAATAAACATTTTGGTCGAAAGAGTGGCGAAGGATCTAGTCATGACAAAGATACTGCCAAAGAAACTGAATTGCGAAAGTCAAGAGAAGAAGCATAAAGGATACAAGAAGAAGAAGTGGAAAAGCAGCGATTAGAGGAAGCAGAAAGATAGAAGAAAGAAAAAGAAGACAGAAAAGAGAAAGAAGAACAAGAAGCAGTAGAGAAAGCAACAGAATTGAAAAAACAAAGGGAAGAAGAAGACGGGATCAAGAAAGATGTGGAAGAAGAAGAAGCCCAAGGAGGAGGAAAAAACCTCCCAGATATGGATATAGACCCACCTGGTGTTCTTGGAATCACACTGACAGGAGGACACCTCCCATTTGCAGAACTTGGACTCACCCCATTCACTCCATCAAAACAACTTTCAGTGGCAAAGCTAGATACGATAGTCTTCGACTCAAAAAGGAAGACAATAACCAGGAGGACAGAGAAAAGATTAAAGATGGGTGCACAGCCCAATGTAGTGACCATCCAGGAGAACACTATAATGGAAGGCACTCATAAAGACCCCAATTTTATGGCATCAGTAAATATAGCAGGTCCTCAATAAAGTGCTGATAATGTTGATAAGTTGATGAGTGACTTGGAGCGCAACAAAGAGAAAATGCTAAAGCTAAAAGATAACCTTATAAAGGTGAGAGGTGAAGGGATAGAACTAAAAACAAAGCATGATGCTATAGTATCTGAAAAGGACAGGTTAATGTCTGATTATCAGAATCTTGAAAACGAGAAAGACGCTCTAAACGTACAACTTGTGATTATGGAGGGAGAGAGAAGTGATTTTGATGCCCACATAAATGAATTGGAGGGAAAATAATTAACAACAAATCAACAAGTAGAAACCTTGAAATTTCAGATAGATGAGATGGTTAGGGAGAAAGAGTCTCTATTTTAATAGGTCGATTTGGCACATAATCAAAAGCAGGACATGACTAATTTTCATGAACATGCGTGTAAGGTACAGGAACAAATATGCCATTTACAGGAGTTATTAACTGAAGAGATTTATAAGATAAAACAAATGATAGTTCGAATGAAAGAGATATATACAGGTGCATTTTCAGTAAGACAAAAGTTAGTTGATACTTATAAAAAGATAAAAAGGGTGATAACCTGGAAGGAAGAGCATCCATATGTCCCTGATCATTTTCCAAACAAAACAAATAATGAACTCAAACTGGATATAGCACTCTTAGAAAGCTGCAGGAGGGCTTCCAGGAAAATGCATATAGAAATACCAAAATCCATCACGAAATGTGAAGAGTTATATAAAAGGATCCATCAGATACATGAGAAATGCCATATTATACTGAATCCAGATATGAACGAGTTGCTCTAATGTACCCACCTACTGACCCACTAAGAGAGGGAAGATGATAACCATATGTGGGGCTTTCTCATTCTATCAGCCCATTCATTAGAACGATATGAGTAAAGCATTTGTGTGCAGATGTAAAACTAATCAAGTATGCACAACGGAATTTAACTTATCCACACACATTACTCATACATACAACATATCAACAGTCATCAAATTAATACATGACAGAAGTAAATACATAGATAGAAAAACACTTATCTCCATTTTGCAATTGTCCCAAACAACTAGCTATGTTGCTGCAACGTTCCACCCAACCATAGGCCAGTTGTGTTCATCAATCTCTCAACACAACTTCCACCCCCGAGCTGGGCATAATTCCTTCAAGGAAAATGGGACATTCACTCTCTCACAAACAATCAATCATTCCATCTGAGCCAAGCCAGTCCATAGTTGGGTTTATCAGGCTACAATTGAACCCTAGATGATTGCACTCAAGCTCAAGCCCAAGCCATGGATACCCAACATACTCTTCTCTCACCCAGTAAGCACAAACAAGGAGTAGGGATACACATTTTAAATAGTGGGATTTACAAATAAGATGGCCATGGGTTTTCCCAAAAATGTTCCCAACCAAAAATGGATTGTGGGATGGGGCAACAACCACAGGGAGGAAAAATGATTTCTTCCTCAAATATCTCAACCTTCAACAGCCCAAAACAGTCTCTATTGAACCCCCGTTCGATTTCCCCTTCTTCCCCACTGGTATACAACACAAAAACACCCTTCTCTACTGGGAGAATGAAGAAAAACACAACAAACATGCCTGGAAAACGCCCAGGTAGCTCTAAACTCGTGAGGGAGAAAGAATGATGGTTGCATAATGGCTTGGGGGAGAAATTCATGGCTCTTTTCTTGCCCAAGAAGCAAAACACGAATTCCCATGCAGGGTGGTTTGCCCATACCTGAATTTGGACAGCCATACCTCCCATTCCCCAAGGCATTAACTACCTCAACCAACTCTTGGGAGAAATCAATGATTGGGTACAAAAGTCAACATGGGTAGTTGAGGGTTTGATGGGTTCTCTCATTGACACTTGGCTTGACCTGATTGGCTCAAGGGTTTGAATGTTTTCCCTTCCAATTCCTTGTGAAATCATGCCCCCATCTCTTTGTTGCATTGCATAGCTAGTTGTGGGTATTTTTATTAAAATGCATATTACATGATATTTGAATTTCCAATGTGCATTGCTAGCACGCAAATCATATGCATCACTAAATCGATGGCGGGGCCTTGGCCTTGAGCTCCTCACCATGATTTCATAACAATATTACATCATTTATAATGTTAATGCCATGGGGTCAAACTGGGGACATTACATTTCTCTCCCCCTGGAATAACACCGTCCTCGGTGTTCCAACACTTCGGCCTATATACCCACTTTACACATAATTCAAAATTCACAAAATGTGACAGGTCTGTCCTACGTTTCATCCCTTTACTTTGAGCTTTCGGGACCAATTCCTTTGGCTTCCACAATCGTTCCTGCTGGCTTGGTCGGCTATCTCTGCAGGTGGGCATTGCCCTACAACGATCCCTTTCTTTTATTTACCTTCCAACTGTTCTACACGTCTGGAATTCCATGGATGCCATCTTTCTTGTTGTCCCGGCAACTATCTGAGAAATATTTCCAACCCAAAACAAATAGTCTCTGGTTTGCTGCCATGATCAAGGTGCACATATGGCTCTCTCTTTTCTCACCAGCAACACTTGGCTAGTAATAGATGTAATCAATGGCTTTCAATTTCTCACCTGTGAGACTCATCATGGCAATTCCTGTTAGGACAAGCATAACAAAATGTTAAAATTAGTCAATTATTTGCCCAATTGACATGGTACGTCCATGCTTTACTCATGAGACTTCCACACATTTCACGCTTTCCCAATATAAACATGAACTCATTCATGTTCATCCTTCCACTGGAAAATGACCATTTCAGCATTCACAATTCATTTCAAGCTATTAAACACAAATTGTTTTTATTTATGACATGCACTCAACAGTCTTTTGTTTCTGAGATGCATCAGTCAAAAGGAAAGAGAAGAGTAAGAGTTTCCCCCTCTTAGTCTTGTTCCAATCTAGAGCCACACCATCACTTGTGGTTCTATGCTCCTTAGCCTCTTTCACTTCAATGTGAATGCTTGGCGTGCCATTTCTTGGCTATGACATTTTAGTGTCTAAGGTCTATCTAATGCTTTTCAACTAGGGAACCCTTCCCTGTTGTTGCTTACAGAACCTTTGGCTGCTAGGACCCACACAGTTCCACTAGCACCATCTTTCATTACTGCTTGTACTGAGCTCTTTAGGACAGTCATATTTCCGCATGCATTCTCCATATGCTCTCATAATCCTTGATTGCAGCAATACCTATACTCAAACATTGAATTAATTCACATGTTTAGTGTATTTTCATAGGGTCCATCTCTAGAAAAGAGTTTGAGAAAATCATAATCAAATCATATACACACGTATATTCATAAGCAAGAAGTTGCAAGATAACCAAATACTTATCTGTATTGGATGTCTTCACTTTACTCCACAGGATCCTTCTTCGCTTTCCAAGCATTGGATTTCTCGTGGATACAACAATGAATGTTGGGCCAGCACACAAGCTACTCCACAACCATTCGAATAGGCAATGCCAGTCTAGTACGCTGACTGGTTTTATCAATTGTTTAAGGGAATGTTTGGCCAGCACGCCGGCTGCTCCATAACATCAAGTGGTTAATGTTCCCACCAACTATTCCTTGAATTTACCAAGAATTTTATAGCGCCCAACCAGTTACTCTCTGGCTTTACCAAGAATTTATAGCTCTCAACCAGTTACTCTCTGGCTTTACCAAGCATTAATAGCTCTCAACCAGTTATTGTCTGGCTCTACCAAGCATTTGTAGCTCTTTCAGGGTCCTTGCTTCCTGCAACGGCCAAGGTTTCCAACAAAGAAACAATAGTGTATTAGCTTGGTTGTCATAAGACTTGTACCCGAAACCTTCATTATTCCAAACAAGAAATAAATGAAAATGAATACTTATCTGTATTGTGCATTTTCCTCGCTACTCCACAGGTTTCCTTCTCTGCTTTACAAGCCTTGGAACACCTGTGGGGTGGATGCTTGGCCAGCATACCTGCTGCTCCACAACATCATCCGAATAGGCAATGCCAAGCCAGTGCGCCGACTGGGTTTATCAGGCATCCCAAAATCAATATGCTCAGCCAGTACGCCGACTGGGTTTATCAAGCATTTCAATAACCATTTCCAAGCCAGTTCTCCGACTGGGTTTGTTAGGAAATAACACCCTTCACCAATACCTCCACAACATGCAATCACCAATGCTAAGCCAGTACACTGACTGGGTTTATCAGGCATCCAGGAACCTTTCACCACAACACCCAAATAGCCAATGCCAAGCCAGTAGACCGACTGGGTTTATCAGGCATACAACAACCATTGCCAAGCCAGTACATCGACTGGGTTTATCAGGAAATATAAACAACATAATATGATTACGTGGCTCCTTTTCTCATGCAACCTGTGGTTCCTTCCAAGAACTCCATAGGTGACTCACTTGACTGCAGGCTATCATGGCCCCACAATACCCACTCACGCTACACAAGGATGACACCCCTTTACTGCAACACAGCTCCTCGGGCCTATCCATCCCTTCTAGTGTCCTTTAGTGTGAGCGTAGAAAGGTTACCACTGCCCATACAGTCCTCTTGAGCACCCTTGCTTCACTTTGCCTCTTAACATGCAACACCAAGTTGCATTTGTGTAAGCTGTTAGCACAAGAAGGATAAGTAGGCTCATCAGTATTGTTGCTCAAAAATCGTAATCATATTTCATATCATTCACTATCAAGCATTGAAACACCAGGAATGCGTCCATTCCCTTCGGGTGTAGTCAATATTGAAAACCCTAACATAACCCATCACCCGAAAGGTATGCATCCCTTTTCGATGTGAGCCATGTAGGCCTTAGTCACACTCAAGCAGTCTAGAACAATAATGAAATAATAAAACATGCTGTGCATATTAAATCTAATAACTAGACATGTATATCCTCAGTTAGGGTTACCGAATACTTATTCGTTTCACCAATGTATATTTTCTTCATTTGCGAAGAATGGGGGCTCCCTTCTCTGAGTCAACAGTCCTTCGGTTTGCCACCCCAATATTTCCTCATGCCATATACCACACATGCCTTCTTGGCATAATTTACTGTCTCACTCACATGCTTTACCAACATGCAGTTCAGCTGAGACATTATCAACATTTACAATGGCGTTTCACCCGAAACCCATTTCCAAAGCATGGGATCCTTCCCATCTAGTTTGGCTTTTGCAGGCCGTCACACATGGTCTTCCTGCAATGTGTCATCCTGGCACACCTTGTCAAATAGGCAAACAGTCAGCAACATTTAGCAATAAGCTTCAAATATGATTCTTCCATAACAAATCAATAGCATTAATAATTAAATTCAATACGAATTTACAATTATGTCTCCTACAGAAATTGATTTGCTTAGCAATGAGTCTCTCCTCATATTGTTTGGCTCTTATAAGTGGTATCACTCTGCCCATTATGGTTTCACCCTTGCTACCATACATGAACATCCACCTATAACATGTCCTCCTGACACAATTCTATAGAAGCCAAACAGTCATTAGCAATTATAAGCAAATTCTCAAATCTGAAATTTGTAAATATGTTTTCCTACAGAAATTAGATTTGCAACTATGAGACTATTCTCATAAACTTAAACCAGACAATTTTCAGATTTGTTTCATGCATAAATTTACAACCATGAGAACCTTCTCATAACCTTTGGCTTCTGCACATGGTAGATCTCGGTCTTTACTATGGACTTATCCTCATTGCCATACGCAAGACTTTTCTACCTGAAAACTGAAACTTCAATCAGCCAAACACGTTGTGAGTATTTATGCACATAATCATTCATTGCCATAACAGTCACTGAAGTGATTTCAAAATTATAATACTCAATAATTCAAACACCTTCAGCTGTTTAATATTTGAAATGCAATGAAATATATATACATTTCTATATATGCATCATTATCACAATAAAATTGCAAGACACAGATACACTATCCATGCAATTTAAATAAACTGTAAATACTCATTACTTCATAGCCATATTATTTTTGTCCAACTCTGTCATTCCAACAGAGCACTTTGGTAGCCTATCAACATGTCTACCTTCCACATGCAATCATTCTCCTGCATTCACATCAGCTCAGGAAATGGTATCAGTATTAACACTGGTTCACCATTTCATCGATTATCTAATTGCATTGAAACATATATATTACAACCATGCATTTACACAATGCATCTCAACATGTGCACCCGCACTTATGCATGCACATTCACAATATTTACATAATCTTTTAATGTGCATTCACTCAATGCATACCCCTCAATACAACCTTGCATTAATCCATGAATACTATGCATTCCAACATACTATGGCCTAAACATGATTACTACATACCGCATGCACTACCATGACAGGTCCATAAGTCCTTAGTTGCTTTGGTTGTTAAACTCACAACCAATATTCACAAATGGCATGATATGAATTCATATAAATGCATTGAGGTTTCTAGAAACTATAGGGTGTAAGGCTCCCTGCCTTCACCTACCCGCACCTAACCATACTTGGTAGGTTAACATTAACATTTAGGCACTCAATACCACATGCAAACCAAATCATCATAGTTTAACTGTAGTTGAAGGGATCTTACCAAATCCTCTTTCAACATTCATGCAATTAAGCACCGTTAACCCTTACTTGCATGGTTGTTATTAATATCGCTTGATGTTACCTGATCAGTCGGCCTCTTAGCAAGGCTACTCAGTCCTTTTGCGAACATCATGATCATGGGTTTGTTGCACCATCCTCTCTTCATGAGATTGGATGCAACAATCATCATCCACATTCTTAGCCATGCTTCGGTTGTCTTTGGTCCTACAACCAATGTGAACACGACTTATTATTAGCAACCACAATCATTGTCTTAAGTGGCTCATTGCATATGTAAAACCTCACTATTTTACCAATATGCAAAAACATTTTCACATGCACTGTGCAATACGCCATCTAGTACATATTCACTTTATCTATCTATCCTCTTGCATTTCCAGCATCCCTATGCCATAATTTTTCAGAATATAAATACAATAGCAAGAGAGGAGTTAATGAATTCTTCCCAATTCCTCATTCCATCATGGAGTTACTCATCCACATCATAGCTAATCCTTTCCTTGGCTTCCCTACCAAGTATACAAGCAATCATTAGCTATGATATTATCATGAATTAACAATTCAACATATACATGTGTGCAATCATTCATTCTTGCTATTTCCCAACATGTAATTCTTATGCTATAAACAGAAATAGTTTGAGGTGATGCATTTTCCCTTTCATCTTCCATAAGGGATATCACAACCAATTTCTCTTGCTGAGAATTCCATCCTTTATGCAATCTGTGCTCCTCATCCCAAGAGTGCATTTCACACTTTCAATGACTGTCTCCCGGGGAATGACGGGCATCAAGGGGGCTTGCCTCCTTGTGGCTTCTCTGTGCCACTGCAGGGCGGGTTGAGGGTAGTGCCCTCGTTTTTTTTTTTTAATAGAAATTTTGCCACCGTTGCGGGGCGGTTCGCAGAACGCTTCCGCAATTGAGGAGCAATTCGCTGAATGCTTCCGCAGTTGCGGAGCGAATCGTCGAATGCTTCCGTAGTTGCGGAGCGATTCGGCGAATGCTTCCGCAGTTGCAGAGCCATTTGCGGAATGCTTCCGCAGTTTCGGGGCGGTTTGCTGAAGCCTTCCGCAATTGCGGGGCGTTTTGCTGAGTGCTTCCGCAATTGCGGGGCGGTTTGCAGAATGCTTCCGCAATTGCAGAACGATTCGCGGAATCCTTCCGCAATTTCAGAAGACATTCCGGAATTCTTTCCTCAGTTGCGGAAGACTTTCAGGAATTCTTTCCGCAGTTACGGGGCGGTTCGCGGAACCCTTCCGCAATTTCGGGCCCACTCGCCGAACTCTTCCGCATTGCGGAATCCTTCCGCAATTTCCGAAGAGAATTCCTTCCGAAAATTTCCTTTCGACGCTGAACACTTAGAAAAATTTTCCGCAGTTTCGGAGCAGTTCGCCGAATACTTCTGCATTGCGGAACAACTCACGGAATCCTTCCGCAGTTTCGGAAGAGAATTCATTCCGCAATTTCAGAAGAGAATTCCTTCCGCATTTTCGGGGCGGTTCGCGGAACTCTTCCGCAAATTTCGGAACGATTTCTTGAACTCTTCCGCGTTGCGGAATGAATCTTTCCGCAGTTTCAGGACGAATTCCCGAATTCTTCCCAAAACAGACTTAAACAAAAATTTTCAAAAACACTTGAAACAATTTTCGAGTTCCTTCTTTTCTTCTTCCTGTGATGACTATTGCCCAACAAAAGGTAACCTTACCTCTGCAACTATCCAATTGAGTCAGCTAGTCTTGATGCTAGTACCTGTGGTGATTAGGAAGGGATATTCCCTTGTAACTGTAATTGGATTTGGCCCATAAAGGCCCAATGCTGCAACCAGCAGCTCTGATACCAAAATGTAATGTACCCACCTACTGACCCACTAAGAGAGGGAAGATGATAACCATATGTGGGGCTTTCTCATTCTATCAGCCCATTCATTAGAACGATATGAGTAAAGCATTTGTGTGCAGATGTAAAACTAATCAAGTATGCACAACGGAATTTAACTTATCCACACACATTACTCATACATACAACATATCAACAGTCATCAAATTAATACATGACAGAAGTAAATACATAGATAGAAAAACACTTATCTCCATTTTGCAATCGTCCCAAACAACTAGCTATGTTGCTGCAACGTTCCACCCAACCATAGGCCAGTTGTGTTCATCAATCTCTCAACACAACTGCCACCCCCGAGCTAGGCATGATTCCTTCAAGGAAAAGGGGACATTCACTCTCTCACAACCAATTAATCATTCCATCTGAGCCAAGCCAGTCCATAGCTAGGTTTATCAGGCTACAATTGAACCCTAGATGATTGCACTCAAGCTCAAGCCCAAGCCATGGATACCCAACATACTCTTCTCTCACCCAATAAGCACAAACAAGGGGCAGGGATACACATTTTAAACAGTGGGATTTGCAAATAAGATGGCCATGGGTTTTCCCAAAAACGTTCCCAACCAAAAACGGATTGTGGAATGGGGCAACAACCACAGGGAGGAAAAACGATTTCTTCCCCAAATATCTCAACCTTCAACAGCCCAAAACGGTCTCTATTGAACCCCCGTTCGATTTCTCCTTCTTCCCCACTGGTAGACAACACAAAAATGCCCTTCTCTACTGGGAGAATGAAGAAAAACGCAGCAAACATGCCTGGAAAATGCCCAGGTAGCTTTAAACTCGTGAGGGAGAAAGAATGATGGTTGCATAATGGCTCGGGGGAGAAATTCATGGCTCTTTTCTTGCCCAAGAAGCAAAACGCGAATTCCCATGCAGGGTGGTTTGCCCATACCCGAATTTGGACAGCCATACCTCCCATTCCCCAAAGCATTAACTACCTCAACCAACTCTTGGGAGAAATCAATGATTGGGTACAAAAGTCAACATGGGTAGTTGAGGGTGTGATGGGTTCTCTCATTGACACTTGGCTTGACCTGATTGGCTCAAGGGTTTGAATGTTTTCCCTTCCAATTCCTTGTGAAATCATGCCCCCATCTCTTTGTTGCATTGCATAGCTAGTTGTGGGTATTTTTATTAAAATGCATATTACATGATATTTGAATTTCCAATGTGCATTGCTAGCACGCAAATCATATGCATCACTAAATCGATGGCAGGGCCTTGGCCTTGAGCTCCTCACCATGATTTCATAACAATATTACATCATTTATAATGTTAATGCCATGGGGTCAAATTGGGGACATTACAGTTGCCTACGAAGGATCAACACTTAATGGATTAATAAATGGACTAAAAAAGATCTGGAGTATATCCGGAAATTAGATGTGTTAAATAAGGAAGACTTAAACCAACATTGGTCAAGCATCTATTCATGCGTATTTCTTGGAGCAAAGCTACAAAGTTGCTATTAAAGGAGTGAAAAGTGTGGAAGGGGAGTTATCCATTCATGAGGTGTCCTTAAAATTATTAGAGCCAACACGAAGTCATATCATATTTCAGGAAACAAATTTGTGGGATAATTACATTGCCAGCTTGAAGGTCCCACCAGGAATTTGATTTTTTAATTGTAATTAATTATATTTTGTGCAAGCACAAAGGACAAATTTTGGTAGTCCAAAGGTCAGGGGTAGCTGAAGTGATTAGTCATGTAAATACAAACTCCATTTTAATATAAATATAGGGGTGGGGAACATTGTAAAATATAGAGGCTGTATACATGTTGTATGAGAACTAATTTTCTTCTAATGAGAAGGACCTATTTGCTAGGAAAAGCTTGCACATAAATTTTTTGTGTGGGATGTGTTGGATAACAAATTGGAACTATTCCCTCTTGTATTCGTAACTCATACTGTGAGATTGTTCTAAATTTATTGAGCTACTTGAAATGGTGATGAATAATATCTTTATGCAAATGCTTATGTGTTAACAGAGTAATAAATTGCTTAAATTTAAACTGAATCTATTTTTGGTATATTTTCTACTGTGAATGTGAACACTTTGTCTGAACAACTATCTGTTGGATTTGTGTGAGCACTTTCAGATTACTACTCTTACTTAAACTCGCTCCTTGCAAGGATATATTAGTTAGTTTAAAATAGAATTAGCGAATTGATAAGGTAGAAGTGATAAGACGAGAGGTAAGAACCTACACATCACTTGTGAGGCTTCTTCTTATAAGTTATAGAGTAAATGCATTAGTTATATTAGAAAGCACTTGCATATTCATACCTTTAAAACATAAAATATAAACAGTGGGCCGAGCCGCAATCGGTAAACAAAAAAAATCAAACAAATACACTTACGGTAGCCAGACCGTTAACCGGACGGATTCTCCATACCAAACAGTGAGTGATCTAATTGGGATTATTCATTGGGGTAAATCCCTACTGTCGTTGCTAGGATTCTTCGGTCATCAACATGAAGGTATACCATAAATGTTGTTCTTGCTCCTCTTCACATGTGAGGAAGGTATACTCTCCTCCTCTTTCACAATTAAGGGAATTCATATTCTCCCTCGTCCTTCATAATTTAGGAGGGTATACCATAAATGTTGTTTTCTCTCCTCTTCACATGTGAGGAAGGCATATTCTCCTCCTCCACAATTAAAAGAATATATATTCTCCCTCCTTCACAATTCATGAAGGTATACCACAAATGTTGTTCTCTTTCCTCTTCGCATGTGGGGAAGGTATACTCTCCTCCTCCTTCACAATTAAGGGAATGTATATTCTCCCTCCTCCCTCACAAGTAGAGAAGGTATACCATAAATGTTCATTGTTTTCTCTCCTCTTCACATGTGAAGAAGGCATATTATCCTCCGTCACAATTAAGGAAAGTATATCGTAAATGTTCTTCTATCTCCTTTTCACATGTGAGGAAGATATATTATCACTCCTCCTTCACAATTGTGGAAGGTATATTCTCCCTCCTCCTTGAGAAGGGAAGATATATTATCACTCCTCTTTCACAATTGTGGAAGGTATATTCTCCCTCCTCCTTGAGAAGGAAACAAAAGTAGATCATAAATGTTCTTCTCTCTTCTCTTCACATGCGAAAGGTATATTCTCCCTCCTCCTTCACAATTCACCACAACAAAACGGGTCATTAGGGCCAGAAATAACGCCAGATCTTAGTGTAATTTTTTCCACGAGGCGGGGTCAATTGCAGACACTAAACCTGGTGCCATGTTACATGTTCACTTCGCTTCCTCTTTTGTGTTGGAATTAGCACGAAAATCAACATCATTTTTTCTTCTTTAATGGCACTGGAATTTACGCCTAGAAAAGCATCGGGAATTGTGCCGAATTAGTAAATTGCAGCCTAATAAAAGCCTAGATTAACTCTGAGTTTAGCTTCTACTTTTCCTTCTATTATTGCTTCATATTTGGCTTCCATTTTTGCTTCAATTTTAACTTCCTAGTTAGCATTGGGTGTTGTTTCTCATTTAGCGCCAAGTGTTGCTTCCATTATTGCTTATTTTTTTTATTCTTGTTTTGCTTATTTTGCTTTCATTATTGCTTCCAAATTTGCTTCTAACATTACTTTTGTTTTTGCTTCCTATTACGTCAAGTTTTGCTTCCATTATAGCACCTTTTGTTGCTTCTAGTTTTACTTTTGTTATCACGCCTTTTGTTGCTTCTAGTATTGCTTCCATTATTACTTCGTTTGCTTCCATAATTGCTTATTTTTTTGCTTCCTAAGTAACAGCAGGCTTTGTAGCCAATAGTTAGGAGTGAGGAGTTTTTCACGAGGTGTAATGTTCAATTTTCTTGTGAGGGATTCTCCTAAAGCTATGAGATTACCTTGTGGTAGTTCTTAAATGTGTAGTTACACCCGAAGAGATTACTAAATGATTTTCTGACCCATGTACACATATGTGGATCAAATCCCACCATATCCTACAATTTAAAAAGTACAATGAATTAGCTTAATCAATTTAAATTAACTAGTCTTAAGAAAAAGATTAATAAAAGTTCATCAATTTAAATCCAATAAAGCTCCTCTATGTTAAAAGTACATGTTGTACTCGACCGTATTTACCCTTAGGCATCATTCATTAAATGTGAGGAAAGACATTTTCCATGGATTATATATGTAATGCATTATGATATATGTGTTTTGTGCACGTAACGCTTCATTATCAAATTTTAATTGTTTTGAAAAATATTGATTGAGTCAAAAGGACAAGTAAAAATATTAAGGTTGGAAGCTTCATAAAAAAACTATTTAAACTTTTAAGAGTGATTGGAGGGTTGAGATTCTAAATATGAAGGAGTGGAGAAATTAAAGAGTTGGGTAATTGATTTTTTGAGAATTTATTTTCTTAATATAACTCTCACTTTTTTACATTTTTCATAGCCAAATTATTTGAATATATATTTATGTGTGAAAATAATATAAAGCATAAAATAAATTATTTGATTGTTTTATCCCATCATGTAAGTTATCATGATAAATGAAGTAATTAGCATACTTGGTTTATAATACTAAAATCAAATTAAATAAAATTTAATTTTCTTTATAATACTAAAATCAAATTAAATAAAATTTAATTTTCTATATATTTAATATTATTAATATTATTAGTTAAAGCTTGTGTTTTCCTAATTTTTCAATGATACCCACAAACATATATAACTTCAGATTTATTATGTTTTCCATGTTTTTGTGCATGTAGATGTTGCAAGCTACATTTATTATGACAAAATTATGATTACTTTGGATATTTTGTATTTTGTGTTTGATCAACAAATATATATATATTTATTGTGTTTGATTAACAAAAGTATATATATATATAAGATTTATTTTTTTCCTCTTAATTTATTATTATTAATTATATACAATATGTAATATATATAATTTTTTATTAAAAAATATAAAAACACATTATTTACATCTATTTATATTGCCATAATCAAAGTAGATTTACTTTAACTTCAATATATTGAGAACAAGATGAAAAACAATAAATTTAATAATAATTGTTATGTTCTTAAGAGATTGAGACTAAAATGGATTTATGATAGTTTCTGTTATATTAATTTTTTTTATAATTAATTTTTTTTCCTATTATTATAGTTAATATTTTTTAACTTTTACATTAAACATATCCATTCTTTTCATTTTAATTTAAAATTATAGTATTTCACCATTCTAAAGATATTAAATTGAATAATTGTTATTTTATTATTATTATTATTATAATTTATATATTTTACCTACCTATGAAACATCATCCTTATATTACACATCTCATACTATGAATGTAAAAAGCACTTTATTTCTTTCAATAAAATAATATTTTTAAATAAATAATAAATAACGTGTAATCTTTCCACAAAGTAGTATGATGTAAAATTAGAGTATTTCACCATTCTAAAGATATTAAATTGAATAATTGTTATTTTATTATTATTATTATTATAATTTATATATTTTACCCACCTATGAAACATCATCCTTATATTACACATCTCATACTATGAATGTAAAAAGCACTTTATTTCTTTCAATAAAATAATATTTTTAAATAAATAATAGATAACGTGTAATCTTTCCACAAAGTGGTATGATGTAAAAAGCACTTTATTTCTTTAGATAAAATAATATTTCTAGATAAATAAATAATATATAACATCTAATCCTTCCATAAAGTTTAGTGTTAATCTTGTTGTTAAAGTATTCTTTTCTATTTTCACTTCATAATTTTATTCCTTAAGATTTATAATATTTAATCTCAATATCTTAATGATATTGTAACATTGAAGCATTATTTCCAACTTTACATTCAAAATGATAATTAAAAATTTTATTTAAAAAAATTATTAATATAAAACCAAATTCTAAATATAAAATACTCCTAACCTCGTAAGATTTATATTTTATTTATAATTATTAAAAACACTATTGCTAACCTAGCTACATGGATTTTATAACTTAAAATCACTTTCACTTTGGATTTTATAACTTAAAATCACTTTCACTCTAGTGCACTGATTTCTAACCTTATAAAACTTCATGATTATTGGGAACATCGTTGCTAACCTCAGTATCTTGGACTTTTATGACTTCCTAGGATTATTGGGAACATCAATTCTAACCTCACGAATATAAGTTTTGATAACTTAAGACCACATTCACCATAATACATTTTAATAGTTTATAGAAAGACCACTCACATGCATGCATTTTAATAGTTTATAGTTGTCACACCCACTCACATGCATTTCACTAAGAAAAGGACATTGAGCATATAATGTAAATCTTTTGTCATAATCAAGGGAGGTTATTTAATGGTTTATAGAAAGACCACTCACATGCATGCATTTTAATAGTTTGTATTGTCACACCCACTCACATGCATTTCATTAAGAAAAGGACATTGACCATATGATATAAATCTTTGGCCATAGTCAAGGGAGGTTATTTTAACATTTTATAGTTGTCACAACCACTCACATGCATTTCACTATGAAAAGGACATTGAGCATAAAATATAAATCTTTGGCCATAATCAGGGGAAGGTTCAGTTTACATTTTTGCAAAAGTTCCAACGAATTCAAGTGACTTCTTATTGGTTGCACACAAAACAACTTCATATGGATGGCTAGTGCCATGTCTTACTTTACCAACCAGTTGAAAAACAAGTGACTAAACCATGTAATTCATTAAGAGGTTGTGGGGTTTGATAAGCCTCCACCAATGGGCTTCTCTCTACTCTGATTTTTTAAGATGGCAAATGTCATAAATGCAAGTGAAGATATTTTCAATTCATCACTATTTTGTGATGAGTACAATGAATTTATAATTAATATAAAATAATTTTTTATTGTGAATTTTTTTAAAGTGAAATTGTATTTTTAATTAATGTATTTAAAATTTATTAAAATTTTATAAAATGTTATTTTTTTTTAAATTTAATGAACTATTGAAATATAAAAAATGTGGTAATGAATTTTAAAATTTGATGAATGATGCTTATATTATTATTAATATTAATAAGTGAAATTGTATTTTTTTTATGTAGAGTATTTATTACAATTTATTGGATTTTTTTTTAAAATTTAAATGGGTATGGTGTTTGTATTAAAAGGATGCATGCAACCAAGTAGTTGAAAAGTACAAAATTCCAAAATGAAATAGAAATTGTTACTTTACTCTTCTTCCCTTCGAGAAGATGGGAAGAGTGAATTCACCACTTTCTTTTGTTACTTCTTTTCCTCACATATTATTTAGAATTATATAGTAAGATATAGAAGCAATACATAAGAGTTGTCATGTAGTATTATTAATGCATCCACAATTCATTTTCCTACTTTTCGTGGCTAGATTTCCTTCCTCGAGTGAGAGGTGGGAATGGTTGTCGACTTTCCTTTATTAGCTCATCAAAGACAATCACTATTCTTTCATCTTTTTCTTGTTTTTTTTTTCCTTCAAAACTTCAACATAGGATAGGGTTTCCAAGTTTTTAACTAAAGCACATACCTTCTTGACATCCCTCACCGGATCCCATAAGTTGTGCTCTGCTTCCTCTAAGTCTCTCTCTTATTCCCCTTCTTCCTCTACATCCTCATCCTCAACTTCCTCATCCTTTGTTATTGCCCCATCTTCCTATTCTTCTTCGTCTTCAACTATTGCAACATCCTCCTCCTCATCTTATTCTTCTTTGTCTTCGTCTTAAGCTACTTTCTCTATATCCACTTGGGGTTTATTAGGGATCGTCTTGTTTTCATTCATTGCTCCCCATCGTCATTTCCTCTAGATTGTCTAGGATTGGAAATTTGTTTTGAGTCAATTTGGAGGCTTCTTCATGCGATACCTTTGAATGATGTACTTCTGTATGTTGAGAGCTTCGTTGTCTAGTCTAAACCCACTTATAGACTACCTTTTGATTAGGAGGGTCCTGTTGTTCTATTTGAGAGTGACTATGGCATCCATTATGGGCCTCCTTAAGATCCAACTGTGGAGTAGTAGCACATTGTAGTTTAGGAAAATTCTTGGTAAAGTTCCCATAAATATGGCAATGACTACATTTAAAAGGAATTTTCCCACAGTCTAGGGGTTGCTTGTGACATCACCCCTCCATATTAATTTGTGAAAATTCTGAAAGAGTTATCTCTAATTCAAATTCCACACAAATTCATGCACAAGAAAAAAAGTTCCCTTTTGGTTATGCTCTCTCAATATATCTTATTAAATTATTCCCAATATCTCTGAGAGTTCCTTCATCCCAAAATATTAGGGGAAAATGAGAAAATATAACCCACAGAGGGACTGTGGTTATCTCTTGCTTTGGAAAATATAGAGACCAGGGAGCTAGATACAAGCCCTTAGAACCCATGAAGTATAGTCCAAAGCAAAAAAGCAAATTTTGGGCTTCCTTATTCGAGAATAGAAAAACAAAATACCCTCAACCTGTAGCAAAAAGCGATACCTAATTTTGTATTTTGGGGGACCATAATTCATCTATCCATACTAGAGGCCCGAGAATTTCCCGACAGTGCTCTTTTAGACAATAAAAGGCTTTTCTTCTCAGCTCCTAAGTTGAAAGCTCTAACTATGGTATTTACTCTAGTCATTTAACAAATTTCAGGTGAAATGTTTTTGGTCTTGAGGATGGATTGAGGGTGCTACCAAGGTGATCCGGATTTATGTGGGAACGAAACAAAAGATAGCATATACATAATCATATACAGAGATATATTGCAAATAACACAGTGATACAGTAAACACATATTCTATTAAATAGCGGAAATAGAACAGACTGTAAAATACAATAGCTAGAATGGTGGTAGCTATCTCTGAGAAGAGATGTGGCCGCTATTCTCATTCGTGCCAAGATGAATACAAAGAGAGGCCAAAAGGGCCTATTTATCATAAGCATGAGGGAAAGAATCTCAATCATCCAAAAACCTAACCCTAGAAGATGAACCGTCATAAAGTTTGTGGCCCCAAGGTGGTTAGTTGAACAGTCAACTTCCCGAGGTCATAACTTTTGCATACGATCTCCGTTTAGGGCACTCGGTAGCCTGTTGGAAAGGTCTAACCGAGATTTACAATTTTCGATTGGGCCTAGATGCATGTCGTTGGCAACCATTCGGTCCCCCAAATTGCCAAAAAATGTCGTTTAGGGCCTCAAAATAGCTCCGGAAGTTCACGACCCGAAAAACTGCTAAAAATAGTAATTTACCAAAATTGCCAGAAGACTGTTTTGAGCCAGTTGGAAGAGGTGGGCTGCCACCGATATCCACCTGGATCAATCCTCCCTCCTTAGGAAGCAATGGTCTCCATTGCGTTAAATCCCTTATCATATGTCGAGCTGTGTGTCGAATTGAGCTCTTGGTGCGACATTTGCTGAAGTGGAAAGGTTGCCTTACTTTGACATCTTCAGAGGGTTTTAATTGTTGTTGATGGATGTGCTGGAGCTGTTCAACAGTTTTGGTTGTTGTGGTATCCTTGGTATGCACCGATGTGGATGGTTTCTTTTTGGAGGAGCACCTTGAATGCGTGGCCTTGCACTGTAGAGGTACCCGAATAGGCGATGCTGCACTAACTTTGTGTTTGTCTTGTTTCTGCTGAGTAGAAGGATAATCTGCAGAGGTTGTGGATGTCTCTGCGATCTGATGTTCACCTTTAGTGGCATTTACGAATAGGGAAAATTTCCCAGTGTGGGAGATTATCTTCCTGCCCTGCTTGGTTGGGGTAGGTGAAACTGTCTCTGGTATCCGATAGAGTTGTCCTCCCAAAGTGACAATGACACTGCGAGGTCGGGATTCATATACAGCATGACGCTTCCACATATATGGTTGTCCTAAGAGAACATCACATACTTCGAGTGGGGCACATCACATAATACCTCATCTTTGAAGGGTTTGATGCCATATGGTAGGCGACATTGGTGACTGACACGAATCTTTCGTCCTTGGCTTAGCCATCCAATGGTGTATGGTTGTGGGTGTGGCGTTATTGGTAGCTCCAATCTTTGATGACTTCTTCTGAGATCAGGTTCTTTTGGCTGCCATTGTCCACAACAAAGTGTAGGGGAATTCCCTTCACCCACATCTGTGAGTGGAAAAGGCGCTCCTCTACCTCGGACTCTTCCGGTTTCTCTGGTTGAATCTGTGTGGTGGCAACAACGACACTGGGTTTTGCATCAATTATCTGCTTCCCTTTTTGCGTAGCTATGAAATTAGGTTCTAATTCAGAATCGGAACTGGGATCTGATTCTGAAGCTTTGATCTCAGCCACCAATGATTGTTTTGAGCGACATTCATCAATGTTGTGCCAGGGGCTTTTGTGGAACTCGCACCACTTCCTGGTGTCCTTCTTCGTCTTTTCGTTACCCTTCTTCGCTTGTGGTTGTGACTGGTTGTCCTTTCCCTGCCCCGTGTTCTGCGAGCCAGAGTTTCCCTTGCCCTGCTTCTGTGCAGGTCCGAAGTCACACTTGTTCTTTTGCTGAAATTTCTGCTCGAATTTTGATAGCATATCGATAGGTGGATCCGAGTGAAGAGATTTCCAGGAAATCCATCTCTGTTCGTATGTACCGGTGTAGGCCACTACGATATTTCAGTACTAGGTGCCACTCAGAGTCCTTGATACCCAGCTTTATGCGCAAGGTATGGAATTTGTTGGTGTACTCCGACACCGTTTGGTCCCTCTCTTGGTGCAAAATGGTCCATTTTGTGTACTAGTCATCATAGTTTCCAACAGGGTAATATTGTTCCTTGACGACATCTATAAAAGAGGCCCAAGTGGGATTGGAATATTCAAACAATCCAGACTTGTCTGATGAGTTTTTCTCACAATAAGTTTCCCACCAATTTTTGACATGGGGGACGGCCTTGAGGAGTGCAAAGACGATCTTTTCCCTGTCGAAAAAATTGTGGACAGAGAAATACCCTTCTAGTAGATTCAACCATTTATCTAGGGCATCGACATCGATTTGGCCTTCAAATAAAGGGATATCAAAATTAACTTGTATCTTGAAGGGAGTCGTATCTCCGAAATGGCTGCTCATTGAGGGTGCATTTGCCACTGTTGGCATGCGTTGAAGGATCTGGGTGAAATTATCCATCATCTCGTTCCTTTGTCGCGCGAGGGCTTCCTCGAGCAACAACTTGATAGGATCTACTTCTCCGTCGTCTCTCTTTTCTTCCGCCATGGGAGGCCGTTTGGGGCGGCGAGAGTGGTCTTCCCCAAGTGAAACTAGTTCGAGACCCAACTCTCTGTATCCTGACCTCGTCGGGGACATGCACCGAGAAGCAATCAAAGAGCAGACTGCTCTGATACCATTGATCCAGATTTATGTGGGAACGAAACAAAAGATAGCATATACAGAATCAAATACAGAGATATATTGCAAATAACACAGTGATACAGTAAACACATATTCTATTAAATAGCGGAAATAGAACAGACTGTAAAATACAATAGCTAGAATGGTGGTAGCTATCTCTGAGAAGAGATGTGGCCGCTATGCTCATTCGTGCCAAGATGAATACAAAGAGAGGCCGAAAGGGCCTATTTATCATAAGCATGAGGGAAAGAATCCCAATCATCCAAAAACCTAACCCTCGAAGATGAACCGTCATAAAGTTTGCGGCCCCAAGGTGGTTAGTTGAACAGTCAACTTCCCGGGGTCATAACTTTTGTATACGATCTCCGTTTAGGGCGCTCGGTAGCCCATTGGAAAGGTCTAACCGAGATTTAAAACTTTCGACTAGGCCCAAATGCATGCCATTGGCAACCATTTGGTCCCCCAAATTGCCAAAAAATGTCGTTTAGGGCCTCAAAATGGCTCCGAAAGTTCACGACCCGAAAAACTGCTAAAAATAGTAATTTACCAAAATTGCCAGAAGACTGTTTTGAGCCAGTTGGAAGAGGTGGGCCGCCACCGATATCCACCTGGATCACAAGGATTTTAAACGCTTCAATTTATGAAGTGTAATACCCCCATTTTGACCCTTGAAATTATTTGCTTGATATGTAAATATTGTAAATATGCAGTGTCTGATTCATAGCATGGAGCTGAAGGTCAAGGCCCCGCTAGTGAATACTCGACTTATAAAGGCAAGTGTTTTCTTTTTCGTGTGCATGTGCTAGTTAGCCCTGGAAAAAAACATAAAAGCTATGTAAATATTTATAATGCAATAAAAGTACAAGGCTAGCTATGGAAGCACCTAAAATGAGGGGGGTGTGTTTATCCACTTGGGAGAGGAGAGGGGTTGTAGGATCAAATCCTTTGTTTTCAAGTGTCAGTCTGAGAGCCAATGAGCCATTAATGGTAAGCAACTACCCTAGTGGACTCCCTTGTCGATATTTATTTCTATTGTAATAAAGCACCTAAAAAATGAGCTCATGAATTTAATGGAGCATGGGAAAAACCCATAAATTTGTATGGCTAAGTATGGGATCAATTTTGTGTACCCAGAATCCAATTTCCCTTCATTCCCATTCCATTGTTTTGCAACCAAACTCTATTTGCAGCAAGCTATGCATTCCCAACAAGAAAAATAACATAAATTGTAACCTGAGGAAAAAACATGTTTTAGAGTGTTAAAAATGCCGATAAATTCATGTGGGTATGAAATCCAGTGGGGGATCCATAGACCCGAACCCTGGGGAAAATTTGAGAGTGTCAAAATACTGAAAAGCCGCGGGAGAACCCAAATTTGGAAGCCTGGAAATTGAATTTCATGGCTGCATATTAGTGTGGCCAGGAAGCAGAGAATCCAAGAGATAGAGGATGGAATTGCTTGATAAACCCAATGTAGGCAAAAATCTCCGAAGGTTTAGCATCTTGGACCTTTCTATGCTCACCTTGAATAGTACTGGAGGGAAGGGGTGCCTGACAGACTGTGTAGTAGAGAAGGGGACCTTCCTTATGTTGGTTGTGGGGTAATGTGGGTGCCAAGGATGGATGAAGCCAATTGAGATGCATGTAGCTTTGTGGTTGAGCTCATTGGATTAACATTCTCCTTTCTTGTCTATCTGCATGCTTGATAAACCCAGTTGTGTGCTGGCTTAGCATGAATGTGTGCTCCTATGGTTGTGAGTGAGCCTGTGTAGTTCCTCCTTAGTGGATACATATCCCAACTCGAGGGTGGCCTCTCAACAGAGAGATAAAGTGTTGGAAAGAGCACCTATGGCTGGGTGGAATGTTGCTCTTCCATAGCTAGTTGCTTGGACAACTTCAATTAAAAAATAAGTGTCTACTTGTTAATTTACTGTTGTGTTGAATGTGCATGAATTATTATTATTATTATTATGTCTGTGATGAGTATGCTGATAGGCATGTTGTGTGTGTGTGGAATGAATTATTTTTTGTTGTGTATTTTATTATGCATCTACACATGCATTTAAATGCTTATGAATTTCGTAATATGATTGTGGGGAAAAAAATTAGAAACCCATAAGTTGATCATGTTCTCTCTATTGGTCAGATTGATGGGAGGGAATGTGACAAAGTGGTATTATAGCGAATGGTTGCAATGAATGTGACTGTTTGGGGCCAAAAAGAAAAAAAAATCCACCTCACAGGCAGAACACCCAAGTTGCACAGGAACTGCTAATATGTTTTGGTAAACATCAAGTGTTAAATTCATGATCGGTGATTCCATGGAGCCCATGAGTCCAATATGTTTCCACCAGCAAGAACGGTAGACTAGTTTTAGAGAATTCCAATTCTATAGAATGAATTTTCTCCCTGTTATGTAACAAAAACATTTTGTAAATGGAAGGAATTGAGAATTTTGTTTTATTTATGAAAATGGAAAAAAATTGGGAAAATTTGAGGTGGACCCCACCCATGCCATGTGGGTAAGAGTGGTATGACGTGGACCAGCCATGTTTGAAGGACATGTGGGTATACAGTGTCCACAGTTTGTAGTGAAAACATAGTACCATCGGTCATCAACACAAATCCACGGGGAATCTGTGGAGAAAGGTTTGTGGGCACAACAAGGAAGAGTTTGCGGTCCGTAGAGAGGAGTTCATGGTAGTATCGCGGAGAAAGGTCCATGGGAACAACAAGAAGAAAGGTGTGTGGCGGTTGGCGATCATTGGTCGTTGGTCGTAGGTGCGTGTTTGCAGGGTTTCCAAAATGTGCCTTGAGGAATAGATCATGGAGCATTAGGGGAATTTTGAGGTCTAAAATGGGCCTCCTAAGAGATATAATAAAATATTACAAGTTAGGCATTTTGTGGGGGAGTTATATTCACAACTCACCTTTTACACTAGAAACAATGTAACTATGATTAAGTTAAATTGAAAAGATATCTAAAATAAAATCAATAAAAAAATTATTCTTTGATGTGACTAAAAGTATTACTCTTGAATACATAAATTGCTTTTGAATATAATATGATGAATGTACTTATAAAGTAAAAAGTAATATACTCATAAAGTAAAAAGTAATGTATTTATAAAATAAAATAAAGTATATAATTTTGAATTTTGAAATATAACTGATTCAATATTCAAAATATGATAATAATATGATTTATAATTTTGAATTTTGAATTTTAAACATAAATTAAATTTATATGAATAAATTGTTATTTCTTTTAAAATATATATTAATTATATAAATTTTACTTATATTCATTAAAAATAAAAATCAATCATATAGTCATATAATCCAACTTATTTCAATATTTATAAAATATATTGACTAACTATTATATAAATCTAACTTAAAATTTATTAAAACTAAAACTTAATAATTTATTTTTATAAATATTAACATTATTTAAATATTAATAATCTATTTACATAAATATCTACATTATTTAAATCTATTTTTATTTATAAAATACTTAATTA
This sequence comes from Larix kaempferi, assembly GCA_027924585.1. Classification (NCBI taxonomy): domain Eukaryota; kingdom Viridiplantae; phylum Streptophyta; class Pinopsida; order Pinales; family Pinaceae; genus Larix; species Larix kaempferi. The sequence goes on along the minus strand of BSBM01000410.1, from coordinate 858,794 downwards.
ACTTATATATCTATATTGATATTATATATCTATAATTTAGATAACCAAGTATTTATTTTATGTATTCATTTAATAATCAACATAGTGATTTTTCATTTGTTTTCATTTATATCTTTTACAAATTTATTTTTCATTTTTTTATTATTATCTTGTATCTCATAAAACTTATTTCATTTATTGAAAAACTACTACACTTCCTGGAGTGAAGGAACTGGAGGGAGGGAGATGACGATTGGTAAAAACTAGGGTTTCTAATGTTGGTAGGCCGGTTGCAGGCCTATCATTGTCAGGCCTGCGGCATGGTTATCAAGGTGAATGCTCCACGCGGTTGTTTTCTCATATCCTTGGCAGGTAAGTTATGGTGGTTAAATCCTGTTTCACATTAACCTAAACTCTCCCCTTTCTACCGTTTTTACTACTTTCTATTGTTCTGGCGATGGAGGAGTTTCTTGACTATGGTTGTGAGTATTTGGCGTCGTCTGATATTTGAGTCTCGCCACCTAGCAGTCCTTGGGATGGGGTCGGTGTTGGTTTTGGTTGTGGTCCTGGGAACGAATGGTTGTATGATATTCAACATCCTATTTACTTGGTGGGGGAAGGCTCTGTCAGACCACATCTGCTGAACGATAGAATCGACGGACCTTTTGCCTTTGTTCTTGATGGGATCTTGAAGGAAAATGGTAAGGATTCTAACATCCGGGGATTTCCGGGTGATCACGCTCCCTTATTTTCACCGGTTGGGTCACCGTCAGTTCTTAGCGGTGTTCCCGACTTTTTGAACTCTTCTGGTGGTATTGGATTGGGCTTTCCCGAGGTGGGTACTGTTATTGGTGGGAACCCCCTAGTTCCAGAGGTAACCTCGGCACTTGAACCATCTTCTCCCGTTGTCGGTTTTATTGTTGGTTTCCTCAGTTCTGCTGATCAGCGTGGATTCCCTAGTCTTTCCGTGGGGAAGGGTAAGTATATTGCTACTGGGTGGGGCAGTGGCGGTTCTGATGGTGAGGCACCGTCTAAGGGCAAGGTCCGCCGTAAGTGGCTTAAGAATACCGACAAGGAACCTAACTATTCTCTGGGTGAGGCTATAGGGTTTGAACAGATCTTATTGATGACCAAGACAGTGTTGGTTGGGAAGGTATTTGGGCGTTCAGTGGCTCTCAGAACTGTGATTAACTGGGCATCGCAGGTATGGTTACGACAGCTTGGGTATGTCCCACATGTGGTGGTGCTTGCCGGTGGGTGGTTTGCATTTCATTTCAATGCTGAAGAACATGCACTCTGGACTTTAGGCAAGAACTGGAACTTAATGAGTGTGCCTTTTCTTATGAAACCATGGAACCCTCTCTTTGATGCCAACCGTGAACGGATGGACACTATTCCATTATGGGTTCGTTTACCTGGGATTCCATTGTAGTACTGGGATGAGGAACATTTTTCGGAACATAGGTAATATCTTGGGCACATATTTGGATGTTGATTTCTCATTCAGGAATACATAGATACAAAAAGTTGCAAGAATTCTGGTCAGCATAAATGTGCGGGATGGATTAGCTGATGGAATGGATCTTCGGTGGGGACCCTAGGTATTCCCACAATTGCTCGACTATGAAAATGTGCCTTTCCGTTGTCGTCGCTGTCACACTTATGGTCATCCGGCCACCGATTGTCATTTTCCTTTGAGAACTTTGAACGGTTCTAATTTTCAGCGGACTGGTGCGGGTGAGGTTTATGGGGATGTACTGGGGGTTGAGGCTCAGGATTCGGCCGCCCATGTACCTGAGGTACCAGTGGTTGTCTCTTCGGAAGATGAGACCCATACTTTTGAAGAAGTTGAAGTACTTATTCTGTCCTCTATTGCGGAAATGGATATGATTGTTCCCATACCACACCCTTCGGAGACTGGTGGCGTGATGCAGAACTTTGTCTTAAGATCGGTGCCTTCTACTTTTGGTATTTTTTCTTCTACATGTATCTCTCCTTCTTTTAATTTATTTTTTAAGAACTTAACCATACCTGGGATCGACTGGTTGGATGGTCTTAAAAACCTGCATATCACTCCACAACCCTTGCTTGCTGGTACCCTAGCTACTTTATCTCCTCCTCTGGTATCGGCCCTTGATTCTGTGTCCTCAGATGATGGGACTATCTCTGATGTCTCCCTTGTTTCCATTTTATCTGTGGATTTGCCACACTCCCCCACTGGTTCGTTTGAGTCAGGATATTTTCTCCGTTCCACTACCAAACCCTCATCTGGTGGTCTTGGGAAAGATAAGGGTCGTATGGTTAAGGGTCGTGGACGTAAATCATTAATCTCCAAAGCAAAATCCAGAGCATGCTAGGACATGTTGGAAGGTAAACAACTCTCCATTGAAATGGCACTTAGAGTTGTGCAGGCCCATAAAAAGGGAAGCTAATGAAGATCATGTCCTTCAATTGTCGGGGTCTTGTTGGTCCCTCTAAAATATCAGCGTTGTGGTGGGTGTTGGAACGTGAGCATCCGGATTTACTTTTGTTACAAGAAATTATGGGGGAGGGCATTGAGGTGTCTACAAAGTTGAATGGTTGGTTCTCGGGTTGGCATTTTGAAGCTTCATATGCTCGAGGGCGTTCTGGAGGTTTGGCCGTGGGGTGGCACGAGGCTCACATCAAAGTTACCAATTTATGGGGGATGGACTCGGTTTTAGGGATTTCCTTTCGTGCCCTTGATTTTGATCGAGAGTTTATTGTTGTTAACATTTATGGCCCTTACTGCAATAGTATTCCATTTTGGGAATTGCTGTTGAATAAAGACTTGATTAAGGGTGATTATGTTCTTCTGGGGGGGGGGACCTAAATTTCACTTTGGGGCAGGCAGAAATTTGGGGTCCTCATGCACAAGTTGATCCACACACAGATTTTTTTATCAGAAAGCTGGTTGAAGGTGATCTGATTGATGTTGAAAATGTTTGTTTAAAACCCACTTGGCGAAACAAACGGATGGGGGAGGATCGGATGGCTAAACAATTGGATAGATTCTTACTGGCATATCATCTGGTGGAGATTGTTTTTCATATTCTTCAATGGGTTGGTTCTAGTGGGTGTTCTGATCATGAGCCTATTTTTCTTGAGATTAGGGATGGCCTGGTGAAGCCGCCATCTCCTCTGAAGTTCAACAAAACTTGGCTGAAGGATCCAACCTTTTTTACTTTATTTCAGTCAATTTGGGTTCCTTTTAGATCTGAAAGCAACATTACGACTGCTTTTTAGTTTGCTGAAAATATTAAGAACTTGAAGGGTCCTGTTAAGCAATGGGCAACTAATAAGAGAACTCAAGAGGGTTGTGAGCTTAAACTAATTGAAGCAAAAATTGCAAACATTTCTTTAGGTACTGGAGGGGAGTTTCTAACCAATGAGACTAAACTATCGTTAGCTCATATGGAAGGCGGGAGGAATCTCATCCTTGCGGAGATGGAGGAGACCTGGCGTCTGAAGAGCAGGGCTATTTGGTTAGAAAGTGGTGATGAGAATTCTAAATTTTTCCATGCTTATGATAAAGGTAGAAGATCTTCTAACACTATCTGGAGTCTTCAAGATCAATTGGGCAATGAACATCACACATTTGATGGGATGGTTGATGTGGTTGTTCAACACTTTCAGAATCTGTTCAAGGCTAGTGGGAGGGTAAATATTGAAGAATTCATTTAGGTTGCGCGACTGTTCCCCAGGTAGAAGATCTTCTAACACTATCTGGAGTCTTCAAGATCAATTGGGCAATGAACATCACACATTTGATGGGATGGCTGATGTGGTTGTTCAACACTTTCAGAATCTGTTCAAGGCTAGTGGGAGGGTAAATATTGAAGAATTCATTTAGGTTGCGCGACTGTTCCCCAGGATTGTAGAAGAGGAAGATAACATGAAGTTGTTGGAGATAATAACAGCTAATGAACTAAAAGAAGTTCTCTCTGGCTTCCAGAAAGATAAAAGTCCTGGGCCTGATGGGTGAACGATTGAATTCTTTTTGGGCTTATTTGACTTCATTGGGGAGGATCTACTTAGATTGGTTGAAGACACTCGGTTGGAAGGAAAGATACCAGCTAGCTTCAAATCTACCTTCATTGCTTTAATTCCAAAGGTTGATACACCTTCCTCCCTGAATGATTTTTGGCCAATTTCTCTCTGCAACTGTGTCTACAAAATAGTCACAAAAGTTATTTCTCGACGCCTTAAGACTATTCTTTCTACACATATTTCAGAGGAGCAATTTGGGTTTTTGGAAGGACGTCAGATTCGTGAAGCTATTGGTATCACTCAGGAAGGTTTACACAGTATTAAATATTTAAAGTTGAAAGGTGCGGTTCTTAAGATTGATCTATCCAAGGGTTATGATAAAGTCAGTTGGCTCTATCTGCGGTTACTTCTTACTCATCTGGGTTTTGACATCAGTTTCATTAGGTGGGTTATGAGCTGCATAACAACTGTATCCTTTGCGGTGCTCATCAATGGGGCTGCTACCCCTTTCTTCCATTCGGGGAGGGGGTTACGTCAGGGGTGCCCTCTATCACTAGTACTCTTTTTGTTGGTGGCGGAAGGGTTGAGCAGGGCTATCCATGAGGCCAAGAGGGCAGGTCATTTTGTAGGAATTCATGTAGCTCCGGGTTTTTTTATCACCCATCTGCTTTTTGTTGATGATATCCTCATTTTCTGCTCGGTCTCTCGTTGGGACGAGAACAAGTTAAAAGAGATCTTGGATTTATTTTCCTGGGCTACTAGGATGGACATTAATGCCAAAAAGTCTACTTTGTCTACCAACCTTTTGAATGAGGAGGAACTACTGGTGTACACACATCTATTTCCCTTCTTACATCTTACTTTAGAGAATGGGTTGAAGTACTTGGGATTTAATCTAAAACCTGGTAAATACTTGAAACGGGATTGGAAGTGGTTGATTGAAAAACTTGAAAAAAGATTGAAATGTTGGAGCTTCAAGTGGTTGTCTCGGGCTGGGAGATTGATCCTGATTAAGTCAGTTTTGGAGGCCATCCCGATTTACTGGATGTCTCTCGCCTAGATTCCCCGGGGTATATTGGATCAAGCAAGGCATCTGTGTTTTCGTTTTCTATGGAGCGGTAAGGGTGATTCTTTTGTTTCTCCCCGGGTTAAGTGGGACCGTATTGCTATGCCCAAAGCATTATGAGGGTGGGGACTAAAGAACATCTACTCCTTCTCCAAGGCTTTGGCTGCTACGTGTGGCTGGCGTTTGATCAAATCCAGAGGACTTTGGGCTCGGGTAATGATTCACAAATATATTATTCCTGAGTCTCTTGAATCCTGGATCCGAAATCCTGTTAAATCTCACACTGGGGGTTCGATCATCTGGAAGGCTTTGGTTGCATCTTTTCACATTATTGAACGAGATTTGGCCTGGGATGTTGGAATGGCCACTCGATTCGCATTGGACGAGATCCATGGATGGGTTGTGAACTACAACACTTTATGCCAAAAGGGACTATTGTTTCACTTGGTCGAAGGGGCATTATTTTTCTCCATCAACTTGTTGATCCGGAGGAACTTCTACTGGGGTGACATGCCTGGCTTCAGGCCAGTTCTTTCGGCCTGGGGGCAGAGGAGGAAGATGCATTAACGGGGTATATTCGGGCGCTATCTTTGGATCACATTTCGTTGGATGAAACAAAAGATGAAGTTTGCTGGGATGGGGATCCCTTGGGTTGTTACACTCCTAAATCAGGTTATCTCAGGATTAGTGCAGAGAGGAATCTGAGGGAGCCTATGTGGTGGTGGCCGAAGGTGTGGAAACTTCCTTGTCCATGTAATACTAGGATTTTTATGTGGTGTGCTCTTACAAACAGGGTACCAACATGGGATTTCTTACAGAAAAGAAACAAACAACAACCGGGGTGGTGCACTCAACGTCGTCATGAAGAGGAATCGGTTGGTCACCTATTTCTTCATTGCAATTACATTAACACTGTCTAGATTTTTGTCTCCAGGATTCTGCATGTTAACTCTCATTGGAACGGGGCTTCTATGGAGGAGGCATGGTATCAATGGTTTCTGAACCAGTCATTTCGGGGATATCGTGCACTCCCTCTTCTTGTTATTTGGGGTGTTTGGTTAGCCAGGAATAAGAGTGTGTTCACGGACACTGTGTGTATCTTTGCATAAATGGATGTGAACTGCTGTGGGTTCTTCTTGTCCAGTAAATGGATCAATCTTGGGGACAATGTCTGTAATATTTTTCCTTTGGATATCGATCGTTCCCAACCATGGGTTTTTTTTTACGGGGCTTGTCAAAATAATTATTGTGGGGGGGGGGAGCCATTCTCTATCTTACACTTGCACATTATTTTCAAATGTATTGGGTTTGGGGGATGGAAGTAACAACCTGGCGGATATTTTGAGCCTTAAATATCTTGTCATCTTTGCTGCTGAGAAGGGATGATGGTCTGTCAATGTTTTTAGAGATTCATTGAATGTTACAAATGGATGGATGGAACTCAGCTGTGTTTCAATCGTAGACTCTCTAATCTTTTGGTCTCTATCTGGGTCATCATTGCTTCTTTTGACAACTTTGCATGTACACATGTGTACAGGGAAAATAACGAGGAAGTAGACCGGGCATCAAAAGCAGGTTTGCTGTTGGGAATTGGACAATGGAAAATTAAGGAATTTGATGCAGGCTTGGTTAGTGAATACTATCACAGGCTTTTCATAGAATGAAGACACTCTGGTATATTCTCATTGCACTGAAGGAATGGAACAATATACTTCTGTACAGGTTATATGAATATTTGGTTTATATGTTTACTAGATGGTATCAGAACAGTAAATGAACTTGGTTATACATAAACAATCGGCCTTTATTTTGCTATCACAAGTACTATTGCAGAATTTGGATATGATACTCCCGGCTACAGGATTCATTGCTTATATTTGGGTCATTTGTGGAACATTCTGATGGATCTATTTTGTTTTTTGGAACATGTTCTTGTATGTAGTAATTGTCACAGTTTTTACTCTTAATCTGCAGAGATCATTGACACTCTTAAAGAGTACAGACATTATTGTAAATTTTGCTCTCGAAAGATGAATCCAAATTTTGCTTTTTTTTCTAAGGAAAAAAAAATAACTTATCTCATTTGTATTAATATTCTTAAATTTGAAATTATATATTATAAATAGTAATTATTCCACATATGTCACATATTTATGGATTTAAAATTATATATCATATACTAAAATAAAATAATATATTCTAGGATTACGTTTTTATAAGAATCGTGTATCTATAACACAAAGTTTAAATCCCAAAGGTTTTAAAAATTTAAATATCCTATCAATTATGCCAAACATTAAAGTAGAATGATATGTATTCAATAAGGTTTTAAAAGTTTAAAATAATTTTAAATTATATATTATATACAGAGGTGAATAGTACACATTTTTACTTAAGGTTTTAAAATTTCATCAATATATTGTAAATTATTATAAATTATACATTATCATTATATTGTAAATTTATCTATATATTATAATTTATTTAAATAAAGTTTTAAAATTATATATTATATAATGTAAATTATTTATATAATTTTGAATATAAATTTTAATTTTTTTAGTATTAATAATTTATTATTTAAAGATATATGTTATATATTGAAAAACAATTTTATAGTTTTGATTTTGAATAGAGCATTCACTTTTTTTGTATTTGTAATTTATTTATTTTATATTGAAACATAAAGAGTATTTTTTTTCTAAGTACTTTAAGGTACTTAAGTACATTTCTATTATATTCAAAAGTAATCTAAGAGTACTCTTCACTATGAGTACTTTACTTACAACATTGATATGGTTAACTATGAGTTTTCATTCACTATTTAGAATTTGACAAATAAACATCTTTAATTCAACCAATGCCACCTCAACTATTATATATGATGTCATCCTCTAGAATGTGATTGGTTCTTTAAAAGTTGATTTTGATAGTACAGTTTTTGTTTTGAGGCCCATTTTTTACCTCAAAATCCCCCTAATGAGAAGTTCACGAACGCAACAGAGTATAGGTTTGTGGCAGTCGTCGGTAGTCGGACGTCGCTCATCATTCTACTAGGGTGAAAAATTATCTCCCAAGAAAAATTCCACGAGGCATCGACGATGCCACTTCGGAGTTCCATTGCAAGGTTTTCCAAGATGTAGTTATGAGATAGGTCGATAGGAAAGGTTTGATCCCACGGTGGCAATTCAGATAAAAAAAAAAAATCCCGCGGTAGCAATTCAGGAAAAAAAAGAAGAAGTATGGAGACCGAAAGTGTTTTGTCCACAATTAGAGTAGTTTAGCTTGGAATTTGATGAGACCTGTAGAGTTTAGACGTCATTAATGAAGGTCACATAAGTAATAGTGAGAGGATCGAGCACATCCTACTTCGATTTGATAGAAATTTCAAATTAGTGACTTTCAAATATCAGTGTCGAGAGACCTGACGGGGGCCCGATTTGGGTCGAAATTGTTATGATACGATCATAGACTAGGAAAAAACTAACTTTGGGATATTGGATCCAAATTACAAAAGGTTTGAAGCCAGGGTGCGAAAGTGTTAAATTTTCAGAATTTACTTCAATCTGATCTAGGATCTTAATTGAGAGAACAACATGTACAACAAATCTACAGCATATCATTCATGGACACAATAATGCAAGCACAGAAGAGACACAAAGATTTACTTGGGGAAAACCATAAAGGTGAAAAACCCCAATAAATTCCTCAGAGATAGATAGAGCAATGATACAACCCAAGAGATAGACATATCCTAGCAGCAGATCCTCCTCCTCCATAAGTGCGCCACTCCTCCTTAAGTGCATCAGTGAGAAGTGAGTGATCAAATAGAGTGCCTCCCTCACTCTATTTATAATTGACTTGACTTGCCTTTTACATAACTCATGTAGGCTCGAACTTAACCACATAACATAATGCTGACTGGGCCGACCCCCAATAGGGTGGTCTAATAACCCTTCGACCCACATGTCCGACCCCCAATAGGGTGGTCTAATAACCCTTTGACCCACATGACTTATACAGGGCCGACCCTAACAAGGTGGTCTAATAACCCATCAAGTATAAGTTACGACATTTACAATATAAATGACGACACTTCCGTATAGAGGAATAATACCATCTCTATAGGAATACAATATACATATATGTGAAATACATTCCGAAGTTACATATACATCAACACTCCCTCTTAACTAGGAAGGTATTTCTCGACACAGGTATTCTAGCACAAGTAATCTTCTCTGGATCATCGTCACTGGATAATCGTCATCAAGTCATCATCATCATCACTGTTGCTGTTATCTCAATCAATCTTTGAATCTACTCGTCATAGGAAGTTCTATAGAGCTAGTCCTTTTTCATACTGGATGTCGGCCCACCACCTGCAGGTCTTCGTCATCACTGACCATACTGTGGAATTCTCAGGACTTATTACGTGCGTCACAAAACATGGCTGCAGCATCCCAGTCTATTACGAGCACACAACTCTACCTGTAGGATCTCCCAGGAGCACATTACATGTGACGCATTACAAAACCTGGCTGAAGCATCCCAGGATGTTATGAGCACATGGCTCTACCTGTCGGATCTCCCAGGAGCACATTACATGTGATCTCACCACAAAACCTGGCTGAAGCATCCCAGGCTGTTACGAGCACACAACTCTACCTGTCGGATCTCCCAAGAGCACATTACATGTGGTCCACCACAAAACCTGGCTGAAGCATCTGAGGCCTTTTTCATCCTGTCCAGATATCCCAGGAGCAAATTACATGTGGTCATGGAAAACCTGGCTGAAGCATCTGAGGCCTTTTTCATCCTGTCCAGATCTCCCAGGAGCAAATTACATGCCGTAGGACAAAACCTCGAAAGAGCATCTGCCAGATATCCCAGGGCACCGAATTACATGCCATAGGCAAAACCTCGAAAGACTATCTGCAGATCTCCCAGGGCCAAATTATATGTCCTCCCAGAGCAAAAACTCGAAAGAGCATTTGCCAGATATCCCAGGGCACCGAATTACATGCCATAGGAAAAACCTCGAAAGACTATCTGCAAATATCCCAGGGCAACGAATTATATGCTCATCTGCACAACCTGTTCCACGGCCACAGAGTATCATCTGATACTCATCATACATCATCCTGATGTACACATGATTACCCTGATCATCATCACTGCAACATCCTGCTGCATGTCATCTGGAGAAGCTCGTCATCCACGATCATCCTGATCATACAATGCATCCATCTGATGCACACCACATATCTACCTGATACATATCATCATACATAGTGTATCCACCTGATACATAGATACATGATCCACACAATGTATCCATCAACATACATGATCTACCTGATCATATCTGATACATATCAATATACATGATCTACCTGATCATACAATGTATCCACCTGATACATATATAGATACATGGTCCAAGCATCCAACATGATGCATATACAAAATACATACACATGATCCAACCGATCATATCCAGCATCCAACATGATGCGTACATACATATAAATGATCCAACTGATCATATCCAGCATCCAACATGATGCGTACATACATACATAAAAATGATCCAACTGATCATATCCAGCAGAAACCAGAACACCATCCTGATGCTCATCATCCAACGCTTACATCCACAGCCATGTGAAGGATCCTCCTTCCAACATGCTTGGAATGGCTTCAGCAGATGTGTCCATCACTTATTCCTCGAAGTGTCCTCGATCTGAAGAACCCCAAGCCTCTCTCTGAAGTATTCGAACTTCACCCTGGCTAGTGGCTTCGTCAACACATCTGCAATATGCTCGTTCGTCACAACATACAGGAGCTTCACAGCTCCTCTTTGCACCATATCCCTGATATAGTGATATTTTATCTCTATGTGTTTCGACCTGTCATGAAACACTGGATTCTCGGATAGCTTCACACAACTCTGGTTATCACAGAAGATACCAATAGCATCCAACGGGAGATCAAATAACTCAGACAGTATCTTCCGTAGCCATACTGCCTCACAACTAGCTGAACAGGCTGCAACATACTCTACCTCAGCTGTACTCAGTGCTACGCAGGACTGCTTCCTGCTAAACCAAGAGATCACACCTGATCCCATACTGAAGCAGCACCCAGATGTGCTCTTCCTATCTGCAGCACTGCCAGCCCAATCTGAATCAACATAACCCTGGAGGTTAAACTTTTGATTCACTTCATACTTGAGCCCATAATCCACTGTACCCTTCAGGTACCTCAGAACATGCTTTACAGGAACCAGGTGAACACTCCTCAGATCTGTCAGGAACTGACTCAATGTGTTCATAGCAAAGCAAATGTCTGGTCTTGTGTTCGTCAGGTACATCAAGGACCCAATCATCTGACGATACATAGAGACATCAACCGGCTCAGATGAAGCATCACATAGAAGCTTCAGATTCGATGCCATAGGTGTGTTCATGGCCTTGCAATCCATCATCCTGAACCTCTTCAGGATCTCTACTGCATACTTCCCTTGTCCAAGGAAGATCCCACCTGCACTCTGCCACACCTCCATACCCAGGAAATAATGCATCATTCCCAAATCTTTCATATGGAACTCAGCAGCAAGCTTCCTCTTAGTATCTGCAATCAATCTATCATCTCTTGTTACAAATAAGTCATCCACATACAGGAGTAGAACCATAGAATTCCCTTCTTCAACCTTGTAGTAAAGTTTGGAATCTGCTTTACTCTTGGTAAATCCCAAACTAGATGGGAAACTGTCCATCCTACCATACCAGGTTCTGGGAGCTTTCTACAAGCCATACAAGGCTTTCTTCAATCTGCACACATGTGAATCCCTATCTGGTCTTGGGACTGCATCCCAAACATCTTCTTCATGATTGATGGATCATGGAATTCCATTTCTTCATCCCAGATCCTGGGAACTTCAATATCTTCAATATCTTCAATAGATATCTTTGTTGCTGGAACAAATGTTGTAGTCCTTTTGTAGGTGAATATATACGGTCTTTACTACCAAACAAATTAAATTGCATGATTAGAAACATCTCATAATTTTCAGAACAAATTCTTTACACATAAAGAAATATGTCATGCAGTCATGCAGTTATCTTAGCCAATGCTTCAATACAACATTTATCCATGTTCCACAACTTTCTATATGCCTTCCAGTCTCTACCAGAACATTGTTAAGAGTTTGCACTACTCCCAACATGTCAGCAAAGAGGTTTCATTCTAGATAAGTAGCACTGGAATGTTGTACAGTGCCATAGGCCACTTACCCATCACATGCATATTAGTAGTATACTGTTTATTAATGCAATCATTCTAATATGCACAATACATATCCTAAGTCTAGGAACATTATTATTTAAATAAACAAAATATGAAAGTAATGACAATTCAAATACTTATCTTTGTTTGTTTGTTGGGTGGACTCCCTCTGAATCTTTGCAACTCCATTCTGATGTGGATTGTGAGAAGTGGTCAACTCCCTCTGAATATCTGCATCCTTGTAGAAACTACTGCAGTGTGCTCCCTCTTGATCTTTGCTTCCTGGATTACCTATCCTTGAACTTATATACATTCTCGATCCCTATGCATGCTTGTTAGTATCATCATTGTGTTATCCTCTAGGTCTCATACATAATTCATTAGTATAATCTTAATATTATCAAGACACAATAATCTCAAGCATGTATAGTCAGGATCAATTCAAACACAGATAATAAACATTGGTATTCAAGGTTTCAAGGAAGTCTTCTTTTATTCATACATATTCTTATTTAATCATAGGACTCTTTTGGTTAGTTAAATCGTCAATTAAGAGAAGAGATATAATATGCATAAAACCCGTGATTATTCAAAACTATACCTTCATGAATAATCATTATCAACAACACAACAGTATAAGATCCTAACACAAGGTAGGATTCTATCTTGATATAGGAAAAACATACCTGGATTAGCATGCTAGCTAGTTATGTCTAACATACTCACATGAAGTCTTCTTGTTCTTCTTCAATGACTTGTGCTAGTAACCTGTATATCTCATAGGTTAACCATTATAAAAACAAGTTATACATACCTCGTAAATGGATCTTCTATGAGATCCATGACAATGGATGAATATTTGTCCTCATGTCATCATGATCATATGTTCTTGAACCAGAACATGATTTGTCTTTTTTGGTGTACCTTTCATGTTAGTAGACAACATAAACCTCATACAACACCATAATGCATTAGTACAATCATAAGTGTCAACACCCTAATCAATGAATATTTTCTATCGTGCATTCATAATTTTATTAAGGTGATATGATAAGTCTAAAATCAAGATTGTAATAACCGTAATAACATGAAGACAAACATACCATAAACTTAATCATGAACAAATCTCAAAACATACCTCGATGAGTCATACCTATCGAGATCGCTTGTAATCTTCTTATGTAAGGCCTTAGCCTCATCTCCCTCTGAAACAGGAACTTCTTCACTTATGCAGGTGACCAATCCATCTTCTTCTAGGATTAACCCAATCCACTTGATTTGCAAGAACTGGATCTGGAGCTGGATTAGGGTTTCTTAGAGAAACCCCAAAAATTCAAACTTTGAATTTCAAACTTCTGAAAGGATAGAAATATGCGCCTTGATGAGCTGATCACACTGGTATGCTTAGAATTTGAAAACTGCAAAGTTTCACTCCTCAATTTTTCCTTTGAAACTTCCAGATTCACTGGACATGACCCTGAACTAGGGTTTGATGAAGCCCACTCTTCTTCCCCATCAAAAGGTTTGATCCAAAGCCCTAAGCTTCTATTTTTTTGAGGAGCTTCCAGCCGTGGTCACAGATTTCAAAAATTCCCATTTTTACAGAAGCCCTAATTTTCCACTTTTCTGATCAAAGTCTCGAACTAGGGTCTGATCAAGCCCGGCCTTCTGCCCAACCAAAAATTCTGATTTTTGTCTCTAAATTTCTATTTTGATGAGTAGCATCCAACCCTGGTCTCCGATTACAAAAATTCCAACTTTCTTCGAAGCCCTAAATTTCGGAAGCCATGAATGAAGGTACTCAAAAATAATTTTGTTTTGACAGAAATATGTACCTAATTGTTTCTGGTGTAACTCCGAACTTTTCGATCCACAGGGTCTGAAAACGTTTCCTGAGATATCCCGACCTGTTATCTTTCCATATTGATAGGTCTGACCTCAATTGGATTCTCTGAGAGAGAGTTATGCCAAGTGTCGCAACGTGACCTGTTAATGGGATAATACAGGAGAGCGCACTTGTACGGCGTACCACGTGTCACTGGTTCAACTTCAGCCTCTGCAAAAATTTTCTGAGATAGTATAGTCTGTGTACTACCTATCACTTTTTACAAAATTTCATTTGGAGCTTCCTATCCCAAGTTATGACCATTTTCCCAAGGTCACCTGATTTTGACTCAGATCTGGAAGAGGCAGAAACCCTATATTGTACAGATTATAAATCACCAAGTACAACGAATTAGAGGTTTTCCTTTGGACACAAGGTACATGGGGATTTAAGCTTCGACCTGTAAAGATTTCAGATCTGAAAACTTCGCCAAAACAGATTTATAGCGAAAGTGCTACGATGACTGGGTTTTTCTATATCAAGCCCTAGCATCGTAAGTGCAACAAGTGTCATACATGCCATATCATGCCTTCTTTCAGGCTAGCTCTGATACCATGTTAAATTTTCAGAATTTACTTCAATCTGATCTAGGATCTTAACTGAGATAACAACATGTACAACAAATCTACAGCATTCATGGACACAATAATGCAAGCACAAAAGAGACACAAAGATTTACTTGGGGAAAACCATAAAGGTGAAAAACCCCAATAACTTCCTCAGAGATAGATAGAGCAATGATACAACCCAAGAGATATACATATCCTAGAAGCAGATCCTCCTCCTCCATAAGTGCGCCACTCCTCCTTAAGTGCATCAGTGAGAAGTGAGTGATCAAATAGAGTGCCTCCCTCACTCTATTTATACTTGACTTGACTTGCCTTTTACATAACTCATGTAGGCTCGAACTTAACCACATAACATAATGCTGACTGGGCCGACCCCCAATAGGGTGGTCTAATAACCCTTCGACCCACATGGCCGACCCCCAATAGGGTGGTCTAATAACCCTTTGACCCACATGACTTATACAGGGCCGACCCCAACAAGGTGGTCTAATAACCCATCAAGTATAAGTTACGACATTACAATATAAATGACGACACTTCCGTATAGAGGAATAATACCATCTCTATAGGAATACAATATACATATATGTGAAATACATTCCGAAGTTACATATACATCAACAGAAAGAAGGCCACAATCCACTATTCCGGAGCACTTTTGGTGGATTTTGGAAAACTTGCAGTAGGTAAAAGTGACCCTGAGATGTCGAAACTAGAAAAAAAATTAAACTTGACATTTTACCTACTCATTAAAACAGACAAATTTTGTTAGAATTTTTTTTCCAGAAATGGTTAATTTGGGAGGTAGTCAGTTTTGGTAAAAATTGAGTTTGGAAAAAAGTGCGAAAGTTAAAAGTAGTCAAACCTATAATTTTGTAGAAGTTGACTGGAGCATCGGATTAGAGATATGAAATTTGATGAGTGTTCCTTATTATATGTGATAACAACACCCAATATAAAAGTGTTTCTATTTATTTCTAGATTTCCTTCTATAGGCGGCTGAAGTTGGCCTCCAAAGCTAATTGCGCAAGTAAAAACAGTGCATAATTGTGTAAAATTAACATTTTTGGGAGGATCTAACTTTCATGTCCAAGGTCAAAATGAAGCATGGATATAGGCGTTGGAAATATTATCCATCGGGGAACAAAGGTGCATATCTAGAATCTGAATTAGGAATTCATTTGTCTCGGATATCAAATGGTTCTTTGAGTAGGGTACTATTGTGTTTCCGAATTAAAGATAAAAAATTAACACATATTTGTGTAGAAATATAGATTGCGCGATAATATTCCTTATAGTGGTTAGATTATATCTGAAGGAACCTGCTCTGATACCAATTTTTGGACCCCAAGTGATACTGAGAGGGGAGGGGGGGGCTGAATCAGTATCGCATAGTTCTTATCATTTCAAACATTTGTTATACCATGCAATCATTCATTAACTCATATACCATGTATCAAAAGCAATTTTCAATACAAAGAACATTGCGCAAAGAATATGTAGAGAAATTATATATATATAAAGAATCTTCTTATTACAAATAATGTCAGGAGACATCAATATCCAATAGAAATGTGAGCACCCACTCATTGATTTTGCTGACACCAATCAGATAGGAACACCAATCCCTTGCAAGTACGAACTTGTTGTTTTATAGGCACCAACCTATGAGGACACCAATCCTCTTATGAGCACCAACTCATATCAGCAATCACCAACTTGCACTGTCAGGAACCCACCTGAGCTTCCAGGAACCAACCTGTGGAAGACACCAATCTTCTGTCCTTGCCTCATCCTACCACCTAGATATAGATTTGTCATTGTAAACTTCGATCACAATCCACTCTGCGCTTTTTGATCTATTTCCTTTGTTTTTCGCAAACTACTGAGCATATTGTACTTCACATTTCCAACTCTTTATGCACAACCATTCCTTGTATCCTTCTATTCAAAATGCTCCTTGTGCTCTTCTCAAATTCTCCTCATATTTATGCACGACTACTCGTATTTATGCTTGTCCTGTAATCAGACTCGTGCACTTCCTTAAGTCTGTACCCTACCTAGAACTTGAAACATTTTATGTTGTAGAAAACATTACATTAAAATTTATTGTAAAGTTTTTATGTTATTAACCAAGGATGGTCAAGGATGACTGTAATTGAATATTATTATTATTTAATAAATTAAAATAGGAGACACTCATCCAAAGAGGACTATTGAATAGTGTTCACTGACCCACTAGGAGGAATGAACTGGTGTAGAAGGAAATTGACAAGTGGCAGCATCTGTACTCACTTACTAGTTGTTGTAGGAGGAAACTTCCCTAAAAATGTGGTCATGTTCCCTAAGGAAGGTGGAATTGAGCAGGTGGCTCATTAAATGATTTAACTGACCCAAAGACCTAGGCAGACCTATATCCATCGAATTGAGCAGGGGGCTCATGGGTTCTTTCTTGTGGTTTTCCTGGAAACTGTAATGTTGAGCACACAATAGATTCGATGAGGGGAATTCTAGAATGAGTTGCAGTATAGGACTGTAAGTTAAATTCTGCTAAGTTGCAGAGAGTGTTTTGTATGCAAGTCTTCATGATTGCTGAGATACAAAGATATTGTTACATGTTTCTATACAGTATCTTCGTCCTGGTGGTTCAGTCAACAGGCTCGGGGGTCCTAAAGCAAGTAATCTTGGCTGCTTTCAGGAGACAGTTGGGAGGAACTGTCTTCTTTAGGTGTTTGTCCACCTGCACAGTTTAAACAGGTTCTGCATTGTTTTGTCTTTTTATTTCTAGAGTTTCTCTGTTTATTTCTGAAGAATTCTACTTTTAAGTTATCAAGTTTTAGATGCTTTTTGGATGTTTACTTAGCTGTTGAATTTAATAGAGTACATAACTGATAAATTTATTGTGTATAAATGGTTGAATGATTAGATCTGGAAAAACAGAAGATTAAATAAAATTCTTCTTTGTATTTTTCCTTTCACTTAAAAGTGATGTACTCTAGTACAGAGAGATGTTTAAGAAGTAGATTAGAAACGATCTGTATATAAATTATCAGTCTATGTATTTTTTTTACTAAACAGATAATAGTAATTATTGTTTAAAGACCAAGTTAGAAAACTTAGAACCCTATTATTAATTTTATATACTTGTAGGAGCTATTGGAAAAATCAATGCATATACAGTAATATAGAAGTTGAATGGATAAACAGTATATTTATATATATAGTACAACAAATGAATTTATATATGTAAATAAATATATATATATAGACTTTATATTTACTAAACTATTATTAAATAAAGCAGAGAATAGGAATCTATTTCTGATAAAATAAACCAATATTTAAACAAAGACTGATGCATTATGAATATTATCATTATTTTAAATATAACCATAAGCAAAGAATTTTAAACATAATTAATAGGTTTCGACAAAGGTTATAGTAAATCTTCGAAAGTATAACACAGATAGAGTTCTTACATAGAGTCCCATAAGTACCCCGAAATCATATTAAAACATATGTATAAATGTCAAACATTAAAATAGACTAATACATCGTTGGCATCTATGGATTTTCACTTTAACATAAGTATGACAAAAACCTAGACCGATTTCATATAAATTGTTACAGGACCTTATTATTTACTTACAGAGTAATCAAGGCTATGACTAAGGTATAACCCAGAGAACGTATTTATTCCCTTTATAAATTTATATTGTTCGAGCATACTGAAAGTTTAGGGATTTTCCCAGTTTAGTATAAACAAAACCTTTGAAAACACAACTCTCCTAATCATTGTCAGGTTTAAACACTTGACAGTCAAACGAAACAGTTTTTACATTTAGGGTTTATTGCTCATAATTACCAATACTCATAATTCATTATAATTACCATAAAATCATCAGAGTGTGCATGCTAGTTTAAAGATTAACTCTAAATAACTACTCTTCACATTTAAGACAGAGTTCTATCAAAATCAAATGCTTATAATCGATTCACTTAAGCAAAACCATCACTAATTTTCAAGGCCAAAACGCAATAGAGCCATGGTCAGCGTTAAGCTTTCATGTTAAAATAATATAACCAGAACACAATTATTAATTAGGGCTCAACCCATTTTTCATAAAACAAAATCATGAATTTAGTATTAGAACTACACTACTTACGCCAAAAATATAAAAGGAAATCAAAATCTAACTAATTCCACTAAAACCCTGAAGTGTCTAAATAAGAAGTTACACAGGGCATAATACAAAATTATTCGGAAACACTTATTTCATCTTTTATTCATAAGTAGGATGAAAACCCAGCCCTTGGACGTATGGCCTAGAACTATACAGTACAAGAAATGCATTACCGGGTGCCCGTAGGGATACCAAAACTTCAAATCACACTAACCCTATTACTGTAATGGCAACAACTGAACACTTATGCAAATGTCACAATGCATCACAACTATTTTGGAATAGCATAGAATTGCAAACAGAAAACGAATAAAAAAAACTATACTTAGGACGGAACCACATCCATATTAAATCAACGCAATGAACAGGGTAGTCGAGGACAACCCGAGACTTACCAGGGTAGCTTAAACTCTGGCGTTTGATGTTTCTTTTCTGTAAAAAACCTTGGTCCATCAATCGTGGCTTCTTGACTTATAAAAACCCTGACATAACAACAGTTTACACAATGTATTAAATCTTGTTTTTTATTCCATTACAGTAAATAAAATGTGAACACAATAAGTTATGGGAGTCGAACCTTTACCTTTGTAAAGCCATGTTATGTCGACCATGAGTTATCCCTTCCTGGAAACAAACTCCTCGCATGACTACGCTGGAACCATCAATCTACTTCTATGTAAAGAACCCTCTTAACCCACTATAACTCAACTTCTGAGTGCCTCCCTTGTCATGGCAGCCGAGAGCTCCAAGAGCTAGGCTCTCCACAAAGCAAATAAGTGTAAGGGTGTCAATACAACCCTTTTCGTAGTTAGGGTTTAAGGTCATGTCAACATCAGTTTCAAGCCCAATGCTTCATGTGGCCTCATTAATATTCCAACTGCCAACCATTGCGTATTCATATTCTTACCATATTTTGCTTTATCCTTTGTTCATCACTTTCGATTTAGTTTAATGCTAAGGGGTCATGTTGCTCGAATGCCTTTCTCCATAGTTTAGTACCTTGTTATAATATTTTGGTTCTTCACCATCGAACCTTTAAGTTAGGATGACCCTTCCTCATTTAATGAAAAGCCATGAAGTCACATAAGCTTGTTTTGATTATGACACCACACTAAACATTTTAGAGCTTAGCAAGTCTTAATTTACATCACAATCTTAGTAGCATAGACCTTTTCAGAATCTGTACAAGATGATCAATATGCGTTAGCTTTATAAAAATCTAAGTAAGCTCGGGGCATCTCAAGAACCCCTTTCAACAAGAAGAAATTAATCAGCGTCATAAACATAGTAAACTAAGAAAGACATATTACGACATTAATAATTTTAAAGGATAGATCTTAGCTTTAAGACACAAGATGATTATTTTCCAACAAACTGAATAACGAAGTATATATAGTAAGAAATTTACTGTCACGTAATCCATGATATAAGAACGTAAGAAATGATTTACGATAAATTTAATATTGACGATGACACAAATGATAAATAAATATATTCAATATAGAAAAATGGATCCATAGTCACATCTAATGCTTTAAGGACATAATAATTAAATGTTGATTCTGTAAACATATAAGTAGCGTCAATGAATGCGAGATACATTTACACAGTTAGCAAAATAAGAAACATTCCTTAAGTGTAATTTTGCGATATTATGTATAGTTATACCATGTATAAATTTCTTTTTTAATTTTATGGATTTTGGAGTCGTTACAAAGTCATACAACCATTGATTCCCCTGAGCATTTCATCTATTCCCTGAATCTTGCAATTTTAGAATACTACATCTTTTGCGCACCCAAGCTTATCTTAACACGCATCAATCTTTCTCTTCTTTATACCAATCTTATTCAATTGATATGTCCACAAGTTGGGGTTTCTCTAAGTTAGTGACATCACTTCTTCCTTTCTTCTTGGTCAAGCTTACCATCCCTGTTATTCTTTCGTCGGCATGCACTTTTGTATATTTACTGAATTCATGGTAATTCAACCACTTGTCCTTATATTCCACTGATAGAGTTCCATGACTTGGTGGGTCTTGCGCACGAGAGTTCCATGCCTTGGTGGGACTTGCGCACTAGAGTGCCATGACTTGGTGGTACTTGCACACATACAACCTTGTTATAGCTTTTAGAATTCAATGTCATCTCCAAGTTCAAAAATATCTTTGACATCCATGACAACACAAATATGAATAGAATAAAGAAGTGACGCTAGGAAACATTACACACCTAACAATAATAAACATATATAATTTATAACACAGTCTAATCCATTAAACATCCAACACATAATACAATTTTGAGGCGTACCAAAACAATCATTCTTTATTATTCATTCCGCAATAATATACATACTATTACATCACTTGTAAAGTGTCATAGGATAGACATCCATCAACCCCGAACACCTCCCTAGACTTGTTTCTCTAAAACTTCCCTCTTGATCACTTGCCCTTCATGAGCTTTTATAAAATTTACAATGGTTACTCCTAACCGTATCTACATGGTTACAACTCAACTACTCTTACTTGAAAGCATTAATATCATGTTTATCTTTCATAGTGCCCTCTTGCAAAATTCTTCATGCAATGATTGTCCATCCATCTTACATGACCAAGTCTTTAAAACTAAAGGGGCCACAAGTCCTAACCACAATCATTGACTCACCCGCAAGTCAATTATGTTGTTTCGCTAACCCTTCAAATTAAGGGGCCAAAATAGGTGCTACGGACAAGGATTTAGTCTAAAATTCCTCAAAATTGTCAACTTGGGATTTCCATTTTCCCAACAAAATATTGGCACCAATAATGAATTATTGGGCTTGCTCGTTTTCTAGTATTAAAGGCTATTGTCTCTCCAATGTGTGCCATTCTAAATCTTGAACACAAACCCTAATCAATAACCTAAGAATGATGGATCTAACACTTTATTTCTTTAGACCACATTTATTTGGCATAATTAAACTAAAGAAATAATAGAGAAGAGAAACGTAACTGATATTGTTGGCATTTTTTTCATACCAATCTAAACATGATGAATGAAAAAAACTGACTAGATTGATAATTGACACAACAAAACTCAAGTATATACCTCACTCCCTGTAATAGGAGTGCCCCAAAATATAATTTAAGGAGTTGCAACATAGGGCTTCAGGTGAGCACCATTCACCCATCTAGGCTTGAGGACACCAATAAGTTGTGACAGTTGGACAACACTTGATATTGTGTCATAAGAGATATAAAATCCCTTCTAGTAAAAGTGAATACATGTCCTTGTCAAAATTGGTAGGTTCAACTGGCATACCATATTGATTATGTTGAGTTTAAAGCTTGACGTCGGTGGAGGTTCAAGAAGACATTTTGGAAGGAAGGGTCACTAGGATTGGCTAACATAGATGGTTGTTTGGGTTGAGGCATCATCAACTGAGTTGTTACTAATACTTATGGGGGGGAGGGATTTGGGAGTGACATAGGTTGTGTAGTAGGATGATGAGTCAATTGAGTATTGGGTTGACCTTAAGGGGTGTTAACAACCTCACATTTATTGTCCTCATCCTACAACCGACGATCTTGAGTAAGGTGTTGGAAAAGATGGGTATAATTCCCATAAAATCCATATAAGGAACATGAATGGTTAGTTCGTAGTTGAAGACTCTTACATTGTTTGGTGGGTTTATTGGGATTTTGATTTGCTGGGTTAGGATTACCTTAAGTATTATTATGAGGATTAGGGGGTTGGCCCCCTCCTTATTGGTTTTATTTATTTTATTTATTCTTCTCCTTATTATTCTTCCCGTTGGTATTGGTATGCACATTCTGGTTGTGGGGTGTAGGTTGGTTGGGTTTGTTCTACTAAGCATAAATCCATTCTTGTGAAAAAGAGGAAGGTTGAGGATGTTGGGTTACTAGAGGCCCCAACGAAGGGCCAAGAAACATGTAATAAGGATTATGGTATTTTGGAGAAACATATGCAATAGAAGCACCACTACACATAGTTTCACTACAAGAAAGACCACGAACATGGGAAAGATGAAGTGGAACTGAGTATGAGGTACTTGTTCCTACATGCAAAGATGAGCACAATGGATCAAGAGGGAAATAGGGCATATGTGGTTTCCCCAGGTTAGAGTGCTAACTATTAGGGGTGTTACCATACATATTAGTGGCATTAGAAGGTGGAATTTGGGTGTATGAATGGGAGGTAGATGGAACTGCACCAATCACACCATCGAATGAATAAGAGGCTCCCAAATGCTCCCTTCATGATGAGTTACTATGGGATGCATCAAATATGATAGAGTACAAATATCCATATTGATCATAGATCAAATCATATTGTTGAGCCTTCATAATAGCTTCCACTTCCATTTGTGATTGTTCGGAAGAAACATATTTATCTATGACAAGAAAGAGAGATTTCAAGAATTAATCTAGAAATAAGCAGTCATCTAGCTTGATCTTATAGAGGATTCTTCATATTCACCATTCATGATCGTGATCTATGATATGGGTAGTTGTATTATTACAACCAAGAAAATATTTTCCACTCCCTTGTCATATCAGATGTGTAACTAGAAGAACATGAGAAAAGTGGAGGCTAATGATACAAAGTTTGGATGTGTTGCAGAGGGTTGTTCAATATACCACTTCACTGCCACGCTAGTCATGGTTCTTTGAAATAACCACAAATGGATAGAATCATCTACAATGATACTAGAGGAAAACCATAGATGGAATGAAATGATATGATTAGAGGGGTTGCCTCTTGATTTACCTTCAAATTGAGGAATGTCTAAAGGTAATTTGGTGGGCATTGAAGGATATGTGGAGTTATGTCTAAATATAGGGTCATTGGTTAGTGTATTCAGATCTAGTAGATTTATACTACCCATGAACAATAGGCTCAACATATTAGTTGATTTCGTAGTAGTGTTAGTGTTCACACTTAGATTAACATTTGTATGAGGGTAGTTGGGAGAGCTAGGAAGAGAAACTCCAGACATGTTGGTTGTTGGATTTCCAAATGGGGTAGTGATGCTAGGTAATGGTGGTGATTTAGGCTACGGGGATCCTTAATCAAATGATCCCATTGGGGAGTTGGGTGAGAGTGGAGGATGTTGATGTTTGATTCTCACACACTGAGGTGGGCCAATCACAAAGCCATGAATTCCAAGGGTGGGAGGTAATCCTCAATTTTTTCTAAAACATCTAGGAGGTGCAACCTTGATAGTGGGGTATAGCCACTAACTCAACTAATAGCTCTATGCAAGACTAATGAGAAGGGTTCAATTTAGATAACACTAATTCTAAATAATACATAATTAAAGGCAAGTGCAATGTAGGTGAAATACATGATTTAATTAAGTAAAGAAATAATGTAAAAAATGAACACCCTATAAAGGTAAAGTCTCACTATTCCTGGGAGAAAAACTATAAAATATGTGGAAATAAATGAAATCTTTCTCAAATATTCCTCAACAAGTAGTAAAAAAAGGTACATTGGCTAGGAAAAATTGGAATGGTGAACAAGGGATTTCCACACAGTCTACTTGACGGGATGTCAATTCCACCAAGGAAGTGAGTGAAGGTGTGAATGAGATACTTATAGTGAAGGACACTGGGAGAAAATCCAATCGGCCTACAACTATCTGTCTCAAGTGTTGTCTCTCCTACGAGAACCACCTAGGTAGGTGTGTAAGAAATTCACCACTAAGTTACCTCTTCATGGATATATGCAATAGGTTGCATTTTCTTCATGTTGAAATCAAACAGTTGGGGGGCCTTCAATATTGAAAGAGTTAGGAGTTTGAATCAAACCGCCAGTCCCAACCTTGGCATTTTCCACTCTGAATAGTGTGCATATTTCCTAATGGGTTTTGAACTGACTCGATAGAAAGGATTTAAAGTCTCCCTAAATGAAAAAAACTACGTTTCAAATGTGAATGATAGAAGGGAGTTATTTGGATGCCAATCCCCACAATCATAACTTAACTAAAAATTATTTTGGTCCCTCAAGTGAGGATTTTTAGGGAGTTAACTTACAAGTTGATTTTAGGATTAATTTGGCATCATGAACCAAGTATTATTTGAATTAGGGTGTGGTATGTGTGTACATGTAGTGTGTACAACAAAACTTGATTGCTTTGAAAAGTAAAATTTGAAACTAAAGAGTGCAAGAAAAGAATGATCATGTTCAATACATAATAAACTTGATCTAGGTTCGAAACATCGACATTCAAAATGGCTACTACGGTGAACCCCGGAAGCCACAATTGAAACGAATTTGTTTTCTTTAAGTGGAATCAATTACTGTCCAAAACAAGGAACAATTTTCATATTTTCAACAGTGATAATTCATAATAGAGATTAACAAGAAACTAGTGTAACCTATTATTGGAATGAAAAAATAAAAATAGACGAATAATATCTTTTCTTAGCTAAATTATTTCTAACTAGCAAAAAAAGGCAAGTCGATTCTTATATGTTTGCATGAAAAAAAATATAACTATTAACCAATTAGAGAGAGATTCTAAGCAAAAGAAAACAAAATAAACCCACAAACAATTCTATAATTATAATGTTGAGAAAAGAAAAACTAAATACAACATATTTTATGGGTTTTCAACCTTTTCTTTGCCTACATCCCCAAATTAAGGAAAAATAGCCAATGAGAGAAAACATACATCTGAATCTAATCTAATTTGCAAACCATAGCTGAAATACAATCAGTGATAAAGAGAAAACATACATCTAAATCTAATTTGCAAACCATAATTGAATTACAAAGGGAAATCAGCCAACCCAATTTGTAGAAAAAAGCAAAGTTTTTTGTTGTTGTTGTGTTTTCATAAATTTTATGGGAAATACTATTATGTCACATCATGTTTTTCTTTAAATAATGTGAACCCAAAACTAAAAATCTTGAAACATGATCATGGACGAGGCAAAACTTGGGGTTTTTGTTCAGGTCAATTGCATAAGGAGAAATAACAGCAAAAAGAAAATAGAAAACAAGAAGGAAATGCCATAATCACCTATAAAACGTCTTGGAAATGGCAAATACACAACCAGATATTAAAGGAATTAACATTTCATGGTTAATATTTAAGAGTGTGAATATATATTATACATGGCATACTATAAAATAATATTATAGACACGTGGATTTATACATTAAATATCCCAAAGTGTGCAATGCTTATTATGGAAAAATGATGGGTAATCTATCAAGTATATTGCATTATATTTGATATTTTTTGTTCTTAAAGATTTTTTTTTTTTTTTTCGAGTATATGATGTTTTAAAGTTGTATTTTAGATTTATCAACATAAATGTTTACAAATAATAGTTTTGAAATGTGAATCAAATATATCTAAAAACAACTATAGTTTGGTTTAGAAAGTAAAGAATATCTATGAAAAAAATTTATGACAAAATACAATTATTTTTTATCATTTTTAGTTGAAATGAGTTATATCAAATAGAATTAGAAGTATTGAAAAGAAAAAGTTGTATAAATACAAATTGTAGTCATAAATAATGGAAAGATTTTCGTTAAAATCAATCAAAATAAGCTAAAAATATAAAGAGGGGGCGATACAAAAATGAGTTAAAGAGTCATATATAAAAGAGAAAAGGTGTCTAATTAATCAAAATGCATTAAAAATCCATATACAAGATTAATGTAGGTTAAGAAAATTGATGATCTTATGAAAGGTACAAGGTTGGTGAGAAAGAAGTAGTTGTTTGAGAGTAAAGTAAATAAGGTAGCCAACCCTTAATGCAAAGGGTAGGGGACAAAGTTCAATTGAATAAACAAAGCTCATAGATTGATCCCACAATAACACGACTAACTCTAGTTATCATCACTTAAGTGAAGAATAGAGCTTGTTTGAACCTTTCTATCACTCATACAAAGATATACTTGAACTAAACATCATTAACACAAATTTAACTAATATGTATATTCTTAACATTGCCCCTAATATATTTATATCTGTGACAAAACTAGAATTGGAATGTAGATATGCGAGTCTTAAAACTCCAGTCTCTCTAAGGTAGTATGTACTCTACCCTTTCAAAAAAAATCTAGAGCATCCCCAAAACCTTTGAAGTGCCTACCATCCATGCATGAGCATATGATGCCATGAAACAACCTTTTATCCTACCTCAATTCAGCGTCACCTACTCCAAATACAATTTCAAGTATCAACCTTTGTAGCTCACACAATTTGACATCTTCCACTCTCAAACATCTAACTTAGAAGTCTCAATCTAATCCGGAGTGTCATAGAGCACTACATTTGAGGCTTCCCTTCCACTGATACTTTGACATGGAATACATAATCCCAAGATGTCAAACTCCATTTTTTTCTAGTATCCACACACTACCACCACCACATGCTTCACGCCAATCTTTCTTTACATCTATTGCACTCATGTATGCCTATCTAAAATGCATTGGTGTGATTCTTGGGTGGGCCAATGCTCTAATGGAGTCTTCTGCTACTAGGTGCGCTAGGGGTTGATTCACTCTTATGCTTAGCTTATGTATGCTTTCGATTTCGATGTTTGTCTTATGAGCACTTTTCATCCAATCGCTACTTCTATGCTAGTCATTGTTAAATGGGAAAGTCGTCAAACCACTACGTGACTAACTTGTCATACCTACTTCCATTATTTAACCAACTTTTCTCTTTTGTTCTTCTTTGTACCCAAATTGAGACAAATGATCCAATCATTTCATCATACCTTCTAATTGAGATCAACGATTCACTTGCCATTTTGATTCAAATATCAGATATTTTGGGACTAAACTATTTACATTGACATCAAACTATCAATTATTTCTTTGATATTTCCTTCCTCAATTTTCCTTCATACTTGTGAATTTATCTTTATGTTTCTCGAGGAAATTTTAGATAATATTCTTCCAATAAACAAAATAAAAATAATCATCTTAACTTTTCTTTCTTTGATTTTAATTTCTTCATGTTTCCTAAAATTCATACTTTATAAACAAAATAAAAATCAATGAACTCGACTTTTAGTCAACCATCTTTAGACATTATTTTGGTATTAACTTCGTTTACCCGGCATTTTGATGTGCCCACACAAACTTCATTTCACTTGCTTCCAAATATGCAAGTCAAAGATCCATTAACCCCTCTCACATGAGATATTTAATGTCTAATTATTCTTATACCATGTTAAAAAATAAAATTCATCATGTAAGTCTACAACAACAACAAAAATGTAATAAAATAAATAAAAATAACAACATAAAGTAAATATGAATTAAACATTAAACATTGAGATATAGAGAAAATAACCAAACATTCATTATCATTAAACTTTTTTTTCACTAGAAAAAAAACTTACTATTTATATTAAAAACAATAAAAATGTTACAATATTCCATAACAGAGTTAGCCAAAAACCTGGCATAAAAAACATATGACCAACAACAATAACCTGACCAAATAGTCCACAAAGTGCAATACAAACTTTTCACATTCCCAATGTGGCAAGAAACCTTTCACATTCCCATAATAACACAAATTTAACGATATTGATATTTTTATTAACAATATAAATTTTAACTTTCTTTTTCACTATATTACATTCACAACATTTACTTAACATAAAGTGTACCTAAATTCTTTTTTTTTTTTAATATAATACATGTTATGCATTGAAAAGAAGATATGCGTCCATGACCTTCCCTCAAAGATCACGCAAAAACAACATTGTTTGGCAAGTTCTTTGACATGATCCTTTTCTTTACCTTCGGAATTGAATTTTGGCGTGCAAGAACCCAAGAGTATCCCAAAAAATAAAAAGCAACGTATTGACACATAGCAATTAGCAAGTAACGGAAAGTTCAAAACATGTCTACCAATGGATATGACACATAAAGATGCTAAGATTAAAATTATCTATAAAGATTGCATAATAGTTCGAAGAGTAAGATAGAGAAGATTATAGTTATCCAAAGTTTATATACATAGAAGATGAAGATTAAAGTGTAAAATTACTTTAAATTTAATATTCTTTGAATCTATTAAAACAGGTAAGAGGATAATTTAGAATAACTTATACATGTTTAGATGTGAAATAGTAAGATGGGAATAAAGACTATGTTGAGTATGTGGAAATGGAGAGGTAGCAACTAAACAACATTTTTCATGTATATATATATAGATGTCTAATGGGGTTGGAAGCATTGATGATGGAGACATTGGTGAGGAGTAATGAGTTTTTCATGACGGTATCTAGCCCCTAGGCTCCATTCATTGAATATGAGGAAACACCTAAAGGGTTTATGTCATGGACTTCTATTAACCGACTCAAAACCGAAGTTTCTTTTTCCGTACGGTAGCCCATGCGGCACTTCCCGGGTCTCCCTTATCGAGCGTGAGATCAACCCAGGTTGGAACCTTGGTAGACTAACGCTTAACCATTCAACACTTAGCCAAAGTACACAAAGAGACACAAGAAATATAAAGGCCAAACCTTAAGTCGAGCAAGCCTAAAACATTTTAATATTATACAAGAGCATATTACAATGTTACATCAAGACGAGGGCGCCCGCAAACAAAACGACCGAGAGAGTGCCCACTGGTGTGCTCTCAAGAAATCCTGTGCACACTTCTTACCTTCCGAGTTTCTCCTTGAAGCTACCATAGGGCCGTGTTGAGGCCTCGGTTGTGCAGGGTAGATGCAAGGTGCTGGAATGGGTTCCAAGGCTCCCAACAGAGGGGGAAAACCTAGACTAAAAGGCTTCAAAAGATCCTACGCAAGGACGGTTCTATTCCCAGCCTGTTTGGTATAGTAATCTCCCACGGATATTCAGCCTCCGCTGGCACTCTATGAGTTGGTGATTTTTGATCCTAGGGATCATTTTTCCTTTGAAGAAAAAAAACAAAGTGTGTAAAAAAAATAATGTAAACACAAATCTACTTAAAAAGAATCTAAACTAAGTTAGATCTACTCTAAGAAGGTGTCTTGAGATAAGTGTAGGTCAGCTTGATATGGAAATAGATAAGCGCATTCATCAATTAAACAGAAATGTGAAAGAGATCAATGATTTAACTGCTCAAGTTACGATTAATCAATTAAAATTAACCAATGGCAAATTGAGGGTTATATGCATTCAAGATTTAACCTATAACTGATATGTTAATTGAAAAATTAACATCAATTATAATTTTATGAAAAAAACCATTTGCAAAAATCGATAAAAGTTTTAGTTAAATAAACTCTCTTAAAGCTTCATAAACACACAGATCATTAGCAGAGATAAACCATAACTATAGATCACTGTGCTTAATAAATTGCAAAAGATTTAAACAGCATTAGATAAACAATCTTGAGTAAAATCAACATTCATCAAATAAACTTAATCAATAGACAAAAGAAAATCTGGGATAAACTTTACTGTATTTAATGACAGTCTGTAAGAAATTACAAGTTTGTATCAAAACAGGGCATCTCCAGTCTCTCCTGCTGATTTTCTCCTCCAAATTCCATCATCCCTCACTACGACAGATCATCCCTTTAAATAAGAGTTACAAAATAATACAAAGAGTAAATTCCCACAAACCGAGATTACAAAATCAAACTAAAAACTAATGGCCCAGAAAAGATTGCCATTTGTCCCAAATATCTAACAACTCATCCACATTCAGATAGTTAGCTGACTCAAGCCCCAGCTGGGCATTACATACGAATGTTTCCATTTCATTTTTAGCTAACTTATGCGAAATACAGATGAAAATGTGGATTTTTCCTTCCATGGTGACTGGCTTCCTAATTAATCGATCCACATCATCAATCTTAACCTCCTCAAGGTGTCGAATCATCTGCTTGGCTTCCTCGCACTTGCGTTCGACTTGCTCAACCATCAACTTAGGCGGACAAGCATCTTCAATGAGCTCCAAGGCTGAGAATTGTAGTGATTCCATGATGTTATCTGCTGCATACCATCGCCTGCTACACATAGCCTGTGCTTTCTTAAGAATGTCTTCAACTGATTCATTTAGATCAAGCCAAGTGTTCAATGCAGCTCTGATTTTATTGAACTGAAAATTGTTAAGCATGGGGATGTCTTCTGGTATGTTCTTGATATACCTCTGCCACTCACCAATTTTTTGACTTGCCTGAGAAGATTGCAGCCTTTTGGATTTTTGCTCTTCAACGGCACCATACATCTTACCAAAAGTCATATGAGTTTCCCTAATCTCATCCAGGGTGTAAAATAGCTTCTCCAGTAATTTATGATGCTCTTCATTGACTTGAAGGGCCAAATCCTTAAGTTCCTGGGGTGAGAACTTAGAGAAACTAGAAGAGGCTGCACTTGCAGTTGCATCCTCACATTATTTTTCCAGGATAGCTATCCTCTTTGTATTTGCAGAATTTTGAGCTTGTGCATTATGAAGTTTAGCCTGAAGAGAGGTATTGCTTTTCTCCAAATCCTCTAACCTATCTCCCCATATCCTCCTGAGATCAACAACATAAATCTCATGTTCTTCTTTGGTCTTTACTAACTCTTCTTCAAGCCTTTCCAATTCTTCCTTTTTCTGATCAATCTCCCTATTCAGTACCTGGACTGAATCAAGGTTTGCACCAGCAAATGCCCCTAAGGATGCAGCTGTCTCAATTGCTCTTGTCTGGGGGTCATTTGTTTGCTGAGCCCATATTATTTGATTTGGAACAAATACTTCTAATCCACCTTGATCCCTGCTTCTTTTCTTACCCCTCTTTATCACTGCTTTATTTTCTTTACTGTAGAAATAATGTCCAAGAGGGACTACAACATCATCTTCATATTCAGTTATTATTTCTGAAGAAATTGAAATGACATTCTCTATTGAAATTAATGAAGGTGTTTGAGTGACAGTGGGACTATGTATAGACATGGTAGCTTGAGGAGTAGTCAGAGGGGTAGAGACAATCTGAGGAACTAATGGAACATGGGTTGGAGAAGGAATTGAAGTGAAGGCTTCAGAAAGTGGAACATGATCATCCTTAGTAGGTGATGATGAAGAAAGAATTGAGGGTGGCTCATCAATGGTGGATGATGATAAAGTAGATATGGGTAATTGCTGAGGGACATTCGAAGACTGGACTTCTGCAATAATAGATGGGGGAATGGAAAAAGGAACTGAGTTGTCTGAAAATGGAGTGGCTCTGGAAGTCAAAGTATGAAAAAGTTGTGATATGGAAAATGGAGGCATCACCCTTAGGGACAAAACAAAAAGATATTGAATAAATGACAACAAAAGTGATGAAGTTGTAATGTCAGGGGCAGTAGTAACCTACAATACCTGTTGATCAGAAAAATAGTGATCCATCTCAATAGTGTCTAACAAATCTGTAACTGCTTGTGAATCTTCAGTCACTCCTTCGGTCACTTCTTCAGTCACTTCTTGAGTGACTTCTACAGTCACAGATACTCGATGATGTGCTTCATCATCAACATCATTATTGATAATATCAACAGTGGAAACCTGTGATGTAGGGATTAGGAGTTTTGGTCTCTTAGCTGGGTTGGCCTCGGCTATTATTAGATCATCACATACCTGTGCAACTACAGTGGTCACTTGAATATCCATAGCAATCTTAGGAGGTTCGATTGTTTGAGTATCCAATACTGAAGTCAGCTGTGCTAACTCCTGCTTCAAATGATGAGAGTTTTGCAACAAGACTTTGACCTGTTCAGTTGTTTTTACCTCAAGAGGATTCTCCATGGGGGATTTACCTTTATTCCCATCTATATAAGTAAGCATTAGATGGGCATTAGCCTACTGGTTCTCTTTTTCTCCTCTATCCTTTCTCATTTGCTCAAGCAGATTCATTTCCATCGTTCTGTAGCTCAAAACTTTAGCTTTAATTTCTCTCTGATATTGCATAATCTGATGCTACTCATCTATGTTCTTGGCCCTAGACAAGACCTCAGAAAATGTATTCACTCCTTGGTAGATAGAGTCATCTGGAAGTTCTTCATGGACATAATCCATCTTCATATGATATTGTTTAAAATGTGCATCAAGGAATTTCTTAGGATCATGCTTCCTTTTGGGAGCAAAACCCAACTTTAAAGGAGCCACCTGGTCACCAAGCAGTGCAACCCAATTTAAGGTTGGGATGACTAGTGGCCCAAGGTTTAGAGAAAATTTAGGCCAACCTTTGTTTTTGGGACCAGTGAGTTTTCTATAGACACCATCAGTAACAGTCTGATACGAGACTTCTTGAATGTCCAATCTGTCAGGCACTATTCTAGGCAGAAGATGAACAGTGTCACTTCCCCAGACTCTGATATATGAATAGGACTCATAAACATACCAATCACCAATTATATTGATGAAGGCCCTGGCATCAGCTGAAAAGGTAGGTGCCTCTTGTTTGAATATCTTGAAATAGATAGTACCCATGAAATGGTCACAAATGTCACAGAGTAAGGGCGCAAAATTGCTCTCCCATAGTGCCGAGTGATGGATATGAATTGGTGGATCTGAAGGGGTCCAATTCCATCCCAAGTTAGGATATTGGAACTCTGAGCAAAAGACATTAATAATGTAGGCTGAAAAGAAGAAGTGTGGCTTCTTCAGGGTAGGTGCTTTTTGATAGTCTTGGATAGTTGTTTTAAGTTCCAGTGACAAGATAAATGCCCAAGGGAAGGATTCACCCATTGTTAAGACATGATGAGCTATTGGAGCCCATTTAGCTTTGAAGACTGAACAATTTGGAAGGCCAAAGAGCCTGCAGAGCATGGCTGCTAGTAAAGAATAAGGTTCCCTGAACCAGGAAATTGGGTAGAGGTTATCAGCCTTAGTAATGAAACTGTTAGGCTTAATCATCCATGATTTCAACATTTCATCGAAATTGTACATGGTTTTAGAGGATTGTATGAATTCAGGGCTACAGGTCTACACAGTCAGCTTAAGAGCAAAAGCTCTGATAAAGACTTCAGGGTGGAAAGTTGTCAATTGTGACCCTGTACTTTCAATAAATGATTGGTCTTTAGGGTTAGCATTGTCCACTATCCATTTAACTGGGTCTGTGTAAGGTAGGATAGCAGGCCGGGCAGCAATAGCATGCAATTGAGAAGCCCTAATCTTCTCATATGCAGGTCGGTCTTCTTTGATGTTTGAAAGGTCGTCGTTATCAAAGATTGAATAAATTTTTGACCAGTCCATTTGATAGGTTTCAGTAACCCTCTCACTAATATCTCAGAAGATACTAAAATTCGGATCTTTGGTCAGCAAATCCCTGTGAATTGTCTTAGACCGAGTGTTCCGTGACATTTTGGCAAATCTTGGAAATTCTGGTAAATAAATTAAAACTAAATTAAAACTAAACCATAAACAGGAAAACCGTCAATAACAAATGCGAAAATGACAACAAACCAACTTGAAAATAACTGAAAAATTCGTGAGAATGATCCCTGGTAAGAAATACACAGTAAAATCCACGTAGCAGACTAAATTATGACAATGAAAATGATAGAGAAAAATAGAAAAAATCGTATATTTATCGATTTTTGTCGGGTCAAATCTGAACCGTAGGATTAAAAGAAATGAGCGGCCGAGATTAACCCCTGCGGGATGCGGGATCGGGTCATAGATCTCATTTTCAAACTTTATTCAAGATTCCCGCAATCCGCAATCCACAATTTGCAGGTCGTGGGTTGTAGGATTGCAAATTGCAAAACAACGGACAAAAGAGTTTCCGCAACCCGCAATCCGCAATTGCAGGTTGCGGATTTCGGAAACGAAAACAACCTTTAAAACTAAAATAACGTTTTCCACATCCCGCAATTGCGGGTTGCAGGAACACACAATGTGATTTATTAAAATAACAACTTTCTGCAATCCGAAATCCGCAATTACAGGTTTTGGGTTGCGGGTTGCGGAATCGAAATTTCCCAAAAAATATTAACAAAATATTCCCGCAATCCACAATTTCGGGTTGTGGGTTGACAAAATTCGAAAAGAGAGAACAATCAATTCCCGCAATCCGCAATTGCAGGATTGCGGGTTTGCGGGAAGAAAACAACATTTTGAAAGAATTGAAGGCTTTTCGCAAGTCAAGAAAACAAACAAAAACTTAGAAATTTTTCAAAGGGAAAATGGTAATTACACAAACCAAAAACAAAGGTATGAGATCATACAAACAAGGTTTAAGAATCTCGTTTAGATAAAAAGAACTTACCCAAATACCTTTGCATTTACAAAAATTGGGGCTCCTATGATCAAATGAAGCATGGGATCTGTTGTACTTACAACAGGCCGCCACCTGCAGCTCATATCTCTGCACCCGAAGTCACACCAGTTCATGCACTGTGCCCAATCACGCCTCTTCTAGACTGCACCCACC
The DNA here is from genome assembly GCA_027924585.1 of Larix kaempferi. Classification (NCBI taxonomy): domain Eukaryota; kingdom Viridiplantae; phylum Streptophyta; class Pinopsida; order Pinales; family Pinaceae; genus Larix; species Larix kaempferi. The sequence goes on along the minus strand of BSBM01000410.1, from coordinate 823,432 downwards.
GATACTTCACCCTTGAGCTACTTTGACTTGGTGTCTTTTCATACACAGTTAGACTTTATTTCTCTAGCCATCATCGTGCCCTCCTTTATAATTGTTTGTTGGGTCCACTAGTGCACCCATGGGTTCTTCCCTTGTGGCAACATTCCCACCTCATGCCAAGTCTATCATGTGATGTCCACTCAGGATTCCACATCCTTGTGTAAGCCCACCATGCACGTGCCTTGGGCATTCCTCAATGCTTGGGCACATGTTCACTCCCTGCTAGACTGATGCGCTCTACCCATGCTAAAGTTATTTTTGGTGCCACTCATCTCCATGCTTGGCATGCTCCTCCACCAAGATTGCACATTGTGCTACAATTAGTGTTCCAGCTTCCTCATTCCTTAGGCGAATTTCCCCTTCTGGGTGCGGGTGCATGATGCACCTTCCTTGCGAATGGATTCCATTCAATGTGCCCCAATTTTGGCATGGGATCTTATCCATGCACCGGGGGAAGGCTGTTACAGCCTCCCCCACCCAACTTGTTGTCCCCCTGGAAAAATCACCGGCTCTACTTGTTTCAACATGGAGGTAGTCCATGTGCTCACTTAAATGCCTAAAGCTTCTCTTCAGACATCCACAATGACTCCTTCCACTCCCAATTGTTCTTCTCCTCTTGAAAGCCCTTCCACTAGACAAATCATTCCAAACATACCTTCGACCCATGTCTCACATGACGGTGAGTTAACACCTCTTCTACTTTGCTATCTGGTTGATCCACTACCAATGAGAGATCCCAGCTTAGCATGTTCCTGCTTGTTCCTGCTTGTTTTTCCTCCATCAAAATGGCATGCCTTAAGTTGGCTCATGTGGAAAACTTGATGAAATGAGCTCATGTGTTCCGGGAGCTTCAGTTTGTAGGCCACCTTTCCTATTCTTAGTCACTTTGAAGGGCATGTCATATCTCCGCAACAACGCACCTACCATGTCTGTCGACGGAGTGAACTACTTCTTGCTAATTTTGAGAAGCATTATGTTTCCCACTTGTAACTCCACTTCATTCATTCCGCGATATGCCCATTTCTTCATCATTTTGGTTTCCTTCACCATTTGAACGCATGCCATTTCCAACTTGTCTTTCCAACCCTTCATGAAGATCAAAGTTGCCGGGTTCTGCCCAAAAGAACTAGCCGCGACAATCTGTTGTGTTAGAGGTTGTTTCCCAGTTTCCAACTTGAATGGGATGTAGCCCATTGCAAAACTTGTCTGCATATTGTAACTGAACTGAGCTACATCCAAGAGTTACGACCGATTCTATTGATTTTCCTGCATGAAGTGTCTTAGGTAGTCCTCCAAGAGGTTTTTTATTTTCCATGTCTTCCCATCCGTTTGTGGATGGTAGCTCGAGCTTGTCAACAACTTGGTTCCCACCAAGTTGAACAACTGTTGCCAAACTGACCTATGAATTGGGTGTCCCAGTATGACACTATACTTAACGACAACCCCCAATACTTCATAATATGCTTGAAAAACATCTATGCTACATCCTCGACTTTGTAAGGTATCTTTGTCAATACAAATGTGGCATCCTTTGAGAACCTGTCTACCATAACAAAGATGCCATTGTCGCCTTGTGAAACTAGTATTTATGTGATGAAGTCCATCGATGTCACCTACCCAAATTTCAGAAATTATTATTTTATTAGAAAAATACTTTATGTTAAATTTAATTACAAAGTTTTGTAATTATGATTAGTTATGATCAAGGATGAATGTAATTACTGATTATTATTATTTAAATAAATTAATTAGGAGACAAACACCCAAGGGGACTGTTAAATGAGTGTTCACTGACCCACTAGGAGGAATGGAAGCTGTTGGAAGGTATGGGAAAGATGGTAGCAATTGCACCACACCACTAGCTATTGGTTATGGGATAACTACCCCTAAAAATGTGGCATTATCCCCCAGGTGGTGGGAGTGGGAAGGCAGCTCATTTAATGACCCAGTAACAACTGAAAAGGCCTAGAAATCCTACATAAGGGAAATTCGAATTGAGCAGGAAGCTCTTACACAATATTTTCTGCATAAATATTTCCTCATGTGCATCAGATAATCACTTAGAGATTCGAATAGGGAGGCTAGTTGTGAGTGCAATCATAAGTCTGTATATTGCTAAGAAGAACCAGAGATGTTGGTGCAGGTCCTTTGGACTGCTAGTTCTTGAAGATTCAACAGTTAGTGCTACCGCAAGTGGAGATCCTAAATTCCTTCTTCCTCTTGGTGGTTCAATGAATAGGCTTGGGGGTCCTAAGGCAAGTACTTGACTGTCTTCAGGAGTTGGTTGGGTGAAACAGTCTTCTTGGGCTGTTTGTTCCCCTACAAATTTATCCAGGTTTTACAGTTTCCTACTTTATTGCAGTTATTAGTTATGTTTAAATAAAATTAGAAATCTCTGTTTTGAAGAAGAATTTCTTTCTGATTTTATTTTGAAGTCTGAATGTCGAAGTTTATGTTATTCTGAATTGACAAATCAATCTCTACATTTTTCCACATGTTGTTGTTTGCATCGTACTCTAGTGCAGAGACGCAAATTATGTATAGATGAGAAGATAGGAAAATTGCCATTTGATTCGATAGATAAATATAGTAATTTATATGTTTATCAGTTTCTGCCCTATAGTTAATAATGGTAGAAAGTTTTGTATAATATCTAATATATATTATAGAATGTTTCCTTTGTTTCATGAAAAAAAAACATTGTTTAATTCCTGTACAGTTACATTGTATTTGCCTTATCATTACTATGTTCATAAGAAATAAATAGAATCCAATTTTCCATATATCATATTACATTTGCATTATAAATAGTGTTGCTGCAAGTAAATAAAGGAATAAATTATGGACAAAGTTGCAATCCACAGTCAATTCACAGTCTTCACATTTCACATACACACACTGTTTTCATTTCCTACTATAACCATTGTCTTTGATTATTTAATACAATCAGATAATGAAAACATTTTTTCCATCATTCATTCTATTTATTTAGATATTCTAAACTGTAAGTGTCGATTCCAAAACTGAGTTTCATTTCAACCCTAGATAGAATTTTCTTTTCCATTACCATCGTTTTTGCATATTTGAACAAAAGCAATCAATACAAGCTACGGATCGAAATCCTAGTTTTTGGCTTCAAAGACCTTTTAGAAGTTCATATTCAAACACTTATCTATTTTCAAAGAAGAGACTCGAACTAGGGTACGACCCCGTTCCTTCTTATTCACAAACGAAAGAAAATAATTTCGTCATTACACATTACAGATTTATCCTTTACAACAAACATTTAGACTCTGGCCTGGCTCGAAAGTCACGATATCAACCTACATTGTTCAAACGTATAACACAAACAAATAGCACCAAAAGAAATAGCATTTATTCATTTCCGAAAAGAAAAGTATAGTATTCACAGCAGACAAGCCTCAGCTCTACTCCTCATTCCACATACCATAAACCAACAGGGTGATTGTTCAAAGTTTTAAACCATTTCCAGATTCCAACGTCAAGAAAGGGAAATTATTGTTCCCAGAAACAAAAACATTACAATATGTTCCAAACGAAATCACACAGGCTTTATTCCCAAACTTTAAACATTTTAAAACAAGTCCAGAAACCCTCAGCATTGATGAGTAGTATAACTCCCAATTCGACAAAGCTAGACATCAAAGTATAGGACCGAATATCGTGCAAATAAACGAGGGTCACAACCCTGTACAAACATCGTTTTGAATAATAGAAGGGTCTTCAAAGTTTTTCAACTGACAGACAATGACCGAGGCATGGTGAAACACTGGTTACTCATCCTCTTGAAACCACATCAACCAGAGTCGAAAGGCACCTATGAGGGTTTGAGACCCAGAGCTTACCAGGAATGGAAGCACGTCGTTCCTTTCCAAACCCTTGCCCAAGTTAGTCTTCGAACCCTGCAACTGACAAAACAATAGCTTAGAATTAAACAACCGTTACATTTTAAAACTGAAAGTCGAAAACTTCAACGAAAGAATCACTATTCTTTTCGAGGACGCTTACTTTCTCAACCAACGGACAAGTCCTTTGCATTCACCAGAAAAACGACGAGATATTTCCTGTAGACGGGACCAGAGTACTTCTTTCATTTGCAGCAATTTACATTTCACTCAAATTCTAAAACGAAAAGCTTAAAACCATCGACTCAATAACAACTCAAACCAGAGACCCAATCTTTTAAGCACAACGTCATTACAGTGAGAAAGAACCTGCAACTTCAACCCTAATCTACAGGTCTCGAGGTCAAAACCTCTTACAAGCTTGCTAACCCTAGAATCGGTAGCCTATCGGCCACACAGACCGAAACAATAGAACATTGAACAACATTCAAATCTCTTTAACCAAAACAACGATAAAAGTTAGGGTTGCATCTAACGATCCACATTCATCACTATCAACGATCATAATAGTGCCAGCGAGATGGCATTGGGATGAACAACTTCTGCAATTAATGCCCCATCCAATGGTACAAGCATGGCAATGCCACTTTGGCACACTGAGGATCAATCAACAGACAGCTCCGAGGAAGATCACTATAGAAACCATTACACAGTGGTTGACGTATTTGCTAATGCATCGATTTTACATTACGTGGATTGGTAACAATCCCTGTCATGCTGAGTTGTGAACCGAGCTTTTAATGTAGGATCAAGTTACGATCTCCATGATAGCTCGAGGATCATGTCATTTTAATGATCATCAACTCGCCACCCTGTTGACATAAATGTATGTCAGTACCATTTATAACGACAACAAAAACTTCATGTAGATCTTTTATAAAATCAAAACATTCGATTGCATGTTAATAGTTAAAGCTCAAATTTTATGGTTACGATTAGGGTATTAAGACTAAAGTTTAGCCATGTATTAAGTATAGATTTCATATCATTTCAATATTGTAAACTCTCATATATATTTTGTAATAGTTTGAAATTATAAATCTATTATATAGGATAGCAAACTATAAGATTTATATGGTTAATACATTAATCATAGTTTCTATTCTTCCATGTATAAAAATATAATAATGTAGGAGTTTACACTTGTGAATTTCCAACAAGACCAATGATTAGTAACTAGCATAAAAACCATGCTCTGGTCATGAACTTCATACCCTCACTCTTATTACAATACGTTTGATGGTTAATGATATATTTACGACATTAATGCCATACAAGACAACGACCAAAACCAAACTATAACAACGTCATTGACTTACGACAACAAACATGAACAGCATGTATACCTTCTAGACGTCATTATTTTCAACATTCATAAAAAGTAAGACAGCGTTGAGAAAACTAGGAAGCGGTACTAAAGCGTCATACCTAAAGATACTTGTTTTCGCAAAAGAATTCACAACATATTATTTGACATTGAATTGAATTACATAGGTACTTTTAAACTATGCAGTTATTGAACCTCTTACCTGTCGTCTGCACATAGAATATTCAAATGCGTTAGCGTCGCAGCTAAGTAAACTCCAGGGTACCTCGTAGGACACCCTTGTTCATAAAAAAAATCAAACTGTCAGTATCTTTTCAAGAAAAAGTATCACATCACATTAATGACCTGTTAGTTCATCTATTACCATAATCATGTCGTAATTGATGTGTTAAACTTTTCCATTATCACCATGCTGCTAAAACAGAAAATTAAATTATATTTAGTACTAATGACTTTTTAATTAAAGTTGTCGTAATCAACAATTATTATTTCCGCATCTATAAATTTTGTATTTAATGCCGTTTTCAAAATTTTTAATTTTTTATGAAAATAGGGGATGTTACAATCGAAACACTTTCCCATGGTTTCTCCATAATCAACATTGGTTGGAGTGTGCCTACTTTCATCTTGGAGTTGTGCTTGTCTTATTGCGATATAAGAAAATCATTGATGTACTCCTCTACATCTTGCCACATGTGCTCCCCAAAATAACTGAGGTGAATGGATGCTTAACAACCCTTAAAACACTTCTGCAACATCCATTTACAATCTGGACAAACTAGGGAGAATTACTAGTAATTTCGAGCTTCAAAACCCCCAAGGGCAGTGGACAAAGATGGCTTCCCAAATGTTCTTAAACCCTTCCTAATTTTTGAACAGAGGTATGGTACTGATAAATGTATTTAATGATCTCCCCGGTGTATCCTTAATTAGTTCTTAGGGCCTTCTGCAACTCCTTTAAATCATATGTTTATATGCACGATTTCACATAGGGGGGGAAGCTAGTAATTTTCACCATGTGTTATGAAATTCGAATTTTAGGTACAAATGGATTATGCTCTGTTAATGAAACTTCTTCATAAATTTAATAACACTCCATACATCAAAAAAATCATAGAGATAAACTGATACAACTCGAAATAATGTCTCTTCAAAATCCAACAACAAGATCTAGGGGAAATGGCATCATTTATGCATTTTTTGGTAATTTTACATAACTTCACTTGGTATTTCGACCTGAGGTTATCATGAGAATTAAATAAAGAGTATATATATCAGAATACAAATAAATGGATATTATTATAGTCTCACAAAGATATCAGCATCTCACCAAAGGCGCAATTCCTCCAAGGTCCCAAATATGCAAGAAAATGTGAAAGAGATGCAAGAATGAGTTGTAGCTGAATGAACCATGCGCTTCCTTGTAGCTTCAACCTATAACTAAATACTCCATTGTATATCCAAATTAAAGGTATTAATGGCCTCTCCAATTTCCAATTATGATGGGAATCTTTCACCCTCGAAATTGGTGCTGAGGCAAGTAGACTAGCTCTCTACTAGCTCTCTCTCCAAATACAAATGCAAAATGTAAAATGATCAAAAGCTGGTCTTCTTCTTTGTTCCTAAATTTTATAAAATTACTAAGGATTCCTCAATTCGAATTCCATCCATGAGATTCATTCCAACTCAATTTGGGAAGAGATTCCCAAGTATGCCACTTGTCCTTCCAATTCTAGCCTCCTCCTTCACCAAATTCTAATTGGTGTCTCTTTGGATACCCTAAATCACTTGGGTGCCTTATTGGAGGATATTTTTATCCCTGACATATCATGTATGTCAGATGTCATCCATCAGGTCTGATTTTTCAGAAATTTCATAGGCATCTTCATCATTGGTGTCATAGAAGCTAGGGAATCTAGCCCAAGTATCCCAGTAGCTCCAAAATGCGTCTTCCTCTCCCATGGGAGTTACTCTTCCTCTAAATTTCGACATCATTGATTCATGCCAAGTAATATCCCCTTCCAAATACCCCAAGAATAGTGGACTCCACCTTGGATTCGAATGGGTGAGAGTGGAATGCCATGTGGCATGGGGAATCTAGCTTTTTGGGGGTCCCACACCACCAATGTGTCTCCATGACCAAGTGCCATCTTATTTTCTCACCATAAATATTTATTTTTCCCCTATTAATATATTTATGCCCAAACCAAAGTCCATTTGGGTTTATTAGTCTCCTTATTCCAATTTTAGTGTCTCCACCCCAACCTCAGAAGCTAGTAGGTTGGTGGAATTTTCCCTACTTGATATTTATTTGAATGGGGACATTACAGTCCTCCACACCCAAGATTGCTTTCCCTCAAGCAATCTCAATTTAGTATGCTGAAAATTTTTTCCTCCTCTATCAGGTGACCTTCCATGAGGAATGTCTCCCAAAACCTTTTGATTCTTGTGTTTCATATTGTGGGAGGACACTACCTTATTTGGAATGGTGTGCATTCCTCTCAATACCCTTTGTTTTCCCTCCAAATCTTTGAATCTCATTTCAGGGATTTGATAGTTCACTGTATGTTCCCCTATATATTACAACCATTGCACTCCCAAGACCACATTAGTATCAGCAACATCAACCACATAAAAGCTATCAAAAAATGTGTAATTACCTATGGTGAGTTGTAGCTTTGGAATCCATGTTTTGCACTCCATAGTATGGTGAACTGGAATGATGACTGTGAAGCCCTCGAATGGTTCAGCAGGTAGCTTTATCCTCTCCACCATGGCTGCATCAATGAATTTATGTGTGGCTCCTCCATCTACCAATACCTAAACCCTTTGTCCTTGTACAACTCCTTGGCATCGAATAGTGTGGAAACGAGGTACTCCTAAAAGCACTGCTAGTCTCCCTTTGTCAGGTAATGGATGATATTCTTCTTTTTTCTCTTCTTCTTCTGTTGTGGCATATCCCTCTTCTTGGGATGAAATATTTCCTCCTTCCTCCATGCCCCCTTCATACTCATCATCACAAAATACTTCAATGAATTGGGCCTTTCCCTTGGCACATTTATGTCCTGGTGCCCATGGTTGGAAGCATGAGTAACATAGTTTATTCCTTCTGAGTTCTTCCCTGTTTAGTTTCTCTTTCTTATCCTTTCCACATTCATGTTCTTGCCATGGATTCTTTTCAGATCTGAATTGGGAAGTGAAGTTGGGCTTGGGAGGAAACCTTGTACTAGGTAGCACATTTTGTAGATCTCTTGTCAAGCTCATAACATCCTTCAATGAATTGGGTTTGTGGTTCTTAACTAAACCTTTTAGGGTTTTAGCCAAAACTTCAATAAACAACAATACTAATCTTACCATAGATATATCAGCCACCTTAACTGATAATTTTGGAATTCCATCATATATTCAGCAGGGGTTCCAACTTGCTTCAATTGGGCTAGTTCTTTGAAAGGAAATTCTGGGTCTTTTTGCTCAAATATTTCGAATACCCTGTCAACAAATTCTCCATAGGTTGTAACCTGATCATGTCCCAAAGTTTTCATACCATGGAACCACCAATCATTGGCATCTCCTTCTAGATGCAAAATATCCATTTTTAAAGCATCATTTTCCACCATTGGATTCAACTGAAAATAAACATCTAGTTTTTGTACCCAAGTATTTGCAGAACTTTGAGGTGAGCCAGCAAAAGTGGGAAGGGGAATTTTAACAATAGAAAAATTCAATTCTTTATTCTGAAATGGAGTCTTATTACCTTCCCTCATTTTTAGTTTGCTTGATACATTAAAGAATTGGTCAAATGGTAGAGTTCTTCTACAATCTTCACTCAACTTTTCATATTCTGTCACCACTTCCTGCATATCAAATTGGGTGTTAGGATATTCTTTGACCTAAAGAAATTTAGGTGTAGTAGGCCTTGGTGTGCTTTGAAATTCATTAGGTCTATTATGGGGTCCTTTGCTTGAGAAAATATGCTCACCCATTGCCTTCTTTTCCTCAGAAGGAGAACTATTGTTGCCTCCTATTACTGCTTTGTTCCCAACTTGACTAGACAACAATTCGAACCCTTTCATGATCTGTTTTTTCATGTCTTAAAATCATGGTTTCACAATTTTAGTAAATTCTTCCCTATCCCTTGAGGTTTCCTTCTCATCCCTAGCCATAGTTTCATCAAAACGCACTTTTTTTCCTATTTCTTCCTCTTCAACAACAACACTTTCAATTTCCGTTTCTAAGGGTGGGGGCTTATTTGTTTTACCTATTGTCCTCATGAATGGTCATCCACATCAGGTGCAAGTACCATGCTCTGATACCACTTGTAGTGTCCCTTTTTAAGAATTTGCACAAACTAGGAAAAATTGCAAATTTTACCCAATTCGAATATAAGACTAGTCTTGACACTACTACTTTCGAATGAATCCAAATGCTTCTGAATGGGTTCTGAATGAGTTTGAAAGGTATTCAGACATATAAATTAGGTTAATGGATTCTTAAAAACCATTAATACACGTCTGCAACATTCATTTACAATCTGGACAAACTAGGGAGAATTACTAGTAATTTCGAGCTTCAAAACCCCCAAGGGTAGTGGACAAAGATGGCTTCCCAAATGCTGTTAAAAACTTCCTAATTTCTGAACAGAGGTATGGTACTGATAAATGGATTTAATGATCTCCCCAATGTATCCTTAATTATTTCTTAGGGCCTTCCGCAACTCCTTTAAATCATATGTTTATATGCAATATTTCACATATGGGGAAAAGCTAGTAATTTTCACCATGTGTTATGAAATTCGAATTTTAGGTGAAAAGGGATTATGCCCTGTTAATGAAACTTCTTAAAAAATTTAATAAGACTCCATACATCAACAAAATCACAGATATAAACTGATACAATTCGAAATAATGTCTCTTCAAACTCCAACAACAAGATCTAGGGGAAATGGCATCATTTATGCATTGTTTGGTAATTTTACATAACTTCACTTGGTATTTCAACTTGAGAGTCTCATGATAAGTAAATACAGATTATATATATCAGAATACAAATAAATGGAGATTCTTAGACTCTCACAAAGAGATCAACATCTCACCAAAGGCACAATTCCTCCAAGGGCCCAAATATGCAAGAAAATGTGAAAGAGATGCAAGAATGAGTTGTAGCTGAATAAACCACAAGCTTCCCTGTAGATTCAAATTGTAACTAAACAATCCCTTGTAGATCCAAATTAAAGTTCTGAATGGCCTCTCCAATTTCCAATTAGGATGGGAATCTTTCACCCTTGAAATTGGTGCTAAGGTAAGTAGACTAGCTCTCTCTCCAAATGCAAATGCAAAATGTCAAATGATCAAAATCTGGTCTTCTTCTTTGTTCCTGACTTTTATAAACTTCCTAAGGCTTCCCCAATTCGAATTCCATCCATGAGCTTCATGCCAACGCAATTTGGGAAGGGATTCCCAAGTATGCCACTTGTCCTTCCAATTCTAGCCTCCTCCTTCACCAAATTCGAATTGGTGTCTCTTTGGCTTCCCTAACTCACTTGGGCACCTTCTTGGATGCTATTTTTATCCCTGACATGTCATGTATGTCAGATGTCAACCATCAAGTCTGATTTTTCAGAAATGTCATAGGCATCTTCATCATTGGTGTCATAGAAGCTAGGGAATCTAGCCTAAGTGTCCCACTAGCTCCAAAATGCCTCTTCGTCTCCCATGGGAGTTACTCCTCTACATTTCGACCTCATTGATTCATTCCAAGTAATATGCCCTTCCAACTACCCCAAGAATAGTGGAATCCATCTTCGATTCGAATGGGTGAGAGTGGAATGCCATGTGGCATGGGGAATCTAGCTTTTTGGGGGTCCCATGACCAAGTGCCATCTTATTTTATCACCATAAATATTTTTTTTTCCCCCTTAATATATTTATGCCCAAAACAAAGTCCATTTGGGTTTATTAGTCTCCTTATTCCAATTTTAATGTCTCCACCCCAACTTGGGAAACTAGTAGGTTGGTGGAATTTTACCTACTTGATATTTATTTGAATGGGGACATTACACAATTGTAACATAGCATCATGTACACCTTTCTACGTGGAAGCCAAAAAAATAGAGTTAAGCATTTCATACCTTCTCTGATGCTTCACATATCCAATTTTATAGCTCTGTAAGTACATATTTAATGTATTCCCCATTACTAAAAGAGAAGCGTTCACGCCTCAACAATAGGCTAACCAAACAAAAAATACAATGTCAACCCTACAAAAATCCTTTGAGAGCCATAAAATTCAATAAACAAACAAGAAACATGTCAAAATACCTGACAACGCCTAAATCTAAAGAAGTAGCAAAGACAGTGGGATTCCAAGTTGCTCCACCCATGGTATGTCTAATAAAGGAGAACACAAACACAAGTAGAAACAAAATTTCACTAGTTATAAGCAGCGTCATGGCCCCCAGCATGCCCAAATATGTGGCTATGAATGAAGTACAAATCCCCTGTCATGATGCCCTAAACACCCACAAAAACGTTATTGCTGCATCACTAATCACGAGGTTCACAATCCCCATTTTTCTTGGAGAAATTTTGGATCTTAGGCGATGCAATTCAGAACTCTCCTAGATGCAAATGGGTCACTATAATACCTGATAGTAAATATCAACTACCCTTCTCATGTGGACATTAAGCAACTTGTAAAAAAAGATTCAACCCATAAAATTGGGACAAATGTAAATCCAACTTCGATTTCCATTATTGATAGAAGGTGAAACAGCCCTAGAAACTATCATTTCTAGAAATCAGGGGCTAATGGGAGATCCCTAACAATTTTCGTGGGCGAATAAAGGTTTAAATCAATTTTTAGAGGGGTGAAATTGTTTTATCTTTCCTCCTCTTTTTATATTCTATGGGGCTAAACTTTTATTCATTAAAAAAAAATGTGGGCTAATCATACCTAACAGATGTTTACTAAAAAAATAGCCCATTAAAAATTTAAAACCCCTAAATATAGCCCATGGGCTAAGATCAGCCCCTAAAATTTTCCATGCTGATAGCCTTAACACGGGCGTTGTTGCAAGTCTATGCTTCAACTCGTAGAAATCCTACTGGCATTTTGATGTCCAATTCCATGAGTTTTTTTTCTTTAGCAACTCTGTAAGAGAGGTTGTGATTTTGGAGTATCCCTCAACAAACATGTGGTAATAGTTGGTCAAGCTAAGAAATATTCGCACCTCATGTACCGTCCATGGCTCCTCCCAATCCAATATGGCCTTGACCTTCTACTGATCCCTGCTAATACATCCTTGGCCGATCTAATGTCCCAAGAACGTGATCTCCTTCTTCCCAAACACGCACTTTGATTTCTTCATGTATAGTTGATTCTTCCTTAGCCCCTCAAAGACTTCCACCAAGTGTTGCTTATGGCCTTCCATACTCTCACTAAAGACCACAATATCGTTAAGGAAAACCACTACCAAATTGTCCAAAAATCGTCTCAACACTTTGTTCATGAGAGTGAAAAATGTTGTGGGAGCATTGCACAACTCAAAAGGCATCACCAATAACTCAAAAATTCCATACCTTGTCGTGTAGGTTGTCTTATGCTCATCCCCTTCCACAATTCTCACCCAATAGTATCCTTCTTTCAAATCCAACTTTGAGAACACCTTGGCCTTAGCCAACTTATCAAAACAATCTACTGCCAAAGGAAGTGGGTACTAGTTCTTTACCATTTTCTTGTTGAGCGCTCTATAGTCCAAGTAGAGCCTCAACTTCAGTGCATCCTTCTCCTTCTAGAAAAACACATGTGCACCATATGGAGAACTTGAAGGTCTAATGAAGCCAACATCTGTAAGCTCTTCCAACTACCTCTTCAACTATTCCAATTTTGGTCCTGAAAAATGATAGGGAGGATTTTCCATGGGTATCGATCCTGGATCAAGCTCAATGTGGTGTTCAATGGCAGGCCATGGAGGGATCATTTTCGGAAAGCTCTTTAGCATCATATCCTCATTTGTGCCCAACACATTGACAATATTAGGTGGCATAGGAATGCTTTCATCTCTCGTAGTTTCTTCACCGAGCAGTGTTATGATGTACGAATGTGAATTTGATCATCGAGCGACCCTCTTCAACCGCACCCCTCCATCTTCCTTCTTCATGGTAGTGGGAACCACACATGGTTTTATCCTTTCTAAAATCACCAACCTATCTGCGAATGTCAATCGCACGACACTAGCTCTTCTTAGGAAGCCTTTCCCCATAATCATCTCAAAGTCATCAAGAGGCATGACTATGCATTATGCTCACCCTTCCCATCTTCCCATTTTGATATGCACCATTGAAGTGATGCTTGCTAAGGCCTTGGATGAGGATTTCATGGCCTTGATAGTTGTATCACAAGGATAACTCCTTAACCCAATCTTGTATACAAACTCCTTCCTCACAAAATTGTGTGAGACACACATGTCCACGATGCCCTCACCCTCTGTCCGATCACAATTTCCTACACAAAACAGAGACGGTTCAACTCTTGACCAGGGTATTTTTAAGGGAGAAATTTCGCCAATTGGTTATTTTTGGGGCATTTTAAAAAAAATATAATCGCTAGTTAGCTTTAAAAATCGCCTATTTTTACATAAGATGTGATTAAATTGTTAAAATTTGCCAAAAAATTACACTTTTAAATAGTATATTATATGTTTTTTATTGAATATTCACCTATATATCTATATGTAAATTTTTCATTCCAAATAGTCGCCTACAATACTACACATAGGTAAAATATTTGAATCCTTAAAAAATACCCTACTCTCGACTACCCTGCATGGTGCTAAGCTGCTACAAGAGTCCCATCAGGTGAGGCGTCACCCCTATTCATTCCACTGGAACCTCCTGTCCACACTTCTGTTTTTCTATCATATCACAAACCGTTCGAATCCACCGTGTATCTGCCTCTACACTAAATTTTTGTGACAATCCTGTAGTGGAGCGACCAAGCCTTCCAACCTTGAGACTTCCTTCCAGCACATCTTTGGTTTTGGGTACCAACACGTCTGCACCTCCTAGGAGTGTGCCTAGTCATTCTGACAATACTTAGCCAATTATCAAGTTAACACTTAACCATTCAACACTTAGCCAAAGTACAAAAAGAGACACAAGAAATGTAAAGGCAGAACCCCAATCCAGTCACGCCTAAAACATTTTTAATATTATACAAGAGCATATTACAATGTTACATCAAGAGGGGCATCTCTATAAAAACTACTTGAGAGAGCGCCCACTAGAGTGCTCTTAAGAAACCCCAAGAAATCCTGCACGCACTTCTTGTCTGTTGAGTTTCTCCCTGATGCTACCACGAGGTTGCCACATGTAGCTCTTGTCTCTACACTTGAAGTCACACCAGTTCACGTAGTGTGCCTAGTCGTTCCTCTGCTAGAATACACCCACCTGAAACTTCACCCTCGAGCTGCTCTAACTTGGTGTCTTTTCCATACACATGACTTGGACTTGATTTCTCTAGCCATCAACGTGCCCTCCTTTATACTTATGCATTGGGTTCACGAGTGCACTCAGAGGCTGTACTCTTGTGGTTGCATGCCCACCTCATACCAAGTCTATCCCATAATGTCCACTCATAGGTCCACATCATCATGTAATCCCACCGTGCCCATGCCTTGGGAATTCCCTAATGCTTGGGCATGCCTTTGATCCCTACTGGACTTATGCACTGTACCCATGCTAACAATGTTGTCATCTCCACGCTTGGCATGCTCCTTTTCCAAGCTTCCACGTCATGCTACCACTGGTGCACTCACTTCCTCATGCCTTGGGCGAATTTCCCCTTTCAGGTGTGGGTGCACACCCCACCTTCCTTGCAGATGGATTACATGCAACATGCCCCAAGTTTGGCGTGGGATCCTAGCCACGCATCGGGGTAAATCCATTACAATTTACCTAAATAAATTTTCCATGGAATGTTTGTGTGTGCACGTGTGCGCATGCAATGCTTCATTATCAAATTTTAATGCTTTTGCAAAATATTGGATGGGTTAGAAGGATAAGTAAGAATATTAGAATTGGAAGTTTTTTCAATGCGCCACTTAAACTTCTAAGAGTGATTATTCTACCATAGAGTCAAGATTCTAAATGTGAAAAATATACGAAACTTGGGAGTAGATGAATTAAAGAGTTGGGTAATTGATTTCTTGGGAATTCATTTTCTCATTATAACTTCATCATTTTTTTACATTCTTCATATTCAAACTATTTAAATATATATTTGCATGTAAATATATATATATATATATATATTCAAACTTGTGTTTTCCTTATTTTTCAATGATATCTATTACGACAAAACTATGATTACTCTAAAACATGTGGATTATATATAAGGAAAACACTGGTTAGGGCATATTTATTAGGGTAATTTTTAGGGGCTAAATTTCGCCAATTAGCTATTTTTGGGGCTTTTTTCAAAAAATAAATTCATTATTTGGTCATTTTTACTCTCTAATATCGCCTATATTTACATAAAAATATGTTTTTTTATTGTAATATTCGCCCAAATTTAAAAAATTTAGTAGTAAATTGTATGTTTCTTTTTTAACTTTTGCATGCCTATCTATACATATGATTTTTTCAATCCAAAATAATCACCTAGAATAATATACTTAGGTATATTATTAGAATACTTAAAAAATACCCTGGTATTTATGCTTATTGATATATTTTTATCTCAGCTTAACTTTTTTTCCCTTCTCTTCAACTTGAAATATGAGATTCCAAATTTTTTTCCATTTTAATTATTTAATTTATTAGTATTAATTAATTATATGCATGGTGTGATACATGTGATTTTCTAATACAAATTATAAAAACACATTATTTTCATCCATTTATTTTGCCACAACCAACTTAGATCTATTTTAATTTTGATTTATTGAACATCAAGACTAATAACAAAATAACGAGACTTGATTTATTTAACATTAAAACTAATAACAAAAATATCCCATTGTAAATTGTTATGTGTTTAAAAAAATTAGGTTAATATGGATCTATGGTGGTTTATATTATGATTCCTTTTTTTAATTATTTTATATTTTATAGCCAACATTTTTTAACTTTTACATTAAACATGTAAACTTTTCTTTCATTTTAGCATTTAAAATTATGGTATTTTACCATTTTTAATATATTAAATTGACGTAAATGTTATTATTTTTAATTTATTATTTTCACCAACCTATGCCATATCATCGTTATGTTACACATCTCATCCATACTATAATGTAAAAACCACATTATTTCTTTGGGTGCAATAACATTTTTAAATAAACAATATATAACATTTAATCCTCCCATGAAGCTTAGTGTTCACCTTGGTTTCTCATGTAATATGTTAGAATTTAGTAAATGTAATTTTACATGCAAATCTCCCTAAAGGACAACTTAGTTTTAGATGTGAATGATTGAGGGGGGTTATTTAGATGCCTATCCCCTGTCACGTCCCCATCTTGACCCTATAGAATTAAAATGTAAATGATGTAATATTGTTATAAAATCATGGTGAGGAGCTCAAGGCCAAGGTCCCGCCATCGATTTATTGGTGCATATGGTTTGTGTGCTAGCCAAGGACGGTGGAATTGTGAACATCCTGTAAATATGCACTTTAATAAAATACCCACAACTAGCTATGCAATGCAACAAGAGATGGGGGCATGATTTTACAAGGAATTGGAAGGGAAAACATTCAAACCCTTGAAACCAATCAAGTCAAGCCAAGTGTCAATGAGAGAACCAATCAAACCCTCAACTACTACCCATGTTGACTTTTGTACCCAATCATTGATTTCTCCCAAGAGTTGGTTGAGGTAGTTAATGCCTTGGGGAATGGGAGGTATGGTTGTCCAAATTCGGGTATGGGCAAGCCACCCTGCATGGGAAATCGCGTTTTGCTTCTTGGGAAAGAAAAGAGCCATGAATTGCTCCCCAAGCCATTAACCATCAACCAGTCTTCCTCCCTCACGAGTTTGGAGCCACCTGGGCATTTTCCTCCATGGTTTTTCTGTGTTTCCTTCTTTCCCAGCTGAGAGAAGGGCGTTTTTGTATTGCATACCAGTCGGGAAGAAAGAGGAAATCTATTTGGGGTGTATAGAGGCTGTTTGGCCACTGAATGTTGATATATCTGTGGGAGAAATCGTTTTCTTCCATATGATCGAATTTCCTTCTCCCAATCCGTTTTTGGGGTGCCCACGAATTGGGGGAAAAAACCCATGGCCATATTATTTGTAAATCCCATTGTTTAAAATGTGTATCCATGCCCCATGTTTGTGTTTGCCGTGTGAGAGAAGATTATGTTGGGTATGGGTTATGGGTATCCATTGCCTTGGCTTGAGCTTGAGTGCAAGCACCCAGGGTTCAAATGTAGCCTGAAAAACCCAGCTGTGGACTGGCTTGGCTGAGATGAAATGCGTAATTGGCTGTGTATGAGCTGAATGTCCCCTTTTCCTTGAAAGAATCATGCCTAGCTTGGGGGTGGCCTTCGGACGGACTGAGTATATGTCGTCAAAGAGCCTATGGTTGGGTGGAATGTTGCAGCGACATAGCTAGTTGTTTGGAACAATTGCACAATGAAGAGAAGTGTTTTTCGGTCTATTATTTACTTCTGCAATGTTTAATTAATGATTATCTTGATATGCTGGATGAGCATGAATTGTGTGTGGATGTTGTTTTAATTCCGCTGTGCATACTTGCTTGATTTGCATCTGCACACAAATGTTTTATTCATATGACTCTAATGAGTGGGCTGAGTTTATGAAAAGCCCCACAGATTGGCATCATGTCCCCTTCCTTGCCTTGGATAGATGGGTGGGTACGTGACAGATGGTATCAGAGCTACTGGTTGCAGCTTTGGGCCTTTATGGGCTACCTATCATAGTTGCAGAGGTAAGTATGCTTCCTGCTCAGCACTCATAGTTAAGAAAAGTTTCAAAATTTTTCTAAGTGTCTATGAGTTTCTGCCAAAAAATGAGCCGGTGAATCTCGGCGAGTTCATTTGCAACGGCGGAGGAACTCGAAAAATTCATCTGCAACGGCGGAGAAACTCAGCGAGTTCATCCGCAATGGCGGAAGAACTCGGCGACTTGCGCCGACGGAATTGCGGGATGCCCGGGAAAAGAAGAAAAAGTTTCAAAATTTGTTCTTAGTATTTTTGAAAATTTTGACTAAGTCTGTATCGAAAGGAACTTGTGAGTTTTCGCCGCAATGACGGAAGGACTCGGGGAGTTGGCCCACAATGGCGGAAGAACTCGGCAAGTTCATCTGCAATGGCAGAAGAGATCGGCGAGTTACTTCGCAACAGATCGCCCAGAAATTTTAAGTTTGGCGAAAAAGATGGAAAAATTTCGGAAGGAAAAGCTGAGTTCGATCGGAAGAACTTGGCAAGTCGCCCCGCAATGGCGGAAGGACTCGGCGAGTTGGTCTGAAAAAATTTCTAAGTGTTTTCGACGTCAAAGAGGAAATTTCGGGAGAACTTGGCGAGTTGCTCCGAAACGGCGGGAGAACTTGGTGAGTTGCTCCGAAACGACGGAAGGAATTGGCGAGTTTCCGCCGTAATGTCGGAAAGAGTTGGCGAGTTTTCGCTGAAGTGGTGGAATGGTCGACCAGAAGAGATGGATGAGTTCGTCTGCAACACCGGAAGAACTTTGGCAAGTTCATCCGCGACACCGGAAGAACTCGGCGAGTTCATCTACAATGGTCGAAAGAGAATTGCCAAGTCTGCCAAAACAGGAAATTTCAGTGGCTTTGCAGGGTGAAATTCAGGCGCTAAAAACTAAAAATGGTCGTGAATTTATGCGCCAGATTGCGCGAAATTGAAGGTTTTAAAATAAAAAAATAAAAAAAAACGAGGGCGCTGCCCTCGACCCGCCTTGCAGTGGGAAGCCACAAGGGGGAAAGCCCCCTTGACCCCCGTCATCTCCCGGAGACAGTCGCTGAAAGTGTGAAGTGCATTCTCTATGCTTGGGATGAGAAGCAGGGATTGCATAAAGGGTTGTGGAATTCTCAGCAAGAGTAATGAATTGTAATATCCATTATAAAGGATGAAAGGGAAATTCCTCACCTTAAAACTAATTATGTTTGTAGCATAAAATTGGCATATTTGGAAAATAGCAAGAATGAAGGATTACACACATGTATATGTTGAATTGCTAATCCATGAGAATATCATAGCTAATGATTGCTTGTATGCTTGGTAGGGAAGCCAAGAAAAGGATCAGCTATGATGTGGAGGAGGAACTCCATGTCAGGAGGGGGAATTGGAAAGGGAGAATTCCTTAACTCCTCTCTTGCTATTTTATTTCCTAAGTTGTCTATATTGGAAATTATGGCATAGGGATGCTGGAAATACAAGAGAATAATGCATATGAATTAGTGGGCATGATTAGAGAGTCATTGCATAATTCATGTGAATTGCTTATGCATGAGCATGATGTTTCATATTGATAAAATAGTGAAGTTACACATGCAATATCCCACTAATGGTAGTGCCTATGGTTGATGACAACTAATGTCGTAGGAATCAGATCATAGAAGCATGATTGAATACGTAAGAGATTAGATAGATAAGATGAATATGCACTAGATGTCATATCAATAAACATTGCACAGTGCGTGTGAAAATGTTTTCGAATGTATATGATATTGTACATTGGTAAAATAGTGAGGTTTTACATATGCAATGAGCCACTTAAGATAATTATTGTGGTTGCTAATAATTAGTCATGTTCGCATTGGTTGTAGGACCAAAGATAACCGAAGCATGGCTAAGGATGTGGATGATGATTGTTGCATACAACCTTATGAAGAGAGGATGGTGCAACAAATCCGTGGATGTTGGCAAAATGACAGAGTAGCCTTGGTAAGAGGCCAACTGATCAGGTAACATCAAGCGATGTTAATGATAGCCATGCAGGTAATGGTTATTTATGCTTAGTTGCATGAATGTTGAAGGAGGATTTGGTAATATCCCTTCAACTACAGTTAAACTATGTTGATTTGGTTTGCACGTGGTATTGAGTGTCTGAATGTGAATGTCAACCTACCAAGTATGGTGAGGTATGGGGTAGTAAGGGCAAGGAACCCTCTACCATATGATTGTTTTAAATACTAGAATGCATTCATAGGGGATTATATCATGTCATTTGTGTAGGTTGGTTGTGAGTTAAGAAACCAAAGCAAGTGAGGACTTATGGTCCTATCATGGTAGTGCATGCTATGTGGGGAAGACATGGTTAGGCCATAATATGTTTGAAGGCATAATATTCATGAATTAATGCAAGGTTACATTGAGGGGATGTGCATTAAAAATATTTTGTACAATCTCGTGGTTATGCACGAAATGGTGATCTATTTAATGAGCTGCTGTGAATGCAGGAGAATGATTGAATATAGAAGGTAGACATGTTGATGGGCTACCAAGAGTGCTATGTTGGAAGGATAGAATTGCATGAAATGTGAAGTAATGAGTATTTACTGTTTATCTAAATTGCATGGATAGTGTGACTGTGTCTTGCAATTTTTAATGCATATATAGAGATGTATATATTTCATTGCATTTAAAATGTTAACAGCTGAGAGTGTTTGAATTATTGAGTGTTATAATTCTGAGATCACTTCAGTGACTATTGTAGCAATGAATAGAGTATATGCATACATACTCACAATGTGTTTGGCTGATTGAAATTTCAGTTTTCAGGTAGAAAAGTCTTGCGTATGGCAATGAGGATAAGTCCATAGTAAAGACCAGGATCTACCATGTGCAGAAGCCAAAGGTTATGAGAAGGTTCTCATGGTTGTAAGTTATGCATGAAACAAATCTGAAAATTGTCTGGTTTAAGTTTATGAGAATAGTCTCATGGTTGCAAATCTAATTTCTGTAGGAAAACTGATTTACAAATTTCAGATTTGAGAATTTGCTTATAATTGCTAATGACTGTTTGGCTTATATAGAATTGTGTCAGGAGGACATGTTGTAGGTGGATTTTCATGTATGGTAGCAAGGGTGAAACCATAATGGACAGAGTGATACCAATTACGAGAGCCAAACAATATGAGGATAGCCTCATTGCTAAGCAAATTAATTTCTATAGGAGACAGAATTGTAAATTCATATTGAATATAATTATTAATGACATTGATTGGTTATGAAACAATCAGATTTGAAGCTTATTGCTAAATGTTGCTGACTGTTTGGCTATTTGATAAGTGTGCCAGGATGACACATTGCAGGAAGACCATGTGTGATGGCCTGCAGAAGCCAAACTAGATGGGAAGGATCCCATGCTATGGAAATGGGTTTCGGGTGAAACACCATTGTAAATGTTGATAATGTCTCAAACGAACTGCATGTTGGTAAAGCATGTGAGTGAGACAGTAAAATTATGCCGAGAAGGAATGTGTGGGTTAAGGAACATGAAAGGATTGGGGTGGAAAACCGAAGGACTATTGACTCAAAGAAGGGAGCCCCCATTCTTCGCTATTAAAGAAAGATACATCTGTAAAATGAATGAGTATTTGGTAACCCTAACTGAGGATATACATGTCTGGTTATTAGATTTAATATGCAGAACATGTTTTATTATTTCATTATTATTTCAGACTACTTGAGTGGGACTAAGGCCTACATGGATCACATCGAAAAGGGATGCATACCTTTCAGGTGATGGGTTATGTTAGGGTTTTCAATATTGACTACACCCTTAGGGAATGGATGCATTCCTGGTGTTTCAATACTTGATAGTGAATGATATGAAATATGATTACGATTTTTGAGTAGAAATACTGATGAGCCTGCTTATCCTTCTTGTGCTAACAGCTTACACAAATGCAATTTGGTGTTTCACATTAAGAGGCAAAGTGAAGCAAGGGTGCTCAAGAGGACTGTATGGGCAGTGGTAACCTTTCTACGCTCACACTAAAGGACACTATAAGAGATGGATAGGCCCGAGGAGCTATGTTGCAGAAAAGTGGTATCATCCTTGTGTATTGTGAGTGGGTATTGTGGGGCCATGCTAGCCTGCAGTCAAGTGAGTCACCTATGGAGTTCCTAGAGGGAACCACTGGTTTGCATAAGAGAAGGAGCCACATAATCATAATATGTTGTTCTCATTGCCTGATAAACCCAGTAGGTGTACTGGCTTGGCATTGGTTATTTAGATGTTGTGGAGAAGGGTTGTTAGATGCATGATAAACCCATTCGGTGTACTGGCTTGGCATGTTGTTAAATTGAATGCCTGACAAACCCAGTCGGTGTACTAGCTTGGCATTGGTTATTTGGATGTTGTGGAGGTATTGGTGAAGGGTGTTATTTCCTGACAAACCTAGTCGGAGAACTGGCTTGGAAATGGTTGTCGTATGCTTGATAAACCCAGTCGGCGTACTGGCTTAGCATACTGATTTTTGAAATGCTTGATAAACCCAGTCGGCGTACTGGCTTAGCATACTGATTTTTGGGATGCCTGATAAACCCAGTCGGCGTATTGGCTTGGCATTGCCTATTCGGATGATGTTGTGGAGCAGCATGTGTGCTGGCCAAGCATCCACCCCACAGGTGATCCAAGGCTTGTAAAGTAGAGAAGGAAACATGTGGAGTAGCGAGGAAAATGCACAATACAGATAAGTATTCATTTTCATTTATTTCTTGTTTGGAATAATGAATATTTCAGGTACAAGTCTTATGACAACCAAGCTAATACACTATTGTTTCTTTGTTGGAAACCTTGGCGGTTGCAGGAAATAAGGACCCTGAAAGAGCCAAAAACGCTTGGTAAAACCAGAGAGTAACTGGTTGGGCGCTATAAATTTCTTGGTAGAACCAGAGAGTAACTGGTCGAGCGCTATAAAATTCTTGGTAAATCCAAAGAGTAACTGATGATTGATAAATTCAGAGAATAGTTGGTGGGAACATTAACCACTTGATGTTGTGGAGTAGCCGGCGTGCTGGCCAAACATTCCTTAAATAATTGATAAACCCAGTCAGCATACTGGCCTGGCATTGCCTATTCGAATGGTTGTGGAGTAGCATGCGTGCTGGCCCAACATTCATTATTGTATCCACGGGAAATCCAATGCTTGGAAAGCAAAGAAGGATCCTGTGGGATAAAGTGAAGACATCCAATAAAGATAAGTATTTGGTTATCTTGCAACTCTTGCTTATGAATATATGTGTGTATATGATTTAATTATGATTCCTTAAACTCTTGTTTAGAGATAAACCTTACGAAAATACACTAAGCATGTGAATTGATTCAATGCTTGAGTGTAGGTACTGCTGGAAGCAAGAACTATGAAAGCATCTGGAGGATGCATGTGGACATGTGACCGTCCTAAAGAGAGCTCAGTATGAGCAGTAATGAAAGATGGTGCTAGTGGACATGTGTGGGTCCTAGCAACCAAAGGTTCTGTAAGCAACAATGGGGAAGGGTTTCCTAGTTTAAAGGCATTAGACAGACCTTAGACACTAAGTGTCATAGCCAAGAAAGAGCAAGTCAAGCATTCACATTGAAGTGAAAGAGGTTAGGGAGCATAGAACCACAAGTGATGGTGTGGCTCCAGATTGGAATAAGACTAAGAGGGGGAGACTCTTAATCTTCTCTTTCCTTTTTACTGATGCATCTTAGAAACAAAATATTGTTGAGTGCATGTCATCGATGAAAACAAATTGTGTTTAATTGCTTGAAATGAATTGTGAATGCTGAAATAGTTATTTTCCTGTGAAAGGATGAACATGAATGAGTTCATGTGTATGTGGGAAAGCATGAAATGTGTGGAAGTCTCATGAGTAAAGCATGGACGTTCCAAGTCAATTGGGAAAATAATTGACTAATTTTAATATTGTGTTATGCTTATCCTAACAGGAATTGCCATGATGAGTCTCACAGGTGAGACATTGAAAGCCATGGAGTGTTGCTAGTGAGAAAAGTGAGAGCCGGTTGTGCACTGTGATCACGGCAACAGGCCCAAAAGCTATTTGTTTTGGCTAGAAATATTCCTCAAATAGTTTCCAGGATAGCAAGAAAGATGGCATCCATGGAATTCCAGATTTGTAGATCAGCTGGAAGGTGAAAAAAAAAGGGGGGGGAGGGATTGTTGTGGAGCGATGCCCACCTGCAGAGATGGAAGATCAAAGCCAACAGGAGCAACTTAAGGAAGCCAAAGGACTTGGTCTCAAAATTTCAAATTCAAGAGATGAAAAGCAGGACAGACCTGCCGTTAGTTGTGAATTCTGGACATGTGTAAAATGGGTATTTATTCCTAAGAATTGGAACACCAAGGATAGTGTTATTCCAAGGGGAGGGGAATGTCACGTCCCCATATTGACCCTATAGAATTAAAATGTAAATGATGTAATATTGTTATAAAATCATGGTGAGGAGCTCAAGGCCAAGGCCCCGCCATCGATTTATTGGTGCATATGGTTCATGTGCTAGCCAGGCACGGTGGAATTGTGAACATCCTATAAATATGCATTTTAATAAAATACCCACAACTAGCTATGCAATGCAACAAGAGATGGGGGCATGATTTTACAAGGAATTGAGAGGGAAAACATTCAAACCCTTGAAACCAATCAAGTCAAGCTAAGTGTCAATGAGAGAACCAATCAAACCCTCAACTACCCATGTTGACTTTTGTACCCAATCATTGAATTCTCCCAAAAGTTGGTTGAGGTAGTTAATGCCTTGGGGAATGGGAGGTATGGATGTCCAAATTCGGGTATGGGAAAGCCACCCTGCATGGGAAATCGTGTTTTGCTTCTTGGGAAAGAAAAGAGCCATGAATTGCTCCCCAAGCCATTAACCATCAACCAGTCTTCCTCCCTCACATTTGGAGCCACCTGGGCATTTTCCTCCATGGTTTTTTTGTGTTTCCTTCTTTCTCAGCTAAGAGAAGGGTGTTTTTGTGTTGCATACCAGTTGGGAAGAAAGAGGAAATCGATTTGGGGTGTATAGAGGCTGTTTGGCCATTGAATGTTGATATATCTGTGGGAGAAATCATTTTCTTCCCTATGGTCGAATTTCCTTCTCCCAATCCATTTTTGGGGTGCCCACAAATTGGGGGAAAAAAACCATGGCCATATTATTTGTAAATCCCATTGTTTAAAATGTGTATCCATGCCCCATGTTTGTGTTTTCCGTGTGAGAGAAGATTATGTTGGGTATGGGTTATGGGTATCCATTGCCTTGGCTTGAGCTTAAGTGCAAGCACCCAGGGTTCAAATGTAGCCTGACAAACCCAGCTGTGGACTGGCTTCGCTGAGATGAAATGCTTAATTGGCTGTGTATGAGCTGAATGTCCCCTTTTCCTTGAAAGAATCATGCCCAGCTTGGGGGTGGCCTTCGGACGGACTGAGTATATGTCGTCGAAGAGCCTACGGTTGGGTGGAGCGTTGCAGTGACATAGCTAGTTGTTTGGGACAGTTGCACAATGAAGAGAAGTGTTTTTCGGTCTATTATTTACTTCTGCAATGTTTAATTAATGATTATCATGCTGGATGAGCATGAATTGTGTGTGGATGTTGTTTTAATTCCGCTATGCATACTTGCTTGATTTGCATCTGCACACAAATGTTTTATTCATATGACTCTAATGAGTGGGCTGATTTTATGAAAAGCCCCACAGATTGGCATCATGTCCCCTTCCTTGCCTTGGATAGATGGGTGGGTACATGACATCCCCACAATCCTTTTTTTCATGTGGTTCACTGCCCTGTAACTTTAATGGAACATGCTACATCCATGGTAATAATTTTCAAGGGGGATATTCAAAGGGGCCTTACCTTATCGGCTCCATTTTTGGGAGCATAACCCTGAAGGACCCAGAGAATTGAACCTCCGACCTCGACTACTTCGGTCTTGGACTCGTAAGCACCAAACAGATGAGCTACCCCTCGGGGCTTCTATCCCCATAATCCTATAGTAACTAAAAAATTATTTTGGTTTTCTCATGTGAGTATTTTAGTGAATTAGCTTACAAGTCCATGTTAGGATTAACTTGGTGTCATAAAGCAAGTTCTATTTGATTTATGGTGTGATAATTGTGTAGATGTAATGTGTACAACACAATTATATTGCTTTGAAAAGAAAATGTTGAAATTAAAAATGCAAGAAAAGAATGATAATGTTCAATACATAAGAAACATGAATTATTTTTCTTTAAACAACATCAAGTATTTTCCCAAACAAGTAAAGGAACATTTTTCTTATTTTAAAAAATAACAATACAAAATGGAGACCAGCAAGAGACTAGTGAAATCTATGACCATGATGAAAGAAATACTAATAGCCAAATTATGTCTTTTCTTAGCTAAATTCTTTCTAACAAGCAATTTTAAAGGAAGCAAGTCAATTCGTGCATGTTTGCAAAGAAAAAGAAGCATATCTATTAACTAATCAAAGAAGAATTCTAAGAAAAAAGAAGAATTAACTCACAATCTTTTTTGGAATTATAATATTGAGAATAAAAGGATATTGAAAAGAATGCTAACTTGGGACCCTTAAGGCAACAAATACTATGGTTTTCCAACCTTTTCTTTGCTTACATCGCCTAGACTAAGATAAAATAATATCCAATACAACTAGTAATGGAGATTAGAATCTTAGATAGACAATTGAACTAATATGCAATACAAAACATAATCCAGAATTGAATTACAAAGGGAAACCTAGGAAATCAACCCAGTTTGAAAAAAAACAAAGTTTTTCTGTGATTTCACAAATTTTCTTGGAAATTCTCTGACGTAACATCATTATTTTTTTGCAAAAAGGGGCAACATGAAGTCGAAGCTGAAAATATTGAAACCTATTCACGACCAAGGAAAATATTGTGCTATTTCACCCATGTCACATGCATATGGAGAAATAACAATGAACATAAAGCATAAAACAACAAGGAAACGACACAATCACCTAAAAAGAGGGCTATATATAGCACATACACAACCATGGATGAATGATAGGATTCCCTCCAGTATGGTTTCCAAATCTAGTGTTAGAGTTTTAGTATCACCTTGTACCAAAATTACTTAGGAGTTGTACAATCCCAAGTACTAGATAAAAAAGGTTTGATGGAATAATGTAAAAAACTAGACAACACTCTTCAATATGCATACAATGTAATACAAATGAAACTAATTAAACAAATAAACAAATCATGACATAAAGAATATTAGCGAAATATTAGAAATGATGATACACACCTTGGTGTTGCATGTAGTTGATGTAGACCTCTACCCCCAACCCAAGGGGGAGTTCTTATTCTCCTTTGATGCTCTACTCTGATCCATATGATGTATGTGAAATAGTGATAGGTAAAGGATGAAAAAGGTTCTCTCTCTCTTTCTGTAGGTAATGCAACAACATAACCTTGCTCTTATGAATGTGTATGGTTTCATGGAATGACCTTGAGGCATTTATTTAAATAAACGGATGTGGACACTTCTTAGATCAAGTTCCAACATGAATAATCCTTTTTCATTGATGACTTAGTGGAACAATGATGGGTAATGGGAACAATATCAAAGGTTTTTTTAGAAATAAATATGTGAGAACATCCACTTTCATCCACTACACCTTTTTGGAAGACATGTTGTAATTTTATTTTATTTTGTAAATAAGAAGAACCTTCTATTGCCAACAAAATAGAGATATACAGGAGTCCACAATCCGTCTCAACTGAGAGAAAACGGGCTTGAACAGTCAAAGAGACAATCTCTTCCGAAGAGAAACGAGACCAAGTTAGAAGTATGGGATTTCATGTCCAGAATTAAACAGCCATTAGCTAAAAGAACTCCTAAAACACTATGAACAAGAGCTATAGACAGAAGTAAAGAACGGATATTCATAAAAACATAGCAAAAATTACTACATAGAATAGTAACAACAAGCACCGAGAGAACAACGAATTACTCCTGAGCGTCGCTAGTGGAACCAGGCTCCAGCTGAATTCCTAGATGCTTGGCTAAAACAAGTTGATTGTTGAGGATGCGTTTCAGAAGGAGCAGCATTTCATCTTGCAGAAGAAGGATTTCTCCATTTCGCTCATCTTTCTCCACGAACGTTCTACCAAGAACCATTTTTTGCGACCAATACATGTCCATAGATTTCTGGTATAGGGTGAACCTACCACGGGGGGAGCCCGGGTCTGGGACAAGTTCCATGAACTCTTTCTTAATTTCCTCAAAACCAAGGTAGGTTCTATCCACACCCGTTTCCTCCTCGGCTAACTGGATTTTTCCCTGGACAGACTCAGGGATCTCCTTTTTGAAACGCTTGCACTTGTCCACCAAGAGCTTTTGAAAATGGACCGGAGGGGCCATGGGTTCCGAAAAGTAGAATTCAGGCAAGGTGGAGCCACGGCGGGGATTCTTGCAAGGAGGCATAATGCAGACAGGGAGAGTTTCCAAGGCCAGCGAACTAAGTAGATGCAGATTAAGGAAAATGTCCACCGTAGAGCCGGAGACAGAGCCAAGAAAAACAGGGGAAAGGTGGCAATAATTGAAGCAACAGCGAGGGTGGTGAATCGACGCAAGGTCGCGCATAAGGTCACCCCGAGAAACACAAAACAGAGCAAGAACAGAGCTGAAATTCCACTTACCAAGGATAGTAGACCAAGCCGCGGGTTCGGAGGCATAAGAGACAACAATGCCCAGATTCCACAAACTGTCCAAACTAAGCTTGTCAATAGGATTCAAAGAAACAAGCAGAATGGGAGCGAAGGAGATGCCATGAACTCCAGAATGGACCCTAGATATTTTCACAGACGAGAATTTAACGCACATAATGGAGAACCGCCCATGCCTCCTCCATAATGTTTCTGACCAAACCATAAAGCTTGCACTCTCCATCATAATGAACAACCAGCCTGCCTTAGAACCAAACCTCCAGCGCATAATTGCCAAACTCCCTCGACCAGTGTGAGCTTGTACGAGCCTGTAGGGAACATTTACTCTCCATGAGGGAGGATGATCCAGGTGATGAGCGATTTTAAGGGGGACGATGAGGTGGGTGCACGAGGGGAAGAACATCCCGCCACGTACCTCCCTCCTCCCTCTCAGCCAACTCCGTGTCCACCCGCCGTGGGGACGGAAGACATGTTGTAATTAAGAGCCACTAAATTTTGTTTTTGGGTCGACGTCATAGTTTTTTAGGCTTTTCGTACAACACAATTGCATAATTTTTTAGGAAAATTACACACAATGGCCTTTTATGGTCAGTTGTCAGCTTTAATTCAGTTCTTGTTCATATATATGAGTTTATATAGTGATGGAAATAGAAATAATACTATTGAAAATGATGTATAATAATGATGACACTTATGACAAAATTGATGAGTAAAATTAAACTATTAATATTTAAATTTTCTATAATATAACACTAAAATATATATAGATAAACTAAATAAAAAATATACTTAGCCAATCAAGTTTGTATGTCACACCTTAAAACAATAAACAAAGACCTTTAATATAATTTGGGAAAAATTCAAATATTTTGAATAAGAACATTTACAAACTTTATTAGTGCATTGGAAAGAAAAAACGATTCATATGAAATTACGAGAAATGATTTTCATTATAGTATAACTCTTCTCAACCAGTTCTAGTTCACCTAAGCTTTCCACGCATGTTGCTTTCTCTATTTGTTGTATAACTGATCCCAATCCTACCTCTATGATATGATATATGACAATAATATATTATAGATTTGATTGCCCAAGTTTAGGGGGGCTTTCAAATCCCATGCGTCAAAATTTATTATTTTATAAGAATAAAATTTAATGGATAATATTTTACAGTAAAAATAAGGTAAAAATTATGGTAAGTTGTTCTCCAATTTATTATTATTATTATTATATATATACTCAAAACTATTTAAATTAGAAAAAAACCTTTAATTTAAAAATCATATTTAAACCTTACTTTCAATGCTTCAATGTATTAATTTAATAATCTAGAAAATAATGCATATATATATATATATATATTTCAAAGTTATCTTTCTAAATTGATTAACATAAAAATTCTAAAAATAATGGTTGTGAAACATGAATCAAATATATCTAAAAACAAATAAACAAATAGAGTTTGGTTTATCAAGAGTAAAATTATTAATGAAAAACGTGTTTAAGAAAAAACCGTTACTTTTTATCCATTGTTTTTAGTTGAAATGAGATTATATCAAATAGAATTGGAGGTATTGAAAAAAATGTATAAAAAAAATTGTGGTTATGGATAATAGAAAGATTTTCGTTAAAATTAACTAAGATAAGCTAAAAAATAAAGAGAAAACATGAAATTGAAAATACAAAAATGATATAAAGATTGGGATATAAAAGAGAAAAAGTGTCTAGTTAATCAAAATGCATTGAAAATACATATAAGTATAATGTAGGTTGAGCAAATAAGGCACACAGAGATAACACAAATAAAAACCGACTCTCATAGATTCACAAGTGAAACGATGATATGGGAACAACCCTATGCCAAGTATGTGGAAATCGGAAGTAGATATTGAGGAACAATTTCTCATATATTGTGTTATGTGCTTACAAGTCAGGGAGATGTTGAATTTCCATATCAGATATTGTTAATCAATGTTTGAGGAGGATCTTGTGAAAGGTACAATGTCGATGAGCAAGACGTAGATGGTTGAGAGTAAAGTCAATAAGGTGGCTAGCCCTTAATGCAAAGGGCATGAGGTCAAGTTCAATTGAATAAACCAATCTCATAGATCAATCCCACAACAACACCACTAACTCTAGTTATCATTACTTAAGTGAAGAATAGGGTTTGTTACTACCTTTATAGCACTCGTACGATAATACCTAAACTAAACATCAATAGCACAAATTTAACTAATATTTATATTCTTAACAATGCCCCTAATATATTTAAATTGTGACAAAACTTGAATTGGAATGTAGATATGCTCGAGCCTTAAAACTTTAGTCTCTCCAAGGTAATATATACTCGAACCTTTTAGAAAATTTCCTAGAGCATCCCCAAGACCTCTAAAGTTCCTACTATCCATGCATGAGCATATGATGCCATGAAACAACCTTTTTTCCTACTTCAATTTCAACATCACCTCCTACTCCAAATACAATTTCAAGTATCAACTTTTGTAGCATACAATTTGACATATTTCACTCTAAACGTATAACTTATGAGTCTCAATCTAATCTAGAGTTTAATAGAGCATTACGATTGAGGCTTCCCTTCCATTGATCCTTTGACATGGATTACAAACTCCCATGATGTCAAACTCCATTTTTTTCTAGTATCCACAACTGTCACCACTATATGCTTCACAACAATCTTTATTTTTCTTTATTGTGCTTTTGTATGCCTAACTAGATCACATTGATGTGATTCTTGTGTACCAACACTTTAACAGAGCCTTCTACTAGTAAGTGTGCTAAGGGTTGATTCACTCTTATGTTTACCTTATCTATATTTTAGATGCCAATGTTTGTCTTATGAGCCCTTTTCATCCAATCACCACTACTATTCTAGTAATTGTTGAAAGGGGAAGTTGCCAAACCATTGCATACTTGAATTGCCATACCTACTACCATTATTTATTATCACTTGTTGTTTTGATTCTAATATCAAATATTTTGGACTAAACTATTTACATTATCATCAAATTATCAATTATTTCTTTAATATTTCATTCCTCAAATTTCCTTCGTACTTGTATATTACTGTTCTAATTAACAAAATAAAAATAGTTCTTAACTTTTCTTTTCTTAAATTTCATCCTTCAAATTTCCCAAGATCATACTTTATGAACAAAATAAAGTTAAAGAATTTAAATTTTAGTAAACCATCTTTTAGATAAAAACTTAGTATTAATTCTACTTATAAAACATTTTGAGCTTCTTCATAGAACTCACATGAACTTCATTTCACTCACCTTCTAATATGCAAACCCAAGATCGGCTATCCCCTCTCAATAGAGATATTCAATAACTAATAATTATGGTATCATTTAAAAAAATATTAATCATACAAACCTACAACCGAAAATTTAATGAAAAATAAGGAAGTAAAAATAAACATGAATCAAATAATAACTATAAAAACATGGACAAAATAACCCGGAAATTCATTAAACTAAGTTTCCCTACACATACAAATATAAACTACTTATAAAGAACTTACCATCTCACTCACTCTTATGAGTATTCTAATACATCCACCCTTTTCCCTATCTAAAACATTAAAAAAAAACTTTACTATGTGTGGCTTCCTGTATCATCCACTCTCCTAAGTATTCCAAAAAAACTTTTCACATTCCCATATACACTATTAATAAATATAAAACAAAACAATATTATCACAAATTTAACTATATTAATATTTTTAATAACAATATATTTGCAATTTTTTTAAAAGAAAAAATACTATAAACTTAGTATTTATGAAAAGGGAAGCAAAGTTTACAATTACATTTCAACATATCCTAAATCCCATCTCTTCGATACGTCTTCCATACTACAAAAAAAAATTAATGTTATTCAAAACATTCTATATCCATCCGATCTGAACATTCTGAGATAGTAACTAGTGCCTCGAACATGGAAAAATACATATTCACCATTGTTAAAAAAAAATTATATCAAATATATCCCAAAGAAAAATATAAGACAACCTAAAAAAATATCTAGTACCACTATAAACCAAGATACCATCAACTAAGTCTTCATAGAATATGAGATCATCCATTTCTCCTACAGCCTTTTTAAATAGGCTATCTGCTAATTGATTGAATTTCCTGTAGTTGTGAACAAAGGAAAGATCTCAGAAACTGAAAATCAACTCCCTAACCTTATTACTCCACTGCTCCAATTGATTTAGGAAGACATGCATTGGATTAATATCAAATAAATAAATTAGAGATATTTGATTTTGAAGCAAATCTAGATTAGAAAATATCTAGAGTTTAACTCCACATGCACCCACTAACCTAGGGATTGGGATTTTAGACTAGGAAGACAACCAAGAGAGAATTGAGGAACTTATGTGCACTAGTATGTGAGAGTGACACATGGTTGCATGAAAATGAATATTAGAGAATTAATAAATTAAATTAATTTTGCATGAGACGACACATGTCGTCCAATGCTTTTCTATTTAAGAAAGAGAGAATGAAGAGAAAATGATCTCTTGCTCCCTAATGCTGGATGGATTCCATAATGGAAGTTTGAGATTAAGCATGGTCCATGTGAGTTTGGTTGAGAACAACTCTGGGGATTGGGAGATCTCATCTGAGGGTTAGGCTTGTATGTTCTTTGCAACCCCTATTTTCTCGGGGGACTGGGAGGAAGAAGACTACTCCCAGTATGGTAGGGAGGTCAACCGAGGGGTCCTTCAGTAAATTGTTGAAATCTTGGATCAGATTAAGCGGTAGCCCCTCCAATGACTTTTTCAACTACTGGATTGACCATCATGGACAAGTCTTTCTTGTCCTTAACGATTCCTTTTGTATTGAAATTTATGCACTGATTTTATTGGGTTTAATGAAGCAGGTGATCCGCATTTGTCATTATAAAATTTTATATTAATATTTGGAAAAAGGCTAAACTTTAAGTAGAATTTTAGTTAGGGCTTACGACATAGTGTGTTTTCTAAGGTTGGGTGGCGGTGTTGTTGGATTCATCGTCTACGGTGAAAAGAAAGATATAGCAAGGGGAAGAAAAACAATAAATTATAAATAAGTAACACCCACCTTAATACAGTTGATTGACTAGACTATTGAAGGCACTGATATTGAAGTGACCCGGTTAAATAAACTTGAACAATGTGTTATGATTTATTATTATTGAATAAAAACTGTTGATTGACAAGCAAATGATGATTATGCTCGATTGATTGAGAAACATGAATTGAAGATTATGTTATGAATGAATGAAATAAATGATGCTTTTGATTCCATAGATGAGAATAAATGCCATTTGTTTAAATATAATTAAATAAAGATGAAAATGCATGATGATATACTTTATATGGTGCAACGCTACTAATGTGTGCTTTGAGTGTGTGCAGTAGCAGGTAAAACGAATTACCGAATGACTCTCAAATGGAATAAAAGAGGGTCGTAAGGAATGGGAAACATACATAGGGTACGACAATGGACTGTTGACTCTGATATAACATTCCACGCATGAGTCAGAAGCTCTATTAGCTCACTCAGGTAGCGTGTGTCGTAGGAGAGAGGCCACAACGATTTAGTCACATACGATGTGTTGAGGGGTATGCAATAAGGATGATCTTATTCCTCAATTGTCATTAGTCTCCATGGAAATGTAGTTGGATGATTACGGTAATGATTCCTAATCGCTACATCGCACTCCCCACACGAGGACAAGGATAAAGAAGTTGTCAGAAGGACCCATAGATGTGGTACCTAGACAACGCCAAAAAATGGAACTACTTGTATACTTGCACTAAACATTTAAACACCTAGTTGAATTATGCATATGTAAAGGTTAAATCTGAGAATAAAAAAAGGAAAACCTATTTTAAATTGAGCAAATACTAAAGGGGGGATAGTTTGAGATAAAACTCATGTGCACCCACTGATTTAGGAAGACATGCATTGAATTAATATCAAATAAATAAATTAGAGATATCTGATTTTGAAGCAAATCTAGATTAGAAAATATCTAGAGTTTAACTCCACATGCACCCATTGATTTAGGGATTGAGATTTTAGACTAGGGAGACAACTAAGAGAGAATTGAGGAACTTATGTGCACTAGCATGTGAGAGTGACACATGGTTGCATGAGAATGAATATTAGAGAATTAATAAATTAAATTAATTTTGCATGAGACAACACGTGTCGTTCAAGACTTTTCTATTTAAGAAAGGGAGAATGAAGAGAAAAGGATCTCTTACTCCCTAATGCTGGATGGATTCCGTAATGGAAGTTTGAGATTAAGTGTGGTCCATGTGAGTTTGGTTGAGAACTACTATGGGGATTGGGAGATCTCATTTGAGGGTTAGTCTTGTATGTTCTTTGTGACCCCTATTTTCTCGGGGGACTAGGAGGAAGAAGACTACTCCCAGTATGGTAGGGAGGTCAATCGAGGAGTCCTTCGGTAAATTGTTGAAATCTTGGATCGGATTAAGTGGAAACCCCTCCGGTGACTTTTCAACTACTAGATCGACCATCACAGACATGTTTTTCTTGTCCTTAATGATTCCTTTTGTATTTAAATTTATGCAATGATTTTATTGGGTTTAATGAAGTGGGTGATATGCATTTGTCATTATAAAATTTTATATTAAGAATTGGAAAAAGAATAAACGTTAAGTAGAATTTTAGTTAGGGCTTCAGGAGGAGCCCTACAGATACATAGGAACATAAACAAATAACATTGCAGAATTAGAAGGTCTCCTATATGGGCTAGCAATGGATATTAGGAACAAATGGGTACCATTGATTTCATAAGGGAATTCAGAGGTAATCTTATCAATGGAGGAAAAGCTACACAATTGCCAAAGAGTGTCAAAAGTATCGATACACTAGCACCTAGAGTATCGGTTGGAGAAATTATCTTCCTTGTTGGGCCAAGCCCGGGCTTGCTCCTTTATGCATGTTAGATGAAATGGAAATAAGGTAGTGGATCTCCTTGTGAACAAAGGGTTGAAGGATCGCGTAAGTAATATAGAAGGGAATTTGGAAGCGATTGGAAACTCAACATGGGTGATCTAGTGCATAACCATTGTTGCTTAGGATATTAGAACCCCGTATGCAGGTGACAGAGGGGATAGGGGCGATCACATGGCGAGTGAGACAAGCCCCATGGAAAAATTATCATGAGGATTGTGTTGTAATGAAGGTCATTAACTCAAGCCCGGAGAACATCAAAATCATGTAGAAAGGTGATGGTATTTTCATAGGACATTGGGTTGATGCCGAAGTACTAAACTTGTATGGGAGAGAGGACTGTACGCAATCTAGGTTGTGGGAAATAATGGTTGAAAGGGATGGTGGATCACCCAGGGGTACGGGATACAAATGGGATCCTAAGAAACTCGCCAGCATTGTTATGACAATTTATGAATGCATCGTCTTTTATTCTAGAAAGGAGCCGAGAGGGGGTCGTGAGCATCATTGGGAAGAGATTCTAGTTTTGTCCATGCCTGCTAGAGGAGGTTGGTGGTGCAATGTGAAAAATATGGAGTTTCATCGGTTGGGGCCAATGGAGACTAGGGAAAGAATGACAAATTGCGAGGATAAAGGAAAGGGGGAGACCGCCCAACCTCGGGCCACCAGGGAGCAGAGCCGAGCTGCTCAAGCCGCCCATTTCTTCAAAGCTCGTATTCATGTATTAATTCAATAGGAAATTGAAGATGTCGAGAGGGATCTATGGGAAGAGGTTAATGAGATGTAGTCGGTTGATGAATTTGAGGAACTTGTGGAGTGGGATCAAGACCCAGGCTCCACCGAAGGTCGCATGGCTTCTTGTGAATGTATTGTCGCCACATTCTGGGTAATGAAGGGCATCCTGGCCTGTGTGCTTATGGAGAGAACAATGAAGGAACATGGAGATGAAGAGGCGGTTCATGCATGGAAGGGCCACAATGCCAATTGCGACCTCATGCAGCGAAAAATTAATGTTATAGAAATTAAATTGGGAATTCGTTTCGCTCCTCGTCCAATGCAGATGGAATGAAATGTAGCAGCTCCGTAGTAGGATGGACCTGGGACCAATTCCAAGAACTAACAGGTTTCTTAAATTTGTTGTTGATGTCTTTTAGTTTGTTGTCCAGTGGGTCTTTTAGTAGAACCATATATAGAAAGTATAGTCTAGGGTCATCAATGTCACTTCCTTCCTCTTTAAGTTGTTGTAGTTATGGGTAGAATATGTATATTAGACTCTTTACGGCACTAGTATTCCTCACTTCAGTGAGATGGTTTTGAGTCGGTTATTTTAGCTTGTGGAAGAAGATAGAGCAGTTTTATATGCCTGGTCTCATGGATCAGGTTTTGAATTGTAAATCTGGACATGTTTTCCTTATGAAGTAATATAATATTTCCTTACTTATAAAAAAATATCATTAATTCAAACTCGTGTTTTTCTTATTTTTCAATAATATCCAGAAGCATAGATAACTTAAAATTTATTATATTTTTCATGCTTTATGCATGTAAATATTGTAAGCTAGATCTATTACAACAAAACTATGATTAGTCTAAACACATGGATGACATATAAGGATTTTGTATTTGACTAACAAAGGTGAACGTCAAATTTTAACACTAGTTAGTTAAGACATACTTATGTGTGTTTATATATATTTTATTTAAGTCTTTTTCTTTGAATTTAAATGTGGGACTCCATTTTTTTTCATTTTAATGTATTAGTATTAATTAATTATACAAATTATCTTCTACTAAAATTTATAAAATCGTGTGATTTCTATCCATTTATGTTGCCACAATCAACATCATCTATTTTAACTTGGATCTATTGAGCATCAAGGCAAATAACAAAGAAATTTGATAGTAAATTTTTATGTGCTGAAGAAATTAAGGCTAAAATGGATCTATAGTGGTTTATGCTATGTTGTCCTTTTTTGTATTATTTCAATTATTATAGTCAATGATTTTTAACTTTTACATTAAACATGTCAATTATTCTTTCATTTTAGCATTTAAGACTATGGTATTTTACTAATCTCTAGATATTAAATTAAATAAATGTTATTATTTTTATTTTGTTATTATTATTATTTTAATTTATATTTTTTAACAACGTATGCACATCCTCATTATATCACACATCCCATCCATATTATTGTGTGAAAATCACCTTATTTCTTTGAGTGAAATAACATTTTTAAATAAATAATATATTATAGATAATTCCCCTTAAAGTTTAATGCTCACCTTGTTAAATTATTCCTTCTAATTTTTATATTATAATTTTCTTTTCTAAATTCCATATTTAATTCATAATATCTTAATCACATTGTAATACTAGAACATTATTTTTAATTTACATTTAAAATGATAATTACAAATTTTATTTTAAGAGAAAATCATTATATAAGCTTCTAACTTCATAAGATTATAATAATTAAAAACATTATTGTTAACCTCGCTACATGGACTTTATAACTTAAAATCACTTTCACCTTAATACATTGACTTCTAGCTTCATAAAACTTTATATTATTGAAAACATAGTTCCTAACCTCACTAGCATGTACTTTATAACTTCTTATGATTATTGGAAACACTTACAACTTAATACATTTTAATAGTTTATGGAAAGACCATTATACAATATAGTTGTCTTTAAAAAGTCAATAGTCACAACCACTCACATTCATTTCAATGTGAAAAGGACATTGAGCATCTAATGTAAATATTTGGCCATAATCAAGGGAAGGTTCACTTTACACTTTTGCAA
Organism: Larix kaempferi; assembly: GCA_027924585.1. Lineage (NCBI taxonomy): Eukaryota > Viridiplantae > Streptophyta > Pinopsida > Pinales > Pinaceae > Larix > Larix kaempferi. The sequence goes on along the minus strand of BSBM01000410.1, from coordinate 784,646 downwards.
AAGTTCTAACAAATTGAAAATGGCTTTTTACTAGTAACTTATTAAAAAATCTTCATATGGATGGCTATGGCTAGTGCCATGAAATCTTACTTTACCAACCTTGTTGTGTGCGAGTTGAAAAACAAGTGACTAAACCATGTAATTCATTAAAAGGTTGTTGGGCCTCCACCAATGGGCTTTTCTCTCCTCCTTTTTTTAAGATGACACATCATTAATATTTTGAGACATAAGTGTTCATAATGCATTAATTGAGATATTTTCAATTCATCATTGTATTGTCTCGTCTCATTAGTACATTAAAATTATAAATAAATATAAAAATTATTTATTATGAATTTTGTATAAGTAAAATTGTGTTTTTCATATATTATGTATTTATTTTAATTTATTGAATTTATATAAAATGATTTTTTTTTTATGAATTATTATCATATAAAAAATATGGTTATGAATTTTGATAAACGAACCATTATACTTGTTGAAGGTAGTTATATAGCAATTGTTTAGGATTTAAACTTTGTTGACTTTCAAATTTTTTTGCTTTTTGCTATAAAGATTTTTTATAGTTTCAATAGTTTTCAAAAATATATATATTAAATTTAATATTTGAAAATCAAAAAATAATTTTTATAATTTTAAAATATCAAATTACTAATTTGTGATTGGCTAAAATTAATGAATAGACTAATTTCATCTGGTTTGAGAGATAATTATTAGAAATTAAAAATATATTCAATTTTTAAAAATAGTTATTATTCTGTTGACTACCACGCCGTAACTCAAGAAATGTACTATGCCTTCACAATAAATGATTACAGCTAATACACCTTACACTCACGCATAATAACCAAAGACTAAATTGAAGACTAAACAAGGGAAGCTTAGGCATTTGATAACGGTAGTAATTTTATCACTATAAGATATGACAGGTAGGTGCTTATCTCTCTCGCGCTTATGAAGAATGCAAGGTAAGCACAATGAGTCCTTACCTTTCACCACCTGTCACTTATTAATGCTCATGAAAGCAGGCAGTTAGATCAGGTCAGTACCAGCAATATCTAGCAATGGTAAAACAACATTCAATTTACGAGCCATTAGTTTAACCAAAGGTAATATGTTGGAATTTGAGGGGCAAATGCCCATCTTCGACCATTTTTCCCGTCAAATACGGGGACAAATTTTGAGAAAAATTAATCTTAAATGGGTAGATTTTTTTATAAATCGTCAAAATAATGTTTGAAATTTTGTTGAAAACGTCATTAATAATGATTATTTAACTTGTAGGGTACCATGTACTATACGAGTAGGCTTATACGTGAGATGTGTACTAACCGAAGCGAGTCGCCTGGTGAGGATATGATGCATTTTGATGATGTTAGACATTACTCCTAATTTGGCCACGGTTAACTGAAATTAAGTGCCTCCAGTTTCATTATTGTAAAATATTTATTCTTATCAAATCAACTATATTTTTGATAAATTCTTTTGATTTTTTTCACACATAAAATGTATCTTACTATTAATAATGCGAAATAGTAAATAGGATCAATACATCAGGTCATCATACCATAAAGGCATAAAACATACGGGCACATGAGCCCCAAATATCATCACATCATCCAGGATCCATACCAAATCCCAAGCTAGAACCGAAAAAGGTGCCACCATATTGTGACAAAATCCCACCATCTGCATGACCAAAAGCTAACAGACCTCAAGTAGCAAAGTATCAAGATGCCAAGACATAAATACATGAAATATAAGTCCAAAAAAGGTCCAAAACAGCCAGAGGCCTGGACACAAGTGTCTATAATCAAAATAGAGCCGCATAACCAAACCGGATCAAAAATCCAACAAGTAGTTGGAGATAGTAACTATGAACCTGCACAAATATATAGCCGCATATAAACATGTAAGAAGATATATCAAAACAGCCCAAACAGTCCCAACCATATGAGTCAGCTCCAAAGCAGGTCAATCGAGCCCCGAGAGGAAAGAAGGTCCTCATGCCATTCCTCCCACAAGATAATGCCAGACGGTGAATCCAAAGCCCTCTTGGAAAGGATGTCTGCCTCCATATTTATCTCGCGGAAAACATGGGCAAAGTGAATATGCTGAAAGTCACTAATGTATTTCCTGACAGCAGCCAACCATTCTGTGAGGATCAACACATTAAGAGGGGATGAACCCAAAGCCCAAGATATAATGGAAGAATAATCACCCATAACAACAATTGAGGAAACCTGTAAGTGCCGAGCAAAGTATAAAAGAAGCCAGAGTGCACATAATTCACTGCGCGTATTCGTTCCAGATCCCAAATTTAAATGGATCCGATAGGAATCGGAGTTGTTTAGATGAAGCACCACACCCGCCCCACTAAATCCTCCCCCCCCAGCCGCAGCCCCATCAAAGAACCCGCAAGGATACATTAATACCGGGGGATCCATGCGATAACCGGAATGCTTATCAGAAGTGACAGTCCTGCCTCTCGTAAGGATTGAGCCAGAATTAAACTCTATAAAAGAAGCAATGATACGTCCGCTTAACCAATGCAGATTTATAGCTGTACCATCGAAAACAAGGCGATTACGTGTCTTCCATAGCTCCCACAACATATAACAAGGGAGTTCTAACCATCGAGCAGAATGAGAGTCGCAGAGCCATTGACCTAAACTGTCCAGCAATGTGGACGAGTGCCAAACAGCAGTTATACCAATAGAATTGACAGTAAGCATCCAAAGCTCCCTTATGATTGGACACGAAGAGAAGAGATGGTCAACCGTCTCCAAGTGTGAACAACATAAAGGACACCAGCCAGGACCATAGAAGCCACAACAACAGAGGTTATCCCAGGTAAGAATATTGTTTCCCATTGCCAACCAGATAAAGTCACAAGTGTTAATGTTAGCTCTACTGTTCCGAACTTCGAAAAGATTTGAAGTCTTAATTAATTTCATTGCATGGTTTGGATTAGGCTTGCGGAGGTTCACTTGAATTCTTATGACTCCCTAGATTATCTACGTATTAAAAACTTTATTATCCCGTTTAATAACAAAAGGGTGAGGGAAAAGATAGGAGATAAGCTCACGCGTTCTCCTTTTATTTTTCCAGGTGGCGAACAGACCTAGGTAGCGTTATATTATGGTACTTTATTACTCTACACATAAAAAATTACAATTTCTTCTATAGTTTATTAAAATATAGAATAAACCTGTTTACCTACAATAAATTGTTCCATACCATTGATGGTAGCTGCAGTCCTCACATACAATGCCCACGCTATCTTTGGAAATGTTTTTTCTTGGAAACCACCTTCTTAGATCATGCAAATATATCTCGAATAATTGAAAACAATTACAACATTATTTTTTTAATATTTTTGAATTTTAAAATGGCCTGGAATAAGAACTTATATCAGTTGAAATTGAATTTTAAAATGGCCTAGAATAAGAACTTATATCAGTTGAAAACATGAGTAATGAGGTGGTAATTACCATTGTTAATAGGGTTATTTTGGCATTTAATTATGTAATTGTGTGATTGTTTATATGTTATAGAGAGGTAGGATAAATAACTATAAAGCATGATTATTATACAAACATAAGTAATTACTATTTCAATTTTGTTTTACATTATAACTAATAGAATAATTTATAATTGTCATAATTATAATGTCAATCTATTTTGGCTAAAAATTTATTAAAATGAAAATGAAAAATAAATATTGTTTATAAATGCTCATTTTCAAACTAATTGTTAACTTATCTACATGTCATTTACTATGTAATTATGGTTTCACTTTTCAAATTATATTTTTCTTACCATAAAATTAACTATTACCACATTGTTGGTCATCAATCTAAAAGTCTAATATTTATTATTTTACAAATCAAGACTTACTAATTTTACTTAAAGAATAGGGATCCAATTTTTTAATTGGATAACTTCCCTCTAGTAGTCATATAACCTCAAATCTCTTAAACTAGGTAACACAAATTTAAAAAATATCATATTTATTTTTATACAAACAAAAAAATTAACGCTACTAGTCTTACATTTCATAATGCCATCATCACTACTTTATCAATAGTTGTTAACACTTAGATATCTCAAAATATATTTCAACTTTTAAAAGCAGAGTAAGACATCTCACTTTTAGTTTGCTTTCAAACTATCCACAATTAATACATTGTTAAATTGTTACATAATTATTTTAACTTTTAATTTTTAATTATGTACTACTATTTCATTAAACTACTTCTACTGCATGGAGAGCTAATATATTAAAACATTTTTAAACTATAATATTAAAACATTTTTAAACTATTATTTATAAACCAGTTTCATCCTAACTTTTCTTTTTGAACTATATACAATTATTAATTAAATTATTTATAAACTATTTAAAAAAAAAAAAGTATAAACAGCTTTGCTGCTATTTTTACTTGTTAATATTTACAAGTAAAAGTGTGTTTCCCACGTAAAATATTTATTACAATTTATTAAAATTAAAAAAAAAAATCATTTATTTTAAAGGTTCATAAAGATATATAAAATATGGTTATAAATTTTAAAATTTTGATTAAATGAAATTGGTATCATTATTAATAAGACTCTTGGTTTGTGGTAGTAATTTCTTAATTGTTAACCCTACTTATTAATATTTAAAGTTATTTTTTTTATATTTTACCATATTTTATATGCTTTTGTGATATGGAATTGAATATTATAGTAATTGAACAATAAAAATTATTAGTATATTTTATTTGAAAATGATATATTTTTAAATTTTTAAAAATATATGTTTTTTTATTTAGTATAGTTTTTTTATATTAGATATATAAGGATGTTAGGTGTATATATATATATATATATATATATAACAAGGGGAATTGACAATTGGGATGGGGATAGTACTCACGTGGTACAAGGTCTAGAGGTCCAATCCCGTCTATTACCACTATACCCTTAGGTGAACCCACACAGGCCATAAGCATGGGGCACGGGTAAGTCGGGTTGATTTGAACTCATGACTTCCATTTACAAAATTTCATTCATATCAAGTGAAACGTCGATTGAGCTACAACCCTGCAGGCTAGTTTAATATATATTTACTATTTATTTATTTTTAGTTTTTTTACTATTTTTTCTCTATTTAAATGGAAAACTTCTCCACTTTCCTCTTAATTTTTTAAGGATGTTAGATAATGTCTGCATGCATGAGCAGAAATAATATTGTGTCGTTGGGTAGTAAAGGCTCAATAGTGAGGGAGAAAATTCTTGGAAACTATGAAATCCTATGGGAAGAGGGTTTTGTGCCCTATGTTACCAACCATATATATATATTCATCCATGAAGCAAGGTTCAACTTCAAAAGTAGAATTAAAGTAGGAAAATATTAAATTCATGTTGCATTGGGAAAGGCTTCTATCTTAAATGTGAAACTAAAGCATGGGAAAAAATAAAAATCTTTTAGTTTTTTTTTATCTTAACACTCTGGAGGCATTCTTGAGCTACCCTAGTATTGTTCATAATTTGGTGGTTATCCAAAAAAACCAAAGTGCTCCTTCAAAATAAATCTTGATAAAATAGGATTTATTTTGTTAGCAATCACCTTTGAAATGATTCTGTAAACTAGATTACATAAATAAATGTGTCTAAAGTCATTAAAAGAACTAGGTTTAGAGATTTTTGGAATTAAGGATATAAATGTGGTATTTATAACTCCATCCATTTTTCCTAATAAGTTGGATTCCTCAATTGCATCTAAAATATATGGACCCATCACCTCAAAAAATTCCAGAAAAAACTCTACAGTCCACCCATCCGGGACTGGCATTTTTGACTTGGAAAAACTTGCTAATATTTTCCTAATTTCCTCCAAAGAAACTGGATCATCAATACTCTTACCTTCATCCACAGAGAAGAAACTAGGGTAACTTTAAATGACCTCCATTTGCTTGACAAGGGAAAGATCCCCTAAATATTTGAACACCTTCTGAAAGTGGCTAACAACTGCTTCTTCTAAGTGATTTTGTTTTGAAATGATGTTGTCATCATCCTTAGCTATATCCCAAATGGAATTTGTTCTTCTCCTTTGATTAAAAAATATGTGAAAAAACCTAGTATTCTGGTCTCCTTGCGCCAGCCATATAGATATGCTTTTAAGTCTCCAAGATTCCTCTTCTATCGTTAAATTTTTTAATATCTAAGCTTCTAAAGAGGTAACTTGTTCCTCTCTTAGATTAATAAGGCACCATTCGAAGTATTTCAAAAAATATCATCAATTTCCTATTCCAGATTAACCAATTCTTCCTTAAGAGCTCTCTTCTTTCCTTTTTCCCAATTTATCACAACCGATTTCAATTCCGTTAGCTTGGAAACCAAATCTTTCATAGTAGAATTGGATTCTAACTACACCATCAAAAAACAATGTTCTTTAACAAGATATGTAAATTCATTCTCCTTAATCCAGACATAATTAAATTTATAAGGATAGTTGAAACTAGCCCCACCCACCTCCATTTGAAAAAAAATCGACATATGATCAAATATGGGAGTATTAGCCACCCAAGAGCGGAATATTTCCACTGATTATGTTAGTTGTTCAACAAGAAAAAACATGTCTAGTCTTTTGGCTATCCCTTCAGCACCTAACCGACCATTTCTCCATGTAGGGATAATAGCTATTAGATCAACAACAATTAGGTCTGAATCCTGAAAAATACGATTAAAAAAGGAAGCAAGTGAGTCTAAGAGAGGGATAGACCCCCATACTTCACAACATGAAAAGGTAAAGTTCAGGTCTCCCCTTAAAACCATATTTGGAACCTTTGGTAACCCATCCTCCATTATTTCATTCCAAAACACGTATATGTTTGCATAAGGATCGTTGCAGTTAACCATGTGCAAACATTGAGGCAAATCCATATGTTTTCCTTCCAGTAAGATCATTTGCATAAGACAGATAAAGAATGAAATCAGTCTTTCTTGTTTCTATCCCGAAAGGAGATCCCCAAACTGACCAACTGCTTCAATTATACACATTTTCCAACCCACAAGAATTTTAGAGAAAACCTCCCACACTTCGGAACTGCACACCATAGTCTCTTGGATAAATATTACATCTAGGAAAATCGACTCAATCAATCTTCGAACGGAAAGTGTTTTATGATCATGCCCCCCCACACCCCTAACATTCAAAGATAATAATATCATCTCTTACCCCTGGCCAAGGATTTTTGAGCTCTAAGTTCCCTTGGTCCTCCAGAGACATTCCCAAAAAAATCACCATTAGAAACATAACCTTCTTTCAACTTTCTTGAATTTCTAGTCTTAATAGGGGAGAAATCTATCGCCATACCCCCTTTGACAGCATCTTTAATTTCTAATGACCCATTAGTAGCAAATCAACTAGGGTACTTCGAAGAGACTTTAAGAAAAGGGCTACTGCCAGAACAACCTAAATTCTTGACGCATCATCTATCAACAGGGTTTCACTTCGCACTGTCGCCAACAAACTACCAACCCAAACAGCTCCCTTACACACCGGCCCAAAAAGGTGTAACCCTTTCCAGCAACACTTGTGGAGGAAGTGTAGTCTCACCCGAGATGGATAAGGGGGCTGCTGGAACCAAGCTTCCACAGTGGAGTTGAGGATATGCTTTCAACACACATTACCCTTGTAATAACCAGAGATTATAACATTCGCAGCATGCCATCAATTCATCATTCACACATTAAGTCATTCACAGAGTTCAATAGATAACAAACATTCGGAACAACATATTCAACTTACTTATTCAGATTAACAGTACTTTTTAAACCCATAGCATATTCGCATCAAAGATATCCTAAAACATTCACATTCATCGCCACATAAAACTAGAGACAGAAATTGCACCATAATCGAACATCTTCATTCATTCACTAACCCTGCGGAATGAACCTCGTATAAACAGTCATACAAAAAAGACCTGAAATATAGGATCAATCATCAAAAACTGGATTCGCTTAGGCTTACAATCCTACTCTATTTATATGCTTCTATTTGGTTACAAAATGGTCCACATGACCAAATTAACTAATTAAACACTTCTTGCGCTTCTGCGAACTCCGCGAATAGTCCTTCCTTCGCAGAATGACCCTTTCGCACCTGTTGGCTTCCGCACTTCCTGCGGACTTATCCCATGCCAACAAGCCTCCAACACAAACTTGTGGCTTGTCCCGAGCCACCTCAGCTGGCCACTGATGTTTGGTACCCATCCTTCGTGGTGTTCTGCTTCCGAAACTGTTCTTGCCGTCTGGAGCTCGTTGTTGTGTACTTCTCAACTTCGTCCGTCGATCGTCTGTTCACTGTCATGTACTTCTTGAACTCATCCTCTAGTCTCTGGAAATCTTGATCATCTACCTCTTCGGCATCTGCTGGCTCACTCCATGCTCGTTCCAAACTGGTAAAAGTTTCATCAACGCCACCAAGGTGGGAAACAGGCCGACTGCTTCGGCACATCTGTTTCACACCTTGGATTGCCTCCTACCAGGGCCAGGGGGCCACCGCCCCTGGTATTCTGGTGGTCACAGGGACCGCGACTCTTCTAACTACCACCACCCACTTAGACATCTCTATTGATACCTTGTCTCTGCTTCTCCCAAGTGTCCGCGTTGCTACCTTCTATGGTCGTTCATGCACACTCGTTGTTCTGGCCCTCAACCCCCCTGAGGTGACGCCGCACGAAATGAAATGGATCATTTCTGTAGCTTCCTTGGAATTCTTAAATTAACTCTCTTCTAGATCAACTTGCAGCATAGGTTCCTCTCAGCTAATAGATACTTCCTTGCCTAGATAGCCTTTTGTGCCTGCTTTTATGCTTGTTTGTTGCGTCCTTGGTGCTTGATTCTGAAATTATTGCCAAATCTTTACGCATGCTCTTCCAATCCTGTCCTTCCTCCGTCGTTGGATTAGTACCGCTCATGGTCAGAGTTGTCTCCTCATGTGCCAATCGTGTGAAGCATTGACCGCAGCTTGGGTGGCCATGCTTCCATTTCTGCATGTCAATTGTGCGAAGCATCTGGCATGCTTCCGCTATCTGTCTTTATCCTTTTTTTTTTGTTTTTTTGCACCATCTATAGTTCTCAGCCACTCTACATTGGATCATGGTGATAGGGCTTCAGCCTATTCCCATTGACTAATTTAGGTAATAGTACTCCATCCAAACTTTGTAACTACACCGTGCCTCTGTTGGTGACAAAATTTATGACGTATGGTCCTAACCGGTGCATTTGCAACTTACCTGGGTGTTTCACAAACATACTGCCATACAGCAGAACTGTATCCCCATTCTGAAAGTTCCTCGACTTGACATGGCAGTCGTGCCATGCCTTCTAGTGGTCTTTTTCTACTTTCTGATGGAACCCTGCAATGAATCAATCTTCGTCAAGCTGTATTAGTTGTGTCAATAGTTCCTCCATCGCACCATTGTCACTCATCTTTGTTGCTGCTGCAATGCGCAAGCTCGGTACAATGTATTCCATCGGCATAACTACTTCCAGTCCGTAAATGAGCTTAAATGGAGTCTGTCCAGTCAGTCGTTTGCATGTGGTGCGATACGCCGAAAGGACCGCTGATATTTTTAAGTCCCAGTCGTCGCGGTTCACATTGCACACCTTGGTGAGAGCATGATACAACACCTTATTGAATGCCTCAACTGTTTCGTTTTCCTATGGGTGGTGAGGCGTACTCTTATTGTGCTGGATCTGAAAATCTTCCGTCATTGCGGTAATTGTTTGGTTAACAAAGTGTGTCCCTTGGTCACTTAACAATACTTTTGGGCACCCAAACCTGGTGACCACATTGTCGAATAGGAACCGTGCTGCAGTTGCAGCGAAACAATCTCTTAATGGTGCAGCTTCCACCCAACACATCAGGTAGTCTGTCGCAGTGATGATGTAACACGACCCTATTCTCTTCCCATGTGGGTTGATGGGTCCCACAAAATCAACGGCCCATTTGTCAAAGGCCTGCAGCGTTACTTGTGGCACTAGTGGCATTCCGTCTTGTCGTAAAGGCTTCCCGGTTCGTTGGCATACGTCGTAGCTCTTGGCATAGTCCGCAACATCTCCATGCAAGGTTTCCCACCATAGCCCTGCACGAAGGATCTTCCTAGCAGTTGCTCGTCCACCATAATGTCCCCCACCAATCCCGTCATGGGATTTCAATAGGATCTTCTCCTGTTCATGTGGAAGGACATATCGTCACATAATCTCATATGGGCCCATTTTGTACAATTCTCCTGCAATTAACTGGAAGTATGCAGCTTGGACAACTAGCTGCTTCTTTTGGTTGGTAGTGAACTTGCTCAGCGCCTTCCCTGTTGCTAAAAATTGAATGATTTGTTCATAGTGGTTATCGACTATGCCAATCCTGAAAAATTGAGTGTCCAGCAATCCTTCATCGATGCTCCGTGGTTCTTCCCCTGACTCTATCCGTGAAAGGTGATCAAGTCCCGCGTTCAATCGTCCTAGCTTTACAGTAATCTCAAAATCAAACTCCTGAAACAGCAACAACCAATGACAAATAATCCCCCACAACACATGCTTGTTCACCAAGTATTTTAGCACGTAATGATCTATGAACATCTTGAAGTGGCCCCGTAAGAGGTAATCCCAGAATTTCTACAAGGCATAAACCATTGCCAACCCCTCCCGCTCGGTGGTCGTATAGTTCTTCTTCGCAGTAGACAACTTTCTACTTGCTAAGGCTATCGGGTGGTCGATGTCGCCGATTCCTGGTTGGGCCAAGATAACACCTAGTGTGAATGACGACACATCAACCTGTACGTGAAATTCCTTTTCCCAATCCGGGAATGCGAGGATTGGTGTTGCGACCATCCTCTCTTTCAATATGTCCAATATTTTCTGGCATTCCTTGGTGCATTCAAACTTAGCATCCTTCTTTAGTAACTTCTCCATGGGTGACATGATGGCTGCATATCCTCTAATGAATTTCCTGTAGTAACCCATGTGTCCCAACGTCTCTCGCAGTTGCTCGACTGTCATTGGTGGTGGGAGATCGACAATGATGGCAATCTTCGCTGGATCCACCAACATTCCTTCTCTGCAGACATTGTGTCCTAACAAGATGTCGAACGAAGCACAGAAGATACACTTCTTGAGGTTCAGGGAAATTTGGTGCTGTCAACATCGCTCTAGCATTAGTCTTAAGTTCGTGACGTGCTCCTTGACTAATCCATATACCATCCAATCATCCATGTAGATGGTGAGAAACTTATGAATATAATCTTTGAATGCCGCAACCACTATTCTGGAAAAAAATGCCGGGGCATTCTTCAATCCAAATGGCATCACCGTGTACTGAAAGCATCCCCACTCTGTGACGAATGTAGTCTTTTGTCGATCTTCTTTCGCAATCTTGATCTGGTGGTAGCCCAAAAATTCATCCGTAAATGAATATATCTCCTGACCTCCTACTCCTTCGAGCACCTCATCCGTGAATGGGGTCGGGAACGGGTCATGTAGGCAGGCATCATTCAGTTTCCTCAAGTCAACGCATATTCATACTTCACCGATTTTCTTATCCTGGACGACCATTGGACTTATCCATTCTAATTCTTCCACTGGTTCTATATTGTCTCCCTCTATCATTCTTTCAATTTCGGCTTGCACATGTTCCGTGTATCTCGTATTCAATCGATACGATCGCTACTTGACTAGCTTCGCATCGAGTTTTAGGGGGATCTTCATGTCCCCGAAGTCTCTGAAGATTCCCTTCATCTCTAAGAATTTCGTTGGAAACAAATCTTGAAACTCATGCAGCAAGTCAGTCATCTTCGCAATGGTCGACTCATCCCAATAGTCGCCAATGCTTGCAAACTTTGGGTTCTCCTCTGACCCAATGTTCACCTTATTCATCTTCAATGGTTGCTGAAATTTGTCCGACGGTATGTCTGGTGCCACAACACTGCGACTACCCTCTGATTCTGGCATGTATATAGCCCTGGGATCGTCCTCATCGTCAGGCTCTCTAGTGACATTGTAACACTCCATCAACATTTCTGGTGTCACAGTCCATTGAAGTGCCATCGGTTTTCCTGTCGGTACCCGCCTCAAATATATGTCCGCATATCGCCTGTAGCGTGGTGTGGATCAAGGGATTTTCATCTGAGAATGAAAACGATTGGCTGAAGCCAATGGTAAGTTGTTCCCAAGAAGCCGTCCCACGTCGCAATTCTGCTGCGACATACCAGCTTCGCGGTACTTCATCCAACGTGTGTACGAATGCATGTACCCACTCTTATTTGGCCCTCGATCTCCATTGATGTTGACAAGAATTTAGATGCTCCTTCGGGTCCCCTTGCCCATCATATCTCATTTGTTCGTATTCCGCAGCTTCGCCCAATCGAACCTCCAAGAGGCATCGACATAGTGGCCAAGTTGTGATGGTTGATTTGTGCACCGCCCACCATCATGCAGGAGCAACCTTCAAGGCTTCCTCCAGGGCCAGTAGACGTCGTGGTTTTGTCACTTTTTCCTCAAATTCCGTGAGAAACTTACCCAAGTTGGGAAATCCCTCATATGTAGGTAACACGTACTCCTCCGTGGCTACCCTTCACAGGGACTGTGTTACCTGTGCACATCTTCTAAAGGACACTTCATGTAATCGATTCTGCCAATTCTCGAGGGCCTCGTTTGAATCTGAGGATGTTGAGCTGGCACTACGCCATCCTAATTCTCCATCCACGGTGGGATTAAAATAATCGTCATAAATGTTATACAGACTGTCCCACCCTTCCGCATAGTCCGCAGCATCTCCATGCAAGGCTGGCCACCATAGCCCTGCACGAAGGATCTTCCTAGCAGTTGCTCGTCCACCATAATGTCCCCACCAATCCCATCATGGGCTTCCGACAGGATCTTCTCCTGTTCATGTGGAAGGACATACCATCACAGAATCTCATATGGGCCCATTTTGTACAATTCTCTTGCAATTAACTGGAAGTATGAAGCTCGGACAACTAGCTGCTTCTTTTGGTTGGTAGTGAACTTGGTCGGCACCTTCCCTGTTGCTAAAAATTGAATGATTTGTTCATAGTGGTTATCGACCATGCCAATCCTGAAAAATTGAGTGTCTGGAAATCCTTCATCGATGCTCCATGGTTCTTCCCCTGACTCTATCCGTGAAAGGTGATCAGGTCCCGCATTCAATCGTCTTGGCTTTACAGTAATCTCAAAATCAAACTCCTGAAACAGCAACAACCAACGACAAATATCCCCCCCCAACACATGCTTGTTCACCAAGTATTTTAGCGTGGAATGATCTATGAACATCTTGAAGTGCCCCCCTAAGAGGTAATCCCAAAATTTCTGCAAAGCGTAAACCATCGCCAACCCCTCCCGCTCGGTGGTTGTATAGCTCTTCTCCGCAGTAGACAACTTTCTACTTGCTAAGGCTATCGGGTGGTTGATGTCGCCGGTTCCTGGTTGGACCAAGATAACACCTAGTGTGAATGACGACACATCAACCTGTACGTGAAATTCCTTTTCCCTATCCAGGAATGCGAGGATTGGTGTTGCGACCATCTTCTCTTTTAATATGTCCAAGATTTTTTGACATTCCTTGGTGCATTCAAACTTAGCATCCTTCTTTAGTAACTTCTCCATGGGTGACGTGATGGCTACATATCCTCTAATGAATTTCCTGTAGTAACCCATGTGTCCCAACGTCGCTCGCAGTTGCTTGGTCGTCGTTGGTGGTGGGAGGTCGACAATGATGGCAATCTTCGCTGGATCCACCAAAATTCCTTCTCTGCAGACAATGTGTCCTAACAAGATGTTGAACGAAGCACAGAAGATACACTTCTTGAGGTTCAGGGAAATTTGGTGCTGTCGACATCGCTCTAGCATTAGTCTTAAGTTTGTGACGTGATCCTTGACTAATCCATATACTGTCCAATCATCCATGTAGATGGTGAGAAACTTATGAATATAATCTTTGAACGCCGCAACCACTATTCTGGAAAAAAATGCTGGGGCATTCTTCAATCCAAATGGCATCACCGTGTACTGAAAGCATCCCCACTCTGTGACGAATGTAGTCTTTTGTCGATCTTCTTTTGCAATCTTGATCTGGTGATAGCCCGAAAATTCATCTGTAAATGAATATATCTCCTGACCTCCTACTCCTTCGAGCACCTCATCCGTGAATGGGGTCGGGAACGGGTCATGTAGGCATGCATCATTTAGTTTCCTCAAGTCAACGCATATTCGTACTTCGTCGGTTTTCTTATCATGGACGACCATTGGACTTATCCATTCTAATTCTTCCACTAGTTCTATATTGTCGCCCTCCAGCATTCTTTCAATTTCGGCTTGCACGCGTTCCTTGTATCTTGTATTCAATCGATACGGCCGCTGCTTGACTAGCTTCGTATCGCGTTTCAGGGGGATCTTCATGTCCCCTAAGTCTCTAAAGATTCCCTTCATCTCTAAGAATTTCGTTGGAAACAAATCCTGAAACTCATGCAGCAAGTCAGTCATCTTCGCAATGGTCAACTCGTCCCAATAGTCGCCAATGCTTGCGAACTTTGGGTTCTCCTCCAACCCAATGTTCACCTTATTCATCTTCAATGGTTGCTGAAATTTGTCCGACGGTATGTCTGGTGCCACAACACTACGACTACCCTCTGATTCTGGCATGTATATAGCCCTGGGATCATCCTCATTGTCAGGCTCTCTGGTGACGTTGTAACACTCCATCAACATTTCTGGTGTCGCAGTCCATTGAAGTGTCCTGTCGGTACCACCTCAAATATATGTCCGCATATCGCCTGTAGTGCGGTGTGGATCAAGGGATTTTCATCTGAGAATGAAAATGATTGGCTGAAGCCAATGGTAAGTTGTTCCCAAGAAGCCGTCCCGCATTGCAGTTCTGCTACAACATACCAGCTCCGCGGTACTTCATCCAACGTGTGTACGAATGCATGTACCCACTCTTGTTTGGCCGTCGATCCCCATTGATGTTGACAAGCATTTAGATGCTCCTTCGGGTCCCCTCGCCCGTCATATCTCATTTGTTTGTATTCCACAGCTTCCCCCAACCGAACCTTCAAGAGGCATCGACATAGCGGCCAAGTTGTGATGTTTGATTTGTGCACCGCCCACCATCACGCAGGAGTAGCCTTCAAGGCTTCCTCCAAGGCCAGTAGACGTCGCGGTTCTGCCACTTTTTCCTCAAATTCCGTGTCGAGAAACTTGCCCAAGTTGGGAAATCCCTCATATGTAGGTAACATGTACTCCTCCGTGGCTACCCTTCACAGGGACTGCGTTACCCGTGCACATCTTCTAAAGGACACTTCATGTAACCGATTCTGCCAATTCTCGAGGGCCTCATCTAAATCTGAGGATGTCGAGCTGGCGCTGTGCCATCCTAATTCTCCATCCGCGGTTGGATTAACATAATCCTCATAAATGTTATACAAACTGTCCCACCCTTTCGCAAACTCGTCTCTGGCTGGTTCCATATAGCACAGACCTTCTGCAGTATCCAGTGGTGCGATGACTCTCATCTCCTGATTCTCAAATGTCATTATCCTTTTCTTAAAGTTAATAATCTCTTGATTCTCCATGACCCAGTCTATCCTCAGCAGTACCAGATAGGGGCTGGTGTTATCCACAGTTTTGATGACGTCAAAATCAACATACATCCTGAGCCCTTCAATTTAAACTAGAAGTTAACATACCCGACCAAGCGGAGTGACCTTGCTCTGATTCGCCAGTCGCAATTGTACTGGTGGTCAGGTCATCCACAGCTTTCCCATCATCTCCCACGTCTTTTTGGTCAGAATATTCACATCCAAACCCAAATCCAGAATGATGGAGTTGACATCAAATGCTTTGATTTGTGCTGACATCTGCATCTCCTTGCATATCTTTCTTTTATGTATGCGATTAAATTTCTATTCCAGTGGTGCACCTTCTCATCGATGCAGTAGACCAGCTATTTCTTCCAGTGCATCTAGGTCCTTTTCCAAGTCTAGGCAATGTTCCAAGAATGCCTTTAGAGTGCTTTCCTTCCTTCATGACTTCGTTGAGTCGAACGTCGGTGGCATGTCATAGATTTCTTCCTGAAGAGGTAGCTGCCTCCTATTCCTCATTGCCTCGTGCTCATTCAAGAAGACATCTCTTTCTACTTCTACATCAAAGGTGACCTGCTTCCGCTGTGTTTCTGTTGGTATAACATTGGTGTGTGACCTGTCGCCACCTGTCATGGCCCCTCCTCGTGCACAGGGGCTTCAATCAATAAACTGCTATCATAGCACGTTCATTTATGGCATATGAAACAATACCCCTAATTTCACTAAATATTGGAAAATACCTTCAAAATCATTTTTTTAACCCCCTCCCAATATGCTTTTCCAATTTTAAAAAAAAAAAACCTATTTTCACTAGATATTGCATGTATCAATTTTTTCATTAACATTTTTTATACCCCTTTATATTTCTACCTAGTATATTGATATGATACCCCTCTTATGACCCCCCATGCATTCTACAATGCACCTTGCTTCTTTCGATGTATATTGTGGATGCACATTACTTCACGCACATTGCAATTACTCAACCACATATCATTATGATTTGCAACATCTAATGGTCTAATGAAGAGATAGGAGATCACTTCTTGTATGTCACTAGAGCCAATGCACATAGTACAACATTTAGATTGCATGTTACAGTTCCCCAATCGTTGACTAAGCCTGTTGTGGGCTAGGTATCCAAGCCCCCAGGGCCTGTAACAAGCTCTAGGAGGCTGACTAAACCTCCCAAGGCCTGTAATAGGCACGAGTGGTTGTGTATTCAAGCCCCCAAGGCCTATTGAGGGCCTATAATAGGCCTTAGAGGCTTAGAGCCTCCCAAGGCTATTGGTAACAACTGGTTGAGTCATATTGGTAACAATTGGTTGTAAATGACCACTGTCTCTCGACTATGATCGACTGGAAACCAACTTCACCAAAAAACCTCTTGGACTCAAGCATGCCTCAAGACGTGATTTCCCTGTGTACTGGTAATCCCGAGCCTTGCCTCAACCCGATTTCTCATCCAGTCGTGATCCCTCCATCTCCATTTGGTGGATATTTGTCAGCCCGCCCATATAAAAAAGACCCCAAAGTCTTTTTGTATTCTTACATTAAATAAAAAAACCCTTTGCCCCTTAATATGTAAGCAATATAATTTTTAGGTTTTCATGAATATTTAATACCGCAATATGAATGAACGTGGTATTATGTTGCCTTCTAGTGAATCCCCCATGCCTCATCCTCATGTCACTATTCCAACCGTCGCATGGCTACTTCTAGCTTATGCCGATATCATCTGCACGGCTGATGGCGCGTTCTGATTATTTTGGTTCTGGTTCTGTGGTGGATTCTTAGTCTGCCATTTCGCAATGAGTTGAGGGCAGTCCTCTACACTATGATCTACAACACTGTAGTATGTACATTGCAGCCCTAGGTTTGGAAAATCTCCTGGTAGTGCCCCTTCTGTCCACATTTGTAACAGATGATCGGTCCTCTTCCCCGTACAGCAGCTCCTCCACGTCCCATACTGGTGCCTTGGCCTTCGTGGAATCCTCCCCTGAAACCTTCGTGTGGTGGCCCATATGGTTGATACTGCAGTTTCTCATACTGCGGTTGCTGATACTGTTGATGCCCATACTATGGTTGGCCATACGACGGTGGTGGATACTGCATGTGTCCATACTGTAGCTGCCCATATTGCCCCTGATCGTATTGTTGTGGTTGGTTTAATTGTGGTGGCTGAATGTACTGTTGTTGCTGCTGCACCACCAGTGGCTCTTCTCCCTTTGTAAAATATGTGTCAGTTGTCTGATCTTGCAGCGGGTCATAGGCCCTACGGTCCTTCTCATCATGGACAACCGATCGGCAAAACTTGCAGTATATGTTTATCGGCTTTGACACCATCGTTTGCAGATATACACATTCCTGCGGTCGATGCCCTCTGGTTTGATAGATAGGACACCATGGCATGCCTTCTTGATGAAGGGGGTTTTGTTAAGTTTAAACTAATTTGACTAGCAAGATCACTGAAAGAAACATAATCACAAGATAGACAGAGATTTTACCCTGGGAAACCCTCATGGGGTAGAAAACCCAGCAAAGCTTTCCTCAATAAGATGATCAACCAAAATACAAGATGTGCTCCAAGACTAGAGATCCTTCTCTACCTCCTATGCAGACCTCTCAAACACAAGTGTGCTACTTTTTGAGCTATGCAAGTGTGAGATAAGTAAGGAGCATCCTCCTCTACTTATACTAGATTTTCGACTGACTTTTTCCCTAATGGGGCCGACCTCTCCCAAGAGAGTCTAATAACCCCTAATTAATTAACTCAGGGCCGAATCCCACATGGTGGATCTAATAACCCTAGTTACCACAATCCAATGGAGGAATAAACATCTCCGGATACATAATAGAATTACCTCGGAGGGACGAAACATCTCCGGAATAATAAAGTACAAATATAATATTCTTAGAAGTTACAATATTCAACACTCCCCCTTAACGAGAAGGATATTATAACAACATCTAAAGGAGCGAGGAGTCATCGACTACATCATACATTATACATCTATAAATCATCGAAAGATTTCTTCAATACATCATCATTAGTAACTCAAGCAATTACTGGAACATCAGCATCATCAGTATTGAGTCTTCATCTTCTGCAGCATCTAGATCATCATCTTGATCTATAGCATCTGGATCATCATCGTAGCATACTCTGCAATACACACAATCATATTACAGGATGATCAATCCCGCTCTCTTTAGGACATAGGTCCATGGATGATACAATCCAAATCAAGTTCCAGGATGATCAATCCTTATCACTTTAAGACAAGTCCCATGTCTAGGGACGATGCAATCCCGATCAACTTCCAGGAGGATCATTCCTTATCACTTTAAGACAAGTCTCATGTCTAGGGACGATGCAATCCCGATCAACTTCCAGGAGGATCATTCCTTATCACTTTAAGACAAGTCTCATGTCTAGGGACGATGCAATCCCATCACGTACATTTTGAACCAAAGTTCACGGACGATGCAGTCCTCTCATGTACCTTTTAAACCAACTGTTCACGGATAATGTTGTCCTCTCACGTACCTTTTGAACCAGCTGTTCATGGATGATGCAGTCCTCTCACGTACCTTTTGAACCGAGGTCCAAGGACGATGCAGTCCTATCTTTCAATTCTCAGAGACATCTGTCTACGGATCAATTCTGGGACCGAAGTCCGGGGAAGATGCAATCCCCACCTGTCCACTCAGGACTTCATTCTCGGAGACATCTGTCTACGAATCAACTCTGGGACCGGAGTCCGGGGAAGATACAATCCCCACCTGTCCACTCAAGACTTCATTTTCGAAGACATCTATCTACGGATCAATTTTGGGACCGAAGTCTGGGGAAGATACAATCCCCACCTATCCACTCAGGACTTCATTCTCGAAGACAACTGTCTACGGATCAATTCTGGGAATGAAGTTCGGGAAATATACAATCCCCACCTATCCACTCAGGACTTCATTCTCGAAGACAACTGTCTACGGATCCTTTTAGAACATGTGTTCAAGGATGATGCAGTCCCTCTTCTTTCTCGGAGACATATGTCTACGGATCCTTTTAGAACATATGTTCAAGGATGATGCAATCCCCACTTCTTTCTCATCAACACAAGTATCATTAGTACATCATCAGTACAAGTACATACATCATCAATACGAGTGTCCTCATGTATACATATCATCAATACAAGTATCCTCATCATCAATACAGGTATCCTCATCAATACATGTATACATATCATCAATACAAGTATCATAATCAATACATGTACACATATCATCAATACAAGTATCCTCATCATCAATACAGGTATCATCATCAATACATGTATACATATCATCAATAAAAGTATCCTAATCAACAATACAAGTATCCTCATCAGTATAAGTGCATATATTAGAAATACAAGTAATATAAGTATTCTAAGTATATGTATAAGTATCCTAAATATAAGTATCCTAAGCATACATATAAATATCTAGGTGTAATAAACAAGTATCCTCATCATCGACCTTACTGTCGATGTGGGCAATCTCATCATCAGTGACTATATCACTCCCCCTTTCGAGGAGGGTCCTTTTGAACTACACCAAGCTTGTCTCGGAAATACTCAAATTTCACTCGAGACAAAGGTTTGGTCAATATATCAGCAATTTGTTCCTTAGTGCTCACATACTCGATCTTAATAGCTCCTCTCTGCACCATATCTCGTATATAAAAATATCGGATCTCTATGTGTTTTGACTTATCGTGGAACATTGGATTTTCTGTCATCTTAATACAACTTTGATTGTCACACATGATCACAGTGGGATCCATCTCTAAGTCAAACACTCCAGATAATAGTTTCCGAAGCCACACTGCTTCACAGCTAGCAGAGCAGGCAGCTATATATTCTGCTTCAGCAGTACTGAGAGCCACACTATATTGTTTCTTGCTAAACCATGAGATCATGGCAGATCCAAGACCATAACATCCACCTGATATACTTTTCCTGTCTGAAACACTTCCTGCCCAATCAGAATATGAGTAACCAAGTAATTTGAGTTCATGATTTCCAAGATAATACAGACCAAAATCTAATGTACCCTTTAGATACCTCAACACATGCTTTGCAGCTATTAAGTGAACCTTTCTAGGTTCTACTAGATACTGACTCAAGGTATTTACAACAAAGCATATGTCTGGTCTGGTATTTGTTAAATACATCAATGACCCAATGATTTGTCTATATAGAGTCACATCCACTAATTCTGATGAGTCATCAACTAATAACTTCAAGTTGGAGTCCATGGGAGTGGCCATGGCTTTACACTCCAACATATCGAATCTTTTCAGAATCCCCATAGCATACTTACCTTCATTTCGAAAGATTCCTTTTGGTTCTTGCCATATTTCTAGACCTAGGAAGTAGTGCATTAATCCGAGGTCTTTCATCTCGAATTTTGAAGAAAGCTTCTTCTTGCATTCGACAATTTGTTTCTCATTTCCAGTTAGAAATAAATCATCTGCATACAACAATAGTATAACAGGTTCATCATCCACAACTTTGAGATAAAGATTACTCTTGGTAAAGCCTATGCTTGTTAAGAAATTGTCAATCCTTCTGTACCAAGCTTTGGGAGCTTGCTTCAATCCATATAAATCCTTTTTTAGCTTGCATACATGTGTTCTCCTATCTTTAACCTCAAATCCTTATGGTTGTTCTATGTACACTTCTTCTTCAATCACACCATTCAGGAAGGCTGTCTTAACATCCATCTAGTGTAATTTTCATTTCATCATATATGCAAGTGCCATGATAGTTCTAATTGAAGTGTACCTAGCAACTGGTGCAAATGTTTCTTCATATTCAATTCCCTCTTTCTGAGAGAATCCTTTGGATACAAATATTGCCTTATATTTTTCAATGCTACCATCTGCAACATGTTTTATCTTGAATATCCATTTGAAAGATACCACACTTTTATCTTTTGGTCTGGGAACTATACCCCAAACATCATTTTTCATTATTGATTGGTATTCTTCTGTCATTGCTTCTACCCACTCTTTCTTCTGAGCTGCCTCTTCATATCTAGTAGGTTGTTGATCCACAAGATCACACATCAAAGCCACATAGTTGGATACTAGCTTTGGTTTCTTTCTTTCTCTAGTGGATCCTTCAGGAGCTCCATATTTTTCATCTCCTTGAATAATGTCTCTAGCCCATGTTGGCCTTCTTTTTCTAGATAGATTTGTAATGGGGGGTTCTTGTGGTTCTAACATGTCATGGTGCTCTGGTACATCATCTTCAGGGATGGACACAACTTCTGTGATTCTAGGAGGTGTATCTTCTTCATAGATTTCTTCAAGTTGGCACTTCCTATATTTCTTGAGAGCTGCTTCTTCATCAAATGTTACATCTCTACTTATTTCCATATGATGAAAACCTGATATGTAGATTCTGAAGGCTTTGGATGATTCACAATATCCAACAAACATTCCCTTCTTACCAGAAGGATCCAACTTGGTTTTCTTTTCTTTTGGAATGTGAATGTACACTGGATGTCCAAATATTTTGAGATGACTTACCTTAGGGTTATTTCTTGTGAACACTTCTTCTGGAGCCTTGAATTCAAGAGCACTATGGGATAGTCTATTTTGTACATAGCCTGCTGTCCTAGCTGCTTCAGCCCATAGATACATGGGTAGATCTTGGTCATGTATCATAGTCTTTACAGCTTCCATGATGGTTCTATTCTTTCTTTCAACAACCCCATTTTGTTGGGGATTGTAGGGAGTGGTTAGTTCCCTCTTGATTCCAGCTTCCTTACAAAAGTCTTCAAAGTATTTTGAAGTATATTCTCCGCCATTATCTGTTCTGAGAATCTTGATTTTATTTTATGAGTGATTTTCTATCAAGGCCTTGAACTCTTTGAATTTTCCAAAGACTTCATTCTTTCCTTTTAGAAAGTATATCCAAGTCTTACTTGAATAGTCATCAATGAATGTGAGATATTATTCAAACCCACTTAGGGATGTGGTGGGAATTGGTCCACATACATCTGAATGTATTAACTCTAGAATGTTCTTAGTCTTTGTTTCACTTTTTGGAAAAGGGTTCTTGACATTCTTCCCCTTTTCACATCCTTTGCATGTGCCATTATGATCAACCTTCAAGTCTGGTAATCCTATGACCACCTTGCTCACATAGGGTAGGGCCTTGTAGTTAATGTGAGTAAGCCTTCTATGCCATAGCTCACTAGGGCTAGTGGTTTCATGGACAAGAGCAACTTCTGGGTGACCCTTGAGTTTGTAAAGACCTCCTTCTTCTTCACCAATAACAATTGCATCCTCAATTGATTTTCCTTTGGGCCACATAAGTACTTGTCCATCAATAAATGCAATTCTAAAGCCTTTCTTATCTAGAGCTGAGATAGAAAGTAGGTTCTTCTTTAAACCTGGTACATATAAAATTTCTTTCATCTTTAAAGGTGTTCCAGAATCAAGCTTGTAGCTTGCTTCACCAATTCCCTTGATGGGATATTGATAATCATCTCCTAGAGATACCTTTTGTGGAGAAGTCTTTTCTTCAAGTCTTGAGAGAGTTTTCTTTTGACTTGTCATGTGCTTTGAAGCACCACTATCAATGAGCCATGTATTTTCTCTAGGTGACACAGATCCAGAGAGTGCAAAAAATAGGACATATTCTTCTGGATCTTCTTTCTTTACTTTAGATCTTTTCCTTTGAGGCCTTTCCTCTTCTTCTTCTTCTTCTCCACTATCATCTTCTGCCATATGTGCATGATGTCTCTTGTGAGAAAACTTCTTCTTCTTTGCTGGTAAAGTGCAATTTCTAGCAAAGTGTCCTAGTTTAAGACAATTGTAACATTGGACTATGGACAGGTCTCTTTCTAAGTTTGTTCCTCCTCTCCTTTTGAATCTATGAGAGGGTTGAGACTTCTTGTGGTCCACTTTCTTGAAGTGACCCTTTCTTCCTCTTTTGGTGTGTGTAACCAAGGCTTGGTCATCCTCCTTGAGAAGGGTTCTCTGTTGGCTACCCTAGCTTCTTCTTGAACACAATCCTCCCATACTACATCAAACTTCATACTTTCTTTCTTGGCACACATAGTTTGTATAAATGACTCCCAAGTTCTAGTGAGACCATTTAGAGCAGTCATCACAAGTTCATCTTCATCAAGAGTATCTCCAATGGCATCTAGTTGTTCCTTGATTTGGGAAACCCTTGAGAAGTAGTCTTGAATGGATTCTCCTTTGTGCATCTTGGTACTCTTTAACTGAGTTCTTAGGTTCATCTTCCTATTGATGTTCCTCCCTTCATACATTCTTCCTAGGGCATCATACATATCTTTTGGGGTCTTCTTGGATGCCACTTGGGGAATCAAGTGGTCCTTGATAGAATCAGCAATGATTCTCTTTACCCTAAGTAGATCCTTCCTATGCTTTTCTTTGGATTCATCTTCAGCGGGTTCTGCAACTTCATCCTTGATATATTGAGCAAGATCATTCTCTTCAAGAATGAGACCAATTCTGTATTTCCATGCCCAGAAATTCTTTATACCTTCTAGCTTGTCTTCAAGCTTAGTGCTTGGAGCCATCTTCTCTTGGGGGAGTCCAAGAGATTGGAGTTTCAAGAGATAGAGTAACACTTACCAGGAGATGTGCTTCTTCAACCTTTTGCTTTCCGGATCTGCAATAGAATTTCTGGTTTATCACACTTTTGGTCAAACTAGGGTTTGACTTTCCCGAAGTTCTACCCAACCAAAAATCTTGATCTAGGGCTCAAAACTTTGATTTTGAGAAGGGTTATTTAGCCATGCAACCAGAATCCAAAAATACTAACTTTTGCAGAAAACCTAATTTTGAGAGAGAGAGAAAGATAATTTTTCCTTGTGAAAGATGTTCTATTTAGGCTAGCTCTGATACCATGTTAAGTTTAAACTAATTTGACTAGAAAGATCACTGAAAGAAACATAATCACAAGATAGATAGAGATTTTACCCTGGGAAACCCTCATGGGGTAGAAAACCCAACAAATCTTTCCTCAATAAGATGATCAACCAAAATACAAGATGTGCTCCAAGACTAGAGCTCCTTCTCTACCTCCTATGCAGACCTTTCAAACACAAGTGCGCTACTTTTCGAGCTATGCAAGTGTGAGATAAGTGAGGAGCATCCTCCTCTACTTATACTAGATTTTCGACAGATTTTTTCCCTAATGGGGCCGACCTCTGCCAAGAGAGTCTAATAACCCCTAATTAATTAACTCAGGTCTGACTCCCACATGGTGGATCTAATAACCCTAGTTGCCACAATCCAACGGAGGAATAAACATCTTCAGATACATAATAGAATTACCTCGAGAGGATGAAACATCTCCGGAATAATAAAGTACAAATATAATATTCTCAGAAGTTACAATATTCAACAGGTTTGGTGCCCCCGACTGCAAATACTCACGGAATTCTGGGCAATTGTTCTTATGGTGCCCCTCAGCTTTGCATCTGGTGCACCATATGTCTCTGCGAGTTTCCTTTCCCTTCTTGATATCCTCCAAGTGAAGTGTTAAATTGGCCAACTGCACTTGAACTCTGCCAATTCCTATCCTTGCTTCGTCGATTGGTGAAGCCTCCAGCTTCATCGCAATCTCTAATGCTTCCGCCTGTGTCGCGACCTTTTGTTGCATCAGTGGTCCTTGGATATGGAACCAGTCCTGCGATGAACCATTCTTTGTGTTGTAGCTCATTTATTGGGAAACTCACTTTTGCTATCAGCATCTTATACTGCTTATCGAATTCCCACACTGACTCATTCAGGAATTGCTTAATCTCCTTAAGCTCAGTGACATATTGCAACTCATATTTTGTCTTTTTAAATTCATCAATCATCGTCGTTCTGACCTGCGCCAACGTCTTGGCTGGTGTTCCCGTTGGAACCTTTACAAACTTCATGTACCAGTCTAACACCCGGCCCCTAAGGGTACTTGCTAGTTGTCCCATCTTTATAGGTCGCCTCTGGCCTACTTTACAATCCAGACTGCTTCACATATGAACCAATATTGTTCAGGATCCTCGGTCCCGTTCCCCTGAAAGGTAGGAATCTTCGCCTCGTCTTCCATCCTAACGTTGCTACTATTGTTGTTTACTGAAGCGCTACTCTTACCCCTGCATGTAGGGAAACTCTGCGAGTAGTTTGGATTTCTTCCTATAAAATTCAGAGTAGTGTGCGGGGTTGAAGGTATGTTGTAACTTACAATTTGTCCTCTTTCTGCTTCTAGGGTAGCCTGGTCGACGTCTCCTTCGCAATAAGATCGCTTCCTCCCTTGTGGTCCTATTTCATAGTTCTCCTTTTCGGTCCTCTCAAGAGACTCTCTCTCGGTCCTCCTCTTCTTCTCAGGATGCCATAATATTGCTCCACTCCTCAAGGTACCACACTCTTCGTCAGCTTCCCTTAGAAATTCGTCGTTCCTCATGTCCATCTACCCCACATCTTTCTGTCAAATATGCATTCACACGATACCTTCAACGTCCACACACCAACTTTTCTACTCGTCAGTAGACATCCTTAATATTCCTTTTTCACAGACAACCATCTTAATCCACAGTTTTAACAATGACAAGAACCTTCCTCTTGGCCCCCTGAAGAAGTTCCTCTCAACGTCACTGTATTACTTGATAGTGTCTACTGCGAACTCAGTCATGTATCCCTCAAGGATACTATCCACCCATAAATCAACAACTCACAATACCTTGTTATTGACTTGCTTCAGCTGTCAAACCAACTTTGGGGTCCAACAATTAAGTTTATTCTTCTGGCAGCGATTCTTTCAGAACGTCAACTATGTTAGCCACTCATGCAGCAACACTGGGAATTCACAGAAGAATATTTCATGGATATCTAGGTACATGTATTTTTGTATCCAACTGGTTGCTGTCTGTTTAGAATCTCGCTTCTCACGTTCTGCGAATTCCTTCGCTTTCTTGTCGAAGCACTCTTGAATCTCTGGTTTCGTCGGATGCCACAATATATCCTCTTCTTTTCTTCCTCAAGGTCCCAGCAATGGAACCATTTGTTGACGCAACATCTATCGACAGGGGTTCACTTGACACTGTCGCCAACAAACTACCAACCCAAACTCCCTTACACACCGGCCCGGAAAGGTGTAACCCTTTCTAGCAACACTTGTGGAGCAAGTGCAGTCTCACCCGAGATGGATAAGGGGGCTGCTGGAACCAAGTTTCTGCAGTGGATTTGAGGATATGCTTTCAACACACATTACCCTTGTAATAACCAAATATTATAACATTCGCAACATGCCATCAATTCATCATTCCCACATTAAGTCATTCACAGAGTTCAACAGATAGCAAACATTCGCAACAACATATTCAACTTACTTATTCAGATTAACAGTACTTCTTAAACCCATAGCATATTCGCATCAAAGATACTCTAAAACATTCACATTCATCGTCACATAAAACTAGAGACAAAAATTGCACCATAATTGAACATCTTCATTCATTCACTAACCCTGCGGAATGAACCTCGCAGAAACAGTCAATACACCATGTTGCGGATACAAAACAGACACAAAAGATAGGATCAATCATAAAAAACTGGATTCCCTTAGGCTTACAATCCTACTCTATTTATATGCTTCTATTTGGTTACAAAACGGTCCACGTGACCAAATTAACTAATTAAACACTTATTGTGCTTCCGCGATCTCCGCGAATAGTCCTTCTTTCACGGAATGACCCTTTCGCACCTATCGGCTTCCGCACTTCTTGCGGACTTATCCCATGCCAACATAAATCAATCTATGATTTTTTAGAATAGGATCCTACAACGACCTGAAGAAGAAATTTCTTGAGAACATATTTGTACGATGGGATGATGGAATGTAGCACCTCCTCATTCAACTAAGAAAATGCACTAATCAAATTAGAGAAAGACTTCTTAGGCCTACTACAACCCCTATTATCCTTTATAATAGAATTATCACAACAATTATCTTCACAATCCATTCGATTTCCAAATCAGCAAGTAACCCTTGTTGCAAATCAATTTCCACTAATACATGACCAATACGCTTATCTATGCCAATGATGAGACTATCCTCAACATGGATGGAATGACCAATTTTGTTTCCTACAACAAAAAACACCTCTCGGTTCCAAAGGAAAACCAAGCATAAGGACCCATAAATGAAAGAGTGGCACCACCTTTTCAGCATTAAAATTCCTCTACCACATAGCCACGCACTAGCTAGAATCTTTGATGCATCACCTTCATCAGAAAACATGAAGCGGTACCAACCCTTAATAAAAACAATATCTCTAGTCAACACCCTAGCAGTGGAGACCATTTTTCCTCAACCTAGTTGCCTACATTTTTTCGATTCATTGAACCATAACCAAATTTTCCCACAAGTGACAACAAAGAAATATCAACAACATCTTCCAACCCAACATCTCTTCCCAACACCATTCTTTTCCTGCATTTTCGCACCTTCCACACCCTACTTGGTCGCGACCCCACAACGTTTCACTCCAACACAAGGGCTAAAAATCCAGACATATTCTTTTTAGAGGAAAGGTTTGAAACACTAGAGGCAAACTGAACCTTGCATGATTGAAAACCAGGGTTAAGAAGAATAGGGACCCTGTCCCCTACAATTGTCACATCGCACTCCTATGAAACATTGGCCTGACCCACTTTCCGAAGAGATCCACATCCGATCTTCCACTCAAAAGTCTCATCAACAAGGTGTACTGAACCTCCATATATCCCTAAACCCTCTACCACCTAGGCTAGTATTGACAATGCCCTGCATCCCATCCTAACAAACATACCTCTTACTCATCGATCGGATGACAAAGGCACACAAAAGATGTAAAAGATCATTGTACTCAATATCCGAATGAAAAATACCTTCACTATCCCATACCTCATCATCCCTGGGGTCCAACCATAGTTCCACCTCGTCACTCAAGTGGATCCACATGTCCATCATGAATGCCACACCACCACAATAGTCCAACTACTTAGCTACAAAGGCTGCAACATTACTGGCAGTCTACAAATAGGTTTTCCCTTAAAAGGGGTGGAAGATGCAACATTGACATTATATTTATTTTTCGATATATAATATAAATTTACTATAAATTATTCGATCCATATCAATTTATAAAAATATATATTTAAATTTTGCATTTAAATGTTAATACTATTTTTAATAAACATAACATACTTATATATATATATATATAAATTTACATTATATTTACGTCGTATAATACGCCGTAAGGCATTCTACAAGTGGGAAAGACTCCCAAATTTTTGGTTTAACTTTGTTTCCATAGTCGGATCAAAGTGTCCAACGATTGAAAAGAGCTAGTTCGTTGATTATGAAGGCGGATCCCTTTTCAATGTTAATATGTGTTTTGCAGCTGCGACAACTTCAATGCTACACTTACTCCCTTCAATGCACATTCCCGAGGCGGTGCATTCTCAGCTCATTCTTGAGGCGGTGTATTCTCAGCTCTACCTATCTCAATTGGAAATAGGCACAAAAACTTATGGGTGCACCATCATTTTACTTTTGATTAGAGATAAGAGAAGGGTAGAAGTGTTGTGATCTCAGTTTGTGCAGCGAAAGAATATAGTGAAGGAGCAACTAGATATGTCAAGTCTGAAAGATCAAGGAGAAATGGATGAAGAAAAGATGCAGAATAGTTGCATAATCCAAATGATCATATGAAAAGCAAAAAGCATTGGCCTGCTTGTCATTCAAGGGGTTTAGATATTTGAGTGTGGATTCAATTGATCTTTGGTTTATACAATATGGGGGGCTTTAGAAACCATTGCAAAGATTGAAAGAAAGGAATTACAAACAAAATGCATGCCATTTCAATTGCTCTGTTAACTAATAGCATGCATGACTATCAATAGCCTGTCATTTATCCCTTTAATTGTGTAGGGAAGGTCTCTTTTTGTTTTCTTTGAAGGCTTGAAGAAGAGGACGGTGTGGGTTGCTCCAGCTTCTTGATATGTATAATGAAGTTTGTTCTTGATATGTGAGATGAAGGATCCATGGATCTCCAACTTGAAAACAAGATGGGTATGCATTCCGTTCATCTAATTTCATTTTTCCCTGCACATTTATAATATTCATATAATTAGCAAATTAAAATACAACGATTTCCTAGTTTACCATTGGAAATGCCCCTATGATATGATACAACCCATTATAGATTTGCATACTCAAAGAGAAATGTACTTATGGCCAAGCTGCAGATCAACCACCATTAGGGTTTCCATGATCATTTTCTGTGTGTATGCTTTTTCAAACACTCTGTGTACCAAGAGGAACTTCTAGGGATTGTTCTGGGGGAAACAAGCCATGAGCATGCATTTATTTCTATATCTCTTGCAACCACTACATGGATATGCCTCTAGATTCCAACGAGGTGTACTGATCCTCTACAGTACAATTCCAACGAAAATCAACTACGTTTATGTAACACATTTCTAGTTAATCATGGATTGAAGTCTCATAAATTGAAATGTTTCAATATGCACTATAATAGAGAGCATCCTAGATATGAGTCTGATAATGTGTATCCCTGACACAGAGCTCAACTAGTGTCTACAGAGATGGCAGCCCCATAGAGCACTAGCATTGTTATTCATATGATAATTTTTGCATAGTATTTGCATCCAATATCATAATGATCATAATGTCCCAATATAACATAGTCAGAATAGGACCATTGTAGTAATTTAAATCCGTTGTTTCCTTTAGACACTATTGTATATTTGTTATGTTTTGGTAACACATTTCTTAGGTTTTCAATACAGTGGATCATATCACCAATGATTCCATTTATGATTTCTTACATTTCCATTATTGT
This sequence comes from Larix kaempferi, assembly GCA_027924585.1. Taxonomy (NCBI): domain Eukaryota; kingdom Viridiplantae; phylum Streptophyta; class Pinopsida; order Pinales; family Pinaceae; genus Larix; species Larix kaempferi. The sequence goes on along the minus strand of BSBM01000410.1, from coordinate 754,065 downwards.
ATGCATATTACACCATGAAAAGCATATTGAAGTACATTGTTGTCCTCGCCATGTATTGAACCCAAAGATACCAAGAAATGACTATAAATTAGAGACTTAATCCATGGTTGGTTACAATCCCTAAAACAACACAGAAAGAAATGAATTTGAAAATACAACAAACCCTTGTGACTTTGAATGCAATACACACAAAAGAAATTAACATTGACTTGTTCCAGGTTAACATTTTCCTAGGGATCAAATGACAGTTAGAAATAGTAATTTAGAAATTATTGTGTATCCTTAAGAGAGGCTAACAAATTGCCTGGCAAAATCCCTTAGGCCATCACATTTGAGGAACCGCATAGCAACTCCCAGACTAGGTGTGTGATCCTTAGCCTTGCACTTTGTCCTTTTCTGCAAGGCTCAAACACATTGTAGTGTCCTCTACTAGTGTCTTCTACTGCAAGGTTCAAACATGTTGCGGGATATCCTTTGAGCATGGAAAAGTGTTGTGACTCGTATTTCATGAGTACCCAACACACCATTCGAACTATTATTCCATTAAAACCTTTTAACTAGTTTATATAAAAAAGAGCATATATCATTATCATAGTTTAACTATTTTTTATAACAAATGATGGTCGATAACTATACCATTTCGAAACAATTGTCAATCAAAATCCATCTTAATCCATATGTAATAATGTTAATAAAATTCACATATTAATATGTAAAGTAACTATTGATTGTATCTAAGCTCATTACTTTTAAACATGTTCTTAAAATCCCCAAAGAAATTGGCATTCTGATATGCTATCTTTTATCTTTTCCACATATTCTTCTACAATATAGCCTGCATCACAACATAATTGTAATTACCAAAATAATAAATGATTCTCAATAGCTCTCACATCTCAAGAAACAATAAAGTAATTTTTACAAAATTCATTTGGCGTTGAAGAGGCGCATTCTACAACCCAGTAGGGGGAGATGTGTAACTTCTTATGTGCTCATCCTCGAGCCAACATGTGTCTTTCAAAAAATTATTATAAAAAATAACATGTCGGCTATTTAAAACATTTACAACCGCATATATAAAACTAAAAAAAATAGATAAATTAAAAGGATTCCTCAATATTTTGCACTCTAAAAAGGGATTTGCACTTAGAGAGGTTTGATCCCTCTCGACGTTTGGTAGATCCATTTAAAATGGATCTATACTAGTAATAATAAAATTTCAAAATAATAGTAGACATTAAATTTAAATTTTTTTATGAGTTGCACAAACAAACTAATATGAAAACCCATCATTATATATTCAAGGACATAAAATAATTTTTTCACATTCTTAATATGACAAAAAACCTTTCACATAACATTAATATATATATATATATATATCTGGGTTGACAGGTGCGGGAGGGGTCATCTTTGACCCCGAGGGAAACATAATGAATGACTACGTCTAGGGATTGGAAATAAAACCAACAATGTTGTCGAATGGCTAGCTTTGATTAAAGGTTTGGAAATTGCCATCAACATTGGAATAAAGGACTTGATAACCATTGGGGACTCTTTATTGATCATCCGCAAAGCTCGAAAAATCATCATGAAATGCAATATTCCGTCCACTAAATTTCAACATCTCCTCAAGTTTCTCAGTAGAGAATTCAATTCCATCAGCATCCTCCACATTCGTCGCTCAAACAATCAGCATGTCGATAAAATGGCAAACAAGGGAGTGCTTCTAAGTCATGGTTATATGGTTCAAAATGATAAGCTTCCAGTACTTTGTTGGGTTCCCTAACCGTATTAACCCTTGGGGTGCCTCTTCCCCCTATACACGATTTCCTAACCTATACTCCACTACCACCTTAATGAATGTCAACTCCCTCCTTTGCATGTGCACAACTGTCTCTTGGTTTTCGGGCTGCATGCTCCATTTATAGCCTTCACATGGCCCTATCTACCACCATCATTCTCTCTTTTCCCTCGCTGCGATCATCTCCTTCCTTAGACGGTTCTCTACAAGTCGACTTTTGGCTCTCGTCCAGGGTATGGGTGATTATCCTTCTGCGTCCTTAGCTCCCACCTTGGTCGCTATTACTACACCTTTTGACCATCCCTTTTCCTATTCTCTATGCAACAAACCTTTGCCTCTGCGTTCCACTCACGAGCATCCAGACCTCCGTCTCCTTGGCCCTCTGCTTTCTCTAGTCGACGAACTCTCATCCCTCAGCTTGTGTGATCCAGGTGGATATTGGTGGCCACCCACCTTTCCAACTGGCTCAAAACAGTTTTATGGCAATTTTGGTATTGTACTATTTTTAGCAGTTTTTCGGGTCCTGAACTTCCGGGGCCATTTTGAGGCCCTAAACGACCTTTTTCGGCAATTTGGGGGGCCAAATGGTTGCCCTCAACATAAATTTAGCCCCAGTCAAAAGTTGTAAATCTCGGATAGACCTTGCCAACGGGCTACCGAGCGCCCCAAACGGAGATCGTATGCAAAAGTTACGACCCCGGGAAGTTGATGTACTAACTTACCCAAACGGGGCCCACATGACTTTTGGCGCTTCATCTCCTAGGGTTAGGTTTTTGGATGTCTAGGGTTTTTGACATTCCTGTTTATTGTAAAAGGCCTTGAGAGCCTCATTGTAACGATCTTCTTGCGAAATGATCGCAGCCGTCACATCTCTTCTCAGAGATAAGCCGCCACCATTCCAGCAAGCTTGTTTTCCGCTGCATTTTACAGTTCTAGCTTATTTCCTTATTGAATAGAAAACCAGTTTTACTGTATCTCTGTTAGTTTGTGTTAAGCATCTGATAATAATCTGTATTCATTTCATTATGCTCATAAAATCCGGATCAGTGGTATCAGAGCGGTCTGCTCCTTGTCGTCTTAATGCACGTCCCCAACGAGGTCAGGGTACAAAGAATTGGGTCTCGAGCTTGTTTCTCTTGAGGACAAAATCTCTCGCACTCCCAAGCGACCTCTCATGGCAGGAGAAAAGAAAGATGACGGGACAGGAGATCCTATCAAAATATTGCTTGAGGAAGCCCTCACGCAACAGAGGAACGAGATGATGGATAATTTCGCACAAATCCTTTGGCGACTACCAACAAGCGACGCATCTTCCTCGAGCGGACGCGCCGCCCCCTTCAAGGTACAAATCAACTTCGATATCCCTATATTTGAAGGACAGCTAGACGCAGATGCTGTAGATAAGTGGTTGAATCTACTAGAAGGGTATTTTTCTTTCCATAACTTTTCGAATAAAGAAAAGATTACTTTTACGCTCCTCAAAGCCGTTCCCCATGTCAAAGATTGGTGGGAAACATTCTGCGAGCAAAAGGACACAGAAGAAGCCTCATTATTTTCAATCACGGCCACCTGGGAATCCTTCAGGGATGCTATTAAGGAACAATACTACCCCGTTGGAAGTTATGACTATTTGTATACCAAATGGACCACACTGCGACAAGAAAGAGACCAAGCAGTGCCAGAGTTCACAAATATCTTCCATACCTTGCGCACCAAGCTGGGTATCAAAGATTCAAAGCGACATCTGGTGCTCAAGTATCACGGTGGTTTGCATAGATACATCCAGACTGAAATGGAATTTCTAGACATCTCTTCCTTGGGCGCGGCCTACCGATATGCCGTCAAAATCGAGCAGAAGCTCAAACAAAAGACACGGCAATTTGGGCCTGGGAACCCTTCACAGTAAAAGACAGGAAAGGGCGGCCCCAACCCACAGAATAAAGGACAGAGCAAAGATGGACAGTATCAGGACAACCAGTCCAAGCCGCAAGCAAAGAAGGACACCGGAAAAACAAAGAAAGATACCGGGAAGTGGTGCGACTTCCATAAGAGCCCTTGGCATAACACTGCTGATTTCCGCTCAAAGCAGTCGCTGGTGGCCGAAGTGAAAGCATCTGAATCAAATGCGGGTTCTGACTCTGAGTCCGAACCAGAAAGGGGAAGGCGGACCATTGACGCGGAACCCAGTGCCACCATTGCCACCACCAAGCTCTAGCTTGATGAACCAGATAAGCCAGAAGAAGGAGAATGCCTCTTCCATTCACAGATGTGGGTAAAAGGCACCCCGTTGCATTTCATCGTTGATAGCGGTAGCCAGAAGAATCTCATCTCAGCAGAGGTCGTCAAGCGCCTGGCCCTGCCGACAACGCCGCACCCACAACCCTACACCATTGGATGGCTCCGCAAAGGAAGCGATCTCCGCATCAACCAACAGTGCCGACTTCCATACGGCATCAAGCCCTTCAAGGACGAGGTATTGTGTGATGTTGCTCCTCTTGAAGTTTCAGATGTTCTTTTGGGCCAACCTTATTTATGGAAACGTCATGCTGTATATGAGTCTAGGCCTCGTAGTGTTATTATTTCTTGGAACAGGAAATTGTACAGGATACCCGAGGCAGTCCCTCCTAGTGCTATTTCCTTGATCTCTGCCAAGCAATGCAGGAAGGTCATCTCTCAGACCGGGAAATTTGTCTTCTTCGTGATTCGCTCTCAGAGTGAAAGAAAGATCGCACCACATCCCGGGCCTCCACGACTGATCTATCCACACAACAGAAGCAAGTGGATAAGGTGGTGGAAGGATACTCAGATATCTTCTCCTCTCCGACAGGGGTACCTCTGCACTGCCAGGTCAAGCATCCCATCGATCTGACCCCAGGCGCACCGCTACCCAATGGGCCAGTCTATCGCCGCTCTCTGTTGGAAAACGAGGAGATCAAGAGGCAGATCCAAGAATTGCTCCACAAGGGGCACATTCGTCCCAGTTCATCACCTTGTGGGAGCCCAATCGTGCTGGTGCAGAAGAAAGATGGGACCTGGCGACTCTACATTGATTACCGGGCCCTAAATAAAATCACAGTCCGTAACCGGTACCCGATTCCCCGAATCGACGACCTCCTAGATCAGCTCACGTGGGACAAATACTTCAGTAAGATTGATCTGAAGTCTGGCTACCACAAGGTCCCAATAGAACAGACAAATGTATGGAAGACTGCCTTCAAGTCAAAAGAAGGTCTTTTTGAATGGCTGGTCATGCCTTTTGGTTTGACAAATGCTCCAGCAACTTTTATGAGGATGATGGACGATATCCTACGACCTTTCACCAACAATTTTGTAGTGGTGTATCTGGATGACATCCTCATCTACAACAAGACTTGGGAGGAACACTTGCAGCATATTCAGCAGGTTCTGCACACCCTGCGGAAGCACAAACTATATGCAAACTTGGAAAAATGCTCCTTCGGCATGGACAGGGTCCATTACTTAGGCTACATCGTTGATCGACATGGTGTGCATGTGGATCCAGCCAAGATCCAGGTCATCTGTGACTGGCCAGCCCCAACCACACTCACTGAACTTCAGAGCTTCTTGGGCCTCGCCAATTTCTATCGCCGATTCGTGCTGGGATTCTCTCATATCGCATGGGCCCTCAGCCAAGTGACCAGGGGTGGTGGTAAGGCAAAATTTGTGTGGGGCCTGTCCCAACAACAAGCCTTCGATGACTTGAAGAAGCGTTTGTGCTCATCGTCGGTACTCTCATTACCGAACCTGCAACATCCCTTTGAGATCGAGACAGATGCTTCAGATTATGCTGTGGGTGTCGTTCTCACTCAACACGGTGACCCCGTGGCATATCATAGTGAGACACTATCAGATGCTGTCTGCAAGTACCCTACCTATGACAAAGAAATGTACTCCATTGTACAAGCCTGCCGCCAGTGGAGACATTACATTCTTGGGTTTCCCAAGAGTCGCTAGGTTACATTCTTGTGGAGACAGTCATCCACACTGATCACAAGCCACTACAGTTCATGCAGACCCAAGGAAAGTTGCAGAATGACCGCCATCAGAAGTGGTCAACATATTTACAGCAGTTCCACCTCAACATCAAATATAAAACAGGGAGTACCAACCGAGTTGCTGACTACCTCAGTCGACCTCCAGTCGTGGCACTTACCACGGTGCTAGACTCTTGTGGCCACGAGACCTCCGGATGGCCCCACCTCTACGAGACAGACCCTGACTTCTCCGCCACCTATCAAATGTTGGGCACCAACTCAGTGGTTGCTAATTTCCATCTTCAGGACGGGTTGTTGTGTCATCTGGGCCATCTCTGCATTCCATCAAGCGAGCGTGCGAAGCTGATTTGGGAAGCTCACTATAGTCGGGTGGCAGGACACTTTGGCGTCGAAAAGACAGTGGCAGTGTTGCAGAAACATTTCTACTGGCCGAAACTTCAACAGGATGTCGGAAAGTATATCAGGTCCTGCACCGCTTGCGCTATTGCCAAACCGACCACTAAGAAACAGGGCCTATACACCCCTCTTCCTACTCCTGACAAGCCGTGGGAATCCATCTCAATGGAATACATGTCGGGCCTCCCATCCACCAAGAGGGGAAACGACTGTGTTTTCGTGGTTGTTGATCGCTTTTCCAAGATGGCGATTCTAGCTGCTTGAAAGAAGAACATCACAGCAGAAGCCACTGCCAAGATATTCTTTGAACGAGTATGGGTACATTTTGGGATCCCATAGACCATTATCTCAGACCGTGACAGTTGGTTCCTCAGCTCATTCTGGTCAATCCTTTGGTCACTGTTGGATACCAAGCTTACCAAATCCACTGCCTTCCACCCCCAGACCGATTGACAAACGGAGGTCGTCAACCGGATGGTCGTACATATCTTGCGCATGTACAATTCAACACACCCCCGCACATGGGATGAGAGTCTCCCCTATGTCCAACATAGCTACAACCGAGCCCTGCATAGCTCAACTGGCCATAGCCCCTTTCAGGTGGGGTTGGGATTCCAACCATTGGGCCCCATGGATGTTGCACTTCCCCTTGCGACCACCTCGGCCGACTCGTCCCCAGAAGCTGACAAAGCCGCCCGGTTCATTGAACGGATCCAGCATATCCACCAACAGGTTCAGGATATTCTACAGAAGTCTAATGCCAAGTACAAGCAGCGCCATGATCAACATCGGGTGCCACATAAGTTTCAGGTGGGCGACAAAGTTTGGTTGCATTTGTAGAAAGAACGCCTTACAGGGCCCCATCGAAAGCTTCGCCCACTCCGTTATGGGCCGTACACCATCACCAAGGCGGTGGGTGACAATGCTTTTGAGCTCAACATTCCCCCCTTCCTGGGTCTGCATCCAGTCTTCAACGTGGCTCTCCTTCGGCCATATTTCCCACCACTATTAGACACCTCAGAGATAGCAGAGAAGTTGACACCAACAGAGCTCAACCCTGACTGCCTACAACAAGCATCCAGTGATCATATTGCAGACACACAGATCAAGGGCACTCGACATCAAAGGATCCAGCTTTATCGAGTTGTCAAAGCAGGGCAGCTCCTGCACCAAGGCAAGTGGCTCACCTGAGGCCAAATTCAGCAGAAATTTCCTCATCTGATGGGGGAACTCAACCCAATGGAGACCATTGCTTCCTAAGGAGGGAGGATTGATCCAGGTGGATATTGGTGGCCACCCACCTTTCCAACTGGCTCAAAACAGTTTTATGGCAATTTTGGTATTGTACTATTTTTAGCAGTTTTTCGGGTACTGAACTTCCGGGGCCATTTTGAGGCCCTAAACGACCTTTTTTGGCAATTGGGGGGGCGAAATGAATGCCCCAGGCATGCAATTGGCCCCAACCGAAAGTTGTAAATCTCGGATAGACCTTTCCAACGAGCTACCGAGCGCCCCAAATGGAGATCGTATGCAAAAGTTACGACCCCGGGAAGTTGATGTACTAACTTACCCAAATGGGGCCCACATGACTTTTGGCGCTTCATCTCCTAGGGTTCGGTTTTTGGATGTCTAGGGTTTTTGACATTCCTGTTTATTGTAAAAGGCCTTGAGAGCCTCATTGTAACGATCTTCTTGCGAAATGAGCGCAGCCCTCACATCTCTTCTCAGAGATAAGCCGCCACCATTCCAGCAAGCTTGTTTTCCGCTGCATTTTACAGTTCTAGCTTATTTCCTTATTGAATAGAAAACCAGTTTTACTGTATCTCTGTTAGTTTGTGTTAAGCATCTGATAATAATCTGTATTCATTTCGTTCTGCTCATAAAATCCGGATCAGTGGTATCAGAGCGGTCTGCTCCTTGTCGTCTTAATGCACGTCCCCAACGAGGTCAGGGTAAAAAGAATTGGGTCTCGAGCTTGTTTCTCTTGAGGACAAAATCTATCGCACTCCAAAGCGACCTCTCATGGAAGGAGAAAAGAAAGATGACGGGACAGGAGATCCTATCAAAATGTTGCTTGAGGAAGCCCTCACGCAGCAGAGGAATGAGATGATGGATAATTTCGTGCAAATCCTTCGGCGACTACCAACAAGCGACGCATCTTCCTCAAGCGGAGGCGCCGCCCCCTTCAAGTTACAAATCAACTTCGATATCCCTATATTTGAAGGACAGCTAGACGCACATGTTGTAGATAAGTGGTTGAATCTACTAGAAGGGTATTTTTCTTTCCATAACTTTTCGAATAAAGAAAAGATTACTTTTGCGCTCCTCAAAGCCGTTCCCCATGTCAAAGATTGGTGGGAAACATTCTGCGAGCAAAAGGACAGAGAAGAAGCCTCATTATTTTCACTCACGGCCACCTGGGAATCCTTCAGGGATGCTATTAAGGAACAATACTACCCCGTTGGAAGTTATGACGATTTGTATACCAAATGGACCACACTGCGACAAGAAAGAGACCAAGTAGTGCCAGAGTTCACAAATATCTTCCATACCTTGTGCACCAAGCTGGGTATCAAAGATTCAAAGCGACATCTGGTGCTCAAGTATCGCGGTGGTTTGCATAGATACATCTAGACCGAAATGGAATTTCTGGACATCTCTTCCTTGGGCGCGGCCTACCGATATGCCGTCAAAATCGAGCAGAAGCTCAAACAAAAGACACGGCAATTTGGGCCTGGGAACCCTTCACAGCAAAAGAAAGGAAAGGGCGGCCCCAACCCACAGAATAAAGGATAGAGCAAAGATGGACAGTATCAGGACAACCAGTCCAAGCCGCAAGCAAAGAAGGACACCGGAAAAACAAAGAAAGATACCGGGAAGTGGTGCGACTTCCATAAGAGCCCTTGGCATAACACTGCTGATTGCCGCTCAAAGCAGTCGTTGGTGGCCGAAGTGAAAGCATCTGAATCAAATGCGGGTTCTGACTCTGAGTCCGAACCAGAAAGGGGAAGACGGATCATTGACGCGGAACCCAGTGCCACCATTGCCACCACCAAGCTCCAGCCTGATGAACCAGATGAGCCAGAAGAAGGAGAATGCCTCTTCCATTCACAGATGTGGGTAAAAGGCACCCCGTTGCATTTCATCGTTGATAGCGGTAGCCAGAAGAATCTCATCTCAGCAGAGGTCGTCAAGCGCCTGGCCCTGCCGACAACGCCGCACCCACAACCCTACACCATTGGATGGCTCCGCAAAGGAAGCGATCTCCGCGTCAGCCAACAGTGCCGACTTCCATACGGCATCAAGCCCTTCAAGGACGAGGTATTGTGTGATGTTGCTCCTCTCGAAGTTTCAGATGTTCTTTTGGGCCAACCTTATTTATGGAAACGTCATGCTGTATATGAGTCTAGGCCTCGTAGTGTTATTATTTCTTTGAACAGGAAATTGTACAGGATACCCGAGGCAGTCCCTCCTAGTGCTATTTCCTTGATCTCTGCCAAGCAATGCAGGAAGGTCATCTCTCAGACCGAGAAATTTGTCTTCTTCGTGATTCGCTCTCAGAGTGAAAGAAAGATCGCAGCCACATCCCGGGCCTCCACGACCGATCTATCCACACAACAGAAGCAAGTGGAGAAGGTGGTGGAAGGATACTCAGATATCTTCTCCTCTCCGACAGGGGTACCTCTGCACTGCCAGGTCAAGCATCCCATCGATCTGACCCCAGGCGCACCGCTACCCAATGGGCCAGTCTATCGCCGCTCTCTGTTGGAAAACGAGGAGATCAAGAGGCAGATCCAAGAATTGCTCCACAAGGGGCACATCCGTCCCAGTTCATCACCTTGTGGGAGCCCAATCGTGCTGGTGCAGAAGAAAGATGGGACCTGGCGACTCTGCATTGATTACCGGGCCCTGAATAAAATCACAGTCCGTAACCGATACCCGATTCCCCGAATCGACGACCTCCTTGATCAGCTCACGGGGGCCAAATACTTCAGTAAGATTGATCTGAAGTCTAACTACCACCAGGTCCCAATAGAACAGACAAATGTATGGAAGACTGCCTTCAAGTCAAAAGAAGGTCTTTTTGAATGGTTGGTCATTCCTTTTGGTTTGAAAAATGCTCCAGCAACTTTTATGAGGATGATGGACGATATCCTACGACCTTTCACCAACAATTTTGTAGTGGTGTATCTGGATGACATCCTCATCTACAGCAAGACTTGGGAGGAACACTTGCAGCATATTCAACAGGTTCTGCACACCCTGCGGAAGCACAAACTATATGCAAACTTGGAAAAATGCTCCTTCAGCATGGACAAGGTCCATTACTTAGGCTACATCGTTGATCGACATGGTGTGCATGTGGATCCAGCCAAGATCCAGGTCATCCGTGACTGGCCAGCCCCAACCACACTCACTGAACTTCAGAGCTTCTTGGGCCTCGCCAATTTCTATCGCCGATTCGTGCTGGGATTCTCTCATATTGCATGGGCCCTCAGCCAAGTGACCAGGGGTGGTGGTAAGGCAAAATTTGTGTGGGGCCTGTCCCAACAACAAGCCTTCGATGACTTGAAGAAGCGTTTGTGCTCATCGTCGGTACTCTCATTACCGAACCTGCAACATCCCTTTGAGATCGAGACAGATGCTTCAGATTATGCTGTGGGTGCCGTTCTCACTCAACACGGCGACCCCGTGGCATATCATAGTGAGACACTATCAGATGCTGTCCGCAAGTACCCTACCTATGACAAAGAAATGTACTCCATTGTACAAGCCTGTCGCCAGTGGAGACATTACATTCTTGGGTTTCCCAAGAGTCGCCAGGTTACATTCTTGTGGAGACAATCATCCACACTGATCACAAGCCACTACAGTTCATGCAGACCCAAGGAAAGTTGCAGAATGACCGCCATCAGAAGTGGTCAACATATTTACAGCAGTTCCACCTCAACATCAAATATAAAACAGGGAGTACCAACCGAGTTGCTGACTGCCTTAGTCGACCTCCAGTCGTGGCACTTACCACGGTGCTAGACTCTTGTGGCCACGAGACCTCCGGATGGCCCCACCTCTACGGGACAGACCCTGACTTCTCCGCCACCTATCAAATGTTGGGCACCAACTCAGTGGTTGCTAATTTCCATCTTCAGGACGGGTTGTTGTGTCATCTGGGCCATCTCTGCGTTCCATCAAGTGAGCGTGCGAAGCTGATTTGGGAAGCTCACTATAGTCGGGTGGCAGGACACTTTGGCGTCGAAAAGATAGTGGCAGTGTTGCAGAAACATTTCTACTGGCCGAAACTTCGACAGGATGTCGGCAAGTATATCAGGTCCTGCACCGCTTGCGCTATTGCCAAACCGACCACTAAGAAACAGGGCCTATACACCCCTCTGCCTACTCCTGACAGGCCGTGGGAATCCATCTCAATGGACTACATGTCGGGCCTCCCATCCACCAAGAGGGGAAACGACTGTGTTTTCGTGGTTGTTGATCGCTTTTCCAAGATGGCGATTCTAGCCGCTTGCAAGAAGAACATCACAGCAGAAGCCACTGCCAAGCTCTTCTTTGAACGAGTATGGGTACATTTTGGGATCCCACAGACCATTATCTCAGACCATGACAGTCGGTTCCTCAGCTCATTCTGGTCAAGCCTTCGGTCACTGTTGGATACCAAGCTCACCAAATCCACTGCCTTCCACCCCCAAACCGATGGACAAACGGAGGTCGTCAACCGGATGGTCGTACATATCTTGCGCATGTACAATTCAACACACCCCCGCACATGGGATGAGAGTCTCCCCTATGTCCAACATAGCCACAACCGAGGCCTGCATAGCTCAACTGGCCATAGCCCCTTTCAGGTGGGGTTGGGATTCCAACCATTGGGCCCCATGGATGTTGCACTTCCCCTTGCGACCACCTCGGCCGACTCGTCCCCAGAAGCTGACAAAGCCGCCCAGTTCATTGAACGGATCCAGCATATCCGCCAACAGGTTCAGGATATTCTACAGAAGTCTAATGCCAAGTACAAGCAGCGCCATGATCAACATCGGGTGCCACATAAATTTCAGGTGGGCGACAAAGTTTGGTTGCATTTGCAGAAAGAACACCTTACAGGGCCCCATCGAAAGCTTCGCCCACTCCGTTATGGGTCGTACACCATCACCAAGGCAGTGGGTGACAATGCTTTTGAGCTCAACATTCCCCCCTTCCTGGGTCTGCATCCAGTCTTCAACGTGGCTCTCCTTCGGCCATATTTCCCACCACTATTAGACACCTCAGAGATAGCAGAGAAGTTGACACCAACAGAGCTCAACCCTGACTGCCTACAACAAGCATCCAGTGATCATATTGCAGACACACAGATCAAGGGCACTCGACATCAAAGGATTCAGCTTTATCGAGTTGTCAAAGCAGGGCAGCTCCTGCACCAAGGCAAGTGGCTCACCCGAGGCCAAATTCAGCAGAAATTTCCTCATATGATGGGGGAACTCAACGCAATGGAGACCATTGCTTCCTAAGGAGGGAGGATTGATCCAGGTGGATATTGGTGGCCACCCACCTTTCCAACTGGCTCAAAACAGTTTTATGGCAATTTTGGTATTGTACTATTTTTAGCAGTTTTTCGGGTCCTGAACTTCCGGGGCCATTTTGAGGCCCTAAACGACCTTTTTTGGAAAATTGGGGGGCCAAATGGTTGCCCTCGGCATGCATTTTTTCCCACTCGAAAGTTGTAAATTTTGGATAGACCTTTCCAACGGGCTACCGAGCGCCCCAAACGGAGATCGTATGCAAAAGTTACGACCCAGGGAAGTTGATGTACTAACTTACCCAAACGGGGCCCACATGACTTTTGGCGCTTCATCTCCTAGGGTTAGGTTTTTGGATGTCTAGGGTTTTTGACATTCCTGTTTATTGTAAAAGGCCTTGAGAGCCTCATTGTAACGATCTTCTTGCGAAATGAGTGCAGCCGTCACATCTCTTCTCAGAGATAAGCCGCCACCATTCCAGCAAGCTTGTTTTCCGCTACATTTTACAGTTCTAGCTTATTTCATTATTGAATAGAAAACCAGTTTTACTGTATCTCTGTTAGTTTGTGTTAAGCATCTGATAATAATCTGTATTCATTTCGTTCTGCTCATAAAATCCGGATCATTGTGTGCAGGAAGTGAACCAACCCTGGACCCTACTTTCCCCTGTCTACTTAATGCACTCCGGCAGACGCAATGCAGGATCTGCTGCATTTTGTTAGAGTGGAGAACTCCGAAATCAAAAGGACCTTGTCCAAAATGTACACTCTTATGCACTCCATCAACACAGAAATAAGGAATAATAGCAATCTCATGAGTGGTCGTATCTCTTCCATCTCTGATACGGTGGACTTCACAGCTAGCACCATTGCAAATGTGGATACAAAAGTGGATGAAAATTACAGGAACATCTCAGATTTGGACGGCAAGATGGACAAACTAAGGGAGGATTTATCTCACTGCATTCCTTGCTTCCACGACAATACAGGATCCAACAACAACCCTAAGAACTCTATGGAGAGTCCAGAACCACCGGACCAATGCCAAATCTAGCTCTGCTTGCAGCTTCTTCTAAACATCCGAGTCATCTGTTTTCTTTTTTGCTATAGCTAGACTACACATAATTTTGGATAATATTCCTCTAAATATGAGAACTTATCAGCTTCTTATGGATTTGAAATCCTATTTTTGTAATTTATTGCTTCTGCATACTTAGTCTAGAACAATTCGTGAAGGTTTACAGTCACCTTAGTTTTAGTTTTTTAAGAATTAAAAGAAGTTTCAGTAAAGCAGATGAGAAAAGTTGGAATTCTGTCACCTCTCAGAGGCAAACCAGAGACTATATTTCTGTAATTTTTTATGACTCCTTTTAATACAAAACCCTATAACCGTTCTTGTTAAATCTCTCTCTCTCTCTCTCTCTCTCTCTCTCTCTCTCTCTCTCTCTCTCTCTCTCTATATATATATATATATATAATTTTAAAAAATCATTAACATATATTTAATTATATTAATATTTTTAATAACAATATACTTGTTAATTTATTTTTTCATCATATTACATTTACATACAAACACTTTTTTTTTCAACAGAAAGAAAAAGAAAAGAAAAAAAAAACATTTATTGATATTCATAGAATCAAAGAAAATATTTTCATACATTCTTCTCTACATCATTTTTGCAGATCAACCTTCAACTATTTTTTTTTTCCCGCGAAAAAAAGCATACTATTGATATTCATTACTTGAATCAAATAGTACATAATGGTTACATAGATACAACAATTATCTCAAAAGTATACGTGAGCAAAGCCAAAAAAAACTTGTCTCACAGAACACAAAAAGCAGCATATTTAAGTATGTTTCCAGATGCCCTAAGATAAAGTCTAGCAGCGTCTAATGAAGGAAATCAACAGTGCTAGAGGCAATCAACATGTTCTCACAGTATTCATCCCAGGATAGATAGCCCTCCTCCCCTTCGAGGACCTGTTTCGAAAGCAGATCAGCCTGTGCATTGAATTCCCTATAAATGTGCTCTGAAATAAAATCAGTGAGTAATCGGAGCTCATGCTTAATTCTGCTGCACCAATATTACCATATATCCAATAAATTTACATTAAAAAAACATCACCATTCCCAAGTTTAGAAACTACTATCATTAAAATGTAATATTACTATTAAAAAAACGAGGTACTTGACTACAGAAACATCGTACCTAAATTCTTATATATAAAAGAAGATATTGCCCATATGAATCCATGACCTTGACTCAAAGCTCACGCAAAACACTAATGAATTTGACATGAAGAGCGACATGATCCTTTTTCTTTACCTTTCAGCAATTGAAATTTGGCGTGTAAGAACCCAAGAGTATCCCAAAAACAAATTAAAAAGGGCGAAAGTATGGAAAAGAAGATATTACTCATATGAATCCATGACCTTCGCTCAAAGCTCACGCAAAAACAACACCGAATAAACCTTTTGGCAAGTTCTTTGACACGAAGAACAACTTGATCGATCCTTTTCTTTACCTTCAAGCCATTGAAATTTGGAAGATAGTAATAAAGGTTATGTTGGGTATGTGGAAATGGGGGAGTGAAGAGACAATTTCATGAATTTAATAAAAATAAAAATAATATATATATATATATATATGATGAGATGAGATTACAGTACAATTTATGATTTATTAAATAGCTCTTTATTGTGTCTTTACATCGAAGAGATGCACCATTTAACTTTTTATTTAATTATTAACTAATTATTATAATATTATATTTATTTTCTTATTATTTATTAAATTTCACCATTTAATTTTTTATTTAATTATTAACTAATTATTATAATATTATATTTATTTTCTTATTATTTATTAAATTTTAATGTTTTATAGTTATGTATTTATATACATAACATTGCCAAGTTTCCCTTAAATTTTGTTTCGTTAAAAGAAATGGTAATGTAGGATGTAACTGTCGAAAATGCTCTGACTCCGAAGTTGTGTATTATTAGAGAGTATTTCTCCATTTAATAAGATACTCCTTGGTCACTCAAGAACACAATCTCTTTTCCCTGATAACAATAATAGCTTATGGCTCCAAGATAATCTATCCTTCTTCATCCAACATAGGAAGCATTGTTTGTGCTTTTTGGTGTTGTCCTAACACCTTTTTAAGACATGATATGTGAAAAGCATTGTGGATATGACTCTTGTCCGGTAACTCCAATCCATATGCTACGTGGCTAATCTTCCTATTGATCTAATATGGTCCCCTTGGAGCTAATTTATTTTTTCCTTATTGCTTAAGTGATAGTTGTTTATAAGATTGGAGTCTCACAAATATCCAATCTCCAATTTCGAACTCTTTTTATGTCCAGTGTTGGTTGGCTTGTTGTTTCATTCAATGCTTAACGATGGTTAGATTTTCCTTGTGTAATTGAACAACTTTTTTATTCTCTTCTAAATTATCTTTTATTGATGAGACTTTTGCTTGATTTGTGGTTAAATCTTTCCATTTCGGGGGTTCATATCTGTATAGAACTTGGAATCATGTCATTTTGGCAGATGTATGATATGTGGAATCATGCCAGCATTCAACAAGATGCAACCATTGGAACCATTTATGTTGCTTGTCGGTTACAAAACAACAAAGGTAGGTTTCCAAGCATTTCTTGACAATTTATGTTTGACCATCTATTTGGGGGTGGTAAGTTGAGCTCATATTAAGTGACGTCCCAATTTTTTTGCAAAATTCTCTCCAAAAATTTCCTTTGAACTTGGCATCTCGTCAATGACAATAATTTTTTGGAAAACCGTGTAATTTGTGGAAATTTTTAAAGAAAATTTTGATTGTTTCTTTTACAGAACAATTTTTCTTACCCCAATAAAATGTGCATACTTGGTTAATCTGTCTACCACCACCAATATTTTGTCCTTCCCTTTTGACATGGGTAACCCTTCAATGAATTCCATTGAGATTTCTTCCCATTTCTGATTAGGGGTGTGCAAAGGAAGTAGTGGTCTAGGAGTTAGGACATTTTCACTTTTGTTTCTTTGGAAAATGTCACATTCTGATACATATTTTTTAATGTCTTCATTCATTCCCTTCCAAAAAAATGATTGCCTTGTGTTATAATCAGTTTGAAAAATCCTACATGTCCTACAGTTGGACAACCATGGGATTCTTTAAGCATCTTGGATTTAAAACTTGAGTTGGGGCTTAATAAATTCTGCCCTTATACCACAAGAGGTCATTATTCCACTCAAATTTGGGGTACCAATTTACATCATTGATTATGGAGCAAGTATTTGGGTTTTTGGCATACTCGATTTGAATTTCATCCAACCATTCGAGAATCACTATTAACACTACAAACACTTGCACTTCTTCCTCTTTTTCTTGAAAGGGCATCAACTACTATGTTGTCCTTTCCCTTTTTATGTAGATTTTCCATATCAACTGTAACAATTTTCTATATCCATTTATGTTGTTTGGTTGTTAACATCTGTTGTTGTAACAAGTATTGAACACTGTTATGATATGTACGGATCATAAACTTGCTTCCCAAAAGGTATTGTCGTCATTTTGTTAATGCATGCATGATGGAAAGCATCTCTTTGTTGTATGTAGTCTCTAAGCATTCCCTTTTGTTTAATTTCCTACTTTCAAAAGCTATTGGGTGTCCTTGCATCAAGATTGCTCCTATTCCAAAACCTAAGGCATCACATTCGATTACAAATGGTTTTGAGAAGTATGGTGTTGTCAATACAAGAGTTGTAGACATAATTTTTTTCAACACCTCAAAACACCTTTCTACTTCATTATTCCACTGAAAGAAATTCTTTTGTAGAACGTTGGTTAGTGGAATAGTTAAATGAGCATCATTCTTGATGAATCTTCGATAATAACATGTTAACCCTAAAAATCCTCTTAACTTGGAGATATTTTTTGGTTGGGGCCATTAGTTGATCACTTTGATTTTCTTTGGATATACCTTGACCCCTTCTTTCAAAATAATGTGACCGAGATACTCTAGTTGTTTGCCAAATGTACATTTTGACATTTTTGCATAAAATTGGTTTTCTTCCAAGAGAGATAGTATCAGTTCCACATGCTTCAGGTGTTCCTTCCATGTCTTACTATAAACAAGGATGTCATAAAAAAATACTAATGCAAATTTCTTTAGTTCATCCATAACTGCTTGGAAGGTGGCAGTGGCATTTGTTAATCCAAAAGGCATTACCTTGAATTCATAGTGCCCTTCATGGGTTTGATAGTGTATTGGAAACATCTTGTAATCTGACCTTTATTTGATAGTAACATGATCTCAAATCAAGCTTTGAAAAATATTTGGCTTCATGAAGTTTGTCCAACATGACGTTGATGAATAGAATGGGAAACATGTTCTTGTTTTTTATTTTGTTTAATCCTCAATAATCTATGCATAATCTAAATGAGCCATCTTTATTCCATACTAATACTACTAGAGATGCATATAGACTTATGCCCTTTGTAATAACACCACATTTCAACATATCTTGAAATATGTTCTTGTGTTTTTGAAGTAACTCTTGGACTTCTCCTCTAGAGTCATCTTGTTCTGAATCTTGTATCTCCATTTGATGGCATTGGATCACATAAGATGATTCCCCTTTCCAAATAAGTTTTTCCATTTGTTGATATGACACAATTTGTGTCTAGGGTGGTTGGAAACCATGTAGCTTATACTTTTGTCCTTACCACTTGAACTTGATAAAAAAAATTGATGATTGGATGAGTGGTACCTAATGTTTGTAGCCATTGGACTCCTAAAACTATGTCTATTTCACCCAAAGGTACAGTGTAGAGTTCTAATTCCAAATTAAAATCTTGTATTTGGAGTTTCACTCTATGAAACTTTCCACATTCTCATTTTTTTTCCATCTGCAACCATTACCTTCATGTTTGGAACTAGATATATGAACAGCTTAAGTTTCCTTGCAACTCTTATGTCAAATAAGTTGTGGGTACTTCTTGTATCGATTAGTATTGTGACAATATCATTTTTTATATGCCCTTTTAATTTAAGGGTTTGTCTTTGGTTGATGCATGTCATGGATGCAAGTGATATCCTGGGTGTGTTGTCACTTTCTGAGTCTGTTGTGATATTTTGGGGATTCTCTACTTGTTCATCTTCTTATTCTTATGTATTTGATTCATCATTACCTTATGCTTTGCATGTGTATAATTTCTTTGAATTATCTTATGTGTGACACCTATGTCTAGGGTCCCATTTGTCTCTACAACGTCTGCATTTTCCTTCTTTCATTTGTTGAGCTTCCAAACTTCTTTTGTCATCTCATATGTGTGGAGGTATGCATTTATCATTATTTGTGTTTGTTGTTTGTGGTATGTTTCTTCTTGAATATGTTTTCCCATTTCTTGATTAGAAAACCCTTCAAATTTGAAATCTACCATGTTTGCCTTATGCCTTGCTACTGCCACGGTCAGTACATCGTGCATTTTTAACTTGTTTGGGATATACAGTTTAAGGCCTCACAGGTAAGTTTCGAGTAATTTCTTGCTAGATAACCCAAATACTCATGTGGCGAGAGCTTCCCATTGGTGAATTGTTCGACACTCCCCTTTTGTTGTAGTCTGGTAAGTTTTGAAAAAAAATCATTTTAGGTGATTCCTTGGAATCCCTTAAAAAGACATTTTTAAACAAATGCATATGTATGAGTAGTTTTCTCCTTTCCACCACATATACCAGCTGTATGTGTTACCTTCTATATGCATGGAAGCATATTTGACCTTTTCTTCATTTGTTGTAATGTTATATATACTGAAATATTCTTCGGCCTTGTTAAACCATGCCACACATTGATCTTCATTCCCGTTGTATTTTGATAGTTCTATATTGGCCCTAGGTGGGCATATCATAAGGGGTTGATATTGGGTGCCTCCTAATGAATTATAGTGGGGTGGTGGAGGTGGAGGTGGTGGTGATGCGACGAAGCAAGAAGAGGAGGTAGACATGCTTGAACTATTCCATTGTTTGTTGTGACTTCTAGGACCTTGATTTTGTAAAAGGTTCACGATCACGTCCATCTTGTTCTCCATTACTGTGATGATTTCATCTTTGATCTCTTTTTGAGTAACGCATTATTGTTCTTCATTTGTAATCTTAGGTCCTCTTGGTTTTTGGTGACAATTTCTTTGAGAGTGTTGACTTCTTTTTCCATATGTTCGAGCTGGTTCTTCAAATTCATCATGCTTCGGGTATGACGTGACGTGTATATGTATGACATGACTTGTTAAACTATTTCATTCAATTAAAAGAGATAATGGAAGCAGTGCAAGTTCACGTTAATGGACTCTATCCTTGGAATAGTGAGCCCGAATGAGAACGTTGAGAGGCCTTCCCCGTGGACGAAGCATCAGTTTCTCAGCCCGAAGTTGAAGAAGTTATCGCTCAGGAATGAAGACCTTTTCTCCCTTTTTGTCTTAAGTTACTAAATGCTTTTTTTCATTTTCCTGGTAGGCTAGTTTATCAAAGTTTATACAGTTAGAAGTAGAAGATCAAATTTTGTTAAAAGATGTAAAATGACTAAGCATATGGAAGTTTCTGTAGCTCTTTTATGCACTGAAACCTTATATTTTGGACTCCTGTCTCTTATTTTGTAGCCCCGGGGGCGTATGTAATTCCTACCCTTTTATAATATAAATTTTCCTCTCGTTTCTATTAAAAAAATTCATTTAATATATAAATTTTATAAACCTTAATAAAACTTTATAAAAAGATTTTATTAAAAATTAATTAAAATTGAAATTCAATTTTCTTTAAGTTTAATCCACAAAGTGAATGGCACAGATTAATCTCGTAGCTTGACACATTGTCCAAGTGGTGGAGGAGTGATATAAGGCATAGTACATATCTCCATGTTGTTTAACAAAAAAGTTTACCTATCAGTTTATTAAATGTTGTATCAACAATGTATAATAAATGCTACATGATAAATAATATTATTTATTTTTTAATTTGTTTACTTGTTAGTCTATTAAATGTTGTATCTATACCGTATATTAAATGCTACATGATAAATAATATTTTTATTTTTATTTTTTATTTTTTATTTCATGTCAATAATTAATATAATAAACATATTTTTATTTTTTATTTTTTATTTCATGTCAATAATTAATATAATAAACATAAAGATAAATGGCAATCATTATTTTTTTAATTTTTATTTATTTTTAAATATTATTTTTATCTGATAATTATGCTCAAAACCAGATGAAATTAGTCATGTCATACATATCAACCCAATTGTAAAACAACATTTTAATTTTTAAAAATGAAAGAAAATATTTTTAATTTTCAAAATATTTAGTTTAATATATTATTTCTATAAAACTTAGCAAACCATTATAAAATTTATAAAAATTAATTAAAAGTCAATTTGTTTGACGATGAATCGATTACTATATACTCTGTCGTAGGTGGGTATAATAAACCATTTGGCAAGTTCTGTGAAATGATCCTTTTCTTTACCTTTGGTGTGTAAGAACAACATAGTATCCCAAAAACAAAATTAAAAGGGCCAAAGTATTGAAATATAGTGAATAACTTAAAGTGCGAAGTATAAAGTTCAAACACGTCAACCAATGGTTCAAAGAGTAAGATATACAATAATATAATTATCTGGTTAAAAAGTTTTTGAAAGTTATTTGTATATGAAAAAATAATAATAATAATAATAAAACTTAGAAGAAACACATTAAAAGAATACAAGAATAATAAAATATAATTTAAAGGTTATAACTAAGTTAAACAAAGATTGGAGTCATTCACAATGGTATTTATCTTTAAGCTCCATTCATTGAATGTGAAGAAGTTTCCCTGAAGATATTTTCCATAAAATATATGTGAATGTGTATACACGTGCACACTGCTTAATTATTAAATTTTAATTATTTTGAAAAATATTGGATTGGTTAAAAGGAAAAGTAAGAATATTATGATTAGAAGCTTGATAAAAAAACTACTTAAACTTCTACGAGTGATTATTCTATTGGAAGGTCGAGATTCTTAATGTCAAATATATGTGTAACTTGAGAGTAGATAAATTAAAGAGCTAAGCTATTGATTTCTTGGACGTTTTCTTTTCTTGTTATAAGTCCTGCACCATCTTTATATTCAAATTATTGAATACATATTTACATATAAAACATAATATAAAAACTAAAAATAAATCTCTATATATTTAATATTATTAATTTCTTTACTTTTCAATAATATCCAAAAACATATGTTATCTAATATTTATGATATTTGCCATACTTTTATGCATATAAATGTTGCAAGCCACATCAAAATCATGATTATTCTAAAAATGTGGATGATATATAAGGATTTTGTGTTTAACTAATAGAGATGAATATCAAATAAATTTGAAAAAAAAAATTATTTTCATTCAATTTTTTTTTTCTGTTGCCATAATCAATTTAAATCTATTTTAATGTAGATTTATTCAATATCAAAACTAATAATAAAGAAATTTAACAATAAATTGTTATATATTTAAGAGATTAAGGTTAACATAGATTTTTTTTTTTTATATTGAAAAATCTACTTTTTGATATTCTATTAGAATCAAAGATAACAACAATTTTTACATCTTTTTGCTAAGGAAAAAGTATTTTTTACCATGAAAAAAAATACATGTACATAATGTATCCGAAGACTTTCAGCGAAAACCTTCAAAATCAAAATATGACTTTCAAGAAATAACATACCCATACATAACTGTGCTACTACAAAAGTTCAACTAACAAAAAATTAAAATAGTACAGAAGACTGAGAATATTACAATATTTCAAAATGAGTTTAGCATCTAGTAAGCTTGCATATAATCATTTGTAACGAGGATCTCATCCTTATACTCTTCTAAGTATAAAGAACCTTCAGAACCACCTATAGCCTTTTTAGAAAGGCCATTAGCAACATGATTAAATTCTGTGCATATATGTTGGATAGAGATCTCATTGAAGTTTACAAGCAAAGTAATTATCCTTTGCACCAATGGTCCAACGAGATAACTTGCAGTCTAGAGACACTATTTTCCCAGTTCACAATCACTTTGGAGCTGCTAAGAACCTGCAAAGTAACTATACCAATCTTATTAGCAAAATGTAATAAGCCCCAAAGAAATAATAATCATGCTCTAGTCCCAATACCACACTCCACCCAAATTTTATAAGTATGATTTGAATTTTATTTCAAGTACATCCCACCACCACATATCCCCTATATAGAGACACCATCAAAGTACCCCAAAGCTCTATCACCAAATAGTATAGGCAACGAAAGTAATCTTTGTTTCTTGGGCTTGTCCTCTTTAAACCGTTATTTATACATACTCAAAATTTTTATAAATGTAATAAGCATATATTGAAACTTATTGTCAAATATTACAGAATTCCTTGCACGCCAAACTTCTCAACAAATATAAATAAGAAACCAGTATGCTTATGGTTCTATAATAATTTATGTTATATTTTCCTTATTCTATTATTTTTTATTATTATAATCCACATTTTTTAACTTTTACATTAAACATATCAACTTTCTTTATTTTTTCATTTAAAATTATGATATTTTACCAATCTTACAATATTAAACTGATGTAAATGTTGTTATTATTATTTTTTAATCTTTAACACATCATCCTTATGTTACATATTTCATCCATGTTATGATGTAAGAAGCACCTTATATCTTTAGGTGCAATTAAAGTTTCAAATAAATAATATATTACATGTAATCTTCCCATAAAGTTCAAGTGTCGTGTGCATCTTTTTCTTAAATTATTCCTTCTTAATTTCATATTATAATTTTACTTCCTAAACTCTATATTTTTACTTTGATATTATAATTTTACTTCCTAAGTTCCATATTTTTTTCATAATATTTAATTTTAATATTTTAATTATGTTGTGAAATCTTTGAATGAAGCATTATTCTCCAACTTTACATTTAAAATGATAATTAAAACTATTATTTTAAAAGGAAAATATTAATATGAAATGTAATTTCAATCATAAACTTTTAATTTCTTAAGACTTTATGATTACTGGGAACATCATTGCTAACTTTTTTTAAACGTGGAAACAACAACTTCTATGGATTTTATAACTTAAGGTCACTTTCACCATAATACATTGACTACTAACCTTATAAGACTTTATGATTAATAGGAACATCATTCTAACCTCACTAGCATGGATTTTATGGTGACTCATGATTATTGGGAACATCACTACTAACCTCACTAGCATGGACTTTACAAATTACACTCATTTTTAATATTGTTGTTAGAGGTAGGGGGATGTTGATGTTCAATCCTCAAACGTTGAGGTGGGTTAATCACATGACTAGGGACTCCAAGGGTGGGAGGCAATCCTCGAAGTCGTCTAGAACATCTAGGAGGCACAATCTTGATGGTGGTGTATAGTACTAACTCAACTAATATCTCTATGCAAAACTAATAAATAATAAATGGGGTTCAAATTAACTAACATTAATTTTAAAGAGTGTATAATTAAAAGCCAGTGCAGTAATGTGGGTGCAACAAGTGATTTCATTAAGTAAAGAACTAAATTAAAAATCGAACACCCTATAAAGGTAAAGTCTCACTAATCCTATAAGGAGAAGTATACAAAATAATGTAAAAAAATAAAAACTTTCTCAAATCTTCTTCAACAAGTGGTATAGAAAGGTCCACGAGTTGGGAAGAAGTAGAAAGGTGAACAAGGGAATTCCAAACACTCCACTTGATAGGAATTCAATTCCACCAAGGAAGTGAGTGAAGGTGTGAATTAGATAGTTATAGTGCAGGACATGGGGAGCAACTTCATTCGACCTACAATTATTTGTCTCAAGTTCCCTCCCTCCTGCAAGAACCACGTTAGGTGGGTACCTAATAAATTAGCCACTAAGTTACCTCTTTATAGGTACATACAACATGTTACCTTTCCTTCACACTAAAATCAAATGGTTGGGGGGTCTTCAATATTGAAAGAGCTAGGAGCCTCAATAAAACATCTAATCCCAACCTTGGCATTATCCACTCTGAAGATTGTGCTTATTGCATAAAAGGTTTTGAACTGCAATCTATAGAAAGAATTTAAAATCTTCCCAATTGATAGCAACTATGTTTTAGATGTGAATGATTGAGGAGAGTTATTTGGATGCCTATCCCCACAATCCTAACTTAACTAAAAAAATATTATGGTTCCTCGAGTGAAGATTTTTAGTGAATTAGCTTAGAAGTTGATTTTAGGCATGCCATTTGATTTAGGGTGTGGTATGTGTACACATGTAGCGTGTACAACAAAACTAGATTACTTTGAAAAGAAAATGCTAAAAATAAAAAGTGCAAGAGAAGAATGACAATGTTCAATACATAAGAAACATGAAGTCTTTTTCTTTAAACAAAATCAAGTACCTTACCAAATAAGTAAAGGAACAATTTTCATATTTTCAACAATAACAATTTAAAATAGAGACTAGCAAAAGACTAGTGCAATCTCTATCCAGGATGCAAGAAATAATAATACCCAAATGATTTATTTCCTTAGCTAAATTCCTTCTAACAAAGCACAAGGAGGTAAGTTAATTCTTATATGTTTGCAAGGAAAAAGTGACATAACTATTAACCAATCAAAGAAGGATTCTAAGCAAAAGCAAGCATTAACTCACGAACAAATTTGGTTATAATGTTGAAAATAGAAATAGACTTAAAAAATACTAACTTGGAAACCTAAAGGCAACAAATACAATGGTTTTTCATCCTTTTTCTTTCCCTAAATCGCCCAAACTAAGACAAAAAAAATAGCCAATACAATTAGTAATGGAGAGAAAATAGATAGCTAGATCTAATCTACAGACCATAACATAATCTAAAACTGAATTGCAAAAAGGAAATATAGGAAATTGACCTAGTTTGCAAAAAAACTAAGCTTTTATGTGATTTCACAAATTTTCTTGGAAATTATGTCATGCTTTTCTATGAAAAAGGGCAATGTGAACCCAAAACTACAAATCCTAAAACATGTTCATACCCGAGGAAACAATTGGGGCTTTTTGCCCAAGTCACCTGCATATGGGGAAATAACAACAAAAATAAAACATAAAACAATAAGGAAATGACACAATCACCTAGGAAATTAATAGAATTGGCACATACACAACCAAGGATGAATGATAGGATTCATCCCCAGCATGGTTTCCAAATCTGGTGTTGGAGTTATAGTACCAACCCATACCAAAACTACTTACTCAGGAATTGTGCAATCATGAGTACTAGATCAAAAGGATTTGATGGAATAGAGAAAACAACTAGACTATACTCTTTAATATGCATGCAATATCATATAAACGAAACTAGCTAAAGAAAGAAAGAAATCATGATATAAAAAATGTTGGTTTTATATTTACGAAAGAATAGAGATGATGATACACACCTTGGTATTGGATGTAGTTGATGTGGACCTCTGCAGCCAACCCAATGGAGGGTTCTTCTTCTCCTTTGATGCTCTACTTCCATCCAAATGATGTATGTGAAAGATTCCAAATGGTGAAAGAAAAGGGATGCAAAATGTTCTCTCTCTTTATACAGGTAATCTAATTACATAACCTTGCTCTTATGAATGTATATGGTTTCATGGAATGACATTGAGAGATTTATTTTTAAAAATGAATGTATACACTTCGTAAATCGAACTTCTATGTAAATAATTAATTTTTATTTATTAATTAGTGAGCTAATGATAAGTATTGAAGACCATATCAAATAGTATTTTTAGAAATATCAATTTAGAAACATCCATATTCAACCACTGCACCTTTTTGGAAAGTGTACAATGATTAAAAGCAATCAAATTCTATTTTTTGGATCCACATTGCAGTTTTTAAAGCTTTAGTGTGATGAGGTTGCAAAATTTTAGAAAAATTACTTGTAATGACCTTTTATGAACTCTAAGTTTTACGTCATTTTTTTTGTCATATTATTGAGTTCATATGGTAATGGAGGTGGTAGAAATGAAATTGATATTATTAAAAGTAATATATAATAATGACGTTGCTTATGACAAAGTAGTTGAACAAAATTACATGGTTAACATTGGCATATACTATAAAATAACACTACGATATAATAATAAATTATACTTCACCGATCAAGTTTGTATGTCATAGCAATTGAAACGTGATTAATATAATCTTAATAACCTAAAAAGAATTCAAATAATTTGAATGGGAAAATCTACAAGCTTTATTAGTCCACTAGAAAGAAAAATAATTCATACGGAATTATGGGGAGTGATTTCATTATATTAGAATCTTTCTCCACCTAAGCTTTCCACACATATTGCTTCTTCTATTTGTTGTATACCTAATCCTATCCCTCTCTAATATGGAAATAGATTATATATTTGATAGCCAAAGTTTAAGGGACCCCTTCTAAATTTGTTGTACGCCTAATCCTACCCCTCTACTATGACATTATAGCCCAAGTTGTACGCCAAAATTTAAAATTTTAATTTATAATGTTTATTTTCTTTAAAGGTATTAAAATGTAAGGAGTAATGTTTTAAATGTATTAAAATTTAAATTTATATATATATATATATATTCGAGGGTTAGTTCAAGTGGTCGTGAGCTAGGTGTGAGCTTTCTCCTCTCAAAGTTGGGAAAGTTGCAGGTTCGACCTTCATGATCCCCTCAAGGTAGGCTCTGTAATTAGGACTAATGGTTTGCCCCGTATACCATCCATGAATAATGGAGAAGTACTCAGAGGGTTTTCCATGAGGTTGCTCATCAGAGGAAAAGATATAAAGACACACACGCACACGCATGCATGCGCACACACAAAAGCACACACATATTATATATGACATAAAAATAGTGTTATTGGTTCATTTTGCTTAAAGGAATTAACATTCCATGGTTAATATTTAAGTGTGTGTGTGTGAGAGAGAGAAAGAGAAAGAGAGTATCACATAGTGGGTAGGTGGTGTTGGAATTAATTTACCCCATCTAGACTTAGGATAATATTTATTATAAAGTTTTATTACTTTCCTAGGTGTTAGACTAGGTAGTTGACCACATGGTGTCTGGTTGGCCCACTTCTTGTCATCCTTATCCACTTGAGCGCCCTATTTAGCTTTCTACTTGCTTTTATGACTATCATGGTTAGAAAGAGTGTACTTCCTACTTTTAGATGCCTTGTTCTGCTTTTACTTATCATAAAGCAACTTGCCTTGCTTTTGAGTTGGATAAAGACAAAGCAAGGGCGCCTTCATGGAATTAGCAAGTTGACATCTTTTTGGCCAACGCATCCACCCTGATTTTCTCATCTAAAGCCATCATCTTTCTTATTTTTCATCATACATGGGCTTCCATATCTGATTTTTCCAATTTGTTGCTATATCCGTGTTCGGGTATACTCAGTGATTATTCAAGCGAATAATCCTCCAATGGAAAATAACTCCATTTGATAAAATAATAATATATAATCGATGATATAAAGATGATTAATAATTACAATGAGGCTCGCTTTTATAGGCTTGAGCGTGTATAGTGAAGGGTTACACCCTTTCACTTTAATAACTAATAACTTTAATTAACATACATATAATATTCATAGCATTGCCACTCTCTTAGAAAGGCTTTGACCTCAAAGCCTTATAATTGTGTTGCATTGTTCTTTGCGATGCCATGGCTGATGAAACATGTCGATACGAACTGCTAAGTGTAGAGCATAATTTCTGATACATCGACGGATCAATCCATCCCAAATTGATTTGTTGTGGACTGATGGGATTTCCTACTGATATGTCGTCAGGAGATTTGATCACATTAGTACCATTATTTTTCGACATTTCCCACTTTTTCAAATATCGGTTTTTATGGTTGGGGTGTCGATAAGGAACTTTCACGATGTCATTTTCGTTTACGAATGTCGCCTTTAGATGATTGATCTGAGTTGGAAGTTGTATTTTCATCTCTTGAGGATTTTTGTTTTTGTTTTGTATCTTTTCCAACTTGTTTTCTAATTGCCTATTATCATTTTGAAACTTCTTGATCAATTCGACTTGCGATTTTCTGTCATCTTCAGATGTCTTAAGTTGTTCCTTAAGATCTTCATTATGAATTCTGATACAACTATTTTCTTCATGTTTGTCTAGAAGTTTCCCTTGAATGTCGTCCATAGATTGTTCTATCTTTCGGCTATTTTTCAACTTCTTAATTTTTGTGACTAGTATCTTGTTATGATTTCTTAGTCTAAAAATTTCTTCAGCATTGTTAGATAATGCTTTATTACTCTTCGCGATCTCCGACTTATGTGTCTTTTTAGAGTCGTCATTTTGTTGTTGAAGAACTTTTATCTATTGTCGACACTGGCCAACCTCTGATTCTTGACTTTCTAATTTATGTCGTAACTGCATTAGTTCTTCATCTTTGTCGCTAACGATTTTGTTCAAGCGTATTATTTCTGCTTCGTAATTATTTATTTCCTTCTTTATATCTTGATTTTTCAATCTCTGATTGAAATCACTTTCATCTTTTAATTCCTTGATTTGCGCACATAATTTTTCTATGTGATTTTTCTGGTTGGACATTATTTGTTCATTGAACCGTTCTTGTATCTTATGTAGTTCAATCTTTATTTCTGATTGTCTATTAATGTCTCGTAATTCTTCATTGTCTTTTTGATAACGCTTTAACTTGGCTTCTAATTTCTATCGCAAATCGGCTTCCATGGTGTCTGTCTTCTTCGACGGTGGAATGATCTTCTTTGATTTTGATTTTTCTGATGATAGCGCGTCTCGACTTCTTGATGATTGCTTTGAATTCTTCTTGATTTGTTCTTGACTTGATTTCTTTGATGATAAGTGTTCTTCGACTTTTTTGATAATAAGGAGTCTTGTTTGGACTTTTTCGATTTGGTCTTTGACTTCTTTTGACCAACGAGTCTTCCTTTGACTTCTTTGATGTTGTTTTTTCTTTGATTTTGTTCTTCTCTTATTAGGTTAAATAACTTTTTTTTTCCAAAAATAATTACTATTTTTAATAATAATTATTATTATTTCATAATATTATTATTAATAATATTTTTATAAACTATATGTATATAGTTCTTTTTTTCAAATATTAAAAATGTTAAGCAAATATAATAATGTTTAATATTAAAAAATTTAAATTAAGTTTTCGTGGAGTGAAAGGGGTGGTCGATGGTGGCGGAAGTTGGTGGATTAGGGTGGAGGCGTGAGAGGTGATCGGTGAGGAGGCGGTGGAGGGAAAGGAGATGGATGCAGGGTGGCGCGTGGTGGAGGTAGATGCATGGTGCGTGGATGAGGGCAGGAGTGGGGGTAGACGTGGTGTATGGAGCAGGAGGCACGGGGATAGCAGCCGCGAAGAGAGTAGGAGAAGGGAGTGGCGGAGCCGAGGCCTGAAAGGGAGAGCTAGTGGCGCGTGAGGAGGAAGGGAGAGAGAGCGGGATGTGGGCGGAAGGTGGGCGCAGGTGGGGAGTGGATCAGCGTCGGGCGTGGGGGGAGTGTGGCCGTGGGGGCAGGAGGGCGAGCGTGGGAGTGGCCATGGGCTAGTGTGGGAGAGCATGGTTGTGGGAAGAGAGTGGATGTGCAGGGAGCAGGACGCAGGTAGATGGGAGACGTAGAGGAGTTTGGTGGTGTGGAAGCAGGTGTGGGGGCACGGTGTGGGAGGAGGCCGCGTTGGATCTGGAGAATGAGGGTGGAAATAATGGGGGCAGCGAGGGGAGCAGAGTGGGTGCTGTGTATGGAGAGATGTAAAGGATGGGAGGTGGCCACGAAGGATGGTGCTGTGTGGATGAGGTAGGCGTGGAGGATGGGAGGTCAAAAACCTTATTCAGATAATTCTGAAATTATGGCTAAAAGCCAGATTTGGAGAAAGCTCCAAGATGGATGGCTAAAAGCCAGAATCAGCAGGGGCCGAGAACCGTTGGGTTTGATACCAATGCTATATCCGTGTCCGGGTATACTCAGTGATTATTCAAGCGAATAATCCTCCAATGGAAAATAACTCCATTTGATAAAATAATAATATATAATCGATGATATAAAGATGATTAATAATTACAATGAGGCTCGCTTTTATAGGCTTGAGCGTGTATAGTGAAGGGTTACACCCTTTCACTTTAATAACTAATAACTTTAATTAACATACATATAATATTCATAGCATTTGTGAGCCTCTTGACTTATTTGGAAAGTTGATGTTGCCACTAATGGGGTTTTTCATTATTAGTAAGTCTGCTTTTTGTGAGCTACTCGAATACCTCCAAAGGATTTCGAATTTCTAATGAAATTACATATTTGGACAGCAATCTCAGTGCCCAAGTTTGGCTAATGCAAAGTTATGCAATAGAGTTTTATTCTGTGCATCTATTATGTCTCAATTTTCACTATATGGTGCAATCTTTTGTCACACAATTTTGTGAGGAATTTCTTGAGTGAATAGATCTTATTGGGATTTGATATTTTCACATGGTATCATATATTAGGAATCCTAGGGAGCATAGTTGCAAGCAATAGTGCACTAGAAGCTATGGAGGTTCTATAGAAGTCCTTGGGGAAATCACCTTCAATCCATTGGAGCAAGCATTTGGAGTCTACCCAAGCGTGATGCACTCCCGAAAGTGCCTACTATCCATTGCAGAGCTCATTCAATCAAGCTTTTCCTCCTATGCATTGTTTTGCAATTTTGCACGTTACAGTCTCAGTCTCATCAAGGGTGCATCAGTTAGCCATGGATCAATCTCAGTCTATCATCTTGACTCCATTCAATTACTTTGATTGGAAAATGTAGATGGAGATTTTGTTGAGGAGAAAAGGCCTCTGTAGAGTAACTATGGTTACTGAACTTGAGCCTACTACAGCTGTTGAGAAGGCCAAGTGGCATAATAGAAAGGATGAAGCTTTTGGTATGTTGTGTCTCAATACGTCCAAGGATCTTCTTTTCCATCTAGATGGTTTAACCACACCAAATGAAGTTTGGGTTAAACTTCAGACATTGTTTGGAAAGACAAATGAATTGAGAGGCCATCAATTGGAGAATGAGTTGGTTTCTCTGAGTCCAATCAAATTTGAGACCTTACAAGACTTCTTCATTAAGTTTAAGTCTTTAGTTATTCATCTGAAATGGTGTGGGATTGAAAAGAAGAATCAACAGAAAAAGAAGGATAAAAGCAAGTGCGCATACTGCAATAGGTGCTTTCATCCTACGAGTTTTTGTATGAAGAAAACCATCGACATGATGGCACAACTTCTTGAGAAGAACAATATTCCTCTTCCTGATGGTGCAAGGAGGAATGAATGAGGTTCAAATTCAAAAGACAAGGAAAGAGTTCATGCTTTGATGGCCAACACTTCAAAATATTCCTCTTACATCATTGATTCTGGCGCATCCATACATATGGTTGCTACAATGGATTCCTTATCCTCTCTTGATTCCATCGGTGGTCCAATAATTATGTTTGGTCCAATAATTGTGTTGGGAGATGATTCAGAGACTCAATCAAAAGGTAAGGGTAGAATAGATCTAGACCATGGTTCTTTCAATAATGTTTTGTATGTACCTGGTCTGGTTGCCAACCTCCTTTCAGTGTATCAAACGACACATACTGGGTCTCCCAAGCAAGTCATGTTCACCCCCAATGAAGTGGAAATTTCAAAAATTTCCACTGGTAGAGTTGTTTCCATAGGAACTGTTGATCATGACTCCAAAGTTTACAAGTTTTCTCATTTTCTGTCCTTCTCATCACCTACTACACTCCTCACTCATGCCAATGAAACCATCAATATGTCGCGTGAGAGATTTGGCCACCTTAACTACAAGTACCTGCATGATTTGCAGGAGAATAACATGGTTGTTGGGCTGCGAAACATTAAGTTTTCAAACGGAATTTGTCAAGGTTGCATCCTTGGTAAACACCTTGAGCGCAAGTTTGAGAGAGATAGAACTGAGAGAACCTCTGCACCCCTTGAGTTAATCCATGGTGATATCTTAGGGCCCCTTCCAATTTTTTCCTTGAGCAATGCCAAATATGTGTTAACCTTCATTGATGACCACTCAAGATTTTGTTGGGTTTACTTTCTCCAATACAAGTCATAAGTCTTTGTTTTTTTCAAGGTTTTTAAAGCCTCTATGGAGAATCTGTCGGGTAGGAAGATCAAATCCCTTCGAACATACAATGGGGGGGAATATGTCAAGTCTGATTTGAAACAACTTTGTGTTGATGATGGCATTCAAATGCAACATATTGTGCCCTACACACCAAAGAATAATGGTGTGGCAGAGCAGAAGATCAATAAATACCTCAAGGATATGGCCACTTGCATGTTGGAGTCCAAGTCTTTGTCTCCAAGACTCTGGGCTGAAGCCATTAATTGTGAAGGCTATATTTAGAATAGGGTGCCACACAAAACCTTGAAAGGTATCACTCTTTTTGAAGCTTGGAGTGGACATAAGCCAGATGTACATCACATTTCAAAAATTTTGGCTCAAAGGCATGGGCTAGAATACGTCCTGAGAAAAGAGGGATTTGCAACCCCAAATACAACCATGCATATTTTTTGGCTCCCCTGAAGACTCAAAGGGTTACAAATTTCTCAATCTGGCCAGTAAAAAATATTTCATTAAAAGGAGTGTACAATCTGAAGAACCCTTGCAGACAATTGAAATTGGAGAATCCTCACAACCACCACTTGATGAAGTAAGTGAAGCTTCTGATGAATATTCTGATTCTGATTCTAATGATGAAGAATACCACATGATTGCAGATCCAAGTTCCCCTACAAGGCCTACTTGGGCTTCAAAAAACTATTGAAGAAACAGGATAACTTGCGGGTGACCCTCAAGATACTAGGAAGACTAGGTCTCAATTGAAAATGCACTTTCTGCCAAAGACCCTTATCTTCCTGAGAGGTGCTATTTAATGATTGAATCTGATCCACAATCATATGAAGAGGATGCACATGACCCTAGATGGAAAGCTTCCATGGATGAATAGTTCCTGCCTCTTCAAAAGAATGGAGCCTGGGAGCTAATATTGCTCCCACCTAGCAGAAAATTGGTCAAATGTAAGTGGATATTTCAGACAAAGGTGGGTGTTGATGGTTGGTGGACTCCAGGAATGTATACCTTTTTGAGGTAGAGGTACCCGAAGTGTACTTTAAATATCGATCAGGGAGTGTACAAACTTGAGAGGTACTCAACACTGTATGTGCGCTATGAGATAGTCTTTGTCGTTCTAAATGTTCTATGTATTCCAAAGGATATTCTAAGGAAGCAGGAAATATTGTTCTAGGAAAACTAGAAAGCATAAAATGAAAGCATGTAAATCATACTTTATGAAAGCATGTAAATCTATTCAATTAAATAAAATGCTGAAAGCAGATAAATCCTATTTTATCAAACCAAATGCTAAAAGCAGATAAATCCTATTTTATCAAACCAAATGCTAAAAGCTGATAAATCCTATTTTATCAAAACAAATGTTGAAAGCTGATAAATCCTATTTTATCAAATTAATAAAGGGAAGCATGCATAAATTTGATCTAAGAAGCTTGAATCTAATCTAAAAGAAGGCAACAATCCATTTTATCAGAAATCACAAACTATTATCTTGGAAGCACAAAAACATAGATCTGGTCTTTTTCTGGAAATTCTATATAAAAAAATGGAAATTCAAATATGAAATTTTCCTATGCAGATGGCATGTACAGGACTACAAAGAGTGTATTACAGAACTACAGATGCAATGTTATTGAACTACAGAAAGGAAAGTGCTTGTGCTAAAATAGAAATCTGATATTGAACGAATGTTGAAGTTAATTCACGCACAATGATGATGGAAATAATTAATAGAATGCATGAGATATACCTGAAACAAAGCACATAACTCCTGATTTACGTATTGAGGGGGCCCTCCCCAACATGTATTTCAGAGGAAAGAAATTTATAAACTCACGATATTAAGAGAACGTTGGTCTTTCATTATCAGTTCATAGATCCATGCTACAAAAAATGTAAAACGAAGATGTGTCAACTAGGAAAATGTTGAAGATTGTTTTTAGAAAAATGTCTCCAGACCCCCTGCTACTCAAGAGGTCCCTATTTATCATTACTTCTAACCTCGATTTACATTGAAAATCATGATCCTGAATAACATGATTCTTCCCTATAAATCAGGAGAAAATGGGATTGTTGTGTCTCTTGCGATCTTCAGTTTGGAGCTTGGTCATTTGTTATTCTTCCAGGTCACCTGCACCCTATCCACACATGTATTTATTCATATGATTAGTAAATAAAAATGCTAAAACATAAGAAAAGATAATTGCTAAATTAATTCATTTAATCATCAACCAAAATGCATTCTCCCCTACATAAAGATGTGCTTTCTTATCCTTTCTTCACTTATGTGTGGCATAAAAGGAGTCTATAGAGTACCTATATCCTGGGATCATCATCTCCCCTGAAATGTGTAGCTTCATCCCTTATCCATAGTGGATTCTGCCATTCTTCTACTTGGTAGAGATGAGCATCCTGGGCTCTTTCTACTTCATGATTCATCCAAGAGCACAATGCCCTGAGTTGAAAATCACCCATGTAGGGGTTCAATGACCAATTTGGTGAGCTTGGTACCAATAGATTGTGCAAGAAGAATTCACATAACTAGTCTTTTTCTAACTCAGTGCAATCTAGGGAGGTGTCTACAAACTTCTTAGGAGTGGTTAAATCCAAGGGTAAACCCTGCTTCAACCTTTGCAATTGGAACTGAACCCATTTTCCCTTTATATAGACTGTGTAGACCCGGGATGGAGGCCTATACCCCAGTATTTCTTCATATATCCTGGAAGTGATGGGTAGAGTGTCCTCTAACTGTAGGATTCGTTGGTATTTTTGGGTCAATTCCTCCTGGGC
Source organism: Larix kaempferi (assembly GCA_027924585.1). Classification (NCBI taxonomy): domain Eukaryota; kingdom Viridiplantae; phylum Streptophyta; class Pinopsida; order Pinales; family Pinaceae; genus Larix; species Larix kaempferi. The sequence goes on along the minus strand of BSBM01000410.1, from coordinate 718,309 downwards.
TTGGCTTAATTTTTCTTTCAGTGTCAAATTCTGCTGCTCCATCTGCTTTAATTGACTTGTGTGTTGCATTTCTAGGATTTGGGTCTTTTTGTGCATGAATGGTGGCGAAACCGTTGAAACGTCCTGATTTCTGTGGAGTCGTGCTTCAATTTTCATTGCGTCCAGCTCATCTCTAACCTTCACCGGCTCATTCAATGCTTCGGTTAGTTGATCATCCTTTTCAGTGTTCATCTCTTCATTCGCAAAGGTTTGCTAGAAGGTGTCTTCCTCTATAGGTGTAGAAGGATTTTCTTGTTCTGCCCCGTTATCTTCAGAGTCTGACATGTCATGTACTATGGGGCTTATTTCTTTTTCTTTCATTTTCATCTGCTTGGCTCTGGCCTGCTGTTCCAACTTCCCACTCTGTCGCTTCGACCTTTGCTTGCCAACAGGTGTCCCTGAGGTTTTATGGCGGGAGGTGTCCTGGGAGTGCTTTATTTTGATAAGAGTTTCAGCCATCACCTCATTATCACTGTCTAGGTCGATTTTTCATTTGACTCCTGACGTAGTGGAATACTTTTATTCCTTTGATCCCGAGAAAGGGTTATACCTATATTCGACGTGCCTTTCATCCCTTGAACATCTTCAGCTGAGCCCAGGATGAACTCTTCCCATAAGAGTTCTGGGGTTTGAACCTTCAACTCTTCGCAAATGATCATCTTGATTAGTCCGTGATGAGCCAATGCGTCCTCTTTTCCTTGCACTACCTTCTTGCTCATTTCCCAGAGGGACTGCAGAAGGTAGAAGGGGATACTGATGTTGTTGTTCGACCTGATATGGCCCCTGTTCCTTAGGAGGTCCAAAATTCTGAAGTGAAAAGTTGGAATGTAGCTAAGCCTTCTCATGCATGTGATATATTTTAGGATGATGGCAGTCACCTCGTCCCATGGTCTGGGCATAGTGTCTCTTTTAACACCATTCTTATCCTTTTCGTTGCTCTCATCCTATCCAAAGAAACTTTATTTTTCCCTCAAGTTGGCTTCTCTGTCATCCCTTCCTCAATGCAGCCCCATTGGCAAACCTGTATGTTTTGCAATTGACTCCTCATATAATCTGATGCACAACCCCCTTACCCGAGTAACGTATTGCTCCTCCTTTATATGTTTCAAGTTTCGGGTGAACTCTAAGGATATTTCCGTGTCATATCCTCTTAGGCCAATAATAAATGGCATCCATTCTTCTATGTGAAGGATGGTAAATACCTGAGGTTTTTCATATATGGGTGTATGGTCATCTGGCTCACTTTTATTAAACCCTTTTGTCATTTTCTGTAATTTCCGAATAGCATCAAACCATAAAGCTTGGGGGAGAATGACTTACTTTCCTTCTTGGGATCAATCGATGGTTTGTTGGTTGAGTGTCGAGTCCTTCCTTCTGTATCCTTCCTTTTCTGAGAAAACTCGTATCGCCAGTTAGATATTCTTACTTATCCCTCTCTATCTTATTTTCTATTTTATGCATTCACTCTCATCATTGTACATCTTGTTGGTGCTTTGATTATCAAAGGATATGGTGGCCAGATACAGAGGTCTTCATTTCCTTGAATTGGATGTGGTAAGTCATCATGACCCAATAAGGTTACTTGTGGTCAGTCATCATTATCCAGTAGGGATAATCTGAACCGTGCCACCGAACTTACTTGAAAGCTGTCCTTAGCTGACAAATAGTCGTTTTTGTAGGGAGAATGATTTGATTGAAAATGTAAATAAAGAATTTAGTGATTACCTCTTATGCTTAGCGTACCTTAGCTGATGATGTGGGCATCTTCGTACGGACCCAGGGTTCCGTAGTAGGTTATGCCTTTGTCTGTAGTTATTTTTGGTATATCTGTAGTTGCAATTTTATGATGCTCTGCTACTGGCTCACTTGATATTTTCTTTTGCTTGGCTGATTTTTCTGTGTTGGCTCGCTTGGTTTGGCTTTTGTTTTGCAGAATTTTTCACTTTGATGCTTGTACTAGCTCGCTTGATATTTTCTTTTACTTGGGTTTTTTTTTTTTTTTTGCTGGCTCGCTTGATTTGTCTTTTGTTTTTGTTGAATATTGCTCTTTGATGCTTGTACTGGCTCGCTTGATTTGACTTGCTTTGCTTCTTTTGTTTTTCAGTTGTGTGGCTGCTGGCTTGTTTTATTATAATTATTTATATATTTTTCTCTTTTTTTCTTTTTTTCCTTTTCTTTTTTTTCCTTTCTTCCTTTTTTTTTCTTTTTTTTCTTTTTCCTTTTTTCTTTTTGTTTTTGCTTTTTATTTTTTTCGGTGGTCATCAATGTTCATGCATATCCTCTATCAGCATTAGGTTTTTCTGATAGAGGGTTTGTGTGAATTCCTCCTTGGATTGTGGTTTCTTATATACTTTGAGTCTATGTCCATTCACCAACATGGGAAACTCTGTCTCATCTATGGTCTTGATTCTGACTATGCCATTGTCATAAATTATATCAATAATGTATGGTCCGAGCCATCTTGTGGTGAGTTTGCCTTGAAAAATTTGGAACCTGGAATCATATAGGAGTGCCCAATCACCTTCTTTGAATTTCTTTGGTTTGATGTTCTTGTCGTGCCATTTCTTTCTCTATTGCTGGATAATTTCAGTGTGGGAGAGGGCTTGTTAGCGGTGCTCATCCAGCTGATTTAGTTGGAGCATACACTCTTCTTGAATTTCTGAAAGTTGCATGTTTAGATGGGCTGCAATTCTTAACGTCTTTATTTCAAATTCATTGGGGAGCATTACTTTTTTTCCATATACCAACTCGTAGGGGTTAAAGCCTATTGTTGTTTTCCATGTTGTGTTATAATCCCAAACTGCTTCACTTAACCTGTCTACCCAATCCCTTTTATGTAACAGTACTGTTTTTGTCAGAATTCTTTCAAGTTCTCTGTTTGTAACTTCAGCTTGAACATTAGCTTGTGGGTGGTAGGAGGAGAACCTTCGATGTTTAACTTAGTTTCTTCGAAGTAGGTCCTCGATGATGTTGGATGTCAACTATGTTCCTTGGTCAGAAACTAACTCTCTGGGAACTCCAAATATTTGGAAGATTTGTTCTGTAAATAATTTTGTTACATTTGTTTCATTTGCTACTGCAAGTGCTACCACTTCTGCCCATTTTCTAAGGTAGTCACTGCATACTAAAATGTAGTTTTTCTGATTTGATGGGGGATTAAATGGACCAACAAAGTCAAATCCCCACTTTTCAAAGGTTTCCAAATATATTTGGGAATGTAGAGGCATTTCTTCTCTTTGTGTAGGCCTCCCCATCTGTTGACTATCATCACAATGTGATACATAATCATAGGAGTCCTTGTGCAGTGTTGGCCAGTAATATCCAGTTTGTAGTACTTTATAGGCTCTTCTTTTTGCAGCATAATGGCCTCCACAAGGCTCATTGTGAGTGGCATGCAGTATATCATGGACTTCATCTTCTCTGATGCATCTCCTTAATATTTGGTCTGGCCCTTTCTTAAAAATCATTCCTTGTATCCATGTATAAGTTTCACTTTGCCTTATGATTCTGCACTTCTCTTGATAGCTATAATGTTGTGGAAATTTGCCAGATACCAACTAGTTTGCTATATCGAAAAACCATGGGATTTGTGTGGAGATTGCAAAGAGGTGTTCATAAGGGAAGTGATCATTTACCAACTCATTGTCATGTCCATGTGTCAGTCTATACAGAAAATCGGCTACCACATTATGCTTGCCTAGTTTGTCCAGGATTGTTATGTCAAATTCTTGCAAGAGGAGCAACCGTCTAATAATTATAACACTAGTATTTGATTGATTCATGAGGTACCTGATTGCAGAATGATTGGTATGGACAAAGAATGGGTACCCAGTGATGTAGTGCCTGAATTTATTTATAGAATGTATGACAGCCAAAAATTCTTTTTTTGTGACTGTATAATTAAGTTATGCTCCTGCCAAGTTTTTGCTAATGTAATAGATTGCATAAGGTTTCTTTTCTTCTTCTTGTCTGAGGACTACCCCGATGGCTTTGTCAGAAGCATCCGAATGGATGTGGAATGGTAGTGTCCAATTGGGTCCATGAAGGATTGGGGCCGTGATTGTCTTCTCTTTGATTTGATCAAATGCTGAAATACAATGTTTGGTCCAGATGAATTACGTATCTTTTGTGAGAAGGGAAAAGATAGGTGCAACAATTTTTCTGTAAATTTCTATAAATATTATGTAGTATCCTGTTTTCCCAAGGAAGCTACGCACATCCCTTTGTTTAACAGTGACCTTTGTTTGATCAACTTCAATGCCCCTTTGTGAGATATGGTGTCCCAGAACTATGCCTTCTTGCATCAGCATTATGCATTTATCATTGCTGAGGCATAAAATCATTTCAATGCATTTTTTAGGACTAATTCTAGATGTTGTAATGCTTGGAAAAAAAATTTCCCATACGGTGTGAAGTCATCCATGTAGACTTCCATCTGGTCATTGATGAAGTCTGAGAATATAATGAGAATGTCCCTTTGGAAGGTAGTTGGGGCATTATAGATCCCAAAAGGTAGTACTTTGTATGCATATGTTCCCCATGGGCAGGTAAATGTGGTTTTATCCTGGTCAGCAGGGTGGATTTGGATCTAGTTGTATCCACTAAATCCATCCAAAAATGAGAAGAATTTGTTTCCATCCAGGGTGTCCAACACTTGGTCAATGAATGGTAGTGGGAAGTGGTCTCTTTTAGTTGATTTATTAAGTTCCCTGCAATCTACACAGATCCTCCACTTCCCTCCTTTCTTAGGGACTATTACCAATGGTGAGACCCACTCACTATCTGAGATTTGGTAGATGAACCTTGCATCCAATAAATTTTGTAGTTCCCCTTTAACTATATCTTTCAACGCTAGATTCCTTCTTCTTTGGGGTTGTCTGATGGGTACAATGCCTTCTTTGATGTATATATAATGCTTGCAAATATCTGGGTGTATGCCCTTCATATCAGTATAGGTCCATGCAAAAGCCTTGTTGTTTTCTGAGAGTACTTTTATGAGTTGTTGCTCCTGTTCTAGCTCCAAATTTGAGTTAATATTGATTGTTTTCCGAGGCAGGATCTCGACTATTTTGACTTGTGGTGGTTGTTGTTCAAGTGAGAGCACTTATGCTCACATTATGTCAGTGCTGTGGGGAGAATCTAGAGCTTCCTGTTGTTGATCTGTTTCAAAAATTTATGCAAGAATATCATGATTAGGAGATACATTCTGAATAAATCTAGCTAAATGACCATATTCATCATTAGCCTTTAGAGTTATGGCTGCTTCTATGGTGAGAACAGGTTGTATGTTTTGGTAATTTATATCGTCATAGTCATTTGTCCAATTTTGATATTCTATGTCTGTAGATATTCTTGCTGGCGGATATATTGTGATCTTCTTTCTAGCCTGCCCACTTGTGATTGTCATATTGCCAGATCGATAGCCTATATAGTCATCTGTTGTCACCAACTATGGCCTCCCTAGGATGATTGGGCACCCACTGAGCTTACTCTTGACTTCTATAACTATGAATTCGGTTGGATACTCCCAGGATTCTATATTGATGATGATATCCTCAAGCATTCCTTCAGGTTTCATAGTGGAGGTATCAACAAGCTGTAGCACAATACTGGTTGGTCTGATTAGTGATTGGAGACTTAAGGCTATCATTGTATCCTTTGTCATTACGTTTATTGCGAATCCTAGGTCAATTATACTACTTGAAATAGGTTTGTTGTTTATGGTTACATTGACAATAGGGCTTCTTGGTTCGAGGTATTTAGGGTTAACAATGATACCCAACATCAAGTCTACTAGTTGGTCTACCACGTTTATAGTTGGTGGATCTCGTTTCCTTCGCCCAGGTTTCTTTAAGCAGTTTTCTTTCATAAACTTATTACATATTGGCACGTCTCTTATTGCTTGCAAAATGGGGATTTGTATGCTTAAATGTTTTAATTCATTAAGTATAGCCTTCTCCTCCTCTTCTTTGGTGTTTTAATGTATCAGTTTCTTAAGGAATGGAGAGTTTTTGTTTGGCATTTGAGGTTGATCTTCTTCTTCTTGGTGGCATATCTCTGTAGGTTGATGGGGTTATAAAGGTGTGAGTTGTTCATTGTATGTATGTTCTTGATTGTTTTGTGGATGGGAGTCCTGCAACGTCTTTCCAGATCTGAGATTGATTTCATTTAATTCCAGTGCATCCACGACATAGGTAGGAAATTACACCACTTCATTGTTATAGGGTTGTTGCTGCCCTGTTCTATTGTTATTTGGGTTTGGAACTAGTTGGGCAGGGATTGGACGTGGTATGGTAGGTGGTTGGTTCTGTGGAGGCGGCATTATGAGTGGTTGTTGCAATGGAGCCCTCCAATTTGATGAATATGGATATGGATTTCCATAATTCACCTATGGCTAAGAAAAAGGTGGGGAGTATGGAGAATAAGGCTGGGTGTAATATGGTTGTTGATACGGTGTTTGGTTTTGCTGCCATTGGTTTGGAGTTGCTTGTGGTGGCCATGCAGTTGGTGCTGAGGGGTTCCAATTCTGTTGATTACTTCCTTGATTAAAATATTCTTGGTTGTTGAACTGGAAGGGCCTACCAAAATTGTTCCTTCACTGATTAACAAAAAAAAGTTATTCCATAGTACCTTCTGATGTGGGATCTTGTATTGCAACTTTGAATGATGGTAGCAAAGGGAATTTATCAGTGGTATGATCATCGGTGCAGAGCCCACAGATCTCTATTGCATTTAATGGGAATTTTCCATTTTCATGTTTCTTTCTACATCGTGGGAAAAATACTACTAGTGCTTGGTTGATCTCGTCTTGTTTCTTTTTTATTTGGAGTGCATCTAACTGCATAGCTAAGGATTGAAGGATGTCTGTTTTCATATTGTCTAGAAGGTTTCCTAGGTCATACTTTGTGAGGCTTGGTCCTGAAAAGGATGATCCTCCTGCTAATGGATGTGTATCCCGTATTCCATTTTTACCTTTTATGGATCTAGAACGGTTCTTGAAGATTTACAGGATTTTATCATAGGTTTTCTGGAATATATCCCCATCACCTAATAGGTTCAAGAATTCTAGGTATTCCTCTTTGATTCCTCTAAGAAGTACCAGTTTCAATGATTCCTGCTCCAGGGTACAGTGACTAGCCCGTTTATAACTGAGTTGAAAGCATTGTGCATAGTCTTCTAGGGATTCTTTTTCTCCCTGTTGCATCCTGAAAATTTCGTCTCTTGTGTCTTTTGCTTTACAGTAATCCCTGTATTTTTCTAGGAAGGATTGTTTCATCTGGTCCCATGTGAAGATACTGTTTTCGCCAGCTGTTTTGCAGGCCCGTGGTTTTGGGTATCCCATGGTATTTTCCCATTGTATTTCCCTTATAAAAGAAAGACATTGTAATATGGCTAGGGCAATGATGTATTAGGTTTTATGCATTGTAAAGATCTCTGAGATCTGAAGAGAGACTGTGTGAGACAGTGAAGAGGAAGTGCAGCGGTTGTGCTGCAGGTTGTATCCCTTCACTTTGCTGGATGGTATAATAATAAGGACTAGCAACTTCAGTGTGGATGTAACCCAAGTTGAGGTGAACCACGATATATCTGTGTCTCTCTTGTAATGTGTGTGTGATTATATTTGCATTTTCGTTTATTGTTATTGCACTGCGATCCTGTTTTTTCTAACAATTGGTATCAGAGCCAAAGGTCTATTTGACAGATAAACCCGCAAGAAGCTAGGGTTTCTGGTTCGAGTGGGAGCTATGGTGGAAGAAGGAAAGTTTAAGGTCGAGAAGTTTAACGGCCAAAACGTCCAGTTATGGAAGATGCAAATGGAGGACTATCTATACCAGAAGGATCTATTCCTACCGTTGGGAGGAAGAGCAAAGTAGCCGGCGGTGGCTATGAAGGACGAACAATGGGAGGTTCTTGACAGAAAGGCTCTGGGAACAATATGACTGAGCCTGGCTTCGTCGGTAGATTTCAATATCTCAAAAGAAACGACAACGGAGGGTTTGATGAGTACACTGGGTAAGCTGTATGAAAAACCCTTAGCCTCCAACAAGGTATTTCTAATGAAGCGTTTATTTAATATGAAGATGTCTGAAGGTGGATCTGTTACTGATCATTTAAATGAGTTTAATACGGTTACAAATCAGCTAAGTTCTGTAAGTGTGAACTTTGATGATGAGGTTAGGGCTCTTCTAATCTTATGTTCATTGCCAGAAAGCTGGAATAGCTTGGTCATGGCTGTAAGTAACTCTGTCTCTGGTTCAAACATCTTGAAATTTGATGATGTTATTGGTGTTATTCTTAGTGAGGAAATGCGAAGAAAAAGCACAGATGAGACATCAGGTAATGCGTTGACCATGGAGAGCAGGGGAAGACAAAAGAAGATAGGAAAGAGCCAAGGTAATCGTGGCAAGTCTAAAATGGGCAGATCCAAGTCCAGACTGGGAAAAATAGAGTGCTGAAACTTTGGAAAGAAAGGACATCTGAAGAAAGATTGCAAATCTCTAAAGAAGAAAGGAGATGCACAGAAGGAAACTACTCAGGAAGCAAATGTAGCAGGTGATGTGTTACGAGATGCTTTGATTCTTGCATTAGATAATACAAGTGATTATTGGGTAGTAGATTCAGGGGCTTCATGTCATGCTGTACCCCATAGGAAATATTTTCATGATTATGTTCCAGGTGATTTTGGACATGTTTTATTGGGTGATGATGAGCCATGTAAAATTGTTGGAATGGGTAAAGTATGGATAAAAGTTAAGAATGGAACTAACTGGCTATTAAAAGATGTTAGGCATATTCCTGCTATGAAAAGAAATCTGATCTCAACAAGGCAGTTGGGAGATGGCGGCTATCTATCTACATTTGGAGAAAAGTGGTGGAAGATCACTAAAGGATCAATGGTGATAGCAAAAGGAGACAGGATATGTACGTTGTATTTATGTCCTCATAATACTGACCATTCTATCTCTTTAGCTTCCACAGGAACAGATACAACATTGTGGCATCATAGGCTTGGACACATGAGTGAGAAGGGGATGCAGATTCTCCACTCAAGGAAGTTGCTGCCAGATTTGAAGTAGGTAAGTTTGGAATTCTGTGAAAACTGTGTTTATGGAAAACATAAGAGAGTCAGATTTCTCAGGGTTGGGAAATAGAAGAAGAATGAAAAGTTAGAGCTAGTGCATACAGATGTATGGGGACAGGCTCAGGTACAATCTCTTGGTGGATCTCATTATTATGTTACATTTATTGATGATGCAACTAGAAAAACTTGGGTTTATTGCATTAGACATAAATCTGATGTGTTTGCTACTTTTAAGAAGTGGAAAGCTTTGGTTGAGAATGAGACATGGAAAAGGTTGAAGTGTCTCATATCTGATAATGGAGGTGAGTACTGCGGCAAGGAGTTTGATAGTTACTGTTCATACCATGGGATTCGTAGAGAGAAGACAGTCCCAGGAACACCATAAGAAAATGGTGTGTCGGAAAGGATGAACAAAACAATCATGGAGCATGCAAGGTGTATGAGACTGCATGCAGGGTTTCCCTTACAGTTTTGAGCTGATGTTGTAAATACTGTTGTTTATTTAATAAACAGAGGACCTTCAAGTGCTTTGGATGGTGGTATTCCAGAGGAGGCATGGACAGATAAAAAGGTAAACTACTCATTTCTGAGAACGTTTGGTTGTGAAGCATTTGTACATATTGATAAAGAAAATAGAACAAAGCTTGAAGCTAAATCCAAGAAATGTACCTTTATTGGATATGGGGTTGATGATTTTGGTTATCGTTTATGGGATTATGAAAATCACAAAATCATTAGAAGTAGAGATGTCATATTCAATGAAAAGGTCATGTATAAAGATCAGTTGCAGGGAAAGAAACAGGAAAAGGAAACCACAGAGTACACAGTACTTGATGAAATTCAAGAAAATGAAGTTCCAAAGGTGCCAGAAAATAAAAAACAACAGCAAGTACCTGAAACTCCTGCAACTATAAGAAGATCTACCAGGTTAAGTAGACTCCCTGAACGATACTCTCCTTCAATGTATTATTTGTTGATGACTGATGCTGGTGAACCAGAATGTTATGAAGAAGCAATGCAGGTGGAAACTAGAAAGAAGTGGGAGCAAGGCATGAATGAGGAGATGGACTCATTGGTAGGAAACCAGACTTGGGATCTGGTTCACTTGCCTGCTGGTAAAAGAGCATTGCAGAACAAATGGATTTATAGGTTGAAGGAAGAAGAAGGAGGTAAGAAGCGGTACAAGGCCAGACTTGTTGTAAAGAGATGATTTGGTTGCAGAGGTTTATGGAGGAAGTGGGTAAGAAGCAGAAGGATAACAGGTTGTATAGTGACAGCCAGAGTTCCATTCATCTTGCAAAGAACTCAACATTCCATTCCAGGACTAAACATATACAGCTCAAGTACCATTTCATACGCTCTGTTCTGGAAGATGAATTGTTGAAGCTGGAAAAGATACATACTAGCCAGAATCCTATAGACATGTTCACAAAGGTAGTGACCAGAGAGAAACTGAGTTATTGCTTAGTGTCAGTTGGCCTTCTAGCATGAAGGTGAAGAGGAGAAATTTTCCAAGTCCAAGTCCAGCAGCGGTGGAGTTGCTGTGATCAGTCTCCAAGTGGGAGATTGTTGGTTTTGGAGCTAGATCTTCCAGTCTCATAGATGATATTGTCTCAGCTGTGCACCCCGGAGGACTGTACACCCATTTTGCATTTTTAGGGGTTCGGGGACAGCGCCCTCGAGAAAATAGGGGTTCGGGGGCAACGCCCCCGAGAAAAGTTTTTGGGGTTGTTTTCACCAGTTGTTTTGCGGGCCCATGGTTTTGGGTATCTCGTGGTATTTTCCCATTGTATTTCCCTAATAAAAGAAAGACATTGTAATACGGCTAGGGCAATGATGTATTAGGTTTTATGCATTGTAAAGATCTCTGAGATCTGAAGAGAGACTGTGTGAGACAGTGAAGAGGAAGTGCAGCGATTGTGCTGCAGGTTATATCCCTTCACTTTGCTGGACGATATAATAATAAGGACTGGCAACTTCAGTGTGGACGTAGCCCAAGTTGGGGTGAACCACGATATATCTGTTTCTCTCTTGTAATGTGTGTGTGATTATATTTGCATTTCTATTTATTGTTATTACTTTGCGATCCTGTTTTTTCTAACATTCTTTTCATCCTTATCCACTTGAGCTCCCTATTTAGCTTTCTTCCTGGTTTTATGACTGACCTGGTTAGAAAGAGCCCACTTCCTTCTTTTAGATGCCTTGTTCTTCTTTTACTACTCATAAAACAACTTGCCTTGCTTTTGAGTTGGATAAAGATAAAGCAAGGACACCTTCATCGACTTAGCAAGTTGACATATTTTTGGACAACACATCCACACTAATTTTCTCATGTAAAGCCATCATCTTTCTTATTTTTCATCATACATGAGATTCCATATCTGATTTTTCCAATTCATGAGCCTCTTCACTAATTTGGAAAGCTAATGTTGCCACTGATGGGGTTTTTCATGATTAGTATGCCTACTTTTTGTGAGATACTTGAATGCCTCCAAAGGATTTCAAACATATGATGTAATTACATATTTGGACAACCATCTCAATGCCCAAGTTTGGCTGATGTAAAGTTATGCAATAGATTTTTATTCTATACATCTATTTTGTCTCGTTTTTCAGTACTGTATGGTGCAATCTTTATCAAGAAATTTTGTGAGGAATTTCTTGAGTGCAAAGATATGATTGGGATCTGATATTTTCACAGGTGGATTGGATTGGGTGGAGTTTATTCCCCATTGGATCATCTATTCAATTCCCATGGGCTTCCCCTGGATCATTGATTGGTTAAACCCCACGATGTCAAGGACTATATGAGCATGCCTCTTGGTTATTCTTGAGCATGTTGAAAAAGAATTACCCATCTTCTAGGTGTGGGGAACCTTCATCTTCGATGGAAAAAAATAAAAAAAGGTGTATATGTATGTATGTATGGACAAGTAGGTTTATACATTGAATATCCAAAAATGTGTAATGGTTATAAGGTAAAAACAATGGGTAAGTTGTTCTCTAACTTATAGTGTTCACTTATGGAGAAATTTTTTCCACATTATATTTATGATCTTCTCTCCAAAACCAATGGTGAAAAAAAAATCAGATTAAACAAAAAATTTCAATTTAAACATCGAATTCCAGCCCTCCTCTCACTACATTCAACTTAATAATCTGAAGAATAATGCATTGAATATTGTGTATGTTTGCGTGTTTGTTTGTTTGTTTTTAATTTTATGATGTTTTAAGTTATTTTTGTAGGTTGATCAACATAAAAGTTCTAAAATAATGGTTGTGAAATATGAATCAAATAAATCTAGAAACAAATAGAGTTTGGTCTAGCAAGTCTTATGAACTAAATATGAAAAAAATGTTTAAGAGTAAAAACCCCAATAGAAATGAGATTATTTCAAATAAAACTAGAGGCATTGAGGAAAAAAATGTATAGGTAAAAATCGTAGTCATGGACAATGGAAAAAACACCAATTATGGAGAAAACACCCCAATAGAACACACATAAAAACCAACTATCATAGATTCAGAGGTGAAAGAAGGAGATGGGAACAACCCTATGCCAAGTATGTGGAAATGGGGAAGTAGATATTGAGGAACATTTTCTCATATACTATGTTGTGTGCTTGAAAATCAAGGAGATGTTGAATTTGAATATTTGATATTATGAATTGACATTCCAAGAGGATTTTGTGAAAGGTACAAGGTTGACAAGAAATAAGTAGATGGTTGAGAGTAAAGTGAATAATGTATCTAGCCCTTGATGCAAAGGGTAGGGGCCCAAGCTCATAGATCGACCCCACAATAACATCACTAATTCTAGTTATAATCACTTCAGTGAAGAATAGGGTTTATTGGTACCTTTCTAGCACTCGTACAACAATATACCTCAACTAAACATCATTAACACAAATTTAACTAATATTTATATCCTTAACACTACCCCTCATATATTTATTTGTGACAAAACTCGAATTGGAATGTAGATATGAAAGTCTTAAAACTCCAGTCTCTCCAAGGTAATATGTACTCTAGCCTTGCATCCCCAAGACCTATGAAGTGCCTACTATCCATGCATGAGCATATGATGTCATGAAACAACCTTTTCTCTTGCTTCAATTTCAACCTCACCTCTTGCTCCAAATACAATTCCAACCATCAGCCTTTGTAGCTTGTACAATTTAACATCTTCCACTCTCAAATGTCTAACTTATAAGGCTCAATCTAAGCTAGAGTGTCATAGAGCCCTTCAATTAAGGATTACCTTCCACTGATACTTTGACATGGATTATATACTCCCAAGAAAATTTCCTAAAGCATCCCCAAGACCTATGAAGTGCCTACCATCCATGCATAAGTATATGATGCCATGAAATGACCTTACTTCTATTGCAGTTTCAACATCACCTACTCCAAATACAATATCAAGTATCAGCCTTTGTAGATCACACAATTTGACACCTTCCACTCTCAAACATCTAACTTAGAAGGCTTAATATAATCCATTGTGCCATAAAGCATTGTGATCGAGGCTTCCCTTCAATTAATACTTTGACATGGATTACAGAATCCCAAGATGTCAAACTCTATTTTGTTTTAGTATCCACAACTGTCACCACTATATGCTTCACAACAATCTTTCTTTACCCCTATTGCACTCATGTATGCCTAACTATAGCACAATGGTGTGATTCTTGTGTACTAATGGTTTAATGGAGCTTTATGCTACTAAGTGTGATAAGGATTGATTCACTCTTATGCTTAGCTTATGTATACTTTATATGCCAATGTTTGTCTTATGAGCACTTCTCATCCAATCACCACTACTATGCTAATCATAGTTGAATGGGATAGTCATCAAACCACTATGTGCTTGAATTGTCATATCTACTTCCATTGTTTATGATCACTTGCCATTTTGATTTCAATATCAAGTATTTTGGACTAAACTATCTACAATTTCATCAAGCTGTTAATTATTTCTTCAATATTTCATTCCTCAAATTTCCTTTATACTTGTGAATTTATCTTTATGTTTCCCAACAAAATTTTAGATATAATTATTCTTCCAATGTACATATCTTATCTTTTCTTTTCTTAATTTTTCACTCTTCAAGTTTCCTAAGATTCATATTTTATGAACAAAATAAGATTAATTTAACTTTTACTTAAGCATCTTCAAATACATTAGGCATAATTTTAGTATTAACTCAACTTACAAGTCATTTTTACTTTCTTCATAAAACCCATACAAACTTTATTTCACTTACCTCCAAATATGTAAATCAATGATCAATTATCCCATATCGAAGAGATATCCAATGATTAATGACTATGATACCTTGTTAAAAAATAAAATTCATCATACATATTTACAACAAAAATAATAAAAAAATAAAAATAACAACATAAATAAACTTGAATCAAACCATAAACATAAAGATATAAAGAGAATAACCACAACCTTCATTAAACTAATTCTCCCAACAAATACAATAATAAATTACATAGAATAAACTTACCATCTTACTCACTTGTATGAATATTGTAATGGATCCACCCTATGCCCTATCCAAAACATTAAAAGGGCTTTACTACCTTTGTGGGGCTTCCCCTCTCACCCACTCTCCTAAGTATTCCACCGAATCAATGAATAAACCTTCATTTTAGACGCTTAAGATACCCTATATATTATATGACAATAAACTTTTCACATTCTCATACATAATATCAATACTTATAAATAATAATAAAAAGTTACAACTAGAAACCTTTCACATTCTCCTACATAATATTAATAATTATAACTAATAATAAAAAGTTATAATTACGGTGAAGGTGTTCACCAACGAGAAGTGCTACCTTCCACCTCAGAAAGATTCCTTGTCTATAAATCCAATTGAATCCTACTGTGTGTTTTTCTGCTTTCACGCACGCCGACCAGATCACGCCAATCGTCTCGTCGAAATTATTTTCATTACTTTTCCCCTTTCACGCAAACCCCCGTCTGTGTCGCAGCGATTTGCGGACTTCACACCGACTAAAAATCTTCGGATAGATTCCTCGTCTATAAATCCAATTGAATCCTGCGTGTGTTTTTCCGCTTTCGCACACACCGACTAGATCACGCCGATCTTATTTGCATTCGACTATCGACCATGTTTTTTTAACTAAAGTGACCCGACCATTTCGATTCCCGACCATATCTTACAAATATTATCAAAAAGAAAATTACAAATTCATATCAACTGTTTCATATGTCGATCATGTTTACACAGTAAGAATTTTACGGTGACCAATTTTTAACGCTCAACCAACTCGACTATCGAACATATTTTTTTCATTACTTTTCCCCTTTCACGCAAACCCTCGTATGTGTCACAGTGATTTGCAGACTCCACACCGACTAAAAATCCTGGAATAGATTCCTTGTCTATAAATCCAATGGAATCCTGTCGTGTGTTTTGCCACTTTAGCGCAACCCAACCAGATCACGCCGATCTTATTTGCATTATTTGTATTACTTTACCCCTTTCACGAAAACCCCCATCTGTGTCGCACCGATTTGCAAAATTCATGCCAACTAAAACGAAGTGTCCATTAATACGACCACACAGTTAAGAGTCGACCAATTGTTAAACTCTTGATGAACTCCACTATTGACTATATTTTTTTATAACTAAAGTGACCTTACCTTTTTTACTCTCGACCATATCTTACAAATATTATTGAAAACAAAATTACAAATTCATATCAACTGTACCAACTCGACTATCGACCATATTTTCTTAACTAACGTGACCTGACCATTTTGATTCCTGATCATTTCTTACTTTGCCCCTTTCACGCAAACCCTCGTCTATGTCGCACACGTTGACTAAAAATCATCGGATAGATTCCTCGTCTATAAATCCAATCGAATCCTGCCGCGTGTTTGGCCGCTTTCGCGCACTCTGACCAGATCACGCAGATCTTATTTGCATTATTTGCATTCGACTATCGACCATGTTTTTTTAACTAAAGTGACCTGACCATTTCGATTCCTGACCATATCTTACAAATATTATCAAAAAGAAAATTACAAATTCATATCAACTGTTTCATATGTTGATCATGTTTACAAAGTGAGAATTTCACGGCGACCAATTTTTAACGCTCGACCAACTCGACTATCGACCATATTTTTTTCAGTACTTTTCCCCCTCACGCAAACCCCTGTCCGTCTCGCAGCGATTTGCAGACTTCACGTCGAATAAAAATCCTGGAATAGATTCCTCATCTATAAATCCAATGGAATCATGCCGTGTTTTTTTCCACTTTCGTGCAACCCGACCAGATCACGTCGATCTTTTTTTCATTATTTGCATTACTTTACCCCTTTCATGAAAACCCCCGTCCGTGTCGCACCGATTTGCAGACTTCACGCCGACTAAAACGAAGTGTCCATTAATTTGACCACACAGTTAAGAGTCGACCAATTGTTGAACTCTCGACGAACTTCACTATCGACTATATTTTTTTTAACTAAAGTGACCTAACCTTTTTTACTGTTGACCATATCTTACAAATATTATTGAAAACAAAATTACAAATTCATATCAACTGTACCAACTCGACTATCGACCATATTTTCTTAACTAACGTGACCCGACCATTTCATACAAATATTATCGAAAACAAAATTACAAATTCATATCAACTGTTTCGTATGTCAATCATGTTTACACAGTGAGAACTTCACGGCGACGGTTTTTTAAAGATTCGACCAACTCGACTATCGACCATATTTTTTTAAAAACTAAAGTTACTCGACCATTTTGACTCCCGACCCGTGTCCATCAATTCCAACACACACTTAAGATTCGACAAATTTTTAAAGGCTCGACCAACTCTACTATCAACCATTTTTTTTATAACTAAAGTGACCCGACAATTTTGACTCCCAACCATATCTTACAAATATTATCGAAAACAAAATTACACAGTTAACAGTCTATCAATTTTAAAAGGCCCGACCAACTCCAGTATCGAGAATATTTTTTTAAAACTAAAGTAAGCCAACCATTTTGACTTCCGACCTGTGTGCATCAATTACACCACAAAGTTAAAAGTCAACCAATTTTTAAAGGCTCGAGCAACTCCACTATCCACCAATATATTTTTAAAACTAAAGTTATCCGACATCGTTAAGAGTCGACCAATTTTTAAAGGCTTGACCAACTCGACTATCGACCATATTTTTTTATAACAAACTTGACCCGACCATTTTGACTTCCGACCATATGTTAAAAAGTGTCCATTATTTCGACGAAATAGTTAAGAAGCGACCAATTTTTTAAGGCTCAACCAACTCGACTTTCGACCAAACTCGCCAGCATTTGGGTTGATACTGTCTAAATAGGCGGTCCAACTCTGCATGGAAATAGCTTGCGAGATTTATACTTTTGATTATAAACTTGAGCATTCAATGACGGATTAGACGTTGAACAACTTTCCATAAGGTTACCCACGTGAACATTGATTTCGTTGTGTTTAATCCATCATGAAGTTATGAACTTTGCTTCAGTAGTACAGATTTATGCCTATGGACGTATATCTGGATTTAACGAATTGGACCTGCTGGATATTCAATGTTGTGGAGATACGAGAACAGATTTCAATGCAACAATGGTTAAATGTGGTCAGACATGAATGCACCGCCTTTACTCTTGATCATTTATAAAATTTGATGGGTAAAGCCTCTCTCATTCTTTTGTTCTTCGATATTTTTATTGTGACATAATCCCAGTTTTTTTCTCAGCATTTGAATCGCCTCCAATTTGTTGCTCTTTTACAGACCAGCAACCCTGTCAAGGATGCAAAAATTGTTGTTTTGTATTCAAAAAAAAGGTTCTCCTCTCAAACCAAAAGTCATTTCCTCTGCTATAATTATGTTGTTCTAAATCCTGTTTCTGTTTAATACATTCAAACAAGATTCTGCTGTCTTTTCTTATGTTTTTTCTTCAAAACTAGAGTCTGTTTATGTCAGTTATTTACTGGTTTCTATTTGTTGCTCTTTTACAGACCAACAACCTTGTCAAGGATCCAAAGATTGTTGTTTTGTATTGAAAAAAAGGTTCTCCTCTCAAACCAAAACTCATTTCCCATGCTATAATTATGTTGTTCTAAATCTTGTTTCTGTTTAATACATACAAACGAGATTTCGCTGTGTTTTCTTATGTTTTTTCTTGAAAACTACAATCTGTTTGTGTCAATTATTTATTGGTTTCTATTTGTTTCTCTTTTACAGACCAACAACCCTGTCAAGGATCCACAAATTCTTATTTTCTATTAAAACAAAAGGTTCTCCTCTCAAACCAAAAATCATTTCCCCTGCTATAATTATGTTGTTCTAAATCTTGTTTCTGTTTAATACATCCAAACAAGATTCTACTGTCTTTTCTTATCTTTTTTCTTCAAAACTAGAGTCTTTTTACGTCAATTATTTACTGGTTTCAAATGAAAGGTTACTTGACTGGTATATATTAATTTTGATGTCTCCTAGGAAAATTGCCCTTGCAGAAAAGTAATTTTTAATTTAGTCATTTGGTATGTGGAAATTAGCTTCTGTTTTTTTTGTAGTATTTTGCAGTAACTTGTATTTGACCATTTACCTCATTTATTTACTGTTTTCAGATAAAATGTTACTTGACTGGTATATATTCCTTTACTAACTTTGGCAAATAAGAGCCAAGTTATCTAAAATTACAAGATTTTGATGTCTTTTCTTATGTTTTTTCTTGAAAACTAGAGTTTGTTTATGTCAATTATTTACTGGTTTCAGGTGAAAGTTTACTTGACTGGTATATATTCATTTTTTTGTCTCCTAGGAAAATTTCCCTTGCAAAAAAGTAATTTTTAATTTAGTCATTTGGTATGTGGAAAGTAACTTCTATTTTTTTGCAGTTTTTTGCTGTAACTTGTATTTGACCATTTACCTCATTTATTTACTGTTTTCAGATTAAATGTTACTTGACTGGTACATATTCATTTATTAACTTTGGCAAATAAGAGCCAAGTTATCTAAAATTATCCTATTTTTTTGTTTCTTTTGTGTTTTTTTTGTTGAAAACTACTCTGTTTCTACTATTTTTTGTTGTTGTTTTTGTTGGAAACTAGAGTCTGTTTCTGCCAATGGATTGTCATTTATTTACTCCTATTTTCTCCTATTTATTTACTGATTTTAGACAAAGGGTTACTTCACTGGTATATATTCATTCCCTTGTGTTTACAAATATATGTTTCCTACTAACCTAGGCAAATAATTTGCACTGCAACAGTTTTGTGTCTATATTTTTTTTCTTTATAAACATTGTTCAACGGTGTCTTTATTTCTTTCTTGCAACAACTTCACACAAATGATGCATGTTCCATATATCCTTTACAATATACCTGTGTTTACACTTTGAATTATTACATATATATTATTTTCCTCTTCCACCAAAGGCACCATAAATGCAACATGGGTAATCATTTATCTTATACAATATAACTTTGTTTACTCTTGAAAATATTACGTGTATAGTATTTTTCTGTTCCACCAAATGCACCACAAAGTCCACAACCACTAAACACTTTTTTTTGTAGGCATGTCAACTAATTATAACAATGATCAACAGAATGCACGTAGAAGACTTGTATATGCTCAAAATAAAAATGCAAACAACAAGCGTCAACACCTTCTATATAGAGCTGCTCATCAACTTGTTCATATCCCTTCTCCATTTCACATTGCTCAACCTCCCCTTATACCCTTCACACCATCTGCATCCACAACGACGCACCCAACAAGCATGGACCTACATGGTGCACAACAACGATTCCGTACAAGATTGGACAAATTATCTCCCATGAAAATATGCTCTATATGCATGGATTCATATCCTGGAATTAAAATAAAACAATCTTCTGGTGCATATGCATGTTCTCGGTGCAGTGCGGAACAAAATGGCCATCACTATTCCATTGCAAACAATATGGAGCATGGGATACAACCATTAGTGCTAGCAACCCTTACTCAAGTTGAATAAATGCTCATTTCTCGAGTTAACCCAATTTTACAAGTCACTCACGCTCGTGGGGGACAATATACATATTCTGGCCACACTATCAACTTCCCACAAAACATTACAAGCATTGCCACTTTCCTCCCTCATTTACTCTCTGACATTGACATCCTTATTGTTCGTAAATGCAGTCCTACGAAAAATCCTTATGAATTCTTTGTTAGTCGAACACGTGTTCTTGCTGCTCTTGAATACAAGCTTTCAAATGATCCATACTACAAAGATGTCCAAGTTAACTCAACTACATTATCTTCTTTGCCTCTTGAACCAACTGACATTTCAACCCTCCTTCGTCATGTCACACCCGTTGAAA
The DNA here is from genome assembly GCA_027924585.1 of Larix kaempferi. Taxonomy (NCBI): domain Eukaryota; kingdom Viridiplantae; phylum Streptophyta; class Pinopsida; order Pinales; family Pinaceae; genus Larix; species Larix kaempferi. The sequence goes on along the minus strand of BSBM01000410.1, from coordinate 697,773 downwards.
CCCCATTTGATGAACATACCTCAACTTCTACTATTCAATCATCCAACTTCCTCGAACCCCATGAACAACAATCATCCTCCTTATATCTACACAAACAAATTGTAGAACCGAGGTTGATGAAATCAAACGCTTCTTAGGAGCAATCCATGCAGGCACTCTACCTTCCATTGACTGGCCCCCAATAGACAGTTTCCCTATTAATGAGTATAACACAATAAGCCTCCTCTTAATGGCCTTCCCAACCTTGTTTCCCACAGGAGTTGCAATCCTTAAACAACCACACATTCAAGAGGTTGGTATGGACAATTATGCATTGCACCTTCTTAGATACCATGACAATATATTTGGCCAACATCCTCGTTTTCGTTATTACATATATAACTTGATGATGCGCCATCGTAGCCAATCTACTGCTTCCGTGTTTGTAAAGCATAACATTGAAGATACATTGCCTCCAACCATATAAAAACTTGTACAACAATTACAAGACTTGCTTGATGCTAAAATTGTTGAGCAAGTCATGCACTTCGGCTCCACACTTCGTGGGACACACTCCTACTGGAACAAAAGTAGGGGTGAGCTAACTAACATGATCACTCAACAAGGGACACCTACATTCTTCTTCACGCTTAGCGCAGCTGACACAAAGTGGCCAGATTTGCATTCTTTGATGCCTGGCCAAGCTCCATCCACTTCAAATCAACAACACCAATGGAGAATTCGCAACCTTATATCCAATCCACACGTTGCATCTCAGTACATGGACAATAGATTCAAAATATTCCTAGAAGAGGTTCTTCAAAAAGGCCTTCTTACAAAAGACTACTGGTGCAGGTTGGTAACAACTCATATTCCCATGAAAGTTCAAAGTATTTAAAACTTACAATATTTGTTCCTAATATTTATATTTTACATGTAGGTATGAATGGAAACACAAGGGATATGCGCATATACATGGATTCTTATGGCTAGAAAATGCACCCAATATGGACACTTTAGACTGGGCAGATGCTACGAAAGTTGAAGATGCCAAATTATACTTTGACAAGTTTGTAACAGCATGGAATCATCATGTCAACCATTCTCAAACTCCAACGTTACAAGCCTCTACTATAAATGATCCATGCACTATTGGATCACATTCCATACTTGCAACTAATCACTTGGATGACTATGAAGACCTTGTTAATTGTGTCCAAATGCACACAAAATGTTCAGAATCTTTTTTCCTGCGTACAAAAGGATCATCTCTTCAATGTCGTTACGGGTTCCCCTTTGATCTACAGCCTACCTCTTCCTTATTCATTGATGCAAAATGACGGAAAACATACAACCCTGCAAGGAATGATGCCCTTCTAAATATTCACAACCCTATGATGCTGTCAATTTGGCGAGCTAATGTTGATTGCCAACCTATTCTCTCTAGACATGCTGTCATGAAATATATTTCAAAATATGCAACAAAGGCAGAGCCTAAATTAGAAAGCTACCATGCACTTCTTTCTCGGCTTGCACATGTAACTCCACATGATGCCCCCATCCTTCTACCAATAAGACATTTTCTATCAGAAACTGTTGCAGAAAGAGATATTGGTGCACAAGAGACTTTCCACATGCTCCAAAAACTCCCTCTTTGTCTTTTCAATTGTTCCTTCCTGTCTTTAAATGTTAGCCAAAGCGTTTTCCACCGTATTTCCAATGACTCTCCTGACATCCCAACAACACCCACCTTCATTTATGCATACATGCAACGCCGACCTGCACTCGAACAACTTACCCTTCTTGAAGTTGCACGCTCCTAGTATTACTCGCCTCGTAGAAAGCAATCGCAATGGAAACCAAACTACCCTCCCAAGATTGTTCGTGTCTTTCCTCACTTCACTACCATTCCACCCATTACTGCAGATTCCTTTGTTTCCTTTTGCTGGAGTGAGCTCCTCCTATACAAGCCTTTCCACACCCTCCACAATGACATTGGATCCACAACATTGGCCATAACTTCTAATTGGCTTCGCATTAAAGATACATATACTGCATGGCATGTTGATCATTTCCTAGAACCCCCCAGTATCCCTCCCTTTGATGACTGTAGCTCTGCTTCAAACCACTTCCCCTTAGCCCCTTCCATGGATGAATGGGAACTCCTTTCTCAACTCCGCCCTGGAAACAACCTCTATGTTGATGACCTTGACATGCTTGGTCATCGTGACTTTGACAAAGACCACAATTGGATTGAAAACCATATTTCTTCAGACATCCATGCAACAGATATATCATTCATTGACGTTATTCGAACATCTACACATGTTGAACCTAGCACCTTATCATCTTCATGTTCTCCTGCCTCCTTGACTCCCACACAACGCATGGCCTTTGCCCTTATCATCGCACACTCCACAAATGCTACAACCCTTCTCCCACTCAAAATGGTCATTCAAGGCACTGCAGGAATAGGAAAGTCTTTCTTGATTTCTTGCCTTAGATCTGCACTCCAACATGCCTCTGGCGTTAACCCTTCACCCTTGCTCCTCCTTGCTCCCACCGGTGTTGCTGCTTTTAACATACATGCGTTAACAATACATTCTGCCCTTCGCATACCCATTACAGAGATGCATCCTCTTGAAGGACAATCCCTTTCAAGCTTCCAACAACAATTCCGCCATATCCGATACATAATCATTAACGAAATGAGTTTCGTTGGTCCAAAATTGTTAACCCAAATGGATGATCGTTTACGACAAGCATTCCCCTCCCAATGTACAACTCCATTTGGTGGGTGTTCCATCACCTTCCTTGGTGATTTTGGACAACTACCACCTATAAAGGACATCCCCATGTATGTTGGTGCATCGCGAGGGAATGCTCTCTGGCGTACTTTTGACACTTTTGTCACTCTTTCAACCATCTTTCGACAACAAGGAAACACCCCTTCTCAAGTTTCCTTTCGACAACTCCTGCTCAATCTTCGGAATGCAACACCAACTCTTGAAGATTGGATTCTCTTGATGTCAAGAACAACTTCGTCCCTTTCACATGAAGACAATCATACATTTGACCAATGCACTCACTTGTACTCAACTAATAGCTCTGTTACATTGCACAACAAACAAATGTTAAAACTCCTCAACATACCAATTGCACATTGCTTTGCAGAGCAAAAGAAACAACATGTACAGAGCTCAATAGATGATGAACAAATTCCATTCAAGGTTCTACTAGCAATTGGTCAACAAGTCATGTTGACAGCCAACTTGTGTGTCTCAACAGGATTTGTCAATGGATCACTTGGGAAAGTTATTGCAACTGTCTACAATTCCAATGATCAACCACCTACATTTCCATCTTATGTTGTAATTGATTTTCTCCACTACAAAGGCCCCCCATGGGATTCTTCCAATCCAAATTATGTCCCCATTCCTCCTATAACAAGGGTTTCACGAAGGCAAGTACCACTTCGCATGGCATGGGGTTTAACGATTCATAAATCACAAGGGATGACCTTGCAAAATGCAACAATAGATATTGGCAACATTGACCGACAAGGACTTACATTCACTGCAATATCAAGAGTAAAATCTCTATCAGGCCTTCGCATATCTCCACCTTTTTCCTTTTGTAGGTATTCTCGAATGAAAGATAGTCCCTATGTGCAGCACAGAATACAAGAAGAGAACTTACTTGCTTCAAAGTCTTTGTAGCCACATGCTCCATAAAGTTATATTCCAACTCCTTTGCAACTCCATTTTTTTCACATCTTGTATTCCTGTTGCTACCATCATTGAATATTTGTCTATGAAAGACAAGAACATACTACTCTATAAAGAAGACAAGAAATTTAATCTTCGTATTAGCACTTTTCTTGTACTACTCTATCTTAGTTACTTCAATATGTTGTGATTACTTTGATCTTATGTTAGTCTTTTTTCCACTAAATATAAAATGTCACTATGCTGTCGAGGGTCTGTCCAGAAAATGTGTGCATGGGATAATGAAGTAATGTGGTCGAAATGATAGTCGGTTCTCTGTTTGACTAACACTCTCGATCGTTAATTCTTATCTTCAGAAAACTATTAAATACACATGGTTATTGTATCCAAGTCGACAACTGACTAATTGTCTTCCTTTTTGACCAGTGACAGTTTCAATACAGTTCTATCAACTTAATCGTCGACTACTTTTGCTGATCATTTTTTTATCTCAAACGAACCACTCTTAGTGAATTCTAATACTGGTCAAATTCCATAGCTGACATAAGCAAGAATATCATTATGCTCAACGGTCAATCATCCTGCTCGCTGCTCACACAACAATATGTCGATCATGTTTACAGAGTCATACTTAAGATTTGTCCAATATTTAAAGGCTCGACCAAATCCGACCATTTTTACTTCCGTCCATATCTTAGAAAAAATGTCGAAAAACAAATTAAATATTCATATCAACAATTCGATATGTTAATGTTTACACAGTAACAACTTCGGGCCGACCAAAACAAATTGTCCATCAATTGAACCACATACTTAAGAGTCGACCAATTATTAAAGGCATCGACCAGCTCGATCAATTGTTAGCATTTACCGACCAAAAATGATGGTCAATGCTTACCATTACGTTGGTTGGGTAGAGTTTTTAAAGTGATCATTTTTTTAAAAGAATCAAATTTCTGACAACTAGTCGAACCTCGACTAAAAAACAGCTCCATTGAAGTGATTTTTTTTGTTGTATTCTTTCCATTTATAGTTGTATAACTTATATTGATTCAACATTTCATTACTATTGTTTAACCACAGAATGTACTATATCCTCTGCTTACAATAGCAACAGAAGTTTACAACTTATCTATGTTTAAGTTTACACATTTAGAGAAATAACACTGATTCCTCTATCTTCAATACTAGGTACCTTGTAAACATTTAAATCAAGATTCCTCATTATTGACACTGTATGTTTTCAAATCAGGTATGTTGCAAAAAAATGACAAAATAAAGGTTGAACAGATGGACCTTGAAAAGGAAATGACTCAAAAAATACAGATGGAAACACTATTTAAAGACACCAAACCCATCATAGGTCACAGTGCTGAGTTCAAATGGGGCGAGTTGTACATACTATCAGAGACAGAAAAATACCTAATTCAACGTTGGAGGAAACCATAATTTATGAAAACATCAAGAGGTCCAACCTTCACAAGGAAACTACGTGGCTAGAACTGTTTCACTACTTAGAGGTTATTGCATGGATCTTTCCCCATGTAGATACTACGACAAGGATAATTTCAAATGCCAATGGGGAACGGCTCGCATCCTTCCAACCAGCCCACCTTGCAGCCGCATACAAACTTCCTACCTCCAATGTATTTTTTACTGATGATTGGGTAAGATGTGCCAATATAAATAATGTTGAAAGTGCAAGGGAAATGCTGCTACCAGACAAACAACTTAGATCCAAATACACCAAGAAATATGCCACCAAAAACTTAAGGACCCCCTATAGAATCATAGTCCTATTGTTGAGCAGACTCTTCGGTCTACCAAACGCCAACAACTATAAATTCAGTTGGGTTCCATTGATATACCATGTTGCCACACATGGTACAATCTTCAATTGGGAAACTATTATTTCAGAAAGTATGGCATCAACCATTTCTACAGCTCAAATGGGCCTTTCACAAGGGAAATCAGAATTCTTCATGTCTAGCTACCTTATCGATTGCATATTAGTCAGCCACCCTTTCCCTAATTTGGGATGTACTTGGAATCGGAATAAAACTCCCATTCATGGAGCATATCAGGTAACTTGGGCTCACCAATATGCAGGGTACTACAAATTACTATGCGAAGAACTAATCACACCCCTTTATTTACTTATCTTCAATAAAGAAGCAAATTGTATGTCAGACAATGCCTTGGATGTAATAGGTGAATATGGAGACTATTACTTCTCATAAGAAGGGACATACATTAGAATGTATGGGGGCACAAAACCTCCTTTCCTATTGCCCAAATATGCTATGGCATAAAGAAGCAATCAGACAAGTGTTCATCAATGGAATTGGTAACTATCTCGATCACAACAAAATTGTCTCTTACCCACCTATACCATTCAACATTGGTGGATACAAATTTCATAAGATTAAGGTAGTCAAATCCTTTATTGCAGACTTGAAAACCTTTTCACTTTGGAACAAAACTATTTGTAAGAAATGACAACAAAGGAAAAGTGGCTAAACATTGTGCTTCTTACAAAATCACTTTTGAATACTCAAATCACTTTTTGGAAGAAGAACAAATATATAAAAGGGTACACAATATGACAGAGCTACACAACAAACTATATCCGAAGATTGCATGTACTTCTACCCAAACTAAAACCAAAGAAAAGAAACCATAAATACATAGGCAAAGAGAAGAGCCAGTAACAGTTGGTCGAATTCATCAATCGCCCCCGACTAGCCACAGTCGACAATTTCTACAAGCAACAACCAGTCGGGATTGCCGACCAATAGATGGGAAAAACCCACATTCACGTGACAACTCACAGATAGGATGTCAATCGGAATTAAATAGGTTGTCAAATCATTATTTAATGTAGTCATCTACTTTTAATTCACATGCGCCAAACCCTTCCTCCTTAAATGCTGACCTAGAAGATTGTTGGATACTCTTTTTCCAAGCACTAGAAAACCACACTTCAAAGAAAATAGAACCCTTCTGCGAACCTGAGAGTTCTATAGAAACGATGGCGCCCAAGAAAGGTCAGACTACAACCCATTCAGCCACAGCTAAATTTCGTCAATTGGAGATGGCCCAAACACCACTGCAAACCCGTTTATAGCTGATTCGAAACGCTAAGGTACATGAGCCACATTGGTGAAAAACTTGGAAAGATATTCTTCAGTGAGGAAAGGAATAAAATGGCCATTGGAGGGAGCCAACTCAAAGACTGCGGACTGCTACCATTCTGCAATACATGAACGCACCTCTGCTGGAACAGTTTGGTGGACTGAAAGACATTATTGATCGATTCGTAGTAAGCAGATATCATAATGGAAAATTCTATTTTGACGTTCCAGTCGAAATAAATGATGAGCTTATCAACAAAATTATAGGGTTATCAAACAAAGGTGCAGATATACCTAGTCGACAGAAACCAGAATTGATGAAGGAGTTTACACACCACCCAACTGGAAAGAATTCTCGAGGGTTATTGGTGACCCAAATAAAATTTGAAAATTATAAAATAGCTGCATGAATCGTGTCCACCGCTTTGTCAAGCTCTGGTCAAGGGTCCGACTTAAAAATTGAAATGCTAGAGCCTGTCCTGAGCATGGCAAAAGAAGGAAAAATATACAACTGGGCTAAGTACCTTGCTGAAATTATCAAGAACATATGTATGAAGTGCCAAGAGGTTGGAGCGCCCATTCGCTACCCATCTCTAATCATCTGGATAGCAATGACGGCTGTAAGACCAACAAGAAATAAAGACTTTACCAAAGAAGGGCCTATGTTAATGAACAACTTCCATTGCTTTACAAAAGGAGGCAGCAGACTTGGGCTGTCAACAGTAAAGATTTGGCTAGAAGCCTAGTTCGAAGACTTGAAAGTTCGATCGACCAGATGGAGAGTATCTCAAAATGTTCGTCGGAGTCTGCCTCCGACCGCTCACATTGAACTTGCACTGGACCATACATCAGTTTGGTACTTTGAAGGAGCAACTGGACCCATGCAAGATCTCGACTATTACCCTTCAGTCGAGGAAATCTTCAATGAGCTTCAAAGGCAGTCCAACACAAAATTGACAATGCCTGCTATGACACACCAAGTCCACATTCCCATTGTCAAACCTTTAATGGATGCAGAGAAAGAATAAGCGTATGAAATCCGCCTATATATGGACAATTTTACTTTTGAACCTCAGCCCGCGGCCGGATCAGAACCTTTAGCACTTATTCTCATTCCACACCAAGATTCACCAGATGGAGCTGAATAATAGGATGAAGAGACCCTATTGGACAATCCTAAGTACACCTTGACAACCGACAACATCCACCAGATGGCCGACCAATTATCCATAGGTCGAAATTCAAGAGTTGTACAAATACAGGGCAAGGACAAAAGAAAAATGACCATTGACGATCCGACAGTGGAAGACGAAACTGAATTATACGACAGCGCAACACAAATATTGGAAGATGCAGTTAAGAACAAAATACCTGTCGACAAGCAGTTGAAATTTTTTTTGGAAGCTGAGCACCCTCGACCCAAAAAGAAAGTCAAGCTTATCATCGATGATGTTTTCGACCTGTCAGATAACTCAACTCCACCATCGTCGACCATTGTCACGCAGGATACTTTTTTTCTACACCTATGGTAAGTACCCCACTTGCACTTCAACCTGCATCTCAAGTTTCAAATATTGTACAAACTCTTCCTTCCTCACTTCGATAAACATTCCAAAATGATAGCGACATTACCCAATTCATGACTCAACTCCCAGTCGTCTTCCCAGTTTGGCGAAAAGTCATAACCAAGAAATGTGTATTCACAGGCACTGGTTCACCGACAGATTTTGCCCCTCCTGGTGTCATCCCAATGGAACTTTTGAATCCATCAGATAACTTAGCACTACAACCAATTGGCATGCACCATACCCTTCTAGAGTGCAATCCTAAACAAACAATCCAATTTTTGCTCAACAGACTTCTTCATTCATTCCTTTCCAGTCAATCCGTCGATGGAATCTCATTCACCTCCCCGACATGTCGTGAACTCACCACAACATTTCCCCGACGTTAAAGTTTTAAATGTAGTATTATCCCCTGTAGTCAGTCGTGAACCGTCTACCAGTTCAAATCCTAACCCTCGTCTTCTAGTCGACCAAACACGTGTGTCATCGACAGGTGAAATCGGTACTAGTGTACCATTCCACAACCCTACCAATGCGACAACCACAACATCAGAACCAATCCAACTTAAACAACAAGAAACACCAGTTCCAAAATTCATGAAAGCAGCAGTTGAGTCAGCAGCAGAAACAACTAAAGCAACAGTCGAGTCAGCAGAACAAACAACTCATGCAACAGTCGAGACGATAGAGCAAGCAAAACAATTAACAAGTGAAGAAGTAGTTCCGACAAACAATTAACAAGTGAAGAAGTAGTTCCGACAAACACAGTAGAAATACCAAGAAGCTCAATACAAGTAGAATAGTCTACTGAAGAAGCACAAAAACAGACAGAACAGACATCAGCAATAGTCGAGACTCAAAAAGAATCATAACAGCAATTACCAACGCCAAAATCCAAAGGAATATCCAAGAAAAAGGGAAAAAACAAAAAACGAGGCCAACAGAAACATCTTCAGCAACAGCAACAACAACTGCACCACATATCTCAATTGAGTCACTTATCTGTACATCTCGACCAATTTGGGCCGATCTCGACATACTATCCACAACAAGCACCACAAGAAGAGCTCAACTTACTGGCTGAGGCAATCAACCGAGAACAACGACATAGACGACTGGAAGCAGAAGACCGGATTCACAAAGTGGAACAAGACCAAACTCTATTTCTGACAAAGTGTTGAGAATTAGCGCAACAGGTCATACCAATTCCAGTCACCTCCGACACGGCAAGCACACTTGATAAAGCATTTCAGTTGTTTGAATCTGTCATGTCAGCACTGTCTGAACATCTCACCAAGGACCGAGAAGAACAAGCCACAGTAACAGCATCATTGATGTCGCAACATTTTCAAGCATTCAACTTGGCACACAGTCAGCTCATACAGTATAATGATCAAGCAGATACAGCAAACAACGTTCTCCGCAATTGGTACAAACATTATGGTAATGTGTTTATAGAAATGCGGGAGACAAGGAAGACAATTGAAAGTCTTCATAAACAACACCAAGTAGCTGATGAAACCATGGCCGAAAATACTGAGGAACAACTGATAATGGAAAATAGGAAACTGGAGAAATTGGAAAAAAGTGAAGCACAGTGGTTGAACCAGGCTCGCAATAGCCTTGACAAAGTAGAGCAACTCCGACCACATCTTTAAACACTGCTTTCAGCTGCAAATGAGAAAATAGAGCTCTTCGGTTCCGACCTAATTCATGTACAGGGAAAAACTACTCAAGAACAGATAGCCCACTTGTCGGCCCTTACAACACTTACTATTGACATCCAGAACACACTGCACCATTGGGAGACCTTCCAGCACCAAATGTCAGTTTCAGCTGAAGCAATTGTCGAGGTCTGTTTGCAACAACCAACAACGACCAATTCCACTCCAGACAACTCATAACAGCTACATTTATCAATTAAAGCACAGTTATACACAACTTTTGTTCAGTAATTTTACAATATAAGTGGAGAAGACCCATCGACCAGTGCAAATATGTCGGTCAGTTGCACCAACAATACAGTTGTATAATTGAATGTAAACATCTATATATATGCTGTTGAACCAATATAATGATTAACTAAGATCTGTTCATGTATAGTTTTACACTTGATATTCAGCGCAACATCTTATATGGTCGAATTTTTGCAACATTGTTTAGATTCTCTTATCCTGCACATTTCCCAGTATAAATTCATTGTTTTATTAGTTAAAATATATTTTGTTTTGTAAAGAATGGTTAAATCTTCAATATGGTTGGTCTCTTCGATGGATAGTAATATGGTCCATATTTTTATGGAGTGAGTAATTATTACTTATATGTTGTTTTTTTGTTAATTTTTAGTATGATATTTTTTATGGAGTAACCTTTACTTAAATGTTGTAATTTTGTTAATTTATAATGTGTTGATTGTTTTTTTAAACTGGTTTTTTTTTCATTAATGGAATGACAAGGTTTTTTGGGAAATATTTAAATTCATGAAATGGTCGATAACTCAATATTCAATAATATGGACATTGATATATATTTTCATTGGAGAAGTCGAGGAGGTCGAAGGAGGTATTTGTTTTGTAAAGAATGGTTAAAAATTCAATATGGTCGGTCTCTTCGGTGGGTAGTAATCTGGTCGATACACCTCCACGACCTCCTCCGAACTTCAACGTGCTCTGACCTGTCCGGCCTCCTCCGACCTCCTCTGTCCTCCTCGGACCTTAATGACGACCTCCTCGAAGGAGGTCGACATTGTTATAAACAATTATGCGTGCTCCAAGTGATTATGGCGATGGAGATTCCTTTATCGTTTGAGTAAGGACATTTGGTTTTTCATGTCGTTACTATCTTTATCCTCTGACGGTTGATTTGCTATAAGGCTATCATTTAAACCTAAGTTTTGTTATAATTTCTAAAGGAGAAAACGTAAGCTTTTAATAGTTACACCCACTTAAATAACAATTTCCTTATGATTGAATATATAATGTCTTTGTGTTTATTGATTCATTATATACTAAAGGAAAAGAAAAATAGTTTCTGACATTATTACAAAATTCACTATTTTCCTAACGATGTTCGCTTTTGCACCTTCAAGGGCAAATGCTAATTATATTGATATTTTTAATAATAATGTAGTTTCTTTTTTCACCCCCATTGTATTAAGCAAAACTAGACTATATATATATATATATATATTTAAAAACTATATATATTTATAATTGAAAAGATGCATTACCCACATGAATCCATAACCTCAAGCTCACGCAAAACACTAAATAAATCACTCGACAAATACTTTGACATGAAGAGCGACATTATTCTTTTCTTTTACCTTTAAGCAATTAAAATTTGGCGTGTAGAAAACAAAGAGTATCCCAAAAAAATATTTGATTTTCAAACGTATTGCAATCGGATGCTATCCTTCATCCAAAAGTGTTTGGATACAAAATATTGAAATGTAATAATAACGGAAAGTGCATAGTATAGAGTTCAAAGCACGTCAAGAATGTAGTTATTCAATGGTTAAAAAGGTTTTAAGATTTCAGTTACTTGAAAATTACCCTAAAAAGAAAAAAAGCATATTAAAGAAATATAATAATATTATTTATATAGCTTTAACAAAGAGGAGGAGATTGAAGTGTGAAACTACTTGAAATTTATTAAATAGGTTTATCAAAAATAAGTAATAACATAATTTAGAACTAACTCGCACATGTTTAGATGTGAAATGAGAAGGTGGAAACAAACCAAGAAGTAGTGGGAAGAAAAGTTATATTGAGTTTCTGGAAAGGGAAAGGTAGAATTTGAGCAACAGTTTCTCATATGCTGCAAAACACAATCACAAATCAAGTAGATATCAAATTTGCAAATCAGAGAAGGAATCAATGTTTGAAAAGCATTTTGTGAGAGGTATAACAAGATTGGTTGAGAAAATAATGTGGGCAAGAATTATATGGTAGAGAGTAGAGTTCATGGGGTGATTGGCCATTGATGCAAAGCTGACCAAGTTCATAATTTGTGTACTGTTATGACACCAACATCTCTTGTTATTATAATCTCTTGAGCTAATTTCTTGCAAAATATCGTATAAAATATAAATTCTATTGTCCCATATGATCATTTTTTTTATGGATAGTTTTAAAATATATTATCTAAATATTTATGCCGTAGGCATTTCACCATGGAGGTCCATAACCTCCACGTTAGTTAGATTCCTCGCTCATGGAGCGAATGGAATCCTGACACGTGGATGGTTATGCTTCGTCGCGGCTGCCTGCACTAACGTTATTCGCATGGGAGTTAACATTGATATCATTCTCTTTATTCCGCGGAGAAAAACACAGAGTTGCAGGTAACGTTAGTTCAGGAATTCCGTTAATAAATTCTCTTGTCGACACTAAAAAATGAAAATCAGGAACTCGCAAAGCTTAAATCATTGATCATTAGGATTTATAGTAATAGTAAACATTGCAAAGCTTCATTGTTGTGACAGAAGTTGCCCCAGCTGTTGTATATTCTTATGATAGAAAGAATATAGTAGATGCTTCATAGTAGCATATGTTGAAAGAAGATAGCAAGAGAAAATCTCTTTTGTGACAGAAGCTGCCCCAGCTGTTGTATATTCTTATGGTAGAAACTACAATCTATGCGTTTTCTACCAAAAACTGTGCCGACGAATCTCGGCGAGTTGGCCCAAAACAGCGGCAAAACTTGCTGAGTGTCGCCGATATAGTTGGTGAATCTGGTCGAGTTGTGCCGAAAAAAGTTTGCGGAATTTCAAAAAAAATTCTAAGTATTTTTGAAAATTTTCTAAGTGTTTTTGTTTGGTTGTTTCGACGCGTTTCAGCGAGTCTCGTGGAGTTGGGCCGCAATGGCGGCAGAACTCGGTGAATTGGGCCAAAACAGCGGCAGAACTCGTTGAGTGGAGCTGACAAGTTCGGCGAATTTGGCCGAGTTGCACCGATAGAGTTGCAGAAATGCCCGGGGAAAAGGAAGAAATTTTTTTAAAAATTTCTAAGTGTCTTTTGGCAGAAGAACTCGGCGAGTTGGTTCGAAATTGTAGCAGAACACGGCAAGTTGATCCGCAACGGTGGAAGGACTTGGTGAGTTGGCCCAAAAAAAATTTTAGTCTCGTGGATTTGGGCCGCAATGGCGGCAGAACTCGGCGAGTTGGGTCGAAACAGCGGCAGAACTCGTTGAGTGGAGCCGACACGTTCGGCGAATTTGGCCGAGTTGCACCGACAGAGTTGCGGAAATGCCCAGGGAAAAGGAAGAAAAATTTCAAATTTTTTCTAAGTGTCTTTCGGCGGAAGAACTTGACGAGTTGGTCCGCAACAGCGGAAGAACTCGGCGAGTTGGTCCGCAAAGGCGGAAGAACTCGGCGAGCTGGTCCGAAATTGCGGCAGAACATGGCAAGTTGATCCGCAACGGTGGAAGGACTTGACGAGTTGGCTCGAAAATTTTTTCTAAGTGTCTTTTAGTTGAAGAACTCAGTGAGTTGGTCCGCAACGGCGGAAAATACAGATGAGTCTACCGACCGGCGAAATTCGGCGAGTTGGTTCGCAACGGGTCGGAAGAGAATGGAAAAGTCCGTCGAAACAGGGAATTTTAGTCATTTTCTAGGGAGATTTTTCAGGTGCCGAAAGTTGAAAAATGCCATGGAACTTATGCGCATTATAACTAAGGGCGTGCAACTGTCTCTGCAACCCTTCCAGAGATGAGGCTAAGAGGACCACATCATCCACAAAGGGTAGGATAGATATCAAAACCTAGTGAAGAGGATCCAAGGTATCCTCATCTCCTGCATGACTTCTCACATGGTTTAAACATTTGGACAATGGCAACAACCGGTCTTAGATTTGAAGAGAGGTTAGATGGGGCATCTAACTTGTCCTCGAAAGCAAGGTTAACTTTTATTTTGAAGGAAGAGGAGACCTTTGAGATCTTCCATCAAAGGTTGTTCCTGCATCGATAGATCCAATCCAGTTGGTATCACATGAGAAGGAATATTGAACAACTTTAAAAAATAGTAATATTTTGTATACATTATGATGAAGAAAATTACTTTCAATAAAAATGAGTTGTAATAATAATATGAAATACATTCTCTACATGTATTTCTTGAGCATTCCGAACTTGACTACTCCTGATAACTAGCTTTTGGCGACCAAATGGAGCTCGCCCTTTATGTCTTTCTTCCAGCACATGTATTGGTCGGGCTGGAACTGTGGGTTTACATTCCAATGAGTTAAGTAATCTCACATAATTTCGTTGATTGTCAACTTTGGGCAAGCCCCCTTGACCCCCGTCGTCCCCCGGAGACAGTCGTTTAAAGTGTGAAATGCATTATCTATGCTTGGGAGGAGAAGTAGGAATTGCATAGAAGGTTGTGGAAGCCTTATTAAGAGTAATTGGTTGTAATGTGCATTACAGAAGACCAATGGGAGCAACAAGGCAATGCTGATAAGAGGGAAATTCCTCACCTTAAACTATTTATGTTTATAGCATAAGAATTGCATGTTTGGAAAATAGCAAGAATGAATGCCATACACTTATGAATATACTGAATTGCTAATTCATGGGAAGATCATAGCTAATGATTGCTTGTATGCTTGGTAGGGAAGCCCGAAAAAGGATCAGTTATGATGTGGAGGAGGAACTCCATGTCATGATGAGGAATTGGAAAGGGAGAATTCCTTAACTCCTATCTTTCTATTGTGTTTTTATTTTCTGAGTTTTATATACTGGAAATTATGTCATAGGAATGATGGAAATGCAAGAGAATAATGGATATGAATTAGTGGGCATGATTAGAAGAGTTATTGCATAATGCATGTGAATTGCTTATGCATGACCATGATGTTGCATACTGATAAAGGTAGTGATGTTACACATGCAATAGCCCATTAATGGTATCCCCTATGATTGATGACTATTAATGTTGTTGATAATGGTTGTGGGAATCAAACCATAGAAGCATGATTGAAAATGCAAGAGATTAGATAGATGAGATGAATATGCACTAGATGGCATATAAATAAACATTGCACGGTGCATGTGAAAATGTTTGTGAATGTATATGATATTGCATATTGGTAAAATAGTGAGGTTTTACATATTCAATGAACCACTTAAGATAATTATTGTGGTTGCTAATAATTAGTTGTGTTCGCATTGGTTGTAGGACCAAAGACAACCGAAGTATGGCTAAGGATGTGGATGATGTTGTTGCATATGACCAACAACCTTATGAGGAAATGATGGTGCAACAAATCTGTGATCATGAGGTTGGAAAAAGGACTGTGAAGCCTTGGCAAGAGGCCAACTGATTTGGTAACATCAAGCGATGTTAATGACAGCCATGCAGGTGATGGTTATTTGTGCTTAAATCACATGAATGTTGAAAGAGGATTTGGTAAAGTCTCTTCAACTATGTTTAAACTATGCTGATTTGGTTTGCATGTAGTATTGAGTGCCTAAATGTGAATGTCAACCCACCAAGTATGGTGAGGTGCGGGCAAGTGAAGGCAGGGAGCCTTACACCCTATAGTTTCTTAGAAACCTCAATGCATTCATATGAAATTATATCATACCACTTGTGTATGTTGGTTGTGGGTTTAACAACCAAAGCAAGTGAGAACTTATGGTCCCGTTGTAGTGCATGCCATATGAGATAGGCATGGTTAGGCCATAATATGTTGGAATGCATAGTATTCATGGATTAATGCAAAGTTGTATTGAGGGGTTATGCATCGAGTGAATGCACATTAAAAGATTATGTAAATGTTTTGAATGTGCATGCATATGTGTGGGTGCACATGTTGAGATGCATTGTGTGAATGCATGGGTGTGACATATATATGTTTCAATGCAGTTAGATAATAGATAAAATGGTGGACTATTACTAATCCTGAGACCATTTCATGAGTTGATATGAATGCAGGAGAAGGACTACATGAAAAAGGTAGACATGTGATGGGCTACCAGAGCACTCTGTTGGAAGGACAAAGCTGCATGGAATGTGAAGTAATGAGCATTTACAATTTATTGCATGGATAGTGTGACCGTGTCTTGCAATTTTATTGTGATAATGATGAATATATAGAAATGTATATATTTCATTGCATTTAAAATGTTAACAGCTAAAACTGTTTGAATTATTGAGAGTTATAATTCTGAGATCACTTCAGTGACTGTTGTAGCAATGAAAAGATTATATGCATAGATACTCATAACGTGTTTGGCTGATTAAAGTTCAGATTTAAGGTAGAAATGTCTTGCGTATGGCAATGAGGATAAGTCCATAGTAAAGACCGGGATCTACCATGTGCAGAAGCCAAAGGTTATGAGAAGGTTCTCATGGTTGTAACTTATGCATGAAACAAATATGAAAATTGTCTGATTTAAGTTTATGAGAATAATCTCATGGTTGCAAATCTAATTCTGTAGGAAAACAGATTTGTAGATTTCATATTTGAGAATTTGCTTATAATTGCTAATCACCGTTTGAGGACATGTTGTAGGTGGATGTTCATGTATGGTATCAAGGGTAAAACCATAATGGACAGAGTGATACCACTTACAAGAGCCAAACGATATGAGGGTGGCCTCATGGTTAAACAAATCAATTTCTGTAGGAGGCAGAATTGTAAATTCATGTTGAATTAATTATTAATGTTATTGATTGATTATGGAACAATCATATTTGAATCTTATTGCTAAATATTGTTTACTATTTGTCTATTTGATAAGTGTGCCAGGATGACACATTGCAAGAAGACCATGTATGATGGCCTACAGAAGCCAAACTAGATGGGAAGGATCCCATGCTTTGGAAATGGGTTTCGGGTGAAACACCATTGTAAATGTCGATAATGTCTCAACCGAACTGCATGTTGGTAAAGCATGTGAGTGAGACAGTAAAATTATGCCAAGAAGGCATGTGTGGCTTATGGAACGTGAAAAGATTGGGGTGGCAAACCGAAGGATTGTTCACTCATAGAAGGGAGCCCCCATTCTTTGCAAATGAAGAAAAGATACATCTCTGAGTATTCTATAACCCTAACTAAGAATATACCTATCTGGTTATTAGATTTGATATGTAGAGCACATTTCATTGTTTCGTTCTTATTCGAGACTGCTTGAGTGTGATTAAGGCCTACATGGCTCACATCGGAAAAGGATGCATACCTTTTGGGTGATGGGTTATGTTAGGGTTGTCAATATTGACTACACCCTAAGGGAATGGACGCATTCCTGGTGTTTCAATACTTGATAGTGAATGTTATGAAATATGATTACAATTTTAGAGCAGCAATACTAATGATCCTGCTTATCTTTCTTGTGCTACCAGCTTACACAGATGTAATTTGGTGTTGTTGTAATGTCCCCATTTTGACCCCCTTTGTATTAAATCGTAAATGATGTAAATATTGTGATTTAATCATGGTGAGGAGCTCAAGGCCAAGGCCCCGCCATTGATTTAGCGTTTCATGTATCGGCAATTAAAAATAGATGTCTATGGTTCTTGTGCTAGATAGGCACAATGTACATGAGACATCATGTAAATACGAATTTTAATGAAAAATACCCACAACTAGATATGCAATGCAACAAAGAGATGGGGGCATGATTCTACAAGGAATAGGGAGGGAAATTATTCAAACCCTTGAGCCAATGGTGTTAATCCATGTGTCAATGAGAAAACCCATAAACCCTCAACTACCCATTTTGGGTTATGGACCCAATCATTTAATTCTTCAAAGAGTTGGTTGAGGCAGTTAATGCCTTGGGAATGAAGAGGTATGGTAGCCAATTTTGTGCATGGGCAAGCCATCAACTTGGAAAATCGTGTTTTGTCTCCTTGGGCAAGAAAATACCCACGAAATGGTGCCCAAAAGCCATTCTGAACCCACAGTCTTTCCTCTCTCACGCAGTCTGAACTATTGGGCCTTTTCCCATCACGTTTTTCACCATTTTTCCTGCATTTTCCATGCCTGGGAGCTCATTTTTGCATTGGACAGCAGCTGGGAGAGAAGGGCCATGATTTGGGACTATTATGGAGGCCGTTTTTTCCCAGAATGTCCATGGACGTTTTTCTAAAAACGGATTTGGCTTCCCCGGGTTGTTCTCCATCTTCTAGTTTCATTTTTGGGTTTCCCACGTTTTACTGAAGCTAATGAAAACCCCATCTTTGGGCATCTCATTGTAAAAACGTTTCTTCATGCCGAACACTTAGACTTCTGTTGTTATGTGCATCCCTGTTTTGATTTGAACCGGTGAGCAAGAAACTTGGAGTGGTAGTGGACAGAATTGGCTTGATAAACCTAGTGAAGGGAGTAACCTCTCAAGAAGATCAAGAGGGTTGGCTACTCTTCTATGCACACCTGGGGCACTCTAGAATTGGAAGGTATGGCCTGAGGGACTATGAATTAGTGAAGGGAATACTTCCTTGAGTGGGGTGTGTAGGCATTGTGGGTGCCAAGCTAAATAGATCTTGTAGAGGTACCCATAGCTCTCAGGTTGAGATCATTAGCTTAGCAGTTCTTCCTTTCCATTTCCTAATAGCCTAATAAACCCAATTGTAGATTGGCTTCGCTCATCTTGGTGTATGCTTGGCTATGTGTGAGTCTGCGGTTCCCTGGTTCCTTGTAGAAATCATGCCCAGCTCGGGGGTGGCAGTTGCATCAAGAGGTTGATAAGCACAACTGGCCTATGGTTGGGTGGAATGTTGCAGTTGCATAGCCAGTTGCTTAGGACTACTATTATAAGATAAGTAATCTCTTGTGTTAACTTTGCATTTATTTATTGATGAACACCTTGAATGTATGATGGATGTGTTATTGATATTATTTCCGCTGTGTTTTCCTTAAAATCATACATCCCATATGTCTTTGTATTGGTGAATGCTTATTTAAGAAGTTTATGGGGCTAGATGCCCGGATTTAGTATCATGATCCTCTCTATCATGCTGGTATGATAGGAGGGGATGTTACAGTTGCACGTTAAGAGGCAAAGTGAAGAAAGGGTGCTCAAGAGAACAATATGGGAAGTGGTAACCTTTCTACGCTCACACTAAAGGACACTAGAAGAGATGGATATACCCGAGGAGCTGTGTATAGATTGCCAGCTTGGTGTACATATTATTTAAAAAACTTTTACTTTTATTTAAAATATTATTTATTTGATGATATTGGTTAAGGTCCAATAAAACTATTAATATAATGAATTTAAATTTATTTTTGGATACATCTCTTCTCAGACTAAAAATGATGACCTAATATAAAAAAAAATGATATTAACTATTCTGATATTTGGATTTTTTTATGTTTTCAAAAGGAATGCCGAAAGCAAAATTTGATTTTTTTTCATAGAACTTATGATTTTGCAGGCGACCGTTTCGCAGATCTTATGTTTTTTTCGGCGACCAAGTTTTTCTGCTGCCAGCGATCGCAGCACATCATATTTTTTTTGCCCAGAGCATTTATTTCCTTTCGCAGTTGCTTCTTTTTTCGCCGCTTGTTTCGCCTGTTTTATGATATTTTCTCCAATCAGCGGGATCGACCAATTTTTTTTTTCGGTCGCTTCTCTTTCAACTATATCGCCGACTGTTTTGCGTGTTTTATGATCTTCTCTCCGACTAGCAGGAGCCACCAATCATTTTCCAAGATTCTCTCTGACCAACGGGAGCGACCAAGCATTTTCCAATTCACAATTCACAATTTAATTCACACTTTTTTAAAATTCAAATTCCTAGAGAAACATATCCATTCCTTTCAAAACCATACCGTGCTTAGTGATTTGTTTCAATTTCCTATTGTTACAACTGACATGGTGTTCATTATACAATTTTTTTCCTATACTTTTTGTTTATTTATTCCTAAAAAAAAATTTCCATTCCTTTCAAAAGCATAGCGTGCTTAGTGATTTGTTTCAATTTCATATTGTTATGAGTGCCATGGTGTTCATTATGGTGTGCTATGGTGTTCATAGTCGTTTCTGACAATACAACGTAGATGAAGTCTAGGCTTGATCGCAGATTAGATTCCATGGTGTAGTTTGACGAGAAATTTAGTGTTTTCTTATAAGGATTTTGAGTCTCTGGGCATTCTTCTTGGAGAAATTTGTGTTCCTTCTTTTTACTATTTTCCTACCGACGTTCATTTTTGCTATTGTTACTTTGGGATTGGAACCGCGACTCGCACAAATTCTCCATCTAAGAATTTCTGAGATTGATAATTAAGGTTCATAAACTTATAATTTAAATCAATCATGGAATGGAAATGTATGAAAGAAAATGAAGAAGGCTTACAGAGAGATTTCCAAGGACGGGCAAGTCTCAGTGTGGTGGGTTTCATGTTCGGCCGGTGCAAAATTATCGGCAAGGAAGTGCATATATTTAGAGGAGTCATAGAGAAATCGAACTACCAATTTCTCAGCCAAATCATTAATGCGCAACGGACACCTTTTTTGGGGTGAGGATGGACCTCTGTGATGCATGTGGCTTCATCTTAATTATTTCCTTTTTCTGTGACGTTGCTCTCTCAGTATGCTTTCTCCATGGATGTACTTCCTTCTGCTGCATCTCCACTTCAACACTCTAATTCAATATATTATTAGCATTCACATGGGTCGTTTGGGATTTCACCCATTGATCTTTGCTAGAATCGTCTTTTATCTTTAAATTTTCAAGTATTTATAAGATGATATTTTGAGGTATTTATAAGATTTTAATGTTATATTTGTTTTACTTAAAAAGTTTCATATCCAAAGTAAAATAATGTTATATTTGTCCTATCGATTCACACAAAGGTAGT
The DNA here is from genome assembly GCA_027924585.1 of Larix kaempferi. Taxonomy (NCBI): domain Eukaryota; kingdom Viridiplantae; phylum Streptophyta; class Pinopsida; order Pinales; family Pinaceae; genus Larix; species Larix kaempferi. Next base: position 676,558 of record BSBM01000410.1, on the reverse strand, counting down.
GACAGAAAAGGGGAGTTCCACTTGAAAACTGAGGAATGAAAGGGGTGCAATACCGGGCGTCTTTGAGAGGATAGTATACCCAGTCTACTTCCCCAAGGAACAATGCATATGAACGACTCACTTATATGTCATCATAAAAGAGGCAACTGGTCACTTCAACATTCTAGCATTTACACAATTGTCATGGCAGCCTTGTTCTCTACACTAACTCAAAGTTTTAGCAAAAACATCATTGCATGTTTGAACTTTCGGCAGCATCTTCTTTTGAACTTTCCAGTCAACATGTTGCTGGAAACTAAAAAATTTGATAGGGAAGATTTTAGTACCAACAGTTATGTTGAAAGGTAATTTGTACTGCATGGTTAAAAGCATCGTTGTGGAATTCCATTGGTCATTCCATTTTCTTTTGGCATAAGGGTTGTAGATATGCACTTGTCCTCTTCAATGTGTATGAGCCCATATCTTTCATAATATGTAGCTCAATTACTCTTATTTGTTTATTTGTTGCTGTTAAGTTGTTATGGATTTCAATCGATGTACTCCACAAATATTTATTTGATCAATATTATCTTGGTTATGCCCTCATATTTGCTTTTGTATGAGCAGATATGAATGATTTAGGGTCATAAACAATCTAGCTTGGACATATGAGCGTTGAGGACACCGGTCTCCCAATTTATTTACAAAGTGTATTTTTAAATCTTCTAATCTTCTAGATTGGTAACACTCATTTTCCAAAACATTTCTTCTCACCTAAGTGTCACACCATGTATGAATTTGGAGCATTCTTTGGCACATACTCACCTTAGTTTACTTCCCTTAATGTATGAGTGAGCACTCTTTAATGTGCATAATGTTATGGACTATTATAACATTCCCTGTTATGAGTTTAACATGTATTGTATGACATGAAAGATTCTATTATGTTGATATTGTATAACATGAAAGCTTCTATTATGATGATACATGTATACATGAAATTAGGGTAGCTTGCATTCATAGTAGTAATAGCAAGAACATGAGTATAGATTGCTTTGATATTTGTTGTACCTTAACCGATGTAATTTCCATTATTGGTAAAGATGTTATCCATACTCCATGCAAGGATGTTATCCAAATTCCCATTGTCAAAGCCTCATTTCTGGATTTGTAGTTGCATTTGTTCCCAATGACTATTCTGTTGTTGGAATGCATGGTTTCACTCATAGATGAGCACAAGGATATAATGTATTTCAATATATTCAAGGGTTAGGTATGCAATTCAAAACATCAATGAAGATTTGATTACATATCTTTTCCTTTTAATGTCCATATGGATATTTTCATGCACTCTCATATTTAGAAGATCACATATCTAAGAGTGATTGTTAGCAAATGGACTGTCAGAGCAAGAACTCATCAAGGAACTTTCAAGATGAAATGAATTGAAGCGAGGGTGTACCATGATTAATGAACTTGCTGCTGATATTGTCTATCATGGCTATTGTGGTTGTTGGTGAGACACCTTATGCAGAAACAAATCGGGACAATCTGAATTTGAAAATTCCCTTAGGTGGAGGTAACACGATTAAGAACTTCTGTGGTTCCTTCAAATGTCTTGTAATCTTGATTTTGGCCTAATATTTTCGAAAAAAAGGTGAGTTTTTGGCTAAGTACAACTCATGCTTTTACGACGAAACATGTCGCAGTTGTTTTGTGAATTTTCACATCATTTTAACGAATTTGCGCCGAGAGTTTCGCATCAGTTGTGCGAGTTGCGCGGACATTTTTGCTTCATTTGAACGAGACACGCCAACCAACTAACGACAAAAGTTTTCGGAAAAAGTAAATTGACGCCAATGTCGGTATAAAAACAACAAAGGTTGCCAACTGTTTCAATGCAAATGAGCGAATCACACCGATCGCGGACAATTACAAGAGATCAAGGTCGAGCCTTTCACACAAGGAGCCAGATGCGAGGGTTGATAGTCGTAACCATGAACAGAGGAGGGATGATGAAACTCCTATAAATGGAACAGTAGGGGCAAGAGAAGGAAACACTACTATAGAATTGTCAAAAGCGAATCCTCCCATTGTTTAACTCGAAAAAAGAGAGTTGTAGGTCATGTATGAAATCCCAAATGGCATCACGTAGATTTATTATTGTTTTTCACTGCCTTGGTTGCTGTGGTGAATACAAAGTTTCTAGAAGTTGGTAATCTACTTTTGAGAATAATTATTTTCCAACTTAAAAGGTCATTCAAACGCAATGACAAGGTTGGTTTGCCTTTATCTTATTAACTAATTTTTGGCCTTGTCAATTCCTGTTTTATTCTCAAACTATCTTTTGCATGATATGCTTATTTTATGTTTAGCTATTATGCATCCTCTATTATTGGCAGCAACAAAATTCATAGCTCATCTAGCGAACCAACAAGTTGCACATGAGATCATTACTTTGGATGGGATAAAAACTCGAGTCTATTTTTTTGTGATTGAAGCAACAAACCGCCAAATAGTATTGACCCATGCCTTAGAAGGTTTGCAAGGTTTAAGTTGTGTATATAAACACTATGGTCCAATGTTGTCTTTGTATCTTTATTTGTTTATTTATAGTAAATAGTGTATAAATAACAACATGTTAAGAATTGTTCGCTAGTTTGTTAAGGTGCCCAATGTTTGGAAAATGTCAAGATGAACCTTCAAACGGTAAATCACCAATGATTCAATGTTGTTTTGTAGGTTGTTGTTTAATGGATCACCTCGTTGTAGGAAGTCTCCGCTTGCAAAAGTCATTGCTAATGAGTGTCAAGCTGATTTCATCATTGTAAAAGGCCTAAAATTCTTAACAATGTGGTTTGGAGAAACTTAGGTTAATGTACAAGAGATTTTTGACAAATCTCGACAATCTGCACCATGTATCTTGTTCTTTGATGAGATTGATTCTATTGTCGCACATGTCAGATGTCGTATCTTTGATTGGCATGATACTTGAGCATAGATTTATCCCTATCTTTGTTTCTTCAATCTTCCCTCTTTTCCTACCGGCATTCACTTTGCCCCTCCAGGGGCAAATGCTAGTTATATATCTATCTCAAGTTAAACCTCAATATACTTACTTTCATCTTTTAAAGTAGTATCATGTGTTATCTTTGTCTTTTTGTTTTATATTCTATCTCGAGTTTCATTGACTAAGTTTAGTCACTCAACAACATTGACTTACTATATTACTTTCTTTATTATAACAAATGCTTTAAATGTTGTTGGTTTGTTATTTTATTATTTTATTAATAATAATATGTTTATTTTAATCTTTAATTTAAAAAATATTGAAAGAGATAAAAAATCTAAGATTCATTACTAAGTCTAGTCACTCAACAACATTGACTTATTATATTACTATTTTAATTTTAAAAATTGGTTTGTTATTTTATTAGTAATAATATGTTTTATTTTAATCGTTGATTTATTAAGTATTGAAGGGATATAAAAATTAAGTATTGACTTACTATATTACTATTTTAATTTTAAAAATTGGGTTGTTATTTTATTAGTAATAATATGTTTTATTTTAATCGTTGATTTATTAAGTATTGAAGGGATATAAAAATTAAGTATTGACTTACTATATTACTATTTTAATTTTAAAAATTGGTTTGTTATTTTATTAGTAATAATATGTTTTATTTTAATCGTTGATTTATTAAGTATTGAAGGGATATAAAAATTAAGTATTGAGATGGATAAAAAAGTAAAGTTATAAATTTTTGAAAAAATATTTTTAATTTAAAATAATAATAATAAATGGTTTTTTAAAACATTATAAAACTGGTTGATCAATTACTCCTTCTTACTATCACATTATATATTTAAGCTTTAAACTTCATATTTTTCTCAGTGTTTAATTTCAATATCTTACTATCTTAATGGAGTTTTTCAAAGAAGCATCCTTTCCATCTTTGCATTTAAAATTATCATTGAAACTCTTATTTTAGAAGAAAAATATCAATGTGGATTGAAATTTCAATCATAGACTTCTAACCCCGTAATATTTTACAATTATTGGGAACATCACTACTAATCTCACTAGCATGGATTTTATAAACTTAATGTCATTTTCACTATAATAACTTTTAATAGTTTATAGGAAGACAATTGTACCATATAGTTGATTTTGGGAAGAGATAGTAGTCCCAATCACTTGTTTTTGGGAAGAGGCGGTAGTTTATAGAAATCTATATCTCGAAATTGAACTAATGCAAAGTCAAAGCACTTTGACTTCAAATGAAAAGTATATTCCCTATTTTGATATGGACTAATAATACATAAAAGTATCTTGTTTCACCCCGTTTTTCAATTATTCCTTCCTAGTTTCATATTATATATTTACTCCCCAAGCTCCATATTTATCTCATAGTTAATCTCAATATCTTAATATCTTAGTCATGTTGTTGAATCTTTGAATGACACATTGTTTCAGCTTTAGAGTTAAAATGATCATTGAAACTCTTATTTTAGAAGAAAAATATCAACGTGGAACATAATCCCAATCATAAACTTTAATCCCATAAGAATTTACAATTATTGGGAACATCACTACTAACCTCACTAGCATGGATTTTATAAGCTTAAGGTCACCTTCACCATAATACCTTTTAATAGTTTATTGGAAGACCATTGTAAAATGTAGTTGTAGTTATTTTTGGGAAGATGTAGTAGTCCCTTCCACTTGCTTTTGGAAAGAGGTAGTAGTTTATAGAAATTGATTCATCACTTTGACTTACAAATGAAAAGTATACTCCATGCTTTGACAAGGACTAATAATACATAAAAATATCATGTTTCACCATGTTGTTCAATTTGTATTTATTACTTCCATATTATATATTTACTTTCTAAGCTCCATATTTATCTCATGGTGTTTAATCTCAATATCTTAATATCTTAGTCATGTCTTTGAATGAAGCATTGTTTCTAACTTCGCATTTAAAATTATCATTGAAACTCTTGTTTTAGAAGAAAAATATCAATGTGTAATGAAATTCCAATTCCTAAACTTAAGGTCACTTTCACCACGTAGACTTCTAACCTCATAATACTTTACAAGTATTATGAACATCACTACTAACCTCACTAGCATGGATTTCATAAACTTAAGGTCACTTTCAATGTAATACCTTTTAATAGTTCTTATAAGAAGAGATAATTAATTTTGGGAAGAGATAGTAGTCCCAACCACTTGTTTCTGGGAAGAGACAGTAATTTATAGAAATTTATATCATGAAATTGAATTAATGCAAAGTCAAAGCAATTTGACTTCAAATGAAAAGTATACTCCCTACTTTGGTAATGACTAATAATACATAAAAATGCCTCGTTTCACGCTGTTTTTCAATTATTCTTTCCTAGTTTCACATTATATATTTACTCTCCAAGCTCCATATTTATCTCATAGTGTTTAATCTCAATATCTTAATATCTTAGTCATGTTGTTGAATCTTTGAATGACATATTGTTCCAACCTTGCAGTTAAAATGATAATTCAAACTCTTATTTTAGAAGAAAAATATCAACGTAGAACATAATTCCAATCATAAACTTTAACCCCATAAGAAATTACAATTATTGGGAACATCACTACTTTTTTTCCCCATAAAAAAGATCGCAATTCGTTATTTTATAATAAATCACTATGTAGAGACACATAGTGCCTTGTCATACATTTTCAATCATCATTTTGTATGTTCATATATCATGGTCCTTAGAAAGAGAAACAAAATAATATCATTGTGTATCAAGTGAATTTTGTGCATAGACATTCAAGTTACAAAACTTCATGTCAAATTACAACTTCAAGTTAAAAAAACAAATTACCAAAAAATTGATGGGCAATAATCCCTTAGATATAAATTAGCATCAGGTGTGTTCTTTAGCAATTATGTAAGTGAGAGAAAATTAATTATCCAGGATGTGGTCCTGGATCAAGCTCCATGATAGTATCATTCATCTATTCCCATAGATTCCAAATCCCATCACTCACTTGTAGTCCTTTCTTCAACAAGATATTAGCATGTGTATTATTTCCCTGTATATGTGCTTAAAACTAGTCTCTGGAAACAAACTAGCTATGCGAACAAGTTCTTCATAGGTAACTTGCAGATGAATATTCTTTGGGGGCCTCTTCATACACATACAGTCCACTACAAGCTTCAAATCACCAAAGATCTGAATTGTATGTACACCTCTAGAATGGGCTAGTAAAAGAATCAACTTTGATGACATCAATTCAACACGATTATTTGTGCTCGTTCCAACTCCTACTACTAACCTCACTAGCATGGTTTTTATAAGCTTAAGGTCACCTTCATTGTAATTCCGTTTAATAGTTTATTGGAATACCATTGTACAATGTAGTTGTTTTTGGGAAGAGATAATAGCCCTCGCCACTTGCTTTTGGGAAGAGGTAGTAGTTTATAGAAATTGATATCATAAAATTGAACTAATACAAAGTCAAATCACTTTGAATTACAAATGAAAAGTATACGCCATGCTTTGACAAGGACTAATAATACACAAACGTATCATGTTTCACCATGTTGTTCAAGTATTCCTTCTTACTTTCATATTATATATTTACTCTCTAAGCTATGTATTTGTCTCATAGTGTTTAATCTCAATATCTTAATATCTTAGTCATGTCTTTGAATGAAGCATTGTTTCTAGCTTTGCATTTAAAATGATCGTTGAAACTCTTGTTTTAGAAGAAAAATATCAATGTGTAATGAAATTCTAATCATAGACTTCTAACCCCACGAGACTTTACAAATATTGGGAAAATCATTGCTAACCTCACTAGCATGGGTTTTATAAAGTCAAGGCCACTTTCATCATAGTACCTTTTAATAGTTTATTGGAAGACCATTAATGTACAATATAGTAGTTTTTGGGAAGAGGTAGTAGTTCCAACCACTTATTTTTGGGAAGAAGCAGTAGTTATATAAATTTATAGAATGAAACATAACTACTGCAAAGTCAAAGCACTTTGACTAGAAATGAAAAGTATGTGGCCTGCTTTGGAAAGGAGTAATAATACTTAAAAGCACCTTGTAGTTATATAAATCTATATCATAAAACATAACTAATGCAAAGTCAAAGCACTTTGACTTACAGATGAAAAGTATATTGCCTGCTTTGTCAGGGAGCAATAATACTTAAAAGCACCTTGTTTCAACCTGTTGTTCAATTATTCCTTCTTACTTTCACATTATGTGTTTACCCTCTAAGCTCCATATTTATCTTATAGTGATTAATATCAATATCTTAATATCTTAGTTATATTGTCAAATATTTGAATGAAGCATTGTTTGTTTTGCATTTAAAATGATCATTGAAACTCTTATTTTAGAAGAAAAATATCAATGTGGAATGTAATTCCAATCATAAACCTTTCAACCCATAATAACTTACAATTACAGGGAACATTTTTTCTAACCTCACTAGCATGGATTTTATAAACACAATGCCACTTTCACCGTAAGACTTTTTAATAGTTTATAGGTAGACCATTGTATAATATAGTTGTTTTTGGGGGTGGCAATAGTCTCAACCACTTTTTTTAAGGAAGAGTTGGTAATTTATAGAAATTTATATTATGAAACTGAACTAATGCAAAGTCAAAGAACTTTGACTTACAAATGAAAAGTATACTCCATTCTTCAATAGGGATTAATAATACATAAAAGAACATTGTTTCACCCTATTGTTCAATTATTCCTTCTTACTTTCACATTGTATATTTACTTTCTAAACTCCATATTTATCTCATAGATTTTAATCTCAATATCCACCTTAACCTCTATTGTTGAACAATAGAAGTTTGGTGCAAAGAAACCTATCAAATATCATCATGCTCATGGATCTTATTTAAGTGGTGTTTCTAAGATTCTAAAAAGTCTAATCATACATGCAGTGTAGTCCTTAGTGTATTTACTTCAAACTCAATAGAAAATACTACATGCTTAGCATACAAAAGCTCATAAGGAGTGAAGCTTGGAGTATTTTTCGAGGTTGTGCAACATGCCTAAAGAGCTTTTGGAAGTCATTTGGCCCAATCCTTGTGATGAATATGCACATTCTTAACCAATATAGATTCAAAAACTTTGTTAATAACTTATACCTCACCATTGGCTTGTGGATGATATGGTGTGGATGTCCAATGTCAAATACGATATTGTTTGGTAATGGACTATATAAGCTTGGAAGTGAATTGTGATCCCTGATCAATAACAATCTCTCTTGGTACATCAAATCAGACAAATATTTCCTTACAGAGAAAATATACTCCGACGTTTTATATGGCTCATGGAAGTGCTTTAGTCTCCACCCATTTATTGACATAGTTAGTGGAAACCAAGGTATGGACCTTCTGTCTAGATGGAAGGTTGATAGGACCTACAAAATATAGAGCCCACTTCACAAAAGGCTATACCATGATCTGATTTTGGAGTGGAATCTTGTAAGACCCCAACTTTTTAAGCCTCGAACATATGTAATTTGTGTTTTGTTATTGTGGAACAAGATGCCAAGACTATGTACTTTGACATTACTGTTATTATTATTGCTTAATAAAATTAATTGGCCCAACATGGACTACAACGAGAATGTGGGAACATGGTTTCCACATGTGAGGGGTTTGGGGACTAGGAGTTGTTTCTCTCCCTAACATTAGTTATTGGACCCTATTCTTGATTTATTTTGACCTATGGAGTTACTATTGCACCTTATTCATGGTTAGTGGATCCCTCTTTCTCTAGTGCGCCCTCATGAAGTTTTAGTTCGCCCCACTTGGTTAATTTTCCCTCCCTAGATGAGAGATACTCTTTTTTTGGGCCCCACTTGCACTAAAGCACCCTCTCCCTAGAATCTAGGAGCTATAAGCTATATTTTAGCTTCCACAAGCTAGAATTTATCCTCCACCACAAGTGTTCCCCACTCCTCTATTCATGGAGATGCTCCCTATTTTTGTGCTTGCAAGTTATTTATGATCCTATTGGACCCATTCTCTCACCTCCAATGACTAGTGTTCCCTCCTTGAGATATGCTTGTCCTCCACTCCTTGGTTTTTGATAACTCCTCCTCATAGTGCTAATTTTGGGAAGGGAATCTCCTAAGCTAAGTCACCACTCAATCAATTCGATTTAAATCTCCATGATGAAGCCTAACCACACCTTAGCCAAATCAATTTGGTCTCCTTGGGTTCGAATTTCCCTCCGTGAGCCTTATTTATACATGAGCTATCTCATTTTTGTGCTAGTTAGTGAGTGGGTTGGATGGTGCTCATTGTGACTTGTGTTAGGTGTGAGAGAGTGATGTTACTAGAGATTTTCTAGTTGATTACCCTTGTTCCCCCATGGACCATTACTTGTCCCAAGTCTAGCACGTAAAACCATTGGGTGAGGGTGGTGATATATGAACGGTCATGGTGCGCACGGGTAGTCACAAATCACCGGGTAGTGTAGACGGAAGGGAAAGTAAGTGGTGAGGGAGTGAGCTACAAATACTCTGTTGAGAGTACCTCTACTTGTGAAAATATGTCCTCATATTGGGGTTGAATTTTATGCTGAGAGATACAAGAACATGGCATGCATATGGCTGGGAGGAATGTAGCCTTGTTGAATCCAATTGCATTCTTGAGATAAGTATTTGCTTATGTGTTATTTATTCTATTTTATTATGCATATGTATCGTGGATGATAACTTAATTTATGTTTATGTTTATGGATGTTATGTTAGCGGTTGAATGCGGGATGGACAATCTATCTATGTTATAAATATTTCTATGTTAATAATTGGATGTAGGTGGATGGCCTTCATGCAATATTGAACCAAATTGTGAAGAACCTTCCATATCTTAACTAACTTCTCTAATTTCTCTTCTCTCTCTCTCGTGGTTCTACAACTGCAGGTGGCAGCCATTTCTTCTCTTTATCTCATGATATTCTATGGTTGTAGGTGGCATCCATCTCTTCTATTTATCTCACATTTTCTAAGGTTGTAGATGCAATCCTTCTCTTATGTTTCTTTTATGGTTTTAATGGTTGTAAATGACAACTTGAGATCCAATGTATTATGAGCGTAGATGACTGTAACGAAAACCATAAAGATATGATTGTATTAGTGTTAGATGGTTGTGGATGACAACCATAAAAATATGATTTGTACAAATGATTGATGGCTGGAGGGGGCAGCCATGAAATCTGATTTTTTAGTGAATGATGGTTGTAGGGGACGTCCATGGGATTTGGTTTGTGTGGATGTAGATGGCATCCCGTGTATTTGATTTTATTATGGTCTATGTGGTTGCAGATGTATCCTTAATGTTGTTATTATTCACTATCTAAAATCAACACTCACATAAGCAAACTAATAATCTCATATCGAAATACAATCGGATGATGACAAGAATAATTGTGCACTTACGATCATCTACAATTGTTTATAATTATGTTTTTTCACTAGCACTACAATCCGGTAATTACGATCATATACATGAGCTAAATATTTTCACTTGGCCATAATAAGATCATCTATCATGTTTTTGCTCATAAATAATCAATGTCTGCAAGTGAAATACATTACCTTACATAGCATGTGTTTTAGTAAAGGATATGTTTTACTTTTTGAAAAAGGGATGACTGTTAATTTATTGGCTTTGGCATGTTGGCCTAGTCTTATAAACCTTAGTTCACTTGACACATCCTTCCCCCCTAGTTCCTGTGGTGTCTCTGGCCTTGTTTTTGGGACTGAGCACACCACAAATCTCATCAGATTAAATAGGCTGCCCCATTCTTTGGAAATTATCATAGCTACTCATGTACTTCTTCACATATCGAAAAATACAAGGCCAATATGAATCTAGATGCAACACTTATGTACCATCCTTTTAGGATGTCATGAATTTCATCCTCTAGAACACATTGTCAGATTATGAGATCTGGTCATGTGAGGAAGAGGAATCCTTGAACCCAAGATTACATGACACTCAAATTGATAATATTTTATCATTCCTTCGGTGAGAGATGTGTCGAAATTTTTCTTGCATCCAAATAATTAGAGCAATATCTACAAACCAATGTATGATAGTTGATACTATAATAAGTGTTCATTAGGAAAAACATCTACAACATGAATGTCATATCCATCATTTGTGAGCCTAGAAAGGATATCAACAACAATATTAGCTTATCAAGAATGGTGATGTCAAATTCGTGTAACAATAATAATCATCTAGTCAGTCTACCATTAGCAATGGATTTATTCATCAAATAATGAATGGCAGAATGATCATTATATACAAATACATGATACCTAGTAATCTAATGACAGAACCTATTAATAGCATGTACAACACCAAGAAACTCCTTTTCCATTACCATATAATTTGACTATGTAGGGGTTAGGTTCTTACTAATGAAGTATATAGCATAAGGCTCCTATTCCTCTCACTTTCCAAGTGTTGCTTTGATGGGTTTGTTTGAATCATTTGTGGAGATATGAAATGGTAAGGACCAATTTGGTCCTCTCAAAATTGGTGCTCCAAACAACTTTTCTTTCAAAACTTCAAAATCATATTGGCATAGGTTAGTCCAAACAAATTATATATCATTGGAAAGTAGTAAAACCAAAGAAGATGATATTTTTGTAATTTTTTCAAGAAATCAATGATAATAACTAGCATGCCCCAAAAATCTACACATATCTTTATGCATTTTCATAATAGGAATATTTGATATTACCTCAATTCTTGTTTGATCCACTTTGATACCTAAATGAGAGAAATGGTGGTCAAGAACAATTCCTTTAGTTAATAACATATGCCATTTTTCATGGTTGAGGGAAAGATTTATTTCATTGAATCTTTAAGCACTTTCTCCAAACTATTCAAGGCTTCATCAAATCTGTTTCCATATATCGTGAAATCATCCATATATACTTTTATGCACTCATGAGTCAATTTAGAAAATATACTGAGGATATCCCACTATAAGGTAGCAGGTACATTACAATGTTCGAAGGGAAATGCTTGGTAGGAAAATGTTCCCCGTGGATAGGTAAAGGTGGTCTTCTCCTAATCCTCGAGGGAAATTAGAATCTAATTGCATCTACTAAACCCATAAAGGAAAGAAATGAACTTCTTACTTGCCACGTATCAAGGACTTGATCAATGAAAGGTAGAGGAAAATGGTCTTTGAGATTGGTTTTGTTTAGTTCTACATAATCTACACAAACTCACCATTTTACATTTTTCTTAGGGACAATTACAAGTGGTGAAACCCATTTTTCTTAGGGACCAAAGATGGGATAAATGAAATTTATGTTGAGTAACTTTTGCAATTCATCTCTTAATATTTAATGTAAATAAGGGTTCATTCTTCTTGGGGTTGTCAAATAGGTCGAGAGTCATCCTTTATATAGATGTGGTGAGTACAAAGGTCCAGATGGGTTCCCTTCATATGGATGTACTCCCAAGCAAATGAACCATGATGTTCTTGCAATAGTTTAATACATTGTTCTCTTTGCAAGGCCTCAAGTCTAGAATTGATATTCAATGCTTTTCTTAAGACAATCTCTTTTGGTGTACTAGTGGACTTCATTATGCCATAGAGATCAGGAATGGGCATAGAGTTTGATGACAAGAAAAAAACAACCAATGAACAATTTTCTTGGATAATTTGGTTCATGATATAGCTCAAAACCTGAAATGTTGTTTGTTAGGTTGATTAAGGATTTCTTATGAAATTATTAATTGCATCATTCTTATTTTCTTCCTTTAATTAGAGAGCTTGATCAAATGTAAGCATTTGTTTAACACTCTCATCATCATTATCTTCATTCCCTACACATATAGGCATTTCATGATCTACACTAGGTTTGGCAAGAAGATACAAGGTGAGTATTTTAGTAGAGTTCCCATGGGAAATAGTAATGTTCTTGTATCTGCAACCAATGTAGGAATAAACTATGGCTAACCATGGGTTGCATAAAATCAAAGAATAACCTCCCATGCGGGATTTTATCTCTAGAACCATAAAATTTGGGGTCACAAAAAACATGATATTTTCTAGGATAAATTTGGGTTTGAAAGTAGATCGATTAGCTAATTGGAGAACTGTATGAGTTTGTAGAAGGTTGGGAAACCCAAGTTTCTCCATAGTCTCCTAAGTCTGTTGGCTTGGTTTTGCAACCAAGCTTGAGTGTTATGGGCATCTATCAACAAGTGATAGCAGTTTCAAATATTGAAAGCAAAAACAACAATTATAAATCTGAATCTAAACTAAACTAGCATGTGCATATAACAAATAAAATTTTCTGAAAAAAGATTCAAGAACAAGAAATAAAAAGAATGAGTATTTTGTATTAAGATACCTCAAATGGTGAGGATTTGTGTTGAGCAAATTCCAAGGTGAGTAGCTCCAAGCTCCAAAGGTCTCTTCTCCAAGATAGCTACAATGGTCAAAAACTCATGAGAGATTTTGACAGCATGAGGATAGGATGATGGATGGATAGATAGTGAGGAGCCCCTACCACCTTTTTATAGTTTTTGGTGGTGGGGAATACCATTATGGTTTTGAGGAAACCAATGGTATTGACCAACATGGTTTAGGTACCTTTTCCCTCATTTTTCCTTTTTTGAATATTTTGAATATTTTTATTCCCTTTTTAATATTTTTGGGAATTTTGGACCCTTTTTGAGGGTTTTTTATGCTTTTTGAGGAAAAATATTCATTTTGAGGGGAAAAAGAGGTGTATTATGGTCTTTTGGTGGCTTTAGAGGCTCAAATGGTGGAAAAGTGGACAAATGGGTCATGTGAATAAGGAAATGAGCTAGTGAGCACTTTTTAGGTGTTAGCAGATTGCCCCTTGATGTGTGAGGGTAGGAGCTCATCGTATGGCCGACAGACATCATAGTTCTTTTGCCTTTTTTCCGGGGTTTGGGGAAGAGAAGAGACCGATTGGAGACTGGATCCACGGCCCTTGGAAGCTACAAAATAAACAATATTACATGGCCTCAATATGAATGACGAATAATCTCTGATAATGGACGAGGCGGGCATACCCATGCTCGTATCAAGACATATACATTACAATTAGAACCAAGAAGGGGGACCTGAATAAGACATAAAAAATATGTTGGTACATCATAATGGTCCAAAGGGGACACTATTTTGGAATGTACTCATGATCATAACATGACTGATCTCAATAGTTGATACACTGGAATAAAGCGACAACTGTTCTGAATAAGTTCTCAGAAGGGTTGATGAACTGTTGAAACTGAAAGTGTCCAACATCTGTAGGGACTCGATGACTGTGAGTCATCTCTGAGGAGTATATGTAACTGTATAGTTGAGGGAGTATAAAACTGGGGTACACCTGAATACTGTTGCCATGCACAACCCGGATATCTATAGAAAAAATGTAACTGGTTGTTTCCATAGGTAGACTCTCAACTGTGGAAGAGTCAGGTGGTATCCGGGGTCTTCAACAACTAACTGAATGGACCAATACCCTGTGCAAGTCTCAATGATGTGATCAAGGTGTTGAAGTCGAGCATGTGAGAAACAACCATTTGGAGAGGCACTAAGGACTCTTCTCGAAATGATTCGTAGGCACTCATCATAAATGGTGATGAGTCCAAGACACAGGGACCTCTAGGTCTATCCTCTGGAATAAATTTGGTTGTCGTCGACAGAGGGAGACCAGCAACTAAAAAGGCAATGATGTTTCCTTGATAGGAGCACGAGGTGTAGAACTGAAGTGTGGTAGTACTGATGGTAGGACTGACATACTTGTGGGGATGGGAAGTAACTGGGGTCATAGAGTGGGTAGACTCAAACTTCCTTTGTTCAGAGCATGATGACATGGTTGACCTGGCAGCGTAGGGAACTGATTTGTAGGTGTGGGGATCATAGCTTTTAGGGACTGAAGGGTATATATTGATTCTGGGGGTCAAGCTGATGGGTGTTGTCGAGGGATTCTCAGGGTGACATACTGTAGAATACTCTAAACAAAGGCAACCAAAATGGGGAAGTTTCCATATGATTAGACATGATCTGTTGTGGCGTCGAGAAGCACCAGTGGGTCCTTCTTCGTAGTTTTAATGAGCTCCAAGAAGGGATAAAAGTGTGCTCTGAAATGGTACTGTCCTGTGGATTTTGTGAGCCTAGGACTGTTCGTGCTCATGGGTGCTTTCATTTTTAAGGAGTCTAAAAATGATAAGAAGACTCTGCAGTGGTTGTGAGTACCATCCTGTGGGTTTTTACGAGCCCAGGATGGTGATTGCTCGTGGTCGCTTTCATGTTTAGAGAGTCTGAAAGTGGTAAGTGGACTCCATTGGTGTTCTTTTTCGTAAGTTAGTCTCCAAGGCCCGAAAAAGCATAAAATGATGCAAATGGAGAACTCTTCTAGCCGATGTGACTAGAGTATTCCTTTTTTGTAATTAGTCTACAAGGTCCGGAAAAGGGGTAAACTTATACCAGGTAGACGCCCTTTTAGATACGTTTAGCGAGCATGAAAGGAAGTAAGGTTGCTCGACGATCTTTTCATTGTTTTAGGAGTCAGAAAAGAGCTTAACAGAAACTCCCTAAGTGCCTTTTTCGTAAAAGGGATTGCTCGGATCGAAAAAGGGGTAAAATTATACTGAACAAAAAGGGAGTGATGAGAGCGAGAAAAGGTCTCAAGCATCATCATGAGTGCGGAATACTGGATCCGGTGACATAAAGATTGTCAAAAAGGGACGACGGCCAATGTGGCACGCAAATCGAGGTGATGAGTGGCATTTTGAAAAAATGCCCAAAAATGAGGGGGATGAGAGCAAGAAATGATCTCAAGCATCATCACGAGCGCGAAAAACTGAATCCGACGATATCAAACTTGTCAAAAACGGATGACGGCCGATGAGGCACGCAAACGAAGGCGACGAGGGGGCACGGAAAAAATGCCCAAAAAATATGGAGGTGAGAGCGAGAAATGATCTCAAGCATCATCACAAGCGCGGAAAACTGAATCCGGCGATATAAGACTTGTTAAAAACGGAGAACGACCAATGTGGCATGCAAACCGAGGCAACGAGGGGGCATGGGAAAAATGCCCAAAAAATCTGGGCATGAGAGCGAGAAATGATCTCAAGCGTCATCACGAGCGTGGAAAACTGAATCTGACGATATAAGACTTGTTGAAAACGGAGAACGGTCGATGTGGCACGCAAACCAAGGCAACGAGGGCATGAAAAAATGGTCAAAAAATGGGCCTGGTGAAAACAAGAAAAGGAAAGAACTGTCATGAATTTCTCGCTGTGCTGATTCCAACGGTTTGAGGAATGAACGTCGTATGACACCGGAATGGTTGTTTGAAAAATGGTGGAATTTCTATAAATAGGGCATGGGGCCCATATGACGTGTCATTGTTACGTGTGAGTTTGGCAGAGCAATCAGAGCTCTTTCTTGATTTTCGGTAAATTTGACCGTTGGTTTTCGATTCCGCGAGTTTCAGGTAACCCTTTTCGCCTTAGCCTTTTCAATTATGTCTTTTTTGGTTAGCGGCGGGCCCCCGAAGGCCGCGAAATTCCATGTTGGCCTTCCAACGTCGAATATCGCGGGTTTCGTGTCTTTTTCCGCGATGGGCATCGCCGGTTTGAGGCTGACAGTCGCGATGTTCATCGCGACTATCGGGTTGAAAGTCGCGATGTTCATTGCGAGTATGGGGAGATAGTCGCGATGTTCATCGCGACTGTCTGGCCAATACCCGCGATGTTCATCGCGGGTTCTTGGATGGAAGCCGCGATGATCATCGCGGCTTTTGATGGAAAAGCCACGATGGTATTTTTTGAAAAATTTTCTCTGGTTCTAAAAGTTTCTTTGTTTTTTGGCAGGATGTTGAGGAGACCATTGGTGTCATGGCGAGAGCGAGAGATGGAGGAGGATTTGATGGTTCAGATTCGGCCTGATCAGGGGGTCCGGCAGGCTCTGGCTGTGAGTGGACTCTTGAAGTTCGCTCAGATTCCACTGATGCGTTTAGTAGGACCGCTAGTGAACAAATTGGTGAGTTTGTGGGTTCCTGCAGAGGGTTCCTGTATTGTTGGGGGTGAGAGGTTGGAGATTACCCTTAGTGATGTATATTTCCTTACCGAGTTACCTCGCTTAGGGGAGGTGGGGGATCTTCTGCCTAGGATCCCGGCGGGTGTGGACATGGAGGATCTCCTGGAGATCTTCTGTGTTGCTGGGGAGATTGTGCAGAACAACGCTTTGAGTCTGAGATCATTGCAGGAGTGGGACATGCGGGCTATTGGGGCTTGTGTTCTGCGGGTGCTGAGTGCCGCGGCGCCACATCGTTTGTCGGGGGGCCAAACGATGATGGTGGATTCTGTGCTGAGGGGGACCTACTATGCATGGGGTTAGATGTTTTTGGCTGGTGTCCGGAGAGATCTGGACAAGGTCAGTCGGGAGGGGGGAGAGTTCTGCTATGCCTCCTTTTTGTGTTGTTTTTTCTTTGAGCGGCTACCAAATTTGCGGCCACGGGTACCGGTTCGAGACGGTTTGGTGAGCGAGCCGCACATGGTGCGGTGGGGGCAGATGATGCCCCGTGGTGGTGGTGGTATCCGCGGGTTCTTTTCACAGGATATGTATGAGCAGTGGGAGCAGATCCCCCTGCTAATTGAGGACTATCCATATGCTGGTATGGATTACCGAGGAGATCCGGAGATGCCTCGAGCCCAGGGACAGGCCTGGGGTTTAGATGGTATGTTTTGTGTTTTGTTCTCTACTATATCATTTTTTAGATGTGTTTGTTATGATTATAGTTAGATATCTATATGATTGTTCATTTGCGTGGTTGTGTAGATGTTGGTCCTGTACCACCGGCTGACTATGTGGCTCGTAGGGGACGGGCGATGGTGGTCATTCCACCTCCTGTGGCGGTATCGCCTCCGCATGCTCGAGGATTTGGGGCTCGCGGTCGAGGAGCTGGGCCTCGAGATGATGCTGTGGAGGGTGTCCGAGAGACACTAGATATGATCCTAGCGGGATTTCTAGAGGATGGGTGGAGGGATTTGGATCGGGACATCGTCGAGCGATGTTTCGATGCGCCTCGTGAGTGGCGCTCGATCTTACTTAGAGTAGCATTGTTGGCGACTGAGTGTAGAGATGGGGGTCGGCATGATCCGGCAGGGCCGGCAGAGGGGAGGATTCGTTTACAAGATGATCCAGCGGGGCTGGCAGAGAGGAGAGTTCAGGCTCGGCATGATCCGGTGGGGCCAGTGAAGGAGGCGCTAGAGGAGCCTGGAGACCGTGATGATTAGATGATTTTGCATTTGTCCCCAAATGCTGATGAGCATATGGGGAAGTCCCTTTTTGTACGGTTGATGTATTTTTTGTATATTGGGTGCTGAGGACACCTATGACATGTTTTGACTATATTATGATGTATATATATATATATGATTTGGTATATAGTCGTATATGCACATGGATGCATTCATTGTCTTTTTGTTTTCCCGTGGAGGCATGTTTGATTTTCTGTATGCCCGTGGAGGCACATGTTATGCACGTGAATGCATTTTTGTTTATGATATGGTTTGATTGGTGTGCCAATCAAGAATGTTGTTGGCCATATGGTCTGCTACACTATTGAGATTCCTTGGGACATGTGTAAATGAAATGGATTCAAACTGTCGAACCATTTGTTTAGTGTGCAAGAATTTTCTGAAAAGACAGGGATCGCGTACCTGGTAATCATTGTTGAGTTGGGAAACAAGGAGTTGTGAGTCCAAGAAAACGTTAAGGTGACGTATGCTCATTTGGAGAGCTGTGGCCAGGAGACCGGTCACGGCATCATATTCAGCTTGGTTGTTGGTGGTGGCACCTAAACACACTCCGTCGATGTGGATCAACTCATGTGAAGGGGAGTATATTACCCAAGCTGCGGAGGCCATATTGGGGGACCAACGACTTGCACCATTAGCAAAACCGACGTAGCAGAGTGGAACAGGATCCATCTGTGGTCATGTAGAGAAAACAAATATTTAGGTTTTCTGAATTTTTTGTGAAAAACAAAATAATACTGTACAATAATGGACGGTGGTGTCCATCATATTTACTAGGGGTAAAATCGCTTGAGGTACAACCCGTTGCGTGGGTTGCATAGGGGGTTGCCTTCCAAAGCGGTCAGAATGTATGCCCCCTGTCCGAGGCAAGTGTGTATAATATATGGGCCTTGCCACATGGACACAAACTTTCCTTTCCCGGTTTTGTCATGAGCCTGATTGTAGGCGAGGACAAGGTCCCCTTTAGTAAAATTTCTTGGGTGGACATGTTTGTCATAACTCAGTTTGGATCGGTTCTTGGCTGCTTCCATGGTTTGAAGGGCTGTGCGCCGATCTTCATCGGCCTGCTCCAGGAGTAGTAAGCGTTGCTCAATTGGGGAAGTGTCCGGTAGGAGTTCAACGGCCATATGTAGGGCTGGAATCTGGCACTCAATGGGGAGGACAGATTCAACACCATGAACTAAATGGAAAGAGGTAAAACCGGTGGCAGGTTGGTTATAGTACGTGGGTGGTACATATGTCGATGGCACTTGTCCATAGCAATGTTGTGGACAAGAGGGTCCATGAGTGTGATGAGTCTGATTCGTTGGAGTATATGAAGTTGTCACTCCAGAATTAGATGTAGCCCTAGAGAGGTCTGGGGCATTTATGGTGCTCTCCATGCTAAAAGGTTTAATTTGCGGTGTGACTTGGCCGATAATACCATCAGCGGCATGTGATGCCCCCGGAGCATCACCACGTGAAGAATTTCCTCGTGGGGCGTCAAGTATGATGGTGTAGAGATAACCTGATTGGGCATAAATTAGGTCGAATTGCTGAGCTTTGAGGATAGCTTCTTCCTCTGACTGGGGTCGTTCGGAAGCGACGTCTTTTGCTATGAGGGGTAGGAGTGATTTAAGGAACCAGTCCAAAAATATACAGTCATCCAGTTTAATCTTACAGAGGCTACGATGCTTGCGCCACTCATGGATGTGGTCGGTGATGTGGGTAGCTGTGTTTTGTCTGCAAGACAACAGTATTTCAACCCCTGCATCGTAGCGTACAGGTAGCTGAAAAAACTGAAGGAAAGTGGAGGCGAGAGACGTAAAAGTATGGTGGGTCCCATGTGGTTGTTCGATGTACCACTTGGCTGCAGAGCCAGTGAACGTTCGTTGCAACAGTCTTAGACAAATGGAGTCATCCACTATGGAGTTAGATGAACACCATAGGTGAAAAGACCTTATGTGGTTTTGAGGGTCCTCCCCAGGTTTTCCTTCAAACTTGGGTATGTCCGAGGGGAGCTTTGTAGGCATGGGTGGCCATGTAGGGTTGTGCCTGATAGGATCGTTGGTTAGCCTGGCTAAGTCTGGTAAGTTCAGACTAGCCATGTAAGGTAAACTAGCAGATGGGTGTGGCGTAGTGACTGGGACATAACTATTCATGGTGGCATTATGTAGTGGTCCAGTAGCCCCTAAGGGTATGCTAGGTATTGAAGGTATGTTTCCTCCAACTGTTGTGGTTTGGTATGGGCCAACGTTTCCAAGTGCAACATGGGTTACAGCGGGGTTAGGAATAATGCCAGGAATTCCTGGGATCTGGGTTGTGGTAATGACAGGTGGTGTGATTCCTATGTTTGGCATACCCATAATAGGAGGTAGTCCTATGTTGGGCATACCTAAAGGTGGAGTATCCCCCATATTAGGCATGTCGAGAGGGGTTGTTGTTACCATGGATGGCACAGTAGTAGAAGGGTTTGTGGATGTATCTCCAATAGTACTGGTAAAAAGTGGGTCGTATTGTGTTCCAGCCATGAGGTTGGTTGGTGATAATTCAGTAGGATTTTCGAATTCAGCCTCAGAATCAGATGTGAAGTGAGGCGTGTCAGAATCGGATGACTGTATGTTTGGCCGATGACGTGTCGAGTCAAGGGATAAGGCTCTACATCGGTGACGTGGAGAGCCAAGTAGATGGAACTGAGGGGGTTCACCCTGAAGACGACGAGATCGTCTTAAATTCTCAATGGTGAGAAATATATTTTTTAAAAATTTCAGTGTAAGGTGGTGATGTAAAAAACTTGAAACCCTAATGCAACTATGAGTGCAAAAAAGGGGGAGTGAAAATAAAGGCTCTCAGGCCAAAAATCAACCTCAAAAAGCACTTATTATAGCAGCTGTGCTATAATAAGTGAAGGGATGCAACAAAATTGGTCAGAATACCAAAAGTCAAACAGTTTCTAGAAAAAAAAAGAGGTGTTACTAGACCAAAGGTGGGTAATGTATCATGCAAACACCTAACTAGAAGTATTGTGAGTCAACAAACGATATCCTCTACAAGGTGATGAAATCCAAGTCAGACAATATAGAGTGTTGAATCAACGGCTAGATATCCCCTTACCGGGAGGGACATCGGGTAGACAATCCTAAAGAGTGGCAACTAGGATACCCCATTCATGACACGTTCGGTTGGGTGAATCTGCAGTTTGGTTCTATCGCCGTTGTACACCAGGGGGGTGTACACCGAGAACTTCGAAAGGTATCCTTCGGTTACTGAATGGATTGCGGTATTCCACTCAGACTTCCGGAACCAGTCTGGCTACTTCAACCCTCCTAAGGGAGAGGCCTTCCCGATAAATTGGTTGATAACCGTGTCAAAATTATAAGGGATTTTGGTACCGTAGAGGACAACCACTATGTCTCAAATGCAATAACTGAGGGGTGTTATTGGAACACCTATCCCCTCAATTCTACCTAACTACAAAATTCTTTTAAGTGCTTCCCAAGTGGGGTTAAAAGTTGGTTGAGTTTAAGGTAAATTTTAAGGCTCAGTTTAAATTATGTGGCAGAGTGGGTGCAAGTGTGGTATTTAAACTGAAATTGATTTGCCTCGCTTGGGCGATTTTACAAATGAAAGAAAAGACGCTTCCAGGTTTGCAAAAAATAAAGGCGTTTTTGAAATGTAAATGCTTGAAAAAACTATTCAAAAATAATGGATCTTTGAAATAATTTGAAGGAAAGCAAATAACATGAATACTTCAAGAAATAAATGGATCTTTTAAAAATTGCATGGGCAAAGTATCGAGCAAATAAACAGTAAAACCTTGATCTAGATAAAATGCAAAAAAAATCTCTCTTTCAATTTCTGAAAATTTTGTAAAAAGACTTTCAAATGGAGCATTCTAAATAGTAAAAGATTTAATATGGCTGTAAAAAATGCAGGAAATTTAATACTGTAAAATATGCTAAATGGGCAGAAAATACAGAAAAGAATAATTTTCAAAAAATTGACCGAATTGAAAAAACTTGCATCGCGGGTTTCGGGAAAACAACCGCGATGGGCAGCACGGGTTTCGGCCGCGCAGTCGCGATGGGTAGCGCGTGTTTCGGCCGTGAAGCCGCAATGTGCAGCGCGTGTTTCGGTCACACAGTCGCGATGTGCAGCGCGGAAAATGGCCGCGAAGTGCAACGCGTAAATTGGCCGTGAAGCCGCGGCGAGCCGCGTGGAAAAAAGCCGCGAGGTCGCGATGAGCCGCGCGACTGTCGGGAAAAAAACCGTGAGGCGAAAGCCGAAAACGGATGCCGAAAAATGAACTCGAAAATGGCAATTTCAGGCTGTTAATGGCAATAAAAAGGGCCAAGATCTAGAACAGCAATGGATCTGCTGTCTAGGATGGCCCTCATGCTGTCAAAATCTCTCCTGATTTTTTGACCATTGTAGCTATCTTGGATAAGAGACCTTTGGAGCTTGGACCTACTCACCTTGGAAGTTGCTCAACACAAATCCTCACCATTTGAGGTATCTTAATACAAAATACTCATTCTTTTTATTTCTTGTTCTTGAATCTTTTTCAGAAAATTTTATTTGTTATATGCACATGCTAGTTTAGTTTAGATTTAGATTTATAATTGTTGTTTTTGCTTTCAATATTTGAAACTGCTATCACTTGTTGATAGGTGCCCATAGCACTCAAGCTTGGTTGCAAAACCAAGCCAACAGTTTTTGGTGCGGGGGAATACCATTATGGTTTTGAGGAAACCAATGGTATTGACCAACATGGTTTAGGTACCTTTTCCCTCATTTTTCCTTATTTGAATATTTTTAATATTTTTATTCCCTTTTTAATATTTTTGGGAATTCTGGACCCTTTTTGAGGGTTTTTTATGCTTTTTGAGGAAAAATATTCATTTTGAGGGGAAAAAGGGGTGTATTATGGTCTTTTGGTGACCTTTTGGTGGCTTTAGAGGCTCAAATGGTGGAAAAGTGGATAAATGGGTCATGTGAATAAGGAAATGAGCTAGTGAGCACTTTTTAAGTGTTAACAAAGTCCCTTCTAGGATATAAATAAAATTTGCCCCATCTCTTCTTTAGCACCATGGTACACATCTTTCAACTCAGGCAATGAAGCATAGTGGCCAATTGTAAGTTTATGCTCACAGATAGGGAAAGTCTCCACATTGTTCAACGGGAATTCCTACATAGGATGCTTCCTTCAACACTTGGAATGAAATATGGCCAATGATTCAACTTCATCTTGCTTCTTCTTATCTTTCATTGCATCCAATTTGGAACTGAGTGAGATGAGAATTTCAATCTTAAGTTATCTAATAAATTACCAATTTCATCTCTAATGGATCCTCTTCTAGATGATCTTGTCACTCTTGCAATGGTGTCTTAGAAACCCTTGACATGTGTTGGATTTCCTCATGAATAATATTCACATAACTCACAAATATCCTCATAAAACAATCCATAAACATCACCTGCTCCACTCAAGTTTATCACATCAATACATTCATCCCAAATGCCTCTAAGAAGAATAGTTCGAAGAGTATTTGAATCCCACTTATGTTGCTTCAATCTCTACAAATTGTATTGGAACCTTTCAACATAGTCCTCTAGAATTTTTCTTCTTTTTGTGTCATCTTGAATATTTCTTCTCTTAAGTCTCTAACTTTGCAATAATCCTTATATTTCTTCTAGAATGTTCGTCGCAATATGTATAAGGTCCAAATAGTATTTTCTCCAAGCCCCATGAACTAGTGAAGTGTTGCCTCCTTAAGGATGGATGGAAACAACTTAAGATTCTAAGCATACAAAGAGTAATAATAGCTTTGGCAAAGCACGTCAAATTTGAAGATAAAAGTGTTCGTATCTTGACTATCCATGCCATGGAAATTTGGCAAAGCAATATATGGAATGTTCTTCATTGTACTATTCCATCAGACTCTTGAATTGGAAATTCAAAAGTCACAAGATCTTGCTCATTGGATACTTCTCCTTCTTTATCAACCCTGTTGTTTAGAGGAATTATCCTCCAAACACCTAGCTCTCCAACACAAAGCATAATCACTCACAAAACAACAAAATTCGTATTCAAGTTAACACAACTTTACTATTCATACTATATAAATTAAGCATACTATTATTCTTTGTTTTGTTGGAGGTAGACATGCCCTTTTATAGGCACTCAACCTTAATAACTCGAATTAAAATGCATTTATGTTGATGTGCTTTCAAATAAGAGATTCTCAAGTCATGTTTAAAACAAAGTATTCAATAGTTTGCTTATTCTTTGAACATAGTGATAACAATCTAATAGTCTGCAAGATTCTAGCCTGAGGAACAAACATAATCTATGAATTATTATTGAAACTAAAATAACTGAAAGATGCTTGTCATAACTATGAAATGGAATATTCAACTGCAACATATGTGACACTTCTTTGTGGCATCTACAAGATCCTAAACATCCTACCATGTTTTCTAAAATCCTTGAATCCAATACATCCTATAGCTTGTGGTTCCGTAGCAATTGGTTTACAACATTAATTGCATATAGATCATAACAAATGGACAAGTGGTAGCTACTCCGCTAATACAAGGAGCCTCCATGGGAATACTCCTACAGAAACACATAGAGTAGAGTACTCATAGAAGACACGTAGAGGTGTAGGTTACATTATGAAAGTTACACAATACAATGAGGTGAGATGAGGTTTATGCGACCAGTACTCAATGCTGGTAGGTAATCGCGGTCCCAAGAGGAAGGACATCCAAGAGGTGATGCTTTTACTCAATATTAAGTAAGCCAATAGTAGAGATCATCACCAATAGGTCATTGACAGCCGCCGGTCCCTGTACTTGTGGATTTGCAACATGATGATGTGGAAGATTTACTTTTGGATTCATAGTATGATGTTGTAGTTGTGGGAACTTGTGGATCTGTAACATATGTAATAGTTGCAGTTCAAGACCTGTAGCACTTTTCCAATCAATGAGTAAAGCACAAAATACAAAAAAATCCCTTAATGTGATGACATAAGTCAAAGAAATGCTAAGTTATGAGAGAAAGAGTACCTTTTCATCAATTGCCCAATTTAGATGAAGGAAGGATAAAAAAGGTGCCAAGTCACAAGTAAAAGGATGTTAAAAGGGAAAAAAGAATACTAAAAAAGATTGCAAAATAGACTTCTAACCTCATAAGACTCTACAATTATTGTGAACATCACTACTAACCTCACTAGCATGGATTTTTTAAACTTAAGGTTGTTTTCATCGTAATAATAACTTTTAATGGTTTATAAGAAGATCACTATACAATACAATTGTTTTTAAAAAGAATTAGTAATCCCAATCACTTGTTTTTGGGAAGAGACAATAATTTATAAAAATTTATATCATAAAATTGAACTAATGGAAAGTCAAAAGACTTAAACTTAAAAATATACTCCATGTTTTACCAAAGACTAATAATACATTAAAAAAAAAAAAAACACCTTATTTCACTCGTATTATTCAATTATTCCTTCTTACTTATACAATATATATTTACTCTTTAAGCTCCATATTTATTTCGTTGATGTTTAATCTTATTATTCTAATATCTTAGTCATTGTCATGTCTTTGAATGAAGCATTTGTTTCCAAATTTATATATACAATTATCATTGAAATTCTTATTTTAGAAAAAAAAAATCAATGTGGTTATTCCAATCATAGACTTCTAATCCATAAAACTTCACCGTTATTGAAAATATAACTGTAACCATGAATTTTATAAATTTAAGGTCACTTTCACTATAATACCTTTTAATAGTATATACAATGTAGTTGTTAGTAGTTGTTAGAAGTCTATTGCAAAATAGACTTCTAACCTCATAAGACTCTACAATTATTGTGAACATCACTACTAACCTCACTAGCATGGATTTTTTAAACTTAAGGTTGTTTTCATCGTAATAATAACTTTTAATAGTTTATAAGAAGATCACTATACAATACAATTGTTTTTAAAAAGAATTAGTAATCCCAATCACTTGTTTTTGGGAAGAGACAATAATTTAT
The DNA here is from genome assembly GCA_027924585.1 of Larix kaempferi. Lineage (NCBI taxonomy): Eukaryota > Viridiplantae > Streptophyta > Pinopsida > Pinales > Pinaceae > Larix > Larix kaempferi. The sequence continues at coordinate 650,161 of BSBM01000410.1, read as the reverse complement.
AAAAATTTATATCATAAAATTGAACTAATGGAAAGTCAAAAGACTTAAACTTAAAAATATACTCCATGTTTTACCAAAGACTAATAATACATTAAAAAAAAAACAAACACCTTATGTCACTCGTATTATTCAATTATTCCTTCTTACTTACACAATATATATTTACTCTTTAAGCTCCATATTTATTTCGTTGATGTTTAATCTTATTATTCTAATATCTTAGTCATTGTCATGTCTTTGAATGAAGCATTTGTTTCCAAATTTATATATAAAATTATCATTGAAACTCTTATTTTAGAAAAAAAAAAATCAATGTGGAAATTCCAATCATAGACTTCTAACCCATAAAACTTCACCGTTATTGAAAATATAACTGTAACCATAAATTTTATAAATTTAAGGTCACTTTCACTATAATACCTTTTAATAGTATATACAATGTAGTTGTTATTATTCTGTTATTGGAAAGACTAGTAGTCCCAACCACTTGTTTCTAGGAAGAGGAAGTTGTCCCAACCACCCACATGCATTTCATTGTAGAAAGGACATTGAGCATCCAATGCAAATCTTTGCCATAATCAAGGGAAGGTTCATTTTAACTTTTGCAAAAGTTCCGAAGAAATGAAAATGACTTCTTACTTATTACATATCCATTAAAAAAACTTCATATGCATTGCTAGTGCCATGGAACCTTCAAACTTTACCAACTAGTTGAAAAACAAATCACTAAACCATGTAATTCATTAAGAGGTTGTTGGGTTTGATGGGCGTTCCCCAATGGTGTTCACTCCACATTTTTAAGATGGCACATCATAAATATTTTCCAACTTTAGTAGGTGCCATGTGGATGAATTTTGAGACATAAGTGTTCATAATGTAATTGAACATATTTTCAATTCATCACTATTTTGTTTCATGGGTATAAATAAATATAAAATATGAAATTTTGGAAAAAGAAATTGTTTTGTATGTGTAGTTTTTTTTTCAATGGAATACATTGTGGGAAATCTTTAGGTATTTTCCTTGGGATTTTTAGGTGCTTCTTTTCATTTTGAGGATGGTACCCAAGGTAAACTATCAACTCTGATTACGGGGCCTAATTCGATGGGGACATCAAGTGAGGCTCTGTATAGCCACCCGAGGATTTGACCTCGAGACCTTCTACTTATGATTACAATATTCAACCAATTAAACTAACCCACCAAACTTTTTATATATGTAATTATTATAATTTGTTTGAATTTAATTAATTTTAGTTTTTAATTTTAATGATTTGTTAAGAAATAAAAATTATGACTATAATTTTAAATTTTGAAAAATGAGTTGAGTATTATCATTAATATGTTTTTAATTTTGTGGTAACAACTTTAATTATGTGAATATGTTTTCTTATTTTTAATTATATTTATGTTACGTTATTTTTTTTTTCCTCGGAAAAAATCGTAATTTTATTTCAAATAGATGAACAAAATTACACTCTGCACATGTAGTAGAATCACTGAGATCCCTACATTGTCACATATTTACTGTCCCATATTGACATCATATCTAATGTCCCATACAACAAGTCACTGCTGACCATAGTTCCCGCATATATCCGAATACATAAGAACTATTACTATAACAGAAAACAAAACCATCATTTGTCATCAAAAACTGAGCTATTGCTCAATTCTGTGTCTCAATAACCTCATGAAAAGGTCTATGATAATAGCTGAAAATGCCTCCAGGTGAATGAATTGTAATCCTCCAAATGCCAAGATCTAATTCCTGCTGCGTTGCGTCCTTAGAGAGCTGATCAGCCATCCCATTCCTCTCCCGGTAAATATGTGTAAATGAAATGTGATTGAAGGACTGCTTTAACCGTATCACCTCCTCTAGGATAGGTGATAGTACCATCACATGGCAATGTGTGATCTCCTTAGCCCAGTCAATAACTTATGTTACGTTATTATAAATATGTAAAGTTATTATTATGATATTTTATTTTGCCTTTTATAATATGGAATTGAATCATAAAAGTTATTATTTTAATTTATGTAAATATAATATATTATTTAAATTTTAAGAATATATATATTTTTAGTATAGTATGGCTCTTTTTAATTAAGTATATAGGAAGTTATGTTTAGTGTTTTTTTTAAGTATATATTTAGTATTTTCTATTTATTAGTTATTATCTTTTTTGTTTTCATAATATTTTTTCTTTATTTAAATGGAAAGTGTTTTTTTGTTGGGTGTTTTTTTAGAAAGGATATTAGATAATATCTTCTTGTACTTATTGAAATAACATTGTGTAGAGGTTTGTATTTACTCAAATAATATTGAGGCTTGTATTTATTTAAATATTATTATTTAGAGGTTTGATATTGGGAAAGTGGATATAACATTGTGTAGAGGTTTGATATTGGGAGAGTGGATACTTGGTGGCTACATAAACGTGAGGTACAAGGGTTTTGTGCCGTATGTTACCAATACATTTATCTATCTTCTTGCACGAAGCAAGTATTCTACTGAGTGTGGAATTGAAGTAGGAAATACCAAGTCACCTTAAATTGGGCAAGGTTTATCGCATGGATAGATGTTTCTACTTCTAACGTGAAACTAAAGTAGCCAATTTTTTTAGGAGTTGTCTAAATATTCGACAATTTGGCCCAGACAGGGGCTTTTCACCGGAATCCAGTGTTTTTTATTTTGCACAATCTGAATTTAATTGTGTTTTAATGGTGATTTTGATGGTGGAAACGGATTCAACACCATTAAAAACCCTTTTGCACTCAAAATTTCAGAGTTTGACAGTTGTAACCAGGATTTTTAAAAATTTCTGCCAGATTTGTTCAAAATCATGCCAGAAAACCAAATATTTTTGTTCAAAATCATCGAACTTTTAGACTGCATGATTTTTTTATTTTTATTTTTTAAATTCTCATTGTAGAACCTTTTTCCATTATCAAATTTCCTCAAAATAGTTTCCACTCTTGCTCTCTTCTTTCTAATTCTTGATTTAACTGTTCATGTATTGTCATCTCCCACAAAACACCATTTCTAATTTGAAGGTCTTGACCAAAACCAATTTGTCTAGTGCTCACAGTTTCTCCTTCCTTGAGCTCAGGAAACACTGTCATTTTGTTATGCACATAATCAATAATCCCTAATCTACCTTTGCTCAACCATTTTATCCTCATCCTCATCAATTTTAGCAATTGATGTGACAAACAATCTATCGATTGAAGTGAATCCTAATATAATTCTTTTGTATTTATTTCCACAATATCAATAATATATTGGAAAAGGTTAACAACAAACTTGTCTCATTCTTTCACTAAAAAGAAAAAAATAACCATAAGCCAGTGGGGAATCAAAAACCTATTTTGATAGCCATCAACACATAATTGAATAACATAGCAATTAAAGAATACAAATTATTATTTCATCTTATCTAAATATGATATATTATTCTATTATTTGAAATATATACTCTTTTTTATATAACATGGACTTCTTCGTATTATACACATGATAGGTTTCTTTTTTATTTTAATATCTATTTACTATAAATACTATCTTTTTAATTTCAATACCACCCAATTCACTTTTGTTCTCTTTATTTGTGAAGGCAGATATTATTACAATTCTTTAATCTTTAAACACGATTTTTTTAAAACCCTTTGGAATCTCTATATATTTGAGATGTCTTGAAAAATTAAGATTAATCTAAATGATTATTAAAAACTATGTTTTTTTGTGAAGGAGTCTTATGGATTCATCCCATAAGATTTTTTATTGCAATGGATTTGAAAAACTCCTTCACATAAATCATCACTAACTAGTGAATTGAAAAAAACTAATTTTATTATAAATCAATTTAATGTTTTATATTTAAAAATAAGCTTAATAAATATAATGTTTTATAATAATTTGATGGACTAGTTCAAATTGTTAAGTGCTATAAGTTGTGAGTATAAGGTTTCGGGGTCAAATCCTCGGGTGACTATACATTACTATATAAAAACTTCACTTAATGTCCCAACCAAATTAAAACTTAAACAAATTTACAAAGAAAGAAAATTTTTAAGATTTACATTTTAAAATAAGCTTAATAAAGATAAAATAATGTTTTATAAATTATAATTTAATTTTATAAGTATTGTTTAAGTTAGATTATTCACAATATATAAAAATATAATTATTAATAATGTAAAAAAAAAATATTTATTTTATAATTATAAGAAAAAAACCTACAAAATATGAGATTGATATTGTTAAAAATTTTAATATGAAAGTGATAAAGAATGTTGTCACATCAATCTTAGTATTGATATACAAAACTAACTTCTAAACGAAAAAAAACAAAAACAATCATATCACATCTATATTCTCACATCTCAAGTAAGCTAGTGGGCAAGTTTGAACATTAAAATTAAATCATGAATAGGTAGCCTAGAATATAAGACATGGTTCATCTCAAGTAAGCTAGTGGGCAAGTTTGAACAATAAAGTTAAATCGTGAATAGGTAGCCCTAGAATATAAGACATGGTTCACGGTCATTTGACATCTTAATGCTAAAGCAAAAAATATTCAGGGAAACTCTTCAATCTTTTAGCAAGAAAGATAAAGAAGTGAAATTATAAACCTACATGATGGAATTAAAATCTACATGATGGAATTAAAATCTACATGATGAAAGGTTATGTAAAAACATCACTATTTGATAGAAGTGATACAATCTTTTGATGATACACAGGATTTTGAGTATAAGTGATAGAATCTTTTGATGATACACATAATTTTGAGTATAGACAAGATTTTCTGATTATGGATCTATGGCATATTTATGGCATATTGTGGATGATGTAATTTATTTATATGTCAACATTGTTTTTTCATATGATTTAGATTATATGACATGACTTTTTATGTCAATAAGGCTTACAATACAAGGTTTATGGACATGGTGGTTTATTTGTAATATAAATTAAGTGCACAATTTTTTTCGAGGAAAGAGAAAGAAGTGATCAAATGTTTTAAAAAATAATTTGAATATAGAGAAGAAATTTGTGACAATAACGGAATTATATAAAAATAAATAATGTTAAATTGAAAAATTAAAATTATTGATATAATTTTAAAAATATATCTTAATATAAATAATTTGAAAATTTATAAAAAAAAATTGAAAAAAAATATTTATTATTAAAATAATTAAATATTTATTTGTTTTATTATATAATATCTATTAAATATTTAATAATACTTAATATATAATAATTATTCCAAAATAAATACCAACAAAAAAATAACTAAATTAAATGTAAAATAATCTAATAACAATATGTTATACAAATCAATCAAGCAAACAAAACTAATTTGTAAAATAATCCAATAACGATACGTTGCACGAATTAACCAACCAAACAAAACTAATTTAAAAGCAAAATAATCTAATGAACATAGATTAGAAAAACAAACAAACTACAAAAGCCTAACCAACCAAACAAAACTAGTTTAGAGGCAAAATAATCCAATATAAGAAACTACTCAAATGGAAGACAATTAAAGAACCAACAAACCACAAAAGACTACTCAACTAAATTGGAAGACATTCCGAGAACCAATCGAAGGGAGGGAGGCTTGAAAGATAAATGATGGCAAAAGCATTATTATTATTATGGGAGAGAATAAATATGACCAAGGCTGAAAGTCTCTCTCTTAAATAATTTAATATGATTTTAAATTTTTTAAATGAGAAAGTACAAACTTAATTGAACTATTAAACCATTAAAAAAACAATTATAAGAAGTCGTGTTTTGTTATATTCTAATTAGAACCATTCTTTACAAATTCATCTTAAACTATTAAACCATTTAAAAAAATAATTATAGGAAGTCATATTTTGTTATATTTTAATTAGAATCCTTTTTCACAAATTCATCTTGATATTAATTTTCTACACATAATGTTTATTTTAAAATCTCACCTCTCTAATAGAGCTATAAGTTAATAAGTCATATATTTGATAGTCTAAGTTTTAGGATCTTTCTAGTAGAGTTATAAGTTAATAAGTCATATATTTGATAATTCAAGTTTTAGGATCTTTTAAATGAATGTCAAATTTGTATAATATAATTTATAAAATGATGATGATGATGATGGTTAATATATGAGATCATTTAAATAAATTTTATTATTAATATTAAAGAGAATAAATATATATGTCAATTTTCGCTAGTTCATTTGGTTAAGGTGTGGGTCTCGTTAGTAGGGCAACCTGAGTTCAATTCCCCTTAGGGGTGAGCTAGTTGGGAGGAGACACCCAAAAATCCAGCCATCATAAAGGTTGGTGTGGCCCAGGTCGGGTGCGATCCCCAGGTGACTTTGACAGCTTAGATGCCCATGGGTTGTAGTTCTTAACCAATGGTTCATTGCTACCAAGGTGACTTTGACGACTTAGATGCCCCTGGGTTGCCGTTCTTAACCAATGGTTCATTACTACCGACCCCGCCCCGAGTGACAAGCAATCGAACAAAAATAAATAGAATGAATATAATATTAAATTTTATTATCTCTCTCTCTCTCTCTCTCTATATATATATATATATGTCCATTAGATGTACTTTGAGTAGTTGGGAGGAATTCTTGTAAGTGACAGATTTTTATTAGTGTTTGAAGTTGCTATATGAAGCCTCTCTTTCTTCATGTTAGCCAACTTTTACATGTAAAATAAATATTGACGGGGACACACACTTCTAAAACAAAGATAGAACAGTGGTGTTTGGATAATCAATATTGCATCTTTTTCATTAGGCAATTGGAAAATGAAGAGGTAAGAAATATTGCTTTTAATAATAAGATTGTGTATTATAAAATGCTTTTAAATTTGCTATAATTTCCTTCAAATTTCTCTAGAAATACTACAATCTCAATGTTCTCAAAATCATTAGATAACAAGTATGTCAAAAAATACCTCTTTAAGAACCAAAATTCTCTACTAATAGTCTAAACATGTTACAATTTGGACATTTTCCAATGACATTGGAAATGAGTTTAGTTGTTGAGATTACATAATCAAAGCACCATAGGTTATTTGAGTGTGCCTGATTCATTTATGTAATTTGGTAAAAGTTTGTATCGCTAATAAGGTTCAAATCCTTTAGACTTCCTGCCATTATTTTCAAAACCATAAATTTTTTTCCAACTTTTACTAATAATTTTAATATAACTTCAATTTAGCTTAAGATAAATGTTGATTCCAAATTGTAGTTAACAACTAATAGTGTTTTGTTTTCCTTGAAAGTGACAAAACTTATCATAACTCAGTTCTTAGACTAGCAGTGAGGATAACTTTCTTTGTCTACTATCCATAAATGCTAATTGACTCATCATTGTTATTCAAGAAAAACCACACCATCTCAAATAACCTGCTAACTCTCCGTAAAAAGTCAAACTTTCACTCTTATAAAATGTCTTTGACCTATTGACATATGTTAGAAGAAAACTGGCCTTACAAATTAAAATTTAAAAGTGCATTTCAAAATAAAATAAAATGTTTCTCTCTATTTCAGAGTGTATATCTTTGCAGACTAATTTCTTTGAGTGTATTTCAAAGTGGAGATCTGCCAGACAAAACAATTTGTACTGTCCTTTCTTGAAATTGGAAAAAGTAATTTGTTGTTAATTTTCAATAGGACAGAAATTGTCATAGTCAGCCATGTCAATGGTGAAATTTCGACCTAAATGTCATACAAGTAGGGCCGGCACTCACGCATATTCACAAGTTTTCTTCCGAAGCGAGTGATTTAAGGCAGACAAGCGTGAAAAGCCTAATTTTTGTTGTTGAATTGAAATCCCTGTCATTTGAAAATCAAATCGAAATTAATTAACAAAATTATATTAGACACATTCCTTGGAGAATTATATTAGACACACAAGGTGGGTCTGCAGTTGTCGGTATTTATTTGTATTGTTCCATGGCAAGCACCTATTGGCGATTATTTGCTGACTCTGTTAGTCGTGACCTTCCATGCTAGCTGGCCTCTAGAAAATAAGGGCGCTTGGTTAGTCTTCATTGGTGGCCATGGCCACTGGGTCTTCCTTCGCTGTATATACAGATTCCCTAAATTTATCCTGACCCACTGGCACTGTTCCTCACGCCCATATTGGCAACTGCTACTCTTACCCTTGACATGAGGGATTATTCAAACTAAATCCATGCTAATCACTGTTTTAAGGTGATTTGATGATGGTGGTGGGGATAATTCTGTGGGTGTCACGAGCGTTGAAAGCAAGAGAGAGTATGGAAAGCTCTAATGGCTCCCTTGCCATTCCATTCTAAAGAGGGCAAGCCTGCACGGTGTAGATGTTCTGTGCCTCCGTTACCTTCTAGCCTGGCACCGCTTCCAAAATTAGCAGTAGCACCAATTTAGTATTCTGTAAAATTTTTATAGTATTCTTTGAGTTTATCATATAAATTAGTAAGGAGGATTGCTAGATGACCCATCCTATACTCCTACCCCTCTTTTCTGTTATTCTATTTACTCCAAACCTTTGGTACATCACCTATTTCTCCTTTCTGTCTGTTTGCCGCAGTTTTTTCCAAGAGATGCCGTGCAAGCACATGCACCTTGACCATGTAATTGGACACACATAAACATACATTCTTTGATTGCTCTGTTCGTTTTCCCTGTGCAGACTTACTTCACTTTTAATTTCTCCTTTCTCACTTGGTTTCTCTTGCTTCTTGCTTAGACATTTGGGTGCTCTATAAAATTGCTTATCCTCACTTATGTTCTGCATCCTCACCTGGGTCCTGCTCAGAATTGTTTGTTTTCACTCGGTTCCTGCTTCAGAATTTATTATCCTCACTTGGGCTCCGCTCTGAATTGTGTTTTTTTCATTCGGTTCTGCTTGAAATTGATTCTTCTCGCTTGGCTGCAACTGAGAATTGATTATTTATCCCTATTTGGAGATCCAGCTACACTTGATCATCTCTGGGTAGCAATCCAAAGCACGGTGTTTTTTATTATCGGGGAATTTTGTGTTTGGCATGGATCTGTTCTAACTTGCAGGACTTTTTTAAGGATCGAAGATCCCAATCCTGTCATAATTGGGTCAGCTTTCAGTAGCAGCACATGAAGAGATTTGTAAGTCTAGTTAAGATCTCACTTTGATGGGTTATGGTGCATTTATTTTAGATCAACTGCAAATAAGTTCCATTGATTGAATTTGCATTTCCCAATGTATTAAATGTTTTATGCCTGTTTTAATGTTCTCAATCAACATCTACATTGCTGTTTTTGTTGATTCTTATGCTTCCCTGCATAGCGCTCTTTATAATTATTGTGTTCTTCCCTACCTCATACTGGATATGGGGCGGTGGTAGTTCTTCTTTTAAGTAGCTGTAATCAATCGAAGTTTCTCTTTTATGTATCTTTAATCAATGAAAAAATGATCTTGGAATGAGAACGTTATATATACTGGATGAAATATACATTAATCAGTCTTAGGTTTAATTAACAGTTGATTCTCTGGATGAGATCCTCCTATAGCAGTTGTCATTAATGTCTGTTTGGGGTTTGCGAACAAGATAAATCCCACTTAATAGGGAAGCATTCGGAACCCAAATGTATAAGTAATGCAGTCCAGGTCTCCTCTACCTTAATCTGAATTCCTTCTCTATGTGCTGTATCTTTTGAATAAGAGAGAGTTTTGTGGCATTCAAGTTGGTATTGAGTATGTAACTGATCCAGTGTTTTTGTTTAATCCAGATTATTCAAGTGTTGCTGCTAGTTCTCTGCTGCACTAGTGAGGTTGGGCTGGCATTCTTCCATGGAAGACATGAAACAGTCAAAGAAGTCAAGAACTTTGGCTCTCATTCGGAGCAGCAAGAAGAATGCAAACCGAACAGTGCAATGCCATTGAGGCCTCATAGAGTGACTATTACTGAATTCGGGGCAGTTGGTGATGGAGTCACTATTAATACACATGCCTTTCAAAATGCCATCTTCTACCTTAACACCTTTGCTGATAAAGGTGGAGCACAGCTTTTTGTGCCAGCAGGAAAATGGTTAACTGGAAGCTTCAATCTAACAAGTCACCTTACACTGTACTTGGACGCTGGGGCTGTAATCCTTGGATCACAGGTTATTGTTTGGAGCATAATCTCTGTATATTGTCTTAAGTTCACATTGCCCCTGATTATTTAATGGTTGTTTTATTTGAAAAAGCGGGTATGGTCTAATGTTTAGGGGATATAATTTTCCACCTAGACTTTGCCAAGTTCAACCTTTGCAGACGCACGGCATCTGTCGCACATACAAACTATTCTCTATGATGCCAATGGTTGCATATTTGTACTCCAGTACAGGGAAAGAACTTTGATTGTGTGGGGAACTTTGCTTGCCCTGTTTACTTTATTTAGAACTCTGCAAGTCTAAATGTATTTAAGCTAGATTCTGTAGTACAGAAGAAGAAATATCCTACCTGTAGTCATATCCCACATTTTAGCATAGAAAGAATTGACATGTTAAATGATTTGTTGGTTCGGAAGCTGCTGCAGGGAGTTATTGACAAACAAAAGTGAATTTCAGTGCGAGAATATCACTAATAGATTGAATTGGATTTCCTATTATTCGAGGCTGTTGATTGCATTTGTTATTGCAGGACTCTGAAGATTGGCCAGTCATTAGCCCCTTACCCTCATATGGCCGAGGCAGGGAACTACCAGGTGGAAGGCACTGCAGTCTGATACATGGGTACAATTTGACGGATGTTGTCATAACAGGTGTGGATATCCTATGGCATGAAGATCTTTGAAAAAACTGATCTATTAAACACGGTGTGCAGTACTTATATGCTTCCCATCCACTTGGAGCACGTTTCATCTTTTTACATTATAAAGAAAAGTAGGCATACAATGCCTTAAGACATTGAAGCAACAGTAGATATAGGAATTGTTTTTCTCACTACCTTAAGGATGCTAACCCATTTGTCACTTTTCCAGGCAATAATGGAACAATTGATGGTCAAGGAGCTGTTTGGTGGAATTGGTTCCATAATCATACACTAGATTATACCCGCCCACATCTTGTGGAGCTGGAGGACTCGCAAGATATTATTATTGCAAACTTGACTTTCTTGAACTCGCCTTTTTGGACCATCCACCCAGTGTACTGCAGGTCAGTGTCCTCGATGCTGGTCTAGTTGAATGTACACTAATGTCAGTGTTCATATATTCTTTCATTTTTTTCTTTATCAAATCACCTATATGCAAGATTAGATTATGTATGGATATTGTTAGTTGATATCTTCTATGGTGAATGTACAGTAATGTCCGCATTCAGAATCTCACAATCCTTGCTCCACTTAATTCACCTAACACAGATGGCATAGATCCAGGTAATTCTTTGCCTATCATTGACTAAATTTGGGTTAGCATGGGACAGTTTATTTTCTTACAGTTGATTCAAGTTTTGAATCTATTTCAGTGTTATCATTTATGCCATCACGGCCCTCATTTCATGATCACCATAAAATGGCTTCTAAAATGTGTTTTTTGGTTGTTGGAATTCACCGTTGTATGTTTGCACAAACTTTGTGTGTCCTCTTGTTCTCCATACCCCTTGATAAGGATCTGCACAGAAATACGTTCCTGTCTGACTTATTGTGTCCTGTCTTTAATGTTTAGACATCTATAGACAGTGTACCTCAGGTCAACTCTATGCTTCACCACATGATACATATAGGCAAAATATTTCTTTGAATAAAACTATCATCTGATAGTACAAGTCCGTCAGAGTTACATCATCATCAACAGAAAGGAGCAAGGGTTGAAATGTTTTTGAGTCAGCAGGTACTTCATCTTTAATGCTTGAATAAGAATTCCAAATGCAAATGCAATATCCTGCCTAGTATTTTGGTATTTTTGTAAGCATTGCCCTACTCTTACCGTTATGACCCTAAACCACACATGATGCCATTTTCTGAATACCATCAAACATCAAGAATATGGATATTGTCATTGACATCTGCACATAAAATCATTAACATTTGGATTTTAAGCTTAGATGAAAGTCTAAATCCTCACTGCTCAGGTGATGATCATTTGGCATGGATAAAACTATGGAAATGGCATTGATCTGCCCATACCGTTTTCCAACACTTGCAGCAAGCTTATGACAGTTATTCACTTAAATTTTCTCTTCTTGAACCATAGGCCTCCCTGTTGCACATCCCCCACTGTTTTGTTTTTTACTTGTTCTCCATTGGTTTGATAGACTTGAAGACAATTTTTGAATTGCTTACTCTTTCTTGTTCTGTTTCTTCCTCAATCCAATCTATATATCTCTAGTCAATTCGATGCTTCTCAAATTTCCACTGAATACAAACTTCCAGATTTTATTCTATGAATGGCTGTCCCTCTCCCTCCATTTTTGCACTGATCCTTAGAAGTCATTTGACCATGAAATCCTTGCACTGGGGGTTTTTGTGCAGTGTTTCCTTCAAGTTCATTCCAAAAAGAACACTAAACAACCTCCACCATGCTGATGATAGTAATTTAGAAATGGAAGGAACACAAGGAATGAAGTATGTTTGATTGTCTTGTATCTCCTGAAGATAATGGTAGGGTAGTGATGCAAATGCAATGGCATCATGGGCAGCAAATCTCTTGTGCTACTTTAGTTTTCCAACTCTTATTGTCATGCACCCAGGTGTATGATTATAATCCCAAAGCATGCTCATACTTGCTCCCAGTTAAATCAAACATCACAAATGACACCTTCTAACAGTTCATTGGGGTTCACAAATGCAAATACTGTTGTCAGCACCTTCCAACAGTGAATTCTTACTGAATTTGGGAAACCAAAGTCGAGCTTAATCTTCTTGAGAAATAATATGGGAAGGCTTGAAAACAGTGGAAATCCCAGGCATGGTGTCCTTTCCTTGCTTGTAATTCTGGTTAACTGTGTGGACATCAGGATGTGGAGGTCATCTTAGGATCTATGGTTGTTAAAAGTAATTCTTTACATGGTGCTATGCTAAATGAAGTTTCTAGTATGACGAACTGAACTTATTGGAAGAAGGAAAATAAAGAATCATGTTCTATAATGTTATGACTTCCTCCAAAACTTGAATCACAACCCCAAGTTTTAGCTCATCAAGTTCCTGTAGCTCATCAAATTCCTGATATTATTTTCATCTCCTTTGCTACTTTTGTTCTTGTCCAGTGCAATTGTATAGTAGATCTTTATAACTCAGGAATATATATACCACTCTCTTCCATTGGAAAGTGCTTAGATCTTTGAGAGATTCCGTTCTGAGTCTTCTGACTAATTATTGCTTCTGGATTGAGCATTTACTATGGGAACTTGTATTGTATCTATGAGAGTTCAGAGTATGGGAATGCTGGAACAACTATGCAAACTTCCTTTCCTGACTTGTGTTTGCTTCATATGGCTCTAGCTCTTGCATCTTGCCACCTTGGGGGTGTTCATTTCCCATTTCAAATGACAAGCTGAAGTGGCGGAACACATTATGTTAAGACCACAGATAATAAGCATTAATTTTTCAAATCATGCCATCTATTGTGAATGATTTACAGTAATATATTGACTCGGTATTTATGTTGGGGATTAAGATGAAACTTTTACACTGTTGCATTGTTTAGATATAGTTCTAGATATCCCCTTGTTTCTTTTTACTAATCATGAGGTATGCTTTCAGATTCGAGCTCTGATGTGTGCATAGAGGACTGTTACATTAGCTGTGGTGATGATGTAATTTCTATCAAAAGTGGTTGGGATGAGTATGGTGTTTCTTATGGGCGCCCTAGCTCCAACATTATTATCCGTCGTGTGATTGGACAAACACATACAAGTTCTGGTCTTGCTTTGGGCAGTGAAATGTCTGGGGGCATCAAAGGTGTCCATGCCCAAGATATTCAGATTTTTAACTCAAGGAGAGGTCTGAGAATAAAAACAGCCCCAGGCAGAGGTGGTTATGTGAAGGATGTGTACATATCCAATGTTACAATGAATAATGTTAGTGTTGGCATTGTCTTTACTGGGCTTTATGGTGATCATCCTGATGATAAGTATGATCCAGATGCTCTTCCAGATATACAAAGGATAACATTTAAGGACATATTTGGTGATGAAATCAAAACAGCAGGTTCCATAGACGGCATTCAAAATGCTCCCTTCAAAGATATTTGCCTATCAAACATTGTGTTCAATGTTACCTCACAGCCTTTCTGGAACTGTTCAAATGTGGGAGGATTTTCGGAGTCAGTATATCCTGAGCCGTGTACACAGCTTCAGCCCCAAATCCCTCATGACTCGCCAGTATGTTATTCTTCTTATGTCAGCAGCACATGTAAGGACATCTAGAATAAAGCCAGTTTATAAATATATCTGTATTTGATTTTGTTCTTTAATGAGTGCTAGGTTGATTCAGGAATCCCATTATTTATGCAGTTTTGCAGTGCTTTTTGTACTATGGTCAGTGAAACAGTAGTTTATACCACTCAATAATATTCTAGTTGTCACCCAGATTTGACATTTGTTTTAATTGTAATCTCCATTGCTTCTCCTTATATCCAGTGTTGCATATCTGATATTAATTTCTATTAGACTACCTACCCTGCAAAGATGAAAACCCATATCCCTATTCAACCTGTACTCTGTAAAAAAAGTGCATTTAAGTTCCTGTTACATCTTGTCAATAGAAGGATAGACATTCATTTTCTTTTCTCAAACTTCTGATCAGTGATAACTAGGATGAGCATTGCTCCTCTCTGCAGGGACTAGTCAAGGAAAACGCATTCATAGCAGACAATTTGTTGGTAATTTTCTTATGTTGATTTCTTTTGCTCATTTATTTATTTTCTGTCATGTTTGAGCAAGAGTTGGCAAGCTTGAATATGGTTGTGGGGCCTTGCATATTCATTTGTTTAATTTATTCAATTATTTTATTTCAAATTGTTGTGCTTGATTTTAAGGCAGTGTTGTATCATCATGTACAGTTTTTCATAATTTCAAAACCTATAAGGTAATTTTTTGAAGCATTGTTTTAACTTTCAAGTATGATGAGAAGGGTTAGTTTGCAATCCTAATTTTTGTTATTTTTGTTGTAAGATCTTTCAAGTTTAGTAGTTGTATTCCACTACAGAGCAAATTGCGTGAAAGATACCATCGTTCACATAATAGCTACATATGCTGCTTTCAACTGTGAAGTATGGAAGATGCAACCTTTAAAAAACATTTTTCTTCTCCAAGTTAAAGGCTATAAAATGGACTTAAATGCTACTTAGCAGCTTGCTTTCTTTCCCTACTTTTAACTCATAGAAGATACCTTTTCCTTTTAAAAAAAATGCTTCACCCCATGCCTCTGCAATGCCATGCTCTCTAAAGGTATGTAATTCACAAGATGCTTTTTAAAAATCTTCTGGTGATGACTGAGCAATGATAAGTTGTTGAAATTGCCTATTACTACTGTCCTTGTTGTTTCTATTCTCTTCAGATATTACTATAATCAAATTTTATAGGGTGTATCAAGCTGGTAAATAAATTATGGCTTTAACTAAACAGAAAAAGACCTTGGATTCCTTTCCAGCATGATGTTCCTATTCCCTCTGGTGAGAACATGGGTGCCTATTGCATGGAGTTATGTTTGAACCCTGACCTTCACTGGATCAAAATAAAATTTTATACATTCCATGAATGAGTGGGCGCACGTAGCTTGTTCATTGCTTCAAAAAATTCGAAACAATCAAGGCCATTGAACATAACTAAAGTTAAAGCCAAAATGAAAAACCTTTGATTCCTGTATCTAAAATACATGAGACATAAGATAAAGCTTCTCCTTTATTGAATTGATATAAAATGTTGTGTCAAGTAATTTCTTTTATGACTTCTTGAGACCAAGAGATTTTGAGAAGTCAAATGAAATAAAGCCTCTAGCTTTTAGACACGTTCAATATTGTTCCTCTGGCATAGCAATTGTGTGGTGTAATTATATTCAAGTTACCCTTATGATGAGGTTGGTGAGAATTCATACATAAAGAAATTAATAATAAATGGCAATGAAAATATATTGTTGTTCCAATAATTTCCCCGTGTGGAATTCTGGACTTTTAGCAGATGCTCTGCATTTTGCTAATCTCTTCTTGCCTTATTGCAGATGCATTTTTGAAACTGGAAAAGGGAAGGGGTGGGTGTTTTAATCAATGAATAATGCCATTAAATATGAGGATTTGATCAATACTCTCCTCCATAAATCTGATGTGTTATTGTGCATGCATATTAATGATTATGGTTGGGGCTGATTTTCTCATTTATTTCTTTTCTGTTCATCTTTGAGCAAGAGTTGGCGAGCTTGAATATGGTTGTGGGGTCTTTTGCATATTCATTTGTTTAATTTTTTTTTGCAAATTAATGTACTCAATTTAAGGCAGTTTTGTGCATCATGCACAGATTTCTTAATTCCAAAATCTACAAGGTTATTATTTTGAAGCATTGTTTTAACTTCCAAGTATGATAAGAAGGATTAGTTTGCAATCCTAATTTTTTGTTATAATTAGGCTAGAAAGCTCCAACAGGAGTAAGATCTTTCAAGTTTAATATTTGTATCCTACTACAGAGAAAATTGCATGAAAGATATACCGTCTTTCACATGATAGCTACATATGCTGCTTTCAACTATCAACTATGTAAGATGCACCATATTAAAAGCATTTTTCATCTCCAAGTTAAAGTCTATGGAATTAACTTAAACGCTTCTTGGCTGCTTGCCTTCTTTCCCTACTTTTAACCCAGAATATAATTTTTTTACCTTTTTCAAAAGGATAGACTTCACTCCATGCCCCTGGAATGCCATGCTTCCTATAGGCATGTAATTCACAAAATGCCATTTTAAAATATTTTGCGAGGAACTGGGGATGGTTAAGTTGTTCAGATCGCCAATTGCTACTGTCCTGGACACTTCTATTCTCTTCAGAGTCTTCTATAATCCAGTTACAAAGGGGACACAAGTGAAAACTCCTTTCTTGAATTGTTATAAGATGACTTTTATGACTCTCTTGAGAGCAAGAGATTTTGAGAAGCAAAATGAGAATAAGGCTATTAGCTTCAAGTCTATTTCTATATTGTACCTCTGGCATAACAATTCTGTTGTGGAGTTATCCAAGTTACCGATCTGATGAGGTTGGTGATAATTCATATATTATGACAAAAATAATAATGGCAATGGATTGCTTTGACAATAATTTCCCAGTGTGGACTTTGGACTTTTAGCAAATGCACTACCCTGCTTTTTGCTAGTCTCTTCTTGCCTTGAAGTAGATTCATTTTTGAAACGGGACAAGGGAAGAGGTGGGTATCTTAAACAATGACCAATACCATTAATAATTTAATTATGAGTGATCAATACTCCATAAATCCCATGTATATTGTGCATGCATACTAATAAATTTCCCTCCTCATGGCTCACTATTGCCACCCAACTAAGTGGCTCTCTCTCTCTTGGTCCTTGCAAATCAAATCTCCCCTTAGGAAGTCCGGCCAGCCAGCCTGGCAGTTCATCGTCTTGCTTGCTCTCCAGTTCATTTTGGCATAAAGCTCCTCACCAAATTCTCTTGGTAAATTTGAGCTTGAGGTGGCAACTTCACCAGCTTTCCATCTTCAGATTGTAGGAAAACAATAGGTTGGCCAAAATGGAGGTTAGAGAAGCATGGTTGGCAAATGGTGTTTATGGTACCATTTCAAATATCCTCAGAAGGGATATCTATTGGTCCAACTTACTATGTCTGTAAACTTACGATAGTTAGTTCTTATAGCTAGTGTAGTGTCTTTGAGGAGTTTCAATCACGACTGTTTATTTTGTAAACTTCTTTTCTTGTAATAAACTGTTTACTTCTCAGGTACCAGTTATTTATGTATCCTCTGTGACATTTGTTGTCAAGATTTAAAAGTCAAAGCTTGTTGGAATTGGAAGCTTGTTTTGCCTTGTCACTATGCATCTAACTTTTACTTTCAGATTGTGTAAGGAAGAACTTCTGAAAGTAAGTAAGTGGTTCCATTTCAATAAAATTTCCATATGGAGGTCCTAATTGATAATTAAAATCTGTTTTGACATTTATGCTATACCAATGTTTTATATCCTGCATGCCATGGTGATAATAAAAACTTTTTGTCTCTATGTAAATATTATTGTCAGCCTATGAAATCTCTATAGAAATTGAATGTTTAATTTGTAAAGCATCAATAATGCTCCAAAAATGGAGAGGGAAGAAGATATCTTTTTGGGTTGAAGTACAATTGTGCACTGAACAATAGGCTTTAGAGAAAACACTCTCCGAAACTCTCCAAAGTTGTAAAACGAAGCACCATAAACGTTTACAAAATTAAAAAATATTCTGTAAGCTCTAGCTCAAAGATCCTTTGAGGAAGCATACTCAACACGTCTAGAAAACAAGCAAAGAGTTATACGAGGATGATGCATTTCCTTTCAAGTATAAAGGTTACGAGGTGAGAGCAAGGTTCCAATGGCTCAAGGAAGGAAATGCTTCTTCCAAGTATTTTTTATTGCTTTGAAGTAAACGAAATCTTTCTGTAGGTTTTGAATGGGTAAGAACATGGGTTTATATAGAATTTGAAAGCTCTGAAAGGTTAAAGACCAATTTCAAGTGGTTGTTTTCTTCGATATTTTCCCACCATTTTCAAGTTGTGTGGGGTTATTATCAAAAGAAAGGTTGGTGGATATAATTAGGCTTGGAATGTGATGTTCCATATAACATTTTTTCCATTTGAAGATGTACATTTGGCCCTGCACCTAAAATCTAACATGTAAAATGTGACAAGGATTACAATAATGAAACTATCAGTCTGGCGTTTAAATGTTTAGACAACTCATCGAAATCAATGATAACATAGTATACCTTGTACTATAGGTCATCATTTCCACTGTATTTCAAAATGCCACCTTCCTTAACAATATTATGTTTCAAAGGTGGTAGGTGTATGAGGGGTACTTCTTGGCCTTGCATAGAAACAAGCTTCACATGGGGGTTAGGGAGAAATACCAACAACTAGGCAGAGATATATGCATTGTTTCTTGAAATAGTAATTCTTAATGCACATAATATTAACGCAACTCTCATCTTTGGGGTTTCCTTTTTTATAATAGATCTAGTGAGAAGAAGGAAGAATGATGAAGGACCAGCGCTTAGTTGAATGTTGTAAAGAATACAAGGAATGCCTGACCCCCTTGACTCATACAATCTGTACCATATTTGCAAATTGAATAATTTCTTTTCTTTCTTGACATTTCCCTGATGATGAGTAGTGAATCTACTAGAAACGTTGGAAGCACAATTTCTCAACCTAGTTACATATCCAAAAGCAAACATGGACAATGATAGCAACTTTGAAAGCATAAATCAATCTAATTGAATGATAGCTAGGTAGAGTCTTTGGTGAACCAAGATGCTCTATTGGAAAAAGGGCAATTGGTAAAAAATGGGGGTCCCCCAAGACTTTTTGGATACCATAATGACCACAATGATGAATAAATCAACATTTATCCTTAATTATGCATGCAAGGAACCCAAAGTGGAATGACAAGTGTCAAAGGGAAAATTTCAGGGGAGGTGGTGGCTTAACTTCCTCTCATGCCTCGTTTCGCCTCCCACACTTATTTGTAGTCATGTCGAACCAACAATTTTATTCCAGGTTTAATGTTAGCACAATGTGGAGGTGGGATAATTGACATGGTAGTCACTAGTGGATCAAGGTTTCCTTCTATATTTTTCTGAAGAAGAATGGAATAGAGTTAACTTCTTTAAGATTTTATGTGTATCCTCATCAAGAAATAGGAGAGAAATTGGATTTTTGGTAGATAGGACTCTATTTCATGAAATGGCGAGCTATCATGTTTAGGGGGGATCCCTAAAGATAACAATATTGAGATAAAAAGAATCCTAAGGCAAATGTTAAGCAACTTGGAGGGAATGAAATAAGTAATTGAATATTTGAATATCCACATGGAGAGACAAGAATCCAAGCAAGAAGACATGGAGTCTAAGCTTAAAAACTTATCTACAAAATATGATAAATTGACCATTGATTTTGAAATGCACTGTAAAAACATCTTGGGTTTTGTATAGAGCTCCCAATCCATCACATGGATTCCAAATGTTTCCACAAACTTAGTGAAAGATCTTGCAATTGAAGAGGAAACAATGCAATGAACAACAATCACTCTAAATGAACAACATAAGTTATATGGAGAACAATGTTAGGAAAGAGAAGGCATGCCAATGGAGGGGGCCCATAACGAGAATGAATTTAATCATGTTTAAATTATTTTATGTTGTTTACTTGTTTCTTGATCTTAGGATAGTGTATAAGGTATTATAGTTATAGGCATGATATGAAGAGCATATACTTTGCATGCAGTGAGTACTTTCAAGGAAAAACTATTGTGATTTGGACAATGTTTGCAAAGTGTTTTTGTATGAATTTTGAACATTTTGTATCTTCTCAGTTGCATAGAGTCCCAATAGCCCTTTTATAAATATAAAATATACCCGTTCTTGTTTTTTCTTAAAAAGCATCATTATGTTTGCATCTAAAATCAAATGTGCTTTACCACCTATTTTGAGGTCCTTTGGAAATAAGATTAAATTCAAAGTCCCATACTTTCATTTGTTTGCAAACTCAACTTGGCACCCGCATTTATTTATAGCATTACACAAAGCTATACTAGCTCCCCCTCTTGCACGTTGCCCTTATTCCATTGTTGGTATGGATCTCCACACAAAGGGTTAAGTTGGAATCCATCAACTTGCATATTTGCATATATCAGCTAACTCAATATGAGTATGTATATCTTAAAATGCAATGAAAATTAGTGATTCCTTTGAGTATAATTGTATGTGTGCAGATTTTTAGTTTTATTTTGTGTTCACTTAATCTAATTTGTTACTTTATAGTAATGACTTTCTTCACATGGTACTTTATATATGTAGGTTAAAACGATTGAGTTTTGAGCTTCATATTTGGAATCTGCAAATATATTATTGAAATAAAAGAGCAAGAGCCGTGTGCCATGGAGGCTTTATTCATTTTCCTACTATGGTTTCAATCATTGTCGAGCAAAGGATGGTTGAGAAATTAAATTACGAAATCCCTTGATCGAGTTTCGCACTTCATATTTAGAAATTGCAAACATACTCTTTCATCAAAGAGCAATGTCTTATGGAGGGTTTATTCATTTTCATGCCATGGTTCAATCATTGGTGAGCAAAGAAGAACCGAGAAATTAGATTTAAGTAACTTTTTTTAAAGATCCAAATGTTGCTCTTGGGTGCAATGATATACAAGATACTTAATTTATAAATTGTGGATATAATACAAATATAGTAATTTAGAGCTTTATGACGAAATAACACGTCTACTTTTAAAAATAATAATAAAAGAAACCATCTAAGACAATATGAAATGAATTTTCGTTGATAGGGACTAATGAGCACATATAATATATCAAAGTTGGATTATACATCATCTTCCACCGTCTTCATGTTACCTTAAATAATGCATAGTTATTGCTTCGAGCCAACTGCAAGAGGGGCTTAGTAGTGGGTTCTTACCTACTCCCTATACACCAGGATATCTTAGAATTTTGCTAGGTTCATTTCATTTTACACACTCTCTTGTATTAGTGTTTCACAGTTCCAATAAAGTTCGAATAAAATACTAAGTAATAAAATATTGTCCCTATATCCAATAACTTTTTAATTCGCTTATAGTTCTTGGGATGATTTGCACATAATGAATTAAGTGCATAAAATGTAGAAAAACTTCCAAGTTACAGGTGGCTTAAGTTATCTTATAAATATTTTTTAACAAAAATAGTTTAAAATTTCTATTACAAAAAACTATAACTAGGCTAAAAAATGTTGGAGTAGAAAACAAGAGCATAATATTTCACATCCCTATGAGGCTTATAATCCACTCCATTTATTCTTCAAAACATAAACTGATACTAGATTAGGAGTAGGCACAGTTACTCATAGAAACATCTCGGGCTTTATTCGGGGGCAATGAATCATGTTTGTCAACCTCCATACCCTCCTGGAGCTGTTGAACAAATTCTTCTTCCTTGAATCTCATGGAAAAAGATCCAACTAATGTATTCATATTATCCATTGAGGATGTTGAGTCCTTGTTGAGGGATACCACCATAACTTTGAGCTTGGCACTTTATTCTTTGAAGTCCTGTATTTGCCTCTTTTGCTTAGCCCAAATGTCCATAATTATGGCATTTTGACAGGTCTATTGATTCTTTAATTCATAATATTTGTGGTAACTAAGAATATCAAAGTTTGATTTCCAATTATTAGGTCCTCTTGTTGCCTCATAAACCTTCGAATTTCTTGAATATCTCTCTGACAGTTGGAGGAATGGTCATCCATGTTTGCCCACAACATGCACAAACCCCACTCAAAATGCCAGTTTCCAAATCCCCAATTCAAATCAAAAGTAGACAAATAGGAATAGGTCCACATAATGCACAAACTCCCTAGCAAACCCCCATTGTAATTACCCCTTTTCATTGTCCCAACATACAAATTTAAACACAAATTCCTTGTAGCAGAAATTGTGTGTGGGTGGTTGTCCAAGAGAGCCTTAGAACACCCAAGTTGAATAGTATTCATAAAAGACTTACAACTATTGCTACTATGAGTTTCGATGTGCAAGCAACCCAATGACAGACATAGTAAAGAAGGCCAAGTCCAACTTACCTTGTGTGGCAGCTGAGCTTGCTCTTCTTAACGATAAGTTCCATTACCCTTTTTCGCTACCTCAACATGCCAAATTAAACCTAGATTCCTTGGAGTAGAAATTGCATGTAGGTTGTTGTCCAAGAGATCCTTAGAACACCCAGGTAAAATAGAATTCACCCAAAGCTTATACCCATTGCCACTATGAGTCTCAATGCATAAGAAAATCAATGATAGATAGAATAGAGAAGGTCTAGTCTAGCTTACCTTATTGCACTATAAGAACTGAGCTCAATGTCTTCAACCATAAATCCCATATTCACAGTCATGTTGATAAACCATGACTTCAATACCTTGAAGTTGGTGAAGCAGATGTATGTGTGAAGTTGGGGCAAGGTTTAGTGCTATGTCCCTTTGTTGGATGTGAGAGTAAATGACTTTGCAATGTGTCCTTACTATCCTATAAATGAATGAGTGGGTAAAAAACTTAGGTGATAAGATTGAATACATAATCCCCATTCTTTTTATCATATGTCCTTATTAGAACCTAAAGGCTCGATTTGCTAATCAGTTTGCTTCCAGATTCAAGGTTCTTAGAATATGGTAGAAGTGAACCTCATCAAACATTTGTGTTTCCCTCGTTATGCTTGCGATGATGCTTGCAAGAGTGTTGTTTATTGGAAAATAGTTGTTATTTAGGTATTGAATAAGAATCAAGGAGTCTCCAAAGACAAGCATGGTCTTTATATTTGATGCATTTGCCATCTTTATTCCTTGAAGAAGGGCATGGCCTCCACTTGATTTTTTTTGTTGTGCTTAATCCCCAAGCGGAGTTACTTTCTTGAGTTCCTTTAGGTTCAGAGATAATCCCTCCCCGCACCTACCACCCTTGGATTCCTCTTGGATGCTCCATTGAAAACAGTTAGTGTTTCTGTTGCTGAGCAAACCATTTTTCGAACTCTTTCTCTTTCTCCTTGATTTGCCAATTTTAAGGATTGTTTTGCTTATTTTGCACATTAATCATAGAAGGAGCATTACCTAAAATTACTCTTAAGAGCCAATCCCTTACCTCTTGTCTAGTAGATGAGCTATATTCCCTTTCCAACCCTTGACCCTACCCACTGTGAGTCTTGGAGGCTCTAGATCTTGCTGGAAGATGGCTTTGTTTCTCACTAACCATATATTCTAGCATATGAATTTGGGCATTGCATTCCACGCTCTTTTGAGAAACATTTTTTGTGATCCTTTGTAATTCGTTGGCCATTGGTAGAAGATATCTCCCTAGGTTTCTAGCTCGCTCCATTTATTATGTAACTCTTGGATGTTAGACGCCAAACCTTCTTAGAATATTCACATTCAATGAATAAGTGCTTGTGAGCTTCAATGTTTTCTTTGCACGAAACACATCTTGAGGGACCGTTTATACCCCTTTTGCTTTTGTTAAATAATGAGAAGCTTGTTGTGAGCCACCACCCAAAAGAAGGCATTGATATTTGGGAGCCCATCCACATTACAAATGTGATTCGATAGATTTGACGTTGGCGGAATATTCTTGTCTAATAGTAGAGAAATATCTACCTGCTTTATCGTATACCCCGTTTGTCTTTTTCTAGTGGCTCTAAGGGGGCAGTGGGCACATCCCTTGAGATTGATAATGAGAATCTTCTCCAAATGTTGCGGAGGGGAGTAGTTCATTCCTTGAGATCACATCCACTCTCTAAGAGGATGAAGGATTTCAAGGCCATCAATGAGAGGTTTCCCATTAATGATGTGCTTCCAAATGTTGATTGACTTACCATTGCCAGGTTTCTAAGTGATTTTGGTTTGGATCAGAAGCACCATGGTTTTGATTAGCTTCCAAATGTACAATCCCTTTTTGACATTTGGAATGGCATCAACGTATATTTGTTTGTTTCAAACTTGATACTTCTTAATAATGGATTTTTTAATAATGATTTTTTCCACCATTCTAGATTTCCATTGATTAATCTCCATAAGATTTTGGCTTCCATTGTTGTGTTCATGAGTTGGGGATCTTTAATTCCGAGCCCTTTGTATTCCATTGGACCTCTTACTATATTCCAATTGATCAAGATAGAGGCTCACCTCAATGGGCTTCGGGACGTCTTGGCCCCTGCTGAGTCACAAGTTACTGGTATCTCTGGCTTACAGGCTGTTGGATGTACCCTTAGGAGGTTGTTGTTCCCATGGTTAAAAAAAAAAATTCCAATTGATCAAATGGAATTTTTTTCATTCGTATTTCCTTTGTCCCAAAGAAACCTACATAGTTTACAAACTATTTGCTTCATTACGCCCACCGAAGCTAGCATTCCTGAGCACTAATATAGACGGAGGGGAGAAGACATACTTAATTAGCATAATCCTGTGAGTGTGATTGAGCCACTAAAAACCCCATTTATGGAATTTCCTTTTGATATTTCTTATGATACTTTTCCAAACCATCATTTTGAGATCTTTGAGGGATAAAGGGATCTCCATGCCTAGGAAATTTAAAATTCTAGTTGTGGAATTTAACTACTAGGGTTTGATGTTCCAAGCATACATTTGGATATTCTCATTTTTATTTTTGCCTCCCACTGCTTTTAGATAGTGTTCAAGGATTATATGAAACCTATTGACAATAGCAATGGACACTCCCTGCACCAAGAGTGTGTCACCTGTAAAGTGTGAGTGATTGATACCTCTGACCTTCCTGCCTATATTTATCCCTTAAAGGATTCCTTCTCTTCTTTCCTTTTCTAGTTTCATGTTTAATGAATCTGAATCCATAATGATGTATAATATAGGGGATAAATGGCAGCCTTGTCGAAGTCCTTTGCTACTCTTGAAAAAAACCCAAAAGAATGATTCCTATAATTTTGTTAATAAAAATATAACTCAAGAGAAATTGAACAATGCAAAATTCAATAAATATTTTTATCACAACTATTATTTTTAGTTTGATTGATTTCACCACAATAGCTTGAATTAAGGGTTACATTGCAATGGAATCATAAGAAGAAAAAGAAGCTTGAATTATGGGTTGCATTGCAATGGAATCATAAGAAGAAGAAGATGATACTTAATTAGGTATATTGGATTATTGTAGGATTTGTAAAATACATTTTATACCCTTTGCCTTGGTTTTTGTTAAGCATTCTTCTATCATTTGGGCAATGGGTTTCCTTTGAACTATATTTGTATTTGTTGCAATTTCAACATGTAAACATTGGTTTTCCATCAAAAATAGTTTATGAATGAGCATTGTAAAAAGAAACGGTGTATGATGTATAGCTATAATTCAATGACAAACAATAAATTGTTGTGTATTATATAGCGTAACCTTCATATTCATCAAGAAAAAGAAAAGAAAAGAAAATGTATAAATAGTTGATTTTCTCTATTGTACATCTTTGGATGTATTTTCTTAAATTTGGATTTATGATGCATCAAAATTATTGGGCAAGTATTGCTAATAGAAGACATCACAACCAATGAAGGAATTTAGGCTTTCTATTCACTGCTACAATTTGCACACATGTCATTCATTTTTTTCTTAGAGGTATGGAAGCCTTCGACTTAAGAAAAAATACACTTCAAATATTTTAATGGATATTGTTGTTATATTGTTTTTTCATAGGCATATACTTTAGGGGTTTTGTAGAAAATTTCAACTTGAATGATTAATCAATCTACATATGGCATCATTAAAACATTGCAGCTATAAGAATTTGAAAATCAAAGGACACAAAAGGATCTAAACATGTATTATGTAAAATATCATTGTTTATCAAAGTTAGGATTAATGCAATACTTTGTTTGATGATATAATTGTGCAACTCACATTTGTATCAATATGAAATTTGTGGGGGTATATTTTCTTTGATTATTTTGTTATAGCATAAAATTAAATGATCAAAATTTAAGGAAGGTGCAAAAATTTACAAGTAAAATTTGCATATAGGAATGCTTAAAACATTGTCACTCTTTGAAGTTGCATAGTTCATAAAATGAACGAAACCCATCACTAAATTTGCATTTGACAAGCATGGCGAAGGTGAAATTCCAGGCCTTGATATGACACAATGCCAAGAGGAAGTGCCTAGAGCATTTATAGTAGGGAAACAACCTTATTTGACTTGATATTGATTCTTATTGAGTTCCATGATGTCCTTTTTCCTATGAAGAATGAATATTATCTAAAGGAGTATGTCGTTTGTCTATGAAATTTTAGAAGAGTTATTAGGATCTTATTAGTGGTGAATATTTTGATATGTGCAAAGATTCTCATTTACAAGCTAACTTTGTGGGCATGTGAATTATGTTGCATATGGATAAACTTTTTGAATCCTGCATCAATGCCCTAAGTATAACCAACACCTATGTTTAGAGCATCGAATTGTTAAATTAATGTAACTTCAAAGAATATTCTACTTGTATTTTATTATTGTAACTCCGTCGGGGATGTTTTACCTCTGTTCGGGGATGTCATTATTATATTTGGTCATGTAAAAATCATGAGGTTAAACCTCCATTGTAAGTCGGGTCGTTAGTACCCAAAAGAATATAATATAATGTTATATTGAGTATTCCTAGAGAGGTCGGCCCAATTAGGTTATTGGTGCCGACCTAGTTGGATTAAAAGTTAGTAAAAAGCATCACTCACTTGTGCAATTCGCATTAGGGGAGAGAGAGAGATATCTGCGAAGGAGGAAGATGATTGGCTTGGTTCTAGAGTTTGAGTCTTTTGTCTCTCTTATTTGTGAGACCTATTTTGGGAATTGTACTTTGATTATCTATATTGAGGAAGTTCTTGTTGGGTTTTCTTCCCCTTTGAGGGTTTCCCAAAATATATTGTTTTGTGCTTTGTGATTGTGCATCTTTCAGAGATCCTTATTATGTTGCTATTGTGAATAATGAATTGAATGCCAATGAAATTGGAATCTAGTTTATAGTAGCATATAATCTTAACATGGTATCAGAGCTATCCTGAAAAGAGAACCTTTCACAAGGTAAAACTCTCTCTTTCTCTCTCTCTCTCTCTCCGAAGTGAAAAATTAGGGCTTCTCACAGAAGTGGAATTTTTGAGTGCAAGTGGCATAGGAAAATGTCCCTCTCCTAAGCACATCTATTGGCATAGAGATCGAAATTTTTTAGTGGGTGAAACTCCTGGAATGTCAAACCCTAGTTTGACTTTGGACAAGAAATTGCAGAAAACCAGAAAAAGCCAGAAACTGCAGATCATAATTTCGCAAGTCAATTTTCAGGGGTGAAATTTTGGAATCTTCATAAACCAAGTGTACCAGCATACTCGCCTCAGTCAAGCACATCTTTTGGTGAGTTCAGTTTTTTATTTTGAGAAGTTTTGATTTTTGGTTATTCTCTGCTCTCTGGGTTAAGATGGCACCAAGCACTAAGCTTAACGACAAGTTGGAAGTCATAGAGAACTTTTGTGCTTGGAAGTATAGGATTGGACTCATTCTAGAAGAGAATGATCTTTCAAAAATTGGTAAAGAAGTTGTACCAGAACCCGAAGAAGTTGAAGCTAAGGAAAAGCATAAGAAGGATATGATTAGGGCTATGAGGATCATATCAGAGACCATAAAAGATCACTTGATTCCTCAAGTGTCCTCCAAGAAGACTCCAAAGGAGATGTTTGATGCCCTAACAAGAATGTATGAAGGAAGAAACATAAATCGGATGATGAATTTGAGAGCTCAACTCAAGAGTACAAAGATGAGCCAAGGAGAATCTATCCAAGAATATTTTACAAGGGTATTCCAATTCAAAGAACAAATAGAAGCAATTGGAGACACCCTTGATGAATATGAGTTGGTAATGACTGCTCTCAATGGTCTTAATAGACCTTGGGTGTCTTTTATCCAGACTATGTGTGCAAGAAAGGAAAGTCTACTATTTGAAGTAGTATGGGAAGAATGTGTCCAAGAGGAGGCTAGAGTGGCAAATCGAGAAGCACTACTCAGAGATGACGATCAAGCTCTAGCTACCCATACTAAGAGAGGAAAGGGAAAGACTCATTTCAAGAAGGAAAATCATAAGGAGTTTCATCCTCCTAAGAAGTTTCAAAAGTATAAGAAGGGAAACCACAAGCAAATAGACTACTCTTCTTATCAATGTTTCTGTTGTGATAAAATGGGACATATTGCCAAAGATTGTCCAAAAAGAAAAGAAGAATATAAGAAGAAGAGAAACAAAAGACATCATGCTCATTTTGCTGAAGATGAAGAAGAAGAAGAAGAAGAAGGACCTCCCAAGAATCTACCAAAGGAAGAAATCGAAGAATATGTTTTGTAATAGTGGTGCTTCAAAGCACTCTCTCCAATTTTGAAGAAAATGACTCCCCTCAGAAAGTTTCACTAGGAGAATAGGAGAAGCAACATACAAGCTTGATTAAGGAACTCTAATGATGGAGTAGAGTTCACCATCAAACATTCCAGTAATCCATGCAAGAAGACTAGGATCAAAAGAGATCCTAGTCTTTGTATTTGAATTGTCATTTTTGTTTAAATGATAGTATCCAGTTGTATACACATTTATTTAGGATGTGTGTTATAATGTTTGTAGTGATATGCATGTGATGGGTAAGTAGCCTATGGTGCTATACAACATTCCATTGCTACTTATCTAGAGTGAAACCTCTTTGCTGACATATTGGGAGTAGTGCACGCTCTTAATAATGTCATGGTAGAGATGGAAGACATCTAGAAAGTCACCATATGAATGTGGGATATGGATGAATGTTGTAGCATTGGCTAAGATAGTGTGACTTATGTTTTTATGCATATATTTGGAAACTATGAAATGTTTCTAACCATGCTATTGAATTTGACTTGTAGGAAGTATTGTACATGATCACCTACAAATGAAGAATGATGAGACTTTTTCCATAGAACAAGTGATGATGGCTCAACTATAAACAAGACTTATAGAGGAAATCGACTATGACGAGATGTTTCTCTAGTATCTAAACTCATGGCGTAATCAAAGTAGAAGAAGATGCAGATTGAAGGCTTTGTACGGGCTTAGAAGACACCCATGGATAGAATGATGAGATCAAGGATCACTTAGAGTGATGAGACATCAACCTTTGCTACGAGGTTGAAGATGAAAAACTCATAGATGGGTGCAAGAGAGAACTTGCAACATAATTCAAGATATTTGGTTGTCCAGTTTTTGTTCATGTTCCAAAAGAGAAAAGGACCAAGTTGGATCCTTCTAGAAAGAAAGGAATCTTTGTTAGATACTGTGAGGTCACCAAGGCCTTTAGTATATATATACCAGGCTATCATCACATGGAGATTAGTAGGGATGTAACATTTGATGAAGATGCAGCCCTCAAGAAGTCAAGAAAGTGCCAACATGAAGAAGTATATGAAGAATATGTAGCTCTTAGAGTTACATAAGTGGCACCCTCTCCCGTTGATGAGACTCCGGAAGATCATGGTATGTTAGAGCCCCAAAGAACCTCCATCCATGAATATCTCTCGCAAGAGAAAACCAGCTTGGGATCGAGAAATTATTCAAGATGCATAGAGGTATGGAGCTCCAGAAGGCTCCACAAGAGAAAGCAAGAATCCAAGACCATTTTACAGTTATGTTGCTTTGATGTGTGATCTTGTAGACAAAGAACCTACTTGTTTTGAAGAATCCATTAAAAAAAAATAATGGGTAGAACCTATGACGAAAGAATACCAATCTATAATGAAGAATGATGTATGGGACATAGTTCCCAAACCAGAAGGTAAAAGTGTGGTAGCTTCCAAATGGATATACAAGATAAAACACACTGATGATGGAAATATTGAAAATATAAAGCTAGAGTTGTGGCTCGAGGATTCTCTCAAAAGGAAGGAATCGATTATGAAGAACATTTTCTCTTGTAGCAAGGCACACTTCAATTAGAACCATCATGGCACTTGCTGCCACGATGAAGTGGAGTTTACACCAGATGGATGTGAAAACAACTTTGTTGAATGGTGTCATTGAGGAAGAAGTGTACATAGAACAACCACAAGGATTTGAGGTTGAAAACAAAGAGACACATGTTTGTAAATTGAAGAAGGCTTAGTATGGGTTGAAGCAAGGTCCAAGAGTTTGGTATGGAAGAATTGATGGTTTTCTGACGAGCTTGGTATTTACCAAAAGTAAATATGATCCTAACCTTGACTTCAAGGTTATGGATGATGAACCAGTCATATTATGCTATATGTGGATGACTTGTTCTTGAAAGGTAATGAGAAGCAAATCTCAGAGTGCAAGAAGAAGCTCGCTGCAGAATTCGAGATGAAAGACTTTGGCTTGATTCACTATTTCCAGGTCTTGAAGTATGGCATAGCCCAGAGGGAATCTTCCTTAAATAAGTGAAGTATGCAGTATAAATCTTGAAAAGATTTGATATGTTGGAGTGTAAAGCCATGGCCACACCCATGGATACCAACTTGAAGTTATTATCTGATACTTCATTAGAATTAGTGGATGTGACTCTATAAAGGCAGATTATTGGGTCGTTGATGTATCTGACGAATACAAGGCCAGATATATGCTTTGTTGTGAACACCTTGAGTCAGTATATGGTTTAGCCCAGACGTGTTCACATTGTAGCTGCAAAGCATGTGATGAGGTACCTAAAAGGTATAATAGACTATGGTCTTAATTATACTCGAGATCATGAGTCCAGGCTGTATGGTTATACAGATTCTGATTGGGCAGGAAATGCCTCAAATAGGAAGAACACTTTAGGTAGATGTTACAGTCTGGGGTCGGCCATGATCTCATGGCTAAGCAAGAAGCGGTCCAGTGTTGTTGTCAGCACTGTAGAGGAAGAATATATTGCAGCCTGTTCTTCCAGTTGTGAAGCTATATGGATTCAGAAGTTGTTATCAGGTCTGTTTGATCTGGAGTTGGATACCATAGTGATTCTATGTGATAACCAACATTGTATAAAGATGACAGAGAACCCTGTGTTCCATGATAAGTCATAACACATAGAGATAGTATTTCTACATCCGTGATATGGTGCATAAGGAAGCTATACATCTCCAATATGTGAGCACGAATGAGCATGTTGCAGATGTGTTGACTAATCCTCTGTCTCGTGTGAAGTTTGAGCACTTCTGTGACAATCTTGGTGTAGTCCGTAAGGACTTCCCTCGAAAGGGGGAGTAATGCTGATGATATTGTGGTGCAGCGGGATTGATCATCCCTAGACAGTGATCCCGTAATTCCGAAAGGAAGGATAGTCTTAAATGTTGATTTTGAGTTGTGATGGGATTGATCATCCCTAGAAAGTGATCCCGTAATTACAAAAGAAAGGATACTCTTAAATGTTGATATTGAGTTGTGATGGGATTGATCATCTCTAGACAGTGATCCCGTAATTCTGAAAGGAAGGATAGTCTTAAATGTTGATCCTTAGACTGGATCCATAGTTTTGAAAGGAAGGATTGTCTAAGATGTGAGTGTTGGACTTAATCCTTGTTTTCAAAAGGAAGGATTGTCCATGATTCCTAGTTCTGAAAGGAAGGATCACCAGTGTTGTTGGACTGAATCCCAAGTTCCGAAAGGAAGGATTTTCCATGATCCCTGGCTTTGAAAGGAAGGATCACCAATGTTGTTGGATTGAATCCCTGGTTCCGAAAGGAGGGATTTTCCATGATCCCTAGTTTTGAAAGGAAGGATCACCAGTGTTGTTGGACTGAATCCCTGGTTCCAAAAGGAAGGGTTGTCCATGATCCCTAATTCCAAAAGGAAGGATCACCAGTGTTGTTGGACTGAATCTCGAGTTCCGAAAGGAAAGATTGTCCATGATCCCTAGTTATGAAAGGAAGGATCACCAAAGTTGTTGGACTGAATCCAGAGTTGTGAAAGGAATGATTGTCCATGATCCCTAGTTCTGAAAGGAAGGATCACCAGAGTTGTTGGACTGAATCCAGAGTTGTGAAAGGAATGATTGTCCATGATCCCTAGTTCTGAAAGGAAGGATCACTAGAGTTGTTGGACTGAATCCTAAGTTCTGAAAGGAAGGATTTTCCACGATCCCAAGTTCCGAAAGGAAGGATCATGTGTGTTGCAGGTGATGATGCTCCTGATGATGTTCTAGTACTGTAGATGACGATGTTCCAGTGCTACAGATGATGATGTTTCAGGATGCTCCAGTGCTACAGATGATGATGTTCCAGTATTGTAGATGAGGATGCTACAGTGGTGTAGATGATGATGTTCCAGCACTGTAGATGAGGATTCTCCAGTGTTGCAGATGATGTTCCAATACTGTAGACGAGGATGCTCCAATGCTGCTTATGATAATACTTCACCTCTGTACTGAAGATGATGATGATGATGTTATAGCAGTTGTTCCAGTTGCTGATGCTGATGATGATGCTGAAGAATTTCCAATGATTTATAGATGTATCAACCAATGTTCCAGATGATGTTGATGATACCCCTCGTCCCTCCAATGATGTTGTGTAGAGTTACACATGCAGATGTTGTTGTCAGTAGAATACCCTTCTTGTTAAGGGGGAGTGTAAAATTAATGTAACTTCAAAGAATATTCTACTTGTATTTTATTATTGTAACTCCATCGAGGATGTTTTACCTCTGTTTGGGGATGTCATTATTATATTTGGTCATGTAAAAGTCATGAGGTTAAACCTCCATTGTAAGCCGGGTCGTTAGTACCCAAAATAATATAATATAATGTTATATTGAGTCTTCCTAGAGAGGCCAACTCAGTTAGATTATTGGGGTCGACCTAGTTGGATTAAAAGTTAGTAAAAGGTGAAGTATAAATAGAGAGTGAGTTCCTCTCATTTGTACCATCACTCACTTGTGCAATTCACATTAGAGGAGAGAGAGAGATATCTGCGAAGGAGAAGGAGGATTGGCTTGGGTCTAGAGTTTGAGTCTTTTGTCTCTCTTATTTGTGAGACCTATTTTGGGCATTGTACTTTGATCATCTATATTGAAGAATTTCTTGTTGGGTTTTCTTCCCCTTGAGGGTTTCCCAGGATATATTGTTTTGTGCTTTGTGATTGTGCATCATGCTATTGTGAATAATGAAATGAATGCTAATGAAATTGGAATATAGTCTATATTAGCATATAATCTTAACACGAACAAGCACGTGACAAAGTCAACCCTTGACTTCATTGCATGCCTATCCGATGCTTGAACATGTGCACTAGTTAAGATTTTCCGCTTTAATAGGGTTGCTTTGAGCCACTCCATCAACATGTTGATACTCAATTTCTCTTTTCGTACAAAAGAGAGATAGAGAACTTCTAGTTGGTAGGTCAAATGGAATGGACAATGTTATGATGAAAAAGTATTGCACTAATTATCTATTATGAAACACACATATCCATGTATACAACTAACATTTGTCCAAATTTGTTCCATACACACAATATGAATCATAGTTAGGTGTTCTTGAATGCATTCAAAATGTATTATATGCATAAAGTATCTAAGTTGTTTGGGAATAATGATTTACACAGATAAATCAATGTTGAAATCTATTAGAGGAGCCTAGTCGGCTGGCCAACTAGGTTCTCCAATCGACCGTGGTCGGGCCGATCCAATTGGTCAGTTAGCTGACCGAACTAACATTGTAATTGAATAACTACCTGTAAACATGATATATAGGCTAGTGAGCCAGGAATCAGATATATCATTGTAAAACACTTATATACCTGTTAATACAAAAGGCTTGTTGTTGCTGTCCCACTTACTCTTCTATCTTGTTCATGTATGTTATATGCTCATGTGATGTTATATATATTTACATGATGTATTACTGGTAACCCATACAATCCCTAAGAATACAACATTGGTTTTGTTGCCAGTAGTACATTATCATGAATAAATAACGACCACATTGAGATGTTACCTGAAAGAGAGATTCGTGAGTAGTGGGACAAGAAAATAGCAAATTATATTCAAAATTATGCAAGGCAGAACAAGTTAACAATTTCACAGGTAAGGGAAAAATTCTTCACTGAATCCCATGAAAAGTTTATAGAGGTTGTTCCCCGAGAAATAAAGAAATTCCTAGACATAGTTCATGCCCAAATTCAATGCTCAGAATGAAAGATTTCTAATAGGTAGAACGAATCTATGTGAGTGGCTTGAAAAAATATGTGAATATTTCTATGAAGAACACGCTGTAGAAGAAAGATCATCCACCGACCAAGTCCGACGAACATTCTACACCAACCTTCACGAAGGTTTTTTTTTTCTATACCAAGTCTATTATATAAATTCTTAATTGAAAACGAAGATGGTCATATAGTCAAACCAAGACCTCCATTGGATGTGCCTATTACATCAGATTGGGAGAAAAAGAAAAAAGAGTGTGAGCACTTCATCAACAAATGATAGTGGGAATATTTCTTAAGTAAATGAAGACCATTGATACACCTAACTCCATTGAACAATAAGGGTCGGGTCGGAAATGGGGGGGTTCGCCGACCATGTGTTATGAAAAAAAGAATGAGGATAGTTGATGAAAGAAGAAAACAATGAAGGCCTGTAAAAAGCCAAGTCCGCTTTGACAAGATAAATACCTAGCCACTCACAAGCAAGTTTTTATGAGATAAATACCCATCCGCTCACAAGCAAATAATAGATATACAGAAAATAAAACAAGAAAAGAGGTGCAAAGGACGAGAACATATGAGAGAGATTGCTATTCCATTGCGCATAAAAAGAAGTATAAAGAAGCCGAGTGACATGATCAAGCAACCAAAAGTCCTTACTGAGTCAAGGGAAATTTGACCAGATGAGATAAAAGGTGCGGCGTCGATACCCGAAGATCAGTCACACGCGATGGTGTTGACAGCACAAATGTTGTGTATTTTAATCCTAGATGCATTGATCCCCGTCAACTCTATACCTATGATAATGATGACTGGGACGACCATTAGGCAAATAGTTGAACGCAACATGGGACTCAAACTAGGCGATAACAACATATGGAATCGACTAGACCAATGTGGAAAAATTGCAGATAGGATGATGATTCAACATATAGAACATGGTAACTAGATTACCTTCACACCTGAATTCGGAAAACACTCTTTTAATTTATTTTATTCAGAACATATGGAGGTACCCCCCTACCAACAACATTATTAATTAAACCGACCAAGTTGTCGGAGAGCTGACCTGGTGATGAAGAGTCTGTAGAAGAAGTACGTCTATCGTGGCATCGGTCACAATCACAAGAAGTCAACATTAAGTGTCAAATAGTAAGTCCGTTAGTTAGTCAGTGTTCCTCAGTAAGTATTAAAAATTGTAAATCTAGTAATATGGATTATCGTCTTCTAGTTAATACTACTATTTTTGAGGGGGATGGTGACCCTAAGAAACATTGGTTTGTATGTGAATCCCTTTAACAAGATAACCTTATTGATGATGAGAACCAACAGATCGCACAGTTTGCAGGAGGAATTAGAAATAGAGCACTCACATGGTAAATGAACTTTCTTGAAGATGGTCCAATGATGAAGCAACAAATAAAGGATAAATTTCTAGAATTATTCAAATATGATGACACTAAGCACCTGGATGTACATAAATTAAAGCAGATCAGGCAAAGAATAGGAGAATATGTACGAGAATACGATAGAATATTTAAAGATATCCGTAGTCAGATTCCATCTAAGATGGACTCTGTGTTAGTAATGCATTTTTTGTTGAAGGACTCCAACATAGAATCAAGACACCGCTACTCATCCATGAATATACAGTTTACGATGATGTCTTGAAGGAAGCTTTGATATTCGAATTGAATTTAGAATATTCGATTGGACATGTTGACAAACGACTAGAAGAAAAAATTGAAACTATAGAGAAATCACTGCAACATCTTACAATGCAGCGCAACGACATATGGTGTACCACATGCTCTCGAGAAGGACATACCAAAGACACCTGCCCCTATCATGAAACAAGAAGGTACCACAATGACTCCAATGGATACCAACAAGAAATGAAACAGCGGGAAGAGAGCCCGATGATATTTCTAGAAGAACGAAACCTGAAAACTTCCAAACAATACAGACGACGTATTTTTGCGACATCTGTGAAATATTTGAACCTCACTCAACTATAGACTGCCCCTACAATGCCGACAACGTAAATCCAAAATGGTGTGGAATTTACCGAATAAACACAACATTCGATTATAGAATGCATAAAGAATTTAAAGACCAAATCAAACTACCACACGGTATATCAGACACAAATGTTCGAGCAAAAAGGTCAGGATGGCCGTAACAACGACCAATGCAACTATGGAAAAAATCAATGAGGGGGATAAATGGTTGCAAAATAAATAATAACTAGGGATACCGACCGCTAGGTCGAAACAAACCATGTTTCTTTGTATGTTACAATGAAGATCATTTAAGCCATGGCTGTCCATGGAAAGATACTAGGACGTACTTAAAATTTTGTACAAAATGTGACGTTGTGGAGCACAATTTAGAAGAGTGTCCCATAATGCTAGATGCGATTAACAAAATAAAAAATGTCAACATCTTGTCTTGTGTCCCTAAAAATGAAGCATTCAATACTAAGAATTTGTAAATAATTACAAGACAAGGCACACAAATTGGTGGGGATAATCCCAAGGTTACAAGAATACAAAGAAAACAAGATGATTATTCCAATCCACTGAAGTAGAAGGAAATATTTAATAATGCAACACAAATATTTACACAAATTGCTTCTGAATAAATTAATGCAGAGAATAGAAATAAAACACTTAACGAGTTACTACAACTCTTAACAAAAGAAGAAGTTATTGCAAGAATGATTGACTTAATGTATCTCATCAGAAGTAGTTCAAAAAATGAGAGGATTACTAAAAGTCTTTGTAGCCTAAACAAAAAAGATAAAATGGATAGCAACCCCCTTGTTGACCTCGAAGTCGAAGGGTTCTGTGTCGCACAAATCGTCCTCAACTTCGGGTCACAAGCTAACATAATGACAAGATTGACTTGGGAAAGCATGGGTCGACCACAACTAGAGGAGTTGGGAATATATATTAAGCTTTCCGACCAAGGACTAATCGAACCCATTGGAGTATGGAAAAAATGTTAAAAATACAATCACGAGAATCCTCACATACATCGAATTTGAAATCATTGACCCACAAGAAGGATCTAAATCCTTCCCAACATTAGTTGATCGACCACGAGGACGCAAAATGAAAGCATACATCTCACTAGAAAAATATAGAATTAAACTCAAAGGAGAGGGAAAGAAAGTAATGTGCCTATTAATCTATATCAGGGGAAACCTTGGTCCGAACCAGTCAATAACGATGATGACATCTGTCGACTATACCAAATAGTCCAGAATAATGAAGATACCGTCAAACCAAACAACTACAAGGAAATCCATTTGGGAAATCCCATGTCCTTCAGATACAATTCTGACTCGGAACCATATGACTGGAAAATGGAAAATGCACAAGCTCGTGAATGTTGATCAACTAAGGTCATCCCTAGAAAAAGAGTGCAACAATGCTTTACCATATCCATCATTCCAAATATCTTTGAGAATAAAATAAAAGAATACCCGATGATCATACCAATTAAAAAGGAATCGACAAATATTCCACCGCTACGATACAAAGAATGAGAATCTTCGGTTGCACATGTTGAGGAAGTCTCTAAAAACATCGGAGAACAAGGTAGAATTCAAAGTTTGGTCAAAATGTTTATGAGACAAGTAGTAAGATGGTGGGATACACATCAATCCCGCCTCCATACTTGGACTACTGTTTCAACATATTTCGTCGAACTTTTTGGAGGAAAGAAACTTGCAGCACAGATATAAATACCAAAATTTATAAAAGGTCAATACCCAACCAAACACATCAATCTATGCGAAAAGGAATTAATGGAAATGATTGGGATACAAAGACAAAAGATTATATCCCCATCTACTCCCAAATATACTTGAAGACTTACCAAACAAATGGTATAAGATGGAAGAGGCCAAAGGAGAAACATTTAATTGGAAAGAGTTGAAAGAAAAATTTATAAAATATTTCTCTTTTACTCAAGAAAAAGAATGCATTAGAGAAGTAGTCGTTTCAAAAATTTATACAATCAATGAGCAATGATAGGTCGACACCAATAGAACGACTGCAGTCGACATGTAATAATATCATGACCGAGCCAACCTATCTATCGACTCGAATAGAACTTGAAATGATAAAATTATAGGAAAAAGTTTTAGGTGGAAAAGAAATCACCCTGGTGTAGTAAAACCTGTAAAAACTCTAATGAAAGTTAGCACAAAAGAAAAGATAGAACAAGAAAGAGTTGCTGAAAAAGAATTCCCCTGTGCATTCATAGAATTTAAGGAAGGAGACTGACCAATTAATGAAGCAAGAGCACTAGAATGGATAGAGGCACAAATAAAAAAAATAAGTCGACATCTCAAACGATGATCGACCGAAAATGGAAAAAATAGGAGACTATTGGTCTAAGAATCTAACAGTAGAGATAGCCAACTTACTAAAAGAATACCAAGATTTATTTGCAAGAGATTTCAAAGATTTAAATGGGTTGGTACAAAAAATGGGCGAAATGAAAATCGACATAAAACCAGACACTGGACCCATCAAGAAACGACCATACAAATTGACACATAAGTATAAAGACATAGTAAAGAAATAAATTGAGAATATGCTAGATGTTGGAATCATATGTCCAATAGACCAGTCAGAATGGGCTATCCCCATGGTCATTCAACCAAAGAAGCATGACCCAACGAAATTACGAATATGTGTCGACTTTAGAGGACTAAACAAGGTAACTTTAACCGACCCCTTCCCTACCCCTTTCGATAACAAAATAATTAATGAAGTGGCAGGTCATGAATGTTATTCCTTCACCGATGGATTTTCTGGATACAACCAAGTTCCTATTG
Organism: Larix kaempferi; assembly: GCA_027924585.1. Lineage (NCBI taxonomy): Eukaryota > Viridiplantae > Streptophyta > Pinopsida > Pinales > Pinaceae > Larix > Larix kaempferi. The sequence continues at coordinate 610,412 of BSBM01000410.1, read as the reverse complement.
CTAAAGAAGATCCGCATAAACCAACATTTCTTTGTGAGTTTGGATTTTTTGCTTACAAAGTCATGCCATTTGGTCTAAAGAATGCACCAACAATATTTTCTAGGATAGTAGTAAAAGCATTTCACGAATATCTATATAAAAACATGGTTGTCTACTTCGATGATTGGAAAATATACTCACTGCTAAGAGACCATGTTCAATACCTTCGACTTATGTTAGAACGATTCAGACAAATACAACTATCTTTGAATATCAAAAAGAGAATATTTGCAACACCAATTGGAATCCTACTAGGACATATTGTTTGCAAGGAAGGAATCAAGGTCAACTATACAAAAATTAAAGTTATTCTTGACTTAAAACCACCTGTAAATCCAAAACAGGTCAGAATACTTCTTGGGCATACAGGATACTATTGAAAATTTATCAGATATTAATCTGATATGACATATCCCTTAGAAGAACTACCAAAGGAAAGTCAAGAATTTAAGTGATCACAAGAATATGCACAATCATTTCAATTACTTAAAAGAAATCTCATAGAAGCCCCAATACTAAGGTTTCCAAACTAGTCAACCAAGTTCCATGTCCATATCGATGCTTCTGGTATTACAGTTGGTGTAGTACTTACTCAACCCAAAGACGATGGAATGGATTACCCTAATGCATATGCCAGCCGAAAATTAAATAAGGAATAAATAAATTATTCTACAACAGAATGGGAAGCTCTAGGCATGATTTTCGCATTGCAGAAATATCAACATTATTTGTTGGCTGATACTTTTGTATTTTACATAGATAATCAAGCACTAAAATATTTAGTAAAAAAACCCCTCCACCATGATTGGTTGTGTAGATGGTTACTCTTATTCCAATAATTTGAATTTGAAATAGTAGTCCGACCAAGAAAAATAAATGTCGGACCCAACCATTTATCAAGATATAGAAACAAGAGAAGATCCAGTCGGGATAGATGACGAATTACCCGATGCTCACCTATTTAGAGCAGAAGTCATGGCGAAGGAATTGGAAGATATAACGCAATATCTAGAGGAAGGTCAAGCTCCAGAAGGAATGCCATAAAAGAAAAAGAAAATGCTTGCAATGAAGGCTACACCATACACTCTAATAAATGGATTCCTATATCAATTAGGACCGGATGAAGTACTTCAATGATGTGTTCTAGAGAATGAACGACAAGATATCATTGAAAAAACACATAGTGGACCTTCCAGAGGAGACTATCAGGCCAATACAAGTGCAAGAAAAATATTACAATCAGGTTTATGGTGTCTAACGCTACATAAAGATTGCAACGCTCAGGTAAATAAATGTGATAGATGCCAAAGAATTGGTAAACCGCTATCAAGAAATGATTTTCCCTTAATATCCATTAATCCAAGCTTAACTTTTGAAAGAGGGGCTATCGACTTCGTTGGACCCTTACCAATTCCTTGCCGACGAACATGAACTCGATATATTATCATAGCAATAGAATATGTCACCAAATGGGAAGAAGACGAACCTATCCAATCATGTTCCAGTGAAGTAGCTGCAAAATTTATATATGAAAATATCATTACAAGATTTGGATTCTCCCTTACTCTCATTAGTGATAGATGCATGCACTTCATCAACAAAAATATATCGATTTTATTGAACGAATTCATGATCGACCACCAGAAGAGTTCATCATACCACCCATAGTCGAACGGAGCTATTGAAGCATTCAATACAACCTTAACTAAAGGACTAAGAAAGCTTTGATCTTTTTACTATTGATAAAGATGATTGGGATGAAAAGATTCCTTCTATTTTATGGGATTATCGAACAACTTATAAATGGTCGACAAGACAAACACCCTTCAAGCTCGTCTATAGACAGGAAGTTGTCATCCCGCTACACTTTAAGCAGCAAGCACCAATCATTGTAGATATACTTCGCTTAGATATTGTCAAAGCCACATAAGATAGAAATTTCGATCTAACAAGACTAGAGGAGAAATTCCAAATAGCAATCCACCATTAAGAAGTTAAAAATAAACAACAAAAAGCTTGGCATGATCGCAATATAAGAAGGAAAGATATATCAGTCGGCGACCTAACATTATTATATGACATTCGAATAAAAGGAAAATCGAAAAAGTTGCATACATCATGGATTGGACCATACATAGTTGAGGAGCTAAATAACAACAGGTCAGTTTGACTAAATACTTTATAAGGAAAATGTAATATCCTGATTTTGACCCCATTGTATTAAAATGTAAATGATGTAATATTGTTATAAAATCATGGTGAGGAGCTCAAGGCCAAGGCCCTGCCATCGATTTAGTGATGCATATGGTTTACGTGCTAGCCAGGCACAATGGAATTGAAAATATCATGTAAATATGCATTTTAATAAAATACCCACAAGTAGCTATGCAATGCAACAAGAGATGGGGGCATGATTTTACAATGAATTGGGAGGAAAATATTCAAACCCTTGATCCAATCAAGTCAAACTAAGTGTCAATGAGAGAACCCATGAACCCTCAACTACCCATGTTGACTTTTGTACCCAAACATTCATTTCTCCCAAGAGTTGGTTGAAATAGTTAATGCCTTGGGGAATGGAGAGGTATGACTGTCCAAATTCGGGAATGGGCAAGCCAACCTTCATGGAAAATCGTGTTTTACTTCTTGGGCAAGAAAGGATCCACGAAATTGCTCCCCAAGACATTACCCGTCAACCAGTTTTGCCTCTCTCACATTTTTTGGAGCTACCTGGGCGTTTCCCCTCCACGTTTTTATGGTTTTCCTTGTTTTTCTAGCTAGGAAGAAGGCGCTTTGGGTGTTGCAGAGCTGCTGGGAGGAAGGGAGCTCGATTTGGGGTTTCATTGAGGCCATTTTGTCCATTTGAAATGCTCATAACCTATGGGATAAATTGGGTTTTCTCCCTGGGGTCGAATTCCCCTTCCCATAGTTCGTTCTGGGTGAGCCACGAATTGGGAGATCCAACGGGAACCCTGTTTTGAAAATCCATTTGAAAAATTGTTTATCCATGCCCAACCATTGCTCTTGCTGAGTGTGGAAAGAGTATGCTGGGGTATGGGTTATGGTTATCCATTGTTTTCGATTGAGCTTGAGTGCAAGCATCCATAAATGAACAGGGTTAAGATTTAGCCTGAAAAAACTAGTTGTGGACTGGCTTAACTTAGATGTGATGGTTGCTTGGGCTGTGTTGAGCTTGAGAGTCCCCTTTTCCTTGTAGAAATCATGCCCAACTTGGGGGTGGTCACTGAGTGCTGAAAGAATACAGGCTGGGCAGAAACCTATCGTTGGGTGGAATGTTGCAGCAACATAGCTAGTTGCTTGGGACCATTTCACAATGAAGATATGTATTTTTCTATCTATGTGTTTTACTTCTGCAATGTTTTAAATTGATGAGTGTTATTGATATGCTGAATGCATATGAGATGTGTGTGGATGATGGTTTATTTCCGCTGTGCATGTTTGCTTGATTTGCATCTACACACATTTGCTTTATTCATATGAATCTAATGAAAAGGGTCGTGTTATGTAAAAGCCCAAAATCTGCAGTCATGTTCCCTTCCTTGCATTGGATCGATGGGAGGGGACGTGACGGAAAAGTCTTAACAAAATTCATCAATAATGCAAGACTAAAAAGATATAAAACATAGAATCGACACGACGCTAACCAAATGGTTGTATCACCATTTGGATGACCGTTGTGCCCCACGTTTGTAATTAATTTATATATTAGCAAGCGTAATTACATTAACTAAAGTAAGTATAGAAAAGTAGTTATGAAAAGAAAAACTAAGTTATACCAAAACTTATATAAGAAGGCTCTAAGACATGGATTGTGGCAAGAATAAGTGCAACACAATGACGGTAGATTGGAATAAGATAAATAGGCAAGTCAAAGTAAGAGGATGAATCAGAAAAGCCCGCCAAGAACTGATCGACGAATAAAAACCGACCACTGACATTCAAAGGAGCATTCAATCCAATGTAAAACAAGTCAACCACTGCGCAATGCATTTTACCATGATAGACCCCGATGTAGAAGTTATGTTGATCGACGTCCAAGGCGTGAATCGGAAAACTTTCCACATGAGTTAAATAGATATCAGCCACCACCATCGAAGTTAAACCTATCAGCAGCTGCAATGTCATCATTATAAATACCGTCGCCATTTAAGAATGCATCTAAGTTCCAAGGAACCGCTTCGCTAGCATGCATATGATTCTCAAAGCAAATCTACGACATCTGCAAGAAATATTCATGGCAACACTTGCACCTTACCTAGACATTTTTCGTATCTCCCTCAGTCTATTTCACATCATATCAAAATCCCACTCCTCCTCCATGCCTTCGGCTATAAAAATCCATCTAAACACCGTATATCACCAAACTGAAATCTTATGGAAACCATGGAATTTTCTTCCCCAAGTCCTGTTGCTTTCCCCTTACTATTCTATGCGAATTGTTTGAGTCCCGCAAATCTTGTCTGTTACACCTCATTGATCGTTCTCTATCACCTCTTGTGATATATGAGCATTTCAACGACCCACAAACAACAAGAGCATCACAACTTGTGATATATGAGCATTTTGAGAGACCTAGATATTCCATGACCAGGAATTGTTACTCAGTTCCTTGCCACCTATCACGTTCCCGAGCCCCCATCTTTCACTACCGATTGATTTGCAATCTTGAGCGAGCATGGAGCTTCAAGTGGGCCAAGTAATTATTTTCTTGGATGATTTTCTTCTCTGAAACAACATGCAACAATCTTGTTGGTTCCCTACATGACCTAACGGTTGGTTGATGTTGTTCAATACCATATATAGTATGCATATGGTGTTCAGTACCATATCCATCGTCCAAAAACAACATCTCTATATGCTCTTATGCCAAATCTATAGTATATTCTACAACGCAGCCGAGCAACCGAATACCACATCCAGTCTGTCGCATCCACAAGAAAATTTGAACAAGCACTTGTATTAACAGTCTTTCAATTTTTTGCATCTCCCTGTTCTATTCGGGATGAAGAAACGCTTTGTTGGTGGGGGAGTTGTTAGAGGATCCTAGTCGACTGGTCGACTAGGTCCTCTGAACGACTGTGGTCGGGCCGGTCCAGTTGGTCGGTTAGCCGAACGAACCGCCACTGTAACTAAATAACTACCTATAAATAGTATATATAGGCTGGTGAGCTAGGAATCAGATATATCATTGTACAATACTTATATACATGTTAATACAAAAGGCTTGTTGTTGGTATCCCACTTACTCTTCTATCTTGTTCATGTATGTTATTTGCTCATGTGATCTTATATATTATTCACATGATGTATTACTAGTTCAACCCATACGGTCCCTCTTGTTGTCCCACTTACTCTTCTGTCTTGTTCATGTATGTTATCTACTCATGTGATCTTACATATATTTACATGATGTATTACTGGTAACCCATATGATCCCTAAGACTACAACAAAATCTCCATCATTGAATGTTGAAGTCTTATCAATTTGTGAAAGGTTGTTTTGCAATTTTGCATTAAGAACAATGAACATTGTTTTTGGTTTACAAATATTCATTTTAACTTAGAATTTTTAAAGCACATAGAAGGATTAAAAATAGTTTGAAATGTAAAGATTTCCATACATGAATGGTGTGTATTTATATAATTATTAATGTTTGGTATTCTTTTCTTAAATTTTATTTTAATCCAATATTATAAAAAACAATTAATATTTTAATTTATAAACATGGACATTACACATTTCATCTATATCCGATTGTTTTTTTTTTAAATTTTATAGACAAACTTATGCCATATATTGTCTTAGTTTTAGGTACAAACATTACACATCTTTCTTTTACGGCATTGCAAAATACACCTCGTTTCTCTCATGCAATACATTATAACAATGCGATGATTATTCTTGTAAGTCCCAATTCCTTTTAACATTGTAAGGGGTCACAAAATTGGAAAAAATGGGATATACCAATGCCATCCCATCCCATGTGCACTCTTTGTATGTAACATGGTGAAAACATTAAAGTTTTAAACAAATCTTAATATTTACATTTTGAGTTTATTGTTTATGAAAATATGCGAGGATATCAAATTGTGAGTAGAGATTATATTGTTAATGTTAAGACTCAGTGTATTTATATAATGAACTTGTTCTTAGCTTTTTCAATTCTTCTTCAAATTTTAGGTTGATTCTAAATTGTTTGCACAATTATTAGTTTGAGCAAAGTAAAAACCATCAATCTTTTTAGTTCTTATCAACATTGTATAACTTTGATTACAGTAGTAAGATCGAAAGATAACAATCAGAGATTATTTTGTCAATGTTAAAACTCTATAGTTTTTATGATGAATTTATTCTTCACTTTTTAAGCTGATCATGAAATTTTTTATGGTTAATAGTTTGAGAAAGGAAAATGATCAATCATTTCCATTCTTATCGACATTGAATAGACTCAACCATGTTTTTTTAATAGAAGGATTGAAAGCTACTATTTTCATTATTAATGCCCGGAAGTGATATAATGTGCACATTCAATTTGAATAAAAAATTATTTTTAGGAAACAATATGATTTCTATTTTATTATCATCTCATCCACTCAGGCCTCATTCTTAGTAGTGTTTCCTTCACATGTTTCTACAAGTATATTGTACTTAATTATAATTTAGGGTGACAATCTAATTGCGGTTTTAGGTCTATATGTCAAGTTCAATATTGGAAGGCAAATATAAGTAGTTGCAATTTAGATGGAGAAATTCTCTAAAGATCCAAGGTGCTTGCAGACTTGTGCATATATAGGCTTGAGGTAAATATTCTTTGGAGGCTTGTTGCCCTTGAGCCAGTTTATCACAATCTGTGAGTCACCAAATATTTGAAGTTTAGTAACTCCAAAGAAAACCACCATTTTACTGAGCAACAGAAGTGCTGCAAGTTCTCCCTTGTTGTTTGATGTTGGGCCTATATTGCCAATGATCTTGAACTAATGTGTTTAGAGAACTTAACACTTAGGTACATGAACTTTCTAAAGAGGGGTTGTTGCTTGTTGAAGGAGTTGGAGTTGCATGGGAGATTGACAAAGACCAGATCACAGAGATAGATCCAGGACCCTTTTTGCATTAGATCTTGTATATGGGTATTCATATATCCATGAACATATTGTAGTAAAAGGTTTTTTTGTGTGTTGATAGATAGTTTCATAAAAAATGATGTAATTATGGATGGACTACACTTTATGATAGAAGGTAAATGTAAGGCACTTGTGCCTCATGAACAATATGGTTTAGAATTAATAAAAAAATTGGTCTGTGATCTTTTTTCCGGGGAAAAAAAAGTTGCAATTCAAATTGCTTGAGCATTTTGTCATTCTGGTCTTTCTTATCCTTTATTTTATTTCAAAGGAATAGAAAGTATGGTTTGATAAGATGCAATATAAGGTATAACTTGTTAAGATAGTTTAGATTTTGATTTGTTTAATTATTTTTTCTAAATCTATTAAAATTTCTACAAAGCGTTTTGATTTATCTAATTACCTTATTGTTATATTAATTCAAAACCTTTCACATTCTCTTCTTACATAGCTGTGTTGGAAAATGTGAAAAAGGCATGGAATTCCAATTATCCAGAATTCACTTAAGATAACAACATCTACACCACTAAACAATTGTATTAGAGTATTTTTTTTCACAAGAAAAAGTGCTTACTATTAATACGAGAAATAGTAGGATGGAATATACAGAGCACAAGCTCAAAAGAATCAAACCAGACCAAAAGAAAACAACCAACAAGAAGTCCAAAACCAACCAACAATAGCAACAAAGAAATCGATTGACCACGTTACAACATGCCAATCAATACATACCAAAAAAACCAGTTATCCAGTCTAATACAACATCAGTTATACAAATGTAAGCACTTGCCCCACAAGGGGAAGAAGAAACCCAAACGGACAGCGAGAGGGAACCTTGCTACCCGAACCAACAGTGAAACAAAAACAGCGCTGGCCAAAATCAGCAAAGAAGAACCACATATATTAGAGTATGAGCGAAGGTAGTGTGTCAAAATTTAATAGTATACCAAAAATGAATTTGTAAGGGACACCATATAAGTATTAAAACACATAAGTGGTAAATTGTTAAAAGGATAAGTATCCCATTAAGGTCCACTTAAACATGCATTAAAATTTTGTAACGATAAAGGTAAACTAAATTGAAGTTCAAAATAGTATCTTTGTAAGTTCAATGTTGGGAAAAATTCTATTTTGGAACTTTATTATTAGTCCCTGCAGGAGACTATATGTTCCGGTTGTTTCTATTAATTGCAATCAATATATTGTTTTTACTAAAGTTAGATTAATGTTAACATAAAATTTGTATTTTAATTAGTAAGAAAACAAAATTTACTATTTTATAATTGGACAATCACCATGAATTGACTATTTTTATCATTGCCGAACATTAAAATAACTAAAAAAATAACTAAAAAATAAAATCTTATGTTCAAACTTTACCACCATACAACTTCACTCTCCAATCTACCTTGCATGTCAAGTAATCACCTACTATTTCCACGCAGTGCAACTTCTTATCCTTCTATCCACCTGGCAATGCTCTCCACACTCTAATCAATGTGTGCATGGATTTATTTCTACATGACAGTTGAATGTATGTTGTCCACCTATAGGATGAACATCAGATCCACCTATGTGCTCTTCACCCTAAAACCTTTTGTTTGGACTCATTTCTTCATTTTCCTATTCTATGCAAACGTGCATAGGAGACCATGGTCAATGGCAGAGGTGTCAGGATGCTAAACCATGGACGAGTTTGCATGCCTGGTAGGCTGGTACTCTTGCCTAACCATGTCTTGGTCATTGTTGTGAATCATCTACAAGTAAGCTCCTATGGTAAGCTCTAAGGTTTTTTTTTTATAATTATTTATTCATCGGACTCTTTTTTGTGTTTCTATGGTGGATTGATGGTTTTCTTTTTCTTTCTCTTTCTGTTTGTGAGTTTTGGGTTTTGTTTTTCTGGCTTCCTTTTATGTTGTGTTTTTTGTCTGGTTTTGTATGATGTAAGAGACTAAACCTGTATGCTAATGGATAATGTTTCTTTAGTATTTGCTATTTTTGTCTGGTTAATTGAAGATCTGCAATAAGGCATGAAGTTTGAGTGATTCCTGAGGAGACCAGGTTTGAAATTTCAATTCATAATGCTTTTGTTTCTTCTACCGATCTGCAGGACTATACATGCCTGCTAGCTTTTTAGTTATGAGGCAAAACAACGTTCATTCTTTGGAGAAATTTGAGTGTGGGGATTCCACACCTTCAAGTGCTACTGATATGATCTTTGTATATGAAGCTAGATCGAGTTCAAACCATTTGTATTTTGAGAGGCCCAATGAAATATTGGTTGAATCTAGCAACCAAGTGTTCACATTGTCATACATTCCATCAGTCAACCAGATAGGTGTACAGTCTCTCTGGAGCTTGCAGACTCTCACAGAGTGCTGGAAATGTATTATTATAGTTGCATATGAAAAATAGACTACCTGAAAGGGCTTCTCGGAAGAGAAGGCCGCGACTGTATTAAGAGTACAAACCAGTGAGACGGACCACTCCGCAGCTATGGTTAGTAAGTTAGCACAGGAAATTGTTCCCTTGCACTCATTTTCTACTGCCATCTTTATGTCGTCAATGACGCCGAAGCCCTTGAGGAAAGTGTTGTTCGTTTGCTCCCCGGTAAAATTTGTGGTGTTATTTAGAAGAATTGATGCGTCGCAGCCCTGCCCGTTGTACATCGGCTTAGATTGAATGAATTTGGTAGTAATTAGTACTTCATCCATGCTGTGCTACACTAGCTGTAATTCGAAGTGAAGCATCTGCTATGGAAAGAATTTAATAGACAGAGTCTACTAACGTTCACAAAGCAGTCGTGAAAATATAGATGGAGGAGAGAGGCCGCCATCCTTGGATCTGTCTGCAGAACTTGCTGGATAACCTGCCCGACTATGCTTGTAACATTGGGACATGTATTCTGGTAAAAAGTAGGGCTTAGGTGAGCGCTGGCACATCCAATAAATGAAAGGGAAACAATGCATAATAGAGAGTTCAGTGAGAAAAATGCAATTGCCATAATTGGAGAATCCAGACGAGTATACCAGATACTCCTAGACTCGATTTCTCCTACAGTCAAAGCATGAAGCCAAGAGGGTTAGTTTATAGAGACGTTTGTGGCGTCCATTTTATTAGCTAATTATTTTATATATATATGAGAAGGCTGTAAATTGTAAGTCGCATAGATTCAGTAATTTATGAAAAATGCGTATCTACAAACCCGGGCTCCCTTGAACCATACGTTTATTCATCCCATCCACTCATATTGTAAGGACATCTTTCTTATTACACGATTTTTATAGTGATTGATTGGCCATAGAGATTACTTGAGGAGAAGAAAAAAGAGGAGAAGAATATTAGTTAAGGTCACCTTTTGATGGACTGGTTTGAGGAGAAGAAAAAAAGGAGAAGAATATTAGTTAAGGTCACCTTTTGGTTGACTGGTTGGAGAGATTAATAGAGGAGAAGGAAGTACAGGAGAGGAGAGGAATATCTGTTAAAAGGTTATTTATGTAAATGCTATTATGTTATTGATAAAATATATAGATTACTTTTAAATATATTAAGATATCATGTTATTGATAAAATATATAGATTATTTTTAAATATATTAAGATTAAAGTAAAGTTAATAGTTATTTAAGAGAGAAATATTGTCATTATATTTAAATCATATAATAATGATTTTTTTATAAGTATATGATTCAAATTATAATTAGAAATTGTGCTAATAGAAACATGTAAGAAGAGGTATGAAGCACTTTATTTTATGACATGTAAGAAGAGGTACGAAGCACTTTATTTTATGTAAAAATAAATTCAAAGGTGGAATTGGAAATTGGAAAAGTTATTTTGCAAAACATTGGTATAAACAATGTTTTTTTAATGGTTGCTTAGTTTGGGGTGACATCTCATTAAATAATTTTCGAGAAAAGTAATGTCACTTTAGAAAAGTGGCTATGAGGGGATTAAGAGTTGGTACACAAAAAAGATGAAATGAGTTGAAAAATGGGGAGAAGAAGAAGATTTGTTCCATAAATCATTAATCATTTTACACATGATAAAAAAAGAAGTAGAAAATTCTTAAAAAAATAAAAATGTAAGATCAGCTTAATGATTGTTTATATTGAACAATATTATTTTAAAAACAAATTTAATACATAAAAAAACATATAATTTATAGTGAATACAATCCTCGATGCGGGTAAGAATAAGGATAGGTGGCCACATGCACGGTGGAATGTAGCACGGGAAGGACAAGGGAGGGTGTCTGGAGAGGACAATACACTTGGCCATAGGTTGGGGGATTAATTTTCTATGCATGCGAGGAGGGTGGCTGACCGTGAAGAAGGGAGACGAAGGATTAGGCATGTTAAATTCATTCATAGGATCAATGTGGATTAAGCATGTTAATATGTGATATTTGGAGATGATGTGTGGACTATGTACATTCAACTTGAACAGGCTTGTACTATACAACATAGTAAATGCTTTTATTTATACCTTGCCATTTTTAAGTATGGACAAGGTTATAAATGTTGTTATTAATATTTTGGACATTTTTTTTTATGTTTCCTGTGAGGTTTTTAAAAATGTCTTTTTAGTATATTTTCAAAAGCATGTGAATTGGTGGACATATTTTTGTCATATACCAAAGTTATTTCTTTTCACAATGGATCTAACTCAAAAGTTTTTTTTTGCTGGAAATCTAGAACTATGTTTGCATCTAACTCAAAAGTGTTTTTTATCTAGAACTATGTTTGGAAGTAATAAAAAGTTGTATGCTCATGTGGCTTTTATTCAAAATCTCTTAGCTCAAAAAATTCACATAAATACATTAATTACCATCAAATCATTGGAAATACCATTGACCTATACTTAGGTCATAATGTCAAACATAAAATTTGGTTTGCTTTATGTTGCATTCTAACAATGTGTTTTTTTGTTGGAAATCTAGAACTATGTTTGGAAGTAATATCAAGTTGTATGCTCATGTGGTTTTGATTCAAAATCTCTTCACTCAAAAAATTCACATAAATACGTTAATTACCATCAAATCATTGGAAATACCATTGACCTATACTTAGGTCATAATGTCAAACATAAAATTTGGTTTGCTTTATGTTACATACTAACAATATTATTATTGTTTGTATTTTCAAATTAACATTATTTTTTTGTTGGCTTATTAGCATTATTACAATATAAATATTAATTAATTAATATTTAATATTATTTTGTATACATCATTAATTACTATTTAATATTATTAATTTTTTATATTGTAAGGCAGGGACTAAGCTACATGCCGCTTTTGTTTTTATTAAATCAATTAGAGTTTGAGGAACTATGAAACGGACTTTCAAAAATGGCATTTATATTTTCTTCATGATTTTATAATTTTTTTTTTGGAAAATAATCATATTTACCTTGGAAAAAAATCATGAGTAGACTTTCATAGTGATTAGGAAAAGCTTATTATTATTATACTTGTAGAAAGTGCTTGCTTAGATGGGTTACGCAATGATGAAAGAAAACGTATAAATTTCGAGTGATCTAGAGAAAATGCAAGATTATGGCAAAATTATTGCACCGTCTAAATAATATAACAAAATGGTGAATGTGTTGTATTATACGTTATCATTCATACATGGATCATGAAGCGTTTATCTAGCATTAGGCTTTGCTTATATTTGGTATCTTTTTGGAATAGCGGTGTTATATATTTTGAACATGTTATTTCAAATTTGGATTGGATTTATTATTAGTATAGATTTATTTTAAATTCAAATTTATTAATAATTGAGAGGGATCTAATTTTTTGAGTTTTTTTTTCATACATTTTAAGAAAAAATGTACACCTCAAGAAATCCCTCTCGGTTTTTGATAGATTCAAGTTTAAGATGGATCTATGCCAGCTTTAATTTTTAATTTTTAATTTTTATTTTGAGTTGACATTAATTTTTTTAATTACTTTTTATTTTTGGTATTTTTGAGTCAACCTGACTTATTTTATTGCTTTTTATTTTGGTAACTTATGAGTCCACATGAATTTTTTAGTTACTTTTTATTTTTGGTAACTTATGAGTCGACGTGAATTTTTTTAATTACTTTTTTTACCTTTTATTTTTGGTAACATAACATTACATAATGTTACATAATGTTATAACAACTCCCCCATATTGGGCTATAGAGCACCTCGCTACCCTCGGTGCAATTAGGAGGGTGATTTCGTTTAAGCGATTTGGAGTGGGTATATGTGCACATGTGAAATACTCTACTTGGACTATCATTGGAGATGTTTTGAGCTTTATCAAAAAGCTTATATTAGGTAGCCATATTAGTCGATATGGAGCACTTAATTGAAGAGGAAGCATACTGTATTTCAGAGTCTTGTTTTTATATTGTAGAAGACTTATTTTTTCCATGTTGAGCATCTTATTTGGCTTGTCTCATCTACATAGCTTATCCTCTTATCTCATACTTCTATTATTGGGATTACTTATACAAAATGGTGACTTTGCAATACTCCTATTCTTGGATCTAAGGACATTATTGCATATTTTATTTGGATTGGATTGAGAATGAAATGAAAGAATAAATAGTAATGCTAAAAGAACACAAGATATAATGTTGAATGAAAAACATTACATTGAAACCTATTTTTATTAATAACCAATGGTGAAAAGCATTGCTAATTATATAGCAATACATAATGGCTAGAATGATGGTAAATTATCTCTGAAAAGAGATGTTACATCTACACTTATTTGCAAAATTTCTATAAAAAAAGGATGAAACTACAATTTATAATAATGCCAAAAAAATACTAAGATGCAAGAACCCCAACCTTGACATGAAGTTAAGGATGAGAGGGCATGTTGAGTTGGAGGATTTTGAGCTATCTAAAAAAAGGGAGGCTTTTGAGACCATATCTTTTTGATCATTACTTTGATTTAGATCTCCTTCAACTTGATGGAAAAAATAAAAAAAATAAAAAAATAAAATTAGACTTATCCCAATGCCCAATGGTTGGGTGTTAGAGCTGAGAAACACATGGGGAATCCCTAAAAAACGCATCACAACTTCATGACCCAAAAATTGTTACTGTCATGACCATTTTTAAAATGACCTTGGATGACTACTTGGATGTCCTTCTAATGATATCCATTGTGTCAAATTATTGCCCCAAATGGGGGAACTTTTGTTGGATCTGGATCAAGGTGAACCACTTGCCCTAGTGAAGATGTTGCCCTGCATTGACAACTCCAAAGTGTTGTACATTTTTCTAGTGGGTGATCTTCAACTTGTTGTCCATGATTTGGTCCATTATAGCTTGCTTAATGTAGTCAGGGTTGAGCTTTGTAGTGTCCAAGTGTTATACCACCTCTGAGGTGTCCAACCAATGTAGAAAGTGACTAAAATAATTCCACATAAAAGGCAAAGTGTAAGTGGAAGAATGGTGGAATATTTAATCCAAAAGTTGTAGGGACCTGTCTAGGTCCTGAGTTAAATAAATAAGAATCTAATTTGTTAATAGAATTGTTGGTTTGTGTTTGTTTCTAAGTTAATTTGTTTCGGTTAATGCTCATATAAAATTTTCTGCAGGTAGAAAGAAAAATAAATATGTTGTAAGTAGAGTTATAAATATGGGTTTCCATACATGTATAAGTCAACTTAACAACATATTCATTGAAGCAAATAACATTCTAGTTTTACTTCTAAATATAAAATTTTGAAACGACAGTGAAATATCTGTAGGATAGCCGACCCTTAGAATAATCGATCTGCCACCCTGCCAACTAGGATAGTCTCGCCGACCACCCAGCTCCAAGAAACTATGTTTCTTGGATCCTGAGCCCAAAACCTGAGTACAAAGTCCAACCAGTTCGAAGAGTTCTCCCTTTCAAAAATGTCCAAAAGATCCCCTTTCCAAAAATATATCCCCCTCCTTATCTCCCTTCCTACCGACTTTATCCCCATAAGAATTTACTACCCTTATCTTCCCATTCAATTCTCAAATCCCTTGTCAAAATTATTTATTAGCTGAACAGTCTTACATTCATTGTCAAGCCATAAAGCATATTTATTTTTATTCTATTTTATTAAATGTTATTGACACGGTTCACAAGCAATATTTTAAAAATCCTTAAAATAAGGACCATCGTAACTATCTACATCAACCCTGACATAATTATAATTTAGTAATATAAATTTATCACACTTTGCATTATACAATTATTATTAATTAACAATTTTTACATAATTATTAATTACTAAAACGATTCCACATAATTCTATATTTATCAATAATCATTGATATAAGTGAAGATCTTCTTAGGCATCGCTAATGCCCTGATGATGAGCCAAGGATGGCTCGAAACATTGATAACATTGCTTCATCTACCGTAGACTCTCCACAAGATGCCAATAACCATGTAATTCAACCCAAGATGGACATGGCAATTTATTGTTAATAATATATACGATATTAGTTTGACATCCAATATTTTATTATAGTTAAAACTAAATTAGAAAATTAATTAATTAATTAATACATTTATAAAATCCACTTATCATTTATGTAATGAGTAAACCCAACAATCATGTGTCAACCTTTGTTCCAATTAAAACCTATTTAATAATTACTAACCAAGTTAATAATGATCCAATTAATCATTAATTAATCTTAATCACAACTAAACCGTTCATTAATATTTTGATGCAATTGTATCAATTAACAACTAATAAGAGTAACATTTATATTGTAATCATTCACAATCTCAATACATTCAATCTCAATTGTAATAGTGTAATAAATCATGCATACGATATATGTAGACGAGTTATGTAAGTGTAGCTAATGCTTACATACATTGTATAGGTACACCAATAGTGCTCAACCACTCATCACACATAATCACTCAAACCTCTATCTGCTGACACATACTAAAACATGAATCTGGAATGTCTAGTCATTTTCACTAACTCATATCATAATAATCTATTGAGCAAGCATAACATAATGAATTACGACGCAAGAATCAAGCAATTGTTTCCACACACACACATAATTAATTAAGTTTTCTCCCTATGACTTAATGAAATTCCTATCTACCTACTACCTTCTATCTAATTCACAACTAACTTCCACATCTTATCCTTCCTCTGCTGGAATACCCTGGAGCGTCAACCACATGACCTAAATATAGTTAGAACCCGTAAGAGGAAGTGTCAACTACATTGACCAAGATTCCCCAACAAGAATCCACTAGTCATGATCACACACTTTGGGGAGCACGTCATAGCGCATCCCTCCCATGACTCCAGGTTTTGTCATCGAATAACCATTTTGGGTGGTTGAGTTTCCTGAAACCCTACACCTGCCCACACATCATGATAATAACACAATATTCATGCTAAACAATAATGCATCACTTGCATACCATTTATGTCACATCCCCTCCCCTCGACCCAACGCAAGGAAGGGAACATGACGCTAACATTCTGGGATTTTACAAAAACTCAGCCCCATTCATAAGATTCATACAAATAAAACAAATGTGTGCAAATGCAAATCAAATAAACATGCACAACAGAATTAAATTATCCACACACATTTCACATGCATTCAACATATCAACAACTGTCATCAAATTAAAACCATTTGTAAAAGTAAAACACATAAGATAATATTCATATTGATGTAATACTGTCCCATGCAACTGCAACGTTCCACCTAGCCATAGGCCAACTATGCTCATCAATCTCTCAGTGTAGTTTCCACCCCTAAGTTGGGCATCATTTCCACAAGGAATGAGAACCTACAAACCTATGCAGAGCAAAAGGAACACCACACTTAAGTCAAGCCAATCCACAGTTGGGTTTTTCAAGCCAAAACTAAACCCTCTTCATTTATGGATGCTTGCACTCAGACTCAAGCCAAAACAATGGGTACCCAAAACTTGATCCAAAATCATTCTCTCCCACACATAGCAAGCACTTATGTTGGGCATAGGAAAATGATTTCAACTGTGGGATTCACAATCAATATGCCCATGGGTTTTCCCTAAATCGTGGCACCACAAAAATGAGTTGGGGGATAAGGAAAATCGACCATATGGAAGAAAACGTTTTTCCCCACATGCATATGAGCATTCGAATGGATAAAAGCAGCCTCTATGGACCCCCAAATCGAGCTCCCTTCCTCCCAATTTCTCTACAACATAAAAAGCGCCCTCTTCACAGCTAGAAATCCATGAAACACAGGAAAAACGTGGAGGAAAAATGCCCAGGTAGCTCCAAAAATGTGAGAGAGCCAAACTGGTTGATGGATAATGGCTTGGGGAGAAAATTCATAGCTCTTTTCTTGCCCAAGAATCTAAACACGAATTTCTAAAATGGTGGCTTTCCCATACTTGAATTTGGACAACCATACCTCACCATTTCCCAAATAATAACTATTTCAACCAACTCTTGGGAGAAATAAATTATTGGGTACAAAAGTCAACTTGGGTAGTTGAAGGTTCATGGATTATCTCATTGACACTTGGCTTGGCTTTAATGGTCCAATGGTTTGAATATTTCCCTCCCATTTCCTTGTAAAAATCATGCCCCCATACTCTTGTTGCATTGCATTGCTAGTTGTGGGATTTTTTTATTTAAAATACATGTTTACATCAAATTTATGATTTCTATTGTGCCAAGCTACCACACGATCCACATGCATCAATTTTCAATTGCCGCTACAAGAACAATAAATCGATGGTGGGGCCTTGGCCTTGAGCTCCTCACCACGATTTTTATAACGATATTACATTATTTATATGTTTAATGTGATGGGGTCAAAATCGGAATATTACAATCCCCCCCTAGGAATAACACCGTCCTCGGTTTTCTCTTTATTTTTAGCAAGGTTCCATGTTCTTCCTTCTAGCTGCAATTGAAATTCCCTTCTCTCTCTTCATCAACGTCCATTGGATCTCTTTCCAACCTTTAGCTGCTCATACTCAGCCTTTTAGGACAACTACATGTCCATTGCATCCTTAAAAATGCCTTCAAGGTATTTGCATCCAACAATACCTATACTCAAACATTGAGTTAATTCACATGTCAAATCCATTTTAATAGGATTCATCTCTTAACAAGAGTTTCAAAACCATACTCGAATCATATACACACGTATATTCACATAAATAAGCAAGAAGATGCAATATAAACCAAATACTTATCTGCATGAGCATCTTCCTTTAGCTCCACAGGCATCCTGCATTGACTTTAGATAACTATGGCACCCACAAGACCTACCCCACCTAACACAAGGATGGTACCTCTTCTCTGCCACGCAATCCCTCGAGCGTACCCACCCCTTCTAGTGATCTTCAGGGTGTGCATCGAAAGGTAACCAAGTTTCTGTAAGCCTCAGATCACTTGTGCATATGTATAAAATAAATGTTATGCCAACACACAGGCTGCACCACATCATTCAAATAACCAATGCCAAGCTAGTACGCTGACTGGGTTTATCAGGCATTCCATTAACCAGTATGCTAAGCCAGTTCTCCGACTGGGTTTATCAAGCATTCCAATAACTAGTATGATAAGTCAGTTCTCCGACTGGGTTGATCAAGCATACAAAAACCATTAACCAATATGCTAAGCTAGTTCTCCGACTGGGTTTATCAAGCATACAACAACCATTAACCAATATGCTAAGCCAGTTCTCCGACTGGGTTTATCAAGCGTACAACAACCATTAACCAATATGCTAAACCAGTCCTTCGACTGGGTTTTGTTGAAATATTGTAACTTCAAAGAATATTATATTTGTATATTATTTATTCCGGAGATGTTCCATACCTCCGATGTGATTATACTATAAATCCGGAGATGTTTATTCCTACGAGTTGGGTGTGGTAACTAGGGTTATTAGACCCACCATGTGGGGGTCGGCCCAGTCAGTTATAATGGGGTATTTAACCTAATGGTTAAATACGAGCCTACATGTACTTGTGTAAAATACATATCAGAGTAGTATATAAATAGAGGAGGTGTGTTCCTCATTTGATACACTCACACACTTGAGGATAGCACACTTGTGGAGGAGAGGTCTTCTATTGTGGAGGAGGAGATAATGTCTCAGGGTTTCATCTTTGTATATTGCTGGTCATCTATATTGAGGAAGCTTTGCTGGGTTTTCTACCCCATGAGGGTTTCCCAGGATAAATCTCTGTCTCTTGTGTTTATGCTGTGCTTGTTGTTTCTTCAGTGATCCTGTATATGCTATTATTGTGAAATGGAATGTAATGCTGCTATTTTCTGTCTTAGCATATTGAATTTTAACATGGTATCAGAGCTAACCTGAAGGAAGCCAAGGTATGGCACTAAAGACACTTGCTTAGTTACGACAATTTGAAGGTTAGGGTTTTACATAGAAAAACACCAGTCATCGTAGCACTTTCGCTATAAATCCATTTTGGCGAAGTTTTCGGATCTGAAATTGTTACAGGACGAAGATTACATCTCCAGGTACCTTGTGTCCAAAGGAAAACCTCTAATTCATTGTACTTTGTGATTTATGATCTGTACAATATAGGGTTTCTGCCTCTTCCAGATCTGAGTCAAAATCAGGTGACCTTGGGAAAAAGGTCATATCTTGGGCTAGGAATCTCCAAATGAAATTTCATAAAAAGTGACATGTAGTACACAGTCTGTACTATCTCAGAAAACTTTTTCAGAGGCCGAAGTTGAACCAGTGACACGTGGCACTCCGTACAAGTTCGCCCTCCTGTATTATCCTATAAATAGGTCATGTTGCGACACTTGGCATAAATATCTCTCAGAGAGTCCAATTGAGGTCAGACCTATCAGGATGGAAAGATAACAGGCCTAGATACCTCAGAAAAGTTTTTCAGAGGCTGAAGTTCAAATAGTGACACGTGGCACGCCGTACAAGTTCGCTCTTCTGTTTTATCCCAAAACAGGTCACGTTGCGACATTTGACATAACTCTCTCTCAGAGAATCCAATTGAGGTCAGACCTGTCAGGATGGAAAGATTACAGGTCAGGCTATCTCAGAAAACTTTTTCAGACCCTGTGGATTGAAAAGTTTGGAGTTACACCAGAAACAATCAGGTACATATTTCTGTCAAAAGATAATTATTTTTGAGTACCTTCATTCATGGATTCCGGAATTTAGGGCTTTGAAGAAAGTTGGAATTTTTGTAAACGGAGACCACGGCTGAATGCTACTCATCAAAATAGAAATTTAGAGACCAAGATCAGATTTTTTGGTTGGGTAGAAGGCCGGGCTTGATCAAACCCTAGTTCGGGACTTTGATCAGAAAAGTGGAAAATTAGGGCTTCTGTAAAAATGGGAATTTTTGAAATCTGTGACCATGGCTGGAAGCTCCTCAGAAAAATAGAAGCTTAGAGCTTTGGATCAAACATTTTGATTGGGCAGAAGAGTGGTATTCACCAAACCCCAGTTCAGGGTCACGTCCAGTGAATCCGGAAGTTTCAAAGGCAAAATTGAGGAGTGAAACTTTGCAGTTTTCAAATTCTGAATATATCAGTTTGATCAGCTCATCAAGGCGCATATTTCTATCCTTTCGGAAGTTTGAAATTCAAAGTTTGAATTTTTTGGGGTTTCTCTGACAAACCCATATCCAGCTCCAGGTCCAGTTCTTGCAAATCAAGTGGATAGGGTTAATCCTAGAATAAGATGGATTGGTCACCTGCATAAGTGAAGGAGTTACTGTTTCAGAGGGAGATGAGGCTAAGGCTTTACATAAGGAGATTACAAGCGATCTCGACAGGTATGACTCATCGAGGTATGTTTTGAGATTTGTTCATGATTAAGTTTATGGTATGTTTGTCTTCATGTTATTACGGTTAGTACAATCTTGATTTTAGATTTGTTGTATCACCTTAACAAAATTATGAATGCATGATAGAAGATATTCATTGGTTAGGGTGTTGACACTTATGATTGTACTAATGCATTATGATGTTGTGTGAGGTTGATGTTGTCTACTAACAAGATACAGGTACATCACAAAAGACAAATCAGGCTCCATGACCATGAAAACATGAAGACAAAGACTCATCCATAATCTTTGTTCTACTTACGAGGTATGTATGACTTTGTTATATTATGCTTAACCTATGAGACATGCAGGTTCTAGCTCAGGATCTCTAAATCATTGAAGAGATTGTTTAGGTATGTTGTACATAACCAAGTAGGTATACTAATCCAGGTATGTTTCCCATGAATCTTACCTTGTGTTAGGATCCCTTATATAAGTATACTTGGAATGATTGGTTATGCTTATTCATAAAGTTAGTAATCAAGGGATTATGCATATTATATCTTGATTGATGATATGCATGAGTAAAAGAAGACTTCCCTGAAATCTTGAATACTAATGTTTATTAACTATAATCATGACTATACATTTTCAAGATTATTTAGTACTATAATGTTTTGATAGCATTTAGAATATACTAATGAGTGTATGTTTGTGTATGAGATCATGAGGATGACTCTTGAGCATGCACAGTGGTACAGAATGAATAGAAGTTCAAAAGACATACAGAAGATCAAGCGGGAGGCAGCCACACAAACATAAAAGATAAGTATTTGAGTTGTTATTTGAAATAGTAATGATATTGCCTGTAATAGGTTGTATGCATATTTGTATTACTATAATATATCATGCTGAGTGTAAATATTCATAGAACATTGAACAGTATACTACTAATATGCATATGATTGGTAAGTTGGACAAACATTCCATTGTTGCTTGTCTAGAATGAAACCTCTTTGCTGACATGTTGAGAGTTGTGCACACTCTCGATAGTATGTTCTGGTAGAGATGGAAGGCATCTAGATAGCCACTGTATGCATACAGGATATGGGAAAGTGTTGTGCCAAAGTATTGGTCAAAATAGTTGCATCACTATGTAAATGATATATGTATGCATAATAGGTTTTCATGTCAATATGATTTGATGATTATGAAGTATTACTAATCATGTACTTAATTTTGATTTGTAGGAAAGGTCATGAAGAATGATGGACACCGTACAAGTGGTGGATGTTCAAACAAGAAGATTTACAAATCAAACAAAATATAGAAGGCTCATGGCTAGAAGATTCTCTTAGAAAGGGGAAGAGAATCATGACAAGATGTTTGCTCCAAGTATGGTGTAATTAAAGAAGAAGTGTGAATCAGGTTCTGTATAGGTACCTAGGATCGATAATAAATTGATAAGCTTAATGATCACCATGGGTGATGTGGATCTCAACCTTTGCTACAAGGTTGAATATGATTTCTATACACAAATGACATGGATGCAAGAAGGAACTCACCACAGAGTTCGAATGATATTAAGGCTCATATTAGTAGACCCATCTAACGAGAGATGGCACAGATAGATATGCAGAAGATCATTCAATGCAGAAATGAAAATGAAAGATCTCAAATTGACGCTTTACTTCCTAGGTCTGGAAGTATGGCAAGGCTCAGAAGGAATATTTCTCAACCAGGGAAAGTATGATGAGAAATATGACTTGAGGTGTTGGAATGGCCACTCTTATGGATTCCAACTTGAAGCTGTTAGGGGATAACTCATCAGAGTTAGTGGATATAACTCTGTACAGTCAAATTATTGGGTCATTGATGTATCTAACATATACTAGATTAGATATATGCTTTGTTGTGAACACCTTGAGTCAGTATCTAGTGGAAACTAGATGTGTTCACCTGATAGTTGCAAAGCATGTGATGAGGCACATAAAGGACACGATAGAATTTGATCTATGCTATCTTGGAGATCATGACTTTAGATGACTACTCAGATGCTGATTGGGAAGAAAGTGTATCAGACAGGAAGAACACATTGAGAGGATGTTATTGTCTGGGATTAGCCATGATCTCGTGGTTTAGCTGGAAGCAGTCTAGTGTGGCTCTCAGCACAAGCAGAATATATGGCTGCTTGCTCTGCTAGTTGTGAAGAAGTTTGGCTTCAGGATTGCTTGACTTAGAGATAGAACCAACTGTGATCCTATGTGACAAATAGAGTTGTATCAAGATGACATAGAATCCAGTGTTCCATGATAAGTCAAAGAACATAGGGATCTAACAAGATATGACACAGAAAGGAACTATAAAGTTTGAATTTGTAACAGGTTACCGATGTACTAACCAAACCTCTACCTCAAGTGAAGAAGTTACCAACATACTAACCAAGCCTCTATTTCGAGTGAAATTTGAATACTTTCGAGACAAGCTTGAAAGGACCCTCCTCGAAAGGGGGAGTAGTATAGTCACTGATGATGAGATTGTCTCATCGAACAACAAGGTCGATGATGAGGTAACCTGTTCTCTACACCTAGATACTTAGAAATATTTAGATTTAGGACTCGTATACTTAGAATACTTAGTTTTACTTATACATGCTTTTGATGTTATATGTATTAGTAAGAATACATGCTTTTGATGATAGATGTATTGATGAGAATACATGTGGGGATTGTATCATCCTTGAACACATGTTCTAAAGTGAGCCGTAGACGTATGGTCTCCGAGAATGAAGTCCTTAGTGGAAAGTTGAGGGGATTGGATCATCCCTGGACTTTCAGTCCTAAAGAGAGCCGTAGACGTGAGGTCTCCGAGAATGAAGTCCTTAGTGGACAGTTGAGGGGATTGGATCATCCCTGGACTTTCAGTCCTAAAGAGAGCCGTAGACGTGAGGTCTCCGAGAATGAAGTCCTTAGTGGACAGTTGAGGGGATTGGATCATCCCTGGACTTTCAGTCCTAAAGAGAGCCGTAGACGTGAGGTCTCTGAGAATGAAGTCCTTAGTGGACAGTTGAGGGGATTGGATCATCCCTGGACTTTCAGTCCTAAAGAGAGCCGTAGACGTGAGGTCTCCGAGAATGAAGTCCTTAGTGGACAGTTGAGGGGATTGGATCATCCCTGGACTTTCAGTCCTAAAGAGAGCCGTAGACGTGAGGTCTCCGAGAATGAAGTACTTAGTGGACAGTTGAGGGGATTGGATCATCCCTGGACTTTCAGTCCTAAAGAGAACCGTAGACGTATGGTCTCCGAGAAGTGGGGATTGTATCATCCTCGGACTTAGGTCCCTGAATTGATCCGTAGACGTGAGGTCTCCGAGAAGTGGGGATTGTATCATCCCCGGACTTAGGTCCCTGAATTGATCCATAGACGTGAGGTCTCCGAGAAGTGGGGATTGTATCATCCCCGGACTTAGGTCCCTGAATTGATCCGTAGACGTGAGGTCTCCGAGAAGTGGGGATTGTATCATCCCCGGACTTAGGTCCCTGAATTGATCCGTAGACGTGAGGTCTCCGAGACGTGGGGATTGTATCATCCCCGGACTTAGGTCCCTGAATTGATCCGTAGACATGAGGTCTCCGAGAAGTGGGGATTGTATCATCCCCGGACTGCAGTCCCTGAATTGATCCGTAGACGTATGGTCTCCGAGAAGTGGGGATTGTATCATCCCCGGACTTTGGTCCCTGAATTGATCCGTAGATGTATGGTCTCCGAGAAAGTGATTTTTGATGTGGTTACTTGTATCGGTAGGATACTTGTATTGATGATGTGGTTACTTGTATCGGTAGGATACTTGTATTGATGATGTGGTTACTTGTATCGGTAGGATACTTGTATTGATGATGTGGTTACTTGTATCGGTAGGATACTTGTATTGATGATGTGGTTACTTGTATCGGTAGGATACATGTATTGATGACATGATTACTTGTATTAGTATGGATACTTGTATTGATGATATGTATACTTGTATTGGCATGAATACTTGTACTAATGATGTGGATACTTGTATTGTTATGGATACCTGTGTTGATGACGATGCTGACGATCGTGTGATGACGATACTGATGATCGTGTGATGACGATGCTGATGATCGTGTGATGACGATGCTGATGATCGTGAGATGACGATGCTGATGATCGTGTGATGACGATGCTGATGATCGTGTGATGACGATGCTGATGATTGTGAGATGACGATGCTGATGATCGTGTGATGACGATGCTAATGATCGTGAGATGA
The DNA here is from genome assembly GCA_027924585.1 of Larix kaempferi. Lineage (NCBI taxonomy): Eukaryota > Viridiplantae > Streptophyta > Pinopsida > Pinales > Pinaceae > Larix > Larix kaempferi. The sequence goes on along the minus strand of BSBM01000410.1, from coordinate 585,142 downwards.
CGATGTTGATGATCGTGTGATGACGATGCTGATGATCGTATGATGACGATGATGATGATCGTGTGATGACGATGCTAATGATCGTGAGATGACGATACTGATGATCGTGAGGATCCAGATGTTGATGTTGTTGTAGTTGTTCGAGTGCTACAGAAGATAAAGACTCAGTACTGAAGATGTTGATGTTCCAGTAACTGCTTGAGTTACTGATGATGTTGAGAAAGCTTCCAATGATTTATAGATGTATCATGTATGATGTTGATGACTCCTTGCTCGTGCAGATACTGTTATAATATCCTTCTCGTTAAGGGGGAGTGTTGAAATATTGTAACTTCAAAGAATATTATATTTGTATATTATTTATTCCGGAGATGTTCCATACCTCCGATGTGATTATACTATAAATCCGGAGATGTTTATTCCTCCGAGTTGGGTGTGGTAACTAGGGTTATTAGACCCACCATGTGGGGGTCGGCCCAGTCAGTTATAATGGGGTATTTAACCTAATGGTTAAATACGAGCCTACATGTACTTGTGTAAAATACATATCAGAGTAGTATATAAATAGAGGAGGTGTGTTCCTCATTTGATACACTCACACACTTGAGGATAGCACACTTGTGGAGGAGAGGTCTGCTATTGTGGAGGAGGAGATAATGTCTCAGGGTTTCATCTTTGTATATTGCTGGTCATCTATATTGAGGAAGCTTTGCTGGGTTTTCTACCCCATGAGGGTTTCCCAGGATAAATCTCTGTCTCTTGTGTTTATGCTGTGCTTGTTGTTTCTTCAGTGATCCTGTATATGCTATTATTGTGAAATGGAATGTAATGCTGCTATTTTATGTCTTATCATATTAAATCTTAACAGGTTTATCAAGCATACAAAAACCATTAACCAGTATGGTAAGCCAATTCTCCAACTGGGCTTATCAAGCATACAAAAACCATTTCCAAGCCAGTACGCCGACTGGGTTTATCAGGCATTAAAAAAACAGAATACGATTACATAGCTCCTTCTCCTATGCAAACCAGTGGTTCCCTCCAGGAACTCCATAGATAACTCACTTGACTACAGGCTATCACGGGCCTACAATACCCACTCACACAACATAAGGATGGTACCCCTTCTCTGCTACAAAGTCCATTGGGCGTACCCATCCCTCTAGTGCTCTTTAGTGTGAGCGTAGAAAGGCTACCAATTCCCATGCAAGCCTCCTGAGTACCCATGCTCTTACTGGATTTAACAACACTGCGGAGAGACAAGCACACATACATATTTTTTTTTGTAGGGTTTCTCAAACCCAAGCCACTCTTGGCATTCTTTTACATTCTTGACCTTAACAGCTGCCATCTTCCCCAATGGCATCTTTCCACTATCTCACTTGCATTACATACAATCATGCAGTTCACATGAGATGTCGTCATAATAATTTCAATTAGAATTTATCAAATATGTTTCATATGGAAACTGGATTTCCAAAGCATGAGGTCCTTCTCATGATGTTTAGCTCTTGCAGGCCATAACACATGGTTTTCTTGCATTATGTCCTCCTAACATAATTCACAAGCAGTTAGCCAATCAATGACAAAATCTAAGTTTACAATTCTGTCTACTACAGAAATTAGATTTGTTTAACCATGAGGCCATCCTCATATTGTTTGGCTCCTGTAAGTGGTAGAAATATTTTCATTATGGTTTTACACTTGCTTCCATACAATGACATCCACCTACAACACATCCTTTTGACACAATTATAGAGAAGCCAAACAACCATTAGTAATTATTAGCAAAATTTCAAACCTGAAATTCACAATATGTTATGTACATAAATTAAATTTCACAACCATGAGACCCTTCTCATAATTTTTGGCTTTTGCACATGGTAGATTCCAGTCTTTATTATGGACTTACCCATATTGCCATACCCAAGACATTTCTACCTGGAATCTGAAAATTTCAATCAGCCAAACACTTTGAGTATCTATGCAAATAATATTTTCATTGCAACACTTACAAGTCACTGAAGTGAGCTTAGAATTATAACAATCGATAATTCAAACACTATTAGTTGTTATTATCTCAAATACAATGAAATACATTTACTTGATGCGCATCATTATCACAATAAAATTGCAGGATACAATTACATTATCTATGCAATTTAAATAAAACTTCCAATTATCATGATTACACAATCGTATCCATTCAAGGAACTCTGTCCTCCACACAGAGCTTGGTAGCCCATCAAACATGACTACCTTCTTCATGCAATCATTTTCTCGCATCCATGGAAGCTCATGCAATGATCTCATAATTTCCAACAATTCTATCATTTCAGCTATTAATGAATTGCAATGAAATATATGCCACAACCATGCATTCACACAATGCATCTCAACATGTGCACCCACACATATGCATGCACATTCACAACATTTACATAATCTTTTTATGTGCATTCACTCAATGCAATCTTGCATTGATTCATGAATACCATAATGTCATGACATGCATTCCACCATGATGTTTTGGAAAGTATGGCTATTGCCTCAACACATCACCCAACCATATCCCCAATCACTAGGTTAACTTATCTGGATGCCTTCCTTCTCTACCCAAAGAACACGTCAGGAGTTTACTCACTCCTTGGTTGTTGGCAAAGAGGTTTCATCCCAAATTAACACCAATAGAGAGTTCATGGGATACTTGTGTAGCACCATAGCATTACCATTCCAACCACATTATGGCCTTAACCATGACTATCTCATATGGCATGCACTACCACAACAAGACCATAAGTTCTCACTTGCTTTGGCTATTAAACTCATAACCAACATACAAGCATGCAAGATATTATTTCATATGAATGCATTCAAAATTCTAGATAGTTAGATAACATAAGGATCATTTCCCTTACTACCCTATACCTCACCATACCCGGTGGGATAATGTTCGTATAAATGCATTCAATATCACGTACATACCAATTTATGATTATTAAATATGGCTCAAGGGATTCTTACCCAATCCCCTTTTGTATGCCGTCATAAATAAACCATTACCTGCATGGCTTCCATTAACATCTTTGATGTTACCTGATCAGTTGGTCTCCTGCAAAGGATTACACCATCCTTCCACCAACCTCGTGATCATAGATTTGTTTCCCCAACCTTTCTTTATAAGGTTGTTGGTCACATGTGACAACATCATCAACATATTTAGCCATGCTTCAGTTTTCTTTGGTCCTACAACCAATGCAAACACCACTAATTATTAACAACCACAATAATTATCTTAAGTGGCTCATTGCATATGTAAAATCTCACTATTTTACCAACATGCAATATCATATATATGCACAAACACCTTCACATGCACTATGCAGTATCCATTAATGTGCCCACTAGTGCATATTCATTTCATCTATATGATCTCTTGCATTTTTCAGCATTCTTATGCCATAATTTTCTAAATATAAAACTCATGAAATATAAATACAATAGCAAGAGAGGAGTTAAGGAATTCTCCCTTTCCAATCCCTCATCATAGCATGGAATTCCCTCTTCCACATCATAGTTGATCCAATTTCATGGCCTCTCTACCAAGAACACAAGCAATTACTAGCTATGATCTTCTCACCAAGTAGCAATTCAATATATATATATATACCTGTATAACATTCATAGTTGCTAATTTCCAAGCATGCAATTCTTATGTTATAAACATAAATAGTTGAAGGTGAGAAATTTCCCTCTTTATCAACATTGTCTTACTGCTCCAATTGCTTTCGGAAATTATGGCCAAGTTCAACTTGATCTTTCTTAACTTCCTATCACTAATAAGCACGACAATTGATTCAATATCAACTCCATAAGGAGTCTTTGCAAGGTCCATTATATGCCCTTGCACCTTATTCAACTATAATACTTCCTTTCCTTTATCATGGAAATCTTTGCCACAATTTTGAACCACACAATTGATTTACACATGGGAATGCCTCATTCCCCAATTAACATCCTTTGCATGGCCACCATGTCACTATCACGGGCCACATGCCAATTCCACATACTAGGATGTCTTATTCCTATGAGTGACAACTTTTGGGAGAATGGAATTGCCTTACCCATTCTTGTTACTTACTCATAAGTTACTGACTCATATCTTGTAACTTCTCTTATCATGCATGCACTTACCCACAAGGATGATTGACTCATCATCTTTACAAGTTATAGGTCCCTTACTCGATAACCTATTCCATTACTTGTTGAGCATTCTTTCCTGGAATACAATATCCATATAGAGAATGCATTTCATACATTCTATATAAGGAACCATAACTTCCTTTTAGTCCCCTTATTCCATCTCGTGCTTATAAAATACAATCTGCAACAGTGTATTCTTATCCATTCAACATGTTTTTCCACATATTAAAATGAATTACCATAATACTCTCAATTGAGTATACTTTCTCATTAGTGGAACTACCTTTCCACTAAGCATCCAACCAGGCTTGCTTCAATTCTTCACATTGCTAGCTAACAAGCAATTTCACCATGATCATGATCCCAAATGTGCCTCCACTTTTATTTTGATAGCACCATTACCATGATGTTGATACCATCAAGAACTCACTTGAGTTACTTTCACCACAAGAACTCTTGCACGATCATATAAGGCCTTTCCAAATTTTTGACTGCTTTTGAGGTCACCCATAATGAGAATTTCTTGCTCAATCAAGCCTAGAGGCCTTCCTCTACCTGCTATTTGAAACAACTGGAAACTTATTTCAAAATAAGAATCCTTCTATTGATTCTTATACATTTTAGCCTCATTGCATTCTCAAAGGTACACAAAAATAATTTGTTTTTCATGTATTATGGGGACTTATACCCAAATTGACAATTTCTGTCAGCCACAAAATTCTCTCACAATCAATGATTGTCTCAGGGGGATGAGGAGGGTACGATTTAATCGATATGGTTATAATACCATTTGTCGACAATGGAAAAATGGTACGATTTTCAACAATTGTACCATTTAATGCGAAATCAACCCCCATTTGTCCATTGCTCTAAGGATGGAAGAAATGGATATGGTTAGTTTGGTACCCATCATGGACCAAGGACAAAAAAAATATATTGAGGACCCTACTATCCCTATCAGAGACAATGGTATATGGAAACCCATAATGAACCCAAATGTACTTGAAGAAGAGCTTAGCAATGGATTTTCCTATGACACTCTTATTTAATAGGGTTCCAAAATTTCCATCTTAGAGATTTGATCAACAAATGTTAAAATAAAAATATTTACCATTCTTGTTTGAGGGAATACTTGACATAATGTCTAAGGACACTGACTCCCAAGACTTATTTGGAGTGGGAAGAGGAGTGTATAGTCATTTCTTCTTGATTGTAGGGCCAATGATGGAACATGTAATGCACGATTTAATATATATTCTAATGTCATGTTGGATATTTGGCCAATTTGAGTATTTTTGTGTCCTTGACATTGTATTCTCCATACTAAAGTACCTCACCACCCCACTGTAGTGCACCTGCCAAATCATCTTCTCACACTTTCCCCAAGGAACACATAGATGGCCAGTATGGAACAAAAGTCCATCTTGGAGGTGAAATCCTGAAATTTTATTATCTACATATGTAGTAGTGAAATTAGGATCGATTTCATACTAGTACTAATCTGGTGTCTTATATCCATTGGGATTGATCATTGTGGTCATTGCCTAATTAGATGTTCATCGAGACAATGTACAATTTGATTGGTGTTTCCCTTCTTGTACTTGATGTTTAGGTGCAATTGTTGAAGGTACATGGACCAATTATGATGGATATCATTCTCCAATTTGCACAAAGTTTGTATACATTGAAAATATCTCTAGTTAATGTGGATAATAATTTCCTTTTCTAGAATATAATAATTTTGTGGCCAACAACTATTACATAGTGGAGTAAATCTTACTGTCACAAGTGGGCTATCTGCGAACCGTGTCAAATAGTGTTTTGATGTGATGGGAAATGTCCACTTTGAGTGAGATTACACCAATGACATAATTTGAGGTGTCTACTCATTTTCTAACAATTATCATAGATCCAGCATGAAAGCATATTGAGGATGAGCATAGGTGATGCTTTAACTCCTAGATTTTTTTTCTTTCTAATGTGTCTTGACTTAGCATTGGATCCACCCTTGGAAACTTGACTTATGGGCCATTTAATATGAGACAACTTGAACACAAATTTGCAGTAAAATTTAGCAAGGCCAAGAAGTTGCAAAGATTCATTAGTGTTTTGGGGGGCAATGAATTGTAAATCACTTGGATCTTGGAGGATCCATATGTACACCACACTCACTCACAATGTACCCCATAAATTGAATTGAATCGCTACATGTTGAATGAATAATTCTCTAGGTTTCCATAAAACTTGTGGTTCCATAAACTGCTCAACATTTGTTAAATGTCCTTCAAATGCTCTTCCTAGGTTTTGTTGAAGATGAGGATGTCGTTTAGGTATATGGCCACACAATAATTGGTGAATGGTTCTAGATTGTCATCCATCATCCTCATGAATGTTCTTGATGCACTGGTAATGTTGAAGGGAATGACCAAACACTCGAAGGGACCCTCCTTAGACTTGAACTTTGACTTAAATGGAACCTAGTGACATCGTGAATTAAGATCAATCTTTATGAAAAACTTGGTACCTTTGAGTTGATTAAGTCAAATTATCACTTTAGGAGATGTGGTACTAGTGCTTGATTGTGATTTTGTTATGAAGGATTTATAGTCATATAGAGATACCATATCTCGTCCTTTTTCTGAGCCAATACAATAAGGCTCCCATAGGGTGGGGAGCTTGTGAATGTCACATCCCCTCCCATCATACTAGCGATATGGAGAGAACGTGATGCTAAAACTGGGCATCTAGCCCCATTTGAATTAAGTAAACTCATTGATAATAAAAAAATACATATACATATACATATGGTAAGAAACACAACGGAATTAAAATCATCTACATATCTAACATACATTGAACATTTTCATGACAGATATTAAATAAAGACATTGCAGAATTTATACAAGAGAATACTTATCTTGAAACGAAGTAGCCCCGAGCAACTGGCTATGCAACTGCAACGTTCCACCCAACCATAGGCCAGTTGTGCTCATCAATTTCGCAACACAATGGCCACCCCCGAGTTGGGTATGATTTCTACAAGGAAAAAGGGAGAAATAGATTCACACATAGCCAAAATACACCAAAATCAGCCAAGCCAATCCACAATTGGGTTTATCAAGCTGCTAAGGCAAAGGGGAGGGAATGAATTGCTAAGCTAGTGAGCTCAAACACAGAGCCATGGATACCTCTACAAGATCTATCTAGCTTGGCACCCGCAATGCCTACACACCCCACACAAGGAAGTATTCCCTTCACTACTACACAGTCCCTCAGGCCATACCTTCCATTCTAGTGTTGTTCAAGGTGTGCATAGAAGAGTAGCCAGCCCTTTTGATCTTTCTAAGAGGTTACTCTCCTCACTAGGTTTATCAAGCCAATTCTGGTCCTCTTCCACTCCCAATTTCTTGCTCGCAGGTTCAAACTAAAACAGGGATGCACATAACAACAAAATCACAAGTGTTTGGTATGAAGAAAAACGTGGGCAACCAAAAACGAAACCATAAATGGGGAATCACCCTTGGGAAGGAAAATTTATTTTCAGAAAATGTTCATGGACATTCAAGGAGCAAAAAAAAACCCCCATCACACCTCCAAATCATGGTTCTCTTCTCCCAGTCACGGTACCAACCAAAAACGAGTTCCCAGCCATGGAAAATGCAGGAAAATGGTGCAAAACATGAAGGAGGAATCCCCAGCTAGCTCAGACTGCGTGAGAGAGCAAAGGCCATGGGTGAAGAATGGATTTGGGCACAATTTCATGGGTGTTTTCTTATCCAAGAAGCAAAAATACGATTTCCTAGATTGATGGCTTGCCCATACATGAAATTGGCTGCCATACCTTTCCATTCCCAAGGCATTAACTACCTCAACCAACTCTTGGAATAATTAAATGATTGGGTACATAAGTCAAAATGGGTAGTTGAGGGTTTATGGGTTCCTTCATTGACATTTGGATTAACACCATTGGCTCAAGGGTTTGAATAATTTCCCTCCCTATTCCTTGTAAAATCATGCCCCCATCTCTTGTTGCATTGCATAGCTAGTTGTGGGTATTTAATTAAAAATTCATATTTACATGATGTCATAATTTCTATTGTGCGTGGCTAGCACAAGAACCATATGCATCGATTTTTAATTGCCGATACATAAAACGATAAATCGATGGCAAGGCCTTGGCCTTGAGATCCTCACCATGATTTAATAATGATATTTACATCATTTACAATTTTAATGCAATAGGGTCAAAATGGGGACGTGACAGTGAATGTGGAATCTTCATATTTGCTCCTAAATATGGGATTTTATCTTTTCATTCTCTAGAAGAGAGAATATCTATACAAGTCCATTGGGTAGAGGGGCATCCATTGTCAAATCAATTGCATGATTTTACCTATCAATGTAGCTTGATACTTATATAGGTGAGGTGAATCCTAACATTGTATTCTTACACCAACTAATCTACATGTCTCTACTGCATAAATGGACCCCCTTCATAGGTTTTGGTGGTCATGGTGTTTATTTTTCTCTACTTTTGAGTTGACCATGAAGAAAAAATCTCCCAATTTGAGAGATTACCTACCTACACTCCTCAGTAGTGATTAAATGTATTGTGGGAGTTAGGCCTACTTTTGTTATTTTATAGAGCTAATCTCCACTTAGGGTGGAAATGGGACTATAAGACCTAGAGTGGTAAACAACATTACACTCCCAACATATCTAATTGTCCTAAAACAACATCACACACTTCAAGCAAGGAAAAGTCACATAATAGTTCATCTTTGAATGGCTTGATTTTTGTTGATGTATTTCCCTTGGCACCCATCAACTAAGTTAATTTAGTTTTCATTTGAACCTAGATTTATCTTAACAAGTAATTTTTCTTTGATATCTAAATAGTATCGAGTGATCCTCGCATGTTGAACATGAAAACCTAGAAATATTTTGCCTTAAGAAATTGAAATTGGGCTCGAATGTTGCAATTTTCCTTCTTTACACAAAGTGATATGAGGTGATAGGTCTTGATATAATGAACAAAAAATTGATGTTTAAAATAAGAACATGGAGATGTGCAACCACTCATTAGACAGCCTTCTATATTGTCTCCACCCAAAATATTACCCAATGAATATGAGGTCATATGCTCAAGATGTTTTTACTTTTATCTAGAAACCCTTCTAAACAATGTGATTAATTTTTTATAGAAAGCATGTTTTAAAAAATAATAATAATAATACAAGAAATAAGTAACTTACAATTACACATGTTAAAGAAAACCTGATCTTCAAAGTTCTGATAGTAATACTAAGCCCTGTGCACTAACACTTCGTAAATGGAGTCGTTGAAACTAGACCTATGGGAAGTCAATTTAGATGACACTTTCCATCGTTTAGCATCTGCAATGCCCCTAGTAGAATTAGGTCTTGTGTCCTATACACATTTTGTGAAATGGGATACAACTACGGAAGTAAAAATCGTATTAGTTTTAACAAACATGAAAGCTCTAGGACTAACATGGAGAGGTTTAATACGAGTTTTTACAGGCCTTTGGCCTTCACCAAGAGTTATGGAAATCTGGATAAATACAAACAAGATGTCGCTATTGAGAGGAAGGATGCATCACCATTTTTTTGGAAGGGGTTTTTTATGCTTTTCTTTTTGAAAATAAAGAGGATCGAGACCTGATTTTTTGAAATGGGCCATATTTTATGGGACCAAGAGTTATGTACTTAAATAGTTGGAATATGTATTTTGATCCTACATGTGATATCACTTCGGTTTTTCCAATATGGGTAAATTAACTCATATACCTTTGCACTATTGGTATGATGAAGTGCTTACAGTTATTGAAAATTATTAAGGAAGATACATAGATAAATCTGAACCAAAACCTCCCAGTTTTCATGTGCTCGAATATGTGTTGAGATGGATCTTGATAGAGGATTACCAAAGGTCATTAATCTTACTATGGATAATTGCACTCATGCTCAAAAGGTTGATTATGATAATTTCCCTTTGAATGCAAAACATGTCATGATTATGGGAATTTTGCAAGAGATTATCCAAAGAAAAGGAGCATGAGATAGAAAAAGAACAAGAACAAGTTTTGCACCAGGAAATGAAGAAAAGAAAACACCTCCAATTCTATTAATCCAGTCAATGCCTTGAATCCATCTTCATCAAATCAACTTCAAGTTTTAGAAAAATTAGAGGAAAGATAGAGCGATAAAGAGAAGGAACAAGAAAATATTACAAGAGATCAAGAATTAGAGCAAATGAAACATGCAGGGATGCCAACATTGGGAAAAAATTCTCAACCCTCTATTTACCAAATCATCTTGGAAAAGATGAGATTAGAAGAATGCACCTGTCTTCTCCCATATGAACCAATACAAGAAATAAACTCGCATTAGAGTAGAGAAAATGAGGATAATATAAGAGCTATAACCATGCATAAATCTAAACAATCATAGGAGGATTCCTCAAAAGATGTTGAAGAGGATAAATTGGTTCCAAAAACGTTAGGAAAATGGTCCCACAAATAGCTAAGGGAAGAGGAAGCAGACAAGGGAAAATAGTTAGGTAAACAAGTTTCTTTAGATAAGCTCATCAAATTATTAGGATCAAGTCAGAAAGGGAAAAGAGCGAAAACTGGAGGTAAATTTGGATCTCAATCAAGAAAATAATGTATATAGTCTCTTGGAATTGCAGGGTCTTGGGAGACACTCAAAAATTAGAATCATTTAAAAATATGATTCATAAGGAATGGATCTCCCTCCTTTTGCTCCAGGAGACAAAAAAATATACAAATGAAGTATAACAAATTCTGTAGAAAATTTGGAAAAATGGCATTGGTATTTCTGTTAATGCTAGAGTAGCACCAGTAGTCTTGGCTATATATTGGGATGTGAGGAAGTTTAAAATTCAACCTTAAAAGGATAATAGTAATTGGATTATGTTAGAGCTAAAATATATTAACACATAGGAGATCAATAGAACTCACAAGTTTTATTGCCCGTTTCAATATAGCAATAAGTGATAATTTTGGCATTCGATAAGTTCACAAAGAGATCTTCAATATAGTATCATTGCAGGAGACTTTATTGCTACGATTTCCCATAAAGAAAGAAGATTCAGAGGCAACTTAGTTAGAGGTCCCTTTAGAGAAAACCTTGAATATCTAATAAGTGATTTTGATCCAATGGACATCATACCCAAGAGAGGCCTATACACGTGGTCTAACACAAGAATAGGTCCAGGTCACATAGCAGCCCGACTGGACATGTTATTGGTGCATAGTGCACTTTTACTCAAAGGATTTTTTATTCGTTCTATAATTCTCTCAAATGTTGTTTCAAATCATAAGCCCATTATGCTTACTATTAAGGAAATTAAGAACCAAGGGCCAATTCCTCTTCGGTTTATCCCTCTTTGGCTAAAAAATGACAAATTCTATCCTCTTAGTACACGATTCCAGTAAAATTATATTAATGGATCACCATTTTATGTATGGGAGTCAAAATTGAGATTAGTCAAATCATCCCTTAAATACTAGGAAAAAAATTCAGTATTGTTCTCCTCAAAAGAAAAAATCAAGATTCCAGCAGAATTGATGGTTCTCCAAGAGCAAATGGAAATAGATGAAGTGATAGTGGATTTACTATAGAGGGAATGACAAATAAATATACATCTTCTTAAAGTCAATAGGCAGGAAGAGGAGTTCTAGCGACTAAAATCCCAAGCCCTCTAGCTAACGGAAGGAGACAAGAATACATTTTTTTCCCATAATCAAGCTAAAATTCGTTTGAATTAAAACATAATTAGAGAAACACAAGATAGGGATTGGGATAAAGTTATAGGTATTGCATGTGTTAGTGAAGAAGCACACAAGCACTTTGAGTAACCTTACACATAATAGGGGGCACAAATGGGTATAAATAAAGAAGATATGCTTGAAAATGTGCCATAATTGGTTACTGAAAAAGAAAATCATATGCTTAATAAGCACATTAGTGAAGAAGAAGTTATTGCAGTCAGAAGGGGACTAGGACCAGACAAAGCTCTAGGCCTAGATGGATTACTATTCATTTATATTGAGCATGTTGGTTCATTATAAAAAAAGATCTTTGTAAAATGTTAAATTGGACCAAGAGAGAAAATTGGTGGAGCTATCAACTACTCCTTTCTATCTTTAATCCCCAAAGAATCAAATTCCTTAACCTTTGCAAGGTTCAGGCCTATCCCTCTTTGCAATTATTCTTATAAGATTCTAACCAAGATTATGGAAAATAATGTGAATACTTTATTATCTAAACTCATTTCTAAAGGACAAGGAGGGTTTGTTGCAAAAAGGAAGATAGTAGATAATATTGTTTTAGTTCAAGAGGCAATTCACTCTAGCATCTTACGAAAAGAGCAAGGGATGGAAAATAGAATTGATATAGAAAAAGAAGCTTTAGGTGTAGGGTGAGTGTGGGCTTAGGGTTTTGAGAGTCGACTACTGTGATGAACTTGGCGGCCATGGTTCCTTCCATGGCCGCTTTCCTTTCCTTTTTTCTTCCCTGAGGTCTGTATTGGTGGATGAAGGTGAATATTGATGTTTTCTCCCTATGATCGGAGAGGCGACGACGCTTTTGCGCGGCGACCCATTGGACAGTAGGCTCCTCCTGCTCTACAGTGGCGGCAGCAGCAGTTTTCAGTGATGAAGGATGCAAATACAGGGTTGGGCGTCTTTGGAATCGTGGAAATGAAAGAAGTGGGAGACTAATGTGCATGAGAGCCCCAGTCTTACATTGCCAGCGGCGGCAACCTCCTGGCTGCGGATGCGAAAAACTGGGGTGGGCATGGCTCTTGCAGCATCGGAGGCAGCGAGTGGAGCATGGGCTCCCTTACAGTTTGTTATCCTCTGATGGTGGTGGTAGGAGTCAAAGCCTGCGTTTTTTTTCTATTTCCTGAGGAGGAGGCAACAACTACCCTGCCAAGGGGCTGCACACTTCTTGATTGCTGACAGGCACAATTTCACGGCTGATTTGATTTTATTGCAGATAGTGGTGGCTCTGCGATCTCTTCAAGCTTCTGGGATTCTCGGGTTTTTCTTTTAATCTTCCTCTGCAACGCTTTATTGAGCTGGTCTTTCTTATTTTTGGATATGAGCCATTCATGGCTACCCTGTTATAGGGTTTTTAGATTTATTTTTGGTTGGTATTTTTGTAAATTCTCCTTTCAGACATGGGCAAATATCCCGTTTGTAAAATGCTAGACCCTACTCGATATGTAGGAGATCCATTTTTTTGGTCAAAATTGTGTTGTCTATCAGCTTTCACTGTTTTCAGAATGTAATTTTGTTCTCGGAAGATGAAATAAAATTATGCTTTTTTTTCAAGGAAAAAAAGAATTGATATGGAAAATGGCTTTGATCGTGTCATACATATTTTTATTTTTGTTGTATTAGAGCATTTTGGATTCTCTCTAATTTTTATTAAGTGGATTAAAGCTTGTCTTAACCGTCCATGGATTGATCCTTTGATCAATGGTTGACCAACATAATTTTTTCAGGCTTCGAGAGGACTTCGAAAAGGCTGCCCTCTTTCCCGTTTTCTCTATATTGTTATGGATGAAATTCTTGGCAGGAAATTGGTCAGGGAAAGGGAGGAAGGGATTATTCATGGAATTACAATAGCTAGAGTTAAAGTTGTTAACAATGCACATTTTGTGGATGATACTATTCTACTTGGAGGTGCTCCAATTATCAATGCTAACAAATTCAAATTGACATTGGATCTTTTCATAAATGTTTTTGGTGGAAAAATCAACAATGAAAAAAGTAATATATGCGAATGGAACGTTTATCCCCTCCTACAAAAAAATTCGAGAGTGCTTGGCTTTGTGGGCATTGGAAACTAGACTTCTTTAAGGTATCTTGGCATTCACATTTCACATAAGAGTTAAATCAACTAAATGGGAGAAAATATCTTAGAAAATTAAGGAAAAAATACAGAGTTAGGGATGCAATGGCCCAACCCACCTAGAAAATAGTGTTGATCATGTCAGTCTTATCCTCCCTTCCTTTATTTCAATGTTCTTCCCTTTTGGCTCCAATTTGAATATGAAAAACCTTAACAAATACATTAGGAATTTCCTTTGGCAAGGAGGGAAATCAAATCATAGAAAATTCCATTTGGTAAATTGGGATACAATTAAAGTACCCAAGGGGAATGGAGGCATTGGTATTAAATATACCAAGTTAATGAACTTGGATATGGGGCTAAATTACCATGGAGTTTGGTCTCTAGAGAAAAATTTTGGTGGAAATAAATACTTTAGAAAATTATTTTTCAAACCTAGATTTCGATGTATTGATTATTGTAAATGGGAAAGAGATGGCTCGGAAATATAGAGACTATGTAAATTTGTTGGTAAATTTATACAAGAAGGGATTTATTAGCTTCCTGGAAATGGGAAAAGGATAAACTTGTGACATGATAGTATTCTTTGAGAAGTCCCTCTCATCCAAAAACAAGTTTTATTCAGGGAGAATTTTAGCTCATGGGATAATTTTCGAGGTTTTTTTCCAAAAACATATTCGCCATTTTCCATTTTTTTCCAATATGATTTGCCCAAATTCCATACGATTAAATTTTTTTACTCTAAAAATCGACAGAATTGTCTAAAAACTATATAAAACCTTTAGAAAATTGGATATATTTTTTAAATATCGCCAAACATTTTATGGTTGGAAATTTGAAAATTAGTAAGATTTTCTAGGTTTCTACACTTTAAGAAAATTATGGATCCTTAAAATTTTCCCTAGTTTTATTGATATAAAATATTGCTTGTATGAAAGAGGGGTTCAAACCGTTTTTGACCTATCTAAATGGGATGAGGAAGGTAAGTGGATGAAGTGGAGAAATATAGAAGCACCAGTGGCCTTAATTGAAAAGTTTAATATTTTGTTGCAAGCCTCGCATGGGACCACCCCTATTAGTTTGGACATCAAAGATAGAAAGGGTTGGGGTAAGAGAGGATTTTATACAATCAAAGAGGGATATGAGACATTAGATTCAGGGCAACCTCACCCCCCTTTCTCTCGACTCTAGTCTAAAATATGGCAACAAGATGAACTTCCCAAGGTAAATATTTTTTGTTGGGTTCTTATTCATGGAAAAATTCTAACTTCCTAAAATATTAACAAAATACAAATTCAAGGGTCGCCCATATGTGTTCTATGTAAAGGCGCTAAAGAAACAATCAATCATATATTTTTTAAGTGTGAATATATAAAGCAAGTTTGGGAACATAGTCTGACGGATCTTACCAAGCCAATTTGGTTGCCATAAAATTGGAGTGGTTGCTTTTTAGATTGGAATAAGGAGTATCCAAACTCTCTAGTAGACAATCCCATCTAGTATCGTGGACATGGTGTGCCCTCCCAAAATATATCTTCTAGAAAGTTTGGGTAGTAAGAAATAAATATTTTTTTTTACTATAAATTCACTCCTCAACAACTACAATGGCTTGTGCAAAGGCCTTATTAAGTGAAGTGATTCAGGCTCGAAGTAAAAATCAATGCAGGGACTCCTTGGATATAGCAGAGAAAGTATGGATGCAATATTTTCAGTCCATAAAAATATTGGGGGAAGACTCTCCAGTTAACACTCCTTCCTGGAAGTTGGAAATGAACCAAGAAGAATTCCATAAATGGATTTTGTATCTCTAATGTCATGTTTTTTACTTTGATGGATCTTCGAAGGGAAACCTTGGGGAGGCAAGTGCAAGGGGGATTATGTTGGATCCCTGAGGAAATACGAAATTAACTTTTGAATGGGGCTTAGGGAAAGCCACAAACAACCAAGCAGAGTGATATGCTCTCTACCAGGGACTCAAAAGTGTTGTTCCTCTTGGTATCCAATCGCTTGTTGTCATAGGAGATGCTCTCTTATTTATTTCTCAAGCCAAAAGGAAAAAATATCTTGAAGATAAAAAACGGGATGACTGTAACATTGTATTTATAGTCTTCTTTCTCAATTTCCTAAAGTATGGCTCTTTCATGTGTGGAGGGACAATAAAAAGACGGCTAATTTGCTTGCAAATAACATGACACTTTTGGTTCAAGGGGACATGCTTATCAATGGGGGTCAACAAGTTTCATCATGGATCTCCTAATTACTCTTTTGAATCCCCCGCGACCTGTCCATTGAACCGTAAAATGGGGAAGGATTTAAATTTGGTCTCATTTTCAAGGTGGAGCATCATGTCTTCACTTAATGATCGCCATCACCGTTTCATGTCATCAACATAAGTATTAATGCAGAAGTTTGATTTGCATGTGGAGAGCTCTATGGGTGGTCTGAACCTAATAATGTCTGGGGCTATGTATTTCCCTTCTTCTCATTCAAGTTTCGTCATTTGCATTTGGTTCAGAGCGAAGAGGGGGAAGACTAGTGTGTTTCATGTATTAGGGATGGTATTGTAGGTTATATAGGTCGATGAAGCATTTCCCTACAGCCTAGGGGAGTGGATTTTAATTGTAGTGTTATCTGGGCACACAGAGGATAATATTTAGGAGCTTATTCATAGGTTTGGTTCAATTTCTATTCTGTCATTAACGTGGGAAGTTTGGGTTATTGGAGCTTTGGTTGGAATTTGCTTAGCAATGATGAATCTTGCGCTGGATTTGGAGGCTAAAATGCAAGAACTCTCTTACAAAATTAGAGATGCTTGGGTTGATATTAGAGACATTCGTAGTCATCTATGCCGCATGAATTCACATATGGAAGGATTTATGGAGGCTATTCAATAGGTTACTTCCCATATTCCTGGTTTGGACGCTCGTTTGGATGATGCTGAGTAGGATGCCCATCAACTCTTGTCACAAATATCATGTTTGTTATCTTGGACAATGCGGAAGGAAACATCCACGTGTATAAAGAAAAGGTTGACACTATCCAGGTCACCTTGGATTGACATGATGATATTTTGGTTGCAAAATATTCTAGAACTACATACTACTTAGCTAGTAGGGGATTTGAAGCCTTCTTTGATCGCCAACCTTCTCATTTTGTAGTGGCTATCTTGAGCTCGGAGAAACCAAAAGAAGAAAATTTTGTCACGTCCCCTTCCGTCCATCCCATGCTAGGAAGGGAACATGGATAAGGTTTTGGGCTTATTTGGGGAAACTCAACCCCATTCATGCATAACGAATTATGATAAATAAAAACTCATGTGTGCAGATTCATACTTGAATAAACACAGCAGAAATAAACAACATCCACACACAAGTGCATCGTGCATTCAACATATAATCATAACAAACATCAATAATTAAAACATTGCAGAATTAAAAACACATAGATAATACTTATCTTTAAGATGAAACTGTCCAAGCCACTGGTTATGTGAGAGCAACGTTCCACCCAACCATAGATCTTTTTCCAACTTATATTCTTTCAGCTGAGAGACTACCCCCAAGCTGGGATGTGTATCCACTAAGGAGGAACTAGGCAAGCTCACTCACAAACATGGTTTCACACAAACAATCATGCTAATCCAACACACAGTTGGGTTTATCAAGCATGGAAGAGACAATGGAGGAGGATGCTAATCCAGTGAGCTCAACCACAGAGCTACATGAATCTCAACTAAATCCAAACAGCCTTGGCACCCACAATACCTACCACACCCAACACAATGAAGGTCCCCTTCTCTGCTACACAGTCCCTCAGGCACCCCTTCCCTCCAGTGCTATTCAGGGTGGGCATAGAAAGGTCCATCTTCTAATTCCTTGAGATTCTAGCCTTCACTGGGTTTGTCAAGCAACTTATCCCAACCTCTGTTCTATCTTCTTCTCTTTCAATCACGCTTGGATTTTCTCAATTCTATGGCCAAATGATGCTGTCCCGTAATTGGATTTTCGGGATATCAAATCTAAGTTTTCCTATGAGTTTCGGGGTATTTATTATTTAAGTGATTGTGTAATCATTAATAAAACAAGAGTAAACAATCTAAATTAGATTATAAATGCGAGTGTCAAGCCATTTATTTATTTAACAAAAATTGAGATACAAAGAATGTCGTGATCAAACAAAGATTTATCCTCGTAAGAAAAACAATGTGAAAATATATGGAACTGGTAGAGTAAAATTATCAAACTAGTTACATTGATTTGATACATATTTATATCGGTCAGAGTGATCAAAATCCATTCATGAAATAGTTGCATTGGAAGCTGAAGTTTAACAATGTTGATAGGAATCTAATGTGGACCAAAGGTGTGGTCACGCATGAATTATATTAATCAATTATTTATCTTTAATTTATTTATTTATTTTTTTAATATGGAAGATTATAATATATATATTAATTATTTATTTATCTTTTTAATAGAGAAGTTTATAAAATATATATTATTTTGATAAAAAGTGGAAGTTTATTTGATTACATCCAAAGTAACAAGGTGTTTTAAAAAAAATGACTAAATCGATTCACCTTTTCTTCACCGTACTTGTATGCTATCGGTCATTGAGAGGCGAGGATACGAGCCGTTCGACCATAAGGTAGAGGGGTTTTAACTCTCGACCAACGAGAGAGGAATACTTGGGCCTTTATTGTGTAGAAGCGATGCGTTTGACTTACATAATCGAACCAAGAGATATTGTGGCATATAATTTAAGATAACATAAACATAAGTTATTTAATGTTATTAAACAAAGTAATTAAAAAAATCACATTTATTTATAAAATAAAAACTAAAACCAAATAAAAAATAATAATAAAATTTTAGTTCCACTTATTTATTAATTAATATATATATATAACTCCATCTCAACAAATTTAAAAATAAACAATTTTTTTAAAAACTTATAATAACAATTTTTCAATTATATTTATACTCAATTTTTTAAATTTTTTTAAGCATGTAAGCTAAAGTCTTGATATTTAAAAATATGACTAATGATCAAATTCAAATTATGGAATTTATCATTTTGAACAAATGTGCAACCTACATGATTTGTGATATGATTTCAAGTTTATAACAAGGGAAATTAATACTAAAGCTATATAGTACCCACCTCTTAAATGATTTGTGATATGAATTCAAGTTTATAACAAGAGTTGTATGCGGCAATGTCCGTGACAGAGCAGGGAAAAAGAGATTGACTCTTGCTTTAGAACCTTGGCTGTTGCTGAAATCTTTGCCATGCAATGTCTAGACTTGGGCATTGGGACGAAGTATAGAAATATTGCTACTAGCTGCGTATTTTCATTATGATTTCCATTCAATGCACCAAATAGCAAGGTCGATGACAATAGCAAGAAATCAATGAGAAAAGGAGCATGGAAAAATTTGGGTGTGCATTTGCTATTATGACTAGGGATATTGGGCGTCAATTTTATGTCATGACATTAGGATGGTTGTGGTCCATGCTAAAGATAGTGGCAAGTCTTTAAATTCATTGGTTAAATGTGGAAGTGGGGGACATCCATGTTGTATCTCGAGTGATGGAAGCCTTTTCTCCATGCAAGGACAAAAACAGTGTCATTAGCTTGAATGTTCATTGAGCATGGATGGTATATGCAGAAGACTGGGATATATGCACCGGGATAACATTTGCATATATGCAAGTTTTATCTCAATTTTTAAAATTACAAGGCAAATAAACCCTATATGGATTGACTGCACATGTAATGAGAAGAGGTTGGCACATCGTATCAAAGACTCTCAATGTGCATACTTCACATCCATGCACCAAATAACAATGTTGATGACAATAGCAATAGATAAATGAGAAAAGGAGCATGGAAGAATTTGGGAGTAATTTGCTATTGTGATTAGGGACCTTGCTTCCAAATAAGGTAGGTGTGTTGAATTGATGGAGCCATGCAAAGAGTCAAAGTCCCCACAATTCTATTGAAGAGGGTGTTATTCACTATTCTCACTATCCAATTGGAATCAAAATCTTGTGACATAATTGTTTAAAGGCTTACCTCTTATTATTGCACTGAGCATTTGGTTGTTTGGAAATGCTAGTATATTTGAAGGTAGCAATATACGATTGCTAAATACAAGCTTGACATATAAGCTCATCCTTACAACAGACCTACCATGAATGTTATGTGAGATTTGGGGCGAAGATTGCACCAAAAAACTCTAAAGGATTTGTCAAAAAAAGCAATGGACTTGTTATTATTGTGCCCTCCTCTTTTCTTTCAATTCTTCATGAAGCAGGAAGAGAGGAAGATGATGGGGGCAATCCAAGAATAGCAACAAAGTAAGATAACATGTAGTAGAATTGAATAAGAAGCTTGAGAAGGCCAAAGCAAACACCACTCACTGTGTTGACACATACGATTCCTTGCTCTTTCAAGTATTATTAACAAATTGCAAGCACATTCAGGGGTCATTAATAGAAAATTGGAAACTCGTTCATAGGAAATTGAAGCCCATGAGGGGGGAGATATGAAAAAACTTTGGATAATGAATTAGGGGAAGGGATTATTGAGATTTGAGGCCTTTAAGAGAGCCATGGTGGCTTTGGAAAATCAAAACTATGATGTTAGGATTGATGACATTTCATACAATTAGGTTTCAAAAGACATCGTGACCAAGTCTACTAAGATAAAGAAACAAAAGGGCAAGGACATATTGCCCTTGAGCGCAATAAACACAAGCAAGTAAACTCGAGCATGAAAGATATGAATGCCATCAATGCTGTAGATTTAAAGATGGATGTAGAAATAGCTTCTTATTTTTCCAAAGGAAAAAAGAATATTTCCTATATAAATAGGAGAACAAAAAAAACATTTGCAAATTGCAAAGTGCAGAACACAGCATGTCCTTCCATTATACTATATCCAATGTATCACGATAGAGAAAACCACTTACATACATAAGTAATTCTTACTAAAAATATGGATTCCACAAACACAAGCTTTACTAAAAATATCAATACCCAACAAGTACCACAATGTCTAGTAATGTTAAAAAAGGGGATAAATTATATAGTCTCTTGGTTGCAAAGACATCATAATGGTACTTTAAACTACAAGTGTAGATTAAAGTCCATCACACGTTTGTAATATGTAGATCTAGCAGTAAGTATACATTGATACAAACCCATGTTCACTATAGATTATGTTGATGTTATTGATCCTAATTTGAAAGAAAGCCTAACTAAACCACATTATCTCACAGGTTTTGCCAAATTCCATGACAGATCAACTCTAACCATGTGTAAGATTACACAAAATGGGTTTGCTCTAGTTGTTAGAGAACATTTCCAATGATAAGATGATTATACCATTTTGAGTTGCACCACTTCTGCATTCTTTCACAACACATAAGGCCACAGTGCAACATTGATATGACTAATTTAAGTAAAATCTATTGCAAGGAAATTTCCATGCTTCCTTTGTAACGAAAGCCATAGAACCTGACATAGTTTCACAAGTCCCTTAAAACTGTGAATTTTCCAGTCATTGCAACCAGTAAATTTTTGAGCACGTTTTGTTTCATTTTCATCAAAATTTCATAGAAATCAGGCAATAAACGTGGCAACTGCCCTAATGGACCAACAATGGAGATTCTCCAGGGACTGCAAAAAAACTGGGACTCATTGAATAGTTAAATAACATTTAAAATGATAATTTATTACAATTGATTTTCATTGCCTGTGTATAAAGCAATCCAGCATTGTCATGTATTTCCAAATGAAACATGGAAGATAATCCATTGATCTTTAACGTATATGATAGTATATTTTTTATAAATAATTAATTGTAACGCGCCCTACTAGATAAAGTTTACCGAAAAATATTAGTACTAGGGTACAGAAGCTACGTAGGCATTTATGTCTCACTTGATAAAGCTAGTTCATAATTTTTCAAGTAACTCTGAACCGATTGAACGATACCAACTAACAGGCTCACCACGTCTACAGAACCTTCATATTGGCAAAATATGTTTCTAAGAAAGTAGCTCAATCATGTTATCAAGATTCGGGAAATAAAAAAGAACTTGCTACCAACTTCGACAACGATGTTTCTAATATAGCCTTTTACCCACAAGGACATGCTGGAAGCACTACTACAACTATAGTGCCATTGTCTAGGATAAGAAAAAAGAATGTCAATTTAAATTTAAAATATCTAATTCGAATCCGAAAAATAACTGCTATGAACCACAACTCAAAATTGGGGACTCATTAACTTTGTTTCTAATTCACATCTCTGCCTAGGCCAAAATCGAAGTCCACATCTGGTATAATTTCAGCAAGAATTCTATTTCCAAGATTAAAAAACTTGTGCCCACATCCATTTCAGTTACAACTAAATAAAGATCCTCCATTGCCATTTCATCAATGTGTGAACTCCTTCGATCAAATATAGTTTGTTGAAACTCTGGCCAGAGAACCTGCAATATTGCCAAAAGATTAAAATATCGATGCGTGTATCGAATGAAGGAGGAAGGTGGAACAATGCGCAGGGAGTCGAAACCAGTGGACAGATGTCGTTGGGTTTCCCCGCTACAAAAATCAAGGCAAAAAATTTAGTTAAAAACCAAAGTTTGACTTTGTAAATTGACAAGTTAATATTTTGAATTTTGTACCATTTTAATTAATATGTCCAAAATGTTCACAATATGTCACGGACATAACAAGTGAAATTAATACTAAAGCTACATAGTACCATTTTTTTAAAAATATTAAAATATTTGATGAATAATAAATTAATAATAATTAATAAATAATTAGAAAAATATTTTATTTAAAATAATTAATATGTAATAATGTTTTTTAAAGAATATATAAATATATAGTAATTATATTATAAAATATATGTTTTCATATATATGGATCACTAATACATAGTATAAAAACTTTTTCATTATAATAAGTGTAAATCAATACAAATTTATTAACAAAGATTAGTTATATTTTTTAATATTAGTAAAGATTGTCAAATAAATAGTTATGAAATTATAAAAATAATAATTTTTTATATTTTTAATCAATTCTTTAGTAATAAAAATATACATATATTCAAATTATATTTTTATACCAAAGTATAATTATTAATAATTATCTTTGAAAAACCACTAATTCTTTAATACATTAATTTGATTAATGTCAAATATTTAAGTTATAATATATAGAATTGTTAAATTTTATAAATAAATAATTTTAACCATAAAGAAAGGTTAAAATTTTATTGATGTAGAATTCAATCAAATATTTAATAGTTTTGGTTGATTTATAAATGAAGAATTTAACTTTTGTAAGCATTGTTATATTATGTAGTGTTGTATTTTGGTAAAATTTTATTGATATTTGAATTTTTATGTTTTATATATTAGTATATCTAATAAAATATATTTATATAAAAGATTAAGTTAATAAATTATTACTCCTTATAATGGGTGCATGACTTAGGGTAATTTTAGTTCACGTGGCCAACATTTGCAGTAAAGACATAGTAGTATCATGTGGCTAGTTACGTGGAACCACGAGATCGACCATCAAACAAGTTTATAAATGGAGGCCCTGTCAAGGACGGGGATTACATCATTGTGAAGCGAGTCTTAGAGACACCGTACATCGGTTAACTGGCTCAATTGTGGGAGTTTTTATGGCAATTATTTTGGAGGATGGCAGACATGGCATCTCACAAAAATTCCCTACGCTGGGCCATAGAACGAGGAAGCCAAGGCTTAAATCCTGACTCGAAATTGGCAATTCATTTCACCTACATTCTCATTCCCTCTACGACATAGTCTGTATCTCAGCTCCCTCCCAGGGCGAGCATCTCCATTGGTTCTTTTGCAGCATTAGGGAAGCCATGGCTCGGACGAAGGTCACTCCCCACAAAACCATGAATGGGCCTCATCGCACCCACATGCTGCGGGCCCTGCGGGAAATGGGAAAGGTACAAGGTTTCTTTGAACAAGAAATTCCGGACTCGGCTAGTGCGAGAACCCTGTGATTGGAAAATATTCTGAAGAACAAGAGAGGGCGCCCTTTTGCGAGGCATTTGGTCGAAGAGTTGGGTGGGCTCGTAAATGACTTTGGGTTGGCGAGTACTCGTGAAATGCAGCACATGAAGACACTTGGAGTTCTCTGGACCACAAAGGACCTGTTGTCTTTGGCTATGGAGGACTGCGTCCAAGGCTTGTTGAGGTCAGAAAGAGGTCCCTTGTCACTGGAAAATTAGGTATTGAACCTCGAAGATACTCTACACGCCATGTTCTGATTCCAACAGGAGGAGATGGGGCGTCTCAACACGAAAGTGGACGCGCTTGCTCGTGCCATCACCGAGAATTCCTTCACCAGGCCGCCTCCCCAACAAGTTGCAGACACCCAACTGGTATGCAGGCGCTACCTTGCCACATCTAGCAACATGGAGACAAGCACTCTGCTAGGCGTTGGCCCTTCCTCAATCCCTTTGTCTGATGGTGAATAGCCTTTGGGCTGGTCTGCATAGTTCTAGTCTGTCTGTCTTTTTGAATGATGTTGGCCATCACCCCTAGCCTGTGGGGGCACTATGTTAATCATCTTTACAATAGATCTTAGATATTTCCAATTCAAGAAAGTTTATCTTAGATATTTCTAGTTTAAGACAGCTTAGTGAAGTCAGTTTCTAGTTTTTGGATCCACCTGTCACACATGGCATTGTGGCTTTCTGATACTTGGACAGCTCGGTTTTGTACAATTTTTTTATTTTATTTTTAATAGAATTCGAACCTTACAAAAAAAAGTCAATAAATTATTAATTTAATTCTTTAATTTTTATTTTTTAAGAAAATATTTTCAATATTTTTTATAATAATTGTATAATTGCAGTTCTTAATTGTAAAATCTCTAAATTAAAAAAAAAAATCTATTTATGATTTATTAGTTATTGATGATGATGATGATTAACATCCCATGAGACCAAACTTTGGTTTATATCGGACGTTAAAAAGAAAGAAGGAAATTACTTGGTTCGCTTTAAAATTTTATTCCTATGTTCAGAAAGCTTGAAGAGAAGCTTTCCTAACTCACTATAGTTTTGGCAAGTTAGGAGGTTAAAAAGATTAGCATTCTTTAACAATTAATTATTAAAAAATGTTAACAATTTGGATGAATAATAATGTTAACCTTAAATTAATTAATAATAACATGAGATGTGAACCTATATTCTTTTTATTTGATAAATAATATTATATTAGTAATAATTTATATAAATTATATTATTACATTAATATATATATTTTTTTGTACCGAGGAATCAACAATTAGGATGAGGCTAATGCTTGAGTGACACGGGATTCAGAGGTCCAATCCCGTCCGCTACCATTATACCTCTAAGTGCAATCACCCAATCCGCCACAATGAAGCACATATCATCCAAGGTTTGAACCGTGACTTCTTCTAAGACTTATACAAGCTTTGTAAATTACATTAATAATAATTTTTTAATATATGCTTGAAAATTATAAGAATTATACATATTTAATATATGATGACATAATATATAAAATTAATAAATTAATAATTTTTTAAAGATTTTAAGCGACCAAATTTTTATTATTATATTTTTCATAACTAAATTTCAATAAACTAAATTTAATATATATATATATATATATATATATATATATATTCTAGTTAAAATTAAATATAATAATTTAAACTTAATGTATTGATTTTTATAATTTAATTGCCATTTTATAGTTTTTAAAATTACTACATGTCTTTAAAAAACATTGCTCATCGTTTTGCGCTAAAATAGCTTCTTCGGTTGCATTGGTGGAAACCAATAAATATATGGAAGTCAGTTTTCAATGTATCTTCCTCTGATGACCGTGCACCAAAAAGTACTTCTTCAAACACATCTTACCGTTAATGCCGTAGAGAAAAGGAAGATATTCTTTAAGCCATACGAAGGCTGTTTGAGTATAATGATTACAATGTTTAATCATGTTACGTCAATGTTCGATGTCCGATAATAATATGTATAATACTTTTTAAAAAATTTATTTTAATGTTTATTGACATCAAATTTGGTTTATTGGATTTTTTTTCACAGAAAAATGCAACTTACTATTAATATACGAAATAGTAAAATATGTCCAACTGTCAATCCATAACAAGTCATACAAATCTGTCAGAAGTAGCCTCCGGGACATTCCGGTTACATCATCATAATGTATCAATAAAACGATCTGAAAATGACAAAATAAGGTGCCACAATACCCTAGAATCTCCCATATGACAAACAACTATGCGTCCAGTAACATAACAGAAATCAAATGCCACATCATCAAAAATACTTAAGTCTCAAAATAGATCCAAAGTATAGATAACCACATATGCCAAACATCATAGGCATCCCCAGCAGATATGTAGACGCCAAAATCGGAGTGTAATACGGAGATTACATCCGATCAATGAAAACCGAACAACATCTGCAAGAGGCTGATATATAGGCCGCAAAAATATGAGAGTATATAGAAATGTCCAACAAGAAATTGGACTCGACATTTTTTTAAGTATCTGCACATAGAAACTGAAAGTCATATAAGTAATACATGCCGCATATAACCGGAATGGAAAGCAAAAAAGAATGAAACAAAAATGACAACATCCTCATGTCCAATGTAACTGATGAGAAGCATGTGAAAAAAGTGTATCATCCCGCCATTCCTGCCACATGATGACCCCCATCTGAGAGTTTAGAGCCTGCTTAGAGAGCATATCCGCCTCCAGGTTAACCTCTCTAAAGATATGTTCAAAGTGAATGTGCTCAAATTCAAGAATGAGCTTTCTAGCCGCTTCCAACCAATGAGCGAGCAGAAGTACATCGAGGGGAGAAGTACCCCTAGCCCAAGAGATAATAGCCTGCGAGTCGCCAAAGATAACAAGGGAAGAAATCTTCCTTTGGCGAGCGCAAAACAGTAAGAGCCAAAGTGCACATATCTCACTTCTAGTATTTGAGCCATTTCCCAGGTTTAGCCAACAGTGAAGAGTGGTAGTGTTGGAAATGTGAATTGTTGCACCCGCTCCCCCTAAGCCATTCCGGCACACAGCGGCCCCGTCAAAGAAACCACAAGGAAATACCAAGATTGGAGGAGCCAATCGGTTTTTCAATTTCCGAGACTTCATGCCAACACCCGCTCCAAAAGAAGATATATATTCCTTATGTGCAGCAATGGTCTTATAGCATAAAGCTGCACAAAGGGGTTTCAAGTTTTCAAAAATGCGAGCATTGCGGGCTCTCCAAACCTCCCAGATCATAAAGTATGGTAGTTCAACACAATCAGTGGGGAGACGAGACCAAGCCTCCAGACAATCACATAATGTATGTTCTCCCCATCGGAAATGAATACCGGCTCTATATGCAATTTGCTCCCAAAGATCCCTAATGAAAGGGCATGTCGAAAATAGGTGATCAACAGTCTCCTCCACAGTGCAGCAAAGAGGATACCAACCCGGACCATTGAAGCCGCGACGGCATAGGTTATCCCAAGTGAGAATCCTGTTAGACAACGCAAGCCAGATAAAACACTTTATCTTGAGAGGAATGACTAGCTTCCATATAGATTTTTCCCACCACTGAACAACAGAAAATGATTCGGCAAACATTGCATCATATGCCAATTTTGCAGAAACCTTTCCACAAGACACATCCCACGACCGAGTCAATCTGTCAGCCGAATTAGATAATTGTATATTTGATTGATATAAAGACCTGATATAACCATCCCATTCAATGCCCAAAGTACCAGATAAACCCAGCTGTGGAGCCGTTATCCAAAGAGACCGACCCTCCTTATACTGTCCAACCGCATGTGCAAGAGTGATATATCCTTTTGATCTGAGATGAGTCCTTAATTCCATCGAAAGGGTATGCTCCGAAGGTCCCCCCAAGATCGGGTCAAGCCCCAGCTTAATGTCACGGCCATTGCCAGGAATCCAAGCAATCCATTGAGAAATAACTTTGAACGATCCCATCAGACCATTCCAAATATTAGACACACCCACTGTAACAGGCCGATCCAATCGAAGCCAATTTTCAACAGAGGTATTTTTCAAGTACTTAGCTCTAATAATCCGGCCCCAAACTGAATTGTCAAAGAGAGCATGCCACAGACTTTTCGCATGCAGAGCCTTTACAAAGAGGTCCAGGTCCTTTATATTCCATCCCCCCAATTTCCAGGGTCGGGCCAACCTAGACCAATTTATAAGATGATATTTTTCATGACTACCACCACTCGACCATAAGAAGTTGAACAACTTTCGTCGAATTAGACAGATAATGGATCTTGGGACTTTACACAGTGTAAACCAGTACATGCCTAAATTCTGTAAAACAACTTTTGCCAGCGTGAGTCTGCCCCCCAATGATAAATGGCGATAACTCCAGTGACTAATGCGCCCTTCAAATCGTCGAACGAGCCATGTCCAGTCCTTCACCAGGTAATTAGCCGGCTTTAAGAAGAAACCAAGATATTTCGTTCCAGCCTCCATCTCCAAGAATTTTAATGGGAGAATTGAGCTAATGGAGCATTCCACATCCATCAATAGAGAGTGTTTTAAGAACCGAGATTTTATATAATTGATGATCATACCAGAAACCGAGCAAAACAAGTCAAGGATCCTCTTATAATGTACCCACTCTGCAAGGATACCTTTACCAAAGAGCATTACATCATCCACAAACAGAGAGTGAGTAACAGATATATCTCTAGTAATTTTAATGCCTTCAATCAGCCCATCTCGCTTTGCCTTATGTATGGATAAACTCAGACCTTCAATAACCAAGAGGAAAAGGAGTGGCGATAGAGGACACCCCTGATGAAGGCCTCGGGAGGCCTTAAAGAAATCCGTAGGATGTCCATTAATCAGTATGGCATAATTAACCGAAGTTACACAGGCCATAATCCATTTCATCACTTTTCAAGGCAGACCAATCTGAATCAGTATTAATCTCAAAAAATCCCAATTCACCCTATCATATGCTTTCACCAGATCCAACTGTAGAATTAGTGCATCAAGCCGCTTCTGTTTTATCGTGTGGAAAATTTCCTGAGTCACACCCACCGCATCATGGATCTGTCTGCCCTGCAAGAACCCATACTTCTCCAATGAAATGTGCCTGGAAAGAAATGGTTTGATCCAGTCTGCAATAACCTTAGCAATAATCTTGTATACTAAATTGCAGAGAGCAATAGGTCTAAACTCATTATAGCTATTTGGGTGGGATGTTTTCGGAATTAGGGTCAAATATGTTGAGTTGAAAGCCCCAGACACTGAGCCTTGTTTCCGGGATTCCTCTACAGCCATTCTGATATCCTCCCCCATAATATCAAAGAAGTGGATAAATAGTTCCACCGTCCACCCATCCGGCCCAGGTGATTTATCTTTTGCAAACCCACGCAATGTGTTTTCCACATCGCCCAGAGAAACTTCCATAAATATATCGTCCCCCTCCTCATCATTGAATATTTGAGGACTCCTTAATAACTTTAAATTGTTCAGCCAGAGATGTGTTTTTAGGATCACAGTAGTATTCCTGAAAGTGACGGGCAGCCTCCTCCATCAAATCCTCCGCCCCCCAGATCCTCCGGCCACAGTGATCATTAAGGTCCCAAATAGTATTTTGCATCCTTCTAGAGTCCGCAAACTGGTGAAATTTTTTTGTGTTCTGGTCCCCAGCTTTTATCCAAATAGCCCGACTCTTCAACCTCCAAGATTCCTCTTGAATAAGAAGGATATTCAATTTACGACTCTCCATAGAAGAGAGTTTCATCGCATCCCCAGGGCTAATCCCAGACCCAAATGAACCTCGCATCAGTGCTATCATTTCCATTTCAATCTCATCAAGTTCTCGACCCATTTAAGCTTTTTTGTTTTTTTCCCACATAATAGTATAGTCCTTTATAGCCTTAAGCTTCACCGCTAGCTTGTCCATGGCAGAGCGTTCCCCCGAAGCATCCAGTTGTAGCCATTTGTTCCTCACTCCCAGAGTGTAATCCCCATCCAAGAGCCATGTGGAATTAAATTTGAATGGATAGCATTGATGTGTGGTTTCCACCTCAAATTGCAGAATAATAGGAAGATGATCACTGAGTTTTATTTGATGAATCCAAGACCTGTAATTCTGAAGACCATCCAGCAGGGATTCTGATATAAAAAAAACGATCAATTCGTTTCTGAATCATCATATCCCCCATTCTACCATTTGTCC
This sequence comes from Larix kaempferi, assembly GCA_027924585.1. Lineage (NCBI taxonomy): Eukaryota > Viridiplantae > Streptophyta > Pinopsida > Pinales > Pinaceae > Larix > Larix kaempferi. The sequence goes on along the minus strand of BSBM01000410.1, from coordinate 554,716 downwards.
AAGTTGGAGCCAACGGTCTCGGAGCAACATCAACAAGTGAAAATTTCATGAAGAGGTTTTTAAAATAAGATCCCATTGGGTCTCTCCGAGCCACATTGCCCCAGACCTCTTCATCCCCCCAAGTGAAGTTTAAGTCCCCGGCTATAATTAAATTTTCCAATTCCAGCAAATGACCCGAAACAACTTCTTCCCAGAATGCCAGCCTGTCAGAGTACGGCCCGTAACAGTTGATAATATTTACATTTTTCTCCACCCCCCTGATATTGCCAGATAATAAGATACCCAGAGAGGTGATAGAAGGATTTAGTCTCAAAACCGAAGGGTTCCATGCCGCTAAGAGACCACCAGAAAGACCAACTGCATCTACTGTGCAAACCATCCATCCTGGCTTAACTTTGTTAAAAAAAGATACGTGCCTTTTCACCACAAACCATAGTTTCCTGGAGAAGTACCAAATCGGGATTTGTAATATGAAGAACTCTCTTGAGGGCCAATTGTTTGGGTATCCCCCCCACACCCCTGATATTTAAGGAGAATAAAATCATTTGCGAACCCTTGCTAGGGCTTTCATTCCTCTAAGAGCCCGGGTATCAGCAGATTTGGGGGATTCCACAGGACCACGGCCATCCACAATCCCCCCCATGGTGACCTTCTTGTTTTTCCTAGCACTCCTCGTTTTAAGAGGAGAGAGTTCCGGGGCCAAACCACCCCTACGTGCCCCCTTTTGTATACATATATCCCCCATTGTACCAGCTGAAATCACAGAGGTATTTTTTCCCACCCCCACCAGATCAGAGGACGACACATCTAATGTCCCCCCCACATCCCCACCAGGTGGCTTTGACTCATCTATCAGCCTGATTTTGAAGAAGGTAGGGATAGGTGTCTTCTTCACCATCTCTGAATAAGAGGGAATAAGTATTAACTTCTCACTGGGCTCCATAGTATTGACCGGACCCCTAACCTATCCAACAGACCCCGACAGGGCCATCGGGCTCACACCACCGGATCCCCCAATCATGTCACCAACCTCCACTTTGGTTCCCATCGGTTTCATTGCATCACCCCCATCCCCACTACCACCCCGAGCCAGAATAGGGGCCTCCGTGTCGCTAGATATAATAACAGTCGGGGAACCCGTAAGAGGAAGACCAGGGGAGACCGATTTGACAGGGGAGGAGCCGACAGGGCTAATTGCATTCACATTCTCAATCGGCTCGTTCTCAGAGACAGGGCCATCATCCCCAGAGGATTCATTTGTAACATGTTCAGTTCCAGAAGAGTTTGATTTCATGTGTTGTTGGCGACTCATATAATTTCCATTATTTCCATTGTTTAAATCAAGAGCATTAATAAACGAAATATCCAACTCATTCAACGAATGGAAGAAGTTAGGGTCTTGTGTTTCTAACTTACGGAACAGTGCCGAGTTCGGAGCATCAAGAGTGGGCACCCGGTTGGAGAAGCCATCCAGCGAGCCCGTTGTGTCCAACTCGATATCGCTACCATCGTCCGACGACCAGAACGGACCCCCCTCCTTGAGCCGTCCAGATGAAGCCGGAGCATTGCATTGTCGCCACAAATGCCCCACCTCTTTGCAGTTAGAACAGCGAAACGGGATGCCCCACCTATTGGTTTATTCGATCTTAAGAGAAAAGAAAAGATAAAATAAAGATTATTTGATTTACTTTAAAATACTATTCCTATGTTCAAAAAGCTTAAAGAGAAGTCTTCCTAGCTGGCTATAGTGTTGGGGATCTAGAAGGTTGGAAAAGGTCAGTGTCAAAGCAAAGATTTTGGAACTAAGATGTAATGTAGGTGAAATCCAAGCATTTTAAGAGAAAGTGATTTTCATCTTCCACACTCATAGACTCGCATAGATGGCAAATCCTTTCAGCTCAAGGCGTTTTAGGGGTTGTCCAACACCTAGTTTCACTATGGAGCTCATAGGAGTTCGTTCTAATATTAGCAATATTAAATTTTTTCTTTGAGTTAGTTAAGATAGAAAGATAATTTTGATCCTCAAAATTAGGGTTAATGATCTCTTTATAATATCTTAGTTTTCTTTTTACCTCTAATTCTTCGTGCACTACATTTTCTCTGTAAAAATAAAAGTAATAATATAATTAATGTTATTCGTATTAATGTAATTAATATCAATATTAATATAATAATGTAATTAATAATACTAGTGTAAAGGGTAGATAATTAAATAGTAATACAGATGTCAATAATGTATAATTTTTTTAATTTTTATTATCTTAGATTATTATTTTTATTTAACAATTCTTGTTAAATACTATTAGTTAAATCTAACATATTAACCTATTAACCAATTGTAAAATAAAAATTCAAAAATATTTTTTATTTTCTAAAATATTCCGTTTAATCTATTAATTTTAAAAAAACTTTAGCAAAACATTATAAAACTTTTAATATTAGTAAAATATCAAATTAATTTGAATTTTAATATTACTAAAATATCAAATTAATTTGAATTAGAATGATTACTATATATCTAAGACAAGTATAATAAATAATAAAACTAAGTTTTGAAAATATTTTTCTTCTAAACTCCATCATAAAAAAATTATGTTTTTATTCATATTTTTCATTAATATTTTAAAAAAATATTTTTATTCTTAATTTTTAATTAACAAAAATTTCTTATAACATGATTTGCTTGAAAAAACCAATATACTTATAAAATACTTAGTGAAGAAAAAAATATATACTGAAACCATCACAAAGTAAATAATTCAGAATATATATATATATATATATATAATTCAATTATATATATATATATATATATATATATATTACATTTGCTTTTTTTATATAATCAAGTATTTCAACCCCTAATTTGTAAGATCGAGATATTCATAATAACTTAGATTATCAAAAGCAAAAACCTCATAACGAAAGTTTGAACTTAATAGACACCACTAACACCCATTATAACTTTATTTATTTATAAAATCGATATATTAAATACATTACATAATTTAATTTCACTATATATATAATAATGATTATTTATTTAAATTAATTTTTATTTAATTAAATTATATTATAAATAAAAGCAATTTATAAAATAGTTTTTGTGATTTAATTTTTATATAAAAATGTTGTGTAATTTAATCATTAATATCTATATCTTATATTATAGAAATATATATATATATATATGATGGTGGTCTTTAATGTCCACTATAAATAAAAATGACAAATTCATGAATGAGTTTCCCTTTTAGGCATTTTGTCAAATACTTTAGCAATTAAGTTTAAATTAAAAGATTCACTTTCATACTTTTGAAATTTAAAACACTATGCCAAAATTCTTCCAACACATAAATTTGAACATTCATATTGAACACAATGATTTTTGGTCAACTTTGACTCGGGCAAAACCCAAAAAGATGAAATTTTATTTAAGAAGAAGAAACTTGGAAATTTTCTCTACACATAATTTTTCTCTTTCTCATAACTGACAAAATTTCACAAATTTAAATAATCAAACTTCTACCTCAATATTCGTGCCAATGAGCAGTAGTATGGCCCACCCACACGTGCTTGTACTTGTTGTACAATCTGCTCACTTTCATGCCTTGAAAATCGTGCTAGAGTAACCTTGTTGTACGGTCCTAACAGTCTGCAATAAATGCTACAGTCGCTTCCTTGGGAAATGTGCTGCTGAATCTTCTTGGAAAGTGTGTCAAGTTTGTTTTGGAAACCCTTTCTCCTTCTCCAATCTTCTATTTCTCTTCTTGGTGGTGACTTTCCTTTTGCCCCTTCTCTTTATTTTATACTTTAATTCTAGTAACTAACTTCCTAACTACCAATCCAATGGCTAGGATTAGTTTGCTAGATCTAGGGTTTACATTAGATGCACTTTTTAATAATAAAATCCAATTATTAAATACATCACTTAAATATGACCCACAACTTATAAAACACAACAAATTTCTTTTATTTACATAAGGTCACTTTTTACATAAATAAAACATAAGAAACAAAAGTCTTTGTGTCCCCCTCATCACCCACACACCAAAACTATGAGGGGGGACCTTCAGAGTTAAATATTTCAACACTCCCTCCTAACGAGGGAGGTCCTTCGCGACCTAGCTGTATATCCATCTTTGTTTCCTGAAGCAACTACCTCCTTCTATGGTATGCGTCTCAGAGATATGTGCCTGAACCTGAACTGAAACTCTGAATCTTGAGGCTCCACTCGAGCCTTCTCAACATCACTGCATTCACTGAGTCTCTTGCCAGTGCTATGAAGAGATCCACTCTCTTCATCAGAAGATAACGACTAAATTCATGCCTCATCCTCAAAATATCACTCAGATAACCAACCTCCTGATCTTGGATACACAACATGTCCTCTCAACACATACAACCTGTCCCTGCTATCACCAAGAAGGATAGTGGTACCAACTAGTTCTTCCACTCGAAAAAGGAAGACATGACCAAACCTGCCCATCAATCCAAAACCATCATCCTCCAAGGATGAAACTGAGATTTTTCTAACTCTCATCCCAGGAACAAAAAGAACTCCATGTACCTCCAAGACCTCACTAAGGTTCAATTGTAACCTGAATGTTCCAACACCTCGAACTGATATCTACGGAATGTCGATATCTGTCTGTACATAATGCCCAGGGCCCAACTATGTAATGATATGGAAAGCACCATATAGTCTAGTCATGTTTCTAGTCAACCCATTGTCAACTATCCAGATATGCTCAAAGACTGAACTCCCCACACTGGAGTCAATGGAGGCCAGAGAAAACTAATGTTCATAGTCCGCAGCGTATTCTTCCACTACAGATGTTGCAGTATCTTTCTCCACCTCCCCTTCTTTTCTGGACATTTTGAGGCATAATGGCCAAAATGATTACACTGAAAGCACCCAATCTTAAATCTTTCTTCTTCTAGTTCTTCTTTCTCTTAACAGTAAGAGCCACATTCTCATCAATCTCACCACTCTTGGACGGATGTCTTTTGAGAGCCTCATCATGAGTCTCTTCTTCGATGAAATCATCCCAAAGTCTCTCCCAACTAGGTCTATTCTCTCTAGAGATCACACCTTTTACAAAAGTGTTCCATGCACCTGAAAACCCATTTAGGGTAGTTCTTACCATTTATCTATTAGTTACAACTTCCCCAAATACACCAAGTTCATCCCGAACATGAGTGATCCTTGTGAGATATGAGGCCACTTTCTCATTCTCAGTCAGCCTAATGTCTCTCATCTTTTCTTTAAGTACCATTTTCCTATTCTCATTACTACTCTGGTACAATTTTGTCAAGGATTCCCACATATCAAAGGAATTTTCTTTCCCTGCTATGTGAGGAACATTTGATCCTTGGAAACATCAAGAATCACTATCTTGGCTTTCACATTTCTCTTATGATAGCCCGCATAACCTGTTGCATAAGAAATCTTATTAGGTACAATGACTACCTTCTCAACTATATCCCATAGTTCAACTTTTTCTAACAATAAAACAATAAGCTCCTTCCATGTACTGAAGTTAGATTCTCCATCCAACCTGTTTTCAAACCTCAAGCTGGTAGCCATTAACTCCTAGACTGAAAACTTCAACACACTGTGAGGAAATCTTGCTTACTTCCTTGTTTAGTACAACTCTAATACCATGAAGAAAAATGACAAAATCAAGAAGTGTCTCTTTCAGGCATTTCATCAAACACTTTAACAACTAGGTTTTAAATTAAAAGATTCACTTTCAGACTTTTGAAATTTAAAATACCATGCCAAAATTCTTCCAACACATAAAACTGAACATTCATGTTGAACACAATGATTTTTGGTCAACTTTGAATAGGGAAAAAACCCAACCTGGGGAAAACCCAAAGAGAAGAAATTTTATTTAAGAAGAAAAAATTGAGAAATTTTCTCTACACAATTTTTCTCTTTCCCACAACTGAAAAATTTTCACAAATTTAAATCAGTAGACTTCTACCTTGATATTCGTGATGAACAACAATACGACCCGATGTACGGCCTTCCCACACGTGCCTGTACTTGCAATACGATCTACTCAATTTCCTTCCTAACAAATCGTGCCACACGTGCCAAAATTCATTGCCTTGGGATTTGTGCCCACACATGCTGTTGTACGGACCTGTCAGAATGTTGTCCGTTCACTAGTTTCAAATCCCCAAGCCGGTTTCAAGTTTTGTTAAATACATAGAGTTTAATGGCCAAACCCCACTGCTGCAAATTAGTTTCTTATGCATACATAGCAAACTAACTTGAAACACATGGAAATTTCTCCCAAATTTAAAACTAAGATAATTAAATCAGCCACACCATAAATTTAACTCAGGGAATTTTTAGCCAAATAGGTTCATGAAAAAACCCTAGAAGGGAAAACTTGATGAGAGAAATTTTATTTCAAAGGCATAATTACAAATTTAAAACAATAGTACTTATCTCCCTTTTCCTTCTTAAAAAACATGCCAGAAACTCCTTGACAAACTGTTGTATCAAAACCATGATTTATGTGCCTATACAGACTCACATGTGCGACCTGTACGGAATGTAGTTTATAAATTTATGTGACAGACTTCTACCTCGAAATGTGTGCATGTACGGACTGCATTGATTAATGTACAATATTGCTCGAAATTTGTGCAAGTACGGATAACATTAATTACTATACAGACTTCCTCGAAATCTGTTCCTGTAGTAGTGTACTCCTCGATTTTTCTCTCTTCTCCTCTCCAAAATCTCTTTGGTGAAGTGAATGAATGCCTCAATCCCTAGGTTTTTCCCTTTTTGTTCATGATAACCACCTTGGACAAGATTAGATCTTGAACCAATAAGATCTTAGGCTCAAAATAAATGCTCATTATTATCTCATTAAATGATATTTAATGCACTTTACTATTTAAATACATAATGAACAATTTTAATTATTTACCCAATTTATTTCTCATAAAGTCAATTAAAAAACATAACCATGAACAACTTTATAAAGTGACTTTATACCTTCTAAAGTGAATTTATTAGGGACCACATTTAATGTTTTCTCACTCCTAGGCATCAAAAGAAGTGGAAAACACTTGCCTTGGTACAAATTTTAACACTCCCTCTTACTGAGGAAAGTGTTTCTCACAACTCCCAACTTATCTCTTAAATGATCAAACTTGCCTCTTCCCAAAGACTTCATCAAATGTCTGCTACTTGCTCCTCAGTGGGAATGTACTATAATTCCACTGCACCTCTTTGGACATAATCACAAATGAAGTGGTACCTGATCTCATTATGTTTTGACTTGTCATGAAAAACTAGATTCTCTGAAAGCTTGATGCAAGTTTCAATTTTATTTAAGAAGAAGAAACTCATAAATGTTCTCTACACATAATTTTTCTCTTTCCCACAACTAAGAAAATTTCACAAATTTAAATTAGCAGAATTCTACCTCAATATTCGTGCCAATGAACAATAATATGGCCTTCCCACACGTGCCTATACTTGATGTACATTAAGCTCATTTTCCTTCCTCGAAAATCATGCTAGAATAACCCTGTTGTACGGTTTAGACAGTCTACAATAAATGCTACAGTCACTACCTTGGGAAATGTGTTGCTGAATCTTATTGGAAAGTGTGCCAAGTTTGTCTTGGAAACCCTTTCTCCGTCTCCAATCTTCTCTTTCTCTTCTTGGTGGTGCCTTTCCTTTTGCCCCTTCTCTTTATTTTATACTTTAATTCTAGTAACTAACTTCCTAACTACCAATCCAATGGCTAGGATTAGTTTGTTAGATCTAGGGTTCACATTAGATGCACTTTTTAATAATAAAATCCAATTATTAAATACATCACTTAAATATGACCCACAACTTATAAAGTACACAAAATTTCTTTTATTTACATAAGGTCACTATGAAGAAGGACTTTCAGAGTTAAATATTTCAACACATTGAGACCAATATTAGTCTATTGGACCCTAAGAAGATAGAGATTATTTTCTTTTCATTAAAATACTATTTCTATGCTCAAAAAGCTTAAAGAGAAGTGTCCCTATCTCACTATAGTTTTGGGGATCTATAAGGTTAGAAAGGTTAGTGCTGGAGCAAAGATTTTGGAACTGATATCTAATGTGGGTGAAAGCCGAGCATTCTAAAAGAAAGTGATTTTCAGCTTCCACTCTCATAGATTCCCATAGATGGAAAATTCTTTCATCCCAAGGTGTTTTAGGGGTTGTCCAATGCCTAGTTTCACTATGAAGGTCATGAGAGTTCGTTCTAATCTTTTCAATATTAATTTTTTTCTTCGAGCTTGTTAAGATAGAGATATAGTTTTGTTCCGTATATATATATATTACTAATTAGTTATTAGTAATTAAATGTGAATGTTTGTGTGTATAAACACACACACATTTAATTACTAATAACTTATTAGTAATAGTAATAGATAATATTGATATATGTGTGTGTGTGTGTGTGTGTTTTTCGTGGAAAAAATATCGCGTTTCCTTTGTATTAAGAAAGCGCATTTTACATGACCCATGTTAGGCCTCATGGGTCATGTAGCTATTTTCTCGGGCATAACCCATTATAAATTCAACAAAATATGAAATTCCTTCTAGTAAATTCTATCCTTTTCATAAAATTCTGCAAAAAAAACTTAATATGATTGTTCATTATACCACACATATGAAAATATAGTGCTATAGTCCATATATATAGTCATGGATAGCTAACTGTAGCCCATCAGTCAAAAAGGTATTTCTTTCCCATTTCTGCCATATACCATTACCATTGCCCAATTGTTGCCCAATTTTTGATAATTGGTCTGCCAAATGATTCCTTTCTCTAAACACATACTGAAAGGTGATATGTTGAAAATGTATCGCTAACCTGTCAACTTCCTCGAAAATTGTTTCTAAAAGGATGTTCCTGGGCTTCCATTTGTGTTTCAACCAATTGATAACTAAAATGGAATCCCCAATTACTTGAATACTATGGATGTCCATTGAGATGGCTAGTTGTAAAGTGTATTTAATGTCCATTAACTCTGCCCGATTGCTGGAACTTGGACCGGTGGAAGCCACAAATTTTGTGCATTGTCGATCAATGATGAAGATAACCCCACTAGCTCTTCCTATAGGAGGATCTCCTTGCGCTGCTCTGTCAAAAAAACACCAGGGAACAGTCAAGTCCACCACTTCATCCATGATAACCTGTCTAACTATGGATTTTTGGATCATGCATTCTGCAATGGCCAAGCTCTTGTATACATAGATCATCAAAGGGATATACTTATACTGAAAAATAGCATGGTTTATGGCAGTCCAGGATGACCATAATATAATATAAGGCAAAGCCTATCTGTCCATGGCGTGAGGCACATCGTACCATAATCGAAATGCCTCAGATAAGTTAGTCTAGTCCAATCATGAAAGATTCCTTTGATCAGAGATATAGATCTCTAAATCGTCTTGATAAAGAAGAAGTTAATGAGTAAATGATTAATGGTATCTTCATGGGATTTGCAGCCATCACAACGTCCCGGGCCTTCGTAAATTTTACGCTAAATGAAGTGCCAAACATGTATTTTTTCCATCAATGCTGACCAAAAACTAACTTCATCTTTAAAAGGCATTCAATCTTCCATATGACAGAGAACCACCATCTCAATTTGAGGAGATCACGATCATGACAGAGTAGCTCGTATCCTATCTTGGGAGTATAAATTCCTCCTTCCTTATGTACCAAATGATGTCGTCAGTTATGTTCACCAGTCAGATAGAGTTTGACTGTAGAATAACAATATAATTATCCCAGAAATGATGATCCATATGCCTGAACCCAAAATGTTCTGCGTCGACCCATCCTTTTTTTTGTATGTTGGTATGAGTCAGATCCTTTATCTGGGCCAAAACATGATAACCCCTGTCCTGTAGGTGTTCACTCTTTTGATGGGGAAGCCTATATTCCTCTTCACAACTGATCCATGGATCAATACCCAATCTAACCTTTCTACCATCTCTAATTTTCCACCGTAGTCCATCTACTACCAAATAGAAAGCATCCCGAGTTGCTTTCCACATTGTAGAAATATTCCTGTAACATTTGATTCGATTCCTGAACCAGTCTTCAATGGAGAGAGGGTAAATGTACTTGTGATAAATCACCAGTGTCCAGATATTATTGCAATTGAGTAAGCGACAAATACTTTTTGCTTCCAATGTAGTCGCAAAGCTAGCCAGATGTTTAATGCCCCAACATATTTTCCTAATGGTATTAATTGTACCGGTCGGTAAGTGGGAAATAGTCATCCAATAGATTGGTAGTGCCTCTAGGATAGATTTTATGAGAATAAGTCTTCTACCTTTAGATAACCAGATGTTGCACCAAATCTGTATATTCCTTTCAATTCTCCATACCAACCATGTCCAGTCCTTTATACCATAATCATTTGGATTAATAGTGAAACCCAGGTATTGAAGTCCCAGTTCTGCGTTAACCACCTTATATGGGATTTGTTGAGAAATCCATTTTGTAAGTTCTTCATCCACGTTCATAACATAGATAGAGGAATTAAGGATGTTGATAGACATACTTGTGGCCATCAAAAATATGTTAAGTATCCTTTTAATGTTGACAATATCCCTTCTAGAGACTTCAGCGAAAATCATGATGTCATCAACAAATAGAAGATGAATCATTCTTATATTTCGCACAATCTTGAAGACATAGAATGTTCCAGTAGACTTTGCTTTAAGTATTGCACGGATCAATCCTTCCACAATAAGAAGGAACAATAAAGGAGCTAAAGGACAACCTTTCCGCAATCCCCTCTTGAGTCTAAAAAACACTGAGGCCAATGCATTAACAAGGACCGCAAAGGACACAGTCTAAACAGATGAAATAATCCAATTGACAGTCGCTAGGGGAAAACCAATTTGTAGAAGAATAAATATTAGATAAGTCCAATTGACTTGATCATAATCTCTCTAAAGATCTTTATTTAGTATAGCAATAGGAAATTTTTTGAGCTTAGATGAATGTAGCACTTCCTGAGCCATTCCAATGGCATCATGAATAAGTCTACCCTTGAGGAAAGCATGATGTTCCTGAGAGACCCCTTCCGATAGGATACCTTTGATCTAGTTAGCAATTACCTTAGCAATTATCTTGTAAATGTTATTACAAAGAGATATAGGCTAGTAATCATCAAAGGTCTTACCTTTATCTGTTTTTGGTATTAGGGATATGAAAGTCAAATTGAAAATTGCTAATATTCTTTCCTTCTGTCTCGACTCCTCTATAGCAGCTAAAATATCCTCTTCAAACATTTCCATAAAGGCATAAAGGCTTCATAAAATTCAATGGCTCATCTATCTGGGCCTGGGATTTTATCATGTTGCATTGTGTTGATAGCATTTTTGAGCTCCTCCATAGACACCTAAGACTATAGCCTGCGGGAGTCTTCCTTAGTCACCATATTTGGGTAATTCGTAGCCAGAATCATCATATGTAAAAGTGGTATTAGTTGTTCTTGAGAATAGACATTTTTGAAATGCTTAATCCCTAGATTTGTCAACTCTTGATGGCCTGAATTCAAATTTCCACTGGCATCCTATAAATCCCATATAGAATTAACATTCTTTCCGTGTTTGATGTGATTGTGGAAAATTTTTGTGTTGTCGTTGTCCATCTGTAACCAAATGGCTCGGATTTGTAAACAAGCAAATGCCTCTTTGTAATAAACCTAATTGGTTATTTCAAATGTATTTATTATTAGAATAGGATAATTGATTATTAATTATTAAATGACATGTTTATTTATCAATAGACATGTCTATTCTCGTTAGGCCATATTTAATATCGGTCATTCCTATGTAATATTTATCAATTCAATTATAAAAATATATATATTATCAAATATGATAATTATGTAAGGATGAATCCTTACAAGTGGTATCAAAGATTTGGCTCTCTCTCGCTCGCTCTCAAGATCCGGTGGTGCCCCCTCACTGCCAACTTCCTACACACGGTGCCACGTCCACTGGAAGTATGAAATTCTTCCACCGGTAGCTCTCACTTCACACTCCTCCTATAGCACCCTCCAGCTCCCTTGCTCCATGCTCCACTCTTCCACCGGTCAAGTAGAGCTAGCTCTACGACTTTCCAAATAGTTGATTTCCTGTTTCTGTTCTGCTGAGGAAAATTCTGCAAGATGGTTAGCATGAAAGTCCTCCAACATGGCTTCGATATCCCTGAGTTCCATGGTTATATCTTATATTTCCTAGAAATCCAAGGGATAGCTAAATCCTTGATCCTTTTTAAATTATTGTTGAAATGAATAACAGCTAAGACACTACTGTTCCGGTTGAAGGTAGACCATTCTTTGACTACCATATCTCTGAACTCCACATCCTTCAATCACCACACATCAAATTTAAAGGGGCTTGATGGTTTCCTGATATTTTTACTCATTTAAAGTAAAATGTGGTGGTGATCAGATTCGCCCCCAACCCCGACCCATTTCTTAATGGAGGCAACAGATCGAAGAGCACCCTCATTAATGAGGAAACGATAGAGTCTTTTAGATATATATTCCTCCTTGGATTGCATGTTTCGCCACGTCGTCCTCAATTGTATGGGAGGAATGTCCACTATAGAGTGAGAGGATAACATATTACTAAAAAATTATGATAAAGGGTCTCAGTGTGCTGGGGGACCCCAAATCTTTGCATCCCCCATTATGAAGTTAAAATGACCACCGATGATGAGGGGATCCACCTCCAATAAAATTACTTAAAAAAATCATTCCCAGAAAGCTTCCTGATGCTGATACAGACCATAGACATTGACAAGTGAGTATGTCGATCATGTTTCTCGGGAAAATAGCACTTTCCCCACAGAAGACTAAATAGCACAACTGTTTGTAAGCAAGAAATGAGAAGACAACCATCTAGTGATTAAGCCTCCCAATCGAATGGAAGCATCTATGCAAATGAAAGACAATCTCGGGAATAGTCTTTTGAGGTCTTCCAATATAAGTTCACCAGTAGCTAAAATTTCCTAAATCAAGAGTACATATGGCCGATAATTCCACCAACCTTCCTAGAGCTATTTTTAAGAGGGTATCCCCAACCCTCCAACATTTAGGGATAGAACTAACATTAGGGAAACGTCATCTTGGGTTTACTTGCACTAAGCGACCCTTTTAGTCATCTTTGTCTCCTTGCACCAATATCAATGACAACTTAGGCTATGGCCGAGTCCATGATAGACCTCCTTCCCCTTAGCCCGGATGATGATTGATTAAGGCTATGGATATAGCCCAGTCCATGACAAGTGATCTTTAGCTTACCTGTTTTGGACCTCAGATTGTAGCCACAAGTACCCTTGTTGAGAGGAGTGGATGGAGTCAAGGAAGGACTCCCCGAAAGCAAAGGTGGTGGGCCTAAAGAACAAGAATCAGAGACAACCTCAGAGAAATCAGGAGCTGACTCAAACGTGGATACAAGGGGAGGAAATAATCCTGGGGGAAATAGAAATGGAAAAGAGGGAGAAAAGGTCAAGTTCGGTATGTGGGGAGTGGGTGAAAGCCTCATATGGGAAGAATCCGTAAACCCTCCTGCAAGGGAGAATCAAGAATCTCTATAAAAAAAGGATCCCATGAGACCAAATCAGTCATGAGAGGGATGATAGCTGATGGGGGAAACATACTAAGCTTATGTGCTGAAGGTAAAGACAATAAAAAGGGGTCTTGCGAAGAAAATCCATTCTCACAAAGAGAGGAAGGAGAAGAACATCAAGACTGTAACTGCAGGTCAGACTCTGCTTCCAAATTAAAAAGTAAGGGAGGATTATATAACTTACGAGGCACATCTTCTAAGAGGTCCGTAGCTTCATTAGAGGGAGCATCTGGCCTCAAAACCGTAGAAGTTGAAGGTTTTCCTTGTTCATCCATAGCTTGTGCAACATTACCGGGCTTGTAATTCACCACCAGAGGCTCCATAACCGGTTTCTTTTGCCATATTTTTTTTTTAAAACCTTGCTTGCATCCCTTAACAAAGTGACGATATCGATGGAAACCATTACATTTGAGTGGGATACCAAAGTAATCAATATGTTGGTTCCAAATTATTCCCCTTAAATATATATCAATTTCCTCAGGGAGTCCATCTCGAAGGTCCAATTCGGCCAGTACTTTGGCTATAGAGAGTATCCCTGTCTCCAGAAATCCCATCTCCACTTTGAGGTAAGTACCCAAAGCATTTCCCAGAAACTGGAAAATATCAGTAGTCCATAATTTTGGGGGCAAGCCTGGGAATTTCACCCATACTACTTGCTTGTAAAATTTCTCTGTCCAGGAGTCAAAGAAGGGAGTCCATCATTTGAGATGAAGAACAGAGGAGTCCCACACCCATATTCTTGAGAGTAGGGTAGTAGTATATGCAGACTTGTCCAAAATCACCCCCAACCACCCTTTAGTAAGAGAAAAGAGTCACGTTTCATATCCCAAAAACGAGGTCCATGACCAGTTTACCCATGTTCTTAATTTGGGTAAGCTCATTCGTTTACCGCCAAATCTTCCCACCAAGGAGTGTTCCGACATTGAAATGGCTTCATAGATTTCAACGTCTTCTCCCAAAGCTAAGTATCTCTTTCTAGTTTTCTTTACACAAGGTTTATGTCGCTCGCCCAAGGAAGGTGGTTCAGAGCATGAAGGAATAAAGCTAGAAGATTCATAGGGATCAGTGCACCTGCCTACCTGATGCAGTGGCATCGGGGCCTAGGAGAAACAGTCGAAGTTGATCAAAAGAAGGAGGGCCGACCAGAGGGATCGCCGATGACCACTGGTGCGGGAAGACTGGCTGTCGAATCCAGGCAGTCGAGCAAGGAGATGCCGAAGTATGGTCGACAGGATGTGGAAGTCGACAAAGTCTGAAGTTGACAAGGTTGAGCCGTGACATCGACGAAGACGTGGCAAAGGCCAAGCGAGGGGGATGGGGTGGAACGAAAACCATAGAGACTAAGTGAAGTCAACGAGTTAAGTCGAGAACCGACAGGGTAAAATGGTTTACGTGTAGAAGTGCAGACCAGTCAGAAGAAGATAGTGAAAAGACCGACAACTGTAGCAAAGTCAGAGAGCGCCACAATCGAGGAGATCGAACTACAACCATTGTGGGTTGTTGAGGAAGT
This sequence comes from Larix kaempferi, assembly GCA_027924585.1. Lineage (NCBI taxonomy): Eukaryota > Viridiplantae > Streptophyta > Pinopsida > Pinales > Pinaceae > Larix > Larix kaempferi. The sequence goes on along the minus strand of BSBM01000410.1, from coordinate 539,517 downwards.
TATGGGAGTCAAGAAGGTGTTTGAGACGAGGCCAGGTGTCACCACAGGAGGAGGTTGTGCAAAGTGGTTAGGGGGCGCTGACAACTGCAGGATCCGTTGGATCAGAGTTCGAGCGACGGATAGAGAAGGACGTCTCAGGGAATCTAGTCGAAGTGGACCTCAGGAACAACAACAGAGCAGAGTAGAAGAATGGTGCGGAGGCACAGAGGAAGGGATCAATCTTTCTTTCGTTATTTAGAGGATCAGAAGATGGAGAGGATCAATCTTTCTTTCGTTATTCAGAGGATCGAAAGACGGAGAGAATCAAACATAGAGGGGAGAAACACATCGACATAATATAAATTTATTTATGTAGATTGTAACAGGCTAAGGCCGACTTGTTTATTAGTTTGCATGTAATTTTGTAAATGATTCAAGTAATAGAAGCCAACTTCTTAGCATTTCGAGTTCACATCTAGTCTGTGTGACCATTCATGTGTTTACTGTGTGTTATAGTTAAGCAAGAGGGTCCGACCGACCCGCCCTTGCATCACTACCTCTGGCGGTATTATTTTAGAGTAAAGAGGGGTATTGTCCTCCTGAATTTTTTTATTAAGGAGACCAACTCTCGAAGGGAATTCAGTAAAAGCACAGGAAGCCTGGCATTGTAAGGGGGGCAAATTCTCTAACCTTTGTACAAGTGGGGGAGAAAAAATAGTAGGAGGCCCCCCTAAGGCGGTATCCCTCGGAGCATCGGACATAGACGATAGTAATGATAGGGAGGAAAAACAAGGCCTGACCATCTTCTAAACCCCCGTCAGGTACTCCTAGCCATGCTCAATATAAGCTCGAAAAAATTAGCTCTAGAGAAGCAGAGCTGAAGGATACAGTAGGGAGAAATAGTGAAAATCTCATATCTACCATTAGTTACCTCGAGATTGTAAACCTAGAATTCAAGCGTCGCCATGGACGCCATTCTCCAGAGCTCCTTAATGGTTGTAGAGATTAAGAGCTATGGTTGATGGTTGATGGTTGTAAGGATTAAGAACTAGTGAGATATATATGTGTGTGTTACTATTACCAGTTAGTAATTATTATATATATATGTGTGTGTGTTATATTAGAAATTAGTTAGTAATTAGTTACTATTTCTAGTAACTAATTAGACATGGTAATATAGATATATATATATTACTATTTCTAATTAGTTATTAGAAAATAGAGATAATACATATATAGATTTGGGATATAGATATTAATGATTAAGTTACATAATATTTTTATGTGATAGTTAAATAACAAAAACTATTTTATAAATTGTTTTTATTTGTAATGTAATTTAATTAATAATTATATGAATAATAATTGTTATATATAGTGAAATTAAATTAGGTAATGTATTTAATATATTGATTTGATAAATAAATAGAGTTATAGTGGGTGTTGGGTGATGGGTCTATTAAGTTCAAACTTTAGTTATGACGTGTTTGCTTTTGATAAACGAATTGTTATTTTCTTAATTAATGATGAATATCTCAATCTTACAAATTAGGGGTTGAAATACTTGATTATATAAAGAAACAAATGTAATAAATATATTTTTTATTTTATAATGTTAGTTATATATATATATATATATATATATATATGTTTTTTTTAATATGGAAATTTTAATTTTTGTTATATTTTTATTGGTTCTTTTTGTTTGGTCAACTTAATTTGGTCATGATTTTTTGGGCTCATAGTATTTGGTGGCATATGGTAATGGCTCATTGTAGTGCTTGCGAAGAAGCGCATTTAAATATTTCTCGATAAATCTTCTTTGTCGTTATGTGTGTGTATGGTTTAATCATTAGGTTTATTATGTTTTTTTTGTTTATTATATTTTTGTAAACTTTTTATTTTTGTATTATATGAAGCAAGATATAAGAATTCAATGTTTCATATAGTTACTATAAATGTTATTTAAAAAACATCAAAGGTAAAATTAAGATTCAAATGTCAAAAGGAAATCAATATTAAAATTAAAACATCAAATAAACAAATCTTGAAGTGCAAGGTAAGACGTCAAATTGACTACTAGAGCTAACCTACAATGCTCCTACTTTATAATATAAAAGCATATTGAACAAATTTTAAAATTTGAAGTTGAAATAGAGTTATTAGTAAATTTGAAAAACATATTATTTTGAATTTGAAAATTTTATTATCTTGAACTTGGATATTTATATATTGAAATGAAATTGTTCATATTAAATAATTGTTATTGATTATTTTAGCCATATCAATTTATAGTATTTAATTGTGACTAAGTGTTTTACAAGTTAAATTCTATAACACATATTCTTGTTATTCCTTCAGAATCAAAACATTCCTATAAGGACCCTTTCCACATAATCTAATAGCATATTGTAGCATATCATCCCTCTAAGAGATCCATAGAGATATTTAATTGTTTACATAGCACTTTCTGCACGTAAATAGCCCATCCAAAATATACCAAAATAGAGGTAATAATGCACACTCTTCTTCATAATATGAACCGGAAAACATAAATATAAGATAAAACAAGAATCAATAAAACACCAAAGTGCCATTTGACAGGATCAGGGAGTCCCCCCTTTCCTCGTAGTGCAGAACTCCTTCTGAAGATGTAAGTTCATTTTTGGATAGAAAATCTGCTTCGAAGTTGTAATCCATGTACACATGGTAATATTCCAATCTACGGAAGAGGGATTGTGGATGTATGATCCTGGATAGCCAACCCTCCAACAGGATTGCCTGTATGTTGCTCCTATGCTGAGCCCACTCCAGTATGATTATGGAATCCCCCACAATCCGCAACTGATGTATCTGCTTTAAATGAGCAAAGTATAACAACACCCCAAATCTAAGTAGTTCACTCCTAGTATTTGTGACGCACCAAAGGATACACACCATTATAAAGAAATTGTACTTTCTTTCAAATGAACTTTATTAAACACTGCACTAACTATGCATTGCATTTTTTAATTTTTTTATAAAAAAAAAATATTTTTTTATAATTTAACAATGAAAAGACACATCATATCATTTTTGTATAGTTTGACAATGAAAAAACACATCATATCATTTTTTTTTATAGTTTGACAATGAAAAAACACATCATATCATTTTTTTATAGTGAAATAATGACAACAATAGTCACTGCTAGAGGTACTAATAATGCTATAATTGACTATTTTAACCTATATCATACTTAAATAAATTTTAAATGTCTATCCAAACTTTACTTCTAACTTCACATCCAATTATTTGTTTTTATTAGATTTTTTATTTTTATTTTTAAAAATAATATTATGATCTTACAGTTTTGGCAGCTTTACTTGGACCACCTTAAAATGCACTACACAACTTTGCTTTATAATTGACTATTTTAACCTATATCATAGGTAAATTAATTTTAAATGTCTATTCAAACTTTACTTTTAACCTCACATCCAATGATTTGATTTGTTTTTATTAGATTTGTTTTTGTTTTTTTTTTTAAATAATATTATGATCTTACAGTTTTGGCAACTTTACTTGGACCACCTTAAAATGTACTACACAACTTTGCTTTTAACCTTCCTTTACAAAATTTTGCTTTAACCCCTCTAAAAAGGTAATTCTAACGTGATAGAGGATTCCATCGTTTATCCCTTTTGTCGAGAAAGAGACTCATACTTGGATTACCTTTAAATGTCCTATCCTTACTTTTACCCCACCTCTAAAAGGTAATTCCAATCCGAATTACCTTTAGATGCACTGCCAAACTTTTCTTTAACCCCACCTCCAAAAGTAACTCCAATCCGAATGAAAATTCTTTTGTCTCTCCAATAGATACCTTTTACCCTTTCTCAAGATTTATTGTCTTTCTCACATTACCAATTTAGACCTATCTTTTCAGCCCACCAAACTCTAATGAAGAGAAATAGCTAACAACTAATTATGGATATAGTGGGATAAAGTTAAAGTTTAATGAAGAGAAGGATTTTATTTTTTAGAGACTTGCGATATTCAATAACTTCAAACATAGAGTGATGGTTTTATTGGTTTTATTTTTTTAATTATAAATATTTTTTTGAAAAGATTGATAAGTAAATTAATATAAAACATTTTAGAAAAAGTGTATTGACCTTATTATTATTGTAATTATAAAATTTGGAATTCAAAATTTAAAAGCTTAAGAATATGTGAATCTATTTAATATAATATGAAATTGCTACAAAGATAATACAAATATATTGTTGAAAGACTACCCTAAGATGGATTAAACAAAATAAATAGCCTAATTGAAATATTAGGGAACTTGCAGTAGCAAGGAGAAAACTTAAAGCAAGTGGTATATCATATTTAGGTTGTGGCCCCTATATTTCAAGGAATGGCTAATGGATTCCTAATAATCATTTCTTTGATCAAGCTCACAATGTTATTTTAGTTTAGAGATGGTGAGGTTATAGCAATGGGGATTTTATCATCAATAAGCCATGGAGGAGGGGTTTATACATGTTGCCTTTCTCAATGCTTCCAAATTAATTGGTCAATGCAATGGTATCAATGATTTTAAATGTAAGAGTGGGTTCCATAAGTAGGAGTGTTCATAGGGGTATCCTTTCCCATGATACAAGGAGCACTAATCCAATAGTCACAATCATCCCACTTGAACAATGTCTAATGCACTCATTTTCATTATGTGAGTTTCATGTCATGTTGAGCCAATGTCTATTCAACTTGTGATGCATGTCCAACCAAACTAGGCACTCTTGCTTGTAGACTAAGGTGTTACACCCACAAGCTAAGGCACTAATGCCTAGTGTGACCATGAACCAATGAACATTGCATATGTCAAGTCCAAGCCATCATGTGGCTTCTATAAGAAACCCCAAATGATCATAACCCTAATCTTAATACCATACTTAGCCAAATTGTTTTACCAAGCCAATCTCTAACACTTAGGTGTGCCTTACCATTGTGCAAAGATGCCCAAGGAATGCTTGTATAGACTTACAACCTACCATCACAACCAATTAAAGCTCGCAAATGAACATCTCAATGAACCGAAAAGGGTTCCTAGTACCAGCTCCAAGGAAAGGGTCTTACATCTTCCACCACTTAAAATTGTTTCCATTCTTAAGAATGTCACTAAGAACTCTATTGTTCTCCAAAGCTTGTTGCTTAGATTACCACATCCCTGTATGATTATCTCCTTCAGACACCTTGCAATGTCACTATCATAATCACCAAGCAATTACCCACTACTCAAACTACATGTTGAACAAAATTCCTCTACCCAATCTTGGCACATACTGCTTCTTGGTTTCCCTACATTATTCTACCACTGCCACTACTACTATTGGAACTCAAACTTCACCAAGAGGCCACTTAAATGCCCAATGATGTTGTTGTTGTTGGAAACCCAACCTTCATCTATACGGTCACATAATTCTCCAATGTTACACTTCTCCAAGCCTACCACTACTTCAATATTCTAACCCATTATACCATGCTTATGTACACTGTCAATCCCTATACTATGAACTGATTAGGTATATAATCCATTTGTCACATCCAAACCACGAGAACGTACTTCTTCATGCCTAAAACAACCACTTTCTTCTACACTTTAGTCTACTTGTACAATCCTATTGAATGATATTAGCTCGACACTTCACTAAACTTGACACCTCCTCATGGGTTCCTTAGGCTCCACCACCTGCTCCTAAGCAACGATCCACCTTATAACACCATGGAAATGAAAAGTAGGCGACAAGTGGCTACCAAGGCCATCACCAAAAATGTACCAACATCCTATCTAGAATCCACCAAGTCAGATGAATTGAATAAAAGACCACCATACCTCTAGCTCAAATACATCAAGCGAGGTATTATTGAATCAATTCTTCCATCACCTTCAAACAACAATATTTTGATATTTGAGTTACATCTTACCAATCTTCCTGCCCAAGTGTCCCAGGGAAGGTTCAACCTTCCTTGGTTACTACATACCAAGGTTGATGTACCTCAATCATGCAAACTTAGTCTCTTATCAAGTATGAACCATGTAGGTCAAATGTTATAAAGAATATTCTTTTTGCTTTCGTGCAACTTGCCACCAATCAACAAGATTCCTTGGTTGAATCTTCCATTGTATTCATCTATCCACTTAGATCTTAAAAGAATAGCTTGTCCAAGCAAGTGTCGACCACTCTGGCCACTGTTTTCATGGTCAAGTCCACTATGGCTTCAAGCCTAGAAAGTGTTTCTTCCAACACCTCTATTGAACCACTATCCACCAAAGGCTACACAAAACTCCCCCCTAAATCCCTATGTGATGATCCTCCATTATGTTCAAAATCTCTAAGTCACTTCAAGGAGAACTCCTTGTAGCAGAGGTTTTAAGTGTTACAAGATTGGGAAATTTTTTCAAAAAAACTCCACCATTTGTAGCTGAAGTTTTAGTGGCAATTTTAATGGATGTCTTGTATAACATAAAAAAATTGGGCAAGTGGAGGTTCTAGTGGAGGTTCTTTTTGGTGTCTTTTCACATAATACACACTCGTGCATTATAAAGCAATCTGTAGCAGGGAGCTAACAGACAAACACATCGGTGCTTATTTACTTATTGAGCACTAATGTCGCTTTATTCTCATATAATGCATCAGTGCTTTCTTCTTATTTCAACAAAAAACACACAAGTGCCAATATATACATGTGCATCGAGAGGGAGAAATTTATTGGAAAAATTGGTGGAGAGATGTCGGTGCTTATATAAAAAAACAAATGCACCAGTGCATGTTTTACAAAGAAAGCACCCGTGCGAGTACATATTACGACTTGATATCTATATTACCATGGGAACAAGAGGAATGCTAAATTTTAATTTTTTTTGGATGAAATCACGGAGCACATATTATATATTTCAATAGTGCTTTCCTTAAATATAAAGCATCGATACAGTAAATATAATTGTACGGTTTGTCGTTTATAGTATCGGTGAAGTTTTGAAATGTGTCACATCAGTGTGGTATTGTTTGTAATAGGCACATGTGTGCATTATCTATAAAACGCACCAGTGTACATTTTTTGCATGCACCATTTAGTGAGTTGAAAATAATGCAATGCATCAATATGTATATATTTTAATTAATTGTTTTCTAAACAAAATTTCAATTAGACTTCATCTCAAAGTCAAATATTTTTTTAATAATATCGATTTGTATATTTTAATTGTTTCCTTTTGATATATAATGATTGCATTTATGCATTACACAATGGATTATACCTCTATTTTTGTAACAATGCAAATCATCCATATATTAATAAATCAACAATGCGACATTTTACAACATTAGACAATGCAATAAAATAAGAAACTCATTTTATTATATATGGGTAAGAAACCCATCGTCATACAAAATGGGACAAGGTAAAGGTCCACAATAATAAAAATGCAGCCAATATGTAATTGTTATACTTATTGGTAACCCACCAACATCCAATCGGGACAGTATGTCCAATACATTAAACAAAATGTCAAAATGTAATTGTTACATTTATTGTGGTAATGTGTCCTCATGCACGACAATATGTTGAGTGCATTCAACAAAATCCCTGATTTTTACAAACTAAAATTCCAAAACATACAACCTGCAGTAACATTCAATTATATTAATTGTCATTCATCACTTGAATTTCTATCATCGCTCGAGCTACATGTATACCTCATTTCTTCACCACTTGTAGGAGATATTGTACTTGGTTTATTTAAACTAATAATTTGTTGATCGGCTTTTGTTTGACATTCCTTCTCCTCATGGTCCAGCTACAAACATAGAAATAAAGTTTAATAAGTATAACTGCATTAATATAATAGAATATACATGCTTGTCTAAATCATAAAACGTACCAAAGAAGCGAGTGCTTCATAAACCATACTCATTCTTTCGAATCCATTCCTCATGTTGTCTTTCAAAATGTCTTACATTGGCTCCAATCCATATGATCTGTAAACTACCATGGATATTGCACTAGAATAGTTCATCACAATGGATCTTACAACTTAGTTCTTTTTATTAGTTTATTAAATAAGTAGAACTGGAAATAAAATAACTAGAGCAAAGAAATACACAATCCACACAAATAGCATGAGATATACCTTGGGAAAACCCACCATGGATAAAAACCCAACTAGAAATACACAATCCACAAAAATAACACGGGATATACCTTGGGAAAACCCACCATGGCAAAAAATTCAACCATGGCTTGCTCTTTTCTTCTCCAATACGCAATAGAAATACAAAGAAAGTGGTACTCTCTGTGGAGTTACTTATGACTTTGTGGGAAAAATGGCTGCTATAGGATCTCCTGCTTCCTCGGTTATTCTCTACTATCAACTCATGTTCTATCGTTGAACTATGGAATAATACATAACATCAAAAGAATGGAAGCCCTTCTTTTCCTAGCGGCTCGGTATTTAACATAGCTCAATAGAGGTCTAGGGTTAGGTTTAGGGTTTTTGCATGGCCCAAATCCTACTTAGGGTTAGAGTTTTGAACCTTCTGGATTTTTTTTGAAAGTCCACACATGACTAACTCCACATTTGTGAGAAACGAGAGCCGACGCGGAATCCACTCAGTACCATGGTGTTCTACTGGATAGGTCAACTTGCAGGAGGCATAACTTCTTCATACAAACTCTGTTTGAGGAAATTCTTGGACAGTTGGAAAGGTCTCATAGCGTAGAATCGAATCAAGAGGCATCTCAAAAGCGATGAGATTTATACCACAAAAAAACTGCTTAGACCCTCAAACAAGCCCCGAAAGGTTCTAGACCCCAAATATGCAAACTAAGACCTGCCCCTGAAATGGGCCCTACAAAGAAAATCCTCCAATATTTCATCCTCGAAAGCACCAAAATAGATGGAAAATGATATATTAATCCATTTCGGATCACCATAATTTGTTTCTTGCATGCTTAATACACCATGATAAAGCATAGATATAATTAATATAAAGGTTCCTTGTCGTTCTATTAATTGTAAAATGAGGGAAGTTAAACAACATAGGTACTGACAAAATTTTCAATTAACCCTTAATACTTCAACATATACTCACAACCCATACTTAACCCAATGCCAATAAATTCTTTGGATGGATCTTGTTTGTATGGTTGCACCTATTAGAACACATCCATGGATAAGTGTAAATTAATTATTTAAATATAAAGATCTCAAAAACTATGAAATCTTAAGAAAGATTGAAATTGTAAGTACTCACAAGCTATGTGATCAACCCTTTTCTTCCTTGTAATCTTGTCTTATGTGCTGAATGGGTTCCATTTTGTTTTCTTTTCTGCAACAAAAAAATTGAAAATTAGTAGGGATATTTATATTTGTTTTACATGCAAGATTGAATCAATGATTACACACCTTCGATGCACGTTGTTGTTGGGATGGCTCATCCTACAATGCAATTATGTTAATTTTTTTTACCATATCCTTGTAGAATTTTTTGGACATACCTATTAGCATGTTTTGGGTTTCCCCTTGTTTTTCCTCTGAAATTTTCATAATCTTATTGCAAAACAAAAATCATAATAGTTTTTTTTTAAATTGACATGCAAGTAAATATAGCAAAAAAAGTAATTTGGTAATTTTTGGGACATATATTGGGAAAACATGTTTAGTAATAATACTTTTCATATGATTCTTTTTTGTTATTGTAAGTTTTTGCTATTGCAAGTCTCATGGGTCTCATTGACCATTGCTCTAGAAACACTTGTTGTAGTTTATATATAACTTGGTTCTTATAGTCATTGGATTGATTTTTGTACTATAAGTGGAAAATATTTTATACATTCCTTCCACTATATCCCTCATATTTTTGTACAAAATATTCCCCCTCTTGTTAACTTCCAACAACACTCCAGATGAACTGAGGATCAAGTCATAATCATTTACATCCTTCATAATTTTTATCTTCTTAGGATGAGATTTCGTTCCCTTATTATCGGTCCCTTCACAACATTAAAAAAATGTGAAATTGAGTGTTTAAAACATGTTAGCAATTAATGTTACAAAATTCATTTTTACTAAAATTCCAAAGAAAAACTTCATGTTGACTACCGTTTGATCCACTAGGCTTGTCTCTTTGCAAAATTTCTGTAAAGCTTCTATGCTCTTTTGCACTAAATTGCGAACAATCTTACAGAGTTTCTCCAAGTTTTTTCTCTTCATGAAACACATTAACCAATACAAATCATTAGTTAATCCTTCATATAACTCAAATATATTAAATTTTAAATAAAACAAAAAGAACTTTCTCTCTTCTCTTGTTGGGATGAGTTTCCATCATGCTCGTTGCAATAATTTGTTTTCCCTAAACTTCTATCAGCCATCTGCTATCAAAAAAATCCAAGAATGATCAAATAAATGTCATGGAATATTATTTACAAACGGTACCAGTGTGTATACTAAAACGATGCACACCGATGTGTTTTAAAAATATGAATATGCACCAGTGTATGATTAAAGTGAAAATACAAACTTCAAAAACGTTGTTTACAAATAGTTACATTTATTCGATGCTCTGTAAAGTAATATACACATTGGTCCTTCATTACAGTTTATTGTGCACCGTAGAGCCATGAATAAATTTATAACTTGACATTTCGGTATTTAAATGATAAACAAATTAGTGCGCTTCAAACTAATATGCACATTGATAGAATATGTTTTACTTGGTGCTCTATAAAGTAATATACGTATTGGTGCTTCATAAATTATATTGTTCACTGCCGATCCCATGAATAGATTAAACATGATTTTTCGTCGTTTAATTTTTGGACAAGGGGGTGTGCTTTAATCGAATATATACATCGATGTGACAAATATTTACAATGAGCACCATGAACTAGGAAAGCATTTTAAAAAACTAAGAGTGACAGGGTTTGGGATCCAATGAAATTAGTGGTCCCTTTGCAATGAGTGCCAAAGGCCACATTTGCAAGTAAATAAACCCTATAAAAATATATTTCTTTAAATAAAAATAGTCCACTTATGAATATAAAGAGGGAATCAAGAGAAAGAACAAAAAGGCCAGGCTTTCTTTTAATAAGGTAACTATGAAACCCTTTTTGTTACCATGCAATAAAAATTGTTTGAATAAAATAATGTAAATATTGAAATGATCAATATAATGAAATCAAATACCTTTAATTTATCCTCTGATATTTGTATGTGGCCTTCTTCGATCTCTTATATATTTGGCTCTCCCAAAAATTCTTCCCACACCAAAGTCAATGTTGGTAAATATTTATTGTTCAAATCTCCCCTCTAAATGTATGGAAAAAGAATGAACTAAAGCTTAGGGTTTTCTCTTATAAATACACATTTATAAAAATAAATTCCTGCTCATTTTTGTTCTATATTTTAGTGCATTAATGATAAACACACCCGTTGTTTTATTTTTACTTGTTGTTTTCGATGCACTATTTGTTGTAAAGCGCACAGGTGCACTATTTGTAACACATCAAATAATAATATAATAGAAGATGAAAACCTTCATGATGCGTGCATTGTATTTTTATCTTGATGTTACCAATGTGCTATATATTATAAATCTCCTTGATACATTTTTTATTTAAAACACGCTGAATAGGGATTTTACAGAAAATGAAAATGCAAACCTCCACAATTAAAATTTTGTAGAGGTTTTGCTTCGTAGAGGAAGAAACAGATGTCACTTTTCGATGTGTATAACTATTTTTCTCATCATGCGTTTAATATAGCAATGCACACTGTTGAGTAAACAAATGATATAGTGCACCAATAAATTTTAAAGGCCCTTCAAAAGTTTGTTTGAAGTTAGATTTTTCTATGATTTCTAGACTTTCTTTTATGAGTTTATTCATGTACTAATTAAAGTTTTTTCTCAAATGTAAGGAAGAAAAAATTATAATATCAAATGGCCAATTTTTCATATTCCATCTCATTCCATATCGTTGCGAGGTCTTCAAGTTCTCCCCCACTATTTGCAATAAGTCCATATTTGATTTATGATTAATTAATCTAATTGAATTTATGTTAGATATGCACATGCATTTGAATAATTTTTCATTGAATTTTGCAGGATCATGATTCAAGATTAAGTTAGGATGCACAAGATATTCCACAAGTGCAAAAATCCCACAAGCTCTTATCAGGGAAAGATACCCGACAGACATATGTTTGATGAAAATGGGAAGCCGCTTTACCCTGGCAGTTGTAGCATGCCATTTCCAACAACCAATCCAGGTCATCGGTACTACACCATGAATTGGATCTCTTTTATGACACGCCAGTAGTATGTGGTTGTTCAAAATGTAAAGGGTTGAAGGAAAACCCTCAACATTTCACATTGTCCAATTATATTAATGATTGACTACCCAAAGTTGACGGTCTAATATATTCCACTACGATCGAGCATCCAATAGGTGATATAGAAAAGACACGTAGGAACACTTCCATATATTCATTTTTGAAAGGTTGGAAGCCAGATCAAATACTAAGTTTCATCTTAAACTGACTACCTCATCTCCTTCTGTTGAGTCAATGGTGAGTTCTAGTGAGCCAAAGTATGATATAAATACAACATTAAACATCTCTATTAGGAGATCCAAAAAGTTGTATGAGATGAGAGCAAAAACGTTCAATTACACACCAAGGTCAGTTCAATTGTTGGAAGGTAGTGATAACTTCCCTCTTCCTATCCATCTGTAAAGTAAACACCAAATCCATTACAACCACACTTTTTATGGTGCTTCTTCAAATTCCATGCATGTGCTTGATGTTGGAACTAAATTATCCTTTTGTGGTAATAGTTATATGATTGCCAAGTATGAAATAGATGTTTAAAATATTGGGTTGTTTATCCTTTCACATGTATTTGTTCCTCCCAAAAAATCAATAGCACTTATGCCATTTGGTGGTCCTCTTTATAGTCAGTTTGATTACTTGAATATTGTTAAATACAAACATAAAATTTCCATGCTTAATACGTGCATGAATGGTTATGATTATGGAAACTTTAATAAGAAAAACCTATTATATATCGATGGTCGTCCATGAAATCATGGGAACATTGCAGGTTTCATAAATAGTTGTACATCCTCATTATTTAGTGCAAATTGTTCATTTGAGGAAAAATCCAATGTCAAAGAGTTCTTTATGAAAATGAAGGCATCCATATTTGTTGTTGTGCATAACATGTAGTTTATCTCATGGTGACAAGTTTTTAATAAATTATAATTTCTGTAGACCACCAATTGCTCATCAAAAGCACCTTTCGTTGGGTCTACCTTTAGACGTCCCCTTGGGAGGTAAGAAAAATATCATTGAGTAATTGAATTTTTGGAATTTCAATGGAACTAATGGAAATGTATTGCTTAATTCCACATTTGTTTTATAAAGTGGCCTGTTGCATGTGTATTATTGGGAAAAAAATTCCATGCTTCTAATTAATGTTTGTTATAGTGTTTGAACATATTAAATGCAATATGTTACTAATGTCATCGATCTAATTTTTAATACTTTTACAATTAGGATTATGATGACAAGCAACCAATCTACCATCTATTGTTGCACCCCAATACAATGTCAAATCAAGAGAATGTTATTAAACTAGCACAACTCAGAGAGGAAGCACACCAAGCATGGTTGAATCAATCACCTATTCAATTCTCACTACATTCCGAGTCACCAATTTAAAACATCTATAGTAACACTAGCTCTTCACATTTTGGGGACGAAAGAAATGATAAAGAGGTTGGTATGAATGATTTCTTATGGGATACCTATTCCATGAATGGAATGTTGTTACATGCATTCCAAAAATGAACTAGGGTATGATGCTGATATTGTTGATACTTTCTTCGAAAGCCTAAAATCTACAACCACCACCCCTCTCTTTGGACATGGAGCAAAGTCTACCTAAGTAGGGACAACAATGATGTTTCACAACTTGAAACCAATATATGGTATGTCAAATGCATGTTTCTTAGTACTTTTGAGGTAATTAACCATTCAATCCCCTTCTTTGTAAATAAATCTTGTCACCCAATGAACATTGAAATGGTTGATTGTCTGCATGCTTGATGACAGCGTACATTTCTATTTCCCACTAATTGTAGGTTGCTCAAATATAAGGTACTTCCAAGCGATAATATCTTACTCAACAATTGCTTAGAGGAAAATAAAATTCTGAAAAGGTTGGGTGTTGAGCACATATCATACCATGCATGTTTGAATGATTGTATTTTATACATAGGTGAATACGCAGACAAAGAGATATGTCCAAAATGCGAGTATGACATGTACTAGAAATAAAAAAATCAAGGGTAAGGTATATTGTCCTTGATGTATTTGTAACTTCGGAAGATATTCACTTGTATATTGTATGTATTACATTTGTACTTTATTGTATCCCCAACGGAGATGTATTATTCCTCCGATTGGAAGTGTCGTCATGTGTACTTGCAAATGTGTAACAATAATATAATAAATTAATATTTATTATAATTAAAGACTATCTAAAGTCAATAGTCATGCCCTTTTATGAAAAGGTGCATGACGGGCTTATATAAAGCCCAAACCTACTATTAATCATCTACCATACATTACATTTTTACATTACTATTGATCCATTTATGGACCACTTACATTACTTACATTGGGTTTTCCCATAAGAACAATATTTTATTGCTCCAGTGGTATCAGAGCTTGTTGATTCCAACTTGTGGCCAAATTTTCAAAGTTTCTTTGAGATTTAGGTTTTTAACCTTACATTAGGCTTTTAGCCATCCTTATTGAAGAAAAAAAAAATTATTAAAAGAGAGAAAAAAAAGAGAAAGGAATAAAAGAGAAGTTAAAAATAGAGAGAGAACAAGAAAGAAGACCGCATAGAAAAAGAGAAGAATAAAAAAAACACACACACACACAACATAGGTTTTATTTAACCAACCTTGGTTTTATAAAACCACATATTGTTTTGGTTTTATAAAACCATCTCGTGGTTTTATAAAACCAGCCTTGGTTTTATAAAACTAGCCTTGGTTTTATAAAGAAACCATTATTTATAACAACTCATACCTTAACTAGGATGAGTTTAGTTATTATATGACTATATTAATAATAATACATATTATTATTACCTCAAAGGCAACTATTCGTAATCCAACCAAAAAATTAGTTTTTGGGGAAAAAAAAATTTCCAGAAAAAAAAAAGAAAAAGAATAAGTCAAAAGAAGTCATATAATAATAATTATTATTTTATTAAAATAATAATTATTTGTGAAAAGAAAAGTTAATTGACCTAATAAAAAAGGGGTCAAGGAAAGTTCTTTCCAAGATAGACATATTGGGAATTATTACATCTTTTTAATCCACCCTTGTCGAAGAAATCGAAGACCAATTAAAGACCATCCATAGTCCAGAACAAGCATAAAGACCATCTATAGTCCAGAACAAGCATCTAACGTCGAAGAAATCAGAGACCATGGAAGTCGGTTTGTGACTACACATAGAGAAATTAGAAGCCAAGTTAAAGCGCTATCAAAGAGATAATGAAGATTTAGAGGACAGGATTACACAATTTGAAACAGTAATTGCAATACGTAAGCTACAAGAAAAGTTCGATGAACAAAAAATCTTTGACCAGGAAAGTCATATAGAAAAATTGTATGTGCAAATTGATGAATTAAGAACCGAAAATGAACTCAATCAGAGGCTAGAAGATCAATATATAAAGAATGAAATAATTAAATGCGAAGCAGAAATAAAACGCTTGAACAAGATCCTTGATGACAAGGATGAAGATCTGAAGAAGATACGGCATAAATTAGGAGATCAAGAATCAAAGGTTGACCAATGTCGACAACAGATACAAGATTTTCAAACACAAAACGACGAATTTAAAAAGGAACACAAATTGGAGATCGTAAAGAATAATAAAGCATTATCCAACACTGCTAAAGAAATTTTCAGACTAAGAAATCATAACAAGATACTAGTCACAAAAATTAAGAAATTGAAAATAGCTGAAAGATAGAACAATCTACAGAAGACATTGAAGGGAAACTTCTAGACAAGCAGAAAGAAAACAGTTGCATCAGAAGTCATAACGAGAATCTTAAAGAACAGCTTAAGAAGTCGGAAGAAGTTAGGAAATCACAAGTATAAGTGATTAAGAAGTTTCAAAAGGATAAGATACAGTTAGAGAACAAGTTGGAAAAAATACAAGACGAAACCTTAAAACCTCAAGGGACGAAAATACAACTTCCAAATCAGAGCAGTGATCAAAAGATGACTTTTGTAAAAGAAATTTACAGTGTGAAAACTCCCTATCGACACCCCAACCATGAAAATCAACACCCTAAAAAGGCAGAAATGTCAGAACATAAAGGTACTAAGGTGATCAAAACTCTTGATGACATATCAGTACTGAATCCCGACAATCATCGACAAATCAACTTGGGATGGATTGATCCCTCCACATATCAGAAGTTTTGCTCGACACTTAAAAGTTCGTATCGAGATGTGTCATCAACTATGACACCACAAAAAGCAATACACAAAAATTATAAGGCTTTGAGGACAAAGCCTTTCTAAGAGAGAGGCAATGTAACAATAAAATAATAAATTAATTTAATTTATTATAATTAAAGACTATCTAAAGTCAATAGTCATGCCCTTTTACGAAAAGGTGCATGACGGGCTTATATAAAGCCCAAACCTATGTAACTATTAATCATCTACCATACATTACATTTTTACATTACTAATGATCCATGTATGGACCACTTACGTTACTTACATTGGGTTTTCCCGTAAGAACAGTATTTCACTGTTCCAAAATGTCGCAAGTTATATTGTAAGTGTCGTAACTTATACTTGATGGTTTATTAGACCACCTTGTTGGAGTCGGCCCTGTATGATTCATGTGGGTCAAAGGGTTATTAGACCACCCTATTGGGGGTCGGCCCAGTCAACATTATGTTATGTGGTTAAGTTATGGCCGACCTAGTTGAGTAAAGGTCAAGTGATGTAGTGTATAAATAGAGAGTGTGTCTCTCTCATTTTACACATTCTATTGTTCACTCACTTCGCATTAGTGAGAGAAGAGGAGGATGCGCACAAGTGGAGGAGGAGCATGCTGCTGTAGATATCTATCTCTTGGGTTTGATCATGGTGATCATTGTATTGATGCTTATTCTATCTCTGAGGAAGTTGCAGGGTTTTTCACCTTCTTGGTTTTCCCCGGTGAAATGTTGTGTCTCTTGTCTCTTATGCTTGATATACTGTACATGTTGTTCTTTTAGTTAATATCCTAGATCATAATGTATTAAATTTTGAAAAACTAACATAGTATCAGATCTATCCTAAAAGAAGGCATGGTATGGAATTTATGACACTTGCTACACTTGCGAAGCTAGGGCTTGATATAGAAAAAACCAGTCATTGTAGAACATTCGCTATAAATCCATTTTGGCAAAGTTTCTGAATCTGAAAGTTTTATATGTTGAAGATAAGATCCTAATGTACCTTGTGTGCAAAGCAACACATCTAATTCGTTGTACGTTTTGTTTTATGGTCCGTACAATCTAGGGTTTCTGCCTCTTCCAGATCTCAGTCATAAACAAGTGACCTAGGAAAAAAGGTCACAACTTGGGCTAGGAGGCTCCAAATGAAATTTCGTAAAAATTTGTAGGTAGGGCATGGATTTTAATTTCATAGGTCCTATTTTCAGAGGTCGAAGTTGAACCAGTGACACGTGGCACGCGGTACAAGTTCACTCTCCTGTTTTATCCCATAAAAAGGTCAAGTTGCGACACTTGGCATAACTTTCTCTCAGAGAATCCAATTGAGGTCAGACCCGTGGAGTTGGAAAGAAGATAGGTTAGGATACCATAGAACGAGGGTTCAGACCCTATGGATTCATATTTCCATAGATGCACCAGAAACAATCAGGTGCATATTTCTATCAAAACAGAATTGGATTCTGAGCACCTTCATTCTTGTCTTATCACTGCTGTGGGAATTTAGGGCTTCGTAGAAAGTTGGAATTTTTGGAATCGAAGACCAGGGATTAATGCTCCTCAGAAAAATCAAAATTTAGAGACCAAGATTGAATTTTTTAGTTGGGCAGAAGGTCGGGCTTGATCAAACCCTAGTTTGGGATTTTGATCGGAAAGGTGGAAAATTAGGGCTTCTGCAAAAGTTGGAATTTTTGAAGTCTATGACCACGGCTGGAAGCTCCTCAGAAAAATTGAAGTTTAGAGCTTTGGATCGAACCTTTTGGTTGGAAATAAGGGTGGGATTTATCAAACCCTAGTTCGGGATCCTGTCTAGAAGATCCAGAAGTTTCAAAGGCAATTTTGAGGGGTGAAACTTTGCAGTTTTCAAATTCTAAGTATACCAGCTCATCAAGGCGCATCTTTCTATCCTTTCAGAAGTTTGAAATTCAAAGTTTGAATTTTTAGGGTTTCTCTGACAAACCCTAATCCAACTCCAGATCCAGTTTCTGCAAATCAAGAGGATTGGGTTAATCCTAGAAGAGAATGAATTGGACAGCTGCATAAGTGAAGAAGTTCCAGTTCCAAAGGGAGATGAGGCTAAGGCCTTACATAAGAAGACTAGAAACAATCTTGACAGGTATGACTCATACAGGTATGTTTTGAAATATGTTCATGATTAAGTTTATGACATGTTTGTCTTCATATTATTGAGGTTAGTACAATCGCCGTAGTAAAAGTATGAATGCATCTGAATGATAGAAGACATTCATTGGTTGGGGTTATGACACTTATGATTGTACTAATGCACTATAGTGTTGTATGAGGTTGATGTTGTCCGCTAACATGAAAGGTACATCAAGAAAGTACTATCTCAAGAGCATATGACCATGGTGACATGAAGACAAAGACTCATCCATAGTCATGGATCACATAGAATCTCTACTTACAAGGTATGTATAACTTGGTTCTACAATTATTAACTTATGAGTTATGCAGGTTACTAAGCACGGGTCATTGAAGAGAACAAGAAGGCATTGTTTGGGTATGTTAGACATAACTAAGCAAACATGATAACCAGGTATGTTTTTCCTATATGAAGTTAGAATCCTACCTTGTGTTAGGATCTTATACTTTTGTATGAATGATTATTCTTGAAGTTAGAAGTTTAAAGTAATCAACAGTTTATGCATATTATGTTTCTTACATTGATTGATGATATGAAGAGTCCTATGATCAATAAGAATATCCATAAGTAATAGAAGTCCTCCCTGAAACCTTGAATCCCGATGCTTGTGATAAATTACCTGTGTGTGAAATGATCATGACCATACATAAGATTATTTAGGATCATAATGTTTTGATAGTATTGAGATTATACTAATGTGTGTATGGTTATGTATGAGATCTTGAGGATAACACAATGGTGACACTAGTGCACACTTAAGCATGCATAAGCGGTCCAGGATGAGTATAAGTTCAAGGACATGTAATCCAGGAAGCAAAGATCAAGAGGGAGAAAACTCCAGGAAGCAAAGATCAAGAGGGAGTCCACCCAACAACTAAACAAAGATAAGTATATGAATTATCATTTCTTAAATGATGTTGTTCAGTTATGTACATACTTATGTTCCTAAATTTAGGATGTGTATTATGCATATTAGTATATTTGCATTAATGAACAAGATACTACTAATATGCAAGTAATGGGTAAATGGCCTATGGTACTGTACAACATTCCATTGCTACTTATCTAGAATGAAACCTCTTTGCTGACATGTTGGGAGTCGTGCACACTCTTAACAATGTTCTGGTAGAGATGGAAGGCATCTAGAAAGTTACGGAATATGGATAAATGCTGTATTGAAGCATTGGCTAAAGATAATTACATGACTGTATGACATATGTCTTTATGAGTAAGAATTTGTTCTGAAATATATAAGATGTTTCTAATCATGCAATTGAACTTGTCTTGTAGGAAAGATTGTGTACCATCACCTACAAAAGAAGGACTACAACATTTGTTCAAAGAAAACTATCTATTGAAGATATTGAAGAATCTGAAGTTCCCAGGATTCGGGATGCAATAATGAAGAATCCGAAGTTTCCAGGATTCGGGATGCAGTAATGACTTCCAAGTGGATCTATAAGATCAAGCATGTTGCGGATGGAAACATAGAGAAATATTTGTAGCTCGTGGCTTCTCCCAGAAAGAAGGGATTGATTATGAAGAGACTTTTTCTCCTGTGGCCAGATACACTTCCATTAGATCAGTACTTGCTCTGGCTACAGTAATGAAATGGAAGATACACCAGATGGATGTCAAGATAGCCTTATTGAATGGTGTAGTTGAAGAGGAAGTGTATGTGGAGCAACCACTCGGGTTTGAGACACATGACCGAGGGTCACATGTGTGCAAATTGAAGAAAGCCCTGTATAGTTTCAAACAAATACCTAGGACCTGGTATGGTAGGATAGATGGCTTCCTATCTAGTTTGGGCTTTACCAAGAGTAAAGCGGATTCCAACCTTTACTACAAGGTTGATGAAGTAAATCCAGTGATACTACTATTGTATGTGGATGACCTATTTGTAACAGGTGAGGATAGATTGATTGTCGACATGAAGAGGAAGCTTGCTGCCGAGTTCGAGATGAAGGACTTGGGTATGATGCACTACTTTCTTGGTATAGAGGTGTGGCAGAGTGCAGATGGAATCTTCCTTGGACAAGGGAAGTATGCAGTAGAGATCCTGAAGAGGTTCGGGATGATGGACTGCAAGGTCATGGCCACACCTATGGCATCAAACCTGAAGCTTCTGTGTGATGCTACAATGTATCGTCAGATGATTGGGTCCTTGATGTACCTGACGAATATGAGACCAGACATCTGCTTTGCGGTGAACACCTTGAGCCAGTACTTGACATATCTGAGACATGTTCACCTGATAGCTGCAAAGCATATTTTGAGGTACCTGAAGGGTACAGTTGACTATGGGCTCAAGTATGAGGAGAATCAAAAGTTTAACCTGGAGGGTTATGTTAATTCAGATTGGGCAGGAAGTGCCATTGATCGGAAGAGCACTTCGGGGTTCTGCTTCAGTATGGGATCCGATATGATCTCTTGGTTTAGCAGGAAGCAGTCCTGTGTGGAACTAAGTACAACCAAAGCAGAGTATGTCGCAGCTTGTTCAGCTAGTTGTGAGGCAGTATGTCTTAGGAAGCTACTGTCTAATTTGTTTGATCTCCAGCTGAGTGCTACTTGTATATATTGCGACAACCAGAGTTGTGTGAAGTTGTCGGAGAACCTAGTGTTCCATGACAAGTCGAAGCACATTGAGATCAAGTATCACTATAACAGGGATATGGTGCAGAGAGGAGCAGTGAAGCTCCCGTATGTTGCGACGAACGAGCAGATAAACGATGTGTTGACCAAGCCACTGGCCAAAGTGAAGTTTGAATACTTCAGAAGGAGACTTGGTGTACTTCAAATCTAGATACCTTCCAAGGGGAAGTGATGAGTCCGGAGACACATATGCACACTAGGTGATTCTCACATGGTTAGAGGAAAGTCCTTACATGTTGATATGTAAGGGCTGGGCCATTTTCACATGGTTAGAGGAAAGTCCTTCCATGGTGAAAAGTAAGGGCTAGGCGGAGCCATTCTCACATAGTCAGAGGAAAGTCCTATGGTGAGATGTAAGGTCTGGGCCATTCTCACATGGTTAGAGGAAAGAATTTCCATGGTGAGATGTACGAGCTGGGTGTGTGTTGATGCCCCGAAGATCGCAGCATCAAGCAGAAAGGGATCCTCCCCGGTAGACTATCCCAATTAGATTGTCCACCATTTAGTGTGGGGGATCTGTCCGATTAGCGGTTCCGGCAACCGTTAGATTTGGAGATTTGCTTCAATTTTATCAGTTATGGCCTGATCCACTATTCTTTTTTTATTTTATAGTTTGAAATGATATGCAAGTGCCTAAGCTATCTTAATCTAAATGAAAAACTCGAAACAAATCTGTATCTAAAAAACTAAAATAAATCTAAACTATCCCTGCAAGGAGCAAATTATAAGTATGAGCAATGTGCTGGAAGAGTTATCTAAAGAGCAACAGACAACCATTAAATCATAAAGATAGATCTACAGCAAGAAAGCAAGAGATATTAGAAGATAGCTTCCAGTTCATATATAACACATTCCATTACTCATGTAGGAGAAAATTTATTTGTACAAGAAACAGTAAGATCATTCAATACAGAGAAATAATTCAAGACAGCAAAGAAAGATCTCACAGTAGGGTATGAAAGACACAAGAATAATCCATCATGCATCCAACATCCATTTCCATGCAAAAGACGTCCTCTCTAGGCTCTTATTAGGTAGATTTCATTTTCTTGAAACAAGTGCAAGATAGCTCGTACAAGTTCAGGAAAATTATTTCCCTACCAAAAGTCCTTATACACTGTTTCCTAAACTTCTATTTATATCATTACAAAATGCCCCTTAGGCTACCACCTGACTCTTTACACCTGTCCTCCACAGACTTTTCCCTTTTAATAAACAAAAAATGTGACCCTTTTCTTAAAATAGAAAAATCCTCAAAAGGAAAAGGACAGCTGTCCAATGGTTCTACGCTTTAGACATAGGAAGGCCAAAAATACAAAAAATAGGAACAACGCCTTAGGATCAGCATGTTCACTCTTGGGAAAGTGCTCCTGCTGGCAAAGAAGTGCTTGGACTGGCTAATACTGCTACTTTTGCTGGGAGAGAAGCACTTGGACTGGCTGATATTGTTGCTGTTGTTGGGAGAGAAGCACTTGGACTGGCTGCTATTGCTGTTGTTGCTGCTGCTTTCTTTTCCTCCTCTGCTATGTAACTGAACCAGATAACAGTGTCTCTTATAACTACATTTTCTAAGGAAGGGAACAAGATCTTCTGGGAAGTCACATCTTTACCAAGCTCTACTCCAATACCCTGAATTTCTGCAACTGCTGCTTGGTGAATTTCTTTAAGCCAATGACTGTATATTGATGACAGCCCAATATAATGATGGAGATCATCAATGGCTAAGACATCGATCTTCTTTACATATTCTATTTGAATGTCTAGCTCTTCCTTCAAGTCTGATAAACATTGCTCTTTGCTCGGGAACTCATCAAGGGACTGAGGGGAACTCCACTTGCACTTATCATGCACTTCATGGATTTTTTGATAAAGACTATTACTTTTATCCATTGTTCCTTGGATCTTAGCCATTAGCTTAAGGCCATAGTTCCTGCAGAATTCCATAAGGGCTATATCTTCATTAAAACCATCTACAGATTTGAATGGGATATGCTTGGGGAAATCAACCTTCCCTTCTCTCCATTCCATCTGGCTCAGGATGTTTGCTTTAACTCGAGTATATTTACCCTTAGGCCTATTGGCTTCTGCATTATCTTTTTTCAATCTAACCATCATGGCCTTGAACCTGCACACTTCTTCAGGTATATCAGCTCCTGTGTGGCATGCATTTGTCTCAGGATGTCACAGGACAGCTCATGAAAGCAAGACATATCTATTGTCCTGCTCTCTGCCTGCTTTAATTACTCACCCATTGCTTGCTTATTTGCTTGCAGCTGAGACACTCTAGCTTTCAAATCATTCTTTTCTGCTTCTAAAACCATCATCTGGACTGCCAGGTGCTCCTTTTCTTCTTCTAACTGGTGATACTTATCTGACAATTCCTTGTGCTCAACAGACAGGCGATTATACTTATTTACTACAAGATCCCTGTAAGCCTGTTCATTAGCCACAGTGTGTTGTAACATGCGGACTCTCCTCTTTGTTGACTCAAATTCTCTAACCATATCAACCACATTGTCTTGCGTTGCTTTTGTTGCTTCTACAGCGGCAGATGGCATGGCTATGGGAGCCTTATGTGTATTTTGCATCACTGTGGTATCCCACCTGCTAACAATATCTTCTTGGAAGAGTCTCTTTATCCTCTCTTCCGATTTTAGGACCATTGCCTTTCTCTTCTTGTCATACACAAATTCATCCCATCGGGACACAGTATGCTCTTCTGATAGAGTGTAAGGGACAATTGGGAGGTCTATTACATTTATTTCTGTTTCTATGGGTGGGGTCTGGACTAATTGAGCTGAATCTGTTCCCACATTTTGGGTACCGGAGACACCTGCTTGTGCTGTGTCTGCCTCCACATCTTGGGTGCCGAGGTCACCTGCCTGAGCATCTTCAGCTGTCTTAAGTTCTTCTTCCGCCTTTTGTTCCTCTTCAGCTTGTTTCCTTCTTTCTTCTTATTCAGCTTGCTGCTGATTTTCATTTTCTTCCATCTGCTTCGCATCTTCAGCTTCTTTCTGCAACTTTGCATCTTCTGCTTCTCTCTGCAATCTTGCATCTTCAACTTCTTTCTGCAATCTTGCATCTTCAGCTTCTTTATGCAATCTTGCATCTTCAGCTTCTTTCTATAGCCTTGCTTCTTCTTTCAATATTTGTTCTTCTTGGGCTCGAGCATCAACTGCTTCTCTCTCTTTTTGCAGGCTAGCTTTTTGGGCTGGGGTAGAGCTAGAGCTTGCTCCACTGCCTTGACGACAAATATGCAACTCAGTCATGTTGCTGATGCCTCTGAACACTTCTTCCTCGACATCATAGTAATGAGCATATTCAAAATGAGCATAAATTTCTTTGCAATGCTTGGCAACCTTCCCCCGCCTATCATTTCTATGAAAGATCATTTCACTGAAGTGGAAAGCTTTCAACTCTTGAACAAATTCCTCAACTGATGCAACCCCTGAGAATTTGTAGGCTCCTATGCAGAAGGGCAAAGGAGGGAAAGAAGCCTTATGTTGCTTGTTAAGCGCCCCTCCTATTCCATCAAGGAAAATTTGTCTGACTACTTCCTTGAGGACCACATAATCAGTAGCGTACTTTGGAAAAATGCAGGGCGCTTTGGTCCCTCCAAACATCATGATGTAGGTGCCCTGCTCTAAGAAATAAAAGTCTCCATAGCTTTCCAGGATCTCCATGGCCATTTCTGACAGACAGTTGGGCTCTTCCTTGAATATCTGCTCATATAGAGGCATGATGAACTCTTTGCAGATGAGCTTATAGCTTGCTCTGTAATTTTGAGCCCATGTTATTTTATAAGCAGTGTAGACCGGGGTGTTGGATTTATCCCATGTGCAACCTAGGATGGGGAAAGATAGTTTGGCCAAAATACAGTCAATGAGATAGGAATACATGTAAAATTCTGACTTTTTTAAGGCCAGACCTTCTCTTGCAGCAGCCAATGTGGATGCCAAACTGTCCGAAAGAATAGTAGCCCAGTCAAACAAAGTCCCTTTGAATGCTACAAAGTGGATGATGGGGTCCCACTGTATCCTATATACAGTTCCATCGGGCATGCCGAAAATTCTGCATAGCATTAGGGTGATTAACCTAAAAGGATGTCTTAGGTTCTGAACATCATATTCATCATTACCTCTCTTTCTCAAGTGCTTTCCTGCGACCAATAATTTTTTGGCCATCTCAATATTGTTCATCTTGCCCAACCATTCATCACTTAGAGCTTGCTGGGAACGTGAGAATTTGTAGGATGCAGCAATATATGCTGGATGGAACGAAGCGAAAGCCTCTCCCCTACTGTCATGTAATACTCTTGTCTCTGAGTTGGCATGTTCCAGTATCCACCCGATCACTTCAGAGCATGGGAACAATTCAGGGCGGGTAGAAGCCCTAGCTATGCCAAAAGCTCTGATGTTGAGGTAGATTTGTTCTTCTTCCAATAATACATCCGGGATATCCTGGTCCCTGATCATCCTATAAACATCTCCCCAACGGACCTCGGGAGGAATGCCGGTGGTACACTTAGTATCTTGGAACATAGTTTCAGTCCTTAGCGGCACTGGCTCTGGTTCCATCACTTTAGCTTTCTTTCTACCACCTTTTGGCATCCTAGCTTATCCCTGCTAGCAACCAAATGCGAATCAATATAAAAAAATGCAACATGTTATGAGAGTGTAGCAAAGAGAAGGATCAATTCAACATGCTAATGAGAAATATAGACAAATTATGAAGCTGCATGTTGGGGAAGCAAAATAAATCACTCCAAAAAAGAAAAATGGTTCTGATACTTGATTATCCTAGGGAGACAAAGTCTAGTTAGGAGTTTTTGGAATGCTTCTGAAAAGGTAAGCATATGACGTGGAAACAACCTACTTCCCACCTAGCCCTTGGAGAGAGGGTATCCTTCATCGTTGCACTTCTAATGGTCAATGGCGGGCGAGCCTGGAGTGAAACAATCCTATGGATAAATGATGAAACAAGGGACTGTTTTCCACATTCATTAACTGAGCCTAACAAGGTGAGTGGTCAAGTATCTCAACCGACCACAACTGCCATTAATAACACTTGCGAAACGGTTTGTGGCCGGTACGAAGCTTGAATCAGGGTAGGAAAAGATCGAAATGTGGTCAGTGAAGAACTTGGATGGTCATGGCTACGCTTTCAGCTGGTGGGGATGAGGAACCTAAGGGGCCACGACGGCCTTAAAAACAAAAAAAAATGACATATGCTACCAATGTCTATCGGCCACGTTATGGACGGGAAAACCCCAAAAATAACTTGACGTGGAGATGAGACAGAAATGGCGGTTAAAAAGCCTACCTGGAGACGAGATAGTGGTTGAGTGAGGTGGACGCGGTCGTGGATGCGCTGAGCTGGAGTAGTCTGGCGCAATCTTCCCAACGACGTTCTTTGAACGATAAACTAACAATGCGATCAACCAAAACCCCACCGTCCTTTTAAAAGGTTAGACACGTGCGGAATTAAACGGGTTGGTGGTGTCATTAAAACGGTGTTTTAATGCCTTGTACGGTGTGGTCATTTCAATCCGTCTCGGCATTTGTGCGCGACCGTCACTTGCGGGTCAGACTTACGAGTTTCATCCGCAATTGCGAAACAATAACGTGAATGCTCCCGCAGTTTCGGGAGAGCCTTTGAATCTCTTTCCGCAATTTCGATAGGGATATGCAAACTGCTTCGGTAATTGCAGAACAATATCGTGAGTGCTTCCGCTGTTTCGGGAGGATTTTGTGAATGGTCCCGCAGTTTCGGAAGAGTTTCACCAATTGCTCCCACAACTTCGAGAGGGAAATGCAAACTGCTTCCTTAATTGCGGAACAATATCGTGAATGCTTCTGCCATTTCGGGAGGCTTTCGTGAATGGTCCCGTAGTTTCGGAAGAGATTTCTGAATGGCTCCCGCAATTTCGAGAGGGGAACTTAAGTTTTTTTCAAAAGCTTTCCGTGGTTTTGGGAGAGAAACTTGAATGCTTCCGCAGTTTTGGAAGAGATTGGCAAATGCTTCCGTAGTTTCGAAAGGGAATCGTGAATGGCTTCCGCAATTTCGAGAGAGATAGCTTCTACAGTTTCGAGAGACTTTCGCAAATAGCTTCCGCAGCTTCGATAAAAACTCTAAGTCTTTCCATGGTTTTGGGAGAGAAACTTGAACGCTTCCGCAGTTTCGGAAGAGATTGGAAAATTCATCCGCAATTTCGGAAGGGAATCGTGAATGGCTTCTGCAATTTCAAGAGAGATAGCTTCCGCAGTTTTGGGAGACTTTCGCAAATAGCTTCCACAGCTTCGATAAAAACTCTAAGTCTTTCTGCGGTTTCAGGAGAGAACTGCGAATGCTTCCGCAGTTTCGGAAGAGATTGGCAAATTCTTCCGCAATTTCAGAAGGGAATCTTGAATGGATTCCGCAATTTCGAGAGAGATAGCTTCCGCAGTTTCGGGATACTTTCGCAAATAGCTTCCGCAGCTTCGATAAAAACTCTAAGTCTTTCCGTAGTTTCGAGAGAGAACTGTGAATGCTTCCGCAGTTTCGAAAGGGAATCGTGAATGGCTTCCACAATTTCGAGAGAGATAGGAAAATAGCTTCCGCAGTTTCAGGAGACTTTCGTGAATTTTAACTTAGAAGAAAAACTTAAATTTTTTAAAGCAGACCCTCAGTTGAAAACCAAAACTAAGTTAAAAGCAGAATTAACTTCCTTGGGCAGTCTTTGTAGAAAAAATAAAAGGAGGGGACCCCAATATGTACAAAAAATTGGGGGGGGATGTTGCTCCAACAACAATTGGTGAGTCGCTGGCGAACACAGATCTCTGAAAAAATTCCTCTCAATGATCCGAAACCTTCTTAAAAGATATCCATTTTATATGCAATATTCAGCTGAGCACTTGAATCTTGGTGAAGGAAAAGTCACTTTATCTGCTAGCCATTGGGGAAAGGGGAGCTTTGATAGAGACATCTTTAAAAATCTCAAAGGGCCAACATATGGGGTTCATTTTAGAAGATTCATCTTTCAGATGGCTACTGCTATCGGACTCCACAGGATTTGCAACACCTTCTCATGGACATTATTGCTCTTGTTCCTCATTTCCATGCCGCTTGCATCCTTTTGGATGTTTATACTTTTGACAGCTTTGTTGTTTGAGCCTTCCAGAAATATTTTCTTTAGACATGATCTTTGATTTAGGCTCCTCAATCCATAATGTCCTTTTGTGTGAGTGAGAAATTTTATTGATTTGATCAAGCCTCACGGACGGAGAGGAGCCTAATTTGAGCCGAGTCTTTTGGACAGCTTTCTTGACTTACATGCCTCGCTTTTGTCTCAGCCATGCTTCAATCGAGGCGAGAATCTTTGAAAAAAAGACCCTTGATCATAAGCCATTTTGGCTGTTAAATTTGTAGCATGGAGTCATTTCAATACCCTATTCCCTCGGTATGTGCTACTTTCCATGGGTCCAATTTTAATGAACTTCTCGAGATGCCTTTAAGTGTGAGGGTGGATGGAGCCCGAAGATAGTAATAAAGATATTCATAGATCTCTGCTATTTAAACAGGGTTAGTGTGACTAGCAAAGTAGGCTTCCTTCCTTCTGAAGAAAGTTCAGCAAGAGCACAATTCATATATAAACTTTCATTTGAGTGTAGTTTCAGGTTCATGAGTTGTGATATTTCTTCGAGAGATCTATCTTGATGAGAAACCCAACCACAGGAGCTTTCAGAAAGCAAAATTTGTACAAAAGGAGAGAACAAAAACAAAATGGTTGAAAACAATGAAAACAAAGGGGTAAAGCAACATAAAGAAATTTTTTATTTATGTACAGAAAGTCTCAGTGAGACTACGCAAAGTATTGTTTCAGGGTGAGGCCATTGAGAGGAAGGGTTACTTCTTCTCCGTCGAGGTCTGTCAGCTTATAAGTGGATGGGCCTATCTTTGCCGAAATTTGGTAAGGGCCTATCCATAAATGTTGGAATTTCGTGTGCATCCCTTTGCCTTCGTGATTATGATCCCATTTCAGGACTAAATCCCCAACTTCAAAAGTTCTTTTACCAGACTTCCTCTTATCGAACCATCTCTTGACTATGTCTTGGTGCTGATGGAATCGGTCTTTAGCTCTCTATCGGGCTTCTTCAAGTTGAAGCAGGGTATTGATCCTGGATTGTAAAGCTTGGCTACCAGACCCTCGAGAGGCTTGGGACAACTGTAAGGATGGGAGCAAGATATCGGGGGGAAGGATGGCTTCCTTGCCATAGACAAGGGTGAAAGGGGAGACCCCTAATGCGTTCTTTGGAGTCACCCTATCTGCCCATAAGGCGTTTGGGAGAGCTATATGCCAACTTCACTGATTTTCTATCACAGTTTTCTTGAGAATTCGAATGAGCTTTTTGTTTGAAGATTCAGCTAATCTGTTTCCTTAAGGGTAATAATTAGCAGAATAGTGCAACTTAATCCCCCATTCATAAACAAATTCATTTATCTTAAAAGACAAAAAATAGGGAGCATTATCAAAAACCAGGGAAAATGGAACCCCAAACCTAGTTATGATGTTTTCCTTCAAGAAACTGATGACCGCGTCTTCATTGATCTTGCGCAACGAGATAGCTTTCGTCCATCTAGTGAAGTAGTCAGTAGCCGTCAGGATGTACCGATGTTGCAAAGAAGAATTTGGATTTATCTCTCCAATAACATCTATACCCCACTGTTCAAAAGGTTCAAGGATAATAACCGGCTGCAAGGGTCCTGCTGCTTTAGGTAGTTTCCCAGCACTTTTTTGGCATATATCACAGTTTCGTGCGTACGCATGGGCATCTTGGAACAGAGTGGGCCAATAATATCCGGCTCTAAGTATCTTGTGGGCTGTTGTCTCCCCTGAATAATGTCCACCAGCGGGGCCATCATGTAATTCTTTAACAACTTTATTTGCATCTTCCTTTTCTAGACATCTAAGAAAAATTCATCCATAATTCTTTCTAAAAAGTATCCCATCAATGATTTGATAAGCCGCTGATTTCAAATGGAGTGCCCTCCTTTGCTTAGAGCTCCAGTGCTCAGGTAGGTATCCTTGCTGCAAATAATGCACCGGATCTCGATACCATGACTGAGGAGTTGTGAAGATAGGACATACCTCAACTGAGTTTAGCTCAGCTTCATTCTTCCAATGTTGTTCTTCATCAGTCAAGTTTCCTGTAAGCAATTTGCACAATCCTTGTCCTTTGATGATAGTGGTCAGTTTAAATTCCAAGTCATATTCTTGAAGAGCTGTAACCCAGTTTCCCCTCCTTTCTCCTAGTTCCTTTTGAACAAAGAGGGATCTAACAGCTGGGTGGGGAACTATAACTTTAGTTCTGTTCTTAAGAATATATGGCCTGAAATGCTTGACTGCTTTGAAGACAGCATATGCATGCTTGTCAACCACAGGATAGTTCATCTCAGCCCCTTGCAGACCAGTGCTCATAAACGAGATTGGGTATTCGTCTCCTAGCTCCACCTTTTGCGTGAGTACAGCCGCGAGGGAGTCATTCGAAGCAAAGGTATACAGGATAAAATCCTTATCAAAATCTGGGCTTCTTAAGGAGGGAGCTTTAGCTATAGCTGCCTTAATATCTCTAAACGTGTCCTTTTATAAATCTGTCCACTTGAACTGTATGCTTTGTTTAACCATTTGTTGCAACGGTTTAACAATTTGTGCGAAATTTGGAACAAATCTTCAGACAAAATTGATAGTACCCATAAAGGACTGCATAGATTTTTTGTTATAAGGCATTGGAATTTTATTGATAGCTTGTACTCTTTCCTGATCTATTGACACTCCTCCTTTGAAATGATATGGCCCAAAAGTTTACCTTCGGGAACAGCGAACACACTCTTCTTGGGATTCAATGAAATACCATATTTCCGACAACGATAAAAAATATGCTTCAAATGGACAACTTGATCTTCCCTTTTCTTTGAAAAAACTGTCACATCATCTAGGTAGACAACTACACACTGCCCACCCAATCCTCGGAAGGCGATATCCATTGCTCGTTGGAATGTAGCTCCTGCGTTTATCAGGCCGAATGGCATCCTTCTATATGCGAAAGTTCCCCACTTAGTGCGGAAAGTAGTCTTAAGATGATACTTTTCGGCTACTAATACTTGATTGTAGCCAGATAAACCATCAAGAAGAGAAAATAGCTCAGATCCTGACACCATTTGAAGAATTTGTTCCATTGAAGGGACGGGATAGTTGTCTTTATCCGAAGCTCTGTTTAAATTTCTGAAGTCTACACATAGTCTTATCTCTCCTGACTTCTTTTTTACGGGAACTAAGTTAGCAACCCACTCAGAATGCCTGACCTTGAAGATTATTTTAGCGTCCAGGAGTTTCTTTAATTCCTTTTGAATCAGAGGTTCCAGAGTAGGATGCATCCTTCTTAATTGCTGCTGAAATGGCTTGACACCCGCTTTCATCGGTATAACATGCTGAATAATGCGAACATCATACGTTTTCAGATCTTCATAGGTCCATGCAAAAACATCCTTATATTGTCTAAACAGTTTGATGAACCTATCTCTTTCTCCCGGTGAACAACATTTTCCAAGGTTGACAAATTTTGGTTCTGCCTTAGTACCTAAATTAACTAACTCATGCTGCATTGATAAACTATTAGTTTTGGTATTAGCTGGCCTTTTGAACTTATTTTGAAGATCAAATAGCATTTCGAGTGACCTTACCCCTTTGGGGATGAAATTTCATTTATTTGCATCCTTCTTTAGCAAATCAGAATCCTGTTCTTCTTCATCTATCACAGCTCCTTGGAAGCTGTCTTCGTTCGTTAGAAAATTGATAATATGTTCATCATCATCGAAAACCCTGAAGTTTGTAACGTTGTCAGGAACTGGCGGCCTGAAAATTAATTCAATTGAGAATTTGTTATTAGATGGCACCAATCTAGAAGTGGATGTTGCTAACAAATCAGCTGCAGAATTTTGCAATCTAGGAATAGACTTTATATTGAAAGCATCAAAATGCATAGTTAAATCACATACCTCAACCTGATAACCCTTCAAATGCGGTGAGAGACAGTGAATGGTATCTCTTACCTGTCTCACAACTATTTCTAAGTCACCAAAAACCTTCAGGTATTTAACATTTAAATCGATGGCCTTCTTTAATCTGTGTACCAAAGCTTCATATTCTACGGTGTTGTTAGTACAATCGAATTCTAACCTACAGGACAAAAAATACTTATTTCTTTCCGGATCCATCAGAACACAACCGGCTCTGGATCCTTCCATATTTTTAGAACCCTCAAAGTATAATGTCCAAAACAAATCTTTTGACTCAGTTGAGTTACTATCTCTATGTTCTAAGTCAGTGACTAAACTAACTATATTACAGTCAACATCATCAGTCCGAGAGAAATGAAGGAGATCGGACTGTTCATCTGATTCATGGCTGATAGTTTCAGACTGATAATTACCCAGATCAATTTCTAAGAAATAATTCCCCAGAAACGAGGATGAGAAGGTTACAGCTTCACTCTTTCCATCTAGTTGAGTTACATTTTGTTTCATGTGTGGTTCTCTCAAGACCTTGATTTGATTCTGTCTATTTTGATAAGGCAACCACAGATGAGACCAATCAGTTGCGAAGTAACCGTTGAGATTTGTGGACCAGTCCCTACTTAAGATCAAACCATAGGCCTCAGGAATATCAACTACCATTATGTCAATAAACTGACAAACTCTAGGGTCGGCTGATAATCTAATTCGGACATCTTTCATTTCCCCAATAAATCTGACAGTAGTCCTATCTAACTGAATAATTTGGGCCGGGGATGGAACAGGTTGCCCACTAATTTTTTTACAAATTGACAGTGGCATGACATTTGAAGATGCTCCAGAATCTACCAAACAATTGTGAACATTATGATTGAAAATTTCAAAGGTTAATAGGAATGGCAACGTCTAAGATTTAGATTTCCCACCGATACTAGCCTCATTAATTTCGGGATCTTCTTGAGTATCTGTTAATGGAGTGCTGGGCTGGGGTTGCAGAGCATGCAGCAGCTTATCTCGTTGCTGAGGCAAACTGCACATATCAAACATTGACACATTTGCTTTGACTTTCTTTATATCCTCAATAATGTCATATCCTATATGAGAATTGTTCCCAATTCTGGTTGGATTGTCTGTGTTATTCATTGTGACCTTTGGTTGTTGAATTATGGTGTCAATATTTGGCTGTTTGGTCTCTATTTGGTTAGCTTTAGGTTGCGGTGGAATGATTTCTATATGTCTCCTAGGTATTTCTTTTGAAACTTTAGGCTTGGGAGGAGTTGAGTCTGGCACAGGATCCGTAATAGGGCCTTTACTGCGAGTATTAACGTTCACAACAGAGAGAGAGATTTCTATGGGATCTTCCTCTACTAATTCAGTTATGGGTACCCAATCCCATAGCA
The DNA here is from genome assembly GCA_027924585.1 of Larix kaempferi. Taxonomy (NCBI): domain Eukaryota; kingdom Viridiplantae; phylum Streptophyta; class Pinopsida; order Pinales; family Pinaceae; genus Larix; species Larix kaempferi. The sequence goes on along the minus strand of BSBM01000410.1, from coordinate 505,677 downwards.
CCATAGTAGTGTCCGGAGGTGGTTCTTCTAATTCAGGGCTCAATTCTTCTAAAGGATCATCTTGATCTGGAATCTGTGAATCCAGCATTTGGTTCAAGACTAAACTCATAGAGTTAATCCATTGTGGGCAGCTCTTCTCTGAATGCGGTTCTTGATGAAAGGTGCACAAGTTTTCCATCCCTATTTCATTGAGGTTCAAAACCGGGGAAGTATTCATGGGTGGATGAGGTTGATCGCTGTCTTCCCTCTTTTTATAAAATGGTTTGAAAGGTTTTCTAGATGTACTAGAAGCCTTATCTTTCTCGAGATCTACAATTTTAATGGATAACTTCTGCATCATCTTAATGACATTCTCCATGTTTGTTGATGACTCTTCTTTACCTCTAGTGAGCAGCAAGGTTTTTTAACTAATTGCTAGTTTCGTTTCTGCATCTACGGCATGTTTAGCAATGATATCTGCTTCTTCTTCCACCTTTCTAGCTTCTTCGAAATTCTCTATTAGGGTGGTTTTCTTAGATCTTTTAACAAACATTGTTATGGGTCCTTCAAGAGCTGTTGTATAGTATTCAACCAGAGATTCTTCTGTTGGTTTATTTGCTTCACTGAAATTATTTAAGAGTGTTGTGAACCTTTGGTTAAAGTCTTGAACCTTTTCTTTATTTTCCATTCTCATGGACAAGAGTTCTTTCATAAGTGTAGCTACAGTTTTTTGGTTTCCATATTTCTTTAAGAAACACTTTTCAAATTCATCCCAACTTGAGATCGAGCGAGGTTGTAGGCTAAAATACCAGGATGATACTTTTAGCTCAAATATGTATGGGAAAATCCTATAGAATACATCTTCATGTTGCACATCTAAAAGAGTCAGAGCTAAGTAAAAACTCTTGAGATGATCTTCGGCTGAAATGGTTTTCCCTGGGTCGAATTTAGGCAAGACTTTCTCTGGATTTTTTGGAAGATTGTGGAATGGCCTAGCTAGATTCAACGTTCCCCTTGCTCTCCAAGCAGGTACAGCCATGTCTCCATGTGGGGAATCTGGTGGAGAATTGTAAGGTGAATTGAGTGGATTGTTCTTTGGAGTAATAAGTTCTCCAAGACTTTCTTGATCTGAAATATTTTCTGGGTTTTCAAGGTCGACCTTGTTCAGGGGTTCTGTAATTTCTTCTAAAGTTAAATTCACAAGCTCTTCAAAATTTTGTACAAGAATCGAATCACGGGTATACTGTGGCTCTTTTCTAGGAGAAATTTTCCTAGGGAGGAAATTTATTGCGTTTAAACCACCTAGCTGTCTAACATAAGATCGCGTATGCCTCCTCAAATCTTCTATTTCTGCAAAAGGCACAGCATACAATGCTTCATGAGGTTCAGCATCAGAGACAAGGTTTTCTTGGTTTGCTACTCCAAAATTTGAGCTGTCTGAAATTCTTTTTTTAAGCGGGTTTTCAGTAACATTTTTGACAGTGGGAGATTTTCCTTTATCAGCCATGCACTTCAGGCCCTCCTTCCAGTGCCAAAAACTGTTGATGCCCTGAAGATCGCAGCATTAAGCAGAAAGGGATCCTCCCCAGTAGACTATCCCAATTAGATTGTCCACCGTTTGGTGTGGGGGATCCGTCCGGTTAGCGGTTCCAGCAACCGTTAGATTTGGAGATTTGCTTCAATTCTATCGGTTATGGACCGATCCACCATTCTTTTTTGATTTTATAGTTTGAAATGATATGCAAGTGCGTAAGCTATCTTAATCTAAATGCAAAACTCGAAACAAATCTGTATCTAAAAAAACTGAAATAAATCTAAACTATCCCTGCAAGGAGCAAATTACAAGTATGAGCAATGTGCTGGAAGAGTTATCTAAAGATCAACAGACAGCCATTAAATCATAAAGATAGATCTACAGCAAGAAAGCAACAGATATTAGAAGATATCTTCCAGTTCATATATAACACATTCCATTACTCATGTAGGAGAAAATTTATTTGCACAAGAAAGAGTAAGATCATTCAATACAGAGAAATAATTCAAGACAGCAAAGAAAGATCTCACAGTAGGGTATGAAAGACACAAGAATAATCCAGCATGCATTCAACATCCATTTCCATGCAAAAGACGTCCTCTCCAAGCTCTTATTAGGTAGATTTCCTTTTCTTGAAACAAGTGCAAGATAGCTCGTACAAGTTCAGGAAAATTAGTTCCCTGCCAAAAGTCCCTTTACACTGTTTCCTAAACTTCTATTTATATCATTACAAAATGCCCCTTGGGCTGCCACCTGGCTCTTTACACCTGTCCTCTATAGACTTTTCCCTTTTAATAAACAAAAAACGTGACCCTTTTCTTAAAACAGAAAAATCCTCAAAAGGAAAAGGACAGTTATCCAATGGTTCTACACTTTAGACATAGGAAGGCCAAAAATACAAAAAATAGGAACAACGCCTTAGGATCAGCGTGTTCACTCTTGGGAAAGTGCTCCTGCTGGGAGAGAAGCGCTTGGACTGGCTGATACTGCTGCTGCTACTAGGAGAGAAGTACTTGGACTGGCTGATACTGCTACTGCTATTGGGAGAGAAGCACTTGGATTGGCTGCTACTGCTGCTGCTTTCTTTTCCTCCTCTGCTATGCAACTGAACCAGATAACAGTGTCTCTGATAACTACATTTGCTGAGGAAGGGAGCAAGATCTTCTGGGAAGTCACATCTTTACCAAGATCTGCTCCAATACCCTGAATTTCTGCAACTGCTGCTTGGTGGATTTCTTTAAGCCAATGACTGTATATTGATGACAGCCCAATATAATGATGGAGATCATCAATGGCTAAGACATCGATCTTCTTTACATATTCTATTTGAATGTATAGCTCTTCCTTAAAATCTAATAAACGTTGCTCTTTGCTCGGGAACTCATCAAGGGACTGAGGGAAACTCCACTTGCACTTATCATGCACTTCATGGATTTTTTGATAAAGACTGTTACTTTTATCCATTGTTCCTTGGATCTTAGCCATTAGCATAAGCCCACAGTTCCTGTAGAATTCCATAAGGGCTATATCTTCATTAAAACCATCTACAGATTTGAATGGGAGATGCTTGGAGAAATCAACCTTCCCTTCTCTCCATTCCATCTGGCTCAGGATGTTTGCTTTAACCTGAGTATATTTACCCTTAATCCTATTGGCTTCTGCATTAACTTCTTTCAATCTAACCATCATGGCCTTGAGCCTGCACACTTCTTCAGTAATCAGCTCCTGTGTGTCATGCATTTGTCTCAGGATGTCACAGGACAGGTCATGAAAGCGAGACATATCTATTGTCCTGCTCTCTGCTTGCTCTAATTGCTCACCCATTTCTTGCTTATCTGCTTGCAGCTGAGACACTCTAGCTTTCGAATCGTTCTTTTCTGCTTCTAAAACCATCATCTGGACTACCAGGTGCTCCTTTTCTTCTTCTAACTAGCGATACTTATCTGACAAATCCTTGTGCTCAACAGACAGGCAATTATACTTATTTACTACAAGATCCTTGTAAGCCTGTTCATTAGCCACAGTATGTTGTAACATGTGGACTCTCCTCTTTGTTGACTCAAATTCTCTAACCATATCAACCACATTGTCCTGCGTTGCGTTTGCTGCTTCTACAGCGGCGGATGCCATGGCTATGGGAGCCTTATGTGTATTTTGCATCACTGTGGTCTCCCGCCGGGTAACAATATCTTCTTGGAAGAGTCTCTTTATCCTCTCTTCTGATTTTAGGACCACTGCCTTTCTCTTCTTGTCATACACAAATTCATCCCATCGGGACACAGTATGCTCTTCGGATGGAGTGTAAGGGATGATTGGGAGGTCTATTACATTTATTTCTGTTTCTATGGGTGGGGTCTGGACTACTTGAGCTGAATTTGTTCCCACATTTTGGGTACCAGAGACACCTGCTTGTGCTGTGTCTGCCTCCACATCTTGGGTGTCGGGGCCACCTGCCTGAGCATCTTCAGCTGTCTTAAGTTCTTCTTCCACCTTTTGTTCCTCTTCAGCTTGTTGCCTTCTTTCTTCTTCTTCAGCTTGCTGCTGATTTTCATTTTCTTCCATCTGCTTCACATCTTCAGCTTCTTTCTGCAACCTTGCATCTTCTGCTTCTCTTTGCAATCTTGCATCTTCAGCTTCTTTTTGAAATCTTGCATCTTCAGCTTCTTTCTGTAGCCTTGCTTCTTCTTTCAATCTTTGTTCTTCTTGGGCTCGGGCATCAGCTGCTTCTCTCTCTTTTTGCAGGCCAGCTTTTTGGGCTGGGGTAGAGCTAGAGCTTGCTCCACTGCCTTGACAACAAATCTACAACTCAATCATGTTGCTGATGCCTCTGAACACTTCTTCCTCGGCATCATAGTAATGAGCATATTCAAAATGAGCATAAATTTCTTTGCAATGCTCGGCAACCTTCCCCCGCCTATCATTTCTATGGAAGATCATTTCACCGAAGTGGAAAGCTTTCATCTCTTGAACAAATTCCTCAGCTGATGCAACCCTCGAGAATTTGTAGGCTCCTATGCAGAAGGGAAAAGGAGGGAAAGAAGCCTTATGTTGCTTGTTAAGCACCCCTCCTATTCCATCAAGGAAAATTTGTCTGACTGCTTCCTTGAGGACCACATAATCAGTAGCGTACTTTGGAAAAATGTAGGGCGCTTTGGTCCCTCCAAACATCCTGATGTAGGTGCCCTACTCTGAGAAATAAAAGTCTCCATAGATTTCCAGGATCTCCATGGCATTTTTTGACAGATAGTTGGGCTCTTCCTTGAATATCTGCTCATATAAAGGCATGATGAACTCTTCACAGATGAGCTTATAGCTTGCTCTGTAATTTTGAGCCCACATTATTTTATAAGCAGTGTAGACCGGGGTGTTGGCTTTATCCCATGTGCAACCTAGGCTGGGGAAAGATAGGTTGGCCAAAATACAGTCAATGAGATAGGAAGACATGTAAAATTCTGACTTTTTTAAGGCCAGACCTTCTCTTGCAGCAACCACTGTGGATGCCAAACTGTCCGAAAGGATAGTAGCCCAGTCAAACACAGTCCCTTTGAATGCTACGAAGTGGATGATGGGGGCCCACTGTATCCTATATACAGTGCCATCGGGCATGCCGAAAATTCTGTATAGCATTAGGGCGATTAACCTAAAAGGAGGTCTTAGGTTCTGAACATCATATTCATCATTACCTCTCTTTCGCAAGTGCTTGCCTATGACCAATAATTTTTTGGCCATCTCAATATTGTTCATCTTGCCCAACCATTCATCACTTAGAGCTTGCTGGGGACGTGAGAATTTGTAGGCTGCAGCAATATATGCTGGATGGAATGAAGCGAAAGCCTCTCCCCTGTTGTCATGTAATACTCTTGCCTCTGAGTTGGCATGTTCCAGTATCCACCCGATCACTTCAGAGCATGGGAACAATTCAGGGCGGGTAGAAGCCCTAGCTATGCTGGAAGCTCTGATGTTGAGGTAGATTTGTTCTTCTTCCAATAATACATCCGGGATATCCTGGTCCCTGATCATCCTGTAAACATCTCCCCAACGGACCTCGGGAGGAATTCCGGTGGTACACTTCGTATCTTGGAACATAGTTTCAGTCCTTAGCGGCACTGGCTCTGGTTCCATCACTTTAGCTTTCTTTCTACCACCTTTTGGCATCCTAGCTTATCCCTGCTAGCAACCAAAGGCGAATCATTATAAAAAATGCAACATGTTATGAGATTGTAACAAAGAGAAGGATCAATTCAACATGCTAATGAGAAATATAGACCAATTATGAAGCTGCATGCTGGGGAAGGAAAATAAATCACTCCAAACAAGAAAAATGGTTCTGAGACTTGATTATCCTAGGGCGACAAAGTCTAGTCAGGAGCTTTTGGAATGCTTCCGAAAAGGTAAGCATATGACGTGGAAACAACCTGCTTCCCGCCTAGCCCTTGGAGAGAGGGTATCCTTCATCGTTGCACTTCTAATGGTCAATGGCGGGCGAGCCTAGAGTGAAACAATCCTATGGATAAATGATGAAACAAAGGACTATTTTCCACATTCATTAACTGAGCCTAACAAGGTGAGTGGTCAAGTATCTCAACCGACCAGAACTGCCATTAATAACACTTGCGAAACGGTTTGTGGCTGGTACGAAGCTTGAATAGGGGTAGGAAACGATCAAAATGAAGTCAGTGAAGAACTTGGATTGTCATGGCTACGGCTTTCAGTTGGTGGGGATGAGGAACTTAAGGGGCCACGGCGGCCTTAAAAACAAAAAAAAATGACATATGCTACCAATGTCTATCGGCCACGTTATGGACAAGAAAACCCCAAAAATAACTTGACGTGGAGATGAGACAAAAGTGGCAGTTAAAAATCCTACCTAGAGATGAGATAGTGGTTGAGTGAGATGGACGCGGTCGTGGATGCGCTGAGCTGGAGTGGTCTGGCGCATTCTTCCCAACGACGTTCTTTGAATGATAAACTAACAATGCGATCAACCAAAACCCCACCGTCCTTTTAAAAGGTTAGACACGTGCGGCATTCAACGGGTTGTTGGTGTCATTAAAACGGTGTTTTAATGCCTTGTACGGTGTGGTCATTTCAAGCCGTCTCGGAATTTGTGCGCAACCGTCACTTGCGGGGCGGACTTACGAGTTTCATCCGCGATTGCGGGACAATAATGTGAATGCTCCCTCAGTTTCGGGAGAGCCTTTGAATCTCTTTCCACAATTTTGATAGGGATATGCAAACTGCTTCCATAATTGCGGAACAATATCATGAGTGCTTCCGCCTTTTCGGGAGGCTTTTGTGAATGGGCCCGCAGTTTCGGAAGAGTTTCACCAATTGCTCCCACAACTTCGAGAGGGAAATGCAAACTACTTCCTTAATTATGGAACAATATCGTGAATGCTTCCTCCGTTTCGGGAGGCTTTCGTGAATGGTCCCGCAGTTTTGGAAGAGATTTATGAATGGCTCCCGCAATTTCGAGAGGGGAACTTAAGTTTTTTTCAAAAGCTTTCCATGGTTTCGGGAGAGAAACTTGAACACTTCCGCAGTTTTGGAAGAGATTGGCAAATGCTTCCGTAGTTTCGGAAGGGAATCGTGAATGGCTTCCACAATTTCGAGAGAGATAGCTTCCGCAGGTTCGATAAAAACTCTAAGTCTTTCCGTGGTTTCGAGAGAGAAACTTGAACGCTTCCGCAGTTTCAGAAGAGATTGGCAAATTCATCTGCAATTTCAGAAGGGAATCGTGAATGGCTTCCTCAATTTCGAGAGAGATAGCTTCCGCAGTTTCGGGAGACTTTCACAAATAGCTTCCACAGCTTCGATAAAAACTCTAAGTCTTTCCGCGGTTTCGGGAGAGAACTACGAATGCTTCCGTAGTTTTGGAAGAGATTGGCAAATTCATCCGCAATTTCGGAAGGGAATCGTGAATGGATTCCGCAATTTCGAGAGAGATAGCTTCCACAGTTTCGGGAGACTTTCGAAAATAGCTTCCGCAGCTTCGATAAAAACTCTATGTCTTTCCGCGGTTTCGGGAGAGAACTGCGAATGCTTCCGCAGTTTCGAAAGAGAATCGTGAATGGCTTCCGCAATTTCCAGAGAGATAGGCAAATAGCTTCCGCAGTTTTGGGAGACTTTCGTGAATTTTAACTTAGAAGAAAAACTTCAATTTTTTAAAGCAGACCCTCAGTTGAAAACAAAAACTAAGTTAAAAGTAGAATTAACTTCCCTGGGCAGTCTTTCTAGAAAAAATAAAAGGAGGGGGGCCCAATATGTACAAAAAATTGGGGGGCGATGTTGCTCCAACAACAATTGGCGAGTCGCTGGCGAACACAGATCTCTGAAAAAATTCCTCTTGATGATCCGAAACCTTCTTAAAAGATATCCATTTTATATGCAATATTCAGCTAAGCACTTGAATCTTGGTGAAGGAAAAGTCACTTTATCTGCTAGCCATTGGGGAAAGGGGAGCTTTGATAGAGACATCTTTAAAACTCTCAAAGGGCCAACATATGGGGTTCATTTTAGAAGATTCATCTTTCAGATGGATACTGCTATCAGACTCCACAGGATTTGCAACACCTTCTCATGGACATTATTGCTCTTGTTCCTCATTTCCATGCCGCTTGCATCCTTTTGGATGTTTATACTTTTGACAGCTTTGCTGTTTGAGCCTTCCAGAAATATTTTCTTTAGACATGATCTTTGATTTAGGCTCCTCAATCCATAATGTCCTTTTGTGTGAGTGAGAGATTTTATTGATTTGATCAAGCCTCACGGACGGAGAGGAGCCTAATTTGAGCTGAGTCTTTTGGACAGCTTTCTTGACTTACATGCCTCGCTTTTGTCTCAGCCATGCTTCAATTGAGGTGAGAATCTCTGGAAAATAGACCCTTGATCATAAGCCATTTTGGCTATTAAATTTGCAGCATGGAGTCATTTCAATACGCTATGCCCTCGGGATGTGCTACTTTCCATGGGTCCAATTTTAATGACCTTCTCGAGATGCCTTTAAGTGTGAGAGTGGATGGAGCCCAAAGATAGTAATAAAGATATTCATAGATCTCTGCTATTTAAATAGGGTTAGTGTGACTAGCATAGTATACTTCCTTCCTTCTGAAGAAAGTTCAGCAAGAGCACAATTCATAGATAAACATTCATTCGAGCGTAGTTTCGGGTTCATGAGTTGTGAGATTTCTTCAAGAGATCTATCTTGATGAGAAACCCAACCGCAGGAGCTTTCAGAAAGAAAAATTTGTACAAAAGGCGAGAACAGAAACAAAATGGCTGAAAACAATGAAAACAAAGGGGTAAAGCAACATAAAGAAATTTTTTATTTATGTACAGAAAGTCTCAATGAGACTACGCAAAGTATTGTTTCAGGGCAAGGCCATTGAGAGGAAGGGTTACTTCTTCTCCCTCGAGGTCTGTCAGCTTATAAGTGGATGGGCCTATCTTTGCCGAAATTTGGTAAGGGCCTATCCATAAATGTTGAAATTTCGTGTGCATCCCTTTGCCTTCGTGATTATGATCCCATTTTAGGACTAAATCCCCAACTTCAAAACTTCTTTTACCGGACTTCCTCTTATCGAACCATCTCTTGAATATGTCTTGGTGCTGATGGAATCGGTCTTTAGCTCTCTGTTAGGCTTCTTCAAGTTGAAGCAGGGTATTGATCCTAGATTGTAAGGCTTGACTACCAGACCCTCGAGAGGCTTAGGACAACTGTAAGGATGGGAGCAAGATATTGGGGGGAAGGATGGATTCCTTGCCATAGACAAGGGTGAAAGGGGAAACCCCTAATGCGTTCTTTGGAGTCACCCTATCTGCCCATAAGGCGTTTGGGAAAGCTATATGTCAACTTCGCTGATTTTCTATCACAGTTTTCTTGAGAATTCGAATGAGGTTTTTGTTTGAAGATTCAGCTAATCTGTTTCCTTGAGGGTAATAATTGGAAGAATAGTGCAACTTAGTCCCCCATTCATAAACAAATTCATTTATCTTAAAAGATGAAAAATAGGGAGCATTATCAAAAACAAGGGAAAATGGAACCCCAAACCTGGTTATGATGTTTTCCTTCAAGAAACTGATGACCGCGTCTTCATTGATCTTTCGCAACAGGATAGCCTCCGTCCATCTAGTGAAGTAGTCAGTAGCCATCAGGATGTACCGATGTTGAAAAGAAGAATTTGGATTTATCTCTCCAATAACATCTATACCCCACTGTTATAGGTTAAACTGGCACCTCTCCATCCGTGATCACCTTGAACTGTTGATCACACAAAAGGACAACTGGGATAGAGGAACATTTTGACCTTAGATGATACTTTGAACTCACTCCATTTCCTACATTACTGGAAAAACCTAAAAAATATCATTTTGAGATATGAGCGCTACTCTACTCAAAGATACTAGCGCCCATACGCTACTCTAGTGTATAATAGTAGCGCCCATATCATAATATACACTACTCTTCCTCAGCATAGTAGCGCTCACCATTTAAAATCGAATGAGCGCTAGTTGGTAAGAACTAAAGTAGCGCCCTATACGCTACTTCACTGTATAAGAGTCGCATACATCTTAAAAGATGATTTAAAAATAAATTAATTTCTCAAGGAGGATTAGTTGATGGTAGTTTCCTAACTCCCCCAACTTCCTCCCTAACTATACATCAACCTGAACTACTTCTCTAATCTTATAAATACAAAGAAGATTAAAAGAGAAGGGTTAGAACCTAAATATGGAGATGAATTAATGGAGAAACTTTGAAGAAAGAAGCTTGCATTGGAGGAGTTGTTGCTGAAGATATCCAAGCCAGAGAAGAGTCAGAGCCCAGAATCAAGTTGCAGGACCCTGTTACATGATCAGGTATACTTGTACATCATTCTACTTTTGACAATAAAGGTTGAAGTGTCTTTCTTGTTCCAATTTTAATGTGTTCTGAAATAACATCTTAATTTGGATCTGTTTTGGTCAATGTTGAATGTTAAACATTGTTTTTGTTTCTTTTATGCTTTATATTTTGTCCAAAACGCTTTGAGAAAGGTATTGTTATTGCAGGTTTACTGAAGGGAAGGAGGATTTGGAAGTTAGACACAAGATCAAACGGAAGCTAGGATCAAACTTCGATTGAAAGGTGTGTTCCCAAAAATCCTTGACTTATTTCTTTTCATAAATATATTTGCAATATCATCAATACACTTACCTGTCACCCCAACCAAGTTGATAGCATTAGTTTCCTTGCTATAGGGTAGATTTTCCTGCCAACAGATTGGCGACTCCACTGGGGAAAGTTGATTTTTGTCTCTAGGAAACCTTGTTCTTGTTTGTCTTCTTAGATTGTTTTGACTTCTTTGATGTGTCAAGAAACCCTGTAGGTATCCCCTGACTGTTTCTTGCTGCTTTCATCAGTCTTTTGGTTTATTTCAAAGTCAGTTTTTGAAGCTTTTGATATATGAGCGCTACCCTAGTGTATATACAGTAGCGCCCATATGCTACTATCCTATATATACAGTAGCGCCCATCTCTGTAAGGGCACGACTTTCCCTACTGCACAGTAGGGTACACTTTCTGAAGCATTCTTTTTTGGTTTGCTTGAGTTTTAGCCATTCTTGTGGTTTGCTGACTTTGCTGTAGGATCTCTTGGACTGTTGTATGAGGTTTTTAACTTTTGGTTAAGTCATAGAACCTTCTCTTGAAGTTTTTTCCATCTTTTGAATCGCTTGTTGACCATTGGAACTTTTGGACCGTTTGTGACCTTTTTGGAAGACTAGGTTGTCTTTTGTGTTGAGCACTTCCACTTTTTCAGACCCTTACTGCATGTTGCCAGTTTACAAACCTGCATACTCCTGTATCCGCTGTTTGTGGTGACGTTTTTTCTGGTTTGTACTCATCCTACCCTTTGTTTTAGGGTTTGGTCCGTTTTAAAACTTCTAGGGTGTCTTTCGTTTTGGTTCATTTCCATTCTTCCTGGACTTACTGTCTTTTGCTGGTTACAAGTGCTTTTAAACAGCTGTAGGCTAGTTCATTTCTCAATTTCTTTGTGTTGGTAGGGCAGCTTGCTTGTCTACTTGTGCTTGGCATTGTGGTCTTGCTAGGGCTAGATACTTTAGGTCAGTCCTTTTGTGTCTTTCTCCTTTGTTTTATCCCACTTTGTTTCCAAGTTTAGAGGCTTTTTCTTTGCAAAAAACCAGTAGATCAAGTCTTTTTCAAGCTAGGGTCTTGATAGCTATAAGCCTAAGAACTTTTTAGCCATACTTACACACATTGCACATAAGTTTTGTTTTGCTTGCCATTTTTATAAGTTCTTTTTCGTTTATAGAAAAAGCAAAAAAATTTGGTATTTTAAGTTTAAATAAAACTTGTTTTTGTTGTTACAAGATAACTTAGGATATTTTGTACAATTTCAAAAAAGAAAGCAAAAAAAAAAAAATTTTAAGTAGGTTTGCTTAGATTTTCAGTTTTGGAAAGAAATAATTGAAAAAAATGAAAAGAACCTTGTTGTAGAAAGTTTTTATTGCACTTTTGTTTTCTTGTTATAACCACGCCACACAAAAGCACTACCCTTTTTGAGTAATAACAACCCTAAAATTTGTTAATAAAATGAACTAGAAACATTTTTTCTTTTTAGGGATACACTACACCAACTAGTTTTGGTTAGGATCTTGAGTTTAAATCACCTTAAACCACTCAAGATCACACATTGGGCAAAAATCGTAGTAAGACTATCATAGGTAAACCCACCTCACTCAAAACTTGCCTGGGATCTATGCAGTAGGTCATTGCAAGATCAGATTGTTGGGAATACCCCTCCTACTTTCTGTTTGAGCATACGCTAGGATCGGATTACGTATTGGGGACTCTTTCGAGTTTCGGGCTTAGCTACCCTGCCCACGCTTTCTGATTCGACCGGTGACTGTTCCCCCAGGATTTTTCGGTGTTGTGGTATCCTTAGTATCAGACTCTAGGTTCATACACAGGTGACAACAGAGGGTATATTTGCTGTACCTAAGACAGACGTGGGAGGAAATCCCTTGCAGGTCTTTGGGAGGGCGGTTGGGTGATTCCAGCGCTTGCACCCTTAGTCATTGTATTGTGGACCCCGGGTAACTGTCTTTCTTCCTTCGTTGATCTGTTCTGGGCCCTCATCATCCCAGACTCTTCTCCGGAAGGTATCTTTGTTTGCCTGGTTTGTATACTTAGGAATTTTTAGTTGGCGTGCTGTTTGCCCCCTAGTTGTAGTGGCCACTAGGTTCTAGTCTGTTATTTTATATTTATAATCACGGAGAATCAACAACTTCGTAGATCAAGAAGGCTTCAAAACCTTCCACCAGTTAGAACAAAACCTTTACAGCCAGCTAGACGACATCGGGTAAACCCTGGTATTTCTTCAGAAATTACTCCTGAAATAGAATTACCTGAAGAAATTCTTGTAACAAAAAACCTTGAAATAGAGGTTCCTGAGGAACCACTACCAGATACCACAGATCAACAACACTTTAGTACAGTTGAGGTGGAATATCTTACTTCTGCGGAGTATAGCACTCCTTTCAATCCTCCTTTAACTAATACTAGAATTCCGCTTCTGTCACCTGTTGGTTTCCAGCAGCCCCATTTCAGTGCAAACAATTCCTTACCTGGACATTTGATGTCTAACTTAGGAGGTGAACAGGGAGTTCCCCAAACTCCCACTTTAGGTTTAAACACCAACATAGTAAATCCCTCTTTTACTGCTACACCAAGTCAGGCACCGACCACATCTGTGTCTACTCCATCTTTCAGTTTCAACACTAGTACATTAGGTATGCCTAGTTCGACAACGATGGCATCTATTCCTATACCTACTGTTGGACCCAACAGTACAGCCAACTGTGCAGCACCTCCTGCTTCTCAACCGTTATATCAAATTCCTAATACTTGGATTTCCACACCTGTTGTAGGACCAAGTGCTTCTGCAAACATGCCAGTCATGGGCACTATGACTGCACCATCCACATAAGCTTCTACTGGTTTCAATACCTTTGTGGGCCCTAACATGAACCAGTGTAGTATGCCTGCAAGTAATATCCCTTTTTCCTTATTTTCAGGGGGAGGGGGTAATATCTTTAACCAGCAATATGGCGGGGCTAATACCCAGCCACAGTGGACGAACCCGCAAAGAACTAATCCACTCTCATATGGGTGGGGAAATTTTAATAACTCTTTCACACAACAACAACAGTTGGCAGGGGGCAACCCCTACCAACAAGTAGCTGGGGGTAACCCCTACCAACAAGTGACTGGGGGAAACCCCTATCAACAGTTGGTAGGTGGAAACTCCTATCCGCATATGGCCGGAGGGAACCCTTATCACCAGATGGCTGGGGGCAACCCCTACCAACAATTCATGGGTCAAACAATGAATGGTTCCCCTTATCAAGTACCGTCCTACCGGCCTCATTTACCATTTCTGGCAACTTTAAATTTGCCAGATATTTCCAAATTGACGAATGATCCTGTGTGTCATAATGCGGCATGGCTATCAGTTCCCACCAAGTTACCTTCGGACATCCCAAAGTTCGAAGGCAAAGCAGGTGAAGACCCTGGTGACCATGTCACTACCTTCCACTTATGGTGTTCCTCAAATTCGTTAAATGAAGACTCCATCAGATTAAGATTGTTTCAAAGAACCTTAACCGGTGCTGCTGCCAAATGGTACATTGAGTTACCTGCAGCAACTTTCTCTAGTTTTGGGGATCTCGCCACAGTCTTTTTGAACCATTTCCAGCTTCCTGTTCGGTATGATGCCGAAACAGACCTTTTGTCTACTTTTAGACAAAACAAAGCCACTCACTTATCTGACCACATTCAGGAGTGGCGAAGAACATACCTCTGGAGTTCCTTCTTGAGTGGTACCTGAAATCACTCCTTCCTTATATTTCTAAGGAAGTAGCTACATATGGAGTATCCAATGAGGAAGAAGCCATCTTAAGGACTCAGCAGTTAGACCTCGTGTATGCACAATCTGGTTTACTGTATGAGATCATACCCGATGCACCGCGATCGAACATCGATCTGAGTAGACCGAAACCTGGACCACATGCTGACGGCATAGTGGGTTCAGTTGACTCTGCAGCTTTTGAAGCGCTGACTAAACAGGTTCATGCCTTATCAGTCAAATAATCGACTGCATATGTTTCTTCCATCACGACCTCTCCTTCTACGTATGATCCTGTCAATCAGGTTCAGAACCATCAAAAGGGCCCTCGGCAGCCCAATAATAAAAAGAAGGGCAAGAAAGGAGAGGGGAACCAACAAAAGCCCCAAAACGACAATGCCGAAGAGGGTAACAAAGAGGAAAAGAAGGTTAAGTTCCCTTGTAAGCTTTGCAAGCAGAACCACCTTACTCATCAATGCCCTCTGCTTGAAGAAGCCCAGAAGCTCTTAAGAGAAAAGAAACCTTTCATCCTGAAAGATCCATTCCCTAAAGGGCAGGGCTCAACTTCTGGCACCTCAAAAACTGGGGGCACTACACATGCAACAGTTGATCAAACATTTATTAACATGGTT
Source organism: Larix kaempferi (assembly GCA_027924585.1). NCBI lineage: Eukaryota > Viridiplantae > Streptophyta > Pinopsida > Pinales > Pinaceae > Larix > Larix kaempferi. Next base: position 490,625 of record BSBM01000410.1, on the reverse strand, counting down.
AATTCATATGCACTTTTGCAAACCAGAGCCAGGAACTATACCCCGGAAGCACAGAAAAAAGATAAGGAGATTCCAGAATCTTCCACTCCACTTCACATCCCTGTGGACCCAATGCCCAAGATTCCGAAAGGTGTCTTGAAGAGGGCATCGCACAATCCCAACATGCGGGCTGCTTCCAACTACAATGTGGTTGAAGATTTAGCCCAGGCCCCTTGTGCCATGTCTACTCTAGAAGTCTTGCAAAGTTGCCCTTTACAATGCAATCCACTTCTGGAAGCTATTGGAAGCATGGAATCCTCCAACATGTCTGCGCAATTTGATATGACTGATGTCAAATACCAGTTTCCCTATCACGTTGCCCTTCAAATCGAAGTTGTTCATGGTCCAATGACCATTAGACGAGCTGTTGTAGATGAGGGCGCGTCAACTTGTGTAATGTAAATTTCCTGTTGGAAAGCTCTAAGTTCTCCTGAGTTAGCCCCTTCCAACACACTGCTTACTGCATTTGATGGCAGAACTTTCCGTCCACATGGAGTTTTGCCATCATTTGATGTCACTTTGGCCGATAAGACAGTTGCTGTTGAGGTAGAAGTTCTGGACGCTCCGCTTGATTACAACATGTTATTGGGCAGGAGTTGGACATATGCCATGCGAGCTATCGCATCGACAGTTTTTCGAGTGGTCATGTTCCCATTTGAAGGTAAGATCGTCACAGTCGATCAAATTTCTTTCACTCATAGAAACATCCAGACTTCTTCGGAAAACACAGTTCCTTTGATTGATCAAACCACCCCGGTTGGCGAGAGTTTAGGAGCAGGACTTTACGGGTCACTAATTGGCACTTTTGACCTACCGGATCCTACCTTATTTATTGGTACTGAGGGATGTCCATCGTCTGAAACTTCTATGGTTAGTTTAACAACTGATTCTGAGTTTCACTCAACTAATACAAACCCCTCCGTGCCCACCCCTGTTGTAGAAGTTACCCACTTGGATTCTTATCAAACTACAACAGAACATATGTCGACTCAATTGGTGTCTGTTGAGTCAAACATAGATTGTGCCACTACTCAGACACCGAACCAGATCCATTCTCTCGACAGTTCAGAAATTACCTTACCTTCTGATGAGGAAATGTTAGAAGCCCTGAACGACCTGGACCATCCTCGTGAACATATAAATCCCATGTCCTTATTGTTTCCTTTTCTTAACTTGTTAGAGAGAGGTGAATTTTGTTCACCACCTGATGAAAATACTGATTTCACTCCTTCACAAGTTAGTGTTATTGAAGCAAATAGATTGCATACCTTGCTAGTGAACATTTTCACTGGGGTCAACGTAAACATTTTCTTTGAAACGGGATGTTATCTTGATGAGATCATTCCGTATACCAATCTTTTTCGTGATTTCCATAACACCTTTGCTCGGCCTCACGAGCAGGATCCAGGCACTGACCCTACCTGAAGAAGTATTATGCTTAGGCTGAAGTACTTTTTCTTGTAACCTAGTTGTATATTTTTGTAAAGCTAGTTTTTGTTATGCTCGTTAGGTAACCTTATGTGTGTTTCGTTTCGTGTACCAGATGTCAACCGAACACTTCTTAGTATTTGTTGATGGCGCTAGCCGCCACACCTGTCAGTTGGCTGCAGTGGCTTGGGTCATTTACTCACCCGCTGGCCAGCTTGTCTCTTCGGGGGGGGTTTGTTTGGGTCCTACCACGAATAATGTGGCTGAATACAGTGCAGTTATAGAACTTCTCCGAGATGCTCTCAGTCATGGCATTTCACATTTGGAGGTAAGGCTTGACTCACAATTAATTGTATTTCAGTTAACAGGTGTTTATCAGATCAGGGAGCCGGGATTGCTACGTCAGTTTCTATGAGTTAGACTTTTGGAAAGACAATTTCATTCTATTAGATATGAACACATTCCAAGAAGTTTAAACACTTTAGCTGATTCATTAGCAAACTATGTGTTAGACTGGCATTTGCATCATATACCTTCATAAACAACATTGCACACATAAAATTTAAATGTAACGTCCCCAGTTTGGCCCCATGGCATTAACATTATAAACGATGTAATATTGTTAGGAAATCATGGTGAGGAGCTCAAGGCCAAGGCCCCGCCATCGATTTCGTGATGCATATGATTTGCGTGCTAGCAATGCACAGTGGAAATTCAAATAGCATGTAATATGCATTTTAATAAAAAAAAATACCCACAACTAGCTATGCAATGCAACAAAGAGATGGGGGCATGATTTCACAAGGAATTGGGAGGGAAAACATTCAAACCCTTGATCCCATAGAGTCAAGCCAAGTGTCCATGAGAAAACCCATCAAACCCTTAGCTACCCATGTTGACTTTGGTACCCAACCATTGATTTCTCCCAAGAGTTGGTTGGGGAAATTAATGCCTTGGGAATGGGGAGGTATGGCTGTCCAAAATCGGGTATGGGAAAGCCACCCTCCATGGAAAAACGTGTTGGCCTCTTGGGGCAAGAATAGAGCCACGAAATGGCTGCCTAAGCCATTATTCAGCATGGCCTTGCTCTCTCACGCAGCTCTAGCTGCTTGGGCGTTTTCCTCCCTCGTTTTTCTGTGTTCCCCTTCATCTTTTAGCTGGGAAAGGGCGTTTTTGTGCTGGTTACCAGTGGGGAAAGAGAGCAGAACGTTTTGGATCTTCCTGAAGGTCGTTTAGGCCATTGGAAGGGATCCTAACCCGTGGAGAGAAATCGGTTTTGCTCCCTGGGGTTGAAATCGAAATTCCACAGTTCATTGGGTGAACCACGAGCTGGGAGAACCAATGTGGACCCTGTTTCGTGAACACCTCTGTTGTAAATGTGTAACCCTGTCAATAGTCGTTTTGTTGTGAGAAGAAAGGGTTATTGGGCAGTGGTTGAGCTGGAATGTTCCCTTTTCCTTGTGAGAATCATGCCAAGCTCGAGGGTGGCCTTCGGACGGACTCAGTATAAGTTGTCGAAGAGCCTACGGTTGGGTGGAACGTTGCAGCGACATAGCTAGTTGCTTGGGACTACTCTGTTAAAGATAAGTATTCTCTGGTGCCATCTTTCAATTATTTAATTGATGAATATCTTGAATGTATGGCGAATGTGTAAATGAAATTACTTCTGCTGTGTAATGTAAATGTTTATGCCTCTTCATATGTATTGAATGCTTACTTAATTGGTACATGGGGCTGGATGCCCGGTTTTAGCCTCACGATCCCCTCCATTGCACTGGTATGATGGGTGGGGACGTGACAGAATGGTATCAGAGCTGCTGGTTGCAGCATTGGGCCTCTATGGGCCAAATCCAATAACAGCCATTTCTGACAGAAAGAAAGATTTCAATTTTCCTAAGTGTTTGAAAAATTTGCTTAGAGTCTGTTTGAAAAAGTTTTTGTTTAAAGACTGTTTCGGAAATAATTCCTGAATGTCTTCCGCAACTGCGGGAGCATCCGGCGAATCTTTCCGAAATTTCGGAAGCATTCCGCGAGTTTTTCCGAAATTGCGAAGGGAAGTTTTCGGAAGGAATTCCCTTCCGAAATCTGCGGAAGGAATTCTCTTCCGAAATTTGCGGAAGGAATTCCCTTCCGAAATTGCGGAAGGATTCCGCGAGTTGTCCCGCAACGCGGAAAAATTCGGCGAATTCCTCCGAAAAAGACGGAAAAATTTTCTAAGTGTTTTCAAAATTTTTGTTTAAGGTTTGTTTCGAAAAGAATTCGGGAAAGTCTTCCGAAACTGCGGAAGGATTCCGCGAACGGCTCCGAAATTGCGGAAGGATACAGTGAGTTGTTCCGCAACGCGGAAAAATTCGGTGAAATGCTCCGAAAAGCAGAAAAATTTCTAAGTGCCCGCCCGGCGTCGAAAGGAAATTTCGGAAGGAATTCTCTTCCAAAATTTCGGAAGGAAATCTCTTCCGAAATCGCGGAAGACTTCGCCGAATCGTTCCGCAACTGCGGAAGATTTCGGCGAATCGTTCCGCAATTGCGGAAGACTTCACCGAGTCGTTCCGCAACTGCGGAAGCATTTCGCCAACCGGCCCGCAACTACGGAGGGATACAGCCAATCGGTCCGCAACTGCGGGAGGATATAGCCAACTGGCCCGAAATTTGTGGAAGGCTATAGCCAACCGGCCAACCGGGAGCATTCAGTGAACCGCCCCACAGTGGCGGCAGGCGAAAAAAAAAAAAAAAAAAAAAAAAAAAAAAAAAAAAAAACTCATTTTTTGGATAGGGGGAGCATCGGGGCTCGGAATGGGATGATTCCTGTGGGGCTCAGAGGCCATTGACGGAGGCCATGAAAGAACCAGTGAAGACCCCGGGCCCATTACACTTCGATTTGACAAAAAATGGATAATAGTGACTTTTAAAGGACAGAGTCCCGAGGCTTGACAGAAGGTCGGTTTGAGCCAAAATTGATATGAGGCAGTCATGAAGCAGGCATGATGTTACGTTCAGAATCTTGGAGCCAAACTCCAAAGGATGTGGAGTCGGGGTGATCAAGAAGGCCAAAAAGCACTGTTCCGGGCCACTTTTTCGGGATTTTGAAAAGCTGGTGGACAGTAAAAGTGACCCTAGATGTGGGAATCAAAAATTTTACTGAACTAGACATTTCATATTCTCATCAAGATGGACAGTTTCCGTTAGACGAAGATTTTCCAGAAATGCACCGTTTGGGAGATAGCCGTTTTTTGCCCAAAATTTAGAATTTTGGAAAAATGTGAAAAGTAAGAAGTAGCAAAACCCAGAAATTCATAGAATATGAACGGTGCATCGGAATTGAGATCCGTGAATTGCTGAGTGTTCCTTGTTATATGGACTAACTCTTCCCGATAGAAAAGTTTTTGTGATTCCTCATAGATTTTCTTCCACAGGTGGCTAAAGTTGGCATTCTGGACCAAAATGCAACTATGTAAAATGTGCAAAATTGTAGTGAAAGTTGTCATTTTTGAAGGGATGCAGTTTCCACACCTGATGTCGGAATGAAGTATGAAAATAGGCATTGGAAAGCTTGTCCAGCAGGGAACGATGATACATGACCAGAGTTTGAATGAGGTCTACAGATATCATAATTATTTATTGCAGAAGAGTGCCAGCGGCTGTTTTTTTTTTACAAAGAAAATTTTGTTGTCAATGTGGGAATTTTGTTGTCAATGTGGGCAATTTCTACAATTGCAGGATATGGAAGAGAAATTCCATGATACGAGGAGGGATCGAAAAGGGAAGAATTCCTTAAACCCCTGTTTGTTATCATATTTATAATTATGAAATTGTCATATGGCATAAAAATGTTAAAAATGTAAGGAATTACATAGATGTATATGCACTAAAGGGCACCTTAACAAACATTGCATAGTGCATATGGAAATGCTAGCGCATAAATGGGATATTGCATATTGGTAGAATAATGAAGTCTGCAAATGCAATGAACCACTGACGGAGAATATTGTGGCTGATAATCATTATTGATGTTGATATTGGTTGTAGGACCAAAGATAACAAAGAGCATGGCTAAATGTGCTGAGGATGTTGTTGCATGACCTTATGCAGAAAGGATGGTGCAACAAATCTATGATCAAAAGTGGCAAAAGGACCGAGCATCCTTGGTAAGAGGCCAACTGATCGGGTAACATCATGCGATGTTAATGGTAACCATGAAGGTAATGATTATCAATGCCAAATTGCATGAATGTTGAAGAGGATTCGGTAAGATCTCTTCAACTATGTTTGAGCTATGTTGAGATAGTTTGCATGTGATATTGAATACCGATTGGGACTGTTAACCTACCAAGCTTGGTGAGGTGTGGGTAAGTGAAGGAAATGATCCTTACACCCTATGACTGTTTAGAAGTCTCAATGCATTCATATGAATTTATATCATGTCGTGTGTATGTTGATTATGCACTTAATAACCAAAGCAAGTGAGGACTGGTGGTCCTGATTATGATAATGCAAGTTATATGAGGTAGTCATGTTTCGATAATAATATGCTTGAATGCATAGTACTCATGAAACAATGCAAGGTAGCATTGAGTAGATGTGCATTAAGAGATTCTATAAATCTTGTGATGCATTGTATAAATGCATAGGGATGATACACATGTCATTGCAAAATAAATAATGAACGAAATGATGAATTGATGATAATTCTAGGACCATTTCATGGGCTGTTATGAATGCAGAATAGTGAGTGCATGAAGAGCCAAATCATGATCGATGGGATGCTAGAATGCTCTGTGGAAGGACAGAGTTGTATGAATGATATGATTGTGAAATAATGAGTATTTACGATTTATTTAAGTTGCATGAATAGTGTGACTATGTCGTGAAATTCTATTGTGATAATGATGCATATATAGAAACGTATATACATTTCATTGCATTTCAAATGTTCAACAGCTGAAGGTGTTTGAATTATTGAGTATTCCAAGATCACTTCAGTGACTGTTATGGAAATGAATGATTATGTGCGTAGATACTCACAACGTGTTTGGCTGATTGAAGTTTCAGTTTCAGGTAGAAAAGTCTTGCGTATGGCAATGAGGGTAAGCCCATAGTAAAGACCGGGATCTACCATGTACAAAAGCCAAAGGTTATGAGAAGGAGGACATGCTGTAAGTGGATGCTCCCGTATGGCAGCTGGCATAAGACCATAACGGGCAGAGTGGTGTCACTTACAGGAGCCAAACAATATGAGGATAACTTCATGGATAAGAAAACCAATTTCTGTAATAGACAGAATTGTAAATTCATATTGAATTTAATTATTAATGCTATTGATTGGTTATGGAACAATCATATTTGAAGCTTATTGCTAAATGTTGCTGACTGTTTGGCTATGCGATAAAGTGTGCCAGGATGACACATTGCAGGAAGATCATATGTGATGGCCTGCAGAAGCCAAACTAGATGGGAAGGATCCCATGCTTTGGAAATGGGTTTCGGGTGAAACGCCATTGTAAATGTTGATAATGTCTCAGACAAACTGCATGTTGGTAAAGCATGTGAGTGAGACAGTAAATTATGCCAAGAAGGCATGTGTGGGTTATGGCTCGTGAAAAGATTGGGGTGGCAAACCGAAGGACTGTTGACTCAGAGAAGGGAGCCCCATTCTTCATAAATGCAGAAAATAAACATCTGTGAAACGAATGAGTATCCCGTAACCCTAACCAAGAATATATGTGTCTGGTTATTAGATTTAATATGCAGAGCATGTTTTATTATTTTCATTATTGTTCCAGACTGCTTAAGTATGATTAGGGCCTACATGGCGCACATCAGAAAGGGGGTGCACACCTTTTCTGGTGCTGGGTCATGGTAGGGTTTTCAATATTGACCACACCCTAAGGGAATGGACGCATTCCTGGTGTTTCAATACTTGATAGTGAATGATATGAAATATGATTACAATTTTTGGGCAGTAATACTGATGAGCCTGCTTATCCTTCTTGTGCTAACAGCTTACACAAATGCAACTTGGTGTTGCACGTAAGGGGCAAAGTGAAGAAGGGTGCTCAAAGAGGACTGTATGGGCAGTGTTAACATTTCTACGCTCACACTAAAGGACACTAGAAGGGATGGATAAGCCCGAGGAGCTGTGTTGCAGAAAAGGGGTATCATCCTTGTGTAGTGTGAGTGGGTATTGTGGGGCCATGCTAGCCTGCAGTCAAGTGAGTCACCTATGGAGTTCCTGGAGGGAACCGCTGGTTGCACAAGGGAAGGAGCCACGTAATCATATTATGTTGTTCATATTGCCTGATAAACCCAGTCGGCGTACTGGCTTGGCATTGGTTATTTGGGAGTTGTGATGAATGGTTGTTGTATGCCTGATAAACCCAGTCGGCGTACTGGCTTGGCATTGGTTATTTGGGGAGTTGTGGCGAAAGGTTGCTGGATGCCTGATAAACCCAGTCGGTGTACTGGCTTGGCATCGGTTACTTGCATGATGTGGAAGTATTGGTGAAAAGATGTTATTTCCTGACAAACCCAGTCGGAGAACTGGCTTGGAAATGGTTATTGTATGCTTGATAAACCCAGTCGGCGTACTGGCTTAGCATACTGATTTTTGAAATGCTTGATAAACCCAGTCGGCGTACTGGCTTAGCATACTGGTTTTGAAATGCTTGATAAACCCAGTCGGCGTACTGGCTTAGCATACTGGTTTTGAAATGCTTGATAAACCCAGTCGGCGTACTGGCTTAGCATACTGATTTTTGAAATGCTTGATAAACCCAGTCGGCGTACTGGCTTAGCATACTGGTTTTGAAATGCTTGACAAACCCAGTCGGCGTACTGGCTTAGCATACTGATTTTTGGAATGCCTGATAAACCCAGTCGGCGCACTGGCTTGGCGTTGCCTATTCGGACGATGTTGTGGAGTAGCATGTGTACTGGCCAAGCATCCACCCCACAGGTGATCCAAGGCTTGTAAAGTAGAGAAGGAAACCTGTGGAGTAGCGAGGAAATGCAAAATACAGATAAGTATTCATTTTCATTTAATTCTTGTTGGAATAATGAAGATTTCAGGAACGAATCTTATTGCAACCAAACTAATACATTGTTGTTTCTTTGTTGGAAACCTTGGCCATTACAGGAAACAAGGACCCTGAAAGAGCTATAAATGCTTGGTAAAGCCAGAGAGTAACTGGTTGGAGCCATAAATTCTTGGTAGAGCCAGAGAGTAACTGGTTGGACGCTATGAAATTCTTGGCAAATTCAGAGAATAGTTGGTGGGAACATTAACCACTCGATGTTGTGGAGCAGCCGGCGTGCTGGCCAAACATTCCCTTAAACAATTGATAGAACCAGTCAGCATACTGGCCTGGCATTGCCTGTTCGAATGGTTGTGGAGTAGCCTGCGTGCTGGCCCAACATTCATTGTGGTATCCACGGGAAATCCAGTGCTTGGAAAGCGAAAAAGGATCCTGTGGGATAAAGTGAAGACATCCAATAAAGGTATTGCTGGAAGCAAAGACTATGAAAGCACCCGGAGGATGCATGTGGACATATGACTGTCCTAAAAGAGCTCAATATGAGCAGTAATGAAAGATGGTGCTAGTGGAACTGTGTGGGTCCTAGCAGCCAAAGGTTCTGTAAGAAACCATGGGGAAGGGTTCCCTAGTTGAAATCTACTCGACAGACCTTAGACACTAAAGTGTCATAGCCGAGAAAGGGCAAGTCAAGCATTCACATTGAAGTGAAAGAGGCCAAGGAGCATAGAACCACCAATGATGGTGTGGCTCCGGATTGGAACAAGACTAAGAGGGGGAAAACTCTCACTCTTCTCTTTCTTTGACTGATGCATCTTAGAAACAAAGGATTGTTGAGTGCATGTCATAAATGAAACCAAATTGTGTTTCGTTGCTTGAAATGAATTGAGAATGCTGAAATAGTTATTTTCTTGTGAAAGGATGAACGTGAGTGAGTTCATGTGTGTGTGGGAAAGCATGAAATGTGTGGAAGTCTCATGGGTAAAGAATGGACGTTCTAAGTCAATTAGAAAAATAATTGACTAATTTTATTATTGTGTTATGCTTGTCCTAACAGGAATTGCCATGATAAGCCTCACAGATAGTTGCTGGGACAACAAGAAAGATGGCATCCATGAAATTCCAGACTTGTAGATCAGCTGGAAGATAAACAAATGGAAGGGATTGCTCTGGAGCAATGCCCACTTGTGGAGCTGGAAGACCAAAGCTAGAAGGAGCAGCTGGTGGAAGCTAAAGGACTTGATCGTGAAAGGTCAAGGAGAGGGGACGAATTGCAGGACAGACCTGCCACCATCTGTGAACTATGAATCATGTATAAAGTGGGTATATAGTCCGAAGTGTTGAAACACCGAGGACGGTGTTATTCCAAGGGGAGGGGAATGTAACGTCCCCAGTTTGGCCCCATGGCATTAACATTATAAACGATGTAATATTGTTAGGAAATCATGGTGAGGAGCTCAAGGCCAAGGCCCCGCCATCGATTTCGTGATGCATATGATTTGCGTGCTAGCAATGCACAGTGGAAATTCAAATAGCATGTAATATGCATTTTAATAAAAAAAAATACCCACAACTAGCTATGCAATGCAACAAAGAGATGGGGGCATGATTTCACAAGGAATTGGGAGGGAAAACATTCAAACCCTTGAGCCCATAGAGTCAAGCCAAGTGTCCATGAGAAAACCCATCAAACCCTTAGCTACCCATGTTGACTTTGGTACCCAACCATTGATTTCTCCCAAGAGTTGGTTGGGGAAATTAATGCCTTGGGAATGGGGAGGTATGGCTGTCCAAAATCGGGTATGGGCAAGCCACCCTCCATGGAAAAACGTGTTGGCCTCTTGGGGCAAGAATAGAGCCACGAAATGGCTGCCTAAGCCATTATTCAGCATGGCCTTGCTCTCTCACGCAGCTCTAGCTGCCTGGGCGTTTTCCTCCCTCGTTTTTCTGTGTTCCCCTTCATCTTTTAGCTGGGAAAGGGCGTTTTTGTGCTGGTTACCAGTGGGGAAAGAGAGCAGAACGTTTTGGATCTTCCTGAAGGTCGTTTAGGCCATTGGAAGGGATCCTAACCCGTGGAGAGAAATCGGTTTTGCTCCCTGGGGTTGAAATCGAAATTCCACAGTTCATTGGGTGAACCACGAGCTGGGAGAACCAATGTGGACCCTGTTTCGTGAACACCTCTGTTGTAAATGTGTAACCCTGTCAATAGTCGTTTTGTTGTGAGAAGAAAGGGTTATTGGGTAGTGGTTGAGCTGGAATGTTCCCTTTTCCTTGTGAGAATCATGCCCAGCTCGGGGGTGGCCTTCGGACGGACTCAGTATAAGCTGTCGAAGAGCCTACGGTTGGGTGGAACGTTGCAGCGACATAGCTAGTTGCTTGGGACTACTCTGTTAAAGATAAGTATTCTCTGGTGCCATCTTTCAATTATTTAATTGATGAATATCTTGAATGTATGGCGAATGTGTAAATGAAATTACTTCTGCTGTGTAATGTAAATGTTTATGCCTCTTCATATGTATTGAATGCTTACTTAATTGGTACATGGGGCTGGATGCCCGGTTTTAGCCTCACGATCCCCTCCATTGCACTGGTATGATGGGTGGGGACGTGACATTAAACACATACACATGTAAATAACCGATACTGTATCAAAAAATATGAGTTTTGAGTCACAGGTCTATCAAGTCAAGTCATACAAGTACAAAAGTGGGCATAGTAGCCTCAAAAATATATACATAGAATGTATTCCTCTCCTATGGAGAAGGAGGGACCTCCTCATCATCTACGGCATTGCGATAGCAAATAACAAGCCTAGCTATTTTTCGCAGCACCCTAAGCCATGCTGGGGGCACCCCAACAACATCTTCCTGCATATCAACAGGTATCTGATCCATACGGCATGCAGGAACCTCGTGAGTCAACCGACCTATTTTTCTCTCCAGGGTTCCCGACATAACATCTGCTGCAGTAATATCCACTGGCCTCATGAAAATGGTAGGATGTCCCTCAGGACGAACAGGCCCAACATCTGCATGTGACACTTGATTAGAACTTCAAAATTCATTGATAAAAAATTAAATATTTGAAAAAGTTTGAAAAAATCAAATAATCCTAAAAATTTAAACATACCAATATCTCCCCAGGCTCCACCTAGAGGAAGCACCAGCTCTGGATCATGACGGAAATCCAACCCAGCATATGGAAACTGCTCGAAAGCGGGCACTTGCCTCTCCCACCACCCCCAGAAATCATCAATATGATAACAATAGTGACTTTCCCCACCACCTTGGCGGAGGAATATGTCACCCCAACGGCCTAGTCCGGGCTCACGGGGGTTAACCTGAGGTAGAAGCATCCCCAAACTAATAGCAGGCATCCTCTCAAAGAAGAAGGTACACAAAATACTACCATACCCAAAATTCTTCATTGTGCTGGATTTGCAACCTGTCAATTGAGATTTCATGTTTGCCAACAAACTAGTACACCAATCATAGACATGACCGTGTAAGCATTGCACACCAATATGCATAGAGTGCCTGGAATCTAAGTGTTGTGAAGCACTACCTGCCACTCGGTTGATCATGCTCACTATCACTTTCAAAGGGAGACCATCAATAGTTGAAATCAAGACTTGGCTTCTCAATTTTTTCGCTCCGGCAACACAATATGTATTTACATATTCTTGCACTGATCTTACACCCACACGAGAAGACCCTTTCAGATTGATTACATCTCCTCTCCTTGAGAGACCAGTAATGAAATATATGTCATCAACAGTAAGCTCCAGAGTTTGCCCACGGATGACAAAAGTATTGGTATCCACATCCCAATACTGAATCAGTCTTCGAAATAGTTTGTTTAAAGCCCTCATGTTTACGGTTCGGTAAAAATTCAACAAAACGCATCTTCGGAGAGCGTGGAGGGTGGCCGGATCTTGCATGGCCAACCTATCCATGTCCTCATGCTCCCTCTCCCTCCATTGAAGGACCATCCTGCACAAAAAACCAAAATTTTTTGAGTCTCGATGCTTGTATATAAGTTTTCAAGTATGTACGCTACTGTGTATACTACACAGTTGCGTGTAGGTGCTACTTTGCTTAAGCACAGTAGCGCCCATCGAGTTTATACGCTACTGCTGTGTTTACACAGTAGCGCCCGCGCAAAAACACTTATGAACATTGCGTTGCAAGCCATTTTTTGCTCAAAAATTGAAAAATAAACCATGAAAATGCAAGACAGGTGGATTTTAACTTACTTGGTGGAGGAAGATTGACGATTGGATGCTCAGTTCGATCGCAATGGAGATTTAAAATTTGAAAAGGTTGCCCCAATCCTTGCCCTACAAAACAAAATTGAAAATTGATTTTTAAACAATGAAATTATATATAAATTGGATTTTGATTTTTACCCATAATTGTTAATTTTCTATAGTTTCAAATTTTTTCAAAAATCCCTAATTAATTAATTGAAACACACGATACGGTATAATACTAATCCAAGTTCAATTTTCATTTAATTTTTGTCGGATTCATCTCCTAAGTTCAAAAATTCTTGATGATAGACCTTGTCAACTAGTTAAATATTTCAAATTCATATATCATTCGAGATTTTTGCCGCATCGACTAATCTTTTGTTGAAGACCTAGTTTTGGCAGAGTACGAAGATATGATCCTAGACGCTGACCTTTAAGTCATTTTAAGCTCTTGTTTGGACTATTTAAATCTAAACAAGATTTCCGAGCAAGATTGTCCTCTTCAAGCTCGTTAAAGTACTCGAAGGCTCATCCACTCAGGTATAGAATTACCCCTTTTCTGGGCCTAGGTGGATTAATTACGGAAAAGGTATACTCTAGGTATACTCCTGTATGAACTAGAAGAGTTCTCCTTTCATTGTTTTATACTTTTTCAGGGGAGGAGACTAACTATACGAAAAAGGACCTTTTGGAGCCTCTCTTTAGGGTTTTCAGGCTCTCTAGATATGAAAATACCAAGCGAGCATTCACCTACTCGGGCTCAATGTGAAATCCACGAGAGGGTAAGTAGAGGACTGTTTAAGTTTTTCAACTCTATAAACAAGAAAACACCGCTGAGCACAGACCAATCCGGGCTCGATATAAAATCCACGGATAGGTGAAAAGAGGATTGTTTAAGTTTTTCAGACTCTATAAACAGGAAAACACTGGCGAGCATTAATCTTCTTGGGCTCGATACTAAAATCTACGAGCAGATATATGGAGTTATTGTTTAATTTTTTCAGACTCCTTAAAATTGAAAACACCGGTGAGTAAGAACAGATCTCGGCTCGATATTAAAATCCAGAGATCAGTAGATATAGAGTAATCTTCTATCTCTTCTTCGAACTCTATAAATAATGAAGAAGGTCCTGAGTCTTCCTCCCATGGGATCGTTAAACTATTTACATGGTTGGATCTATTGAGTTTTCATTCTTTCTTGGACTCATTAAAACAACAAGAAGGGTATTCTTTTATCTAAAAAGAATAAGGAACGGGAAAGACATATCATGTCTTCATTGTCAAAGGAAGTTCATTCAAGCTCTATCCTTGAACACAGCACCTACTTGAGTCTATCTTGTCGGTTGGGTTTAGATTTTTGACCTCAGGGTGAACCTTTCCTCCGAGTTGTTTACTCCCCCTTTTGGTTATTCTTCCAACCATATGGAGGGCTTGCTAATATATCTTACATTTCAGACTTATTATATGCCCCATTACATCAGAAACGGCCTGAGTCACTTTGTGTCGTGCTCAATGTTCAAGGATATACCCAGTGTCGGCCATTCTGCAATTTACCTTGACCTCATGTGTCGGCCTTCCTAGTGTCATTCTTGTTACATATTATTTCATATCAGCTCTTACCAGTTGAGTTTTCCTCGAGTTGGATGATGGAGGATGCCTTAAGGCCTCCCTTCCAACGGACTTCTTCCCATCGACATCAACTCATTATTATGGGAGTGAAGTTTAGAGTTTCGGTTAGTACCTTGGAGATTGCAGTCACCAGTGGCAATTTTCCTCGTTGTTGAATGATGAGAATACATCAATGTCTCTTCTTCGACAGGATTCCCAAGTGTTCGACTCCAAGTCCATTTATTCACATTTGGCGAATCGTACTTGGTACCTTGGACCCAATTATCATTATTAGTGGAAGTCCTCGTGTTTGTTAATGGTATACATCAATGACCGGTAATCAAATGATACCCCCCATGTTCGACTGTCAGCTCATCTATTCACATGGTTAGGGTTTGTACCTAGAGTTGTTTTGGATGAAGACCTTGGGATTTTGATGACATTACCTCATTTGTGTTATCACCCAAGTTGCGCAAGATTGAGCCTCACTTATATTTGGCTCTCCATGAGACATAGATCCAGTTTGTTGTCATGGCTATGATCTCTTAGTTTGACATGGATCCACACTTGTATTCCAAGTGGCCATGCTTTATATACATCTCCTTGTTATGTATCGGAGATCATGTTGTATCACACTGCACATCTATATGATGTCAAAAATGTAATTGCTAGCTGACCTTGATCTTTGTTGCAGGTGTTCTTGTGACTTGTTTTCTGCGGTTCTGTGCTCCTCCTATGGCTTTGGATTATAATGTATTTCGGCCATCGTTTCCCTCTGACCTCACACATTAGGGGGCATTTGTTATAGGTTAAACTGGCACCTCTCCTTCCGTGATCACCTTGAACTATTGATCACACAAAAGGACAATTGGGATAGAGGAACATTTTTACCTTAGATGATACTTTGAACTCACTCCATTTCCTACATTACTGGAAAAACCTAAAAAATATCATTTTGAGATATGAGCGCTACTCCACTCAAAGAGACTAGCTCCCATATGCTACTCTAGTGTATAATAGTAGCGCCCATATCATAATATACGCTACTCTTCCTCAACATAGTAGCACTCACCATTTAAAATCGAATGAGCGCTAGTTGGTAAGAACTAAAGTAGCGCCCTATACGCTACTTCACTGTATAAGAGTCGCGTACATCTTAAAAGATGATTTAAAAATAAATTAATTTCTTGAGGAGGATTAGTTGATGGTAGTTTCCTAACTCCCCCAACTTCCTCCCTAACTATACATCGACCTGAACTGCTTCTCTAATCTTATAAATACAAAGAAGATTAAAAGAGAAGGGTTAGAACCTAAATATGGAGATGAATTAATGGAGAAACTTTGAAGAAAGAAGCTTGCATTGGAGGAGTTGTTGCTGAAGATATCCAAGCCAGAGAAGAGTCAGAGCCCATAATCAAGTTGCAGGACCCTGTTACATGATCAGGTATACTTGTACATCATTCTACTTTTGACAATAAAGGTTGAAGTGTCTTTCTTGTTCCAATTTTAATGTGTTCTGAAATAACATCTTAATTTGGATCTGTTTTGGTCAATGTTGAATGTTAAACATTGTTTTTGTTTCTTTCATGCTTTATATATTGTCCAAAACGCTTTGAGAAAGGTATTGTTATTGCAGGTTTACTGAAGGTAAGGAGGATTTGGAAGTTAGACACAAGATCAAACGGAAGCTAGGATCAAACTTCGATTGAAAGGTGTGTTCCCCAAAATCCTTGACTTATTTCTTTTCATAAATATATTTGCAATATCATCAATACACTTACCTGTAACCCCAACCAAGTTGATAGCATTAGTTTCCTTGCTATAGGGTAGATTTGCCCGCCAACACCCACTGTTCAAAAGGTTCAGAGATAATAACTGGCTGCAAGGGTCCTGCTGCTTTAGGTAGTTTCCCGGCACTTCTTTGGCATATATCACAGTTTCGTGCGTACACATGGGCATCTCGGAACAGAGTGGGCCAATAATATCTAGCTCTAAGTATCTCCCTGAATAATGTCCACCAGCGGGGCCATCGTGTAATTCTTTAACAACTTTATTTGCATCTTCCTTTTCTAGACATCTAAGAAAAATTCCATCATAATTCTTTCTGAAAAGTATCCCATCAATGATTTGATAAGCTGTTGATTTCAAATGGAGTGCCCTCCTTTGCTTAGAGCTCCAGTGCTCAGGTAGGTATCCTTGCTGCAAATAATGCACCAGATCTCGATACCATGACTGAGGAGTTGTGAAGATAGGACATACCTCAACTGAGTTTAGCTTAGCTTCATTCTTCCAATGTTGTTCTTCATGAGTCAAGTTTCCTGTAAGCAATTTGCACAAGCCTTGTCCTTTGATGATAGTGGCCGGTTTAAATTCTAAGTCATATTCTTGAAGAGCTGTAACCCAATTTCACCTTCTTTCTCCTAGTTCCTTTTGAACAAAGAGGGATCTAACAGTTGGGTGGGGAACTATAACTTTAGTTATGTTCTTAAGAATATATGGCCTGAAATGCTTGACTGCTTTGAAGACAGCATATGCATGCTTGTCAACCACGGGATAGTTCAGCTCAGCCCCTTGCAGACCAGTGCTCATAAACGAGATTGGATATTCGTCTCCTAGCTCCACCTTTTGTGTGAGTACAGCTGCGAGGGAGTCATCCGAAGCAAAGGTATACAGGATAAAATCCTTGTCAAAATCTGGGCTTCTTAAGGAGGGTGCTTTAGCTATAGCTTCCTTAATATCTCTAAACATTTCCTTTTCTAAATCTATCCACTTGAACAGTATCCTTTGTTTAACCATTTGTTGCAACAGTTTAACAATTTGTGCGAAATCTGGAACAAATCTTCAGACGAAATTGATAGTACCCATAAAGGACTGCATAGATTTTTTGTTATAAGGCATTGGAATTTTATTGATAGCTTGTACTCTTTCCTGATCTATTGACACTCCTCCTTTGGAAATGATATGGCCCAAAAGTTTACCTTCGGGAACAACAAACACACTCTTCTTGGGATTCAATGAAATACCATATTTCCGACAACGATAAAAAATATGCTTCAAATGGACAACATGATCTTCCCTTTTCTTTGAAAAAACTGTCACATGATCTAGGTAGACAACAAAACACTGCCCACCCAATCCTCAAAAGGCGATATCCATTGCTCATTGGAATGTAGCTCCTGCGTTTATCAGGCCGAATGGCATCCTTCTATATGCGAAAGTTCCCCACTTAGTGCGGAAAGTAGTCTTAAGACAATCTTCTTCGGCTACTAATACTTGATTGTAGCCAGAGAAACCATCGAGAAGAGAAAATAGCTCAGATCCCGACACCATTTGAAGAATTTTTTCCATTGAAGGGACAGGATAGTTGTCTTTATCCAAAGCTCTATTTAAATATCTGAAGTCTACACATAGTCTTATCTCTCTTGACTTCTTTCTTACGGGAACTAAGTTAGCAACCCACTCAGAATGCCTAACCTTGAAGATTATTTTAGCGTCCAGGAGTTTCTTTAATTCCTTTTCAATCAGAGGTTCCAGAGTAGGTCCATGCAAAAACATCCTTATATTGTCTAAACAGTTTGATGAACCTATCTCTTTCTCCCGGTGAACAACATTTGCCAAGGTTGACAAATTTTGGTTCTGCCTCAGTACCTAAATTAACTAACTCATGCTGCATTGATGAACTGTTAGTTTTGGTATTAGATGGCCTTTTGAACTTATTTTGAAGATCAAACAGCATTTCGAGTGACCTTACCCCTTTGGGGATGAAATTTCCTTTATTTGCATCCTTCTTTAACAAATCAGAATCGTGTTCTTCTTCATCTATCACAGCTCCTTGGAAGCTGTCTTCGTTCGTTAGAAAACTGATAATTTGTTCATCATCATCGAAAACCCTGAAGTTTGTAATATTGTCAGGAACGGAGGGCCTGAAAATTAATTCAATTGAGCATTTGTTATTAGATGGCACCAATCTAGAAGCGTATGTTGCTAACAAATTAGCTGCAGAATTTTGCAATCTAGGAATAGAATTTATATTGAAAGCATCAAAATGCATAATTAAATCCCATACCTCAGCTTGATAACCCTTCAAATGCAGTGAGAGACAGTGAATGGTATCTCTTACCTGTCTCACAACTATTTCTGAGTCACCAAAAACCTTCAAGTATTTAACATTTAAATCGATGGCCTTCTTTAATCCGTGTACCAAAGCTTCATATTCTGCGGTGTTGTTAGTACAATCGAATTCTAACCTACAAGACAAAAAATACTTATTTCTTTCCGGATCCATCAAAACACAACCAGCTCCGGATCCTTCCAGAGTTTTAGAACCGTCAAAGTATAATGTCCAAAACAAATCTTTTGACTCAGCTAAGTTAGTATCTCTATGGTCTACGTCAGTGACTAAACTAACTATATTACAATCAACATCATCAGTCCAAGAGAAACGAAGGAGATCGGACTATTCATCTGATTCATGGCTGATAGTTTCAGACTGATAATTACCCGGATCAATTTCTAAGAAATAATTCCCTAGAACCGAAGATGAGAAGGTTACAGCTTCATTCTTTCCCTCTAGTTGAGTTACATTTTGTTTCATGTGTGGTTCTCTCAGGACCTTGATCTAATTCTGTCTATTTTGATAAGGCAACCACAGATGAGACCAATCAGTTGCGAAGTAATCGTGGAGCTTTGTGGACCAGTCCCTACTTAAGATCAAACCATAGGCCTCAGGAATATCAACTACCATTATGTCAATAAACTGACAGACTCTAGGGTCGGCTGATAATCTAATTAGGACATCTTTCATTTCCCCAATAACTCTGACAGCAGTCCTATCTAACTGAATAATTTGGGTTGGGGATGGAACAGGTTGCCCGTTAATCTTTTTACAAATTGACAGTGGCATGACATTTGAAGATGCTCCAGAATATACCAAACAATTGTGAACATTATGATTGAAAATTTCAAAGGTCAATAGGAATGGCAACGTCTGAGATTTAGATTTTCCGCCGATACTAGCCTCATTAATTTCGGGATCTTCTTGAGTATCCGTTAATGGAGTGCTGGGCTGGGGTTGCATGCAGCAGCTTATCTCGTTGCTGAGGCAAACTGCACATATCAAACATTGACACATTTGCTTTGACTTTCTTTATATCCTCAATAATGTCATATCCTATATGAGAATTGTTCCCAATTCTGGCCGGATTGTCTGTCTTATTCATTGTGACCTTTGGTTGTTGAATTATGGTGTCAATGTTTGGCTATTTGGTCATTGTTTGGTGAGCTTTAGGTTGCGGTGGAATGATTGCTATATGTCTCCTAGTTAGTTCTTTTGAAACTTTAGGCTTGGGAGGAGTTGAGTCTGGCACAGGATCCGTAATAGGGCCTTTACTGCGAGTATTAACATTCACAGCAGAGAGAGAGCTTTCTATGGGATCTTCCTCTGCTAATTCAGTTATGGGTACCCAATCCCATATCACCATAGTAGTGTCCGAAGGTGGTTCTTCTAATTCAGGGCTTGATTCTTCTAGAGGATCATCTTGATCTGGAATCTGTGAATCCAGCATTTGGTTCATGACTAAACTTATAGAATTAATCCATTGTGGGCAGCTCTTCTCTGAATGCGGTCCTTGATGAAAGGTGTAGAAGTTTTCCATCCCTATTTCATTGACGTTCAAAACCGGGGAAGTATTCATGGGTGGATTAGGTTGATCGTTGTCTTCCCTCTTTTTATAAAATGGCTTGAAAGGTTTCCTAGATGTACTAGCAGCCTTATCTTTCTCGAGATCTACAATTTTATTGGATAACTTCTGCATCATCTTAACTACATTCTCCATGTCTATTGATGACTCTTCTTTACCTCTAGTGAGCAGCAAGGTTTTTTTACTGATTGTTGGTTTCGTTTCTGCATCTAAGGAATGTTTAGCAATGCTATCTGCTTCTTCTTCCACCTTTCTAGCTTCTTCAAAATTCTCTATCAGGGTGGTTTTCTTAGATCTTTTAACAAACATTGCTATGGGTCCTTCAAGAGCTGTTGTATAATATTCAACCAGAGATTCTTCTGCTGGTTTATTTGCTTCACTGAAATTATTTAAGAGTGTAGTGAACCTTTGGTTAAAGTCTTGAACCTTTTCTTTCTTTTCCATTCTCATGGACAATAGTTCTTTCATAAGTGTAGCTATAGTTTTTTGGTTTCCATATTTCTTTAAGAAACACTTTTCAAATTCATCCCAACTTGAGATCAAGCTAGGTTGTAGGATAAAATACCAGGATGATACTTTCGGCTCAAATGTGTATGGGAAAAGCCTATAGACTACATCTTCATGCTGCACATCTAAAAGATTCAGAGCTAAATAAAAACTCTTGAGATGATCTTCGACTGAAATGGTTTTCCCTGGGACGAATTTAGGCAAGACTTTCTCTAGATTTTTTGGAAAATTGTGGAATGGCCGAGCTAGATTCAACGCTCCCCTTGCTCTCCAAGCAGGTACAGCCATGTCTCTATGTGGGGAATCTGGTGGGGAATTGTAAGGTGAATTGAGTGGAGTGTTCTTTGGAGTAATAAGTTCTCCAAGACTTTCTTGATCTGAAATATTTTCTGGGTTTTCAAGATCGACCTTGTTCAAGGGTTCTGTAATTTCTTCTAAAGTTAAATTCACAAGCTCTTCAAAATTTTGCACAAGAATCGAATCACGGGTATACTGTGGCTCTTTTCTAGGAGAACTTTTCCTAGGGAGGAAATTTACTGCGTTTAAACCACCTAGCTGTCTAACATAAGATCGTGTATGCCTCCTCAAATCTTCTATTTCTGCAAAAGGCACAGCATACAATGCTTCTTGAGGTTCAGAATCAGAGACAAGGTTTTCTTGGTTTGCTACTTCAAGATTTGAGCTATCTGAAATTCCTTTTTTAAGTGGGTTTTCAGTAACATTTTTGACAGTAGGAGATTTTCCTTTATCAGCCATGCACTTCAGGACCTCCTTCTAGCGCCAAAAACTGTTGATTCCCCGAAGATCACAGCATCAAGCAGAAAGGGATCCTCTCGGGTAGACTATCCCAATTAGATTGTCCACCGTTTGGTGTGGGGGATCCATCCAGTTAGCGGTTCTGGCAACCGTTAGATTTGGAGATTTGCTTCAATTTTATCGGTTATGGCCCGAGACACCGTTCTTTTTTGATTTTATAGTTTGAAATGATATTCAAGTTCCTAAGCTATCTTAATCTAAATGCAAAACTCGAAACAAATCTGTATCTAAAAAAACTCAAATAAATCTAAACTATCCCTGCAACGAGTAAATTATAAGTATGAGCAATGTGCTGGAAGAGTTATCTAAAGATCAACAGATAGCCATTAAATCATAGAGATAGATCTACAGCAAGAAAGCAAGAGATATTAGAAGATAGCTTCTAGTTCATATATAACACATTCCATTACTCATGTAGGAGAAAATTTATTTGCACAAGAAACAGTAAGATCATTCAATACAGAGAAATAATTCAAGACAGCAAAGAAAGATCTCACGGTAGGGTGTGAAAGACACAAGAATAACCCATCATGCATCCAACATCCATTTCCATGCAAAAAACGTCCTCTCCAGACTCTTATTAGGTAGATTTCATTTTCTTGAAACAAGTGCAAGATAGCTCGTACAAGTTCAAGAAAATTATTTCCCTGCCAAAAGTCATTTTACACTGTTTCCTAAACTTTTATTTATATCATTACAAAATGCCCCTTGGGCTGCCACCTGGCTCTTTACACCTGTCCTCTATAGACTTTTCCCTTTTAATAAACAAAAAACGTGACCCTTTTCTTAAAACAGAAAAATCCTCAAAAGGAAAAGGACAGCTGTCCAATGGTTCTATGCTTTAGACATAGGAAGGACAAAAATACAAAAAATAGGAACAACGCCTTAGGATCAGCGTGTTCACTTTTGGGAAAGTGCTCTCGCTGGGAGAGAAGCGCTTGGACTGGCTGATACTGCTGCTGCTGCTGGGAGAGAAGCACTTGGACTGGCTGATACTGCTGCTGTTGGGAGAGAAGCACTTGGACTAGCTGCTACTACTGCTGCTGCTGCTGCTTTCTCTTGCTCCTCTGCTATGTAACTGAACCAGATACCAGTGTCTCTTATAACTACATTTGCTGAGGAAGGGAGCAAGATATTCTGGGAAGTCACATCTTTACCAAGCTCTGCTCCAATACCCTGAATTTCTGCAACTGCTGCTTGGTGGATTTCTTTAAGCCAATGACTGTATATTGATGACAACCCAATATAATGATGGATATCATCAATGGCTAAGACATCGATCTTCTTTACATATTCTATTTGAATGTCTAGCTCTTCCTTCAAGTCTGATAAACGTTGCTCTTTCCCGGATCTCCATGGCATTTTCTGATAGACAGTTGGGCTCTTCCTTGAATATCTACTCATTTAGAGGCATGATGAACTCTTCGTAGATGAGCTTATAGCTTGCTCTGTAATTTTGAGCCCACATTATTTTATAAGCAGTGTAAACCGGGGTGTTGGCTTTATCCCATGTGTAACCTAGGCTGGGGAAAGATAGTTTGGCCAAAATACAGTCAATGAGATAGGAAGACATGTAAAATTCTGACTTTTTTAAGGCCAGACCTTCTCTTGCAACAGCCACTGTGGATGCCAAACTGTTCGAAAGGATAGTAGCCCAGTCAAACACAGTCCCTTTGAATGCTACGAAGTGGATGATGGGGGCCCACTGTATCCTATATACAGTGCCATCGGGCATGCCGAAAATTCTGCATAGCATCAGGGCGATTAACCTAAAAGGAGGTCTTAGGTTCTGAACATCATATTCATCATTACCTCTCTTTCTCAAGTGCTTGCCTTTGACCAATAATTTTTTGGCCATCTCAATATTGTTCATCTTACCCAACCATTCATCACTTGGAGCTTACTAGGGATGTGAGAATTTGTAAGCTGCAGCAATATATGCTGGATGGAACGAAGCAAAAGCCTCTCCCCTTCTGTCATGTAATACTCTTGTCTCTAAGTTGGCATGTTCCAGTATCCACCCGATCACTTCAAAGCATGGGAACAATTCAGGGCGGGTAGAAGCCCTAGCTATGCCGGAAGATTTGATGTTGAGGTAGATTTGTTCTTCTTCCAATAATACATCCGGGATATCCTGGTCCCTGATCATCCTATAAACATCTCCCCAACGGACCTCGGGAGGAATGCCGGTGGTATACTTAGTATCTTGGAACATAGTTTCAGTCCTTAGTGGCACTGGCTCTAGTTCCATCACTTTAGCTTTCTTTCTACCACCTTTTCGCATTCTGGCTTATCCCTGCTAGTAACCAAATGCGAATCATTATAAAAAAATGCAACATGTTATGAGAGTGTAACAAAGAGAAGGATCAATTCAACATGCTAATGAGAAATATAGACAAATTATGAAGCTGCATGCTGGGGAAGCAAAATAAATCACTCCAAAAAAGAAAAATGGTTCTGAGACTTGATTATCCTAGGGAGACAAAGTCTAGTCAGGAGCTTTTGGAATGCTTCCGAAAAGGTAAGCATATGACATGGAAACAACCTGCTTCCCGCCTAGCCCTTGGAGAGAGGGTATCCTTCATCGTTGCACTTCTAATGGTCAATGGCAGGCGAGCCTAGAGTGAAACAATCCTATGGATAAACGATGAAACAATGGACTATTTTCCACATTCATTAACTGAGCCTAACAAGGTGAGTGGTCAAGTATCTCAACCGACCACAACTGCCATTAATAACACTTGCGAAACGGTTTGTGGCCAGTACGAAGCTTGAATCAGGGTAGGAAACGATCGAAATGCGGTCAGTGAAGAACTTGGATGGTCATGGCTACGGCTTTCAGCTGGTGGAGATGAGGAACCTAAGGGGCCATGGTGGCCTCAGAAACAAAAAAAAACGACATATGCTACCAATGTGTATCGGCCACGTTATGGACGGGAAAACCCCAAAAATAACTTGACGTGGAGATGAGACAAAAATGGCGGTTAAAAAGCCTACCTGGAGACGATATAGTGGTTGAGTGAGGTGGACGCGGTTGTGGATGCGCTGAGCTAGAGTGGTCTGGCATGGTCTTCCCAACAGCGTTCTTTGAACGATAAACGAACAATGCGATCAACCAAAACCCCACCGTCCTTTTAAAAGGTTAGACACGTGTGGCATTAAACGGGTTGGTGGTGTCATTAAAATGATGTAGTAATGCCTTGTACGGTGTGGTCATTTCAAGCCATCTTGACATTTGTACGCGACCGTCACTTGCGGGGCGGACTTACAAGTTTCATCCGCAATTGCAGAACAATAACGTGAATGCTCCTGCAGTTTCGGGAGAGCCTTTGAATCTCTTTCCGCAATTTCGATAGGGATATTTAAACTGCTTCCGTAATTGCGGAACAATATCATGAGTGCTTCTGCCTTTTCGAGAGGCTTTTGTGAATGGTCCCGCAGTTTCGGAAGAGTTTCACCAATTGCTCCCGCAAGTTCGAGAGGGAAATGCAAACTGCTTCCTTAATTGCGGAACAATATCGTGAATGCATCCGCCGTTTCGGGAGGCTTTCGTGAATGGTCCTATAGTTTCGGAAGAGATTTCTGAATGGCTCCCGCAATTTCGAGAGGGGAACTTAAGTTTTTTTCAAAATCTTTCCGCGGTTTCGGGAGAGAAACTTGAACGCTTCCGTAGTTTCGGAAGAGATTGTTAAATGCTTCCGTAGTTTCAGAAGGGAATTGTGAATGGCTTCCGCAATTTCGAGAGAGATAGCTTCCGCAGTTTTGGGAGACTTTCGCAAATAGCTTCCGCAGCTTCAATAAAAACTCTAAGTCTTTCCGTGGTTTCGGGAGAGAAAATTGAATGCTTCCGCAGTTTCAGAAGAGATTGGCAAATTCATCCACAATTTCGGAAGGGAATCGTGAATGGCTTCCGCAATTTCGAGAGAGATTGCTTCCGCAGTTTCGAGAGACTTTCACAAATATCTTCCGTAGCTTCGATAAAAACTCTAAGTTTTTTCGCGGTTTTGGGAGAGAACTGTGTATGCTTCCGCAGTTTCGGAAGAGATTGGCAAATTCATCCACAATTTCGGAAGGGAATCGTGAATGGCTTCCGCAATTTCGAGAGAGATAGCTTCCACAGTTTCGGGAGACTTTCGCAAATAGCTTCCGTAGCTTCGATAAAAACTCTAAGTCTTTCCGCGGTTTTGGGAGAGAACTACGAATGCTTCCGCAGTTTTGAAAGAGAATCATGAATGGCTTCTACAAATTCGAGAGAGATAGGCAAATAGCTTCCGCAGTTTCGGGAGACATTCATGAATTTTAACTTAGAAGAAAAACTTCAATTTTTTAAAGCAGACCCTCAGTTGAAAACGAAAACTAAGTTAAAAGCAAAATTAACTTCCCTGGGCAGTCTTTCTAGAAAAAATAAAGGGAGGGGGCCCCAGTATGTACAAAAAATTGGGGGGGGATGTTGCTCCAACAACAGCGTGGATTTTCCGACATGGTCAAAGGAAAGTCCTTCCATGGTCATGATGTAATTTTTGTATTCGTTCTGACATGGTTAGAGGAAAGTACTTCCATGGTCGTTGATGTAAGTGTTGTGAGCCTTTCCCAGATGGTCAGAGGAAAGTCCTTCCATGTTGGTGAGTGTAAGTGTTGAGCCTTTCCCGGATGGTCAGAGGAAAGTCCTTCGATGTCGATGAGTGTAAGTGCTGTGTGTGTGTGCATCTAGGTTGTGCTTCGTGGACGTGGACAATGACGATGATCTGAAGATGATGAGGTGATAGTATGGTACACAGGTTTTGCAGAGGCATATAATCAATCCTAAGATGCTCTTGCAGGTTTTGCAGAGGCAGTGTAATCAATCCTGGGAGATCTTGTAGGTTTTGCAGAGGTAGTGTAATCAGTACTGAGGTGTACCTACTTGATGGCTTGCTCGTTGAGATGACATGATTAGTATGATCATGAGTATCAGGATGATACTCCGTGGCCATGGATAGGTTGTGTAGGTGCATGTAAAATATCCCAGGAGATCCAATAGGTTGAGCTGTGTGCTTGTAATCAGTCCTGGGATGCTCTTTCGAGGTTTTGCCATGACCACATGTAATATTTCCCTAGGAGATCTGATAGGTTGAGCTGTGTGCTTGTAATCAGTCCTGGGATGCTCTTTTGAGGTTTTGTGGAGGCAACATATAATATTGCCCTGGGAGATCCGATAGGTTGACCAGTGAGCTCATAAAAGTCCTGGGATGCTCTTTCGATGTTTTGTTAACGCACGTAATAAGTCCTGAGGATTCCATAGTATGACCAATGATGATGAAGACCTACAAGTGGTGGGCCTACATCCAGCATGAAAAAGGGATATCTCTATAGAACTTCCTACGACGAGAAGAATTATGAGATAGCACCAGTGATCGAGATGACGAGTACAGCAGCAGTGACGATGATGCTCCGTGATCTAGTGATGATGATCCAGCTCCAGTATTGAAGACTTGTGCCTATATGTGTTGATGACTTGTGTCAAGAGAATACCTTCCTAGTTAAGAGAGAGTGTTGATGTATTTGTAACTTTGGAAGATATTCACTTGTATATTGTATGTATTACATTTGTACTTTATTGTATCCCCAATGGAGATGTATTATTCCTACGATTGGAAGTGTCGTCATGTGTACTTACAAATGTCGCAAGTTATATTGTAAGTGTCGTAACTTATACTTGATGGGTTATTAGACCACCTTGTTGGGGTCATCCCTATATGATTCATGTGGGTCAAAGGGTTATTAGACCACCCTATTGGGGGTCGGCCCGATCAGCACTATGTTATGTGGTTAAGTTAGGGCCGACCTAGTTGAGTAAAGGTCAAGTGATGTAGTGTATAAATAGAGAGTGTGTCTCTCTCATTTTACACATTCTATTGCTCACTCACTTCGCATTAGTGAGAGAAGAGGAGGATGCGCACAAGTGGAGGAGGAGAATGTTGTTGTAGATATCTATCTCTTGGGTTTGATCATGGTGATCATTGTATTGATGCTTATTCTATCTCTGAGGAAGTTGCGGAGTTTTTCACCTTCTTGGTTTTCCCTAGTGAAATGTTTTGTGTCTCTTGTCTCTTGTCTCTTGTCTCTTATGCTTGATATGCTGTACATGTTGTTCTTTCAGGTAATATCCTAGATCAAAATGTATTAAATTCTGAAAAACTAACAGTCCTCCTCATAATATATTGAGGTATATGCCTATAATTCTAAGGATTCAAAGGAATTTTTCGTTTCAAGAAATTAGTTGCATTGAAGGGGTGGCATGCCTCACATAGAAGTAAGCCAAGAGTTATGTGAATCCTAGTAGTTTCTATATCGATGAAGCATATAGATGATACATGGCTTGATAAATTCAAGGATGAAGTACGAAGCCTTAGATTGAGCCTATCCATGGATGGGTTTAACCTTTATTCCCTCCAAAACACCATATATTCTATTTGGATAATGGTATTCATTAATAACAATATACTCCCATGGTTGTCCATGAAAAATGAACATCTTATGATGCTTCTTATAGTCCTGGGTAGAAGACAAGTGAAGAGAATGGATGTCTACCTACAACCATTGATCGATGAATTTAAGCAATTATGGGAAGGGATACATGTATATGATATATAAAGACCCATCCCAATGGAGAATTCTTTTACATTGTATGGCATGTGTGTACACTATGCACAATTATACAAAACTAGGATTTTTCTTTGGTAAGGATGTTCATTGATTTGTTTATATATGTAACATTATTTGGCATACTTACTTTGGTGCAACTATATATTTTAATGCTAGCATGCTCGATATACAATAACATCACAAGTCTTGTAACAAAAGGGTATCGTGGATGTCTTTTATAAAGGATGGGTGGTCCAACCACCTACGAAAGACACTGTATAACTGTTTGAGGGTATTCCTCCCAAAAGAACACCCTTTTAAAATAAATGAATATACTTTCAATGGTAAACTAGAGAGAACCCGGGGACTTGAAATAGACACACTGACATATTGGATTAGGGAATTTAACACAAAGAAGGAGAAGGAAATTATAGAATTGTTTGATCCAAATTGGGAACCTGTGTTCGATGATCCTAAATGTTTTGACAACTATGTTGAGAAAATGTCCATTGGGATGAAAAGGAAGTTTGCATTTTATGAGCTTCCATATTGGGAGCATCTTACGATTACCCACTTACTATATCCCATGCATATATTCAAAAATGTTTCATCTTCTTTATGGAGGCATATATCATCGAAAAAAGTGACACATTGGCTGCTAGGAGAGATCTTATTTATTCAAATACAAAAGATACACTGCCCAAGAAAAGAAAGTAGAGGACAGGCTAGTCCCTCTTGGTCTTTTAAAGAAGGTGATGTCCCATGGATTTTAAAGAAGGATAATATTTCTATGCAAAGGATGTTATATTGGGTGTGAGGCACCTTCTTTATATAGGTCAACTATATGATGTTGCTTCACTGTAAAAGGAAACTTGTCGGGGTTGAAATCACATGACCAACTGAACCTTCTAAGAGTATGTATGTTGAATACATGATTGTTTTTCTATAGTGTAGGTTAGAATGTATGATGCACTTGCAGTTTTATGGAAATTAATTATGTGCATGTCTATTTTGCAGAGTCCTTATCCTTTTCTCGTGTGTGGTTGTGTGAACCATGACTTCTCCCAAGACCTACATTGTGCCATATCAAAATGACCTGCATTTTTCCACTGGATCACATCAAAGGAGTTTCATATGGATGGAATTCCATGGTGTTGTCAAGAGATAGTTGAGTTTGTTTATATGTTTGAGAAGGAACTTCCCATGAGCTTTATGGACTTGCAAGTCCATGTTCTAATTTTCCTACCTAATGAGGTTGAATTAGTTGGAATTCTCTCATATCATTAGATGTTCTTCTTAGAGATGTACATGAAAAAATTGAAGGGGTTTGTTGGAAAAAGGGAAAAACCATAGGGATCTATGGTGGAGGGTTACATAGTATATGAGTCGTTCTATTATGTTAATGAGTGCATCAAGCAATTTGAAGTTACATGATAAGGATAGAAGGGATGGGGAGCTACTCCAAACAAACAAACAAAATGTACATGATAAATAGTAAGTCACTTATCTTTTGTCAAATTTGTACAGAGCAATTGTTTGCATTGAAGTTGATAATATATATTTGATCTTATACAATTCGTTTTGAATTCATGTATACATTAGCGAATTTAGAAATTGATGCCATCAATAATTTAATTCTTTACAATGCGGAGGCAACACAAGCATGGGTCACATTGTATGAGGAGAAAATAAGGAAATGGGACAGTGACATAAAATAATTTAGACATTTGAATGGTAGAAGCATGCCCTATCCTGATCATTTAAAAGAAAATATGCCAAATATCTATCCCAAGAGTTGGGTGGATAACTAGATCATAGATAAATATGTTATGTCTGGTTGTTACCGACGTGGAGAAGAATATGCACTAAACATAGTGATAAGGTGTAGCAAATCTGTAATAATATATATGTGTACCACATTCAATTTTTAATGCACATTTGAATTGTAATATGGATTATGTTTTTATTAAATCTTGGGTTATTAGATTAGATATGTGACACCATCCTTTGTTTGCATTTTTATAGCTTCATTTATTCCCATCTATGTGGGCATATGGGCATCATTTCCGCTCTGAGGATGTCAATGATGGGCACATCACATAGGATTGTGGAGTGTAGGTCGAGTTCAACCAATCTATTCGTGCTAGCCACTATGAACAAAACTTGATAGAGGGAAAGTTAGGTTATGTTGGAAAGATACAAGAGATCATGCAAATGCACTTCTCAAATTTTCAATGTCTTAATTTTAGGCGCAAGTGGCGGGATACCTTCAATCGAAGCAATGTAAAGGAATATTGCGATAGTGGGGTAATATGCATTAATTCTAAAATGACACGGGTTGAAAATAATGAGCCTTATGTTTTCCCAAAACATTGTAACCAAGTGTTTTTTAACTCGGATGTGTTGGATATGGATTGGTGGTTTGTACTGAGACATGATCCAAGATCAATACATCTTTTTGAGAACAACAATTTTTTAATGCCAAACGAGGAAGATAATTAGGGTGATGCTCTTCAATTATGAAATTGCATCTAACTTCATAGCTTAGTGTGGATGCATCCATAGTGTGAGTGTGTTTCAGTCGCACAAGTGTGGTGAATTATAACTTTAAGATTTTAGTTTGTTTAATTATTGTATTTTCAATTTTATTATTTCCTTTGAGCATAGTGTGAGTTTCAATTAATTTGGTTATGATATAGATCAGTGGAAATACTTTGTTTCACATACGCATGTCGACCAGGAAGTAATATTTTAGCTCGATTTATTTAATTTCATGTAAGTGTGTTTATTTTCTTGCAATTGTGTTTAGTTTCTCACAGGAGTGTTATACTTTCTCGCAGGTGTGTTTACTTTCTTGCAGGTGTGTTTTAATTTCATGTAAGTGTGTTGAAGAATAAACATATTTATTTTTCTGTTGAGTGGATTTCCTTTCTTTTATGCAAGTTAAGATTTACTTTATCTTCCAATTAATTAGATGGACTTGCTTTCTCGTTATGTCATGGGGTGTGTTAGCACTAGGATTGTGCTAAGTTTTTGAAGAGGTTTCTTGTGGAGAAAGGGGTCGTAAGACCATGAAAAATCCCCAAAGGAAGACACAACTCTCATCCTGCATTCCCAGAGTGTTGAAAACCAGAGCCCTATGCAGTGGACATGGCCCTAAAGGAAATCTGAGAAAGCCCGGGGTTTCATGATAGTCGAGGGTCTAAGTGACCAGCAGAAGACCGAATGAGAAGGAAAGCGCTAAGCAAAGTATGAAAGTTGTATGGACAGATGAGATCTACCATCAAGGGATTTACGGTCTGGAGCCTTCTTCACGATATAAGTTGACAAATTTTTAAGTGGAGGTGGATGCTAGCCGATGGACAAGTCCAAAAGCAATCAACGGTGAAAGGCTCAAATCAACGACTCGCAATAGGTTCGCAGATGCTACTTGTGCGGGAACGGTCGCAATTCATATTTGCGAAATTTTCTTAAAGTACTACTTTCTCCGACGGCCCAGATTTGACGGGGCAAAGATCTACGGCCCAGGTGAACTTTGCAAATATTACTTGTGTAGTAACTCAGCGGAACCAAGATTTGCGAACAATTGAAGGATGCGTCGTTGGATGGCTAAGATCTGAGCAAGAGCTCGATCGACGACAACCAGAGTTTCCCGAAGATCAAAGGTGTTGCCAAGCTATCATGTGGCGGGATTGGGGACCACGAAATTTGAAGGAAAGAAAGTCAAGAGGATCTGACGGCGGAGGATTGATCTGATAAATAGAAAGCCGGTGTAGCTCCCATATCGTCATAGCTGGAGGGATGATAGAGCAGGACCACTATATATATACGATACTTGCCTGTGTGGATATTCACATCCCTTTTGTCCTGTGTGAGTTGAAAGGTGAAAGGATTGAACCGTGTGCAACCAGGTCAGCCAACCAGAATCTCAGGAGTTCCGTCCAGGTGTCAGGCAGATAGGTAGGCCACTCTTTTCCTCTGTAATATTTTTTGAATGGCGAGCTCTGTAGGGCCTCCGAGTTATGAGTCTTCAAGGATAAACGACCAGATAGAGGATAAAGACAACGACATTTTTGACACCATGTTACTGAATAGTACCCTGGAAACCGCCAAGGAAAGGCTAGAATCCATGAGAGCCCAAAACAAAGATGTCCACAAATTTTACCAGTCTTTTTTCCACCTTTTTACCACCAGTCAAACCCCAAATTGCCCTGAATTCATAGATTGGTTCCCCCGTCATTATTCCCCCAGACATAGGGCAGTCATGAATGTCGCGGGAACAGAGATTTTGTGTTACATAGATGCCCAAACCATCCGGAAAGACCTAGCCGTGCCCGAAGATTTATGCCAAAAGACCTAGAGTTACTAGTTAGAAGCCCTGATTCAACATTTTCGAAGAGACCCTGACAAGCTCAAAGAGAGTTTATACCATGCCTCTTTACTCCTGGATGCCTCCTTCCCAGAAGGCTCTTTCCCTAACGAAGCCAACAAGTTCAAAGAGGAATCCATATATGTAATCTCTATGCTGTCTCAATTCTTAGGGATGGATACCGACCATGATATAACCAAACCCTTAATTAGCCTTCTGTTTGTTATCAGTACTTGTCCCCTTGAGCCATCCGACCCTGATTCACCCCCCCTGTGTGCTTGTCTAAAGTTTGACAAATCCCTAGCCATTAGCATCCATGCCCAACTTGTAGAGTTTCCAAAAGTTAGATCCTTCAGGTTCCAATCATATTTGTTAAAGATGTTCCTAGCAGCCAATGATGAAAACCCTCAAGTTCTGGAGCTACAAATGACCAAAGAAATGTATTCTGACTACAAGATGTTCATGAACGACCTCATGGCTGAGGTTTACTTCCTGTTTTTTCATAAAAGATTGCCCAGAGTAATATCGGAGATGAAATATTTGTTGCAACCACCAATGGAAAAAGGGGTGGGATATTTTTTTTATTAAGACAGAGCACCGTGATCAGAGTGTATGGGTTTTCCCATGCCCCATATGAGCTGTCTACATTCCTCACTCCTAGAATACTCACCATGGAGTTTGTAAGACAAAGGCTGACAGTTGAGTGTGAACACTTCCTAGATGACAAAAAGTCATATGATATAAATTTCCCCTGGATAATGGGATCCTTTATGGTTAAGAGTAGAGCAGCCCTCCCAATCATTCAGTAGATAGTGTAGGACATGGGATTCCCCTCCAAGGTAGTAGTGAATTATGACCCCCATCACATACTTTCTGAAAGGAGGAAAGAAACAAATAGGAGGGGGTATGAACACTTTGAGATGGCAGGTATGGACGAAAGAGCAAACTAGTTGGAGTATGTTGATCAAGGACAAATGAACATTGACCCCCTAGAGGCTTCCCAATCCCTAGCACCCCTTTTTCAAGAAGGCACATCGTTAGCACCTTGTTCATCTGGTACAGTCCCAACAGTTCAAATGGTTTTTCCCCTAGTCACCATCCCAAAAAAGTCCGGTCCTCAGGAAAACAACAGTCCTATGGATGTGGACAGTGGCCCTAAAAGAGCTATAAAGAAGCAGAAGGTAGAAGAAGCTAACCAATAGGTGGAAAAGATTCAGAAAGAGAAACCAAAGAAGAAACAGGTAAAATTCATGATGCCCCATTTCGAAGTCAAAGAGCGTGTCTTTGGCAAACCACCCAAGGGGCCTGCTGCACTAAGCACGACGAGAGCAGAGCTGCTAGAAGGGTATGAGAAAAATCCATACAACATTGCAGCAGAGACAAGATTGTATGAAGAAGTAAGGAAAATATCTAAGAAGACCATGGCATTGGTAGCCAGTAGAAACTTGGCCCATACTACTTTAAGCCTGTCTCTGGCCACTAAAAGCAAAGCCACAGAATTGAAGGTCAATCTAGAAGACATCCCAAACCTTGATCTAATCAATTTGCATAAGGAGATAGGGGAAGCCATATACAACAAGACACTAAAATATGCCTTGGATTTGTCTAAGGAACAATCAAATAAAGCCAAGGTTCAGAATCAGCTGAGGTTAGAGAAGATAGAGAACAAACAGCTGAAGGGGCAAGTGAAGAAGCTCCAAACGAAATTGTTGGATTCAGAGCCTGAAGAACCCAAGAGGAAAAGCGTACAAGATTTGTTGGATGAAAAGGAACAGGAGATACTGACCCTGAAAAGAAGTTAAATATTCCTACTGCCCAATTAGTAAATGCCCCTGAGATGGAAGAACTAGAAGGGGAGAAAGAAAAGTTAGAGGAAGAATTAGTTGACTATAAGGCCCAGATGGTGGAGCTCGGAGAAAAAGAGAAGCAGTTGCAGCTTAGCATGGCACTTGTAGTAGCTAGTGAAAAAGTATGGAAAGACCAGTTCGAAGAACTGGAGAAGAAGATGAAGGAAAAAGAAAAAGAGCAGGAGATGGAGATCACACCCTCAATTGAATCTCAAGACTTCTCCATAGTAGGACAGATAGCCAATGCCATCCTGGAAGATGTCGAGGTGGTCATATTGAGAAAACAAGTTGCTAACCTGAAGACTCTAAAGGACACTGCAGAAAAAGAAAAGGAGGCTTGGGAAACCAAGTACCAGGGAATGCAGGTAGACCTTGACAGGTTAAAAGAGCAAGTGATAGGACAGGAGGTACTGCAGGAAACCAAAAAAATCATATGGGATGATATCATCATACAAGCAGAGGACCTGAGGCCTTATATAAACTTCATAGTAGATAAGGAAACTGTGGTAGAGCTGGATAAACAAGCCGTGAGAGTAGCAAATGAAAAGCTAGATAAGAAGCCCTCGGACTATGCAAAGAATGCAGTGGAATTCCTGAGTGGTTTGTCAGAAGAGCAGGCTGCTACAACAGGCATAAAAGACAGGGTGGCCATAATTATATGGGCCAAGAGAATAGTTAACAAGCATCATCAAGTGAAGGTCACCTAGTCAGGGATAGACATTCTGTCCAAACAACTGAAGATATTCAAAGAAGCATTCGATCCTTTATTCAAGAAAGGCCTGCCTATGTTCTGGGAGAAGGATGGAACCATGCTATCAAAGGAAGAATATAAGGTTAAACTATGGGATTGCAGAATGAACCAGGAGCGTTTTACAGGTATGGATCAACCTCTGACAGGTAGGATAGTAGCTGAGAAACTAACTGAATATTTTGAGATAGCCACGGCCTTCAAAGAAGCCAAAACACTCCACACTGGTTATTCATACAGGGAACAAACTGAGCTGAGGGTGTTACTTAAAGAGCTCTCCACCTTGGACCTGCCCTCAACTGACCAATGGAATTTCATCGAGAAGTATGGCAAGGCGAGAATAAAGATAAGTACATGAGGAGTTTGAGGTTATTGCAAAGTGTTCTTCTCATGGAAGCATCCGGTTAGTGGGAGTGGCCAGCTGGAAGAGCATCTCCAGGATAATTTTTGTGTTTTTGTTAAGTATAGGCAGTCATGTAGTAAAAAGCAACCTGTAAATGTAAAAGGCTATTGAGCCTGTTTTGCCACATCTGTCTCATAGCTGTAATGGCGAATATGCCTTGACTAGGTGTCAATAGATTGTAACTATTTTCTGTTCAAGAGAAGGCCAAGCCTGGTACTCGAAGACATCTATAAATTCAATGTAATCAAAGGCATAAGGGTTGAAAATTTTGAAGCCTAAGGGTCGTTTTTGTGTTGAATTTTGAAACTGTTTTTAATAAAAATTTGTGAAGCCTTGTAGGCGTTTTATATTCAGAGATTCATGTGTCTTCAGATTTATAGTTTGTTATTTCTCTTCCCATGTGATTGTGTCTCTTTCTTTGTTAATTCATTTTGTTATGCAGTTCGTGCTTGGTTCAGTGCAGTATTTGAACGAGATTCATATTGATTGTGACCTGTTCATTTCATTCTAAGCATTCCACAATTAAATTCTGCTAAAATCGATATGGAATTCGTATGTTTATGCTCCATACCGGTGGACTGTCTATCTTTCTTCTAAATCGCCAAATTAAAAAGCATCTCGACTGTAGACTGGTGGCTATCTTGCCTTTGAATGTACGCGTTTGCAGAGCATTGTTATAATTTTCTCTTGATATACGTTTTGACTCCAATGCCCAATGGGAATGCATGTTGTTTTCAACCAAACCACAATTAAAAACAATTTGTCTTATCAGAAATATGACCTTCTGAATGTGCTTGATTGAACATCTTGAGAAATGAAGGCTAGTGTGTTTTTTCATTGTTGACAACCTTGATTATTTCCAATTTTTCATAAGTTTAAGAGAGATCCCTCTCAGACTGTGTTGGTCAGTAGCATAAGTCTAAAGTGGTTCTGTTGTTACCCCATATTGACTTCTCTACAACCTAGAGGTACGATTTGGGTGCTAATAGGGTGTGTAAAACATAGTAGATAGATTCATCAATCAATACTTAGATGTGTGGTGTGGTTTACTTTCCAGAAGTGTGTTATTTCTTGTAAATATTTGAGTGGCGTGATTTACTTTCGATATTTTTTTGAGTGGTTTGATTCACTTTACTGCAATGCATATTGAATAATCATTGCTAGTGGAGGAAACTGTAGCCTGCATATATTTTGCATGATAACCTTGAAACAACAAGACGTACCCTGGATTGATAATTAATGCTTGGAATTTTGGTTGTTTTGATAAGAAATTGATTTTCCGAACAGGTTTTGCATTCGTGTCTACAAAGCACACTGGTTAACATTGTGATTATTTTTTTAAAATTTAGTTTACCGCTTTGTTTGAAATAATGTTCAAAATTTGGCAGTGTGTTATGAGAAGTATATTGTACTATCTCCGTTTTGCGCTACACATATAAATGCACTGCATTTGGTGCATACTGTAAATTTATAGTGTGCACAGTGTAGCAATGCGAGCCGAACGACTTGATTGCACCGCACAGTTTTTTAAATTTAAAAAAGGCAAATTAAAGCTGAATTTTAATTTTCAATACGCTAAAAATTTAAATTAGGAGGTAACAAATATTTTACCTAGTCAATTGCGCATCGGGGAGGCATGGTTGCGATGTACACCAAGTTTCAAAATTTTCCACCATTTGGAAAAATTTCAAAATCCACTAAACAAGCAATGAAACCGAGCATTGTGACCACATAGAGCACCAATGGCAAGGCGTCTGAGCAGGGAAGGTACAACACCGATGCTTATGTGGTCAAAAGCACTGTAAATATTGTAAATTTTGGTTTGTCAATTCGGTAAAAAAAATTATTTAACCATGTTTCGGTGCACCAGAAACTTGAAAGCACCGATGCGATCCAGGAGAATGAATGCACTGGAAGTGTGAATTAAAAATAAAGAATTAATCCAATCTGTTTTTTTAATTTAACACGATGTGTCATAAGCTCTAATTCCCTGATGCGTTTATTTAGAACGACCACACCGAAATGATAATTAAAAATAAAAAAATTAATGTAATAAGATGTTTTTTATTTTTAATTTGGAAATTTTTTTATTTAACACTTTCACAGTGCACCAGAAATTCAAACACCTCAGTGCTGTTGTCTAAAATGACCGCACCAGAAATGAAAATTAAAAATAAAATTTAATTTAATAAGTGGTTTTTGTAATTAGATACTGATTTTTATTTAACCTTGTTACGATGCACCCTAAATTGGAATACCCCGGTGCAGTTATTTAGATCGACCGCACCAAAAATTAAAATAAAAAAATAAAAAATAAAAATAATATAATATGGTGCCCTCGACTATTTGTTTACCCTACTTCATTTCTTTCAAAATGGGTATGCATTGGTGCACTTTTGTAAGTTAAAAGCACCAACTGCAAATTTATATATTTTTGTTTTGCTCGATGGTGTTTCCGACTGCGATGCCACATGATTTATGTTCGCACCAGTGTATTTGTGTTGTATTTGCGCCGATGCATTTTGGATGTATACAAGCATTAAATAAAAGTGTATTCTATAACCACCGCCCGCTCACCTCCACTATAAAATGATATTTGGGCACTTTTTAGAGTAGCATCCGCAAAAACCTCCACTATAGGGATTTTTCCTTGTAGTGGTTATACCTTGAACATGCATAGAAAAGGTCTCATCTATTATGATCTCTATAAGAAAAAAGAGGGAAAGCCATATGGTGGGAAACCTTTTCATCCTTCTCGTTCCATGTATTAACGATGCAGGCCTAATTCTTTAGGTATAGATTATAGTCGGGAACAAGGGATATACTTTTTGTTGGTTGTTTCAGGTGAGGATGGTTGGATATTATGGATCTTGATGGTGCATACTCAATACATGTGCTAAAATTTAAAGTGTGAATCATCGTGCCCACTGTATAATGTAATCATTATTCAACAATGAAAATTCATGGCTTTCGTTCCACTTGGCATAAATTCAAGTTAAAATGTTGGCATACTTAAATGTTTCCTCTCATATGAACATGGGTTTACTAAGTATAAATAGAGAACAAAACATATAACATTGCATTTGGATAGTCAATGTTATTAATGTACTTTAAATTATTCTTATTCCATTGGTATTTAGATGATCCTTTTGGAGGCCAATCTATCACTTTCCTATCATGAATTCTTGCATATTATAGGCATGATAAAGTTGAATATTTTCTGACATTTTAAATCGATATTTCTCATATATGCCATAAAGGAAATTTATCATCATGATCATGATAATCATCCATTTGAATCTAAACTATTCCAAGATACAACTTAATATTTGTACTCAATAGTAGTGATTATAATTCCTTAAAACATATAATCCCATTCCTAATAATTTGAAATGCTCAGCATGTGCATTGTGAAATCTTAACAAATGCTCCTTGTCCCTTTTGAGGAATGTGGAACTAAGAATTATCTAACACACTTTCATCAATCTTAGTGGATGCAATTGAATACATTAACAAGCTCAAGAAACAAGTGGAGAGAAATGAATCCAATGTTCAATCCACTAATGTCTCAACTCAATCGGTTGATCCACGGGTTCAGGAAACCAATTCTTTCAGTGTGAGGTTACATGCTCATCTCTTTTCAATGTTTGGAGTGCAGTACCTACATTTTTTAATGGAATTTCATTGGTAATTTCTTATCTTTTCCAATTTTTAATTTAATAAAAATACATAGATATGAAAAAGAGTATCATGGTTGAAAAGACTAGTAGCAATAGTGTAACAATATCATCTCAATTGAAAATTTAACTTAGATCTTAAAAATGATTAATTTTTTATTGTAATGGATAGAGAGAAGAACATTAATACTTCAAAATACATCAAAATTTTGGAGAAACCTTTGTTTTCA
The DNA here is from genome assembly GCA_027924585.1 of Larix kaempferi. Taxonomy (NCBI): domain Eukaryota; kingdom Viridiplantae; phylum Streptophyta; class Pinopsida; order Pinales; family Pinaceae; genus Larix; species Larix kaempferi. The sequence continues at coordinate 451,350 of BSBM01000410.1, read as the reverse complement.
TCAAATAATAGTATTTTGATGAGAGATTGGATGTATAAATTTTAAGGACATTTAATAATATCACAATATACTCGTTAAGAGCTCAACATGCCATTTGCAGGAATTGAACCTGAGTGGGGAGGGTGATTGTCATGGACTTGTAGTCTACCTGAACTTTTTTCTTCAAATGTACAAATTTCGCAACTTCGTTTCAACCCCTAAGGTCACACAGTACTTCTTTGCCTCAGCCATAGGGGATTGACTAACCTAGGCCTACTACAACTAGTTATGACTCTTCAACTAAGGACTGACCATAACTTTGCCTTAAACTACAAACCATCAAATGCAACTAAGTCCTACTCAACAAAGTGTTAAATTTTCGATAATTTCATTCCATTATCATTAGGATCTCTAAGAGAATAACATGTACAACATATCAATCATAGACACAAAAGCAATCACACAAGAGACACAGAGTTTCACCGGGGAAAACCAAGAAGGTGAAAAACCCTGCAACTTCCTCAAAGATAAGATAAGCCACAATATAAGATCACAAGGATGAAACCCAAAGAGATGTCTCTAGCAGATGCTCCTCCTCCTCCACAAGTACGCCACTTTCTCTCCTAGCTATGCAAGCTTGAGAAGTGAGTGAATGAGATAAATGAGAGACACAACCTCTCTATTTATACACTGACTTGACCTGCCAATAATCCACTAGGGCCGACTTGCTAATCAAGCCTAATAACCCAACCACATGTGCTAACCAGGGCTGACCCCACACTGGTGGTCTAATAACCCATCAATACAAATGACGACACTTGTCGATGCACATGACGACACTTACAAATACAAATGACGACACTTCCAATTAGAGGAACAATACATCTCTATGGGATATACAATAAAGTACAAATGTAATACATAGAAGAATATCTTCCGAAGTTACAAATACATCAATACTCCCTCTTAACTAGGAAGGTATTCTTTCGTCACAGGTCATCAATACATATTGGCGCAAGTCTTCAATTCTGGAGTTGGATCATCATCACTGGATCCCGGAGCATCATCATCATCACTGCTGCTGTACTCGACATCCTGATCACTGGGATCTCTCTGAATTCTTCTCGTCATAGGAAGTTCTAAAAAGCCATCCCTTTTTCATGCTGGATGTAGGCCCACCACCTGTAGGTCTTCATCAACACTAGCCATACTGTGGATCCTAGGACTAATTACGTGCATCAACAAAACCTCGAACGAGCATCCCAGGACTGATTACGAGCTTACTGCTCAGCCTATCGAATCTCCCGGGATCTTTTACATGTTGACTGTCACAAAACCTTTAAAGAGTGTCTTGCATCCTGCAAGTACTCTAAAGAGAATCCCAAGACTGATTATGAGCTTACTTCTCAACCTCTCGGATCTCTAGGGATGATTATATGTGACCCCACACACCACAAAACCTTTAAAGAGCATCTTGCATCTTGCAAGTACTGTAAAGAGAATCCCAGGACTGATTACGAGCTTACTGCTCAACCTCTCGGATCTCTAGGGCTAATTACATGTGGTTAGGAAAAACCTTTAAAGAGTGTCTTGCTTCCTGCAAGTACTCTAAAGAGAAACTAATTACGAGCTTATTGCTCAACCTCTCGGATCTCTAGGGATGATTATATGCCTCTAGTAGCAAAACCTCGAAAGAGCATCCCAGGACTTATTTACGAGCTTGCTGCTCAACCTGTCTGGATCTCTATATCCCAGGCTGTTACAAGCACATTGCTCTACCTGTCCAGATCTTGACGATCTTTTCTATGCTACCTGCACAACCTGTCCACGGTCATGAAGTATCAACCTCATACTCGTCATACATCATCCTGACGTACATGATCATCCTGATCATCATCATAACATCATCCTGATGCATATCATCTAGAGAATCATCATGATACTCATGGTCACTACATCGTCATGATGCATATCATCCAGAGCATCATCCCGATACTCATCACACATGATCATCCTGATCATCGTCACTGCATCGTCCTGATGCATATCGTCTGGAGCAACATTCTAAAGCTCATCATCCATGATCATCCTAATCATACAATGGATCCACCTGATGCATACCAAGTATCTACCTGATACATATCATCATACACGATCTATCTGATCATACAATGTATCCTCCTAATACATACACAAATACATGATCCACCTGATCATACAATGTATCCACCTGATACATATACAAATACATGATCCACCTGATCATATCAAGCATCCAACATGATGCATAAACAAAGCAGTAACTGGAGCATCGTCCTAATGCTCATCACACAGCGCTTACATCCACAACCATGGGGAGGATCCTCCTCTTACCATGCTTGGAATGGCTCCTGCAAATGTGTCCATCACTTCTTCCTCAAAGTGTCATCAATCTGAAGAACACCAAGCCTCTCTCTAAAGTATTCAAACTTCACTCTGGCCAGTGGTTTCGTCAACACATATGCAACCTACTCATCCGTCACAACATACAGGAGCTTCACTACTCCTCTCTGCACCATATTCCTGATATAGTGATATTTGATCTCAATGTGTTTCGACCTGTCATGGAACACCGGGTTCTCAGACAGCTTCACACAACCCTGGTTGTCACAAAAGATACCAGTAGCATCCAACGGAAGATCAAATAACTCAGACGGTAGCTTCCTCAGCCATACTGCCTCACAACTAGCCGAACAAGCTACAACATACTCTGCTTCGGCTGTAATTAGTGCTACACAGGACTACTTCCTGCTGAACCAAGAGATCACACCTGATCCCATTCTGAATCTGCACCCAAAAGTGCTCTTCCTATCTGCAGCACTACCTGCCCAATCTGAATCAGCATAACCCTCCAGGTTAAACTTTTGATTCACATCATACTTGAGCCCATAATCAACTGTACCCTTCAGGTACCTCAGAATATGCTTTACAGCAACCAGGTGAGCACCTCTTGGTTCTGTCAGGTGTGAAAATCCTCACAGCAGATCTAAGAGATGATGTATACCTCACAAGAAAGTAATTGATTAAGCAAGAAAATAGAAGAAGAGTGGTCAATGCAGTATAATGAGCAATAGAATAATAATACAGTAGAACTTAGATAGAGGCAAAAATACTTCACACACACTGATTAATTAATCACAATATGGACAAATAAATAGTATAATGCATGAGGATTCAAATGCCTAAGGTGGCAATTCGAATTAGCCTTCATGGAGTGATCAAAAGATCACTGGAGTGTCATCGGAGCACAACTAGAAGTCTATCTCATCATCGGTGGAGTCATCAATGCACAAGTAACTGTCAACCGTTAGTCAAACTGAGTCTAACTGAGTGTGGTAGGTGTAACTGAATGTAACTGGCACATGGAGACACTAACTGAATGAAGGAGGCTCAGTGGAGGGCACATGAGGAGCTAACTGGAGTCAGAACAGGTATAAATGTCTCATCGAAGGTCAATCAGAGTGATAACAGCAGTGAGGAGTCATTCTGTCCTCAAATCAAGGAAACACTGGTGGATAACTGAAGTAAACTAGACTGGTAGGTGAGAAAGGCGCCCTTCTAATGCAGTAGGTGAAAGGAGGGCACATGACAGGATAGGAGGGATTAAACTGAGTGGAATGAAGCTCTAGGGGTAGCTAACTGAGGGATAGGTGCTGGGACTGATTACTGGAATGCATGCAAATGCATACAAATCCTAAATGATGCATGCAAACCCTAAAAGTGCATGCATGACTGAAAATGTAAATGATCAAAATACTGGTGGGACTAGGATGGAGTATAGGAATATCCTAACACCCCCCCTTAATCCATCCTGGGCCCTGGTAACTAAGACCAAAGGTCACCCAATACAATGAATAATAACAGTCAATAAACCAAGGAAGTGGGAAAAATTTCATGGGAAAAATACCCCCCCTCAAAACAGACTGTAAGGCACACAAAAAATAAATGCTCCAAACTCAAGCAGGTGTGATGCTTGGTCACATGTCTGGAGGTATCTTCTTCTTGGGAAGAAGTGGATCATGCTCAAAAAGCATGTGCTTGTACTTGCTCTTCAGATCGAATGTGATGTGAACAAATCCAAAAGTATGAGGATGATCCTTGAACCTATGATTCGAATCAGCTGAGGTAGGATCAAATCTATGAACGTGCAAATAGTCTTTTGTCTTCTCCTTCGAACCATCATGGGTGAGATTATGCCAAAAAGATCCATCAAATAATAAATATTGCTTGGAATCCAAATCAGATCCAAGACTTGAATCATGGTTTCTTAAGATCTCCTTTGAATTATTTGAGGTGAGATCTAAACCAGTAAGTGCATGAGAAATTTTCTCAAGCGAATGGCAATGGCCATTATCTTCAATAAACTTCTGAGAACATGAAAGAATTATCTTACAGTAGTAAATGAGAGGTGATTGCTTGGAATCCAAATCAGATCCAAGGCTTGAATCATGGTTTCTTGAGATCTCCTTTGAACCATAAGAGGTGAGATCAAAACCATTAGATGCATGAGAAATTATCCCAAGCGGATGGCAAGGGTTTCTTGAGATCTCCTTTGAACCAGCAGGGGTGAGATAAAAACCATGATGTGCATGAGAAATTATCCCAAGCGAATGGCAATGGCCATATTCTTCAATAACCTTCTGAAAGCATGGAATAATGATCATATAGTAGTAAATAAGAGGTGATTGCTTGAGGAGAGCGAATGCATTACCTCCAATAGCTGGTTTTACCTCTGAAATAATCATGTGATCATGATGCAAACCAACATACTCTGGTGCAAGATAGGATTTAGGACCTTCTGCAATATCTAGAGTGTGAGCTGGCATAGAAAGAGAAGAAATTTGGAGCATGAGTGTAGAATCTGCAAGTTATTCTTCTTTGTGGACAAATTCAATATGAGATGTGGTTGATACTGGTTCATGATCAATGAGATCATCAAGGAGGGAAAATGCATCACTTTGCTTGATCTCGAAAGGGTTTGGACCAATTCCTTCATTCTGTCTGCCAAATATTACATCCAGGTGAGCCCAAAGCTATTTTGGTGACGAAACATCAGGAAGGTCATATAACATCCATTGAGGCATAGCAAACATCATGGCTGCAATAGCTCTTCCACCTTCATCTAACTAGTCATTCTCTTCTTCAGAGGATTCGAACTCTCTTTCAAAACAATGATCAAAGAGACCATTTTTCTTCAAATGTGCTATCATATTCGGTTTCCATTCACCATAGTTGAGTGGAGAAAGAAGATCATAGTTGAATGGAGAAAGAGGAGGGGTTTCTTCTGAATACATTGAAGCTGTAGAAGACCTACAAAAACAATAGAGAATATCTGCAACTGCTGCACTCGAAATCTTGTTAATAACCTGCAAAAAACTCTCTGGAATGGAGATAAACAATACTCTCAACATGCTCTAATATCATGTGAAAATCCTCACAGCAGATCTAAGAGATGATGTATACCTCACAATAAAGTAATTGATTAAGCAAGAAAATAGAAGAAGAGTGGTCAATGTAGTATAATGAGCAACAGAATAATAATACAATATAACTCGAATAGAAGCAAAAATACTTCACACACACTGATTAATTAATCACAATATGGACAAATAAATAGTACAATGCATGAGGATTCGAATTCCTAAGGTGGCAATTCAAATTAGCCTTCATGGAGTGATCAAAATATCACTGGAGTGTCATCGGAGCACAACTAGTAGTCTATCCCATCATCAGTGGAGTCATCAATGCACAAGTAACTGTCAACCGTTAGTCAAACTGAGTCTAACTGAGTGTGGTAGGTGTAACTGAATGTAACTGACACATGGAGACACTAACTGAATGAAGGAGGCTTAATGGAGGGCGCATGAGGAGCTAACTGGAGTCAGAACAGGTAGTCATGTCTCATCGGAGGTCAATCAGAGTGATAACAACAGTGAGGAGTCAGTCTGGCCTCAAATCAAGGAAAGACTGGTGGATAACTGAAGTAAACTTGACTGGTAGGTGAGAAAGGCACCCTTCTCATGCATTAGGTGAAAGGAGGGCGCATGACAGGCTAGGAGGGCTGAAACTGAGTGGATGGAAGCTCCGGGGGCTAGCTAACTGAGGGATAGGTGCTAGGACTGATGACTGGAATGCATGCAAATGCATGAAAACCCTAAATGAAGCATGCAAACCCTAAAAGTGCATGCATGACTGAAAATGTAAATGATCAAAATACTAGTGGGACTAGGATGAAGTATAGGAATATCCTAACATCAGGAACTGGCTCAATGTGTTCACTGCAAAGCAAATATTTGGTCTCGTACTTGTCAGGTACATCAAGGACCCAATCATCTGACGATACATCGTGATATCAACTGGCTCAGATGAAGCATCACACAGAAGCTTCAGGTTCGATGCCATAGGTGTGGCCATGGCTTTGCAGTCCATCATCCCGAACCTCTTCAAGATCTCTACTGCATACTTCCCTTATCCAAGGAAGATCCCATTTGTTGTTCAGGAATTCTATCTTATAGCAAGGAAAGAGACACTATCAACTTATGGGGTGACAAGTAAACACATTAATAATATTACATAAGAATCTATAAAGGGAAAAAGATCAAAGATCTTGAAGACATACCTTATTAACGACGTTTGACCCTAGCTTTGCTTGATCTTGCACTCAATCTTCAAATTGATCTTTTGCTCAATAGACCTGCAACACAAAGATACCTTCCTCAGCGTATCTTGACTGATATAACAATGATGAAATTGGAATACAATTTAAACATCAAGAACAATCAATCATTTAACCAAACAAACACACAATCCATTAGGCATTTGATTGGGACAGGAAGGATGTTTCAACCTTTATTGTCAAAAGTAAATAATCAGTACAAATTATACCTGATCATGCAGCATGCTTGTGCAACCGGACTCTGGGCTCCTTCTCTTCTCTAACTTTGGAATTCTTCCAGCATAACAACCCTTAATGTAAGTTTCTCCTCTTGTGAATGAGAGTCTCTATATGTCTAACCCCTCTCCTCAATCCTCCTTGTATTTATTGGACAAGATAGACAGTTTAGATCGAGAGGTGGTTGAAATAGAAGTTGGGGAAGTTGCAAAACCAACTGCAACTAATCCCAATTCGTCAAATTAATATATTTTTTATCACATTTCACGATGTGCGCAAGTTTTTTACAGTAGAGTAGCGCACAATATGCAACTTCAGTGCTTAACAACCAGCGTTTGCAGACTTTCTGAAGGTGTGCGCTAGTTTGCTGAAGTGGAGTAGCGCATACTAGGACATGTGCGCTACTATTGAGCCTGTGGAGTAGGGCATGAGCACTAGTATGATGAAGTAGAGTAGCGCACAGGTTAAAACATGAGATTTTTTAGGGTTTTGCTAGCTTGCAGAAGGGTAAGTCAGGTCAAAGTATCATCTAAGGTCATCATGCTCTTCAATCCAAGTTGTCCTTTTGTGTGATCGACCACTAAAGGTGATCACAGACGAAGAAGTGCAGATTTGACCTATAACAGATGCCCCTTAATGTGTGAGGTCAGAGGGAAATGATGGCTGAAATGCATTATAATTCCAAGTCAAAGGAGGAGCGAGAAACCGCAGAACCAAGTCACAGAAACACCTGAAACACATATCAAGGTCAGCGAGCAATTACAATATTGACATCGTATAGATGTGTAGTGGGATACAACATGATCTCCGATACATAACGAGGAGATGTATATATAACATGGCCACTTGAAATACAAGTGTGGATCCATGTCAAACTGAGAGATCATAGCCATAATATAAGTGAGGCTCAGTCTTGCGCAGCTTGGGTGATAACATAATGAGGTGATGTCATCAACATCCCAAGGTCTTCATCCAAAACAACCCAAGGTAAAAACCCTAACCATGTGAATAAGTGAGCTAAAAGTCAAACATGGGGGGTGTCGTTTGATTACCGGTCCTTGATGTATACCGTTAACAAATGCGAGGGCTTCCACCAATAATGATAATGGGGCCCAAGGTACCTAGTACGATCCAACAAGTGTGAATAAGTGGACTTGAAGTCGAACACTTGAGGAACCTGTCGAATAAGAGACATTGATGTATTCTCATGATTCAACAACGAGGAAAATTGCCACTGGTGACTGCAATCTCCAAGGTACTAACCGAAACTCTAAACTTCATTCCCAGAGCAAAATGAGTTGATGTCGATGGGAAGAAGTCCATTGGAAGGGAGGCCTTAAGGCATCCTCCATCATCCAACACGAGGGACACTCAATTGGTATGAGCTGATATGGAGTAATACATGTAACAGGATTGACACTAGGATGGCTGACACATGAGGTCAAGGTAAACTGCAGAATGGCCGGCACGGGCTATATCCTTGAACAGTGAGCACAACGCAAAGTGACTTAGGCAGTTTTCAACATAATGGGGAAAATGATATAAGCCTGTAACGTAGGAGACATTAACAGACCCTCAATATGGTTGGAAGAATAACCAACTGGGGGAGTAAACAACTCGGAGATCAGGTTTTCCCTAAGGTCAAAAACTAAGCCCAACTGACATGATAGACTCAAGTAGGTGCTGTGTTCAAGGATAGGACTGACTGAACTGCATTTGAAAATGAAGATATGATACATCATTCTTATCCCTTATTCTTTTTAGATAAAAGAATACCTTTCTTGTTGTTTTAATGAGTCCAAGAAAGAATGAAAACTCAATAAGTCCAACCATGTGAAAAAGTTTAACGAGCCCATGGGAGGAAGACTCAGGACCTTCTTCATTGTTTATAGAGTTCGAAGAAGAGATAGAAGATTACTCTATATTACTGATCTCTGGATTTTAGTATCCAGCCGAGATCTGTTCTTGCTCGCCGGTGTTTTCAATTTTAAGGAGTCTGAAAAACTTAAACAATAACTCCATACACCTACTCGTGGATTTTAATATCGAGCCCAAGTAGGTTAATGCTCGCCGGTGTTTTCCTGTTTATAGAGTCTGAAAAACTTAAACAATCGTCTATACACCTACTCGTGGATTTTAATATCGAGACCGAGTAGGTGAGTGCTCGCTTGGTTTTTTCATGTTTAGAGAGCCTGAAAACCCTAAAGAAGGCTCCAAAAGGTTCTTTTTCGTAAAATTAGTCTCCTTCCCCGAAAAAGTATAAAACAATGGAAGAAGAACTCTTCTAGCGCATACAAGAGTATACCTAGAGTATACCTTTTTCGTAAGTTAACCACCAAGGCCCGGAAAAGGGGTAATTCTGTACCTAAGTGGATGAGCCTTCAGTTCCTTTAACGAGCTTGAAGAGGACAAGTTTGCTCGGCGATCTTGTTTGGGTTTCAATAGTCCAAACAAGAGCTTCAAATGACTTAAATGACAGCTTCTAAAAACACGACTCATGATCTGCCAAAGACTAGGATCTCAACAAACATGTCAGTAATCGCAACAAAAAATATTTAATGATATGAAATTCTAACCATAAACTACTTGAAATGGTCTATCATCAAGAAATTAAGTCTTAATGGATTGATACTACAAAAATTTAGTGAAAATTTGAGGAATATTGGTTGAAATTGCTTTACTACCATTTGTTGCTATTCAATGATTAAATAGAACTTTTTGATGGAATTTGAAACTATAGAGTTTTTACAAAAGTGGGTAAAAATTAAATTCCAATTCATATATATAATTTCAAATTAAAAAACTCAAATATCATTTTGGAATTGTAGGGCAAGATTTGGGAGCAAACCTTTGAATTTCAATCCTTCATGGCGATCAACTCAAGCAACCAATTGACGTTTCTCCTCCACCAAGTAAGTTAAAATCAACCCAACTTGCATTTCAATACTTTATTTGTCAAATTTTATGCTCAAATCCATTTTAAGGCCATGCTCAAAGCGTTAAATGCATGTGTGCTACTCTGCAAGAGGCAAAGTAGGGCATACTGGAGGTATGCGCTACTATTGCTCATGCACAGTAGCGCCCATGCGTGACTGTGTGGCTATAGAGTAGCGCACACCCCTGAAGATGGTAAAAAAGTGTCGAGATTCAAAATTTTGACCTTTCTGTGGCAGGATGGTGCTTGTTTGGAGGGAAAGAGAACATGAGGAGATAGATAGGGTGGCAATGCAAGACCCAACAAGTCTCCATGCACTTCGAAGGTGTGGTTTGTTGAAGTTTTATAGAACCGTGAACATGAGGGCACTCAATCAGTTGCTTCAAAGACTCGTTCAATACTGGGATGTAGATGCCAATGCATTTGATATCCGGGGAGAGACCCTGGACCTTACTGTCAAAGACATATACTTCATTACCAGACTCTCTAGGAGGGGAGATGCGGTAAGCTTGAAAGGATCTTCACACAATATGGGTGCCATGTCGGTGCAAGAATATATAAATGCATACTGTGTGGAGGGGACCGAGAAATCAAGAAGTCAAATCCTAATTTCTAGTATTGATAGCCTCCCTTTGAAGGTTATTGTAAGTATGTTGAATCGTATGGGGGGAAGCGCCACACAACATTTAGCCTCAAGGCACTCCATGCATATCGGTATTAGTTGTTTGCAAGGTCATGTGTACGATTGGTGCACTAGTTTATTGGCAAATATGAAGCTTCAACTAATGGGTTGTAAGTCTGGTAGTATGAAGAACTTTGGATATGGCAACATCCTTTGTACCTTCTTCTTCGAGAGGGTACCTGCTCTTAGCTTGGGCATGCCTCTACCTCTAGTCAATCCTCGTGAGCCGAGATTGGGCCATTAGGGTGACATTTTTCTCCGCCAAGGTGGTGGTGAAAGCCACTTTTGCTATCATACTGATGATTTCTGGGGGTGGTGGGAGAGACAGGTGCCAGCATTCGAGCAGTTTCCGTATGCTGGTTTAGATTTCCGTCATGATCTAGAGTTGGTACTTCCTCCAGGTGGTGCCTAGGGAGATATAGGTATGTTTTTGTTTTGAGAATTATTTAATTTTTTCAAATTTTCAAGTATATGATTTTTATGATGAGTTTTGAAGTACTAAACAAGTGGCATATGCAAATATTGGACTGATTCATCCCAGGGGACATCCTACTATTTTCATGAGGCTGACAGATGTGGGTACAACTAATGCTATGTTAGGGACTATAGAGAGGAAAGTGAGTCGATTGACTCATGATGTTCCTGCATGTCAGATTGAGCGGATACCTATTGATATGCAGGAAGATGCAGTTGGTGTGCCCCCAGCATGGCTTAGGTTGCTACAGAAAGTAGCTAGGTTGGTCATATGTTATCAGGAGGCAGTAGATGCTGATGAGGCCCCTCCTTCTCCATAGGAGATGGATATTTTATGTATATTTTTTAGGCCACCGAGCCCAATTTTGTATCTTATGACATGACTTGTGGTAGACTTATGATCCAAAACCCACATTATATTTTTTGATACAGTATCAGATATATATACAGTATTGGTTATTTACATGTGTATGTGTTTAACTTTATGTGTGAAATGTTATTTATAGAAATGTATGATACAAATGCCAATCTAAAACATAATTTGCAAATGAATCAGCTAATGCATTTAAATTTCTTGGAATGTGTTGATATATAATGGAATCGAACTGTCTTTCCAATAATCTAACTCGCAAAAACTGCCGTAGCAAAACAGGATCTCTAATCTGGTAAACACCCGTTAACTGAAATACAACTAGTTGCGAATCAAGTCTTACCTCCAAATGTGAAATGCCATGAATAAGAGCATCTCGGAGAAGTTCTATAACCACACTGTACTCAGCCACATTGTTCATAGTGGGACCCAAACAAACCCCCCCGAAAAGAACAGTTGGCCAGCTGGTGAGTAAATGACCCAAGCTGCTGAAGCCAACTGTTGGGTGTGGCGACTGGCGCCATCAGCAAATCCTAAGAAATGTTTAGTCGACATCTGATATATGAAATGAAGACACACATAAGGTTAACTACCAAGCACAAGTAAAAAATAGCTCTACAAAATATACAGCTATGTTACAAGAAAAAGCACAAATGCCTAAGCATAGTACTTCTTCAGGTAGAGCCCATTTCTAGGCTCAGGCAGCTTATTACCTTCGTAATTTGTTATCTCGTAAGCACCTTTCTTCAGTACCTTAGAAATTATATAAGGACCAAGCCACATGGACTTGAACTTTCCAGGTACTAAAGGTTCCTTGTCTTGATCCCAAAGTAGAACAAGGTCTTCTTCGAGAAACACCCTAGGTCTGACAGACTTGTCATATTGTCCTTTGACTCATTTCTTATGAACTTCGTTTGCTATGAGTGCGTCACGACGATGCTCATCTAGATGTTCTAAATGCAACAAACGTTCTTCCAATACTGAAGTATCTAGTAGTAGTTGGACAGCCAATTTTAACGAAGGAATCTCACATTCAATCGGAACAACTGCTTCTATCCCATGCACAAGCTGGAAGGGACAGAACCCGGTAGCAGTCTTTACATTTACTCGGTAAGCCCAAAGAGTAGGGTATAGCATGATGTGCCAGTTATTTCGACTGGCATTAATAGTTCTTTGCAGAATTACCTTTAAAGTTTTGTCAACTGCATTGACTTGTCCATTCGCCTGTGGATAATATGAAGATGAATGTTCTTGCCGAAAACCTAACATCGTGTACAAATTGGTCATCATGCTATTCTGAAAATGAATGCCGTTATCAGTCACAATTTCTTTGGGTATGCCGAACCTTGCAATAATTTGATTGAATACAAAATAAGCAGCAGTTTCTCCATCTGCCTTGACAATAGGCATTGCCTCAGCCCACTTGGTGAAGTAGTCGACTGCAATGATGATATAATGATGTCCTCCAGCCGAAACTGGATTGCAAGTCATATAATCAACCCCCCATTTTGTGAAGGGACCTGCTATAATCACAGGATGAAGAGGAGCTGGATGTGATCTCATTTTCTTGGTGAAAAACTGACACGGATGGTAGTGTTTCACAACTTCCACACAATCTTTAAAGATTGTGGGCCAAAAAAACCCGACAAGCAGTATTTTCTGGGTTGTTTCCAACCCAAAAAGATGACCCCCACAAGCTCCACTGTGGGAATCACTCAATACTGATTCTGCTTCTTTTAAAGTCAAACAACATCATAAGATGGAATCTATCCTACGTCTATACAAAGTATCAGAAATGATGAGATAGTTTTTTGCATGACTTTTTAGTTTGCGTCGTTCTTCTCTAGAAAAAGTGGTAGGACACCTCAAAGTCTGGAGATATACTAAAATATCCCCGTACCATGGGTCAGAGGAGGCAATAAGGAAGATATGTTCATCCGGGAATGATGATTCTTCCTCGATATGCTCTAAGTCACTCGGAAACTCTGAGATTAACTCAGCGAACACTAGTGATTTCTTTGACTTAGCCGATTGAAAGACCAAATCAAACTCTTATAAGATTACAATCCATTTATTGTACTTCCCACCGATGATGCATCGAGTGAGAACATATTGGAAATGATTGACTTCTACTATCACAGTAGTTGTTTGTAAAAGGATGTAGTGACGAAGCCTCTGGATCGTATAGACCGCAGCTAGTGCTAACTTCTCAACATGCGAATATTTAATCTCAGGAAATATCAATGCGCGCGAGAGATAGTAAACGACATGATCTTGGAGTGTGTCGTCCTCCTGAACTAGTACTATGCCAATTGTGTAAATAGATGCCGCCAGATATAAGAGAAAATATTTTGCATAATCAGGTGGGCTTAACAAGGGGGCTGAAAGTAGTGCCTTTTTCAAGGCCTCAAACGATGCTTGAGTAGCCTCATCCCACAAGAAGTAGGTATCTTGTTTAAGCTATCTCATAAAACCTTTTGTGATCTTAGCATAGTTTATGATAAAGCGTCGCAAGAAGTTAGACATGCCTTGTAGACTTTGAAGTTGTCGCAAGGTGTGAGAAGGAGGCAGATTTACAATCACCTCAACTTTTAACGGGTCAACCATTATGCCGCGACTGGATACAATAAAACCCAGTAAACGTCCCGATTCGACATAGAATACGCACTTATTAGGATTCAGTCGAATCTTATATTGTCTTCATCATTCAAACACAAGTCTCAAATGAGCTGGATGATCCCGTCTCTTTCAAGATTGCGCCAGGAGGTCATCCAAGTAAGGTTCAACTATGTGCTTGATATCGTGAAAAGAGAAATTCATTGCTCGCTGGAAAGTAGCTCTAGCATTCTTTAATCCAAAAGGCATCTTCCGATAAGCAAAGGTTCCCCATGGGAAAATGAAAGTTGTTTTGTGGTGATCTTCGGGTTTGATTTGGATTTGATTATATCCCAAAAATCCATCCATGAAAGAAAACATCTCATGTCCCGCACATGCATCTATGATCTGGTCGATAAATGGTGTGGGATAGTTATCTTTCGGACAAGCTTTGTTCAAGTCCCGGAAGTCGATATAGACTCGGATGGTACCTTGCTTTTTATCAACCGAAACAGGGTTTGAAACCCATTCCGTCATGTCAATCGGGTAGATAAATCCGGCTCTAAGCAATTTTTCAACTTTCGCCTTAATGGCGTCCTCTTTTTGAGGATTCACAGGATGGAGCTTCTGTCTCACAGGTTTTGCATTAGGGTATGTAGTGATGACATGCTCAACGATGGATGGATCAATGCCTGGCATCTCCTCATAAGACCAGGAAAAAATGTCGTGGAATTCTTTAAAAAGCTTGGTATACAGATCGATCTCTTCTGGAGAACAGTCTACTCCAATAAAAATGTTTTCCACAACCCCGGGTTTGGTGGAAATGTTAATCGGGATGGTTCTCGATATATTAGCCATATTCCCTTCATCATAAAAATCTCTTGAAGTAGAAGGAGAAGATGACAAATCAACAAATCCACCAGGTATCATAGAGAATTCTCCTCTCTCTATCCTGTCTAGATTTGGAAGCAGGTAAGACCTGTGATGCATATGTTCCCATGGATGGTTCAGGCCCTTCATGGCTTCCAAAATGGCTTCATCAGAAGGTAAAACCGTGTCTAAACAGTCAAAAGAGTGGATAGAATCCACTGACCATGCAGGAGCATAGTCCATATCTGACTCAGCAGAGACTAGTGGAGTCACGATATGTTCCGTTGTAGTGTGTTGTGCTTCAATGTATGCTACTTCTACAATGGTTAAAGGCACTGATGGTTCTGATACAGTAGGAAGGATCCATGGATTATTCCTTAGACCAATCGTGAAAGTTTCAGTAGATGTACCTACATCAGAACGCATAAAAAGAATGGGAGAGGGTAGGTCAAAAGTGCTTATTAATGACCCGTAAAGCCCTGCTCCTAAACTCTCACTTACTGGGGCAGTTTGATCAACTAAAGGAATAGTGGAATCTAATGAATTCTGGTTGTTTTGCTGAGAGAACGAAAGTTGTTCTATCGTGACGATCTTGCCTTCGTGGGGGAACATAACAACTTGGAAAACTGCCGATGCAATGGCTCGCATGGCATATGTCCAACTCCTACCTAACAACATATTGTAATCAAGCGGAGCGTCCAGAACTTCAATCTCTACAACAACTATCTAACCAGCAAGTGTAATTTCAAACAATGGTAGAACTCTGTGTGGATGGAAAGTCCTGCCATCGAAGGCAGTAATTAGTGTGTTAGAGGGGGCTAACTCGGGAGAGCCCAAATATTTCCAGTAAGAAATGGACATCACGCACGTCGACGTGCCCTCATCTACAACAGCCCGTCTAATGATCATAGGACCATGAACCACTTCTATCTGTAGGGAAACGTGGTATGGAAATCGATATTTGATATCAGACATATCAAAGCGTGCAGTCATGTTGGATGATTCCATACTTCCAATCGCTGCCAAAAGTGCATTTCGTTGTAACGAACAACTTTGCAAAACTTCTAAGGTGGGCATAACACAAGGAGTCTGGGCTAGATATTCAACCACATTGTAGTTGGAAGCAGCCCAAGCATTGGGATTGTGCGAGGCCCGTTTCAAGACACCTTTCGAGATCTTGGGCAACGAATCCACCGGAATGTGGAGAGGAATGGAAGATTCAGGAATCTCTTTATCCTTGTTCTGCACATCCGGGCTATAATCTCTTGCTCGCATTTGCAAAAGTGCATCCGCGCTAACCATATTAATGAAAGTTTGATCAACTGAAGCATGAGTAGTGCCCCCAGCATTGGAGGTGCCAGAAGCTAAACCTTTCTCCTTAGGAAATGGATCTTTAAGTACGGTAGGTTTCTTTTCTTGAAGTAGCTTCTGGGCTTCTTCGATCAGAGGGCATTGGTGAGTGAGGTGATCCTACTTGAAAAGTTTACAAGGGAACTTAACCTTCTTCTTTTCTTTGTTACCCTCCTCGGCATTCTCTTTGTTCTTGGGATTTTATTGGTTCCCTTCTCCTTTCTTGCCCTTCTTTTTGTTGTTGGGCTGCCAAGGGCCCTTTTGATTGTTTTGAACCTGGTTTACAGATTCAGTAGTAGAAGGAGAGGTTGTGACGGAGGTCACTTATGTAGTCAATTGTTTGACGGATAAGGCATGAACCTGCTTAGTCCATGCTTCGAAAGATGTAGAATCCACTGAACCCACTATGCCGTCATCATGTGGTCCAGGTTTAGGTTTGCCAAGATCAGTGTTTGATTGCGGTGCGTTTGGTATAATCTCATAAAGTAGCCCAAACTGTGCATAAACAAGGTCTAGCTGCTGGGTCCGTAAGATGGCTTCTTCCTCCGAGGACACTCCAGAAGTAGCGACTTCCTTAGAAATGCAAGGAAGGAGTGATTTCAAATACCACTCAAGAAGAAATTCTGGAGGTATATTGGCTTTAATGAGCCTCTTCCATCTTCGCCACTTCTGAATGTGATCAGATAAGTGAGTGGCCTTATTTTGTCTAAATGTAGACAAAAGATCTGTCTCGGCATCGTACCAAACAGGAAGCTGGAAGTGGTTCAGAAAAACTGTCGCGAGATCCCGAAAATTAAAAAACGTAGCTGCAAGTAACTCAATGTACCATTTGGCCGCAGCGCCGGTTAAGGTTCTTTGGAAAAGTCTCAACCTAACGGAATACTCGTTCAACGAGTTCGAAGAACACCATAAATGGAAAGTGGTGACATGATCACCAGGGTCCTCACCAGTTTTTCCTTCGAATTTTGGAATGTTGGAAGGTAACTTAGTAGGAACTGGTGGCCACGTCGTGTTATGGTACACCAAATCATTCATTAACTTGGAAATATTTGGCAAATTCAGATTTTCCAGAAACGGAAAATGAGGTCTATAAGATGGCATTTGATAAGATGGAATCATAAAGGGGGAACCACCCATAGTTTGACCCATGAATTGCTGGTTGGGGTCGCCCCCAGCCATTTGCTGGTAGGGGTTGCCCCCAGCCATTTGTTGTTGTGTGAAAGTGTTGTTGAAATTCCCCCATCCAAATGAAAGTGGGTTGGTACTCTGAATGTTTGTCCACTGAGGCTGGGTGTTAGCCCCGCCATATTGTTGATTAAGGATGTTACCCCCTCCTCCCGAAAATAGAGAAAAAGGGGTGTTTCCTGCAGGTACATTATTTTGATTCATGTTGTAACCTGCAAAGGTGTTAAAACCAGGGGTAGTCGAGGTGGACGGTGTAGTCATGGTACTCATGACAGGCATAGTTGCAGAGGCATTTGGCCCTACATTGGGTGTGGAAATCCAAGTACTAGGTATATGCTATGACTGTTGAGTTGCAGGAGGTGGACCGATATTCACTGTATTACTAGGTCCAAAAGAAGGGGTAGAGGCGGATGTCAAAGCTGTTGAGCTTGGCATGCCTAACGTACCAGCGTTAAAACTGAAGGACGGAGTTGAAACAACAATTGACTGATTCGAACTCGGTATAACAGTGGAAGGTGTATTTACAGTATTTGTATTCATACCTATTGTGAGAGTCTGTGGAACTCCCTGTTCGCCTCCTGGGTTAGTCATAATATGCCCAGGTGTGAACAAATATGCACTATAATCAAGTTGCTGGAAACCAACAGGTACCAAAAGCCGATTGTTAAGTTCGGTAAGAGGAGGATTAAAAGGAGTATTAAACTCACCAGAAGTGAGATCCTCAATCTCGACTGTATTAAAAGCTCACTGATCTGGAGTCCTAGGTTGTGGTTCACCAGGAATCTCTATTTCACCATTAGTTTCAAAAGGACCACTGGAGTCTGTCCTCTATCATATTGGTGGTAGTAGTGGTTCCACTCTAAGTGGGAGAAGGTTTTGCAATCTTCGAGACCTACGAAGCTATTGGTCTTCCACGATTATATATAAAAATAAAACTAAGTAAAAACCTAGTGGCCACTAAGACTAAGGGGCAAACAACATTCCACTAAAAAAATCCTAAGTATGCAAACCAGGAAAAAAAGATGCCTTCCGGAGAAAAGTTTGGGATGATGAGGGCCCATAAAAGATCAACAAAGGAAGAAGAATAGTTACTCAGGGTCCACAATACAATGACTAAGGGTGCAAGCGCTGGAATCACCCAACCGCCCTCCCAAAGACCTGCAAGGGATTTCCTCCCACATCTGTCCTAGGTACAACATCTATAATCCTCTGCTGTCACCTGTGTATGATCCTATAGGTCTAATACTAAGGCTACCATAAGTACGAAATATCCTAGGGGGACAATCGTCAGCCTGATCAAAACCCGTGGGCAGGGTAGCAAAGCCCGAAGTCCGGATGGACCCCTGTACGCGAATCGACCCTGGTTTATGGTTGAAGGGAAAGTGAGGGGATATCCTCAACAAATCCGATCTTCCACGGCCTTGTGCTTAGCTCTGGTTTTAGTAGAGTTTCCCAGGAATATTTGATACAGATGGGTTTACTTATATGACAGTTGCACTACGATTTTTGAGTAATGAAACAAGCTTCGAGCAGTTTAAGGTGTTTTAAGCTCGAAACTCTAGCCTAAGCTAATTGGTGTCGTGTATCCCTAGAAAGAAAATCGTTTCTAATTGATTTTATTAAGGTTTTTTTTAAGGTTACTTTTTACTCAGTGGGGTAGTGCATTGTGTGGTGTGGTTGCAACAGAAAGTAAAGTGCATGAAATGAAACAACTTTCAACAACAAAAAGACTCTTTTATTTTTTTGTTTTATATTCTTTCTAAAATGAAGATTAAGCAAACCTAAACAAAGCTTTCTTTTTCCATTTTCTTTTCAAATTCAGAACAAAGTAAACTATGCTACTCTGCAAAGACTATAAACCTTACTACTCTAAACTACCAAACTTATTTTTCTTTTTTCTGTTATATATAAACGAAAAAGAACTTGAAAGCGGAAGCAAGTAAGACCTACAAAAGATATGCAAGTAAGGAAAAATGACTCTAAAGTTCACAAAAATCAAATCAATGATTCGACAAAGACTTGTTCTACAAAGTTTTTTCTAAGGACAAAAGCTTTAAACTTGGAAACATAGTGGAAAGAAAACAGGGATGAGAGACGCTTATAACTGGAAAGCAAACTTAGAAGATTGCTCCAAAGCACCAAACCCTAAACAAAAACACTAAGCCAAGTAGTAGGTAGACAAGCGAACTAAAGACAACCTTACTAGCACAAAAGACTCAAATGGGAAGCAAACTAAGGTACTTCAAACTTACTTGATACTGAAAATGACAGCGAGATCAAAAAGTGTCAGGACTCAAAAAGCTTTTGAAAACACCCCAAAGACTCCAAAAAATGGGCCAAACCCTAAATCAAAGGATGAGACACCCAAAGAGCATACTAGTGTCGCAACAAACAACAAGTGTTAAACACCAAGGTTTGTATACCTGCAACACACTACTAGGGTAGGGACGAGTAGCTATGTTCGCTGAGGAACAATGCATGGTCTCCAAAAAGAGTCACAAACAAACAAGACACTTCAAAAGTAATCAAGCAACCAAAAGATGACCTAAGGGACTCAAAAGAGGCTAAAGAGACTCAAAGAAGGATTACAAACCTCAAAGAACAGTTAAAAAGGCCAATAACAAAGTTAGAAACCAGACCAAACAGGCGGAAATCCAAACCCTACATCAAACAGAGAGTTACAGGAATGTGCTCTACTGTGCAGTAGGAAAACTAGCACATTCTGGAAGGTGTGCCCTACTGTGTAGTAGGGAAAGTAGCGCACAAGCTCAGGTATGCACTACTGTATGTACAGAGGAGTAGCGCACAAGTCAGGAAAGGTTAAAAACTAGCTTTGCAAAGGTGTAAAAAGGCTGAGTCAGACAAAGGAAAGCAGGTAGGAGTGACCTGTAAGGCCTCTTAGAGGATCAAAGGGATCAAAAAGTACTAGAAAGACAACAAAATAGGTTTCCTAGAGCAGAAAAACAACCTTGTTCCCCAGCGGAGTCGCTAGTCTGTTGTTCAGGAATTCTACCTTATAGCGAGGAAAGAGACACTATCAACTTCTGGGGTAACAGGTAAACACATTAATTGTATTACATAAGCATCTATAAAGGGAAAGAGATCAAAGATCTTGAATACATACCTTATTAACGACATTTGACCCTAGCTTTGCTTGATCTTGCACTCAATCTTCAACTTGATCTTTCGCTCAATAGACCTGCAACACAAAGATACCTTCCTCAGCGTATCTTGACTGATATAACAATGATGAAATTGGAATACAATTTAAACATCAAGAACAATCAAGCATTTAACCAAACAAACACACAATCCATTAGGCATTTGATTGGGACAGGAAGGATGTTTCAACCTTTATTGTCAAAAGCAAATAATCAGTACAAATTATACCTGATCATGCAGCATGCTTGTGCAACCAGACTCTGGGCTCCTGCTCTTCTCTAACTTTGGAATTCTTCCAGCATAACAACCCTTAATGCAAGTTTCTCCTCTTGTGAATGAGAGTCTCTATATGTCTAACCCCTCTCCTCAATCCTCCTTGTATTTATTGGACAAGATAGACAGTTTAGATCGAGAGGTGGTTGAAATGGAAGTTGGGGAAGTTGCAAAACCAACTGCAACTAATCCCAATTCGTCAAATTAATATATTTTTGATCACATTTCAAGATGTGTGCGAGTTTTTCACAGTGGAGTAGCGCACAATATGCAACTTCAGTGCTTAACAATCAGCATTTGCAGACTTTCTAAAGGTGTGCGCTAGTTTCCTAAAGTAGAGTAGCGCATACTAGGACATGTGCGCTACTATTGAGCTTGTGGAGTAGGGCAAGAGCGCTAGTATGCTGCAGTAGAATAGTGCACAGGTTAAAACATGAGATTTTTCAAGGTTTTTCTAGCTTGCAAAAGGGTAAGTCAGGTCAAAGTATCATCTAAGGTCATCATTCTCTTCAATCCAAGTTGTCCTTTTGTGTTATTGACCGCTAAAGGTGATCACGGACGGAGAAGTGCATATTTGACCTATAATACCATCTACACTCTGCCACACCTCCATGCCTAGAAAATAGTGCATCATCCCCAAGTCCTTCATCTCAAACTCGGCTGCAAGCTTCCTCTTGGTGTCGGCAATCAACCCATCCTCTCCTATAACAAATAGGTCATCCACATATAGGAGTAGTATCACAAGATTTCCTTCCTCAACCTTGTAGTAAAGGTTGGAATCTGCTTTACTCTTGGTAAAGCCCAAACTAGATAGAAAACTGTCCATCCTACCATACCAAGTCCTAGGAGCTTGCTTCAAGCCATACAAGGATTTCTTCAATCTATACACATATGACTCCCTGCCATGTGTCTCAAAACCAAGTGGCTGCTCCACATACACTTCCTCTTCAACTACACCATTCAAGAAAGCTGTCTTGACATCCATCTGGTGTATCTTCCATTTCATCACTGCAGCCAGAGCAAGTACTGTTCTGATGGAAGTGTATCTGGATACAAGAGAAAAGGTCTCTTCATAGTCTATTCCCTCTTTCTGAGAGAAGCCACGAGCTACAAACCTTGCCTTGTATTTATCTATGCTACCATCTGCAGTATGCTTGATCTTATAGATCCACTTGGAAGTCACAACAGACTTCCCTTGTGGTCTTGGGACCACATCCCAAACATCATTCTTCATGATTGATTGGTATTCCTCGACCATGGCATCCTTCCATTCTTTCTTCTCCGCCACCTCTTCATAACTAGAAGGTTCTCTGTTCATAATGTCACAGAGTAAGGCAACATAGCTAGTGTGTGACCTTGTCCTTTTCCTTTCTCTGTGTTCCTCTTCTGGAATACCATATCTTTCTTCATCTTGGATGAGCTCTCTAGCCCATGCAGGTTTCCTCTCGTGAGAGTTCTTCTCACGGGGTGGATCTATAGTTTCTTGTGGATCTTCAATTTCACGGGTTGCTTCTGGAATTGCTTCATTCATAGTGGTATCTTGAAATCTAGATTCCTTTGGTTCTTCATGATCTTCAACTGGTGTCTTCCTTGATTTGATGTAGGCTGAGTCCTCATCAAATGTTACATCCCTGCTGATGTTAATCTTCTTGAACCCTAGAAAGTATATTCTGTAAGCCTTCGATTTTTCACTGTAACCCACAAAGATGCCCTTCTTTCCTGAAGGATCTAGCTTTGTCCTCTTTTCTTTTGGAATGTGTGTGTATACTGGACAGCCAAATATTCTGAGATGGCTTACTTCTGGTTTCTTTCCAAAGAAGACTTCTTCTGGTGTCTTATTGTCAAGTATCTTGTGAGGTGTTCTGTTATGCACATACAAAGCTGTCCTAGTTGCTCCTTCCCATAGATGCATAGGAAGATCTTGGTCATGAATCATTGCCCGTGCTGCTTCCATGATATTTCTATTCTTTCTTTCTGCAACTCCATTTTGTTGTGGATTGTAGGGAGCAGTCAACTCCCTCTCGATCCCTAAATCACTGCATAACTTCTTGAAATCACCTGAAGTGAATTCTCCACCATTGTCAAATCTGAAAGTCTTAATCTTCTTATCTGTTTGATTTTCTATCAAGGCTTTGAATTCCTTGAACTTATCAAACACTTCATCTTTATTCTTCAAGAAATAAACCCAAGTCTTCCTAGAGAAATCATCAATGAAAGAAACATAGTATACATACCCACTCAGAGAACTGGAAGACATTAGTCCACGTACATCGGAGTGGATAATCTCCAAAATTCCTTTTGCTTTTCTTTCACTGCTTGGAAATGCTTTCTTTGTATTCTTTCCCTTTGCACATCCTTTGCAAACACCTTCATGCTTTGATTGGAGTTCAGGAAGACCTTCTACAACTTTGCTTGTAATTGGTAGTGCTCTGTAGTGCATGTGTACAAGCCTTCTATGCCAAAGTTCACTTGGATCCATGGACTCATGTACGATGGCATGTTTAGGTTGCCCCTTCAATTTGTACAATCCTCCCTCTTGCTCTCCAATCACCCCTGCATCATCTATTGTCTTACATTTAGGCCACATGAGTACTTGGCCATCTACAAATGCAACTCTCATCCCCTTTGCATCCAAAGATGATATGGATAGGAGATTCTTCTTGAGCCCAGGTACATATAGAACATCTTTCATTTTTAGAGACTTCCCAGAGTCTAACATGTAGGAGCCGCATGGATAATTTTAAGGACCCATACTTACTTAAAAGTGTATAAACCTTGGCGAATCTTACCAATTCTCAAAATGTCAACAATAAAATATTTGGCGATATTTTTCTAAAATTATTTCAATTTATAAGGATTTTATATAGTTTATATAATATGTTGGCAATTTTTAGAGTGAAAAAAGTTTACCCCATCAAAATTGGGTGAAATGGGGCTTCAAAAAATGAAAATTGGTGAATATTTTTTTGGAAAAAAACATGGAAAAATAGCCCATGGGCTAAATTTCGCCCCTAAAATTATCCTTGGTAGGAGGCTTCACCACTTCCTTTGATGGGATATTGATAGTCATCCCCAAGTTTCACTTTATGGGGTGACTCATGTTCAGAAAGGTCTACAAAAGATTCTTTAAACCCAGTCATGTGTTTAGAAGCCCCACTATCAATAAGCCAATCATTACATCCATGAGAGATAGTACCTGTGAAAGCAGAGATTAGAACATATTCATCTTCACTTGATGAGTCATCACTTTCTGCTCTAGCCTTCTTCTTGGGTGGTTCATCATCTTTAGCAGCATGAGCATGATATCTCTTTTTTCTGCCCTTCTTCTTCTTCTTGTAGTGATTCTTCCTTTTGTTCTTGGGACAATCTGAGGCAAAGTGTCCCAACTCATCACAAGTGAAGCATCGAACTTGAGAGATATATTTCTTCTTATGAAAGTGAGAATGCTTCTTGTTGTGAGATTTCTCCCTCTTAAACTTGCTTCCTTTAGTGTGTACTGTGAGGCCTTGATCTTCACTTCCCATCTTTTCTTCTTGGGCCACAATCCTAGCCTCTTATTGTGAACACTCCTCCCATAGTCTACTGAAGGATACCAATTTTCTTCTTGCACAGATTCCTTGGATGAAGGATTCCCATGACCTAGGTAGGCCATTCAATGCAGTCATTACAATTTCACCATTCTCTACTACTTCATCCATAGCTTCAAGTTGTTCCTTGATTTGAGAGACCTTGGAAAAGTAGGATTGAACGGTCTCTCCATTCTGAAGCTTTACCCCTTTCAATCGGTTTAGCAGAGTCATCTTCTAATTTATGTTCTTTCCTTCAAACAACTTGGTCAAGGAGTCAAACATCTCCTTAGGTGTCTTTAGGGAAGACACATGGGGTATGAGATGGTCCTTTATAGAATCAACAATGATTCTCTTAGCCTTGACTAGGTTCTTCTTGTGTAAGGTCTTAGCCTCTTCTTCTTCTGGAACTGGAACCTCTTCCTTTATGTAGTTGTCCAACTCATTCTCTTCTAGGATTAACCCAATCTTATACTTCCATGCTCGGAAGTTATCATCCCCTTCAAGCTTATCCTCAAGCTTGGTGTGGTGAGACATCTTAAAGAGTACTTCAAATGGAAATAGAAAAATATTTAGGTCTTACCACTTCATTTGCTGAAAACTGGATCTGGAGTTGGATTAGGGTTTGTTAGAGAAACCCTAAAAATTCAAAATATGAATTTCAAAATTCTGAAAGGATAAAAAGATGCACCTTGATGAGCTGATCAGCCTGGTATACTCAGAATTTGAAAACTGTAAAGTTTCACCCCTCATAAATGTTTTTCAATTTCTCAGATTCACTAGGGAGGACCCTGAATTAGGGTTTGAGTTTTCCAGAGCTTCACCAAACCAAAAAGTTTGATCCAAAGCTCTAAACTTCGATTTTTCCAAGGAGCTTCTAGATATGTCCTCAGATTTCAGAAATTCCTATTTTTGTGGAAACCCTAATTTTTAGGGCCAAAACTAAAAATGCTCAGAATTGAATTATGTCTCGACAGAAAGATGTGCCCTTCCAAGGAGAGTCAATATAGCCTTCTACCTTTGATGATCTGTGGAGAGAAACCCAAAAATTAAGAAGCCCTAGCTTCCGTAGCTGCACAATGCCTTCTTCTTAGGTTAGCTCTGATACCATGTTAAATTTTTGATAATTTCATTCCATTATCATTAGGATCTATAAGAGAATAAGATGTACAACATATCAATCATAGAGACAAAATCAATCACACAAGAGACACAAAGTTTCACCGGGGAAAACCAAGAAGGTGAAAAACCCCGCAACTTCCTCGGAGATAAGATAAGCCACAATACAAGATCACAAGGATCAAACCCAAAGAGATGTCTCTAGAAGATGCTCCTCCTCCTCCACAAGTGCGCCACTTTCTCTCTTAGCTATGCGAGCTTGAGAAGTGAGTGAATGAGATAAATGAGAGACACAACCTCTCTATTTATACACTGACTTGACCTACCAATAATCCATTGGGGCCAACTTGCTAATCAAGCCTAATAACCCAACCACCAGGGCCGACCCCACACTGGTGGTCTAATAACCCATCAATACAAATGACGACACTTGTCAATGCACATGACGACACTTACAAATACAAATGACGACACTTCCAATCAGAGGAATAATACATCTCTGTGGGATATACAATAAAGTACAAATGTAATACATAGAAGAATATCTTCCGAAGTTACAAATACATTAACACAAAGTTCATTCAATAGTCTGGCATGTGTCCAACTACAACCTTTAAAACATCCCAGCAATAATTAACAAGATTCAACACATAACAAATGTCAACAGTTAACCAACATAAAACATTGTAGAAATTAGAACAAAATTCATCCCAATAAACAAGTCACAAAATACATGCACATGTATAAGTGTAACCCAAAGCAAATGCCTTAAAATTTATTTATGAGAATAATATTTAAAGTATGTAACAAGGGAGTGCGACCATCTACATACCCCTCTTTTATAAAAGTACAAAGAATCTAAGGAAAAATAGCCTTTTTCCAGTGCCCAACAGTCCTACACAAACCAACTGTTGAAGATACAATAGGCCTTCCTCCTACAAGTCATATTCACCTCCTTTTTTCCACATAACTAGTACAAATTTGCCCCACTGTGCTAATCCCATAACTTAGCAAAATTTCAGAGTTTACCTTGAACTACTTACCAATATGATGATCCTTGAATGATTCCTTAGCCACTTTTAGGTATCCACTAAGGTGCTTCAAGAATCAGTTGAGAAACAGGTTAGTGATAAGGTGATGAACTATGAGAAACAATTGAATTGTGCGTATACAAGATCAAGATGCTTGAAGAAGAGAATTCAGTATTTAATACTTATTTGGAAGAGTCGGTGCAAAAAAAAAAAAAAAAAATCACTAACAAGTTAGCTTGAACATAAGGATAGATATATATCTCGGTTAGAAGAAAAGATGATCGAGATAAAGGGAAAGAAACAATTTCAAGATCACATCATGAGTGATACTCCGATTTGCGCAAATTTAGGGAGTGACAAGTTCAGTCTTGAATATGAAGTAAAGAACAAGTTAAAAGGAAACACATCAATCCTAAATAATATTTTGAATGATCAGAGATCAGTAGCAGATAAGTCAGGTCTTGGTTACAATAGAACAATCGAGAAGTTCTATGACAAAAAGAACCGTTCAAATCAAATGAGAACATTCAAATACAATAATTCCTTCAGTGATTATAACTCTTTCCATTCCACTACCAAAAGAATGAATAATACAATGAAATGCGCAAGGTGCAATTACATTGGTCATATTGCGAAATATTGTCAAACTGTAAGATGCTATGCATGTGATGGCTTTGGAAACAAAGCTATGTATTGTCGAAGAACAATGAACTGTCCGAATGGGAATATTCTACCTAACAGTTATTGCAATACAAGAACCAAAAGGAGAGATAGTCAAGTACAATATCAAAATGGAAGTGCACACATGAAGATGCGGGTAAGGAAAACTCCTTAAGCACATGCTTAAGAAACTAACAAACCAAGTACATCACAAGAGGCAAGTAATTGTTTCCCTTCTTGTTGATCTCTAAGAAATTGAGTGATATCCTTGAATTCAACACGATTCTTATTAGGGATTCAAGGAGTGTGTTAGTGAAGTAGTGAAGTCAGAAGTTTGTTGCTCAGATGCATTAATGTGGTGTTGCAAAAGATATGCACATATATATTCCAGTACTTGCTATACTGGATTGTCGTATTAAGAATTTTTTAAAAAGGGAAATGCCTATGAAGACAATTATTGCAAAAGGTGTGTTGAATTTAAAATGTTGCACATGCATAAATAAAAGTTCAAAAAAACATTGTTGAAGAACAAACATGAGTCTGCGTAGATACATGCACGAAGTTTGGTATTATATTCAAAATTTTGTCTTTACAAAATTACATAGATCTTTGTCGCAGAATACATAATTCAAGTATAAAAGAGGCTTCATTCCAAGGCTTAAAGACAATTGAAGTCCAAAAACACGATGGAAGCCGCATTAAGCAAAATTGCGAATCACGGGGGTAATTCAAAGTCGGAGCTCAAGGTCCAGTTCCATGCCATGGCTAGTTGGTTTTTGTGCAAGTTGAAGTTCAAAATCCAATGAAACCAGATAGTTAAGTTCAAAGGATGGTTGGAGAGGATACAATTGCATATTTTCATAGGATGCATTGTCGATATACTTCTCCGCTTGAATTGAGCTCGACATTTCAATAATTCATTGTTGTTGCTTCTCCAGAAAGTTTACTCGCCTTCTTAGATTGGACAACCCTTCTGCATTTATATGATTTACTTGTGACTAAGCGTACCAGTGGTTGATCTCTGACTCCTTCATTTGGCCCTGCCAAATGCCCATGTCCACTCCCAGCCGGGTGAATTCTACTTGCTGCGATTGAACCGCAAGGCGTACACTATCAAGAGAATCGTTAAACCTATGGAAGAAGGAATCCATTATTGAATAAGTTGAGAGACATAGAGTAAGCTAGACGACAGAAGAAAAAGGGTGAAGAACCAGGAAATTCACATATGTCTTGGACAATCAGATGATAGTTCTTTGTGCACGTGAAAATTAAGTTGAAGAGACAAGGAGTAAATCACATTCAAGTTTTTGTGATTAGAAGCTGGTTTGGAGACGCTAAAAGTAATTGCATGAGTTAATGGATTTGGGCAAGAGGACAAAAAAGCGGAATTCTAATTCAATGTTCTGTGCAACTGGAATGATGTCGCCCAAAAGGGATCAATTACAAATATGGCACGTCAAAGTTTTCACACGAATTGTTTGTGACATCGCTTTATTGCCAAGCTGGCTAACAGGTGGAAATACATGCAAAAATATTTGGTTTTCGTGACGAGATATGCAACGTCAAAAAAGGTAACGATGAATGGTCACAATGTAGCAAATGCGATAAATGGAACAATTATAAATTGAATGAAATTGAAACAAATGTAATTCTATAATGCGCGGAAAACATGACAGGAAGATGGTATGAAAGACTATGCAAGGAATAATGAATCAGTGTGATTGATGATTGGTATGACAAAACATAAGATCAATATAGAAGGAATATAGCAATAGTACAGGGGGATCATATCTGAGTTAGCTACAAAAAAAGTGTGCAGATTGCAAGGTAACTCAAATCTGCATAGAGACCCCAGCAAAAGAGAAGAAAGCATGAAGACATGGGGAGTAAATCAAAGGAAACAGATTTATGATGCCAACACAGAACAAAATAAAGAATATCCTATAATTGCGCAGTAATGACACCTCTTTGCTATTGATGTCAAAGGGGGAGAATGATCATGAAGCATGTGATCAACACATAGATGAAAAGCGACTGAGAAATATCATGAAGCATGCGATCTGTGAAGAATTAAAATATAACAGAATAAAAATGATAGCAGGATGCGCAAATGAGCAAAGGATTAAACTAGAAAAGAACATAGGGGGAGTACTGTGGCAAGTACCAACAAGCATAGATGAAGCTCACAATTTCATGAGATGAGTATGCACAGCTTCATGAGGTGTTGGCAGCAATGCCAAAGGGGGAGATTGTTGAAATTTGGTTGTCATTGATGTCAAAGAGGATGTATTATTCTGTGTGCTAGCTTGAATAAATATATGGAAGCCAGCTTCAAGAAGTATATGTAAGCAATTTTGAAGAAATAAATGGAATCCAGTTTAAAGAACCACATAAGAAGTACATCCAGATTCCAGAAGAACATCCAATTTGAAGAAATACATCAGGTCCACGTGCAAGTCCCAAGTCCACCTAGTCATGCTACCTCAAGGCTAAGTCAAAAGAGTCAGTTGGACAGGTTCAAAAGTGGGAAAGAGGCTTGAGAACAAGAAACGGTTGAACAATTATGCAAGCCCCATAAGTGCGTAAGACACAACAATCGGAAGAATCATACAAGATGTAGAAGCATGCAAAAGTAACAAGAAGAAAGTAGCAGTTGAAGAACTCAAGTGCGCAAGTCCCACAAGTGACGGTACAACAAGTATGTGCAAGACCACATCGCAATGGAGTAAGTCCCACTAGAAAAAGGACCAAGTATGCACAAGACCCACAAGATATGACACCTCAGTGGCGCAGACTATGACAAGTGGTGGAAGCGTGAAGTAAGCGGAAATGTGAAGCAAGGAAGAAGGGATGCTACAACCAACTTGTGGACATCTCCATCCACGCATAACAAGTATAAATAAGAATACAAGTTCGAAAATGTAAGCAAGCTTGTGATCTGAAATCTAGAAGATACATATTTATCAAGCTTCTAATTCTCGGGGCATCGAGGGCTCATGGAACCAGAGCATATGATCTAGCAGAGAGTTGAGTGCGCACAAGCAGAGGAATGGAATTGTTGATGGTGCGTAGAATGATGTAGTTTAT
The DNA here is from genome assembly GCA_027924585.1 of Larix kaempferi. Classification (NCBI taxonomy): domain Eukaryota; kingdom Viridiplantae; phylum Streptophyta; class Pinopsida; order Pinales; family Pinaceae; genus Larix; species Larix kaempferi. Next base: position 421,081 of record BSBM01000410.1, on the reverse strand, counting down.
ATGTGATAGTTGCGCATAGTTAGAAATGAATAACTATAGAGTATGTGCAAGTGCATAGGAACATAATGATAGTATCACAGACAACACACAGATAATCGCATGTGATCTAAGATAGATGCATGAAGACTAACTTGAATTATATCTAATAAAGCGCGCAGTGAAGAATTTTATCAGATGCTCAAAGACAGAGTTGTTGCACAGTAAAGGGCGCACATTATGATCTGAGACAAGTGCGTAAAATATAAAGGCCATATCACAGATGATGCACAAAAGGTATTGGATTTTCTAAAGAATGTTGGACCAAGACAAAAAGGACATATCACAGAAGGTGCGTAGACTAATCTGATACTAGTGCGCAAAGTCAGGACAATGGTACTACAGAATACGTGCAATATCAGTTGAAGCCGCAGATGTGCAGAAACAGAAGGTCATATTGAACCTGAGCACAGACTACAGAGTATGATGAAGCATCACATATTTTGTGAAGTGTGAAGTCAGATAAGTTAAGTGTGAAGTCAAGTGAAGTATGAAATATAGTGACAACAAGATTACAACATATAGAAGGTGCACACAACAGAATGAACAATAGTTAATCTGAAGAGTGCGTGGATCATAAGAACATCAAAGCAATATCTTCTTCTTTCATATCAGGGAGACGTGGACAGTGAAAGGAGTAGGGGGTCGGAGCCTCCTTCCAGTTGAAGCTGGCAAATAAGGGAGTTGGTGCTTCCTTCAGGTCGATGCCTGTAAAACTAAGGGTTCATTTCCTCCTTCCAGTTGGTGTTGGAGAGCTTCAGAAGTTGGTGCTTCCATGAATGTAATCTTTATATTATAAGAGAGCATTCTGTGGTTTTCTCCCGTCTGGGTTTCCACATAAAAATATGTGTGTTCTGTGTATTGTGCTCATGTGATGTTGAATGTTTTATTTATGGTGGATGCATAATTAAGTTCAGATTAACCAGTTAAGAAGTTAAAAATTGTTCATAACTGCGCTAATACTAATTCACCCCCCCTCTTAGTATTAATTAGATTCCAACAATTTTTGGATGGAATAAGGATTAGAAGGAATGTGAGATCATTCAACAACTAGAAGAGGTCCCTAGTGCATTAGATAAATTTGTGTGGAATAATAATTCACTATGGTATCAAGATCACCTTTAATCATGTAAGGATTCCTAGCTCAAACATAAAGGTCTTTTTGGAATCACAGACTTCTCCTATAAGAGGACATTCAATGTTCCTAAAAATTTACCACAAGATAAAAAAAATAAAAATTCTAGGAAGGTGTTAATACTAATGTTCAAAAGTTTGTGGCGGTATGTTTGGTTTGCCAATATAATAAGGGAGATACAATCAAGACCTAGATTTTCCTACAACCATTAGTCATACAAAGTCAGTGTTGGGTGTGAAAATCCTCACAGCAGATCTAAGAGATGATGTATACCTCACAAGAAAGAATTTAGGAATAAGATTAAGAGTGGTCAATGCAGTAAGATGAGCAACAGAATAATAATACAGTAGAACTTGGATAGAAGCAAAAATACTTCACACACACTAATTCATTAATCACAAATGGACAAATAAATAATACAATGCATGAGGAATTCGAATTCCAAGGTGGCAATTCGAATTGGCCTTCATGGAGTGATCAAAAGATCACTGGAGTGTCATCGGAGCACAACTAGAAGTCTATATCATCATCAGTGGAGTCATCAATGCTCAAGTAACTGTCAACCATCAATCAAATTGAGTCTAACTGAGTGTGGTAGGTGTAACTGAGTGTAATTGGAACTAACTGAATGAAGGAGGCTCAGTGGAGGGCGCATGAGGAGCTAACTGGAGCCAGAATGAGCAGTCTAGTCACACTGGAGGTCCATCGGAGTGGTAAGGTCAGTTAAGAGTGAGTCAAGCCTAAAATCAAGGAGAGAACTCAGTTAACTGAAGACTACTGGACTGGTAGGTGAAGAAGGGCGCCTTTGTCAAGTGGATGGTGAGATGTGGGCGCATCACTGGCTAGGAGGGCTCAATATAAGTGGAAATAAGCTCTTGAGTGCTGGAAGACTAGGGACTAGGTGCTGAGGTGTCAACCTGATGACTGGGCAGCATGAGAATGTATGCAATGCATGCAGAATGTATGCAATGCATGCAGAATGCATGCTACATGCAGGAATGCATGCAAGACTGAAAATGCAAAGGATGAAGATGCTGATAGGACTAGGATGGAGTATAGGAATATCCTAACATTGGGAAGAGGTATTAATGGATTTTATCAAAGCTCTACCGAATTTCAAAGGAAATAAAATCATCATGGTAGTGGCGGATCAAATCACAAAGTATGCACATTTAAACTATATTTCTCATCATTTTATAGCAAGTACAGTAGCTACAACATTCGTAGAAAAAATTCAAAAGTTACATGGAATCACCAAGATTATTATAAGTGATGGAGATCCAATTTTCACTAGTAATTTTTGGACTAAGTAATTTAAGTGTCTAGAAGGGTATCTTCATTTCTTTACATTTGATAAAAAAACACAAGTGGTCAAGTGGTTTCTCTTGTAAAAATGGTGGTACAACATGTCCTTATGTACTTCAATAAAAATGTTCTCATTTATGGCACTTTATGGTTGTCATCCTTAATCCATCACATCACCCTTGAGAATGAAAGATGAGGTTCAAGCAATGGAGGATCACATAGATCACTAACAAGAGGTTGTCCAACTATTCAAACATGACTTATATATAGAACAAAATGGGATGAAATAACATACAAATCAGCATCATAACGAAAGGAAATTTGAAGTGGAGGACTGGGTATTTCTGAGGCTACAACCATACTAACGGCCCTCAAGCAACAAATAAAGGACAATAAATTAGCACCCAAGTACTATGGTCCCTATAGGGTGTTTAACAGGATTGGAAGTATGTATTAAAAATTGAAGTTGTCTTCATCTTCACATGTACAACCAGTCTTCCATGTTTCTTTAGTAGAAAAGATAATCGATGACAAGATCCCAGTTTAGACTATTTTACTAGAGATTGATGAAGAAGGGAAAATCATATTAGAACCTAAAACAATCATTGAAACGTAAATCAAGAAACTATAAAATTGAGCAATTACTAAGTACTTCATCAAGTGGAAGAACTAGCCAATAGAAGAGCCGACATGGGAAGATGATTTTTTCATGCATAAACATCCATGACTTGTTAAGTGTTGAGGGAAACACTTGTTTGAAGGGGAGGGGAATGTTGGTCCTTAGATATTGGGTTATTACATTTATATTGTTATACTAGTGTTGTCTTTATTGGTTGGATAAACCCTTTAATTGTAATTGTACTCTTTGTCTCCTCTATATACTAACGATACCTAGTTTTAGAGATCATCTCATCTTGTGAATTTGATATTTTGTAAAAGGAGGTTGCTCCCTTGAAGATGATTCTTATTCATTCTTTTTATTTAATTCTAAAGGAATAGAGTTCTTCTTTGTATTTTCATGCTATTATGGGGAATTTGGTCCATGACATTTGGGGAATTTGGCCCAAAGTATTTTCAATATTTTAAAATTTTTACAAATGTATTGACAAATTGGGAAGATGAACCCTAACTAACATTCTAGCCATTGACATAGTGTTAAGATCAAATTTTGGGAACCAAAAGTTATAAAAAATATAGCAATTTCTCAAAACCAAGAACCCTCCACAAACGCTTGTTGATATCCACATAATCAGAAAATTAAACAACAAAAGCTCTTAAAACACGTAGAGATCTCACTTTTGTTTTGTGAAGTTGAGAGGATCCAATGAAACAATGCATAACAAGTTGATTATTCTTTAAATGTCAGTGATTCCATGCCAACATGAACTATTTCAAATTATAAAAAATATAGCAATTTCTCAAAACCAAGAACCCTCCACAAACGCTTGTTGATATCCACATAATCATAAAATTAAACAACAAAAGCTCTTAAAACACGTAGAGATCTCACTTTTGTTTTGTGAAGTTGAGAGGATCCCATGAAACAATGCATAACAAGTTGGTTATTCTTTAAATGTCAGTGATTCCATGCCAACATGAACTATTTCAAATAGGATGTTGATACCTCTATCAATGTATAAAAATATGTCGTTTTGGAGAGGAAATCGATGTGTATTGAATTTGCTCACCAATAAATTTTACTTATTAAAATACTATCTCCTCATTCTATGGATCAACTCTTTTATATATTTATGCATGTGTGTTTTAAAAGTTAAATGAATTCATTAACAATATACCTTCTAGACAAAAAGAAGGGGAAGTTGAGCAATGTGTAGGTTACCACATGGTCCTTTAAAAAAAATACATATTAAATGTTTTTTTTTTCTTTTCATGCTTTAAAAATAAAGTCGCATGCTCACACATATTAAATTAATGTAAAGTCTAAACACTTTGACTAGTTAATGAAAAGTATATAAGTAATTCCAAAAGCATTAAAAATGAATTTTTTTTTAATTAATTTCAAAGCATTTTTCCCATATGAATTTCGCATTGAGACAATCATATTAAATATTTTGACATACTTTGCTTGAGCCTTGGATCCATGTTGACTTTTTTTTACTAAAAAAGTTGTTGTCAACTTTCAAATCCCCCCAGCTTATATGTGCCCCATATTTACGGGCCATGTGGGGGACCTAGGGGTATAGTGGTAGCGGACAAGAATTGATCCCATGTCACGCGAGTATGAGTCCCAACCCAGTTGTTGATTCTCCTAGTAAATTATAATAATAATAATAATTTATTTTTAAGATCATAGCCTAACTAGACACCAATTTTGGTGTAGAATACCTCCTTGTTTGTGGGAACAAGGAGCCCCCTCCTCCACGCACTGATCTGGCTACTAAAGTTTACGTAGGGGTAAATACCCTACCCCTTTCGTAGATATCTAGAGTTGTGTGTCACACATGCAATACTAATAAATTAAATAGAATTTAAAAAATGAATCGATATAATAAAATAAGCCAACATAGATCCATCTTAAATATGTGTGTACCAAGTACTAAGAGGGTACAAATCCCTTAAGGTTCAAACCTTTATTCATGTGTTGCACTGTAAACAAAGGTTTGCACCTTAAGGGATTTGATCCCTATTAGCACTTGGTATATTCCAATTTAAAATGGATATATGTTAGTTTAATCTTGATTATGAATATGAACAAAATAATTTCAATTCATAAAATTTTATTTGGATTATTTTTATTTAATTATATATAATATACTATTAATATTAAATTATTAATAGTAGTTTTTCTTTTATATTGTATATTATGTTAATTTTTATTTATTTTTATATTAAAATGTGTATTTTTATTTTTTTATTATATTACTTTGAATTTTTATAACAATTATCAATATTCATTTTTTTAAAATTCAAAATATTTTCTTTTGAGAAACTAAAATTGATGGGTTATTAATTTATGTGAATGTAAATTAAAAAGCCCAATTAAAAAGTTTGAAGCTTTTTATTTGAGGGGCCACAATGAATATCAACTTTCAATATTGCTTCAAATATATCTATTACTGATCTTTTAACGCATGGCTTGAATATTTAGGGAAGGGAGGAAGGGGGATATATCTACATAACACTAGTTGTCAAATCCTAGTGCATCGTGGTTAGGGTTTACTAGACCAAGATGGATGGGGACATCTAGCTTAACGATTATTCTAATTATTGCCTTAGTTGGAGTTGTTGTGGTTGAATCCATAGATTTCTCAACATTTCGAGCCCCCTCTTAGGCTCATTGTAATACCCTCATTTTGACCCTTAGAATATATTGGCTTTTAATGTAAATATTGTATACATGCAATGTATGTTTTCCTAGCATGGAGATCAAGGCCAATGACCCACTAGTGGATGTTCAATTTTTATTTAAAAGGAAAATAATTTGATATTATGTTATCCATGTGCTATTAAGCCATGGAACATTTTAAAATGATGTAAATATTAATATTGCAATAAAATACCAAAAAAAAAAGCTATGGAAGCAACTAATAAGAAGGGGCCATGTGTATCCACTAGGGAAAGGTAAGGGGGTTGTGGGATTGAACCCCATGCTGTCAAATGTCATATTGAGAACCCATTTGACTTGCTGGCAATTAATTCTGTTGTAAGGAAGTAGTTGAGGAAATAAGTCCATAGATTCAATGGAGCATGGGTAGCCCAGAAATTCGTATGATAGAGTATGGGCTCTGTTTCCTTGACCCACAAGTCACTCTACCTCGTGGGAATTTGTTTTCCATCATTCCCATTCGATTGTTGAACATCTAAGCATCAGTTTTCATCCATTACACATTCCTAGCAGTGAGAAAAATCAGAAATCGAAACCCAGAATTAAGCCACATTTTGAGGTACTAAAAACGCCCCAAAAATTGTGTGGACAGTGAAATCCAATGGGGGATCCATAGACGTGAACCTTGGGGCGAATTTGAGAGTGTTATATGCCTAGAAATCCATAGGAAAACCCAGATTTGATAGCCCGAAAAATCCAATGACGGGACATAGTCATTTGGACATAGAATTGAGGAAATACAAGCGTGAATGACAGAGAAGAAGATAGAACAGAGGGTGGAATTGTTTGACAAACACAATGATCTTGGCTAGAATCTTAGAGATTTAGCAGCTTGGACCTTTCTATGCCCACCGTGAAGAGCACTAGAGGGAAGGGGTTCCTGAGGGGCTGTGTAGCAGAGAAGGGGACCTTCCTTGTGTTGGGTGTGGTAGGTATTATGGGTGCCAAGGTTGTTTGAGTTTAGTTTGATATTCATGTAGCTTTGTGGTTGAGTTCACTAGATTAGCATCCTCCTCCTTTGTCTCTTCGCATGCTTGATAAACCCAACAATGTGTTGGCTTAACATGATTGTTTGTGTGAAACCATGGATGTGAGTGAGTCTATGTAGTTCCTCCTTAGTGGATACATAGACCAACTCGGGGGTGCTCCCTCAGCTGAAAGAATATAGGCTGGAAAGAGACCTATGGTTGGGTGGAACGTTGCTCTCACATAGACAATTGCTTGGACAAAATCCTTAAAAGATAAGTGCTCTCTATGGTTCTAAATTATGTTAATTCCTATGTTATGATTATTTGTTATTTCAAGTCAATTTGAATGAAATTATCACATGGAATTAATTAGTAGGAAGCCTATGTATAAGCCTGAACATGAGGCTGGTTCATATCTGATTGTTTCATCATTTTTCTTGTGTTAAATATGTTTTTATAATTGCATGTTGTAGATGCATTAATCAGATTTAGTTCCACAGTGTAATTTTAATTATGCATTTTATTAAATTGTAAATTTCATCATATGGGCTTGGGGGAAGAATTAGACACCCCCATCCCCTGTTGTTATGTTCATGTTCCCTCTGTGGGTCGAGATGACAGGCAGGGATGTGACAGAGTGGTATCAGAGCCCAAGGTTGCAACACTGGGGCTGTTGGGCCAAAATCCATGCTACAGGCAGATAATCAGAATATTTGAAAAGGTGTTGATGGGTGTTGGGTAATTTTTTGGATTGGAATAATGATATGGAATCAAGTATGAAAATGTACATAGGATCACACTTTTGCATTGGGATCCCCAAGAGCTTTCCAACGATACCAAGTTTTCCAAAAATGGACTTAGGATGCGAAAATTATCATCCTCAGAAGCTACAGGGTTGCGTGGTCGACTTTCCGAACCCGCATTGCGGATTGTGGATTGCAGAAGTAGGAGGCGTGATTTTTTGAAGTTGTGCATTTGGGATGCCGACTTTCCAAATCTGCATTGTGGATTGCGGAAGTCGAAGGCGTGATTTTTCGAAGTTGTGCATTTGGGGTGCTGACTTTCCGAACCGCATTGCGGATTGCGGATTGCGGAAGTCGGAGGAGTGATTTTTCAAAGTTGTGCATATGTGGTGCCGAATTTCCGAACCCGCATTCCAGAAATCGGAGGCATGATTTTTCGAAGTTATGCATTTGGGGTGTCGATTTTCCGAACCCGCATTACAGATTGCAGATTGCGGAAGTCGGGAAGAGATTTGATACGTTGAGTCAAATTTATCCTTCCAAACCCGACTTGCGGATTGCAGTTTGTGGAAGGTGGGAAATTGAGGTAAATTTGATGGATTCAGCTTGACAGCATCGACTTTCGACTCCCGACTTGCGGATTGCGGAAGGCGAGACATCGGGTTTAAAAAAAAGAAAAAAGTATAAAGCCCGAAACTTGATTTTTGGTGGTAGGAGCAGTCGAAGTCAGAATTGGATGAGTCCTGTGATATTCTGAGGCCATTAACGAAGGCCATGAAAGAACCAAAGAGAGTCATGAGCCCATTATGCTCCAATTTGGCATAAAATGGGAAATAATGACTTTTATAAATCGATGTCCCGAATCTTGGTGGAAGGTCGGATTGAGTTGAAATCGCTATGGAGTGGCCATGGAGCAGGAAAAGTGTTAATTTTGGAAGCTTGGAGCTAAACTTGAAAGGATGTGGAGTCGGGCTGAGCGAGAAGGCCAAAAAGCACTATTCTGGGCCACTTTTTGAGGATTTTGAAAATCTTGGAGTGGATAAAAGTGACCTTAGCTGTAGGATTCAAGAAATATACTGAACTCAACATTTCATCTTCCCATCAACACAAACATTTTCTGTTAGACAAAGATTTTCCAGAAATGCTCAGTTTGGAAGATAGTCATTTTTTGCTAGAGTTTTGAAATTTTGGGAAAAAAGTGAAAAATTAAAAATAGTAAAACCCGGAATTTTATAGAAGTTTATTGGTGCATCGGAATAGGGATCTGAAAGTTTATGAGTGTTCCTTGTTATATGAACTAACTTCTCCCGATAGAAAAATTTTCACGATTCTTCCTAGATTTGTTTCTACAAGTGGCTGAAGTTGGTCTTTCAAATAAAATGCAGTTGTGTAAAAAAGTGCATAAATTTGGTAAAAAAATGACATTTTTGAAGTAATGTAATTTCCATATCTTAAGTCGGAATGAAGCATGTATATAGGCATTGGAAAAATTATCCAACAGGGAACAATGGTGCACAATCATAATTTGAATTAGGGATTCATATGTCTTAGATACTCAGACCAGAAAAGTTCCTGTGGCGTTGTTTTGACAAAAACATTGTTGTTAATATGGGGAATTTCTAGAATTGCATGAATGGGGCAAAAGAGAAGAAAACATCGTAGCTCTATGAATTATTCCATGAGTTTAATTATATCTAATATTGATGTTTTATGTTTTATATGCATTCCTAAGATGTCTAATAAATGTCTCTATAATGCACAATGTTTGTAGTTGATAAGAATTGAATAGTTGTAGCAGAGGGCAGCAGGCAAGGGAAAGAGTTTCAAAGGAAAAATAGTAACCATTAATGGTGCTAAGGACCCTTATGAGCATGATGATGATGTTCTAGGAGAGAAAATGCAAGAAGAAAATGTTGAGACTGAATCCAATGGGAGAAGGGAGCAAATAACTCCTCGGAATTTGGTTGAAACCATGATAAGCTTTAATGAAAGATTGATGAAGGCTCGGGATGATGAAGGCTCGGGAGGAACAAAACCAAGTCAATGCTTCTATTTTGCAAAGCCTCACTGGTATGCAGGAAAGGATAAACCTTGGGTCCAACCTGAGCAATGTAGGTAAAGAAGGAAGAGATGCAAAGAGTCGCTATAGAGGTCGTTCTAGGAAGAGGACTCCAAGCCAAAGAAAGAGCTATGTGAACAAAAAGCATAGAACACCCTGCTTGAGATCTTGTTCCAGCAGGTCATGTGACTCCAGAGGTTCTCGAAGAATTCCAAGGCATACTTCTAGCATATTTGAAGGAAGAAAGAAATTCAAAGGAATTCCATAGGGAGAATTCAGGAAGGCAAGGCCTCCCACATTTGACGGAGAAGGTAAGACTGGCCAAGAGGCAAAGGCATGGCTTCTTGGGATGAAGAAATATTTCAGGATTCATGATTACTCGGGAAATGAAAAGGCCATAATTTTCATTTACAATCTAAATGACAGAGCTTCAATTTGGTGGGAGCACCTCATGCAAGTAAAAGGGATCAATGAAAGGAGGTTCATCTCAAAGCAATTTAAGAAGTATTTCAAGGAAAAATACCTTTCTGCTAGGTATTATGACAGCAAGAGGAAAGAATTCAATGAACTCAAGTTGGGAAAGAAATCTATGGAAGAACGTGTCCATAAATTTTTGGAATTGCTAAGGTATGTGGACTGTATCAAAGATGAGAGGGTAAAGATTCCTTGGAAGTCTGCCTCAAAGTTTCATAGATAGGATTGATTTTGTTAAGCCACCAAGTCTTGATGAAGCCATTAGGATGGAAATGCATTGCTATGAGTAGAGCAAAGAAAAATCATAGGTTCACCCAGCATGGAAAGGAAAGCCAAATGGGAGGTTTGATCAAAGGAAAAGTGGATTTAAGCCACCATTCAAAAATCAACCAAGAAATTTTCCACAGGGCCAGCAAGCACGAAGTGGGAACAAGCCAGCAGTAGCAGCAGAAAAAGCATCAAAAGGGCCACATCAGTGTTGGGGATGTGGAGGAAACCACATACTTAAATATTGTCCACATCAGAGGGAGAATCCCCGAAGTTTGCACAACTTAAAAGGAGCGGCTACAATGGAGGATATGGCAAGGGAAACGCCTCGAATTTATGTAGCGTTGGATAATCATCAGGAAGACCATCAATCAGCAGTGGTGGAAGTTGAAGGTAAGATTGCTAAGCAATCTATTTCTGTTTTGATTGATCCAGGATCTACTCACAGTTATGTTTCTCCAAAAGTGGTTAAAGGTTTTTCTCTTAGAAAAATGAAGCACAGTAAGTCTTAGCTAGTTCAAGTAGCCACAGGGACCAAGAGAAAAGTGATTGAAGTAGTGATGGAGTGCCCCATGGATTTGAATGGATTCCTCACAAAAGTAAATTTGAATGTCCTACCATTAGGATCTTATGATGCTCTAAATGGTATGGATTGGTTGGAAAGGCATAGAACCAAGATATATTGCTATGAAAAGGTACTTGAATGTATTGATGAAGAGGGAAGAACAAGATTGGTAAGAGGAATTCCCAAGCAAGTCTCAGTAAGACAGATTTCAGCCTTACAGTTGAAAAAGTTTTATCAAAAGGGTTTACAATTATATGTAGTTCATATATCAAATTCATCAAAGGAAAAAGGACCAAGGATAGAATACTTCCAGTTGTTGCAAGATTTCAAAGATGTGTTTCCGGATGAAGTGTTGGGACTACCACCAAAGAGAGATATTGATTTTACAATCGATCTTGTTCCGGGGGTAGCGCCAATTTCCAAAGCTCCTTATATAATGAGCACGCCAGAATTGTTAGAGTTAAAGATGCAACTACAAGAATTAATGGGTAAGAAGTATATTAGGCCAAGTGTATCTCCTTAGGGAGCACCAATGTTATTTGTCAAAGAAAAAGAATGGGACTTTAAGGCGGTGTATTGATTACAGGCAGCTAAATAAAGTGGTAGTCAAGAATAAATACCCATGGCCAAGAATTGATGATTTGTTTGATCAAATGAAGGGAGCTAAAGTGTTTTCAAAGATTGACTTGAGGTCTGGCTATCATAAAGTGAGGATAAAAGAAGAAGACATTAACAAAATAGATTTTCGGACAAAATATGGCCAATATGAGTTCACAGTGGTGCTATTTGGTCTTACCAATGCACCTGCTACATTCATGTGTCTCATGAATAGTGTCTTGAGCAAGTATTTGGATAAGTTTGTGTTAGTATTCTTGGATGACATTATTGTTTATTCAAAGAATGAAGAAGTGTATGATGAACATCTAAGATTGGTGTTGCAAGTTCTTAGAGAACACCAATTATATGCAAAGCTGAGCAAGTGTGATTTCTATCAAAGGAATGTACAGTATCTGGGTCATGTCATCTAAGAAGAAGGAATTGCAGTGGATCCAGAAAAGATTGAAGCCATAATGGATTGGTCTACTCCAAAGAATGTTACATATGTTAGATCTTTTATGGGTATTGCAGGCTATTATAGAAGGTTCATTGAAGGATTCTCCAAGATAGCTCATCCAATTACATCATTGCAAAGGAAGAATGTCAAGTTTGTATAGTCTGAAAAATGTGAGAAAATATTTCAGTAGCTAAAGAAGTTACTTACCAACGCTCCTGTTTTGAAGATGGCAAATCCAAAAAAGGATTTTGTAGTGTGCATAGATGCTTGCATTGAATGGCTAGGTGGAGTGCTCATGCAAGAAGGATTTTTTATTTTCTATGAGTCAAGGAAATTAAAAGAGCATGAAAAGAATTATGCCACGCATTATTTAGAATTAGTAGTCATAGTACATGCTCTCAAGATGTGGAAACATTATTTTTTGGGAAGAAGATTCAAGCTTAGGACAAACCACATGAGCTTGAAGTATTTGTTTGACCAGCCAAACTTGAATGCTAGGAAAGCTAGATGGCTGGAATTTCTCTGTGAAATTTATTTTGAATTAAGCATGTAAAGTGGAACGAGAATAAGGTTGCAAATTCTCTTAGCAGAAAATTTCATGTTGCAGCATTAAGTATGTGCAAATCAGATTTGAAGACAAGAGTTCTTGAAGCCCAAACCAGTGATGAAACTTACCTTCAAATTAAAGAAAAATTGCAGCATGAAAATATAGATGAAAAGTGTGCAGGATATCAACTTGGTGAAGATGATATTCTCTTTTATAAAGGTAGACTGTATATTCCAAATTGTGCAGATTTAAAGAAGTTAGTGATGGACGAAATACATCAAATGCCATACTCTGGACATCCAAGCTATCAAAAGACAATAACAACAGCAAGAAATCATGAAGAAATCAATACTTTTGGCATGGGATGAAGAAGGACATAGCATAATACATTTCTAGGTGTCAAAAATTCCAACAAGTCAAGGCAGAACATCAACATCCAGCGGGATTATTGCAGCCTTTGCCCATCCTAGAATGGAAGTGGAAAGTAATTTCTATGGATTTTATAACATTTTTTCCAATGACAGTGGGGAAGCATGATTCAATTATGGTAGTGGTGGACAAGCTATCAAAGGTAGCTCACTTTATTCTAGACAAGTCCACTCATAAGACAAGTGACATAGCAAATATTTTCATGAAGGAGATATTCAAATTGCATGGATTTCCGAAGGCAATAATTTCAGATCGAGATGTAAAGTTCACATCCAATTTTTGGAAGGGATTATTTCAACAATTGGGAACTCGGCTGAATTTTAGTATAGCATATCATCCTCAAACAGATGGCCAAACTGAGAGGATGAATCAAGTTCTTGGAGACATGCTGAGAATGTATGTGATGGATAAACCATCCAAGTGGGAGGATTACCTACACTTGGTAGAATTTGCATACAATAATGGACATCCAGCATCATTGGGAATGAGTCCATTTGAGGAATTGCATGGCAAATGATGCAGGACTCCAGTGAATTGGGATAGTCTGGTGAACAGGGTAGTGCTTGGTCCAGAGATGATCAAGGAAATGGAACAAGAAATTGTTAAAATCAGGAAGAATTTAAAGGCATCTCAGGACAGGAAAAAGAGTTATGTAGATTTGAAAAGAGTGCATAAGGAATTTAATATTGGGAATCATGTTTATTTGAGAGTGAAACCAAGGAAAAGTTCCCTAAAGTTGGGGAGTTGTGCCAAGTTGGCACCAATATATTGTGGGCCATTTGAATTCCTTGATAGGATAGGACCAATTACATATAGAATTGCATTTCCTGCTAACATGAGAGCTCATAATTTTTCCATGTTTCTTTGCTTAAGAAGTATGTACATGATCATAATCACATGATTGATTGAGATGTGATTCGGGTGGAACCTGAGGGAGAGTTTCAAGTGGATCCTATGTGCATCCTCGATAAGAAGGCCACATTGCTCTGGAACTGAGCCATCGGACAGGGAAAGGTGCAATGGAAGCACCTTAGTCCCGATGAGGCTACATGGGAGCTGGAGGATGCCATGAGAGAGGCATTCCCATTTTTTTTCACTTTTGAGAACACCGAGGACGGTGTTGTTCTAAGGGGGAGGGGAATGTAATACCTCCATTTTGACCCTTAGGATATATTGGATTTTAATGTAAATATTGTATACATGCAATGTATGTTTTCCTAGCATGGAGCTCAAGGCCAAGGCCCTGCTAGTGGATGCTCGATTTTTTTTTAAAGGAAAATAATTTGATATTATGTTATCCATGTGCTATTAAGCCATGGAACATTGTAAAATGATGTAAATATTAATATTGCAATAAAATACCAAAAAAACTGGCTATGGAAACAACTAATAAGAGGGGGCCATGTGTATCCACTAGGGAGAGGTGAGGGGGTTGTGGAATTGAACTCCATGCTGTCAAATGTCATCTTGAGAACCCATTTGAATTTCCTTGCTGATAATTAATTTTGTTGTAAGGAAGTAGTTGAAGAAATTAGTCCATGGATTCATTGGAGCATGGGAAGCCCAAAAATTCATATGGCAAAGTATGGGCTATGTTTCATTGACCCACAAGTCACTCTACCTCATGGGAATTATTTTTCCGTCATTCTCATTCCATTGTTGAACATCTAAGCATCAATTTTCATCCATTACACATTCCCAGTAGTGAGAAAAACCAGAAATCGCAACCCAGAATTATGCCACGTTTTGAGGTGCTAAAAACACCCAGAAAATTGTGTGGATATTAAAATCCAATGGGGGATCCATAGACGTGAACCTTGGAGTGAATTTGAGAGTGTTAGATGCCGATAAATCCATAGGAAAACCCAGATTTGATAGCCCAAAAATCCAATGATGGTACATAGTCATTTGGCCATAGAATTGAGGAAATCCAAGCATGAATGACAGAGAAGAAGATAAAACAAAGGTTGACAATGCTTGGCAAACCCAGTGAAGGCTAGAATCTCAAATATTTAGCATCTTGGACCTTCCCTTGCCCACCATGAATAGCACTGGAGGGAAGGGGTGCCTAAGGGACTGTGTAGCAGAGAAGGGGACCTTCCTTGTGTTGGGTGCGGTAGGTATTGTGGGTTCCAAGGTTGTTTGAGTTTAGTTTGAGATGAATGTAGCTCTATGGTTGAGCTCACTGACTTAGCATCCTCCCCCTTTGTCTCTTTGCATGATTGATAAACCTAATTGTGTGCTGGCTTAACATGACTGTTTGTGTGAAACCATGGTTGTGAGTGAGCCTGTTTAGTTCCTCCTTAGTGGATACATATCCCAACTCGGGGGTGGTCTCTCAGCTGAAAGAATATAGGCTGGACAGAGACCTATGGTTGGGTGGAACGTTGCTCTCACATTGCCAGTTGATTGGACAGCTTCCTTAAAAGATAAGTGCTCGCTGTGGTTCTAAATTATGTTAATTCCTATGTTATGATTAGATGTTATTTCAAGTCAATTTGAATGAAATGATCACATGGAATTAATTAGTAGGAAGCCTGTGTATAAGCCTGAACATGAGGCTGGTTCATATTTAATTGTTTCATCATTTTTCTTGTGTTAAATATGTTGTTAGTATTGCATGTTGTAGATGCATTAATCAAATTTAGTTCCGCTGTGTAATTTTAATTATGCATTTTATTAAATTGTAAATTTCATTATATGGGCTTGGGGGAAGAATTAGACACCCCCATCCCCTGTTGTTGTGTTCATGTTGTTGGTTGTGGAGCCAGATCTTCTAGTCTCATAGATGATATTGTATCAGCCGTGTTTGTACCCCAGTTTTATATGATATGTAGGTGGACTGTACAGTCACCCCAGCTGGAGGGTGTGGGGGGGCATCGCCCTCCCACGAGGTTCCAGGGGGGACCATCTCCCCTGGCTGGGGGGTCTGGGGGTAGCACCCCCGAAGAAAATTTTTGGGGATGTTTTCGCCAGCTATTTTGCGGGCCCATGGTTTTGGGTATCCCGTGGTATTTTCCCATTGTATTTCCCTTATAAAATAAAGACATTGTAATACAGCTAGGTATGATGATGTATTAGGTTTTATGCATTGTAAAGATCTCTGAGATCATGAGAGAGACCGTGAAATAGAGAAGAGGAAGTGCAGCGGTTGTGCTGCAGGTTGTATCCCTTCACCTTGCTGGACGGTAATAATAACAAGGACTGGAAAATTCAGTGTGGACGTATCCCAAGTTGGGTGAACCACGATATATCTGTGTCTCTCTTGTAATGTGTATGTGTGATTATATTTGCATTTCTGTTTATTGTTATTGCTCTGCGATCCTGTTTTTCTAACACATGTTCCCTCTGTGGGTCGGGATGACGGGAGGGGACGTGACACTCACCTTCAAGACACTTACAATGCTGAGAAGACTTCCAATCTTTTCTTTTTTATAAATATGAAATAGTGACTTCTTAAAATTTTCATTTTTGCCACAACCAACTCTATCAAAGAGCAAGCAGTTGTCTTAGAACATTTGGGAAACACAAGGACATACATAATTATCATAATAAGTTCTAAACGGGTCATCTAGTTAGAAGGACTTAATTATTTGATTATTGTTGGAAACCACGTTTTACTTATGATAAGCCCATCATCTTGATTAAGACAATTGGTATTTTTCACAATTTCAATGGCCTCTCTCGATTTTAATGGGATTCTTCATGTTGTATGAATGTTCTGCTAGAGCTGATTTATGCATTCTGTTAAACCGGATGTCCGCACTATGTTCCTTAATTCGTGTTTGGATAGACCTCCTTGTTTCCCCAATGTATGTTTTTCTGCATGCACGTGGAATTTTATAAACCCCTTTTTACAACCTTGGGTCAATAGGATCCTTCATTGATCTAAGTAGATTTTTTATGTTATTTAATGGAGAGAAAACCACATAAATGTTCTTCTTCAGATCGTGTCATTTTTTAGGAGGAGATATTTGGATCATCAACAGGTGACTTGGATCAGAAGGGTACCTTTTGTAGTAAAGTGGAAAGTGACCTTCCTGATGTCATTTCAACATTGTCATCTCCAAAATCAATTTTGAATACTATGGAGGAGTGTACACCTCTTGGTTCAGTAGGTCTTTTGGTTGTTGTCCCTTTGACATTAAAAAGTGATAAAATGATCAGGCAGGTGGAGCCTCCGTTGGTGGATCCTCCGTTGGTGGATCCTCATTGCATAACTAATACACTTGATCAAACGCCAAAATATGTGTTAGCAGGGGTCACGTAAGCTAGTAGTGATGGATTTGGGATGAGTTATGTAGTGGATCTAGTGTCTCTTACAGTGAAGGGTTCCAGTGATCCAGAGAAAGGAAATTTTGAGACAAGTTGTAGGTTTGTTGGTTCAAAGATCCCCGCTGAGGAGTTGAAAGGGGGAGGGTTTACTACCCATGTGGCGGGCCCTTGGAAATACAAGAAAAAGGTCATAAAATCATGGTGGGGTGGTGTCTCTTTAGTTGTGGGAGAACATTTGTGTGTTGATAAAATCGGGGTTCTTGTAGGGAAAACCCTTGTTGGGAAGTCCCTTGGCTAAAAAAAGGGCTTGTAGGGTTTGAATCGTTGGATTCAAGAAGCATGGGTTCCATGGTTAGGATATGGGTCGATTTTCCATCTCCTTGCAAAGGGGTGGATTGGTTCTATTTTCCACACATGGGAGGACACGAGGAGAGTGATTAAAGGTAATTGGTTCTACGACTCTGCATTCCTCTCTCTCAAGCCATGGAATTCTGGATTTGATGCCTGGGACGAATTTTCCCACTCAACACTAGCCTAGGTAAAGATACCTAGTTTTCCTATGAAGCATTGGAATGATTGGTCTCTACAAGATATTGACAATGTGCTTGGAAAGTTCATTATTGTAGATGATTCATATAAATCTAGTAATGCTCAACCGATGGAATGAATTCTAGTGGACATGGATGTTAGTTTGGGCCTTTCAAGATGATGGAGTTAGCAGAGGGAGAATCTAAGCACACATAGGTGTTGGATTATGTTAACTTTTCAATTCATTGTGCTTGTTGCCACCAACATGGACATATCTTGAAGGATTTCTCCAAGTCCTTTTAGAAGCAAATTTGGAAGATAAAGGGGGGTTCTCTTTCATGGGGTTTGACATAGGAGTGTTATGCACCTGTGTGTGATTCCTTTGCTTAGGTAAAGGCTAGAGGATCTGAGAAGAAGGAGGGTCTTCTTCTTTTGCATGGGAAGGAGGCGATAACTTTGTTTTAATTGATGAAGGATGTGTAGTTGGGGGATTTATCTATCCCACTTGCAAAAGAAGGATGTGAAAGGAGGTGATAACTTTGTTTTAATCGACGAAGGATGTGAAAGAAGTCCATCGATGGAGTATGGGAAGACTGTTTTGTTCAGTCTGGGATTTTTTTACTTCCCTCCTCAATTTTATAATCTTGATTCCTTATGGAAAGAAAGTGATCCATTGTTAGGTAATACTATCACTTTTTATGATCCTTAGGTACGTTCCTTTCTAAGGTAGAATGTGGGGTTAGTGAAGTTAATTACTTGAACTGTGATCCCTCTCTTTTTGTTCATACGGGCTTGACAGATGTCATACCCGAGGATGTGTCTTCCCTTGGTTTGGGGGCCTTCTCCGAGGATACCCTAGTTGTGAGCTTATCTAACAATTCGGATCCAAGGTCTGGTAGGAAATCTCTCTTGGTCAATTAATCAAGTTTGGAAGTTACCTCTCTTAGGAAACAGGAAGGGGGTGATTATTTATTAAGGCGTAATTCCTCCAAACAAACTTTGCAACCTTCAGGGGAATTGGGATTGGATCGTCTAAAAGAGCCTAGTGGGATGTAGGCAAGGCACAAGTCTACATTGAAACATGCACATGACTGAGCTATAAAGGTGGTAAACCAAGGAAAGCAACGCCTTTTAATTGGGTTTCTTATAGAAGAGAAAACCCCTTTTTGGGTCTCCTCATGAAAATCCTTTCACTAAATGTGTGAGGCCTAGAGGGTCAATCCAAATAAGCGGTCCAAATAAGCGGCCCTCAATCATTTTATCAGTTTGAACTTGTTAGATGTTGTCTTTATTTGAAAATTGATGGGATCAAGGATTATATGGTTAGATTTTTGAAGAAAATGTTTGTAGATTGTGATTTTGCAGCATTGGATGCACAAGGGTTTTGGGGGGATCTCATTATGTGATGGAGACCTAGGATTTCCCTAATTAATACTTTTGTTTTCTTCTCAGGATTATGCACAGAAGTGTACAATCATAGTCTTGGAATGGCTCTGTGCTTAGTCAATGTTTATGGGCCATATGAGGGTAGAGAGGAATTTTTTACTTGTTATCTCTCTTGATAGTGGATAAAGGAAGATAATGTGATTATAAGGGAAGATTTGAATTTCACTATGAATCGTGGTGAGATCTAGGGTTCATCATCTCATCAAGATAGAATGGCTATATTATTTCTAGACAAATAATTTGAATCATTAGTTTGGGTGGATGTGGAGCCTTTGGAGCTCATTCCAATGTGGATGAATAACAGGTCAAGGGAGGCAAGGATCCCCAAGATTTTGGACCGTTTCTTGGTACATTTTTATCTCCTGAAAAAATCAATAGTTATAGATCATGCATGGAATCCCTAAGATGTTCCGACCATTTTCTCATCTATTTGGAGTTGTGCCTAGGTGAGGAGAAGCCTAATGCTCCATTTAAATATAACCCTAATTGGGATGTAAAAGAGGAGTTTCAAACTCTGGTTGAATCTAATTGGAAAAAGTATGATGATCGGGTTGAAGAGTTTGCTTGTACTTAATTTACTAATTCCCTCTGGTTGTTGAAGGATAAATTGGTTTTGTGGCAAAGTGAGAGACTTAAGGATCAAGATAGAACTCTAAGGGAGGATGAACATAATTTAGTTCAATAATACAAGGCCAACCCCAGTGGTATTTTCAATGATAAGGGATTAAACGAAATTAAATAATTGAATATTTTGAAGAATAAGCCCTTCCTTGATCATGAAAATGACTGGAGGATAAAAAGTAGGGCTACATTGCTCAACTTGGGTGATCAAAATCTAAATTATTTTTAAAAAATTGCAAGTTATAGGAAGAGTTTGAATACCATCTGGGAGTTAAAGGATAGAGTTGGTAATAAGGTTATAGGTTCTGAGGCTTGGCTTCTTTGGGTGTACAACATTTTTCTGATATATTCCATGAATTTGAGAGAGAAAACATTAGGGATAGTATAAAGGTAGTGACAATCATTCCCATAATGGTGAAGGTCAAGGATAATGATGCAATTTTTCAAGCTATTACTAAGGAAGATATATTAAAGGTCTTAAGCTCATTCCAAAAGGATAGAATCCTGGGGCCTGATGGTTGGCTCGTGGAGTTTTTTTTCCTAGATTTATTTCATCTCATAATTGATGACTTGGTGAGATTGGTGGAGGAGTTCAAACTAGGGGAAATGATTCCAAGGAATATCCACTCAAGTTTAATCACTTTGATCCCCAAGTAGGATTGTCACGATAGCTTTGATGGCTTTGCAAGAAACATTGCTATGAGGCTAAAGCGATTTTTGTCAAGACATATTTCACTAGAACAGTTCGGTTTCCGTAAAGGGAGGTTGATTCATGAGGCCATAGGATCAACCCAAGATGGTTTACATGATATTAAAAGGTCACATCTCTTACCCACTATCATAAATCTAGACCTGTCCAAAGCTTATGACAGGGTCTCTTGGTTATATCCCAAGATTTTTTTGATTCATTTGGGGTTCTCTCTACCTCTAGTAAAATGGATAATGGGATGCATGATCTTAGCTACATTCTATGTCTTGATTAATGGCTTGGATTCTCCATTATTTCATTCCTCCTGAGGTATATGCTAGGATTGTCTACTGTCTCCCTACTTATTCTTGTCGGCCATTGGAGGACTTAGTAGGGAAATTCATGATGCTAGATCTTGTCAATTGCTTGAGGGAATTCTAGTTGGTGGAGGGGTCTCACTTACACATTTTCTTTTTATCAATGATATTTTACTCTTTGGTGTAGGTTCAGAGATGAAGTGTTATGCTCTTAAGAATATAATGGATATGTACTTTATATCTATGGGAATGGAAGTTAACCTGGGAAAATATTCCCTTTTTACTTTCGGTTTGGATAATAATTTGTCTCAGAGAATGGCCAATTTTTTTAGTTTTCAGCAGCTAGATACTGAATATGGGCTCAAATACTTGGGGTTTACCTTAAGACCGAATAATTATAGGAAGAAGGATTAGAGTTGGCTTCTCTCTTGAATCAAGCATAGGATAACCTTTTGGTGCAATAGATGGATATGGGGGGGGGGGGCGCTCATGTTGATTAAGTTAGTCCTTGAATCCATTCCAATATTTTGGCACACTCTTGCCCACATTCCTAAAGGTGTCTTGTAAATATTAGGAAATGTTACTCAAATAATGTATGGAAGGGGTGTAGTGAATATAAATGGTCACATCTGGCAAGATTAAGACTATTAGCTACTCCTAAAATATAGGGGAGTGAGGATTAAAATATATACATTTTTTTGGTGTCATGTCTATAGTTTCTTATGAAAATTCAATATTTTAAATTGATGGTGGAAAAATAGGCCAATAAATTATGGAATAAATGTTAAATTCCCCAAAATGAAGTGGCATTGGGTCCTAGTTGGACTTAGGGGCGCATAAGTGGACATGTGGGGTCCACAAGAGAGAATATTCCTCCTTTAAACATGGATCCATCCCTAAATTCGAGTTGTAGGGGAAGAGGTAACATTCATGAAGGAAGAGGAAGAGTCATAGGGCTAAAAATAGGCAATGACACATTCTATGACAACTATGACAAGCATTATGACACTTATGACATATTCTATTACACCTATGACACTTATGACACTTATGACAGATTCTATGACATCTATGACAATGTAAGAGATAAAAATAGACCAAGAGGGTGCATGAGAGAATTCACACATCTCCAAAGCATCCAAAATATTCCCCAATTCGAATTCATGGAGGAGTTGGAGACAAAAGATGAGCCAAGTGTCATGTGGGGCCAATGAAGGGTCATAACCCCTTATCCAACTCCCAATACTTTAATAGATTGGATCATATTTAAAAGAAATCCTATTCAAATGTATCTAACCAATGGAAAGCTCTAATACTAGCATTTCCAATAATTGGGAGATATTTAGCATGGGAAGTCAGAGATGGGTCATAGGTAAGGATTGGAACAGATGCAATGTTAGGATGTGGCTAGGAAGTCTTCTTTCATGATGACATTATAACCTATTTAAAGGAACGAGGAATTTGCACTTTGAATAGGTTGGACAAGCCCGTGGAAACTGATATATGGACACGGGGATGGATTTGATCAGAGGATCTAGGGCTACTGAATCAAAAATCACAACAATGGGAACAGTAATTGGCTTAACTAAGAAGAGCACATGTGAGGCTAAAGGAGACTCTTGATGAATTCTTTTGGGCATGGAACAAGGAGGTGGGAGAATATTCTATAAAATTGGGATATTTGGCTCTTGTCTCTCCTCTAGCTAACAAAGAGATTTGGTGGTAGTATAATATTTGGAAAGTGAAAGCATATTCAAAATGTACCCTCTTTATGTGGCTGGATTTAATGAATAGAGCATTTACTTGGGATAGGCTACAAAAAAGGAAAAAAAATGGGCATGGTTGGTACTCATTATGTAAATCACATGAACAGACTAATATTCATCTTTTCCAAAGTTGTCCCTTCTTTGTGTAGGTTTGGAAGGAGGTGGAATGTTCCCTAGATGTTCAAAATATGTGGTCAAAAGATTCCTTGCAGGAAAACCTCAAGGAATGGTTTGAAAGGAGGGATCTAAAGAAATTTAGAGAGGTTCCTTTTCTAGTTATTTGGAGAATCGGGATATCTAGGAATGATTGTATTTGTAAAGATAAGGAAACTCCATATTTTCAAGTTTCAACCCAAGCACTGGCAATCTTAACACATTTTTCATTTTTTAGTTAGGACAAGGCGTCGACAAAGAATTGAAGAGGTGGTAATAGACCAAACAATCTCATGGGAATTTTTTGGTGGAGTCATTCAAATAAATGGTCTCAAGTGTGGACTTGGTTATGTCATTTTTCTCTCTGATACACACTACATAACTAGAAAAGGAAACTTGAGGGTTCCAACAATTATGGTGAGTTCCAGGAATTATTCTTTCTCATGAAATCTGCCAGGACTAGAGGAATTGAAATATCCAAGTTTATATGGACTCGGCCTTTACAATCAAGTGGATGAAAGAGGAGCTTCAAGTACAAAACTTGGGTCTTCACAATCTTGCTATCCACTTGAAAGATATAGCCAGGCAGTTCAGCTCGATTTCCTTCTCCCACATATTTCGGGAGCTTAATACTTAGGCGGACTCACTTTCTAAGGAAAGCCTGGCCAGTGCTCCAAACCTACTATTTGAAGATGAATATAGGGGGGGTATTCTTACCTATTCCAATTCTAGTCCTATTTTTTATATATAAATTATGTGTCTATGGGTGGGTATAGCTATGTAATTATGTCAGTCAAGTCTTTTGAACATTTCAAAGTTTTATGGTGACTATTTTTATATATGAAAACTGGTAATGATTAGTTTATTGAAAGGATGGAAGGTATGAATATGAAAAACACATATAGGAACATTTTTTTTTGTTGATGTTGAGTTTGAAGGAAAGTCTTTAATAAGCATGAAGATTGTATTTTGATTTCTACTAGAAATAGAAATAGAATATATATATATATATATATATATATATATATTAACAAAAATACCTATTACTTAAATAAGGATATTAAAATATTAATATAGAATAAAATGTAAATTTAAAAATATATTACTTAAATAGAAAATATTAATATAGAATAAAATGTAAATTTAAAAATATATTACTTAAATAGAAAATATTAATATAAAATGAGGTGTTACCTTAGCATCATAGTGTGTAACATCACATAAATAATAACAAATATATATATATATATATATATAGTAAAAAAATTGTAATATTATATAAATATTAAGTGTAACTCGAAAATAATTTACAAGATATAGCATTAAAATCAACAAAAGAATTAATATTAAAGTCAAGGACAATGATATATATATATATATTTAAAGGGATAACCTTTTTTTACAAGCAAAAAAAAACTAATAACTTGATATTCAAAAGCAAAATCAAAGTTACTTATGTCTTGTTATCTTTCTTCACCATCCAAAATGGGTACTAAGCAAGTTCAGAATATGCTGAAGAAACACTTACATAGTGTCTAAACAAAGTCATCTTCGCTAAATATCAAAATAGTGGTTGTTGTAGATCAAAAGTGCAATACACATACAAAATCTAGACATGGTCAAAACTAGTAAAATTGATAAGTACCAGAATTGCAAAAGAGACGGTCCTGGTACTCTTCAAAGGCTAGTAATCCCTCAAGAAGTCCCAAATCCTCATTCGACAACTTGTCTCAGGTCTGCCAAGGAATTCAACTCTCTAAAGATATGACAAATGGTGTAACTATTGAGTTGATCAGGTAGACCTCTGGTTTTGCCACACCATTGTTCCAGAATTGGCACAAGTAAGGAAGAAGTATGACCCTTCTCCCAATCAATCGTGACTCAAGAGTCACCAAAAATATGAAGGTGTAGATAATTTTTCAAAATGGAAAATTTTACAAGCCCCCATAAGGCCATAAATTATGTCGGTTGATTGGTTCCATTACCACATCCCAACTTTAAAAGAAAGCAATGATTGTCCGCAAAGAATAATGCCATTCCACCACCACATCGATCCAAACTAGTTGCACCATTAAAAAATCCCCACTGGAAATATTTATCAATAGCAGGATCACATAAAATTCGACATTTATTCAGTGCACTGGGTCTGAAGAATTCTTGAAAGTAACTTAGGCATTTGTAAGCTACCAAAAAGGGAGACTGTATTTTATCTTCAAAGGTCTGAGCATTGTGCACTTTCCAAATCCCCCATATCAGAAAGAGAGGCATTGATTTGTGAAATGGAAAACAATTTTTCCGATGTAAGATATTTTCACCTA
Organism: Larix kaempferi; assembly: GCA_027924585.1. Classification (NCBI taxonomy): domain Eukaryota; kingdom Viridiplantae; phylum Streptophyta; class Pinopsida; order Pinales; family Pinaceae; genus Larix; species Larix kaempferi. Next base: position 396,041 of record BSBM01000410.1, on the reverse strand, counting down.
GGGAGGGTCAATTCCATTGAAAACAAAACTTTTGCCGATCTATCATCTCATACCAAACTCTTTGACAAAAGCTGCAATTCACCAGAAGGTGGTGAATGTTCTCATCCACCCTTCTATAGAGAATACATAATCCTAGTATGATGAAGCCCTTTTTGAGCACCCTTATCCCACATGAGAACCCAATTCTCCATGCACAGCTAGGTAAAGCATTTAATATTCAAAGGAAGATTCCAGTGCCAAATCTTGTACCACCAGTTTGTAACCATAGTAGCATTAGAATGAGTAATCGCTTCATAAGCCGACCTTGTAGAGATATTACCCCCTTGTTTGTCCCACAACCAGATGAGACAGTCCTCCTTCTCCCTAAGAGAAATACCTAAATGTTTGGGACCCTCTGTATATATGTTTCATTCAATTGCTAAACCATCCTACAGACCCAACTGAGGAACTGAGAGCCAATAAGAATGGTCCTACTGAACTGCTAAAGGATTTTAATATGCGCCAACCTACTACAGCCCAAGGAAGCTAAATGAGAGATCACATCACCCGAGAGGTCATAAAAGTGATCACTGCCAATAAAGGGATCTATCCCAAGCAAAATATGATCGTCATCCCCAATCTTCCATGAAATCTAGTTGCCAAGCCAATGAAAGGATTTGGAAAATCCTTGCCAAATATTTGATGCCTACACCACATACTTATAGTCCTACCAAGCCCAATCCTCCACTGATAAATGCTTTAAATATTTATCCCTCAACACCATACCCCACAATCCTGCATCAAATAAGCCTCTCCAAAGGCTTTTAAGGCTAAGGGCTTGGCTAAACCAAGCCAAGTTTTTTATGATCCCCCTCGGAGCTTTGGGCATACAAATTTTCTCCCAATGAGCCAAATGAATCTCCCCAGAACCAAACCACACAAAATTCATCATAATTTTCCTAATGTTATGCAAATCAAAAAAGGAATTCTTGCCAAAGACACCCAATACACGGGTATAATTTCAAGAACAAACTTGACCAATACTAGTCTCCTGCCCAGTGAAAACCACTTATAGCACCAACAATTGATTTTCTTTTCGACCTTACTTTGAAGCCATAACCAATATTTCGTGAAATATCAGTTTGGATTTAAGTGAAATTCCAGATACTTGAATCCTTTATCTAAGGGGTCCAATTGATAAGGGAAGAGAGCAGTAATTTGATGTAATACCCTCTCTGAAACTGCATTATGTAGAAGCTCAAATTTAAGGAGAGTGACTTCCATTCCAGAAGTTGAGTAAAAAAGCTTAATAATATCACTATACTCAACCCATTCCCCAACTGTACCTTTGCCAAAAATCAACACATCATCCACAAAGAGAAGATGTGTGATATTGTGATGAGGCAAAAGCTTAACCCCATTAATCTTATGATCAGATTTAGCCTAATTGATCATTCTACTTAATCATTCAATCACCAAAAGGAAACGTAACGATGATAGAAATTAGTAGGTGATCCATTTAACAGGACAGCTGGTTGTATATAGAGATAAACAACCCGAAGGAGTACAAAATTCGGGCTATTCTATATACATGATCCCAAACCAAAAGTGCCAAAAAGGGATTCTTAGCTTTAAATACAAAAATAGAAGAGAGAGGGGTCAGTAATCTTCATATTATAAAAATTTACCTTTTAAAAACCAACTTTCAAATTAAAATTTTTTAAATGCGTTCACACAGATGATCTAAAAAAGAATATTAACCTGGAACAAAATTTCAAAATAAAGATTTATAAAATTGTTAACACAATTTTAGTTTATTAAATATTGAAAAGTGAAAAGATATATCAATAAAAAATTTATTCTTTAAATTTAAATAATTAAATAAAAGAATTTAAAGAAAACCAAATCCCAACTCCACTCTAACAACAACAAAAAAATGATTAAAAACACAATTTTAACATAAAAATATATCATTCTAAAAAATATAATCTCAACATAAAATTATATTACTATAATAAAATATTTTATAACACTATAAAAATCCTAAAAACAACCTATGAAACATAATATCGAAAATTCAAAAGTAATGTTAATATTTAGTAAATGAAACAAGCCCCCAACCTTAAAGAGTTGACAATCCTTGATATGAGAAACCTTGATATTTTTGTGAGGTCACACGAGGATCAAGTTGATATTATAATTATTATATAATATAATTCATTTGGATTGCAGATGTAAGAGGTGATGAAGTATATTTTATATATAAATAAACGTAAATTAAAATAATTATATAATATAATTCATTTGGATAGAGGTGATATAATAGAATACAATTCCAACCTAATAAGTGAAAAATAAAAAAATAAAAAATAAAAAAATTGAGTCAAAGCCATAATAAAAACAGGTAAGAAAGGACATTGAATCCCTTCCTAGCTCTGAAATATTTGGAAGTGAAAAGGCTCTAAAATATATTTTTTTTGTTGATGTTGAGTTTGAAGGAAAGTTTTTAATAAGCATGAAGATTGTATTTTGATTTCTACTAAAAATAGAAATAGAAATATATATATATATATATATTAACAAAAATACCTATTACTTAAATAAGGATATTAAAATATTAATATAGAATAAAATGTAAATTTAAAAATATTAATAGAAAATATTAATATAAAATGAGGTGTTACCTTAGCATCATGCTGTGTAACATCACATAAATAATAACAAATATATATATATATTAAAAAAATTGTAATATTATATAAATATTAAGTGTAACTCGAAAATAATTTACAAGATATAGCATTAAAATCAACAAAAGAATTAATATTAAAGTCAAGGACAATGATATATATATATATATATATAAAGGGATAACCCTTTTTTACAAGCAAAAAAAACTAATAATTTGATATTCAAAAGCAAAATCAAAGTTACTTATGTTTTGTTATCTTTCTTCACCGTCCAAAATGGGTACTAAGCAAGTTCAGAATATGCTGAAGAAACACTTACATAGTGTCTAAACAAAGTCATCTTCGCTAAATATCAAAATAGTGGTTGTTGTAGATCAAAAGTGCAATACACATACAAAATCTAGACATAGTCAAAACTAGTAAAATTGATAAGTACCAGAATTGCAAAAGAGACGGTCCTGGTACTCTTCAAAGGCTAGTAATCCCTCAAGAAGTCCCAAATCCTCATTTAGCAACTTGTCTCAGGTCTGCCAAGGAATTCAACTCTCTAAAGATATGACAAATGGTGTAACTATTGAGTTGATCAGGTAGACCTCTGGTTTTGCCACACCATTGTTCCAGAATTGGCACAAGTAAGGAAGAAGTATGACCCTTCTCCCAATCAATCGTGACTCAAGAGTCACCAAAAATCTGAAGGTGTAGATAATTTTTCAAAATAGAAAATTTTACAAGCCCCCATAAGGCCATAAATTATGCCCGTTGATTGGTTCCATTACCACATCCCAACTTTAAAAGAAAGCAATGATTGTCCGCAAAGAATAATGCCATTCCACCACCACATCGATCCAAACTAGTTGCACCATTAAAAAATCCCCACTGGAAATATTTATCAATAGCAGGATCACATAAAATTTGACATTTATTCAGTGCACCGAGTCTGAAGAATTCTTGAAAGTAACTTAGGCATTTGTAAGCTACCAAAAAGGGAGACTGTATTTTATCTTCAAAGGTCTAAGCATTGCGCGCTTTCCAAATCGCCCATATCAGAAAGAGAGGCATTGATTTGTGAAATGGAAAACAATTTTTCCGATGTAAGATATTTTCACCTAGGGAGGGTCAATTCCATTGAAAACAAAACTTTTGCCGATCTATCATCTCATACCAAACTCTTTGACAAAAGTTGCAATTCACCAGAAGGTGGTGAATGTTCTCATCCACCCTTCTACAGAGAATACATAATCGTGGTCTGATGAACCCCTTTTTGAGCACCCTTATCCCACATGAGAACCCAATTCTCCATGCACAGTTAGGTAAAGCATTTAATCTTCAAAGGAAGATTCCAATGCCAAATCTTGTACCACCAGTTTGTAACCATAGTAGCATTAGAATGAGTAATCGCTTCATAAGCCGACCTTGTAGAGATATTACCCCCTTGTTTGTCCCACAACCAGATGAGACAGTCCTCCTTCTCCCTAAGAGAAATACCTAAATGTTTGGGACGCTCTGTATACATGTTTCATTCAATTGCTAAACCATCCTACAGACCCAACTGAGGAACTGAGAGCCAATAAGAATGGTCCTACTGAACTGCTAAAGGATTTTTAATATGCGCCAACCTACTACAGCCCAAGGAAGCTAAATGAGAGATCACATCACCCGAGAGGTCATAAAAGTGATCACCGCCAATAAAGGGATCTATCCCAAGAAAAATATGATCGCCATCCCCAATCTTCCATGAAATCTAGTTGCTAAGCCAATGAAAGGATTTGGAAAATCCTTGCCAAATATTTGATGCCTACGCCACATACTTATAGTCCTTCCAAGCCCAATCTTCCACTGATAAATGCTTTAAATATTTATCCCTCAACACCATACTGCACAATCCTACATCAAATAAGCCTCTCCAAAGGCTTTTAAGGCTAAGGGCTTGGCTAAACCAAGCCAAGTTTTTTATGATCCCCCCTGGAGCTTTGGGCATACAAATTTTCTCCCAATGAGCCAAATGAATCTCCCCAGAACCAGACCACACAAAATTCATCATAATTTTCCTAATGTTATGCAAATCAAAAAAGGAATTCTTGCCAAAGACATCCAATACACGGGTATAATTTCAAGAACAAACTTGACCAGTACTAGTCTCTCGCTTAGTGAAAACCACTTATAGCACCAACACTTGATTTTCTTTTTGACCTTACTTTGAAGCCATAACCAATATTTCGTGAAATATCAGTTTGGATTTAAGTGAAATTCCAGATACTTGAATCCTTTATCTAAGGGGTCCAACTAATAAGGGAAGAGAGCAGTAATTTGATGTAATACCCTCTCTGAAACTGCATTATGTAGAAGCTCAAATTTAAGGAGAGTGACTTCCATTCCAGAAGTTGAGTAAAAAAGCTTAATAATATCACTATACTCAACCCATTCCCCAACTGTACCTTTGCCAAAAATCAACACATCATCCACAAAGAGAAGATGTGTGATATTGTGATGAGGCAAAAGCTTAACCCCATTAATCTTATGATCAGATTTAGCCTAATTGATCATTCTACTTAATCATTCAATCACCAAAAGGAAACGTAACGATGATAGAAATTAGTGGGTGATCCATTTAAGAGGACAGCTGGTTGTATATGGAGATAAACAACCCGAAGGAGTACAAAATTCTGGCTATTCTATATACATGATCCCAAACCAAAAGTGCCAAAAAGGGATTCTTAGCTTTAAATACAAAAATAGAAGAGAGAGGGGTCAGTAATCTTCATATTATAAAAATTTACCTTTTAAAAACCAACTTTCAAATTTAAATTTTTTAAATGCGTTCACACACATGATATAAAAAGAGAATATTAACTTGGAACAAAATTTCAAAATAAAGATTTATAAAATTGTTAACACAATTTTAATTTATTAAATATTGAAAAATGAAAAGATATATCAATAAAATTTTCATTCTTTAAATTTAAATAATTAAATAAGAAAATTTAGAGAACCAAATCCCAACTCCACTCCAACCAAAAAACGAAAAGATGATTAAAAACACATAATAATAATAATAATAATAATAAAACATTTACTGAAAACACAATTTTAACATAAAAATATATCATTCTAAAAAATATAATCTCAACATAAATTTATATTACTATAATAAAATATTTTATAACGCTATAAAAATCCTAAAAACAACCTATGAAACATAATATCGAAAATTCAAAAGTAATGTTAATATTTAGTAAATGAAAAAACAAGCCCCCAACCTTAAAGAGTTGACAATCCTTGATATGAGAAACCTTGATATTTTTGTGAGGTCACACGAGGGTCAAGTTGATATTATAATTATTATATAATATAATTCATTTGGATTGCAGATGTAAGAGGTGATGAAGTATATTTTATATATAAATAAAAATAAATTAAAATAATTATATAATATAATTCATTTGGATAGAGGTGATATAATAGAATACAAGTCCAACCTAATAAGTGAAAAATAAAAAAATAAAAAATAAAAAAATTGAGTCAAAGCCATAATAAAAACAGGTAAGAAAGGACACTGAATCCCTTCCTGGCTCTGAAATATTTGGAAGTGAAAAGGGGAAGAATCCAAGGCTTCACTAAGTTCATTGTGTTTTCAGTTTTCCTGTCATTAAAAATGGAGAAAGAGGAACTCCTCTGTAGGTGTTTTTTCTCTGATGGGTTTGTGGGTCAAGAAGAGAATAAAATGGGTGTATGTGAAATGTCTGAGAAGGATCTCTCAGAGAATCACAGATCGTCTTATTCTGTAAGTAATGCAGATGGATTGATATTAAATGAAAAGGTTGGCAACAATTCTTCGAAGGATAAAAAACGAGGATTAAAAAGAGAAAGACCCAATACTGCGGAGGATGAGCAGGGCGGCGAGATGGATTTAATCAGGAGAGAATTTGTGCACCATGAACAGGGAATATGTCGGATAAACAATGGAAGTTTTGGGGCCTGCCCTGCTTCGGTTTTAGAATCACAGGCCAAGTGGGCACGTTTGTTCTTGCAACAGCCTGATAGTTTTTGTTTTGGGCCTTTGCAGGAGGGGCTATTGCAATCTCGCAAAACAGTAGCCGCGTTGATAAATGCTGCACATGTTGATGAAGTTTCCCTAGTGGACAATGCCACCACTGCAGCGGCAATTGTGCTCCAACAGGTTGCTTGGGCATTCAAGGAGAACAGTTTCCAGAAGGGTGATGTCATACTGACGCTTCATTATGCCTTTGGCTCTGTCAAGAAGTCAATCATGGCGTATGCAGGCCGTGCTGGAGCGTGCATCATTGAGGTTGAATTGCCATTCCCGGTGAGATCTAATGAAGAAATCATAGAGAAGTTCAGGGCAGCAGTGGAGCGTGGCAAGCGAGAAGGGGGTAAGATCAGATTGGCAGTCATAGACCATGTAAGTTCCATGCCCTCTGTTCTTGTTCCTGTAAAAGAATTGATTAGGATATGCAGAGATGAAGGGGTGGATCAGGTTTTTGTAGATGGTGCTCATGCTATTGGGAATGTGGATATTGATATGCAAGAAATTGATGCTGATTTCTACACTAGCAACCTTTACAAATGGTTTTTCTGCCCTCCCTCTGTTGCATTTTTTTACTGCCGACGCACATTCCATTCTATTATGCATCACCCAATTGTTACACATGAATTTGACAATGGATTACCAGCAGAGTCTGCTTGGATTGGTACTAGAGACTACAGTGCACAGCTTTGTGTGCCTTCTGTTTTGGAGTTCACTGAAAAATTCGAGGGTGGCATTGATGCTATCAGGCAGAAGAATCATGAGAAGGTAGTTGCTATGGGGAAAATGCTAGCTGAGGCCTGGGGAACAGAGTTGGGAACATCTGCAGAATTATGCACATCTATGGCGATGGTTGCTTTGCCAAATTGTTTGGGGATTTCATCAGACAAGGATGCCTTCGAGTTAAGGGCTCGTCTAAGGAATGAGTTTGCTGTAGAGGTTCAAATTTATTACTGGGCACCAAAAACAGAGTTGCATTCAAATAGAGGATCTAGTTTCAAAGCTTATGCAAGAGTCTCTCATCAAATTTACAATACTTTGAATGACTATTTGACTTTCAAAGCTGCTATACTTCAGATTGTAGCAGAGGCTCCTAAAGCCCTTAAAGCTAAAGAAAATGTTTGCTAGTAAAAGATGTAAGTTTTCAATTAGTTTGAAAATGGATGGCTTATTTTTAAAAGTTTGTTTGTGTTGCCCCCTGTTTATGGTGATGGAACATTCACAAGTAATTTGTGTTGCCCCTGTTTATGGTGATGGAGCATTCACAAGTAATTTGTGTTGCCCTGTTTACGGTGATGGAGCATTCACAAGTAAGAGAGGGTGATAGAGCCAATGGACGGGGTTTATGGATGATTAGTAAATTGATGATAATGCTTGAATTTTTGTATTTACAACAAAGTTGTCTGAAACAGCAGAAATGTGATTTTCTGAAAACTTTTCCAATTTGCTACCGTATTATAAAAAATTGAAAAACATAACATATTCCAGATGTGTATCCATATGTGAATGTAAATGTTGGTCAGTTTGAATAATTGAATGCTATGAATTACAAATATAAGATCACTCAATCAAGCTCCTCTGTAAATATTGTGGGAACTCAGAAGATTTTTGCTTGGATTATTTTCATTAGAGCATTGCTTTCATCTATTTTCCTCAAGAAATGAAGTTTGATTTTGGTTAGTGTGCAGTGAAAGAAACTTTATTAATGATGTTCTGGGTCAGGAATTTCATAGGTGATATTGAAAGTGTTAATGATTTGAAGTCATATTAATATAATTACAGTATGAGTGAACCTAACTGTTAAGAACATGTGTTACCTCTTAGGAGGTCATAGGATAGTGTATGTGCACCTCTGTAGATTTTAACAATTACATGGGTTCTTTGTCCTAAAAACAAGGAGGACTAGTACACCAAATTGATGTCTACCAATTTCAACTTAACCACTTGAGCTACCCTACACTGACTAAATTGATGTCTAACTTAACTATAACCCTAAAATTAAATTATTATTATTATTACAACCCTTTCCGTCAAACTGCATTTAGATTTCAGCTCTAGAACCTGTTCTAGCAAAAAGTCTCGCCTTATTTTGTTCGTTTCTGCATGCAAGCCTGGAAGCGTGTAATGCAGTTGTTCATGGGTACCGCCAATGACAAGAGAGGAATAACACAATCATTGGGCGATGAACCTCCAAATTTGAGATCTGGGCCTTTTCTGCAAAGCATTCTTTCTAGGGGTGTAATAGAATCCAGGGAGTCCTCGAGACAAAATCCTCAAAAACCCTGCCATTTGAGAACTGAGGCAAAAATCGACTGGACCATTAGACATTTTGAAAACCATTTGGCATGAATGTAACAAAGTTACGAGAGTAAACTGGCTCAAATCCATAACGATCCAAAACCAGTAGTGATTGAATTAATTTGCATTTGCGCATAAAAACTACTCGTAGTTGTTCTCATTGCTAGTTTTATCGTCATTGCTAGTTGTTCTCATTGCTAGTTTTACCGTCATTGCTAGTTGTTCTCATTGCTAGTTTCATTCCTTATCATTGATTTTACAATATTTATATAAAAATTATATAAAAAAAGAAAAGAAAAAATAGGGTTGAAAGGCAGGAGTCAGCGGTGGGTTTGATGGTTGTTGATTACGTCCTGTCCAACGTTTAGAGAGATTTCCATAGTTAAAAAAAAAAACAAATATTATAATTATAAAATTTTACAAAGAACATCACCCTAGAAATCATTAGGTGATATTGATGATCCTTCTCAATCTATATTTTTTAAATTATATATAAAGCATTAGATATAAATTAATATGACTAAGAAAACTCTGAAGTTCAACATTTTTAGACAAATTTAACATAAGCTAGATATTCATTCCTTCATTTCCAAAAACGAAACTTAAATATTAAAAAGTTGGCAATCTACTTGAAATTGAATTGGATAAAGAAGCTTATCCCCTAAAAAAAGTTGTCGAATATCCTTCATTTCCAAAAACGTAACTTAAATATTAAAAAGTTGGCAATCTACTTGAAATTGAATTGGATAAAGAAGCTTATCCCCTAAAAAAATAGTTGTCTTTCAAAATTTTGAGAAGAAAGATTTCAATTTATTTGAAATTGAATTGGTCAAGAAAGCTTGTTCCTTAAAAATGTCTTTAAAAAATTTGAGAAGAAAGATTTGATTAGAAAAAAATCTCATTAGCATATAAAGTCAAGATACATACTTTATAATATCATTATTTCCATAAAGCAAACACAAAGGTGGAGAGATTTCCGAATATTGCAATCTATGTCCCAGCAAGGCCTCCCAATAATAAGGGAGAATAGAAATATTGTAGTTTTGAGCTTAATTAAAACTTTCTAAAAAAAGACTGAAACATATAAATCTTCTACTTAGACTTGAAACATTATTTCTTATTCACTTTGAAGACAATGCAGATAATCATTAACTAATTTTTTAAAGATCTTAAACTTGTTTGAACTCCAATCTCTTTGCCAAGCCATATTAACCTACACTCTAACTTTATTAAATAAACTATCAAGTATAAGATTTAGATTGAGCAACATTTATGAGCTTCAACTTATACTTAAAATTAGATTCAAATTTCACTTTGTGATTTGATTTGTTTGCTCTTAATAAGTCTTGTTAATTTGATATTGCATTATATTTGAATAAAAGTCAAAGTCAAAGTTGCTCACTCTTAAATAAGTTAAAATATCGTTATTTTGTCTTATTTATTTGGAATGATCAAGTAAATTAATTTTTTCTAATAAAATATAAATGATATTTTTAGAAAAAGAATTTATATATTTAATTAGTTTTTTAAATTTAATTTACTTAATTTTTATTTTATTGATCTAAATTTAACAATTATGAATAATTAAATCCATATTATTAGTTAATTGTTCTATATTTTATTAAATGTGTTTTATTTTGAGACTAAATCCATGTTGTTGTTAATTACTTTATATTTTTAAAGATGTGTATTTTTGCTAAATCCATGTTGTTAGGTAGTTGTTAATTATTTTATATTTTTAAAGATATGTATTTTTGCTAAATCCATGTTATTAGGTAATTGTTAATTATTTTATATTTTTAAAGATGTATATTTTTGTTAAATCCATGTTGTAAGGTAATTACTTTAGATTTGTTAAGAAGTACTTGTTGTTATTTCTTTCTCTCTGTATCTTAACCTTTTTCATTTCCTTTTTTAATGTGAATGAGTGTTAAGGTTGATAAAGGTTTTAATAATATTAATTATCTTAACTTTTTTCTTTTCCTTTTTTTAATGTGAATGAGTGTTAAGGTTGATAAAGGTTTTAATAATATTAATTATTTGAAATTGAAGATGTGGTTTTCTTTTTATTTTATTTCACCTTTTTATTCGAGAAAAACAATCACTAATTATATTCTATTATATAATGAAATTCACATTTTTCAAATATTTAAAGGACAATACAAATAAAAATAATTACAATATACAATTTTGTACTTATAAGGTTAAAATTATTATTTTACAATTCTTTTTTTGCTCTTGGTAAAATAATCTTTATTTTTTCCCTTTTTACCTTTTTAAATTTCTTGGTTGCTCCCTAAAAAAGGAGACAAGTAATAAGTCAAGAAAAGATATCAATGTTCTTAAAAGAAACTATTTATTTGTATAAGATGTATTAGTTTCATGATGTCCTTTGTGCCATTTACACGAGAATTAATTATCACAACCTCCCTTGAGGAAGAAAGTCCTGTATCCATGTCTTCTACTTTATCCCCCCATAAAATTACATCTCTTTGGTTTTGATTTGGTTCCTTTTTTGGGAGGAGGATGAGCTCAAGCATAGGGAAAAATAACTTGTAAATGTCTTAGAAAATAACAAATCCTCATTTAAATGTTCTGTTCTCATCATCCAATACCGTATTCAAAATTTGCTCCTCACACTATGCAGTGGATGGTATGGCTCGATGTAAGTGCCTAAAGCATTTCCAATATTCTAAAACTTTAATAAATATAAAAAATGTATATGGCAAATTGTGGAGACGAACTCATGCTAGTATACCATCCACTGCATAGTGTGAGGATCAAATTTTGGGAATTGAAAATTATAAGAAACCTGACACTTCTTCAAAACTAGGTACCCTCCTCGACCACTTGTTGATGTCAACATGATCATAATATTAAGCAATAAAAAAAACTTTCAACACATAGAGACCTATCATTTCTTTATCCAAATCAAATGAATCCAATGAAAAAAAGAGGAAAAAAGGACATAAAGTTGTTTATTCTTTAAATGTCAATGATCCCATGCTAATGTCAACTATTTCAAATAGGAAGTTAAGAACTCTATCAATATCAATATGTGAATTATCTCTTTAAAAAAAATGCAACCAATGGGGTCCTGTAAGGCACTCTTTATGCAAATGCAACCAAACCTTGCCTTCCACCTGAAACTTGTGTGGAACCCTCTGTTGATCATGGTGTTGTTTGTACTTAGCATTGGCATTATATAAAATATCATGGACCTGCTGGTGGATGTGATGAATCCATTCAATGAATTTGGTGGTTTTGTTGGCCTTTGATTGAGCATGGGAGAATTCTACTTTTGTGGGTGCAAAATGCAATGCTACATCAATAGGGCCCAATGGTTGAAATCCTGGGCCCACCTGAAAAGGGTTGTGGTTGGTCAAGCTATGGAGGGATCTGATGTAGCTGTGTTGAACACAAGGAAGGATCTCATCCCATGTGTGTGGATGCTTGGAGTTGTACATGTACAAAATGTGCACAATCATCATGTTGGCGGCCTCTATTGTCCATCAGTTTGGGGGTGGAAGGTGGTGGATTTGGTGAGCTTGGTGTCCAGTAGTGACCAAAGGCTCGACTAGAATGTACTTAAGAAATTTTTGTCCCTATCTGAGATGATGGTATGTGGGATTCCAAATGTACCCACACATGATCAAAGAAGATCTTGGTAGTAGCTTCGATTGTGACATTGCTCTCCCAAGCTATTAGAATGGCCATCTTAGAGAATCGATCAACAACCATGAATACACAGTCATTACCATGCCTGGTTGAAGGAAGACTTGACATGTAGTCCATCAAGATGGATTCCTAGGGCTTGTTTAGAGTAGGAAGAGGGGTGTACAATGCTTTTTATTAATGGTTGTCTTGGAGATGGAGCATGCAGTGCAGGATTTGAGACACTTACTGATATCCTAGTAGAGCTTTGGCCAATAGAAATTATACTTATGTAGTACTTCTATTGTCTTTTCCACGCCCAAAGTGTCTTGCAACCTGGTTGTAGTGGGATTCCCAAATCAATTTCGCATGCTCACTTGAAAGAACATAGAGATGACCTAGATGGCATAGAAATCTATCCTGCAGATGAAAATCGGTAACGACCTTGCCCTATCCCAACATCCATTAGGTTCTAGCAAAGTCAAGATACTTGTTATAGTGTTGGGGCCACCCAAAGGTCTCATGCCCGCAAGAGTCGAGCACTGTGGTTAGTGATGCAACTGGAGGTCAATTGAGGAAATAAGTGACACAATTGGTGCTCCCTTTCTTATACTTAATGTTGAGGTGAAACTGTTGCAAGTATGTGGACCGCTTTTGATGGCATCCATTCAGTTTTTTGACTTGTGTCTGCATGAACTACAGAGGGTTGTCATCCATATGGATGACTATCTCCCTCCCTAGAATATAATGCTTCCATTGGTGGTATGCTTGTACAATGGAATACATCTCTTTGTCATAGGTGAGGTACTTACAGGCGACATCTAAGAGTATCTCACTATGATATGCCATCGGACGTCTATGCTGAGTGAGAATGGAACCCACAACATAGTCTAAAGCATATGTCTCAATCTCAAAAGGTTGTTGTAGATCCGGTAATGCAAGCACCAAGACTAAGCATAAATGATGTTTTAGATAGTTGAATACTTGGTGTTATGACTTGGTCCACCCATATTTGGCTTTGCAACCACCCTTGGTCACTTGGATGAGGGGCCATGCAGTATGAGAGAATCCCAACACGAACCTGTGATAGAATTTGGAAAGTCCTAAGAAGCTCTAAAGCTCGATTAGTGTTGTTGGGGTTGTCCAGTCATGAATAACTTGGATCTTGGTTGGATCCACATTCCCACCATTCTCATCTACAATGCATCTGAGGTATTGGACCATGTTCATGCCGATTGAGCATTTATCTAAGTTGGCATATAGCTTGTGTTTCCGCAAAGTTTAGAGGACCTGCTAAATTTGCTCAATTATTCTACCCAACTCTTGTTGAAGATAAGGATGTCATCCAAATATACAACCACAAAGGAATTAGTGAAAGGTTGCAAAATGTTGTCCATAAAACTCATGAAGGTAGTGGGGGCATTCCTTAAGCCAAAGGGCATGACCAACCACTCGAAAATACCCTCTTTAGACTTGAAAGCAATCTTCCATACATCAATTGCTTAAATACCTTATTTAGACTTGAAAGTAGTCTTCCATACATCAATTGCTTCTATTGGGACCTGGTGGTAGTTGGAATTCAGATCAATCTTGCTAAAGTATTGGTGCCCTTCAGTTGCTCAAGGTCGCCAATTCAGAGAATTGGGCACCAGTTCCTGAATGCGATTTTGTTTAGAGCTCTATAATCAATATATATTCATCAGGTCTCATCTTTCTTCTACACAAGCAATATTAAAATTTTGCAGGGTGAGGAGATGGGTCGAATGTTCCCCTTTTGTAGTGGCTCTTGAATCTAGTGCTTGATTTATTGATTTTCCAAGAGAGAGCGCTGATAAACTATCCCATCAGGTAAAGGAGCACCAAGGTTTATATCAATTGAATGCTTGACCTGACAGTGCAGAGGCACCCCGATAGGTGAGGTGAAGATGTTTTGGTATTCTTCTACAACTTTTTCCACTTGCTTATGCTCCATAGAGAGGCCTTGTGCGGAGGCCAGAGATGTGGTTATGACCTTCTGTTTATTGTGAGAACAAATCATGAAGAGGAAAAATTTCCCAGTATGGGAGATGGCCTATCAAGGAGACTGTGGTAGGTAGACCTACCTCTGTTATCTTGTACAGTTGTCTGTCCAAAGTAATAATGATGCTATGAGGTCTAGACACATACACAACATGATGTTTCCACATATATGGTTGACCTAAAATAACTTCACAAAATTGAAGTGGGGATACATCACAAAATACCTCATCCTTGAAGGGATTGATGCCATAGCACGTGTGGCACTATTGGATGACACAGACATCTCATCCATGGTTGATCCACCCGATGTTGTATGGTTGCAGGTGTGGTGTTGTCGGAAACTCCAACCACTTGATGACCTCTATTGAGATCAGATTCTTTTGGATTCTGCTATCAACAATGAAATTCAATGGAGCACCCTTCACCCACATATGTGAGTGAAAAAGGTGCTAACTTTATTCCTTCTCCTTTGGTTCGTTGACCTAGACCTTAGTGGTAGCAACTGTGGCCCTGGGTTCTGCATCAATGATCTCCTTCCCTTTGTCTGGCTCTAAATCATAGTCAAATACTAGATCTAACTTTGAGGCTTTCATATCGGCCACCAGTGATTGCTTCGAGTGACATTCAGCAGTGTTGTTCAAGGGGATTTTATGGAACTCACACCACTTCTCAGTGTCTTTCTTCATCTTCCCATTACCCTTCTTTGCTTGCGGCTTAAACTGGTTGTCTTGAGGTTGTCCATCCTTGCTATGTCCCTTGTTCTGTGGATTAGGGTTGCATTTTCCATGCCTCTATTGTAATGCATTGACAGATCCAAACTCCTGCTTATTCCTTTGCTTCAACTTTTTATCTATTTTGATAGCATAGTGATAAGAGGCTCCCAATGACAAGATGTCTAGATACTCCATTTCTGTTTGGATGTACCTATGTAGACCCCCATGGCATTTTATTACCAGATGTCGCTCAGAGTCTCAGATACCCAACTTGGTGTGCAAGGTATAGAAATTATTTTGAACTCCGACATTGTTTGTTCCCTCTACTAACATAGTGTGGTCCATCGCATGTATTGGTCATCATAGTTTCCTACAAGGTAATATTGTTTCTTAACGACATCCATAAAAGAGGCCAAAGTGGTATTGGCCCCAAACATTTCAAACTCATTTGTGTATTTTTTCTCACAATAAGTTTCCCACCAATTTTGACATGGGGCTTAGCCTTACTCAGCACAAAGGTGATATTTTCCCTATTGGAAAAATCGTGGACAGAGAAATACCCTTCTAGTTGATTTAACCATTTTTCCAAATCATACAGATTTATCTAACCTTCAAATACAAGAATACTAAAATTAACATGTACCTTGTAGGGGGTGGCACCTCCAAAGTGGCTGCTCAACAAAGACATGTCTGTTGTTGTTGGCATCTATAGAAGGATTTGGGCAAAGTTATCTTTCATCCCGTCCCTCTGTTGCAGAATGGATTCCTTGAGAAATAACTTAAGATCTCTCGCTCCCTCTTCTCTTTATTTTTCTTTCATGGGAGGTCTTCGGTGTTGTTCGGGTACACAGGGTACTACCAAAGGACCGAACACCAAGAGCAACCACTTCACACAAACAGATCACAGATCAACACACCGATGTTTTGACGTGGTTTAAACCCTCTTGAGGGAAACACTCCACGGCCCCGGCCAAATAGCTTCTACGGGACAATTTATTATGCAAAGAAAGAAAGTTACAAATGAGCTTCTCATAATCGATCAACTAAACAATGACCCTCCATGCTCTTTAAATAGAGATCATGGACCAATCGGGTGTTAAGCCACAGATCAAGGTTAGGTTTGATCTAAGAGAAGTTGAGCCGTCGGATCACTCTATGTCAGAAACATATCGTGACCGTCGGATTAAGTATTTATAAATGCATCTTAATGCATACTAAAGAAACACACTATCCCTAACGGATATATTACACAAGTTGATCTTAACTAACTCCTAAGTGTCTAAATATCCTAACATCCCCCCTTAAGAACAACTTGGGATAGGATTGAAGGATTTACAAAAGTGACACTATTAGGAGAAGGAAGGAGGCATTATAGCCTATCCCCCCTTAATGACAAGTTCCTGAACTCCTAACATAGATCGAAAATTAGAAAACTTTGCTTTTGTAAGAGACTTGGTGAAGATGTCTGCAACTTGATCATCTGTAGGGCAAAAGAGCACTTCAAGAACACGATTATGAACAAGATTTCTGATGAAGTGCATATGTAGCTCAATGTGTTTGCTGCGTTGATGTAGAACTGGATCTTTGGCAAGCTTGATGGCACTTTGATTGTTGCACCAAAGTGGAGTAGGCTGCTGCTGCTCGAATCCAAACTCTGAAAGGATCTGTCGAAGCCATAAAGCTTCCTGACTGGCATTAACTGCTGCTTGATATTCTGCCTCTGCTGAAGAAAGAGCAAGAGCTTGTTGTTTCTTACAAGCCCAAGTAATAGGTCCATATCCCAGACTGAAAACATAACCTGCAGTAGACTTTCGATCATCAGGATCGCCGGCCCAATCTGAATCAGTGAAACCAACCAACAAAGGTTTCCCCCCTGTACTGTAATGAATCCCAAACTGAACTGTACCTCGAATATATCGAAGTATTCTTTTAGCTGCTTTCCAATGACTTTCATGAGGTGTCTGCATTTAATGGGAAACTCGACCAACGGCAAAGGAAAGGTCAGGACGGGAATGAGTCAAGTATAAGAGACTACCAACAAGCTGACGATACAAGGTGGCATAGACTTCAGGTGAAGTACAAGTGCAGAAAGTTTGACTCCAGACTGGAAGGGAGAAGGGGCTGGTGTACAATCTTCCATGTGAAAGCGACGAAGAAGGTCACAAGCATACTTAGACTGAGAAAGAAATATTCCTTCTTTGGTTTGTAGGACTTGGAGACCAAGAAAATAATGCAAACGTTCTAAGTCTGACATTTCAAAATTTTGTTTAAGACTGGATTTCACATGGGTTATAAGCTTAGGGTCACTACCAGTAAGAATAAGGTCATCAACATATAGAACAAGTATGATGAGATGGTTTCCTACTTTCTTGGTATAGACATTGGGGTCAGAATGGTATCTAGAAAAACCAGTGTCAAGGAGAAAGTTATCCATTTTGGCATACCAAGCTCTAGGAGCTTGCTTAAGGCCATATAAGGATTTCTTAAGGCAGCAGACAAGGCTAGAGTTATTCTGAACATAGCCAGGAGGTTGTTCCATGTAAATTTCCTCCTGTAAATCACCATGTAAGAAGGCAGACTTGACATCCATTTGATGGACTTCCCAGTTATGTAATGCTGCAAGGGAAAGAACAAGGCAGATGGAGTTCATTTTTGCGACAGGAGCAAAGGTTTCATTGTAGTCAATCCCTTCAACTTGAGAAAAACCTTTGGCAACTAACCTTGCCTTAAGTCTTTCAACACTTCCATCTGATGCATACTTAGTTCTGTAGACCCATTTACATCTGACAAGTTTTCTTCCTTTTGGAAGAGGTACAAGATCCCAAGTATCGTTCGCCATTAAGGAACGATATTCTTCATCCATGGCTGCATCCCAATCTGGATTCCCTGAAGCTTCTGCAAAAGTTTCTGGATCATGATTCTCGGAAACTTGAGCCAAAAGAGAAGAGGCTCGCTGAAACTGAGAACGTGTTCGACGTTGATCTCTAGGATCACTGGCAAGATCACCAGCTGCTTCACATGTTGAACGGACCCATCGAGGAAGCACTTGTGTTGGTGCAACTGGAGGAACATGAGCAGGCGGAGGTGGATTTTCATCCTCACTGTCATCATCAGAAACTGGAGTTGGAAACCTGTCAAGGAAGTTGGAAGAAGAAGAAGGAGGCACAAACGCCGAATCAGGCTCGCAGGCCAAAGATGGCACAATCGTCGAGTTAGGCTCGCAGGCCAAGAGATTTTCATCAAATTTAACATCTTTTCTAATGATTATAGCATGAGAATGTGGTTGAAGAAGTCTATAACCTTTTACATCTTCAGAATATCCAACAAATATGCACTTTTCACTTTTAGGCTACAATGCTTTCCGTTTTTCATCCGGAATGTGAGCCCATGCTTCACTACCAAACACACGAAAGTGACTTATATCAGGTTTAATTTTACTCCATGCTTCTTCCGGTGTTATATCTTGTAATGCTTTTGTGGGGGTGCGATTTACTATGTAATTTGCACAATTTATGGCTTCAGCCCAAAATTGAATACTTAGTCCCTTAGATTGGATCATACAATTAGCCATTTCTTTTAAAGTGCGGTTCTTCCGCTCAGCTACACCATTTTGTTGTGGTGTATATGGAACAGTGTGCTGTTGTTGGATGCCTTGTTTAGTGCAGAAAGTAGTGAACTGTTTGTTAACATATTCTCCTCCATTGTCAGATCTTAACTTAATAATTTGATGACCAGATTGTTTTTCAACAAGGGCCTTGTAGGCCAAGAACATGTTAAATACTTTGCTCTTAAGTTTTAGGAAATAAACCCAAGTGCGTCTGGTGTAATCATCAATGAAAGTTAAGAAATATTTGAAACCAGAAAAGGAAGCAGATGGAAGAGGACCACACAAGTCACTATGCACAAGCTCCAAGGGAACCGAGGCGTGCCAAGAGGCACGTTTGTCAAAACTGTCCCGATGATGTTTTCCGAGTACACAGCCGGAACAAACACCATCTCTGCAAGATACCATCGGAAGACCTATCACCATATTTTCTTTACATAGTTGTTGCAATGAGCGATAATTTAAGTGACCAAATCGCTCATGCCAAAGTTTGCTCAAGTTATCACTATGAACAACAAAAACTGAAGGGAAAGGTGATGACCCAAAGTTGTTAAACTTGTACAACCTGGTAATATCATCAACAATTCCGGTAGCTAGAACCTGTTGAGGATCTTTAAAATCCTTGATTACAACTTGGTGAGGTGTAAAGGTCACAGTTTTACCTTCACTAGAATGAGTGATCTGATAGACTGATAACAAATTGCAGGAAATTCTTGGAACACATAGTACATCACTAAAATGACCATTATCTACTGGAACTGTTCCAGCTCCTACAACACTTAGAGATCTATCATCACCAACAAATATTTGTTTGGTGTTACATTCATGCATAGTAGAAAAGATGGCTTGATCCTTAGCCATATGATAAGATGCTCCAGAATTAATGAGCCATTCATTTGAAGTAGAAGAAGAAGATGCATTATAAGAATAACCAGAAGCACAAAGTGCATGTCCATGAGAGGCAGATTCTGAAGGCGAATCTAGGCTGATGTGGTGCTTCTTCATTGCTGCTTCCAAGGCTGCCATCTTCTTGAAACACTTAGATTCATCATGATTATCTTTCCCGCAATAGTTGCAATGATGCTCAGTCTTCTTGCCTTTTGGCTTGGATCCTTTGTCATTTTTTAAAGAAGGAGTTGACTGAGAGGGTTTTGGACCCTTGTTTGACTTATTATTGCGAAAATTTTGTTTCTTGGGAGGCTTGGACTTTTCTTTTTGTTGGGACAATAAGGCTTTCCCAGATGTATCTGCATTGTTGATTATTCCAAGATGAATGAGTTTATCTTGTTCCCTAATCAAGGAATCACAAAAGGATTCAAGACTAGGCTCTTGATAGCTAGCTGCATTCAAGGATGCTTTCATGGAGTAAAATGTAGATACAAAAATAGAATATGCAGGTCCAAGTTTGGAAAGAATATGATAAATGCATTGTTTGTCTTCCCTCTCAATCTTACATTCTGCACATAAGAGCTTGAGAGTTTTGTACTTAGATAAATAATCTTGAATGCATGAAAAGGCACTTGGATTTAAAGAAATCAACTCATTTTCGAGTTGGTGACCTCGAATTTCATTATGTTTACCAAACACAGATTCCAACTTGTCCCAAGCAGTATTAGGTTGATCAATTCCAGATATGTGGAATCGCAAATCAGTAGAGATTGACATCCCAATCAATCCACGAGCTTCATCACATCTATTTGCCCATTTTATTTTCTTATCATCATCAGTGGGTTCTTTTTCTTTCCCTGTGGTAATTCTGAAAAGTCCCCTACTTCGTAGAACATCCTCCATACGAGATTTCCATGAGAAATAGTTGGAACTGTTAAGTAGAATATCACAATGGGCGGCCATATTTGTAAATTAATGGCTGTAAAAGTAGAAACCAATAGTCTGGATGTGGAGCTCGAAAAAATAGGCGGTTTCAAAAAACACGGCACTGAAAACTGACTCTGTATGATGAAGTTATGCTTGAACAAAGAAACTGTTGAAGATGTCCCCAATAGTGACGTGGCAGCTAGAGAATGTCCAGCGAAAAAAAGAACCCCCCTCTTCCCAAGATGAACCTTTTGACAATCACTTTACAAGAAAGTTGCTTTTAAGTGAACCACTTTTGTAAAATAAGTGATTTCACTTTTACAATGATATTACTTTTAAATAGTGCAACAATAAAAAAAACTTAAGTGACTGACTTGTATTTTTATTTTTTATTATTTAAGTGAGATGCACTTTTACAATAAAGTAACTTGAAAATAGAAATTGCATGCACTTTTCATTTTAAAAGTAACTTCCTAAGACTTGAACTCAAGACCTATTAAGGAATAAAGCAACTTTGAACCAAGTGAGCTAGATTAAAAGGTATGTAAAATATGGGAATGAGGAAGGGGGCTTTTTTTTTTTTTCTTCTCTTCTTGCTCGGTTTGCGTGCTTGCCCTTTTTCCTGCAAAACAGACCACAAAACGAAACAAACAAACTTTTCCACACTTGTATAGTTAGATCTTGTTAGCTTGCAGGGAAGTCTACGTTTTCTCTCTGTTTCTGATTTGCCGAGATCGCGTAAGGTGCACGGCAAAGAGCATACGCAGCCGAGAAAAACCCTTTCCCTTTCTGTTTCTGATTTGCCGAGATCGCTCAAGGTGCATGGAAAAGAGCATACGCAGACGGGAAAGCAACAATCCGAACCAAAAAAAAATCTAACAGTAAAATAAATGAAATATGAGATACTTTTTTTTTCTTTTCAAAAAACGAAATAAAAAAAATGCGTCACTGTAACATTATACCTTCAGATCTGATGAAATACGCGTTTCTGGAGCAACCGGGAACCATTTTCGATCAAACGAAAACTATTTCCCAATGGAAACGACACTCCGGACGCAATGGAACACCTCCCACAACCCAGAAATGCACAGAAATACCAGAACTAGAAACCCTTTCGAGTTTCGGCAACAGCAGTTCAAGATCTAAATCATAACCGGAAGCGACACTTCATAAAAGCTCTGATACCATGTTCGGGTACACAGGGTACTACCAAAGGACCAAACACCAAGAGCAACCACTTCACACAAACAGATCACAGATCAACACACCGATGTTTTGACGTGGTTTAAACCCTCTTGAGGGAAACACTCCACGGCCCCGGCCAAATAGCTTCTACGGGACAATTTATTATGCAAAGAAAGAAAGTTACAAATGAGCTTCTCATAATCGATCAACTAAACAATGACCCTCCATGCTCTTTAAATAGAGATCATGGACCAATCGGGTGTTAAGCCACGGATCAAGTTTAGGTTTGATCTAAGAGAAGT
The DNA here is from genome assembly GCA_027924585.1 of Larix kaempferi. Lineage (NCBI taxonomy): Eukaryota > Viridiplantae > Streptophyta > Pinopsida > Pinales > Pinaceae > Larix > Larix kaempferi. Next base: position 373,737 of record BSBM01000410.1, on the reverse strand, counting down.
TGAGCCGTCGGATCACTCTATGTCGGAAACATATCGTGACCGTCAGATTAAGTATTTACAAATGCATACTAATGCATACTAAAGAAACACACTATCCCTAACGGATATATTACACAAGTTGATCTTAACTAACTCCTAAGTGTCTAAATATCCTAACCTTCAAATACAAGAATACTAAAATTAACATGTACCTTGTAGGGGGTGGCACCTCCAAAGTGGCTGCTCAACAAAGACATGTCTATTGTTGTTGGCATCTATAGAAGGATTTGGGCAAAGTTATCTTTCATCCCGTCCCTCCGTTGCAGAATGGATTCCTTGAGAAATAACTTAAGATCTCTCGCTCCCTCTTCTCTTTATTTTTCTTTCATGGGAGGTCTTCGGTGTCGACGAGGATGATATTTCAAAGGCTCAAGTAGATCGAGTCCCAACTCCTTATACCTCGACCTCGTTGGACACATGCATAAAGAAAAAAATAAAGATCAAACCTCTCTAATTCCACTAATCCAGGTTTAGGAACGAAATGAAACACAAAAATATTTCAAAAAAAACAGAAATACAATATACTTAATTTCTATTAATGAACGAAATTTGAAAAAACTGTAACAAAATGCAAAGCGAAATGAACTTGCTAGAATTATGGCAGCTTATCTTTGAGGAGAGATGTGACGGCTACCCGCATTCACAATAAGTGTGTTACAATGAGTCCAAAAATACCTTTTAACATTAAGCATTAATGAGAAAACCCTAAACATCCAAAACCCTAGCCCTAGAAGATGAAATGCCAAAAGGTTTGTGGGCCCCGTTGTGGTTTGTTGATACATCAACTTCCCGAGGGTGTACTTTTTACATCCGATCTTTGTTTGGGGTGATTGGTAGCTCGTTGAAAAGGTATATTCGAGAAGTAAACATTCTGAACACCCCAATACATATCCAAAGTCTATCTACTAGGCATTGTCATGCCAAAAAAATGTCATTTAGGGCCTCAAAATGACCCTAGAAGTTCAAGACTCGAGAAAACCGTAAAAAGATGTCAAGATGAAAACTGTGTTTTTGAGCCAGTGGCCACCAATGTCCACCTGGATCACTTAGGGCATATGACACAGAGAAGGAAAAATAAATTGCATAATTTTTTTCGATGATCTTGATTTTTTCGACACTTGTGTAAAGAAAAATACCCATTGGGATGTAAGGGAAATATGTGTTTTATGAGCTTCCATATTGGGAGCATCTTAAGATTTCCCACTTATTGGATCCCATGCATACATTAAAAAATGTTTCATCTTCTTTATGGAGGCACATATCATCAAAAAATATTGACACATTGGCTATTAGGAGAGATCTTATTTCTTCAAAGACTAAACATAAACATTGGCCAAGAAATGAAAGTAGGGGAGATGCCATAACCTCTTGGTATTTTAAAGAAGTTGATCTCCCATGGATTTTGAATATGATATTTATTTGGAAAAGGATGCTATATTGAGTATGAAGACACCTTCATTTTATGGGTTGAATTTACGACACCGCTTCACAGTAGAAGGACAATTGTCGAGATTGAAATCACATGACCATCTAAACTTTCTGAGGGTATGAATGTCAATTACATTCTTCTTTTTTTGCAATTTAGGTTTATAATATGATATGCATTCACATTTTTATGCCAATTAATCGGGGGAAATTTTAAGGATCCATAATTTCTTCAAAGTGTAAAAACCTTGGTGAATCTTACTAATTCTTAAATTTGCAACCATAAAATGTTTGGTGATTTAAAATATATATATATTCAAATTTCTAAGGATTTTATATAGTTTTTGGACAATTTTGGTGATTTTTAGAGTAAAAAAAAATTATCCAATGGAATTTGGGCGAATCATCTTTGAAAAAAAGACAAATTGGTGAATCTTTTTTTGGAAAAAAAGGGCAAAAAATAGCCCATGGGATAAATCTCTCTCTTAAAATTTTCCTTGCGATTATTTTATTACATGTTTGTTTTGTAATGTCATTATCATTTGCTCGTGCGTGTTTGTGTGAACTATGACTTACCCCAAGATCTACGACGAGCCATATCTAAATTATCTACATTTGTGCATTGGATTATGTCAAAGGAGATTCACATGGTTAGCATTTAACAATGGCGTTGAGAGATCATTGAGATTGTTTGTATGTTTGAGAAGAAACTGCCCACAAGTTTCATGGAATTATAGGTCCATCTTCTAATTCACCTACCCGATGAGGTTGAAATAGATGGGGGGTATCATGTTATTGGATGTTCTTCTTGGAGAGGTACATGAAAAAGTTGAAGGGGTTTGTTAGAGATATGGAAAAACTCTAGGGTTCTATGGCGGAGGGATACAAAGTATATGAGTCGTTCTATTATGCTAGTGAATACATCAAGCAAATCAATGACACACTAAGAAGAGTGGTTTGGGATGACCAACGAGATGAGGACAAAAGGGAATGGGAGCTACTCCAAATGAATGGAAAAAGTTGCATGATAAAGGGTAAGTCACTTATATTTTGTCAATTTTCTATAGAGTAACTATTTACAATGAAATTTATAATATATATTTGATCTCATATTAATTGTTTTCATTGCATGAATACATAAGAGAATGCAGAAATTGATGCTATCAATAAATTTGTTCTTTTCAATGCAGAGGAAACGCAACCATGGCTCCTATTGTATGAATAGAAGAGAAGGAAATGGGACAATGACAGAAAAGAATTCATACAGTTGAACGGTAGAAGCATCCCTTATCCTAGTAATTTAAAATAAAATATGCCAAATATTTGTCCCAATAGTTGGGTGGTTGACCAAATAAACGAGAAATATGATGCGTCCAGTCGTTACTCGTGCAGTGAAGAGGATGCACTAAACATAGGGATTGGGTGCAACAACTTTGTAATAATCTCTCTATGGACATTGTTCATTTTATAATTTATGTTTGAATTAAAACATGTATTATGTTTTATTAATGCCCATGCTTCACATTTTTTAGGTGCATTTGTTCCCATCCATATGGGCATATGGACATCATTTTTGCATTGAGGATGTCGATGATGAACATGACACATTTGAATGTGGAGTGGATATCAATTTCAACCAATCTAGTCATGCTAGCCATTGTGATCAGAACATAATAGAGGGGCAGCTAGGTTACGTCGAAAAGATACAACAGATCATGCAAGTGGACTTCTCATATTTCCAATGCGTTAATTTTAGGTGCAAGTGGTGGGACACTTTTGACTAGAATAATGTAAAGGAATATCATGATAGTGGGATAATATGTATCAACTCTAAAATTATGTAGGATGAAAAGAATGAGCCTTATGTTTACCCAAAACACTGCAACCAAGTGTTATTTTACCCGAATTTGTTGGATAGGGATTGGTGGTTTATACTAATACACGATATAAGATCAAAACATCTTTTTGAGAAAAACAATGTTATCATACCAAGTGAGGAAGATAATATAGGTGATGGCAAAGAATAGTGATATGTACATGTTTTATTTCAACATTTATATTATGGTTGTGTTTTATACTGATGAAAGTGTGTTTCAATTATATATTCATTATACAATATCAAGTTGGTCAGTATTATGTTAAATGTTTCCTAGATGATTATGGATTGGGTGTAAATGTTGTCATTTACCTTACAATATATAAGTATTAAATCCATTGTACTTTCTAATCAAATATGGCCCAACACAAAGTGAATTACATTAGTTTTGTTGAGGGATTCTCCTAAGCCTTATCCAATAAAAATATCATATTCACTTCTTCAAAGTCCTTAAGATGTACTCACTTATTAAATCTCATCTTAAATCCATTCTAATCGTGATACAAGTACTCAAGAGCATTTCCCCTTTATTATTTTGGATGAGCATTTCCTCTTTATTATTTTGGATGCAATAATTGATAATTTCTTTTTCCAAAGGAGGGTCTTTTCTCATCATGATCAATTACAACTACTACCTACAAAGACTTGATAGTAAGTCCATGTGCATAGCTAAGGGCCTCCAGGAAATTATTCAAAATTTGTATAGCCTCCTTGCTCTACATGATTTCAATGAAAAAGTAGAAAATATATTGGAAATTTGAATCTATAGAATTCACAATATATATTGGATATTTTTTTAGCCTCCTCGGTCTACTTCAATTCTAAACAAAGAATTCACACAATTAACAAAATATGGGTGAATATTCTCACAAAGTTGCTTTTCGAGGGGTTTGACATAAATATTGTATATCAAAAGTAAAAACATCGATTATGAAATCCTTATCAAAATTTTGGATAATCAGCCCATGTGCATGACTAAGGGCTTCTGAGATATTATTCAATATTTGTATATCATCCTTGGTATGCTTTAATTCAATAAAAAAATGAATATATATATATTGGAAATTTGAATAAAAATATATATGGGTGACTATTTGTATATTCAAGTTTCTTTTTTAAGGGTTTTGCATCAAGATTGTATTCCAATAACATTGTGAGTCAATTGGCCCAACTTAATATCGTTAAATTTACAAGAGGGTAAAAAGATACATATGTTGTGGTGTTGGTTTCCAATATATCTAACATAAAATCAGATGGAACTTTCACTAGAGTATATGTTTTCTTCTCTAGTGGAGTGAGAACATAATTTGTAACTTATATGATCTCATAAATTCAATTGGTATCCCATTTCCCTCATTTTTATCATCAATATAGATGCCAAGCATAATGGTAATTAATTTAAGTATGACATTAAAAGTTTATGGAATAGCTTGCCAAATGTGTTGCTATTTATATACTTGAATTAAAAGTTTGTGGAATTAAGGATAACGATATCTAATTGACTTTGATATAAAATTTGCAAATTTAAATTGCTTTGTCCAATGTATATTTTGATGCAAAAAATTCTGTATAATTTTGATCAAAATTATTGTATATTTAGAATGCTTTAACCATTGTGTTTTCATGTGAAAATCACTACTTTATTTTGAATAAAAGGTGTATTTTTTTTTTTAAATAAATCCCAAAATATTACAATATCTACAAATTAAAATTAAAAGCAATAAGTTATATTACATTTTTATAAAAGTTGGTATTTTTCCCATTAAAAGTATGACTAGAGACTTAATATACAAGAATAAGACTTTTAGAGGATCTCGCAATTGTTGGAGGTGATTTGACTACCTCTATCTTACCATCTGTAGGCTTTGATCATTGGCCAATTAGCCTCTTTTGGGATAGGACGGGGTCAAATGGGCGGAAACCATTTTGATTTGAACAATTTTGGATGGAACACAATGACTTCAAATCATTGGTCCAACAATGCAGGTAGGAAGATCTCATCCCCCCATAAGGGACATGAATGTACCAATTCCAACAAAAATGAAAAATTTAAAAGCCAAGATACGCACGTGGAACAAAGAAGAATCTGGGAACATTTTTCAAGACAAAAAGCGTCTAAATGAGCAAATGGAAGCCATCCAAAGGGAGGGCATGAATAATGGATATAGTGATGACCTAAAGAAGCAAGAACAAATCCTCCTAGAACAAATGCTTGCTTGAGAGAAATAGGAGGAGATATTCTTGAGACAGAAACCTAGGAATCAATGGATTCAAGATGGGGAAAGAAATAAAAAATTCTTCCATCACTCGGTTTTCCAAAACCATAAAAAATAAACGATAAACAGAGTGAAGATGGAATCTGGACAACATGTGGAAACTAGAGAAGGTATGGAAGTTGAACAAACTCAATACTTTGGGAATATCATGAGGGAAGATCAAGCCAACCGCTCTAACCATATTTCCAGGATCACCCAGCTCATACCCCACACAGTCACTGTTGAACAAAATTATCTCCTGAAGAAACTAGTTACTCTTACAAAAGTCGAGGAATCCCTCCAACAAATGGCTGAAGGAACGACCCCAGGACCTAATGGTTTCACGACCAATTTTTTCCACCACTTATGGGACATGATCAAGCAAGAAGTTTGGTATATTGATGAAGACTCTCATCAAAACAAATGGGTGTTACGGGCCTTCAACGCCACATTTCTTACCCTTATCCCCAAGGACGAGGGCACGGACACTCTAGGTAAATTCCGTCCCATTACTCTGTGTAATGTAATTTATAAAATTATTACCAAAGTCATGGCCAACAGATTGAAACCCATTCTCCCATGCTTGATCGCCCCAAATCAATTTGGCTTTGTGGAGGGGAGACAGATTCTGGATGGGGTGATTCTGGTTCATGAAGTCATTCACTCCCTCAGAATTACCAAAATCCCAAGGATGTTGTTAAAACTAGATATATCAAAATCCTATGATAAACTAAGTTGGCAATATATGAGGGAGATGCTTGCAGCTTATGGTTTTGATAGGGATTGGATTAATTGGGTTATGAGTATGAACTCATCCACTTTCTTCTCCATTCTGCTTAATGGTTCTCCATCCAGGACTTTCATCCCATCCAAAGGCATCCGTCAAGGGTATCTCCTTTCTCCTTTCCTATTTATCTTGATGGCTGAAGGTCTAAGCATACTGATCAAAACAATGGTGAACAATGGGGAACTTAGACGGCTCAACATTCATCCACACGCAGATAAGAAAACTCACCAGCAATTTTTGGATGATACGATGCTCATTGGACATGCATCGATCCAGGAACCCAAAACCATTAAGAAATGCCTCAATATATTTTCCAAGGCCTCTGGTTTAGATATCAATAGAGAAAAATCACAAGTTTTCTTTTTTAATACCCCCAACATTTCCCAAAGGAACATTCTCCGAATCTTAGGCTTCCAAGGGAACTCCCTTTATTCGAAATACCTCGGTGCCCCGCTGGCTGATGAGTTATCAAACAGATATCATGGATGGATGTGTTGGATAGAATGAGGAAACATTTGAGTAATTGGGTTCTCATACCCCTTAATTTTTCTAGCATATTCACCCTCCTCAAAGTTGTCCTTCAGGCAATGCCTATTTATCTATTCTCAGTTCTAGCAGACCCAAACTATGTGATCAAAGAAATAAGATCCATTCAATGGACTTTCTTATTGGGGGGGGCAATTCTGAGAAACAAAAATGGGATCTGGTAAGCTAGGAGAAATGTTTCCAACAAAAACTCCAAGGTGGCTTGGGTCTTAGGGACCCAGGAATAAACAATGCAGTCTTGGGAGCCAAAATTTGGTGGAAATGGGTCACCCATAATTCTGAACGCTTGGCTCAACTGTGGCACGCTAAATATGCCTTTGAAATATCTAAGCAGGAACTCATTAGGTTCAACGAGGACAAACATGGTTCTCATATCTAGAAAATGACCCTTTATAGCAGGAACATCATCCAAGATCATAGTTTCTGGGAAATAAGGGATGGAACCACAACAATTTTTTGGGAGGATTCATGGCAACAATGTTCAAAACTTGCCTCATCCCCCCCCATCTCAGGAATGCTAGGATTATTGCAAGGCTCTAAATCTCACAAAGGTGGCACATTTCTGGAGACCTATAGAGGAGGACGCTACTTTCAAAGATTGGCAACAACTGGATTGGTGGAAAAAAGGATGCACTCCTGAGGGTGGTCCCCATATGGAGGAAATCCTTCAAGAAAGAATAATAAAAATCCAAAGGGGCCAAGATAAACTTCATCGGGGCTACTCTACCAAAGGAAATTTCAACATCAAGGAAGCTTATGACTTATGGACAAGCAGAGAAGCAAGGCCAGGAGACAGAACATGGAAGAAGATTTGGATATCCAATCCCTGGCCAAAAGTGGCCTGCTTCGTGTGGCTGGTAGTTTACCGTCCAATCCTCATAGGTGAGAACCTACGGAAAAGAGGAATAGTTGGCCCCTCTCAATGCCCCCTATGCACTAGTGTTGAGGAATCTTTGAATCATATCCTAGACGCATGCCAATTTTCATCCTCCCTTTGGGACTGGGGGGCGGAGCTCTTCAAAAGAACTAATAGGAAACCTGGGAACCCATACCAGACAATAAAAGCCTGGAACCCAAAATATTTCAACAAAAGTATTGTCAATTTTGTTTGGCTCATGTTCCCCAAATTTCTGATTTGGGAAATATGGAAGGAAAGAAACCAGAGAATCTTCTGAGATACCAAAACCACTACCAAAGCAATTTGGAACAAAATCGTGAATCATATTCAAGAGATGGTTAAGATCACCCCCTAGTCGGATAAGGACTGGGAAGTCGATAATCTAGAACTTAGGATCCTGGAGTAGCTTGGCCTACAACAGTCAGATTTGGGATGGTCCCAAAAGAAATTGAAAAATTTGTTGCCTACTAGCCCCAACTTCTGGTCTCCTCCCCCAGCTAGATCTTACAAGCTCAATTTCAACACATATTCCAAAGGCAATCCTAGTATATCCGAATATGGGGGGGTCTTTCGTAATGAAGATGGACAAATCTTGTACCTTTTCCATGGCCATATAGGACAGGACACAAACAACGATGTTGAATTCGAAGGATTACTTGAGGGTCTAAAGGCAGCAGTCCGAAACAAATGGGAACCACTCATCGTTGAAGGAGACTCGAAGTTGGTCATTCATATGGCCAAAACACTTACTGACAGTTGGTGGCTGGCTTACAAGGTGGAAGAACTGGGGGCCCTCCTTCGCAACCCACACGCTTGGTTCTTTAACCACACCAAACGCGAGGGTAATAAGGTGGCAGACTGCTTGGATAATGCTGGGGTTGACTCCCCGCACAGATTGCAAGAAGGACCCCTGTCAAGCTTCGAGGATATGATATGGGATACGCCCTGTGCCTAGCTGGCTAATCAATATGCCCAGGCGATGAGGCAAGGACATAATGACACCTCTATTGGGATTGACACAGGGGAATTAACCCATGAGGATGGTCTTGTCGACACCTCTTGATATAATACTCTCGCACGTGGCATTGGTGTGAATCACAATAATGAAAACCAAGACCGTCTGGAGCAGTTAACCATGGAAGTGGTCTTTAATGAGACCAGGACGCCAAACTGTCCTCAATCTACGAACATTCATTGAAGAGGATGATTGGAAAAGGTGGTAACCCAGGTGGATTGAATTCTTCAATACTTCATTCTGATCCGAAGTATGACAAATTGATGATGACAATTAAGGAAAGTTGAAAGAAGCGTGTTATAAAAATGGACGCTCCTCAGTTGCGGCCTTTCATGTTAAGTCCTGTGCTCTCTTCCCCCCCGCTAAGCTACTTCCCCCTGTTCCTGTGGTTGGACTTCCCCCCCCCCTCAATGTTTCATTTTTTGTTCCCCCTCGCCTGTATTTTCTCCCCAGCTTCTAATTTTGAGAATGGCCCCTAAGCTAAGAAATCCCAAGAGCAAGAAAAAGGCAACCCGAAGCAAATTCTCTTGCAAGATGATTAAATCCAACCACGAGAAGACCAAGGCCACCCAGGCGACCCATTTTTTCCGAAAGCGCATCCCCCACTAGATCCAGGAGGAAATTGAAGGTTTGGAGAAGGAGTTGTGGGAGCAGGTGACTTGCCAGAATTTGGAGAATATCCACGAGGAGGTGGAGGATTGGGTGAAGGACCCCAAAACCACTGCGGGGTGCCTGGCTGCATATGACTGAATCATCTCCACATATCGGGTGACCAAAGGCCTGCTCTCCCATGTCTTGATGGAGTGAGAGAAAAAATCCATGGCAGATGTTGAACCGGTCCAAGCCTAGCGAGAGCACCATAATGACTGTAGGCTTATGCATAAGAAGCTAGAACTTATTGCCATGGAATTGGGTATCACTCTGTATCCCCCGATCAACCAGCCGTTGGCGATCATGGTTGCAGCTCTGGTAGTCCTGTGAGGCATGGCAATGGTATCAAGATCCCATGCGGTACTGCAACCACTCTTGGTGAGAATGCTTCCAATCACTTGGATACTTATCATGGAGGCTACGACGCATAAGTGGAACTGTCTATTTTCGATCCAGCCTCTATTTTTCCTGTCTATCAGCTTATGTCACTAGTGGAAATTAGCTATGTCCAACGTCATATAAGTTGTAATTGGGTATGGGGAACAATCTTTCCAAGCATTTTTTTTGTGGGAAGCCTGTTTTTGTAAGGGAAATAATATCAGTAACGGTGTTGAAGATAGCAGTAGGGTTTATGGTTTTCCTTGGGTTGTTGTAATGGGAAATAGTTTGGACAAAACTTTCAGGCAATACAAAATGTCTGTTATCAGGCTATTTTGAAGCTATGTATTTTTCTCAGGAATGGTAATATGAAATGTTTTTACTGAAAAAAAATAAATACAAGTACAAGAAAATTCACATCATTTTTACTATTTTTTGTATGTTTCAGTCACATTGCAATCAAACAATTAACAACATCTCTTATTCACAATTAAAAAATGCATGTCCATCAAAATAGCAGGGACATGCCACCATGTGGCTCTTGTTAATATAAGAGTGGAATTAGAATAATAGCATCCAATGATAACTCATATTATTTGTAACTTTACCATGACAAGATAATGGCCAAATTATTCCTTCTTCAACCAATATGTTTTTTAATATGAATATAACATTTTTTTAGAGCAAGACAAAGTAAAAAATGACACAAAAATAAATTTGTTACTATTGTTTGACATAATATTTTGAATGAACATTAAATTCACACTTAAACAACCTGAAAAAATACATACATTTAAGCCGTGAACCTAGAATAAATTATGATTTAAAATTTATATAAATTTTAGACTATTTTTACACTAAAAAAATTGTCAAAATAAACTATTAACATTGTAAAAGCATACATTCACTAGGTAGACTTCTAAATAACTTAAATAATAAAAAAAATCAATTAATTTTTGTATTATGACATTAAATAATTATTGCAAAAAAATGGCATTAAATGATCTTAACTACAGTAAAAAATTATATTGCATCTCTAATTTAGATCACTGACATAGAATACATTTTATAAATTAAACAACATCAACATAGCATTAAAAGACATAAATATACATGAATGGTATCTACAACATGATATACATCAACATTAACATAAATTGATATGAAACAAGCATATTATATATGAACAATAATATGAAAATTAATATATGACAAATATACATCTCAAGACAAAGATAAAAGTCAAATATATACATGTGCTCAATAACTGTTGTGAACTAGGAGGTCCACCACTAGAGCTAGAGGTATGATTATTACCTCCACCACTAGAGCTAGAGGTATGATCAGTACCTCCACCACTAGAGCAAGAGACATCAGTACCTCCGCCAATAGATCTAGAGGCATGAGTACCTCTGCCAGGTAAAAATGAAGAAAACAACATATGAAATATATCTCCATGAGTATCTATACAACTTGATCCAATAATCATATCAAAAGAGCACTGGGAAGATATGTACCAAGAGGTGGTCATGGGTTGATTGGGTGAGGATGGGAGGGTGGTGGGTCGACTAGGTGAAGATGAGAGGGTGGTGGTATGGCTGGGTGAGGAGAAGAGGGTTGTCAACAACTTGTAGTGGGTCAACTGGGTTTGTAGGAGAGGGTATATGGATGACATGTGGTGGGTTGATTGGGTGAGGACGAGAGTGTGGTCAGTTGACCTATGGTGGGTCAACTGGGCGATCAGGAGAGGGTGGTCGGTCAACTTGTAGTGTAGGAGAGGGTGGTTAGTCGACCTGTGGAGAACAGGGAGGAGATGTAGGAGGAGGAGGACAAGGTGGGGGAGGTGGAGGATCACCATCCTCATTAGATGATATGAAACTAGAACTCTTAGCTTGATGCCACCTCTCTAGGAGCATGGTCGCACCCACAATATGACACATCAACGATATCATATCATGTGGGAGTCTCCTCCAAATCTAAACAAGGTCTAGGTCTCTCATGATCTCATTGGCTTGAACAGGGCACACTCCCTAGCGAGCCAACATCCCAAACAACTAATCTTCCATCTCCTCGTGGAATATAGAATTCAAACCATTGTTGCAAGCCGGGTCTCTATAACTGCGGAAAATCCTCTACCTTTTCCATGTGCTAGTTGGGTTGGGGAGGCACATCCCCAACATAACTCCCAATATCTGCAAAAATGTAGAGACCAATAATTAGACAATTTAATTAAACAATTTAAATAAAATGCTATAATAAATTACATATGCATTAAAGTACACAATAAAATGCAACTAGATTAATCAAAACATAAAGATAATATTACCTCCACCATCTAGTGGCTCATACGAGATAAATAGTATTTTGGGACATCCTCGCTAATCCAACCTTGAACATGGGTATGGTACCATATCCAGGGTGTTATCATCCTTGATGGAAAGTAAATCAAGTGTCTCATGAGTGATCCTACAAGGGAAATTGGACTGGCTTCTCTTGGAAACATCTGCCCTCACATGTGCATATGCACCTTGGTCATCAACCTAAAAGGCTAGCTGCAGAATGAGGGTCGAGTGAAATTGGAATAGTATTGTCCTGCCATTGAATATAGTGCAACAATGATCCATGTTAAAACAAAACTTCTGCAAAAAAATGGTGGGCCACTTGATGCATCTAGGTCTCTGCACTAAAGAATCAACATAATGTAATGAAGGGAAACTAATGTGTTTCCCATTAGTCATGACATGGGCCACTGTCATTACCAAAAGGGAGAGGCACCTAACCTCCTCTACATGAAAATAAGATATCTACAACTGACCATCGGATACCTAGAAGTCACTAGGGGTAGTGGAATTCTCACTAACATATCTTCTTACATATTTCATATCGCTGGATGTTAAAACTTTAGGTGGGACTTCAAGGAAATGGGGAAAATCCTCCCCTTTCCTGGGTAATCATGTGATGAAGTATTCCTTTGTGGGTTAAAACCACAGATTGGGACCCACCCTAAGATTCTATTGATGTTGATCCCAACGATGGATTAATTGCATCAACATCTGGGAATTCCCCCTCAACGATGTAGCCTCCTCATAAAAATTTTGGAGGCTATAATGCCGTAAGAGTTTTTTGGTCTGTGGGGTACTAGGTCAAGGGAGAAAATACCTCTCTCTCTCTAATCTCCCAACCCTATATCACATTGTATAGGTCATGCCATTGTTGTTGATCCTGTTGTTTCTCTTGTCACTCCTGACTCTTAAACACATATAAGTTTCATCAAGAACATATACATAGAGAGATATATGCATAAATAAAACATTAAAAAACTACTAAAGTACATTTAAATTTATCAAAAGAATAAAATAAATTACTTTCTAAAAAATTGCAAATCTCCTCTATGTGCCCACAAAACAGTCACACATCGTCTGCGGTGCTTATGTAAACTAATTGCACTGCTAATGGTGCTAGAAAAACAAACTCGCAGTGCCAGTGGTGCTCGAAAATTTATAAACCGCACCATGAAAAGAAAAAATATTTTCCTATTGATATAACTTTTGGTGCTTTGTATATAAGTATGCATCAATGCATCCATTTATAATTAAAGCACCAATCAAAAAAATGTTTTTATAAATAGATTTTAAGTTGCTTATTATGGAGACACACTGGCACCCGTGCGTTAATATATACTTAGCACCGATGCGTCCGTATATAAAGAGAGCACCTGTATGTTGTAAAATATATTACATGGTTTGGGTGCTAAATTTATTAAGGTGTCTAGGAAATAATTTTTATGATGCTCATTATGAAGAGGCATGCATTGGTGGCAGTGCATTAGAATATAAATAGTATCGTGTATTTTTTAAAATTATTTATTTTGTTTGCTTCAGTGGTGTGTTTGGGTTTAGGTTCAAGCACCGTGAATGGTGTATCAGGTTTATGGCCAAGCACCGCTAACAATGCGTTAAGATTTTAATACAACGCCCGCTCTATGTTTAAACACAGTTCACCAATCCTAATGAACAATGAGAGCCAAATAGAAAAAGCACACCAAATAGAAAAAACAAACTGTGCATATTTTAAATTATTTTTTAATGGAAAATTGAAAGAAAAATGATTCAATTTTTAATCTGCTAAAAATTTAATTGAGATGGTAATAAACAAAATGCTTGGAATCTTGATTGCCTTGGAGGCATGGTTTCTATGTATACACGGTATTTCCAATTGCATGCAAAAATTTCAACTCCATTGACCAATCAAATCAAGGGAAAAATCCAAACACCGAAGCGCACTGAGTTCTGGGGGCATGAGTGTTAAAATGTAGCACCGATGCTTGGGTGGGTTGAGGAGGTATCCAACACTGAGAAATGGGGAAAATGATATTTCCTTGCCATTATTTTTTTACCCTATTCTAGTGTTCCCACGTCGTGGCACACTAGTGCACGTGTTATATGATACAAACTGGTGCATTGTGTTGAATAGTAAGCACCATTGGGAAATCTATTTTAAGAAAAATATTTTTTTATTTATCATCCAGTGCATTGTATCATGTTAAGCATCGGTGCGTATTTATAGATAGAACGCACCAGGGAGTTGTAACGGGGAAATTAAAAACATGTTTTCTAGGGTGGTGCATTGTAAACATTGAACACACTGGTGCTTCCATCTCATTTCCATGCATTGGAAAAGGTTTGTCGGGAAATCAAACAAAAATATTTTAAAAAAAATCCATCAACCTATTTTGATACTGGTTTTTTTTAATTAATGTGCACCCATGCGTGGGTTGTGTTGGTCCACTAGTGCATGGGTTGTGTTGGTGCACCAGTGCGTCTAGATATATGTGGAGCATTGCAAGTTTTCTATAATAAAAATTTATGGTTTTTGGATTTTGGTCGGTTCCTTTTACTTCCACATGCATCGGTGTGTCTATTTCCTCATCATGCACCACCAATTTTGACGTGATTTTTTTTTTTTGAAATTGCATCAAGCTATGTTGTCTTCGGTACCAGTATTTTTTTACTTATATGCATTGGTGCGTGGACTGTATTGGTGCACCGATGTGTTTGGATAGATGTAGAGCATCATAAGTTTTTTATAATAAAAATGTATGTTTTTTGCTTTTGGTCAGTGCTTTTTACTTCCACATGAATCAATGCATATGTTTCCATATCACGCATTGACAAGTTTTGAGGAGATTTTGTTTTTAAATTGTATTGAGCTATGTTGTTTTTGGTGCGAGTCATAGTTTGGCACATCAGTAGGTCAGTTCTCTTACGATTTTGATGCACCGATGTATCTTTTTTTTAAGCGCACCGATGTGTGTTTTATGTTCATGCACACTGATTGAAAACCTTAGCTAAAACTTTTTCCTGCTTGCCTTTGCTAGCAACATCTACTATAAACGGATGAATGAGATTTTTTTGTGAAAGTTCTGCAAAAACCTACGTTAGAAAGTATTTTCCTTGTAGTGAAGGTATTTAGAGAGATGCCTAAAGGTTTTCTACCTGCTTGAGATCATGACCATGCTATTCACTTGCAATTGGGAAGTGTACCACCTAACTTTAGACCTTATAGGTACCCATATGCACAAAAGAGTGAGATTGAGAATCTGGTTCAAGAAATATTATATGTTGGCATCATTTAGCCTAGCCAAAGTGTTTTCTCAATACTAATGGTGATGGTTCGTAAAAAGGAATGTTCATGGCATATGTGTCTAGATTATAGAGAGCTCAACAAAATGACCATTAAAGTTAAGTAATATGGTCCCCATAAGGTGTCACATAGGATTGGAAGTATGACATACAAATTGGAGTTGCCTCTATCTTCATAAGTACATCATGTCTTCCTTGTTTCTTTCCTAAAAGAGGTAATTAGCAACAAGATCCAATTTCAAACTATTTTACCAAATATAGATGAAGAAGGGAAAATCATACTAGAACCTGAGATAATCTTTGAAACATGGATCAAGCAACTGCAAAATTGTGTAGTCACTAAGTACCTAATAAAGCGGAAGAACTTGCCAATAGAAGAAGTGACATGGGAAGATGAGCTCTTCATGCAGAAATATCCATAGTTAATCAAGTGTTGAGGACAACACTTGTTTAAAGGGAAGGGGCATGTTAATCCCCATAAATTGTGACATTACTTTTCTATTATTATATTAGTATTGTCTTTATTGGTAATTATGACCTTAATTGTAATTGTATAGTCAACTAGCTTGACCTTTTCATTGTAAATGTACACTTTGTTTCCTATATATACCAAGGCGGCCTAGTTTTAGAGATCATCTCATATTGTGCATTTTATATATTGTAAAAGGAGGTTTCCCCCTTAAGGAGGCTTCTTATTCAACTCTTGATTTCATTATTAAGGTGTTGGGTTACTTTTTTCTATCTATTTTTTTGTTATTTTGGGAATTTTGTCTATAATAGAAGGATTGAGTCGAAGAGGAGGACAATTAGGAGAGGAAGGAAGCATTGTGGCAATATGAAGATAAAACTTGAGAGTTCGAGAAGCAAAACCTTGGGAAACTTAGGCAAGTGCTAGTTGAACATTGTCGAGATGGAAACATGTTTGGTGGGGCAGGATGTAAGGCCTCCACCTACGATCAATAGTAGGTGCACTATTGAGCGGGTGCAGAGGGTCACCAAGGAAGATCACGATACTAGATGTTTCATGTTAGACAGATGAACAAAGTGGTGAACTGTTCATGTTGCATTTATAAGACTTGGGGTTGCCTTGGGAATACAATCCAAACATGTGGACTTAAGGGTGTTGAGCCTCCACTTAGTTAGCAAGAATTTCCATTGATGGACTTGACTACGTGCATCTAGGTGCACTCATTGGGCATATTGCGATGAACACACTTGTGATAGGAAGAATTGTGGGCACACATGCAATGAGATATGTGACGGACACACTTGTGATGGCGGCACTTATGGGCACATTGTCGCTGGGCATAGCGAGGAGTGCACTTGCAAATGTGAATGAAAGACACCAAAGGATGCAAGGTTGGATGCAGTGACTTGGGTTCAGTACCTTAGAAGCAAGGGGCTTGCAAGAGCTTGGAAAGAATCATATATATAGTGGATGCCTCAAAGAGGCTAAGGCATTCTATTTTGGAAAATGATTGAGACATAAGTTCAAAGTGAGCTCTATGATTGTGCTAAATTATGGATTTTGCACAGTAAGGTGAATTTGCACTGGCTAAGTGAAAAAACAATAGTGAACATGACCTACATGAGACGGACCTATGGTAGCTTTAAGGGTTGGCTTCACAATTATGGGAAAGAGGTGCCTTTTGTAATTTGAGTTTGTGAAAAGAGTGATGGGCACTTGGCCTGGATCCTCTGTTGCTTTTGTAACATACTTCATTTGATTAAGGCATCTGCCTTGGGTGTCGGTTGCACATGTGCCTTGTGTTCTCTTTGATTGGATGAATGTTGTCATGTTTCCTATGATGCATTGTGTTGGCTAACTATTATAATATTGGTTAAGTATAAGTATTATTAGAATGTTTTAAAGGCTATGGTTGGATGTGTGCCTATTGTTGGATAACTTGGTTTAGTAGGAGTAAAGTTGCACATATAACATATTATAGTTTAAGGCGAAGTTATGGACAAACTATAGGCGAAGAGGCGTAGTCTAGTTGCCATAGGAACATGTTGGTGAAACCCCTATGGCCAAGGCAAGGCAACTCTTCGAGACTGGTGATGACAAAAAGAAGATTTTCAAGCAAGACTACTAGGTCCGTGACATGTTTCCTTTGAAACTCTAATATCCAAGATCAAACATCTCACAGAAAAAAATTACTAAACATCTTTTGTCCTCATAAACCATAAAAATATGGAGACAACCATGTCAATTATTGAAGAAAACAAAACCATATTTTAATCTCATAGAAGTTGAGAGCATTTGAAAACAAAGTGGTTCTTAATATCAAAGGCTATTGAACAAATTTGACAAATACAATGCTTCCTAGAAATATAGTAATTTGTCTTAGTATTTGTCTAATGCAAAGCCAAGTGGAAGCAAACTTTAAACTAAACAAAATGAACCCTCAAAGCACATGGAGTCTAGGTGGTGAGATGAATTGTACATATTCGTAATGTCGAGGGGTAGGGGTATCATAATATTTTATATGACAAGGAGTTAGTGGTGGGACAAGGAGAGAGACATTTTCCCACGTTCAACTTATAAAAATTCATATTTCCTCTATATATGGATATATATTTAACTGTAGTTGAAGCTTTTTTCACGTTCATCTTATAAAAATACATAATCAGTTAGTGTGGTTTCCTCTATATATGGATATAAATATATATATTTTTAGTAAACGATAGCCATCACTGCTTTAATGGGATCTGACAAGCGAAAATAAAAATGCAGCAAGAATAGTAGAATCCCTGCTTGGCTCTGGAATAATTGTGACGGAAAAGGAGAAGAACCCAAGACTTGAACTAAGATATATATGGATATATATTTAACAGTAGTTGAAGCTTTTTTCACGTTCATCTTATAAAAATACATAATCAGTTAGTGTGGTTTCCTCTATATATGGATATAAATATATATATTTTTAGTAAGCGATAGCCATCACTGCTTTAATGGGATCTGACAAGCGAAAATAAAAATGCAGCAAGAATAGTAGAATCCCTGCTTGGCTCTGGAATAATTGTGACGGAAAAGGAGAAGAACCCAAGACTTGAACTAAGATTTTTGTTTTTCATTTTTCCTGTCATTAAAAATGGAGAAAGGGGAACACTTGTGTGGGTGTTTTTGCTCTGATGGGCTTTTGGGTGGAGAAGAGATTAAAATGGGTATATATGAAATGTCTGAGAAGGATCTCTCAGAGAATCACAGATCGTTTTATTCTGAAAGTAATGCAGATGGATTGGTATTAAGTGAAGAGGTCAGAAACAATTCTCTGAAGGATAAAAAACCGGGATTAAAGAGAGAAAAACCCATTATTGTAGAGGATGACCATGGTGGCGAGCTGGATTTAATTAGGAGAGAATTTATGCACCATGAACAGGGAATATGTCGGATAAACAATGGAAGTTTTGGGAGCTGCCCTGCCTCGGTTTTAGATTCACAGGCCAAATGGGCACGTTTATTCTTGCAACAGCCTGATAGTTTTTGTTCTGGGCCTTTACAGGAGGGGCTATTGCAATCGCGCAAGATAGTTGCTGAGTTGATCAATGCTGCACATGTTGATGAAGTTTCCCTAGTGGACAATGCCACCACTGCAGCGGCAATTGTGCTCCAACAGGTTGCTTGGGCATTCATGGAGAACAGTTTTCAGAAGGGTGATGTCATACTAATGCTTCATTATGCCTATGGCTCTGTGAAGAAATCAATCCAGGCATATGCAGGCCGGGCTGGAGCGTGCATCATTGAAGTTGAATTGCCATTCCCGGTGCAATCGAATGAAGAAATCATGGAGAAGTTCAAGGCAGCAGTGGAGCGTGGCAAGCGAGGAGGAGGTAAAATCAGATTGGCAGTCATAGATCATGTAAGTTCCATGCCCTCTGTTCTTTTGCCTGTAAAAGAGCTAACTGCAATATGCAGAGAAGAAGGGGTAGATCAGGTTTTTATAGATGGTGCTCATGGTATTGGGAATTTAAATATTGATATGCAAGAGATTGGTGCTGATTTCTACGCTAGCAACCTTTACAAATGGTTTTTCTGCCCAGCCTCTGTTGCACTTCTTTACTGCCGACGCACATTCCATTCTATTTTGCATCACCCAATTGTTACACATGAATTTGAAAATGGATTACCAGCAGAGTCTGCTTGGATTGGTACTAGAGACTACAGTGCGCAGCTTTGTGTGCCTTCTGTTTTGGAATTTACTAAAAAATTTGAGGGTGGCATTGAAGCTATCATGAAGAGGAATCATGAGAAGGTAGTTGCTATGGGGGAAATGCTAGCTGAGGCCTGGGGAACTGAGTTGGGAACATCTCCAGAATTATGCTCATCTATGGTGATGGTTGCTTTACCAAATTGTTTGGAGGTTTCATCAGACCAGGATGCCTTGAAGTTAAGGTCTCGTCTAAGGAAGGAGTTTTCTGTAGAGGTTCCAATTTATTACAGGGCACCGAAGACTGAGTTGCATTCAAATAGAGGACCGAGTTTCAAAGCTTATGCAAGAATAGCTCATCAAATGTATAATACTGTGGATGAGTATTTAACTTTTAAAGCTGCTATACTGCAGTTTGTAGCAGAGGCTTCTGAAGCAAAGGAACAAGATTGCCCGTCAAAAAGGTAAGTTTTCAATCAGTTTGAAAATGGATAAAAGTTTGTTTGTGTTGCCCTCTATGTTCATGGAGATGGAGCATTCAGTAACAAGAGAGCGTGATAGACCCAATGGGCGGGGTTTATTGATGATGGATTAAGAGGCTATAAATATGCAAATAGATGTATTGCTTGAACTTTTGTAGTTTAACAGCAAAGTTATCTGAACAGCAGAAAATTTGTGACTTTCTGATAACTTTTCCAACTGTCTACCATATTATCATCATAGAAAATAATGAATGAAGAATGTATTTAGAATAATGTTTTATCGGCATAGTTAAGATCAAAATGCAAATGACTTTTATTCTCAAATCCAAAGGTTAAATTATCTTCTCATTTCAACTATTTTTAAGAAAGCTAACCACCAAAGCTATTACCTTATCATTAATTAGTAGATTTTTTATTTTATATTTTTCCATAAAAAAACTGTAAATCCAACTTACCTTACGATAAGATCGACAGATTATCTAAACTTGGCTTGTGTATTCCTGCTGGCTATTGGGACAGTTGGGATATACAGAATGGTGCCTATTTTGATTTTTATAGTCGCCTCCTTTTGACTTTTAGATAGATTTATGCTCGTCTTTAAGTATGGATATATTTTTATTATAAGATAGACATTTGGCATGTCGATATATTAACATAACGTTGCAGGTATGTGCATCACGGTGATATACTTGCATTTTGAAATTTTGTTTCAGAGGTTTTTAATGATTATAATAGGATTTGAGAATTGTTTGAAAGGAATTATTCGAGATCCTAACTTTTACGGCTAGGTTATAAACTAAATTGACAATTATATATATATTTTAACAGAGATGTATCTTAAAAAAATAACGGTTTTTTTTATAAATTTATCTCATATTGGTCCACTCTAACAAATCTTCAAAGATACTTCAAATACTTTTTGATTGCCTTCTATCACAGCTGTGATCAAAATGAAATTCCGAGCTTATCTTGATTGCTGATTCCCTCTATCCAACAGGCAGGAGCAAGGTCAAAGGTTGACTTCCCTCTATGCCCGTTGGATAGAAGGAATCAGCGATCTAGATAAGTGCTAAAAACTTGATCTAGATAAGTGCTAAAAACTTGATATTTATTAAATTTAACTCATTTTGTTAAGATATGTTTTGAAGTATTACTATAGATGTATCACCGTGATTCTCAATCTATCAAGCATCTTGAAGGATCCAAAAACAACCAAGTGCAAACCTAAATGCTTATTAGATCCAAGATCTATGGCTTATACTCTCTTATGTTTGTGTTCTCAGAGAATGGCCAGAATTTGAAAAGTCCTCGGATAGTAACATCGTAATTCCTCAAGAGATTGCCCAATACGAGGTTGATGAACTTATTGACAAATTTCAGTTATACTGGCGTACATTTTTCATTTCATTCTAAAATGTTAACACCCATTATGATATAACTTTTGAACGCAATTGTATAAAGCTAGTGTATAATCCTGTGCTATTAGGAAAATTTCCAATCCT
Source organism: Larix kaempferi (assembly GCA_027924585.1). Lineage (NCBI taxonomy): Eukaryota > Viridiplantae > Streptophyta > Pinopsida > Pinales > Pinaceae > Larix > Larix kaempferi. The sequence goes on along the minus strand of BSBM01000410.1, from coordinate 352,090 downwards.
TCTATAGAAAGGAGTTTTCGGATCTGAGAGATCTGCATTGGTAGGCCTTCATCTCCTTAGAATATTTCATCTATAATCAAAATTACATAACATTTCGCCAGTTGCGGGTTTAATGCGCATATTGATATCTAATGGGCAGACTTTACTTTTCCGCCAAATACTTTTTCTTTTGAAAACTCCCCCAATAACTCAAACTTTAAGTATAACTTTATAAAAGTTATTTTACCTTTTTACAACTTAAAGGATATATATTGCGCACATCCAAAAGTAAATACTTTTTCACATGTGAACATGTACGAACTCAGAAACATACAACTTAGTGTGCGATATTTTAGGACACTATCCTAAATTTGTGGGCGGTAATCTTGAAAGCTTTACTTTAAACTTAACTCGTATATTTCTCGATCTTTATAAAGTGAAATATTTAACATTCATACTCCACAAAATATGTGTGACATGAGAAATAAATTTATGCGGAGTAAAACACACCAAATGCAAGAGCTCCTAGACTTCGGGAACTGCTAAAATTTTTACTTCCACTTTCGCTTGCTTCTTCTTCTTGCACTTCTCTTTTATTACAAAATTATTCTGTTTTTCAGATTAAATACAAAAACCAGGAAATGGCTTCACTTGGAAGCTATCGAGTAACATTAAAGACTGTAGTAAATTTATGAGTGACATCTATGCGACGTGCGTCGGATTGAGATTGACTGATAGAGTCAGCGCAACTAGATACTCAACAACTCATAATTAATATTTCCAACACTCCCCCTTAATTATGAGCAGTTGGAACAAATTTCTTTGGTATTTACCATCTCTCTAATGAAATGATACCTCGTGTCAATATGCTTGGTTCTTTGATGGCGCAAAGGCTGAGTTGTTGTCACAGTAAATTGTTGTGGGTTCTTCCTGGCACTGCGACACATCCTTCAACATTATGCGCATCCAAACAACTTGACATGCATCGCTTGTAGCTGCGACATACTCTGCTTCTGCTGATGATAGAGTTACAATGGGTTTCTTCTTCGATTCCCATGACACTACTCTTGTACCAAAATGAAATGTATACCCTAATGGATTTTCCTATCATCCATGCTGCCTGCGCAATCATTATCAGTGTATCCAACAAGTCTGAAATCTTTTGAAGTTTAGTACAAAATGTCAAAATCTTTTGTACCACTTACATACCTCAGAATTGTTTAGCGTGCCTGCCAGTGTGAGTCTTTTGGAGACTCCATGAACCTTGAGATTAGACTTACGCCATACATTATATCAGGCCTTGTCACTTTAAGATACATAAGGCTTCCAACCATCCTTCTGAACAGAGTAGGATCGACATTTGATCCATCATCTTCATTGCTTAATTTCAGTCCTATTATTACTGGTGTTGGGGCAGATTTACAATTTACCATATTGAATCTTTTCAAGATTTCATTTGCATATTTGGATTGAGAAATAAATATGCCATCTTTGGATTGATGGACTTCAATGAATAGAAAATATCTCATAAGTCCCAAATCAGTCATTTCAAATTCATTCTCCATGACTGCTTTAAAATTTTCTAGCCAAAGTCACGAGTAAATATTAAATCATCAACATATAAACACATAATCAACATGTTACCTTATTTGTTGACTTTGGTGTGCAACGTTGGTTCACATTCACTTCTGCGAAATCCATTTTGAATGAGGTAGGAATCAATTCAGCTGTACCAAGTTCTAGGAGCTTGCTTTAATCCATAAAGTGCCTTTTTCAGTATGTATGCTATATCTTCTTGTCCTAGAAATTCATATCCTTGTGGTTTCTCCACATATACTTCCTCTTCTAAATAACCATTTAAAATGCAGATTTAACATCCATCTGATAAACAGGCCATTTGTTGTGCGCAACTATCACCAAAACTGTTCTGATTGTATCCATGTGCGCAACAAGGACAAATGGTTCATTGAAATCTATGCCGAGTGTTGTGTGAACCCTCTTGTGACTAATCTTTCCTTGTGCTTCTGCGCATTTCCATCTGCATCTTGCTTAGTTTTATAAATCTATTTTACACTTATTACATCCTTGTATTTTGGAACATCTACCAATTCCCATGTTTGATTCTTTTCAATGCATTCAATTTCATCCATGGCTTGCGCCCATACATAATCTTTGACAGCTTCTTCAAAAGTTAGTGGATCATCTATTTGAGAAAATAATGCAAAAACAGAAAATGAATTTGTTATATCAACGTCATATATATCACGCAAACTTCTTGGTCTTCGCAGCATTAAGCTTGCTAAAGATGGATATAGAGATGAAGAATTCATTGGGGTGCTTGCTAGAGTCTATTGTGCTCTTGATGTACTTGCTGGTGTATATTGCGCTATGAATGGTGTCGCAATAACTTGAGGTGTGCCAGGTTGCGGAGTCTCGGGGGTGGATGGAACTGCGACATGTTGAGTTGCTTGTGGTGTCTAAACCACTTCTTCTATCATATCATCATGTGTGATAGGATTCACAATTTTTACTGTCTTTTCTACACTTCCATCCCATGCTTCATTTTCCACAAATTGAACATCACGACTGATTATGAATTTCCTTGTGACAAGATCATACAACTTGTATGCTTTTGTATCTTTTGAATAACCAACAAATATGCATTTATGTCCCTTATTATCTAATTTCTTTCTTAGCTCATCTGGAATATGCGCATATGCGACACAGCAAAAAAAAAATTAATGAGAAACATTATGTTTCATACATGTCCATGCTTCTTGTGTAATTTTGTTCGTAACACTCTTTGTTGGGCACCTATTCATGATGTATATAGCAGTTGCTACTGCCTCAGTCCAATATTCATTTGGAAAATGTTTGGCTGCCATCATATTGCACGCCATCTCCATAATGGTTATGTTCTTTATTTCTGCAACATCGTTTTGTTGAGGTGCATACCAAGCAGTGAATTGCTTATGTATGCCATGAGATTTACAAAAAATTAGAAAATCATTTGAGACATATTCACCACCTTTGTCTTTCCTTAAGACTTTGATGAAGTGACCACTTTCTTTCTCCACAAGTTCCTTGAACTGCTGAAAGCAACTAAATGCATCAAATTTGTGTCTTGGGAAATAAATCCATGTTTTAATTATGAAATCATCAATAAATGTAAGAAAATAATTGCATCCTCCTATGGGTGGTGTTTGCATTGGCACACAAATATCAGAGTGCACAATTTCAAGTGGTGTGTGCCCTTTATATGACTTTCCTACTGGAAAGGATTCTCTATGTTGCTTGCCAAAAATGCAGCCTTCACATATTATTTCTGGTTTTTTTATTAGTGGAAAACCTTTCACCATATTCTTCATGTGCAATAGCTTCAGCCCACCAAAATTCAAATGTCCAAATCTGAAATGCCACAGCCAAGATTCATCTTGAACCTCTAATTGAAATGTTGCTTGTATCTCTGCACCGTTGTCTTTATCTTCCTTTGCGCAGGGATTGACTGCTTCTTTTCTTTCTGCCTTGAATACTGCTCTAGAATGTTCATCCTCTGCTTCATGAACAACTTTAGTTTCCATTCCCTTCATATTAGTCCTTATTCTCAAAGGAAACAAGCGATTGCTTGTCATTTGTACCTTGGCTATCAATTGTTTGCTTGGATACTTGTCCAAAATCACACATAGATTATTTTCCATGTAAACTCTGTATCCTTTTTGTAATAGTTTTCCAATGCTCATTATGTTATGTTTCAGACATTTGAAATAATAAACATCAGGCATGGTTTTTTGCTCCCCCTGTTTGGTTAGAATACCAACAGTGCCTTTGCCAATACAGTGACTTGGATATTGTTTCCAATTGTAACATCAGTTTGAATTGATTTATCTAAACTCGAAAATAAATCTAAATTTCCAGACATATGATTGTTGCAGCTTGAGTCTAAATACCATATATCACATGGGCTCTCTTGCGCAATATTACATTGAACTAGGGATGCGCATGCTAAAAACATTGAGCTAGTGGAAGGATTGGAGTTAACTGGCTGGTTTTGACCTTGCTTTCTCTGGTCATGCTGCTTCTTTCTATATTCATATGCATAATGCCCAAATTTCTTGCAGTAATGACACTTTATTTTTTATTTATCAAATCTTTGACCGCTCGGCTATCCGAAATTATGACTTTGACTTCTACCAGCGACATTTGCAGGACTATTGTTGTGTCATCCTCTTGAAGAACTTCTTCCAATGCCTCTAAAATTTGATCTTCCCCTTCCTCTTCCATGATTGATGGATGATTGTGCTGCGAATGCGCCGTCTAGTGATGTATTCGATCTATTTATTCTATGTTCATGATTGGTGAGAGAGGCTTGCAAGTCATCAATGCTGAAATTGCTCAAGTCTTTGTTTTCTTCCAAAGTCACAACTAAAGACTCAAATTTGGGGGGAAGACTCCTGAGCACCTTCTCAACAACTTTATTGTCTTCTACAACTTCTCCATGAAATTTCATTTTATATATCAATCAAATGACTCAGGTATAGAATGATTCCACTGATTTTGTGTCTTTCATTGACAGAGATTCAAAATATCTTCTAAGAATCTGCAATTTAACAATCTTTACTTTGTCCAAACCTTGATATGTTGTTTGCAGTGTATCCCATGCCTATTTGGTTATCTTTGCTACTGCTACTCTTGGGAGTATGCTTTCATGAATTGCTTGATGTATGTAAAACATAGCTTTTTCGTCCTTCTTCCTTTGTTCCTTCAAGATATCCTTCTCGGCTTGTGTGAGAGCATTGTGTGTTGCCTGATTTGTTGGTTCAACATAGCCATTTTCAACTATTTCCCATACATCTTGACCTCTAAACAGTGCCTTCAAGGTAAGAGACCATACTCCCCCTTAATGAATACTTTTAGTTCAATCTAGATGGTTGAGTTGTCTTCATTTTCAATATTCTACACTCTACATCATATTTAGTCTTCTTAAGTTGCAACTGCATCTTTAGTGTTTGTTGGCTTATTGTCTCATGCATGAGATATACCATTCTTTTATAAGTCCATATATTGATTCAATCATCTTAATTGCATCATCTTCATGTCAAGGGTTTCCTTGACTTACTCTTAATTATCACATGGGTTTTATATGGGTTACCTTCAACCAATTCATCATATCTAAGGTTTTCCTTAGCTTACCCTTAACCATTACATTATCAAGCATTTTCATTGGTTTTAATTTAACCATTACAAGAGGTTTTTGGATTACCACAAACCATTATAATATGAAAATACTCATGATTTGATTTACTCAAAGAATGACTATGAAAATAAGCAGACAACTTTGAACATTCCCTTAGTGACAATAGGTTTTTTAAAGATGAACTAACTTATGGACTTTTTATGTGGAGGATTTTACCTTGTAGAATCTTTTCAACATAAAGGTAACTTTATGTCATTCATGCACATATATCCAACCATGATGTACTTGTATGTGAGGCTTTGATATTGTATTTACCAACATGTGTGATGATCATGATTGGTAAAGCCACACATACTACAAGAATGCAAGTTCCACCACTTAGCTTGTATATGTCATGTTCCACAGTGACTGTAATATTGCTCATGCTTCTACATATAATTTATTGTATTGGTATTAGTAGATGACTCACCTTCCATGGATGTTTTTGCTTTTACAAATTTGATGTCACCATTACTTATGTGACCTTTATAACTAATACTTTCATTTCTTTGCCATATACATATCTATATGCGCTTGTGGATTCCTTGCCCATTTTTGCCTAAAATTTTTCCATCAAAACCCATTTTATTCACAAGTTTGGTGCCAATTCATTTTGTATGCATTTCAAAACAACCAATTTCATAATTAGTGGGAGGTTCACCTTCAGAATATCACCATGATTCTCAATTTGAGCCTCATAGCATGAGATATACACATGTATGCCATCATTATTAGCTTCAACCAAATTATTGATATCACAAGAACCATTAATGTTTTGAATTAAGTCACTTGTATCAAAAATTGCATCTAACAGTGTTTTTTCTTCGTCCAAAATTTGCACTTCACTTTCCAATGCTAACAACACTTTTTATTTTGCCAAAAACTGATCCCACTTCAATGATTTATCCTTTAATATTTATTATCATGAAGTTTTCAAATATCATTCACGCATTGATCCAATGATTCCAACCTTTCTTCTAGTTCACTTGTGCATTGTGTAGTGAAACCAACAAATTCTTGATAGAGCTTGTTATCACGTACTCTGAATTCATTGACTTTTCCCATTGTTGAATTATTAAATTTGTGTAACATGTCTATCTCTTCGATAGCATATTCATGTTCTTGTTGAAGTAATTCAATTTCATGATTAGCATTGTTTTCCTCCTCTACCCATTTCAAAGTGCTAAATTATGACACTTGCTTGTCAAATAATCAACACAACAAATAGGGTTTCGGGTACCACCAAGCATGCCCCCCAATTGTTCCACCACTTCAACACTTGAAACCTTGTCCTCAAATAAGGACTCAACTACCACCAAAGGTTTTGTTACTTTAAATACAAGGAATGAGAAACACTTGCAAAATTACAAACAAATCTCTTTTCAATATGAGGTGAAGGGTAATATGATCCCTTTTACAATTTATGTCTCATATGCAAAACCAAATCAACATTCCAACAAACTTAGTTTAACCAAACTTGACTTTGATTTTAGTTTGACTTCATATTCTCAACTTCAATTTCAACTTGACGATGAATTTGACTTTAGTTTGACTCCATACTCTCAAATTCAATTTCAACTTAACTCTAAGTCTACTTTTCTTTGACTTTGATTTCAGTTTGATTCCATACTCTTAAATTCAATTCCAACTTAACTTTACCTCTAGTGAACTCAACTTAACTAAACTTGACTTTGAATTTAGTTTGATTCCATACCCTCAACTTCAATTTCAACTTAACTTTCACTTTGATTTTAGTTTGAGACCATACTCTCACCTTCAATTTCAACATATGTCTACTTTTCTTTGACTTTGATTTTAGTTTGACTTTGTGGTCTCAACTTCAATTTCAACTTAACTCTACTTTTCTTTGTTCCAACCTTTACTCTAAATCAACTTTGAAACATCAAAATGGAGCTAAGTAACCATTTTACAACATTGGACCTTTCACTTTCATTGATTATGAACATACAACGTTCAACTAACAAACTCTTTCATATTCAAAATGTGCCTTTTTGTTTGTTATGAACTTCCCCTTGGAATTTAACAACAATAAGTAGAAAATACAATGAACTTACCCAAAAATACCCTTTACTTCTCGGTGTTAATTTCTCGCTACATTATTTGTGTGGGCATTCGATTTTGACCTCACTTTCACTTTCACTCATTTGACAACTCTGCACCTCTAGTGTAAGATCTTTCTTGGATCATTGTGTCTTGGTGTTTTTCACCATGCCAATTTTAGAAGCCCCATAGTACGTATTTCTATTGCAACCTGATTGCTTTGTTCAAAATTGCATGTAATGGGAATGGATTCTTCTTTCGCTCACATTCCATGTTCTGCAAAGAAAAAAAACCAAACACAAAGCATAGGTCTCTTAATATCTCCACGCGTTGCTCGTTGCACTACCACATTCTTTTCACTTCTGCACACACTCACATTTTTTACCAATGAATGGATTCTTGCTCTTCAATGCATCTCTCCTAGCTGGAAATTGTTGCACGTGGGCCTTCTATTCCAACTCTTCATTGTTAAATGATGGTTGTGATCAAATGTATCTCAATTTATTGTCTTAAGTAATAATTTATGTGACTAGGAAGAACCTTATGTTGTATCAGGTACTCTTATGATGTAGATTGTTTCACTATTATTCCTACTCGTTGCATACATGTGAATGAATGGAAATTGCTCCTCTAAGCCCTCCATCTTTTCAACAACTCTCGACTTAGATATACAGATCTCTTGCAACGATGGCTCATCACAATGACAATTATGGTAGCTCCCAACTCCTCGATGGTGGTTCCTTCTTTCCAGTGGAATCTCCCTCTAAAATGGTGGCTCATCCACACTCTTCCCAGTTCCTTCACGTTGGTGGTTGTTCTCCATGGTGGTAGGGAGGCACTCCCTCACGTGGCGGTATCTCACAATTGGAAACTCAATAGAAACTCAATAGATCAAGAGATTAACATGTATATGGCATCTTGTTTCCTCTTCTCACAAAGTTAACATTTGTTTCTTATGAGGCATCTAAATCAGTACATGTCCCTTATCAAATATTCATTCTCTAAAGACAACCTCCCATGGATGAGAAACATGTGCTATCATCGTAACATAAACATGTTAGCATGGTAATTTTTTCATCTTGAGTACCATGGCTCTGTTGATGTATATGTAACTTCGGAATGTATTTCATCTATGTATTTCATATATATTTATTGTACCCTTATAAGAGATGTGTTATTCCTCTATAAGGAAGTGTCGTCATGTGGATTGACAAGTGTCGCAAGTGTGTGTACTTGCCGATGGGTTATTAGACCACCATGTGTGGGGTCAGCCCTAAAATATATATTATATTGTGGATGTATCTAGATAGACAAGTCGGCCCCATAAGGTCACCGGGAAAACAGGTTAAGTATAAATAGAGATCGGGAGATCTCTATTTGGATCATTCGGAAAGACACACTTCTCTCACTCAGAAAGTGGTGCACTAGTGAGGAGGAGGATCATCTGCTCTAGGAGACTATCTCAAGTGTATTTTGTTTTTACATTGGTTGAGCCATTGCTCTCTCTATCTCTGAGGAAGTTGTGGGGTTTTTCACCTTAGGGTTTTCCCCACGGAAACTTTGTGTCTCTTGTCTCTCATGCTTTTGATTCTTGTGATGCTTGTCATGCTTATTGTGATTGTTATGCATTGATATAATGTATATGTTATTCTCTCAGTAAAGATCCAAGAGTATTGTGAATTAATGCTCAAATTTTAACATGGTATCAGAGCTAACCTGAGAAGAAGACATTTTGCAGTGACGGAAACTTGAGTTTCTTGTTTATTGGGTTTCTCTCCACAGTTTTTGGAAAAGCAGTATAGTAGATTGACTCTACTCATCAAGGAGAATCTATCTGTCCCATCAGAATTCAATTCTGAGCATTTTCAAATTTGGCCCTAAAAATTAGGGTTTCCACAAAAATAGGAATTTCTGAAATCTGAAGCCATAGCTAGAAGCTCCTTGCAAAAATCGAAGTTTAGAGCTTTGGATCGAGATTTTTGGCTGGGTAGATCTCTGGGAAACTCAAACCCTAATTCAGGGCTCTCCCTAGTGAACCCGGGAGGACAAAAAGGCAAATCTGAAGGGTAAAGCTTTGCTGATCTCAAATTCTGAATACACCAGGCTGATCAGCTCATCAAGGCACATCTTTCTATCCTTTCAGAAAGTTGAAATTCACATTTTGAATTTTTAGGGTTTTTTCGACAAACCCTAATCCGGGACCAGATCCAGTTTTCAGCATCTCAAGTGGTAAGACCTAAATCTTTTCTATTTCATTTGAAGTACTCTTTAAGATGTCTCACCACACCAAGCTTGAGGATAAGCTTGAAGGGGCTGATAACTTCCGAGCTTGGAAGTATAGGATTGGGTTAATCCTGGAAGAGAATGAGTTGGACTCATATATAAAAGAAGACATCCCTATTCCAGAGGATGAAGAGGCTAAGGTATTGCATAAAAAGAACTTGGTTAAGGCAAAGAGAATCATTGCTGATTCTATCAAAGACCATCTCATACCCCATGTGTCTTCTCTAAAGACACCCAAGGCTATGTTTGACTCTTTGACCAAGCTATTTGAAGGAAAGAACATAAAACGAAAGATGACCCTGCGGAATCAATTGAAACGGGTCAAGATGTCGAATGGAGAAACCATTCAATCCTATTTCTCCAAGGTCTCTCAGATCAAGGAACAACTTGAAACTGTAGATGAAATGGTGGAGAATGGTGAAATTGTTATGACTACTTTGAATGGCCTACCTAGGTCATGGGACTCTTTTATCCAGGGGATCTGTGCCAGAAAGAAGTTAATCTCCTTCAGCATATTATGGGAGGAATGTTCTCAGGAAGAAACAAGGCTTGTGGCAAGAGAAGAGAAGATGGGAAATGAAGATCAAGCTCTCACAACTCACACTAAGAAGGGCAAGTTCAAGAGGGAGCCATCCCATCACAAGAAGAAATCTTCTCATCATTTTCACAAAGACAAGAAAGATCTAAGGTGTTTCACTTGTAATGAGAAGGGTCACTTTGCTTCAGAATGTCCCAAGAACAAAAGGGACAAACACAACAACAACAACTCCAGCAAAAAGAAGAAGGGTAACAAAAGAAGGTACCATGCTCGTGCTGCCGAAGATGATGAACCTCCAAAGAAGAAGGCTAGGGCAGAAAGTGATGATAGTAATGATGACTCATCAAGTGAAGAAGAGTATGTTCTAATCTCTGCTCTCACAGGTACTATCTCCCATGGTTGTAATGATTGGTTAATTGACAGTGGAGCTTTCAAACACATGACTGGGTTTAAAGAATCCTTTGTAAATTTGTCTGAACATGAATCACCCCATAAAGTGAAACTTGGGGATGATTATCAATATCCCATCAAAGGAAGTGGTGAAGCCTCCTACAACCTAGATTCTGGAAAATCTTTGAAGATGAAAGAAGTCCTTTATGTACCTAGGCTCAAGAAGAACTTACTCTCCATCTCTGCATTGGATACAAAAGGTATGAGGGTTGCATTTGTGGATGGCCAAGTCCTAATGTGGCCAAAGGGAAAGACCATAGATGATGCAGTTGTGATTGGAGAGCAAGAGGGAGGTTTGTATAAATTAAAAGGACAACCTGAACATGCCATGGTGCATGAATCCATGGAGCCAAGTGAACTTTGGCATAGAAGAATTGCTCATATGCACTATAGGGCACTTCCAATTGCAAGCAAGGCTGTAGAGGGTCTTCCTGAAATCAAGACCAGACATGAAGGTGTTTGCAAAGGATGTGCAAAAGGTAAGAATATTAAGAAGGCTTTCCCAAGCAGTGAAAGCAAGTCAAAATATATCCTGGAAATCATCCCCTCAGATGTATGTGGTCCTATGTCATCTAGTTCTCTAAGTGGGTATGTTTACTATGTCTCATTTATTGATGACTTCTCCAGGAAGACTTGGGTATACTTCTTAAAAAAAAAAGATGAGGTGTTTGATAAGTTCAAGGAATTCAAAACCTTGATGGAGAATCAAACTGACAAAAAGATCAAAACATTCAGATCCGACAATGGTGGAGAATTCACCTCAGGTGACTTCAAGAAGCTTTGCAGTGATTTAGGGATTAAGAGGGAGTTGACTGCTCCTTATAATCCTCAACAGAATGGAGTTGCAGAAAGGAAGAACAGAACAATCATGGAAGCAGCAAGGGCAATGTTGCATAACCAGGATCTACCTATGCATCTATGGGCAGAAGCAGCTAGAACAATTGTATATGTGCAGAACAGAACACCCCACAAGATATTGGACAACAAGACACCAGAAGAGGTCTTTTCTGGTAAGAAACCTGAAGTTAGCCATCTCAGAATATTTGGTTGTCTAGTATACACTCATGTCCCAAAGGAAAAGAGGACCAAACTAGATCCTTCAGGAAAGAAGGGTATCTTTGTGGGTTATAGTGAAAGCTCGAAGGCTTACAGAATATACTTTCCAAGGTTCAAGAAGATTGATGTCAGCAGGGATGTAACATTTGATGAAAACTCAGCATTCATCAAATCAAGGAAGGCACATATCGAAGTTTATGAAGAACCTAAGGAAACTAGATTTCAAGACACTACCATGACTGAAGCAATTCCAGAAGTTGTTCGTGAGTTTGAAGATACGCAAGAACCTGTAGATCTACCCCGTGAGGATAACTCTCACAAGAAGAAACCTGCATGGGCTAGAGAGCTCATTCAAGATGCAGAAAGATTTGGCATTCCAGAAGAACAACACAGAGCAAAGAAGAGAACTAGATCACATACCATCTATGTTGCTTTACTCTGTGACATTATGAACAAAGAACCTTCCAGTTATGAAGAAGCAGCGGAAAAGAAAGAATGGAAGGATGCCATGGTTGAGGAATACCAATCAATAATGAAGAATGATGTTTGGGATGTTGTCCCAAGACCTAAAGAGAAGTTTGTTGTGACTTCCAAATGGATCTACAAAATCAAGCATGCTACAGATGGCAGTGTAGAGAAATACAAAGCAAGATTCATAGCTCGTGGCTTCTCTCAGAAAGAGGGAATAGATTATGAAGAAAATTTCGCACCTGTAGCCAGGTATACTTCCATCAGAACAGTACTTGCCCTGGCTGCAGCAATGAAATGGAAAATACACCAGATGGATGTCAAGACTGCTTTATTGAATGGTGTGGTTGAAGAGGAAGTATATGTGCAGCAACCACTTGGCTTTGAAATACATGACAGGGAGTCATATGTGTGCAGATTGAAGAAGCCTTGTATGGCTTGAAGCAAGCTCCCAGAACTTGGTATGGTAGGATGGACAGTTTCCTATCTAGCTTGGGATTTACCAAGAGTAAAGCGGATTCCAACCTCTACTACAAGGTTGAGGAAGGGAATCCTGTGATTCTACTCCTGTATGTGGATGACTTATTTGTAACAGGAGATGACATATTGATTACAGATACTAAGAGGAAGCTTGCTGCTGAGTTTGATATGAAAGATTTGGGAATGATGCATTATTTCCTAGGTATGGAGGTGTGGAAGAATTCAGGTGGGATCTTCCTTAGTCAAGGGAAGTACACAGTAGATATTCTAAAGACATTTGGGATGATGGATTGCAAGGCCATGGCCACACCCATGGAATCGAATCTAAAGCTTCTATGTGATGCTTCATCTGAGCCGGTTGATGTCTCTATGTATCGTCAGAGGATTGGGTCCTTGATGTACTTGACGAACACGAGACCAGATATTTGCTTTGCAGTGAACACATTGAGACAGTTCCTGACGGATCCGAGGAGTGTTCATCTGGTTGCTGTAAAGCATGTTCTGAGGTACCTGAAGGGTACAGTGGATTATGGGCTCAAGTATGAAGCGAATCAAAAGTTTAACCTGCAGGGTTATGTTGATTCAAATTGGGCTGGCAGTTCTGCAGACAGGAAGAGCACATCTGGGTGTTGCTTCAGTATGGGATCAGGTGTGATCTCTTGGTTCAGCAGGAAGCAGTCCTGCGTAGCACTGAGTACAGCTGAGTCAGAGTATGTTGCAGCCTGTTCAGCTAGTTGTGAGGAAGTATGGCTACGGAAGCTACTGTCTGAGTTATTTGATCTCCCATTGGATGCTACTGGTATATTCTGCGATAACCAGAGTTGTGTGAAGCTGTCTGAGAACCCAGTGTTTCATGACAGGTCGAAACACATAGAGATCAAATATCACTATATCAGGGATATGGTGTAGAGAGGAGCCGTGAAGCTCCTGTATGTTGCGACGAACGAGCAGATTGCAGATGTGCTGATGAAGCCACTAGCCAGGGTGAAGTTCGAGTACTTCAGGGAGAGGCTTGGTGTTCTTCAGATCGACGACACTTTGAGGAAGAAGTGATGGAAACATTTTCTGAAGCCATCCCAAGCATGTTGGAAGGAGGATCCTTCACATGGCTGTGGATGTAAGCGCTGGATGATGAGTATCAAGACGATGCTCCAGTTACTGCTCTGTATATGCATAATGTTGGATGCTGGATATGATCAGTTGGATCATTTATATTTGTATGTATGTACGCATCGTGTTGATGCTGGATATGATCAGTTGGATCATTTATATTTGTATGTATGTACGCATCGTGTTGATGCTAGATATGATCAGTTGGATCATTTATATGTATGTATGCATCATGTTGGATGCTGGATATGATCGGTTGGATCATTTGTATGTATTTGTATATGCATCATGTTGGATGCTTGGACCATGTATCTATATCAGGTGGATACATTATATGATCAGGTAGATCATGTATGTTGATATGTATCATGTATTTGTATTTGTATCAGGTGGATACACTGTATGATCAGGTGGATCATGTATGATGATATGTATCAGGTAGATACTTGGTGTGCATTAGGTGGATGCATTGTATGATCAGGTTGATCATGATGATGAGATTTAGGATGTTGCTCTAGATGATATGTACCAGGATGGTACAAGTGATGATGATCAGTATGATCATGGGCGTCAGGATGATGCCTCGTGCGATGATGATCCGTTGGATCATGAGTATCAGGTTGATACTTGGAGGTCAGAGATGATATGTGGCAGGTTGTGCAAATAACATGTAATCAGTCCTGGGAGATCTTGTTGGTCGTGCTGCGGCACATAAATGTTCCTGGGGTACTCTTTCCGGTATTGCTATGTAGTATGTAATCAGTCCTCAGATATCCGATAGGTTGAGCTGTGTGCTCGTAATCAGTCTTGGGATGAGATATTACTATGGAGACATGTAATCAGTCTTGGAGATCCGAGAGGTTTAGCTGTGTGCTCGTAATTAGTCCTGGGATGCTCTTTAGAGATTTTGCCGGTCGTGCTGTGGCACATAAATGTTCCTGGGATGCTCTTTAAAGTTTTTGTCTATCCACATGTAATCAATCTTGGAGATCCGAGAGGTTGAGCTGTATGCTCGTAATAAGTCCTGGGATGCTCTTTAGAGATCTTGCTGGTCGTGCTGCGACACATAAATGTTCCTGGGATGCTCTTTAAAGGTATTGTGGAGGAGATGCATGTAATCAGTCCTGGGAGATCTTGCCGGTCGTGCTTAGGCACATAAATGTTCCTAGGATACTCTTTCCGGTATTGCATCTGCACATAAAATTAGTCCTGAGAGGCCACCTCTATCAGACCGTTTGCACAGATGATGAAGACCTGCAGGTGGTGGGCCTACATCCAGTATGAAAAAGGACTGGCTCTGTAGAACTTCCCATGACGAGTAGATTCAGAGATTGGTTGAGATAGCAGCAGCAGTGATGATGATGATGACGACGATGCATCGATGACGATAATCCCGAGAAGAAGACTTCTCTAGCAGAACTGTGTCGAGAAATACCTTCCTAGTTAAGAGGGAGTGTTGATGTATATGTAACTTCGGAATGTATTTCATCTATGTATTTCATATATATTTATTGTACCCTTATAAGAGATGTGTTATTCCTCTATAAGGAAGTGTCGTCATGTGGATTGACAAGTGTCGCAAGTGTGTGTACTTGCCGATGGGTTATTAGACCACCATGTGCGCGGTCGGCCCTAAAATATATATTATATTGTGGATGTATCTAGATAGACAAGTCGGCCCCATAAGGTCACTGGGAAAACAGGTTAAGTATAAATAGAGATCGGGAGATCTCTATTTGGATCATTCGGAAAGACACACTTCTCTCACTCAGAAAGTGGCGCACTAGTGAGGAGGAGGATCATCTGCTCTAGGAGAATATCTCAAGTGTATTTTGGTTGAGCCATTTCTCTCTCTATCTCTGAGGAAGTTGTGGGGTTTTTCACCTTAGGGTTTTCCCCACGGAAACTCTGTGTCTCTTGTCTCTCATGCTTTTGATTCTTGTGATGCTTGTCATGCTTATTGTGATTGTTATGCATTGATATACTGTATATGTTATTCTCTCAGTAAAGATCCAAGAGTATCATGAATTAATGCTCAAATTTTAACAGGCTCTGATACTATTTGCTAGGATTTTTAGCTCAACAAACACATAACATTCATGCACAAGTTGTACCATAAGGACACAAATATGCTTTGAATCTACATTGTATAAAATTTAACTTTCACATATTGTACATCTGTCATATGTTGAATATAGTACATGAAGTCCCTTTATATAGCATGAGGGACCCAACCATATCCATAAATATATCCCAAAATATTTCAAGTGATCCCATGAGATCCTCACCCCTAACTTCTCTCTTTGTCTTCATTCTTGGTTCTGTACATAGACATTTGTGAATGATGTACATTATTAAATATCACAAGTATGAATTAATCCTTTAACTTTGGTTTGTAAAAAAAAACACTGTGTTTCAATTTTCTTAATATTGTTCAATTTATGTTCACATAAATCAATAGCTTATTAATTGTAATACCCCATTTTGACCTTTAGGATATATTAGCTTTAATGTAAATATGGTATACATGTGATGTATGTTTTCCTAGCATGGAGCTCAAGGCCAAGGTCCCGTTAGTGGAGGCCCGAATTTTATTTAAAAGGCAAGTATTAGACATTATGTTACCCATGTGCTATTTAGCCATGGAACATTGTAAAAATAATGTAAATAAACATCATGCAATAAAATACAAAAACTGGCTATGGAGGCAACGAATGAGAAGGGGCCATGTGTATCCATTAGGGAGTGGTGAGGGGGCTGTGGGGTTGAACCATAGGCTGCCATATGTCACCTTGAGAACCCATTTGACTTTCCTTGCTGACATTTAATTCTGTTGTAAGGAAGTGGTTGAGGAATTCAGTCCATGGCTTCAATGGAGCATGGGAAGCCCAGAAATTCGTATGACAGAGTATGGGCTCTGTTTTCTTGTACCACAAGTCACTCTACTCCATGAGAGTTGCTTCTTCCTCATCCCCATTCCATTGTGGAAGTTACCAGCATCAATTTTCATCCAAAAACGAATTCCCAGCAGTGAGAAAAACCAGAAATCGCAACTATGAAAGAATCCATGTTTTGAAGAGCCATAAACACCCAGAATTGGTATTGGACAGTGAAATCTAATGGGGGATCCATAGGTATGAACCTTGGGGCAAATTTGAGAGCATTAGCTACCCCGAAATCCATTGGAAAACCCAGTTTTGATAGCCCAGAAAACCAGTGACGGGATTGAGTTAGTCGTTGACAGAATGGTGAGAAACCCAAGTGTGGATGTTTGAACAGAGGATTGGATTGCTTGAATTTAGCTTGAGATGTCTGTAGCTTTGTGGTTGAGCTCACTGGCTTAGCATCCTCCTCATTTGTCTTTTGTATGCGTGATAAACCCAACTGTGTGTTGGCTTAGCATAGCTGTTGAGTGAAACCATGGTTGTGAGTGAGCCCATCTAGTTCCTCCTTAGTGGATACACAACCCAGCTCGGGGGTGATCTCTCAGCTGAAAGAATACAGGATGGAAAGAGATCTATGGTTGGGTGGAATGTTGCTCTCACATAGCCAGTCGTTTGGACAGCTTCATTTCCCAGATAAGTGTTCTCTGTGATTTAAATTATATGCATTATGTTTATTGCAATGTGTTAATTCAGAATGATAATTGTTCATGTTAATAGAATTGATATGAAGTCTGTGCATAGCATGAGAATGGGATGGATTCTCTGCCTGTTGATTTATCATTTGCTTGAGATAAATATGTTGATGCATTTCAGTTTGTGTGTGCAATTGTGTCTATTCCCGCTGTGTATATATTGATTATGTATTTGCACACAGAAGCTTTTAATTGTTATGAATTTCTTAGTAATGAACGGGGCTGAGATTGTCAATAAGCCTGGTAGATTGGTCATGTTTCCTTCCTTGCATTGGAATGAGAGAAGGGGATGCTACATTAATTTTGTTGTGGTCTAAGTGTTTGACAAATTTGTCATTTTAGCTGAAATTGATAATAATATTTTGGATTTTGATAGAGTTGTATATTTAAAAAGTTAACATTGCACAATATGGTTGCAATAAGGGTATTCAAGGATGTTGAATCCATTTATACAATCAAAACAACAATTTTATAAATCCAAAATACAATTTTGGCAAAGATTGCATGGCCAATTTGAGTGATAGAAAAATAGAAAATCCCAAATTCCTAAAAAGTTTTGCCTTCTTTATTTATTTAAGGTTTAAAAAATACATGAATACAAAATGCTATTAAATTGGAAGAGTTTATAATCATGTTGTCCTTACGTAGTAGAAAAAACAATGTTTAGCTTAATAATAATAAAATTTGGATTTAATATTGTTTAAAGATTATTTATGTCACATTTAGAGATTTTGCTTTTTCAAAATTAATCAATCCATTTATAACAAAAGAAATTAATAGAAAATTAAAAACAACCACAACCACACTTAAAAACGTTCAAATTGAACATAAAATTTCAAGAATGTTTATGACATCACATACATAATAACAAAAATAAATTAGTATAATAAAATACTATTGTGTTATTACATAAAACAAGTGCAATTCAACAATAATATAGATAGCACTAAAATCACCAAAAAAATTAATATTAAACTTAGGGAGAATGATTTCACAATAATTTAAAATTTTACACTTCAAAAGCCAACTTGTAGATTCACATTTTTTTGTGTGTGTATATACTATAATAATATACACATAATTGGAGAAACGGGAGAGTGGGGGAAGTGGCTGTCGGTAAAAGACCAGACCGATTTCTTGTAGTAGAGGCTATTTTGGACAGGTCTTTCAGATGTCGGTCGTGGGTGGAGCCAACTAATTTTTTGGACCACCTTCCCATTATGTTGGAGTTGGATTTTGAGGATAGGAGAATTGGATTCCCTTTCAAATTCAATCATTTGGTAGAGGAAAAGACAAATTTCATTATTCTGGTCAAGAGTATTTCGTTCCCTTTTGAATCAAGAACTAGTGGTTCGACAATGGAACATATGGTGAGGGAGATTAAGACTTTGAAGACAATAGTCATTAACTGGGAAAGAAAGAAAAAGAAGGATCTAAAGCGAAAATTGAGGAGATGCAGAAGCACACTAGGGAAATTTATCACAATAGCCCATCAAGAGTGTTCTTTATGGAGGAGAGTAGGATTTTGGGAAGCTTGGAGGCATGGAAATTTCATTTATTATCAATTGAAGAGGAAACGTGGTGACTGAAGAGTAGGGCCATTTGGTTGTCTTAAGGGGACAACAACACCAAGTTTTTCCATAAATTTGCAGAGAATAGAAGGGTAGTCAATGTTATCTAGGAGGTTACATGTGTAAATAGGTATTTCATCCATTCGTATGAGGGTTTGGAGAAGGAAGCTCTGTTGTATTTTCAAATTTTATTTTAGGTACTAGAAGTCTCTTGCATCACTCATCAACTACTAGTAATCCGATGTTTTCCCTCTTTCTTTAGTGTGGAGGAGAGTAGTGTGGTGGGAGGCCCTATTTCCCTAGAAGAGATTAACAAAGTCCTCATGGGGTTTGCAAAATCTAAAAGTTTGGGGTCTGATGGCTAAATTGTGGAGTTCCTTCTACAATTTTTTTATTTGAATGGGATGGACCTGCTGGCTATGGTGGAAGATTCTCATAGGAATGGTAGAATTTTGGGTGCTCTTAATTTGACCTTTATTGCATTCGTACCTAAGAAATCAAATGCCTCTTCTTTCTTTGATTTTAGGCCCATCTCGCTTTGCAATGTAGCGTAAGTTGATTGCAAAGGTTATTGCCTCCAGGTTAAAGGAACATTTGTCAAGATACATTACTAAAGAACAATTTGGCTATCTAAGAGATATGTAGATTTTAGATGCAGTAGGGGTGGTCCAGGAGGGGATGCACTCAATAGAAACAAAAAAATTGGAGGCCATATTACTAAAATTGATTTGGTCAAGGCTTATAACCACATGGACTACAATTTCTTAAGGTTGATCCTGCTACAAATTGGATTGTATGTGGAGGTCACTAACTGGATGATGGCATCTGTTACTTTTGTAAACTATGTGATTCTGGTGAATGAATCACCTATAGTTTTTTTCTAGGGAAAAACGAGGTTAAGGTAGGGATACCCTCTGTCCCATTACTATTCTTGATGGTGGTGGAAGGCTTGAGTCAGTTGATAGGGAAGGAAAAGTTGGAGAGGAGAATTTCAAGGGTAATAATTTCAGATAATCATGTGTTGACGCATCTGCTCTTCATTGACGATGTATTGATCTTTGGTGATGGATCAGTGGTGGAATGGATTAGATATAAAGAGATCTTAAAGCTATTTTTCTCGTCCTATAGCATGAACATAACTGCGGAAAAATATGTGATGCTCTATAATGGGCTTATCATTCACCTCTGTGACAGGATTCAACAGATTTTTCCTTTGCAAATACTAAAATTAGAGGATTTTTTTAGGTACCTTAGGTATCCTTTGAAACCAAATTGCTACATGAAGAGGGATTGGGATCGTATTTTCAAATAGGTGGGCCATAGGATCGACAATTGGTGCTTCAAATTGGTTTTCCTTAGGGGAATATTTGTTTTAGTAAAATATGTTTTGGACTGCATCCCTGTTTTTTGGATGTTTTTGGAAAAGTGCCTAAGTTTATCCTAGAGAAGATTAAGTTCCCATGTTCCGGTAAAAAGAATAAAGATGGGATCCACCTCGTAAAATCAGATAGGTTGGCTAGGATAAAATGAGAGGGGCGTTGGGGCTTGAGGAATATCTTCTAGTTCATTCAGGTTCTAGTAGCGAAAGGCTTCTGTAAGTGTTTGACAGGTTCAAGTTTATGGAGTAGTGTAGTCATAGATAAGTACCTTAAAAAATCTTCAGTGGTGGACTGGATTAGAATGAAGCCAAAGAGGGTCTCGAATGGCTCAAGTTTTTGGGTAGGATTGGTTAATTCTTTCTTGGTTATTGCTAATTGGTTGGGATGGAGGGTGGGTGATGGAAGACAAGATTTGGTCACAAGTTATCATTTGTCAACGACCCTTTTAGATTATTTGAAGGGGATGGGGATCAGTACTATGTATCAAGTTGCCTTAGATCCCGGGGAGTGGGAAATGTGGAGAGGTGGAAGAGTAATGAGGTTCCTGGACTATCTAGTGCATTAGCAGTCAAATGGAATGCATATATTCAAGCCTCGAAAACTTCAGGAACCATCCTTATTCAAGAGGAGGACTATCTCCTATGGTCCTGGAAAAATGTAGTTGGTCAGGTAAATGTAAACCTTGCTTACCAATCCATTGCCTTTTCTTTTCCTTGTGATGATCGGTGCCGGTGGCAAGGTGTTATTTGGATTTGGAAGGCCCCCTTGAAGATTAGGATTTTCTCCTGGCTAGCCTTGGCGAATAAGGTGCTCACTCGGGACAACTACCTGAAGAGCGGTGGTTGTGGCCCCTAAATTTGCATTCTATGTCTTGTTAATGCGGAAAATGCATATTAGATTTTTGTTAAATGTTCTTTTGTGAAGAAGGTTTGGAAGATTTTAAAATGGGTGTTGAATTTTAGAGGTTAGTCGATGGAAATGACTTTAGTATATTGCAACCTAGAGAATTGGATAAGCAATGGAGTGTCTAAGAGTTTTAGGGAACTTCCTTGTTTCTTATGTTGGGAAATTTGGCTCCATATGAATAATTTTTTGTTCAAAAGAGGTAAACCAAATGTAAAATTTGGGATCCGAATATTTTGGGAGCTTTTCAAAAAATACATGTATGGAGGTGGAACCTGCTAGTAGAAGACTTAAAGGGCCTTCTTTCCTTGATAATTTTCCAATTGGCTTCTTCGATGGGGAATGCCAGGGGGAAGAGGGAAGATCCGGTATTGGTGTTGTGCTTAAGGTGAATAGGGATCTAACTTTTAAAATCAATATGGGGGGAGGTTGTGGTTCCCATACCATATCCAAGTTGTTGGTGACATGCCTTACCTTCCATTTTTCTTCTTTAAAGGGTTTTTCACGTCTACAAGTGCCGGGAAATTCGTCAACCATTATAGGATGGATCTATGGGAGTTCCTCCCTCTTAGTTCTCAACTTGGAAGGGTGGCAACGCAACGTTCATATTTTGAAGCAGAACAGTTTGCAAATTAATTTTCAACATGTATTTAGAGAATTCAATGGGGTGGCAGACAAAATATCAGGTATGATTTGGTTTTGGATGAAGGAGTTGTTTATGATTGAAGAGCTCTATCCTCCCTCCAATCGCAAGGGCTCTTTTGTGGATTTATAATCTGAGGATCCGAGGTAACTTCCTTATCGAAGGGTTTCTTTGTGCTTCTTAGCTTCTGACCTATCGACTTGTGGTAGTATCTGGGATTTCAATTTCCCTCTTTTATATTTCATTATGTAGACTTTATCCTTTGTTGGTTTCGTTGTAGCTTATGCTACATGGATTAGTTGTTGTATATGATCTTATTGGCCTCATAGGTGATTTAGTTTTCTAGCATGGTGGATGTTGATGGTTTTTGGGGCTGTAGTGGTTCCTTATTAGCGACATTATCAGTTATTATGTCGTCGTAGCTCTATCTTCACTATTAAATGATGGTAGTGATCAAATCTATCTCAATTGATTGTCTAGAGCAACAAAGTATGTGACTAGAAAGAACCTTCAATTGTATCAAGTACTCTTATGATGTATATTGTTTCACCATTATTCTTACTCGTTATAATCATGCGGATGAATAGAAATTGCTCCTCTAAGGCATCCATCTTGTCAACAACTCTCGACTTAGATATACAGATCTCTTGTAACAACATCTCATCACAATGGCAATTATGGTATATCCCAAGTCCTCAACGGTAGTTCCTTCTTGCCATTGGAATCTCCCTCTAAAATGGTGGCTCCTCACCACGCACTCTTCCTAGTTCCTTCACACTAGTGGTTTTTCTCCAAGGTGGTAGGGAAGGCCTCCCTCATGTGGTGGTCTCCCACAAATGGAAACTCAATAAAAACTCAATAGATCAAGAGATTAACATGTAGATGGAATATTGATTCCTCTTCTCACAGAGCACTACAAGAAAAAGGCCCTATAATGAAGGATTTTGTAGATTCTCCTCTAAAAAGAGCGCAAATATCAGTTTATAGTAGAGGTCACTAGCGAAGGTGAGCAAGTGAAGGTTTTAGCATATGTTTTTTCTTCAGTGCTTTTATACATCCAAAATGCACTGGTGTGGATTCGACACAAATGCACTAATGCGAACATAAATCATGTACCACTGTGGTCGGAAACACCATTGAGAAAAATATATATATATATAAATTTACAACCAGTGCTTTTAACTTACAAAAGTGCACCGGTGCGTACCCATTTTGAAAGCAGCAAAGTAGCATAAACAGATAGTGGAGGGCACTAGATTAGATTTTTTTATTTTTAATTTTAATTTCTAGTGTGGTTGTTCTAAATAACTGCACCGAGGCATTCCAGTTTAGGGTGCATTGTAATAGGGTTAAATAAAGAAAAAGTATCAAATTGCAAAAACCTCGTATTAAATTAAATTTTTATTTTAATTTTAATTTCCGTTGCGGTCATTATAAATAACAACACATGGTAATTTGAATTTCTGGTGCACCGTGAAAGGGTTAAATAAAAAAATGTTTAATTAAAAAAACAACTTCTAACGTTAATTTTTTATTTTTAATTATCATTGTGGTGCGTTCGTTCTAAATAAACAAATCAGGGCGTTAGAGCTTACGACACATCGTGAAAGGGTTAAATAAAAAAGTGTTGAATAAAAAAAAATGGATTGGATTAATTATGTATTTTTAATTCACACTTCCGGTGTGTTAGTTCTCCCAGAGCACACCAGTGCGTTCAAGTTTTGGGTGCACCGAAACAAGGTTAAATTAAAACAAAATTATGGAATTGAAAAATCATTTTTACTATCTCTATAGTTTTTTTGACCACCTAAGCACCAATTCTGTACCTTCCCTGCTCAAACGCCCTGCCATTAGTGCTCCAAGTGGTCACATTGCTTGGTTTTATTACTTGCTGAGTGGATTTTGAATTTTGTCAAACGATGGGAAAATTTTGAAATTTGGTGGATTGAAAATTAAAATTCATCTTTAGTTTTCCTTTTTTTTTTTTTAAATTAAAAACTTGCATGGAGCATTTGAGTCGTTTGGCTCGCATCGCTACATGGTGCACACTATAAAGTTACAGTGTGCACTGTGTAGCAGTGCGAGCCAAACAACTTGAATGATCCATGTAGATTTTTAAAATTTAAAAAAAAGGAAAACTAAAGCTGAATTTTACAATGTGCATCGATCCTGGTGCATTTATATGTGTAGCGACCATGGTGACGGTGCTCTATACTTTTCATAATGCATCGCCAAAATTGAAACATAATAATCAAACGCATCAGTAAACTAAATTTTTTAAAAAATCACAACGTTTATCAGTGTGGTTTGTAAACACGAACGCACCGCCACACTAAAAATATTTTTAAAAAACACCACGTTAACTGGTGTGCATTGTTAACATGTACGCACCAATTACTCAATGCACTAACATGTAACTAGCGCACCATCTTGCCGATAAAAAAATATTCTAAAATTGAAAAAGAGGTGCTCATATTACAATGCGCTTTAAAGATGGTTGAGCACCATTTTTGGTGCATGCATGTGTCACTATTGCACCAGTTCTTCCTATTGATGGAAGCATTGTATCTCATATTTACAAAATATTACTGATGAATCGGAAAATACCCCACGCACCGGTGCGTTTTTTGTAAAAGCGCACCGCAAAACTAAATTTATTTAAAAAAATTACCATGGTAAAAAGTGCACTTTGTTAACATGTACACACGGTATATTCGATGCGCTGACGTATAACACCCACACGGTTATGCCAATAAAAAATAATTATAAAACTAAAAATACATGCTCCTGTTACGGTGTGCTTTAAAAAGGTTTGCACCCCATTGATTGTGCGCTGACATGCCACCACTGCATTGGTGCTTCCTATTGATGGAAGCATCATTCTTAATATTTACAAAATACAGCCGATGCATCTCAAAAACATACATGCACCGCTGAGTTGAATTTAAAAGTGCACCGTCTTTGTTTTAAAAAATAAATTGTCACATGGTGCACTAGGGTCAATGTAGTGCACCGTTGATAGGGCTTCTTTTGTTGTAACGCACCAGTTATCCACATGAGTTAAATTTTAGTTTATTTTATATATGTACCCAGTGCATTTCTGTTATTGTTGCACATCAGTTGAGATGCTCTTGTGATACAGCGTCAGTGTGTGACTGTAATTCAGGCGCACTGCTTGTCAAATTCATTTATTTTGAGAAAAAAATATTATTTGATGCTAATAAATAACATGCACATTTAAAGAAATATTTAATATTTTGTATGTCTACTTATGAGACTAATCAATTTTATATGTGAATCAGAGACGTCAGCGGCAAGAGGCCGATCAACAGCAACATGCACGCTTGACCAGTACAACTTTGAGCATGAATGGGAGGCTAGATAGAGGGAGAGGGATTTGTACCCTCACCCCATTACTCATCAAACATGATACCTCTTGATGGTTGTCGGCCTCTTGAATTTATGTTAGGAGGCTACATCCCTCAAGGGAACTCTTCTTTGCTGGCGCAGTTGATTCGTCGTTGGGATCATCGTAGGAAGGAATTTCGTGTTGGTCCCAATCAGTTGTTCTATCCCACCGAGGATGAAATTTACTTCATCAATAGGCTATCTAGGAGAGGGGAGTATTTTTCGCAATTCCTTGATATTCCAGCTAGTGTTGCAGCAGAGAGTCAGCTCGTTTACTCTCAAATATATATCACTGACCACATCACTCATCCTACTAATTTTTAGGTGCATGTTGGATAGCTACGGATTTCTGATTTTAGTGCAGAGGAGGTTAGGTGCCTATCACCGTTGGTGATGACCATAATGCACCTCACTAGTGATGGGAAGCACATTAGTTGTCTTCTTTTATTTTATGTAGATTCTTTAGTGCAGATACCTAGATGCATTAGGTGGTCTGCCATTTTTTTGCGACGGTTTTTTTTACTTTAGATCAATGTCGTGCATAGATTGATGGGAGGGTCAAACCAACTTAGATCCAAATCCTAGGCTCTATCAAGTGCCGAGAGGGATAAAATCTCCCGAGGTGCAAACCTCTCCTTGAATAGCTCCTTGAGTGCAATACCTGAGCCACATAATCCTAAGATTTAAAGTCTTTAGTTTAAGTCTCATATTTACTTTTCTCTAAAGTCTCATATTTACTTTTTACTTTGTATTAAAAGTAAAAAGTAAAGTCTCTAGTTTAAGTCTCATATTTACTTTTTACTTTGTATTATTCTTTTTTGTTTATGGCCTACATAATATTTACCACCTAATCCTAAGCTCTAAAGTCTCTAGTTTAAGTCTCATATTTACTTTTTACCTTGTATTATTGTTTTTTGTTTATGGCCGACATAATATTTATTACTTTTTACTTTGTATTATTCTTTTTTTTTTACACTTTGTATTATTTTGTTACTCGACAAACACTCGACTCAAAGGATCTCCCCCATACTGGGCTGTAGAGCGCCTCTCGGGACAATTACCTTTTGGTTCAGAGCTCTTTTATTTATTTTTTGAGAAATTTTCAGCCATAAGGCCTTCATTTGATCATCTCCCTCCTAAGTCGATGATGGAGGTGCGTATACACATGTGGGGATAGATGATTCCCAAGAGGAGGCATCTCGAGTTCCTAGCTAGGATCACATCAGAGGTGTTGGAGATGTTGGAAAACGAGGAGGACCATGCCTTGGACCTTGTTCCATATTTGTACATGGGGTTGGATTGGAGAGCATGCCCCGGCATATTGTTCACCCAGGTTAAGCCACCAGATGATAGAGGTAATATTAGCATTATGTTTAAATTAATCTAGTTGCATTTTATTATCTTACTTAATGCAAATGAAATATATTCTAAATTGTTTTAATAAATTATTTAATGGAATTTTCTAATTATTGTTGTGTACGATATATTTTGCAGACATTGGGACATTCAACGGGGAGGTTCCTCCACCCATTCAGGATGATGAAGATTTACAGGAGCTCAAGATTCTTGTGTTTCCTAGACCCATCCTACGACATAGGCCATATGATAGGTTTCGACAGCATGTGGAAGACATGTTGTCCACATTGTTGTCTCAATGAGGATTCCATCTTGCATGGGCATAGGATATCATCTCATACCTTGACTTTGTAGAGTTATGAAGGATGCTTCCTCATGATCGGAGTTCTTTGATGCAGTATGTCATCGGTGCATCCATCCTTTTAGATGCTTGGACGACGACGGATGAGTCTACGTCATTTGATGAGGGTGGCGATCCTCATCCTTCTCCACCTCCTCCTCATCCTCATCCTCATCATGACGAAGCCTCAAAATCACATGATCCACCTCCTCCTCCTTCTTTGGCTCACCATGACGACCAACCAGTATCTACTCCTCCACACCCAGTTGACCCACCACCATATACAACTCATGATCAATAGGGTGACTAACCAGCCTCTCCTCCTCTCTAACCCAACCATCCACCATCTCCTACTCTACCCATCTCCAAAGCTCCAAATAAGGCGATCGCAGCAGGTGAGATACATCATGAGGGAGATATAGGCTATGCTTCTGTATTTGTTGTTATCTTTCGTGACAGAGGTATTGATGCCTCTGGCTCTGTTGGTGGAGGTGTCGATGCCTTTGGATCTGTTGGCAGAGGTATGGATGCCTCTTGTTCCGGATCTAGACCAGATATCTCATAGCATTTATTGGACTGGAGATGTATACTTGGCATGTATCATGAGTTTGATATTATTTTTCATATATATATATATAGAATGTCCAGTATATATAATGTCTAGTATATATATATATATATCAAACTCATGAAACATGCCAAGTATACATCTCCAGTCCAATAAATGCTATATATATATATATTGCATTTTTCATGTCGATGTTGATGTTGATGTTAATGTTTATTTATATGTTGATTGTGATGTGTATGTTATGTCACGTTAGATATGTTTGCTAGGTGTGCTTGAAAGATGTGTATGTTTGATGGTGTTTGTTAGATGTGTGCATATTGGTTATGTTAGATCATGCAACTTGTGTCTTGTTAGATGTTATTATTAGATTTGTGTGTTAGATTATGTTTAAATCTGTTAAAAGTATATGTTAGATGATGGTAAGTAATGTTTACATGTGTATGTTGGGTGATGTTTGATGTGTATATTAGATTATATGTTAGCTATTTTCTTATGTGTATATAAGATGGTGCTTATATTTGATAGGTGATGATAGATGTGTATGTTAGATGATGTTTTTCATATGCGTGTGATGGTTATGTTAGATGATGTTTATGTTTAATAGGTGGTCATGATGATGATGATGATGGTACGTTACATGATGTTAGGTGATGGTCGTGATGACCATTGATTTGGTGATCACATTGTAATATTTTTTATTGTTATGTATATATAGACTCTTTTTTTAACTCAATGGGCTATTAAATTATTTTATGATATTTAGCTTAATGTGTATGATGTATTTTGTTTATGTCAATGAGTATGATTCATGTGTGTGAAACAATTTTATTTATTTATCTATGTATTTATGTTGATGTATTTTATATTAGTTATAATTATAATTACAATTTACAATCATTATTGCAATTTCACAACTACAAATTACAATTACAATTACAATAAGAAATTACTAATTGGATTTACAAATTACAAGTTACAAATTGGATAATTGCAACTACAAATTTACAATCACAAATTGTAATTAGAGTTATAATCAGAACTTACAAATTATAATAACAATTTGCAATTACGTTTACAAATTACAAAATAATTTACAAAGTTGCAAAACTACAAAATTTATGAAATTGCAACATTACAATTAAGAAATACAAACATGTAGAGAAAGAGAAACTAATATATAAATCTAAGTAAAAAATTTTATTACATTATTAAATGTGGGCCATGTGAAAAGGAAATTATGTTCTTTCCTCACCTCCTATTTATCACAAATTTTACAAAATAAATCATCCCAATCTATTTTTTTTGGTAAGATTGTTGAGTAGTTTCATTATGGAGGTTATGAGTCCCATTGGTTCTAATTTTGACAGTATTATTATTTTTCTTTAGGCACATAAAATCGGAAAAATAGTTTTGACCATTAAATTTAGGATTTATAAAATCTTTGTAGCATCCATGTTCCTTTATTAATCGTTTCACTATTGTCCGTCTATTTTAAATGACAATTTAAATTGATGCCTATGTAGGGTGTTATAACCACCACATAAAATAAGATGATTTTTTTCCTAGGTTTAATTATTATACTCTTGACTTTATCCATCTTAATGTTAAGTTTATAAAAATTGTAAAATGATTGAAAAGGTTGAGTTTCTTATTCATGAAGGGGTTTAAAAGTTTAAATATAAAAATAATAATGTAATCTATGAAGGATGACAATAAGTCTCGCCATCTTAATTTCAACGTAGGCATCCTCTTTTAAACATTTCTTGATTTTAATTATTAACATAGATGTAAAAAAGATGCTATAAATAGGGTACATTTGCTTAATGCATTAAATATTACAATTATTGTGCACTTGGCCACTGATTATTACATTTAAACTTTATATGAGGATTTAAGAAGTATATCATTAGTTTAAGAAAATAGTGATGTCATTATGGCCAAAGTTTGTTCTAAAAAATCATATGAGGAATCCATTAATTTATAACTAAAACGAAGAGATCACTTAATCATTACAGGGATGTATACTCACCTTGGGTACAAGTTTATTATGCATCGAATTGTCAAAAAGGCATGGTCTGGAGAGTGCAGTTGTTCTTGTAGGGATAAATGCCAAACATTAATTAAGGTTGACTAGATGAATGAATTTGACTATATATTTTTCCATGTAGAAACCCAATAAAGAGTTTTCCTAGGATAGGCTATCATATGGGTGTAGATTAGAGTCAAGACTCATGTACACGCTTCCCTTCAATATGTAAGGAGATTGATCATGAATATCCCTCATCTCATGCTAAAGAATTAATCATGCTAGTGCCAATGAGTTGGTGAATTGTTATTAATAATTTCATTTAGCAAAACCTTAATGTGATTGCATTGTTAGAGTTTGAAAGTGATTTTGTGATTAGTGAAGACATTAATATTATCTAAATTAATAGAATGAAATCTAATGAAAGAGTGTGTTAGTGTTACTTAGCAAATAAATAAAATACATTCACATATTATAAATGCCATTTTTAAGTGTAATTAATTTGTAAATTAACTATACATTTCAAATTACAATTAAAATTTGTTTATTACTTACTAGTTAATATTAACATAATTAGTATAAAATGACTATTTTCATATTGTTATAAATTCATATTAAATATCAACACACATATAATACACACTTACCTATATTTTTTCAATGTCGACATGACATAATAATGGTACCACAATGATTTTAATATTTTATACTAAATATGCAATGAGATATAAATACCTTCAAGTAATATAAAATGCTTTTTCAATCAATCATTTCATACAATCACAAATTACTTGATAGACAAACACATTTCACATCAGATTAATTATTATTCAACTAAAATTGTTTAAAAACATATGGTAATCAATTTTTCATTTCCACTGTCATAACATGAAAAATAAACAATATAATCAGAGAATTAAAGATAACAATAATAAAATGATATATCAACACTATAAATGATGAAATAAAACATGTACATGGCACAATATGTTTCCATCACCTTGATTATATTCCTCACTTGGCATGATAGCATTTTTGTTCTAAAAAATATGTTTAGATCTAGGGTCATGTCTTAATATGAACCACCAATCCCTATCCAACACATCCGGGTAAAACAAACACTTGGTTGCGGTGTTTTGGGAAAAATAAGACTCCTTAGTTTCATCCCACATCTTTTTAGAGTTGATACATATCATCCCACTATCATGATCTTCCTTTGCATTATTCATGTCGAATGTGTCGCAACACTTGCACCTAAAAATAACACCTTGGAAAGATGAGAAGTCCACTTGATTGATCTCTTGTATTTTTTCAACATAACCCAACTTCTCCCCTATTAGGTTTTGATCGCGGTGGCTAGCATGGTTAGATTGGTCAAACTTGACTTCCACTCCATAGTATTGTGTGAGACATCCATCATCGGCATCTTCAGTTCAAAAATGATGCACATATGCCCACATAGATGGGAACAAATGCACCTGTAAAAAAGTGCACAAATGACGGTGTCATGTGTCTAATAACCCAGACATTAATATATAAAATATAGATGTTATAATTCAAAGGTGCATTATAAAGTTAGAAATGTACGAAAAGATATTATTACCGGGTTGCTACATCTGAACCCTATGTAGAGTGAATCCTCCTCAACATGCGGGTAACAACCAGATGCACCATATTTCTCTTTGACTCAGTCAATAACCCAACTATTGGGACAGATCATTGGAATATTATATTTTAAATGATCAATATAAGGCATGCTTCTATCGTTCAACCATCTGAATTATTTCATGTCAATCTCTCGTTTCCTCCTCTTCTCTTCATACAATGCGACCCATGGTTGTGTTGCCTCTGCATTGTAAAGAATGAATTTATTGATGGCATCAATTTCTAAATTCGTTCTTGTACTCAAGAAATCAAATCAACTTATAGTACAAATTATATCAAATATAGATTATGAAATTCATTGTGAATACTTACAACTATGTGAAAATGTGACTAAAGATGAGTGACTTACTCTTTATCATGTGCATTTTTTCGTTCGTTTGGAGTAGCTTCCCATCCCTTTTGTCCTCACCGCATTCATCATCCAAAATCACTACATCTGGTGTGTGGTCGATTTGCTTTATGTACTCACTAGCATAATAGAATGACTCATATACTATGTACCCCTCTTCCATAGACCCTTCGATTTTTTCCCTTTGTCGAACAATCCCTTCAATTTTTTCATGTACCTCTCTAAGAAGAACATCCATTGACATGAAACCACCTCAATCACTAATTCAACCTCATCAACTAGGAGAATTAGAAGACGAACCTACAAATACATGAAACTTGTCAGTAGTTCCTTCTCAAACATACAAACAATCTCAACTATCTCTTGACACCACCATGGAATTCTAGCCATGTCAATCTCCTTTGATGTGATCCACCGTACAAATGCATATAGTTTAGATATGGAATGCTGCAGATCCTCGGGAAAGTTGTGGTTCACAGACCCACACACAAGCAAAGGATAATGACACTACAAAATGAACACAAAAGTTTAATTTCTTTTTAACTTGTGGGGTAAAAGATTGAAAAAAAAATTGACATACATACCTTTAGAAGGTTCAGATGATCATGTGATTTCAAACTCGACAAATGTTCGTCAATAGTGAAGCAGTGTCGTAGATTAGACCCATATAAAGAAGGTGCCTTCACACCCAATATAACTTCCTTTTCCAAATAAAAATCATATTTCTTCAAAAACCAGGGGACATCATCTTCTTTAAATGACCAAGAGGGGCCAACATCTCCTTTAATTTCTTGTCTTGGCCAATGTTATTTTTAGTATTTGAAGAAATAATATCTCTCCTTTAAGCCAATGTGTCACTTTGTTTCGATGATATGTGCCTCCACAAATACGATTAATCAGTTTTAAACATATGCGTGGGATCTAGTAAGTGGACAATCTTAAGATGCTCCCAATATGGAAGCTCATAAAATATCGATTTCCTTTTCATCCCGATGGGAATTTTCTCAACATAGGTGTCAAAGAATTCAGGATCATCGAATGTAGGTTCCCAATTTGAATCGAGCATTTCTGCAATTTCAATCTCCTTCTCTCTGTCATATTCCCTAAGCCAGTGCATCGGTGTCATTATTTCACGCCTTTGGGTTTTCTCTAGTTTACCATTGAAAGCAGATGTTTCTCCTCTATAAGGGTGCTTTTCTGGGAGGAATACCCTCGAGTAGTCATACACTAGTTTTCATAGGTGGCTGGAACACCTATCCTTCATAGAAGGTCCACAACATTTACATCCATGATACCCTTTTGTTACAAGACCTACGGTGATATGGTTTACAAAGCACATTAGTGTTGAAGATCAATACAGTCACACCAAATTAAATATGCCAAAAAAATATTGCTACGAATATAAACAAATCAAACAATATATTTACCAGAGAAAACTCCTAAACCCAGATAATCATGTATGGTGTGCGCACATATGCAATACAACATAAGACTCCTCTCTGTTGGGATGGGTTTTGATACATCGTATACCTATATCCCTTCCCATAATTCATTCAATTCATCTATCAATGGTTGTAGGTAAACATCCATTTTTTTCACTTGTCTTCTACCATGGACTATAAGAGCCATCATAAGATGTTCATTCTTCATGGAAAACCATGGGGGGATAGTGTTATTTATTACTACTAAAAGCCAAATGAAATAGTTGGTGTTTTGGAGGGAAAATGGGTTGACGCCATCCATAGTTATTCTCAATTGAAGGATCTATACTTCATCATTGAATTTATCGGGCCATCTATCCTCTATGTGCTTCTTGGCTATTGAATATGGTGGGATTCACATAACTCTTGCCTCACTTCGGTGCGATGCATGCCATCCTTGCAACATAGCTAATTCTTTGCAATGAAAGAGCCTTTGAATATTTGGGATTATAGGCATGTGCCTCAATATCTTATGAGGAGGACCATGTTCTTTAACCTTGTTTATTGATTTACAATACCTTCCATTCCCACATTTTGGACATATCTCTTTGTTTGCGTATTCGGATCTATATAGAATACAATCATTTGGACACGCATGATATGATATGTACTCAAGACCCAACATTTTCAACATTTTCTTTGCCTCTTTGCAACTGCCGAGCAAGATATTATCACTAAGAAGTACCTTATCTTTGAATAACCTAGAGTTAGTGGGAAATATAAATGTACAATGTCATTTAACGTTCATAAAATCAGTCATTTTCAATGTTGATTGTTTGACAAGCTTCCTCAAAATATAAGGAAGTTGATGGTTAGTTACCTCAAAAGTGCCGATAAATATGAATCTGACATGCCATACATTGCTTTCAAGTTGTATAGTAACATTGTTGTCCGAAATTAGGTAGACTTTGACCGGCCAGGTCCAAAGGAAGGGTTGGTGGAAACCGATTTAACTCTTTGGAAGAAGGTATCAGCGGTATGAGTGTCATCCCTTAGCTCATTGTCCTGGAATGCATCTAACAACATTGCTTCCATAGCACTTGTATGTCGTAAAAACTCATCCATACCAACCTTTATTTCATTGCCTCCATTTCCAACATGTGAAGAACTACTATTATTGTATGCAATCCTAATTAGTGAGTTTGGACGTAGTGAGAATTGAATAAGTGGTTGATTCAACCATGCTTGGTATGATTTATTTTCAAGTTGTGCTCTTTTTGTAGTCTTCTCTCAATTTGACATTGTAGTGGGGTGGAATAGGAGATGGTAGATAGGTCGCTCATCATCAGAATCTTGATTTCAAAAATATTGAACATTACATCAATGATATTATTAAGCACAATGCAATTGGTTTGTCCCAAAATTATACCAAACAATTATTACATAAGTATAAGAATTTTTTCTATAGTAAATTTCCAACTGCAAACAATTTATAAAACAAAAGCTCAAATTGAGCAATACATTAACATCAATCCCATTGAAAATTAAAAATACAATTAATTAATGTTTTTTCTCTTATGCCCCAAGGGGGCGTATAAAGGTAGTCCCAATGCAAGGTATCTATGACGAGCTATTGGTGGTCTATGAAATTTATAGTTTATTAACAATTTGTCACCAAAAGAAAAACTATGTATTGCATGCACAACAACAAATCTGGATGCTTTCATTTTCATAAAGAACTTTTGTTCATTGAAGTGTTCCTCAAATGAACAATGTGCAGAAAATAAAGAGCACTTAGAACTATTTATGAACCCTGTAATGTTCCCATTAGTGCGTGGACGACCATCAATATATAACAAGTTCTTCATGTTAAATTTTCCAGAAACATAAAAATTCATGCACATACTATGCATGGAAATGTTATGTTTGTATTTAACAATATTCAAGTAATCCAATCGACAATATATAGTACCGCAAAATGGTATAAGTGCTATTGACTATTTGGGAGGAACGAGTACATGTGAAAGGGTAAATAAGACAAGATTTGCAGCATCTATATTAGACTTGGCAATCATAAAACTATTACCACAAAAGCAGAATTAAGTTCCAACATCAGGAATAGGTAGAGAAGATGGCCAAGCACCATACAAAGCGTAGTTGTAACAAGTTTGATATTTACTTTGCAAATTCACGGGAAGTGAGAAGTCATTACTACCCTCCTACAATTGGACCAACTTTGTTGTGTACTTGGACATTTTTACTCTCAACTCTTGCAACTTTTTGGATCTCATGTAGATATGTTTTGGGTGGCATTGATATCATACTTTAGATCACTAGAACTTTCAGTTGACTAAACATAAGCAGAGGGGTTGGTCAATTTAGGTCGAAACATAGTTGTTTTGGATTCCAACTTTTTCAAAAATGAGCATAGGTAAGTGTTCCTACATGTCTTTTCTACTATCGCTTATTGGATATTTTACTACAGTAGGGGGTATTAGACCATCAACATTGGGTAGTCGATCATTAATATAATGGGTGAACGTGACATGTCAAGGTTTTTCCTTCAACCCTTGATATTTTGAAAAACTACATCCTACTAGGGTGTCATAAAAGAGATCCATCTCACGACGAATTATCGTTGATGACGACGAATTATCGTTGATGACCCAAGAATGTGCTTGGAAGATGGCATGCTACAATTGATAGGGTAAAGCGACTGCCCATTTTCATCTACCAACTGCTTGCAATATCTTGATCTTGATAAAATCTAATTACAACGCTTTGCAATTGGTGGAATATATTGTGCATCCAAACACGATTTTGAATCGGGATCCTGCAAAACAGAAAACATTGTTATTCAGATTCACATGGCTAAGTAACATAAATTTAATTAGATAATCAAAATATAAACAAAATCTGAACTTACTGGAGATGGAAAGGGAGAACCTGTTGAACTTTAAACAATATGCAATGAGATGGAATTTGAAGAATTCCCATTTAATATTGCAACATTTTCTTCCCGCATTTGAGCCAAATCAGCAATTAATACGTGTTAACAGTCCTAAAATAAATTTTGAGAACCATATCACAATCTAACTTCCAATATATTTTTGAAACCATTTTATAAGAATAAGGTGAGTTTAAGTAACATATGTATACTATAAAGTATTGTAATTAGTGTGGTTGAATCCTAAAAGAATATTTAAGATGAATATACAATTTTAAGTTGAAATAAAAATTCATGGGGATTCTTTATTAAACCAGTGTGGCATAATAATACAACTGCACCAATGTGTCTTGAGTAACTAGACGCACTGGTATGGATAAACCACGGATGCATTATGTTGGAACATCTAAAAAGTAGAATATCCACTATATTTGATAATGGATAATTATATGTGCAATTTTCAATATTGTTGACCTCATGCGCTCAGTATATAAAGGCGCATCAGTGCAACTGTATTTTTAATATTCACCGCTATTCGAACCGGTTTAATGTTGGGGCTATCATATTTTATTATGATATGATACCACAGTATATCCCTCTATATTTTTAATATGCACCGCTATCCCTCTATATGGCCCCAACAAATGCGTATATGATTATTTTTACTTTATCTAGTTAATAGTGCATTCAAGTATGAGAAGCACTTATGCATTTTGTGTACTGAAACACACCAAAATGGCAGACTACATTTTTATTTTAAAGATATTTTATTTATTTGTATAATATACTTAAGATATTCTCTATTTAATGGTCCAGGTCGTTTATTAATAGAAAATGCATGATAAGATTTCAATGAACAACAATTATGGTCGACGTGATGGGAACACATAAAAAATTGTGAAGAAGACAAGTTCTTTGTAATTTATATATTAAATTAATATGTTTGAATTATTTGTAAATTTAACTAATATGTATTAGTTAATGTGTAACATGCAGAGCCAAAAAATGAGGAAGCTTGATAAGATTCTTTGCAATCTAAGTGTAGAAGAGCGTAAAACCTTGATGGAAAAGTTGCAGAGGGATGAATCATGTGAATAAAAAAGAAATCAATATGAATTTTGAGTAATAATGTACTTAAGAATATTCGCTAATATGTTTCAAACAATCTAATTAACATACGTTGAATGTTATGCAGAGACTGACAGCAATAGAAGGAACTTGGTCCTTCGCTCATCTGGAGTGGTGCTGGAAGTTATTCAAAGGGAGGGGGACTTTTATAAAACTATGAGCGATATAGTGGAAAGAACGTATAAACGTACTTTCCACTTACAATATAGGAATTAATCCAATGACTCCAAGAACCAGGTTATATCTAAACTACAAGAAGCATTTCTAGAGCAATGGTCAGTGAGACTTGTCAAACTTGCAATAGCAAAACATACAACAACAAAAAAGAATCATTCAAAAAGTAGCATCTGTAAACATATTTTTATAGAATATGTATCTACTATTACAAAACATTCCTTTATTAATCCCTGCCATAGGCGGTGACTATATGTTCCAGTTTAACCTATTAGTTTGGATAGTAATACAAAGAAACCAAATGCATTTTTAAAGTTTGTGAAAAATAATATTAATTTGTTTTTATTTATTCAAGTTATTTTCATGTGTTGAATTATGATTGGCCTATAGGCTTTGACAAGACTAATTTTATCATTGCTTGAATAGTTAAAAATAATAAGAAGAAAAAATCAAATTACATACATTATGAAAACTTTACAAAGTTCATCAAATATTTATGTAAAAGTGTTGAATTGTTGTCAATATATATATATATATATTCTACCTATTCCAAAAAATTATACAACTTAAATCCATATGTTTATATTGAAATAGTACCATTAACATATTCAATCTTCTCTTATGCAATCTTTAAACTGATTTTCAAAAACAAATTATGCAATATTTATATTTTATGCTCTTTCTAAAGTGTGAACACAAAAATTCTCTAGTTTTCCACTTTTTTTTCTTAGTTTAATATATTTTCTCAAATTAACTTTTAAAATTATAAAATATTAATAAAGATAATTATAGTTTAATTTTTTTAAAATTTTAAAAAATATATCAATATAAATTACACACTAGAGTTTAAATTGCAAATGGTAAATTACTATATTATTTACTACATTACAATATTAAATTACAAGTCAAAGTTTGAATAAAGAAATAGTAAATTATTATTATATTATCTACTACATTACAAGTAAAAAAAATGCATTTTATTTTAAGGAAATAATATAAATAATTCAATTATATTAAATAATGATACTGTAAAAAACAATTTTCATTTTCATTTTGAACACACACACAAATGTGTGTGTGTGTGTGTGTGTGATTTAGCTCGATGGGTTAGCTCAAGTGGTTGAGAGCTATGAGTTGTAAGTAGAAGGTCTAGGGGTCAAATCCTCGGGTGGCTATGCATAGATATATAAGGGCCTCACTTGATGTCCCCACTGGGTTAAGCTCTGTAATGAGAGTTGTCATGGTATTCTTCCCGTGGACGTAGCAACTCCTCTCCAAGGTTATGAACCACATTGAATATGTGTCCATGTGTGTGTGTTGTTGGAGTATTAAAAAACCCACATATACCATTTTAGACTTAGGATATAATTAATTAATCATCTATGATTAATTTCCTAGGTTTTGACTAGGTAAATATGGCCAGTTTTGTCTTTTAGTGGACCACTTGCCATCCTAAGTCACTAGGGCACACTTGAGGAGATTTTGGATAATATTTCATTGGATTTTGTCTGATTTCTTTCCATTTCCGGTTTAGAAGGTGCTTTCCTGATTTAGATAGTTTTATCCTGTTTTTTCTACTTTCTAGTGGATAAGGTAAAGCTAGTTGACTTAGAAACTCTCTCCACTTAACCAATTCAACCTCCACATCATATCTTCTCTCCTAAATCCATCATTACATTCCATTTACCTCACTCATGAGCTTCCATACCATATTTAGAAAATTCGTGAGCCTTTAGACATTTTGGAAACAGCTTTTGCCACCTAGGGGCTTTTTTGCCCTTAGTAAGCCTTTTATTTTTGTCATTTTCAACTTGCCTCTAAGGCATTTGATTTTCTCTTTGGAAGATGTATTTTATATTGTAATCATATTGATGAATAAGATACAGATATTTTTCCACAAATTATCTTCTTTATTCTTCTTCTCTCATTCTTAGAAATATTCCATGTGAAGTTGTCTTGTTGAATCTAGATCTAAGCCATTTAAAATCTCACATGGTATCAGATCTAGATTGATTCATAGCAATTTCCAGAGTGTTTTTTAAAGGATATTTCCATCACCAGGGATGCACCAGCATGGATCAAATTCAAGCTAAAGCTGTGATTCTCTCTCCCTTCAACTACTTTGATTGGAAGGCACATATGATCATTTAGATTCTAAGCAAAGGCCCCTGTATAGAGTCACTATGGGGCTTGAAACTGAGCCAGGAGTTGTTGCATTAAAATCCAAATGGTTCAATAGGATTGATGAAGCTTATGGGTTACTTCTCTGTATATCCAGATATTCTATTCCATATTGACTCTCTATCCACTCCAAATCAAGTGTGGACAAAGATAGAGTCTCTCTTTGGAAAACAGGACGATCTCAGAGGTCATATATTGGAGATTGAGTTGATCTCACTTGGTCCAAGTAATTTTGATTCAATGGAAGAGTTCATCTCAAAATTCAAGAACCTGGTGCTTAAAATCAAGCAATGTGGCATAGATAATAAGGATGAACAGTTAATCCTTACCATTATGTCAAAACTGAGTTCTAAATACTCAGTATTTGTGTCTACTTTTCATACTGCAAGACTTGCACTTCCCAATTGGAAAATTCCAACCTTGGATGCATTCATTGATTCGCTCACTAAGGAGAAGGACAATTTGGTCCAAATGAGGACTCTAACACCCTCCAAAGACTTTGCACTTGCTGCTCATGGAGCAATGTCACCTACCCAAATTTCAGAAATTATTATTTTATTAGCAAAATACTTTATGTTAAATTTAATTACAAAGTTTTGTAATTATGATCAGTTTTGATCAAGGATGAATGTAATTACTGATTATTATTATTTAAATAAATTAATTAGGAGACAAACACCCAAGGGGACTGTTAAATGAGTGTTCACTGACCCACTAGGAGGAATGGAATTTGTTGGAAGGTATGGGATAGATGGCAGCAATTGCACCACACCACTAGCTGTTGGTTATGGGACAACTACCCTTAAAAATGTGGCATTATCCCCCAGGTGGTGGGAGTGGGAAAGCAACTCATTTAATGACCAAGTAACAACTGAAAAGGCCTAGGCAGCCTACATAAGGCAAATTCGAATTGATCAGGCGGCTCTTACACAATATTTCTGCAGGAATATTTTCTCATGTGCACCAGGTGATCACTGAGAGATTCAAATAGGGAGGCTAGCTGTGAGTGCAATCATAAGTCTGCATACTATATTTATTAAGGAGAACCAGAGGTGCTAGAGGAGGTCCCTTGGACTGCTAGCTCTTGAATATTCCACAGTTATTTCCTACTGCAAGAAGAGATCCTAAATTTCTAAGTTTCTTCCTCCTGGTGGTTCAGTGAACAAGCTCGGGGGTCCTAAGGCAAGTACTTGACTATCTTCAGGAATTGGTTGAGTGGAACAGTCTTCTTGGGCTGTTTGTTTCCCTATAGATTAATATAGGTTTTACAGTTTCTACTTTATTTCAGTTATTAGTTCTGTTTAAATAAAATTAGAAATATCTGCTTTGAAGAAGAATTGAATTCTGATTTTATTTCAAGTCTGAATGTCGAAGTTTATGTTATTCTAAATTAATAAACCAATCTCTACATTTTTCCTCATGTTGTTGTTTGCATCGTACTCTAGTGTAGAGACGCAAATTAAGTATAGATGAAAAGATAGGCAAATTTCCATTGATTCGATAGATAAATATAGTAATCTATATGTTTATCAGTTTCTGCCCTATAGTTAATAATAGTAGAAAGTTCTGTATAATACCTAAATATTATAGAATATTCCATTGTTTCATTACAAACAAACATTGTATATTTCCTGTATAAATATATTGTAATTTCTTATCTCTACTATGTACATAAGAAATAAATGAAATTCAAATTTCCATACATCATATCATGTCTGCAATATAAATAATATTGCTGCAAATAAATAAATGTATAAATTATGGATAATGCTGCAAACCATAATCATTTCACAGTCCTCACATTTTACACATACATTGTTTTCATTTCCTATTGTAACATATGCAATAAACATTTTAGTTCTATCAAATAATGAAAATATGATCAACCTTATTTCGTTTTCTTTCATCTTATTCATATAATTTATAAACTATATATATTATAAACTGCATATATTGATTTCCAAAAGCTGGGTTCGTATCAAACCCTAGTTAGAATTTCGATTTCCATTACCATCGTTTTGCAACATAAACAAACACAATCTACACAAGCTACGGATCGAATTCTAGTTTTTGGCTTCAAAGACCTTTTTAGAAGTTCATATTCAAACATTTATTTATATTCAAAGACAAGACTCGAACTAGGGTATGACCCTATTCTTTTCCATTACAAACGAAAGGAAAACCATTTCGGCATTACATATTACAGAGTTATCATCTACGATAAGCATATAGACCCTGGCCTAGCTCGAAAGTCACGATATCAACCTACCGTATTCAGACGTATAACACAGACGAATAGCCCAGAATGAAATAGCATATATTCATTGCCGAGAAGAAAAACATTGTTTCCATAGTAGACGAGCCTCGACTCTATACCTCATTTCTCATAACATAAACTAGCAGGTCGTGGCTCAAAGTTTAAACTAATACAAGTCCCAACTCCAAGAAGGGAAACCAATGTTCTCAAAAACAAAAAGATTACAACATGTTTCCAAACAAAAATCACACAGGCTTTATTCCCAAGTTTAATCATTTTAAAACAAGTCCAAAAACCCTCAGCGTTGACGAGTAGTATAACTCCTAGTTTGACGAAGCTAGGCATCAAAGTATAAGACCAAGTATCATACAAACAAACGAGGGTCACATCCCTGTACAAATATCATTTGAATAATCAAAGTTTTTCAACTGACAAACAATGCCGAGGCATGGTGAAAAAATTGCTATTCATCCTCTTGAAACCACATCAACCAAAGTCGAGAGGCACCTACGAGGGTTTGAGACCCGAAGCTTACCAGGAATGGAAGCACGCCTTTCCTTTCCAAACCCTTGCTCAAGTCGTTCTTCGAACACTGCAACTGACAAAAACAACAGCTTAGATTTAGACAACTGTAATATTTTAAACTGAAAGTCGAATTTCAACAAAGGAATCACTATTCATTTTCGAGAACACTTACCTTCTCAACAAGCGGCCAAGTTCTTTACATTCACCAGTAAAACGACGAGCTCTTTGCTGTAGACGAGACCAGGATAACACTTCAAACCAGAGACCCAACATTTTAGCACAACGCCATTACAGTGAGAAAGAACCTGCAACTTCAACCCTAATCTACAGGTCTCAAGGTCGAAACCTCTTACAAGCTTTCTAACCCTAGAATTCGGCAGCCTGTCGGCCACACAGACCGAAACAATAGATCAATGAACGACATTCAAATATCATTAACCAAAAATGACGACAAAAGTTAGGGTTGCATCTAACAATCCAAACCCATCACTATCGACGATCATAAGAGTGCCAGCGAGATGACATTGGGACGAACAAATTCTACATTTAATGCCCCATTCATTAGTACAAGCATGGAAATGCCACTTTGGCACACAGGGGATCGATCAACAGCCAGCTCGGAGGAGTTCATTATAGAAACCATTACACAGTGGTTGTCGTAGTTGATATTACATCGAATTTACACTACATGGATTGGTAACAATCCCTGTCAACCAGAGTTGTGAACCGAGTTTTTAATGTAGGATCGAGATATGATCTCCATGACAGCTCGAGGCTTATGCCATTTATTGAAATGTCAACTTGTCCACCCTGTCGACATAAATGAATGTCGGTACCATTTATAACGACAACCAATCTTCACATAAGATCTTTTATAAACTCAAAACATTCGATTCCATTGTTAATAGTTAAAGCTCTAACTTCATGATCACGATTAGGGTATTAAGACTAAAGTTTAGCCATGTATTAAGTTCAGATTTCATATCATTTTAATATTGTAAACTCTCATATATTTTGTAAATAGTTTGCAATTGTAGAACTATTGCATAGGATAGCAAATCTCTAAGAATTATATGAGTAGCAGGTTAATCATAGTTTTCATTTTTGCAACTAATAAAAAGATAAGAGTATGCATTTATGATTTTCAACAAGACCAATGAATAGTAACTAGCATAAAAACCATGCTATTGTCATGAACTTCATACCCTAACTCTTAATACAATGCATTTGATGGTTAGCGATACATTTACGATGTTAATACTTTACAAGTATTAGTTATCTTAAGATGACGACCCAAGCCAAACTAGAACTACGTCATTGGCTTACGACAACAAACTTAAATAGCATGTATACCTTCTAGACGTCATTGTTTTCCAATATTCATAAATTGTAAGACAGTGTTGAAAAAACAGTAAGCAGCACTAGACATTTCATACCTGAAGATACTTGTTTTCGCAAAAGAATTCACAACATTTTTATTTGACGTTGAATTGAATTACACACGTACTTTTAAACTATGCAGTTATTGAATCTCTTACCTATCGTCTGCACATAGAATATTCAAATGCGTTAGCGTCGCAGCTAAGTAAACTCTAGGGTACCTCGTAGGATACCCTTG
Organism: Larix kaempferi; assembly: GCA_027924585.1. Classification (NCBI taxonomy): domain Eukaryota; kingdom Viridiplantae; phylum Streptophyta; class Pinopsida; order Pinales; family Pinaceae; genus Larix; species Larix kaempferi. Next base: position 308,333 of record BSBM01000410.1, on the reverse strand, counting down.
TTCATAAAAAATCAAACTGTCAGTATCTTTTCAAGAAAAAAAGTATCACATCATATTAATGACCCGTTAGTTCGTCTATTACCATAATCATGTTCGTAATTTATGTATTAAAGTTGTCATTGTCACAATACTGCTAAAACATAAATTAAATTATATTTAGTACTAACGACTTTTTAATTAAAGCTGTCATAATCAAACAATTATTATTTCCGCATCTATAAATTTTGTATTTAATGTAGTTTTCAAAAGTTTTAAATTTTTATGAAAATTCGGGATGTTACATGTGGTATCAGAGCTCATGTTCGAACTCTAGGCTTGAAACAGGTCCAAGAACATGCAGTAGAAAGTTTTATACAACAGAAAATTTTACTAATTTGAATTTGAATTATGATGTTATCCAGAAATTATTTTAAGCTAAAGGTATGGAGAATTCAACTGATCATATAGACGACAGATTTTAACCAAACAGCCACAGCTCGGGACAACACTATGTAGAAGAAGGTCATGGTGAACTAAATAACAGTTCATCAGAATTGTTACGTGCTTTTCATGAATTAAAGGCAGAAATCAGATCTGTGAAACAAGACAATGAAAGAATTTTGCAAGCACAAGAACAATTAAACCAAGTGCTGTTTGAAAAGTGCCCAACTGAGGAGCAAGAGAGAGATAATGAAGATATCTCCAAAGTTGAGGATCTGCCTCATGCTAATAAAAATCAGAAAATGAAAACCAGTGAGGTGAAAAACAGTTCAACCTCATCAAGAGATGCTATTAACGTGCGTAAAAAGAAACATAACTACATCAGTGATAGCAGCGAAGGAGATTTCAAACCCAGAAGGAAAAATCATAAGGAGTATGAGCAGATTTCTGGAGAGTTCAAAAAGATTAGACCTCCAAATTTCAATGGAGAAACTGAGAAGGGCGAGACAGCTGAAGCTTGGCTATCCGGTATGAAGAAATACTTCCAGATCTATAACTATTCAGAATTCTTGTTAGCAAAAATGGCTATATATAACTTGACCAGAAAAACAGATATTTGGTGGCAGGACATCAAAAGAGTAAAGGGAATCAAAGATAAAGATGTAAGCTGGAGTACTTTTAAACGATATTTTAAAAAGAAGTATTTATCTGAACAGTACTATGAGGAAAAATCCAAAGAATTCTATGATTTGAAGCTGGGAGGTATGAACATGAAGGAAATGAACAGTAAATTTCTGAATTTACTAAGATATGTGCCATACCTCATAGAAGAAAAACCGAAAATCCAAAGGTACTTGAGTTGTTTACCTTTCAACATTAAGGACAGAATCGAGTATGATAGTCCAAAGACCCTGGAAGAGGCTATGCGAAAAGCAGTTTTCTGCTATGACACAAATCGGAAAAGAGAAGGAATGCAAAACAAGAAAAGGCATAAGCCCAGCAATTTTGAGCTGAAAAAAATAAATTTCAAATTCAGTGGAAATTCCAGGTTCCAAAGGAAGAATTTTCAGAATCGGAATTTCCAAGGGAATAATTCCAGAAACAATCAAGAGCAGAATTCTACAGCACCCAAAAATGCTCCTAATAATACTAGGACTAATGAGCAAAAGGCACCTATCAAATGTTTTGAATGTCAAGGTCCCCATTACGCATCAGAATGTCCCTTGAGGAAGCTAAAGGCTAACAACATCAACTCTATTCAAACTGAACCTATTGTTGGAGACGTGGCGAGGGGGATGCCCAGAATTAATGCAGCACTTGACAACAGGCAAGCAGATCATCAAATCTCCATGGTAGAGATTGAAGGTATGATACAAAATCATCCTGTTACTGTTTTAATTGACCTAGGTGCTAGCTTAAGTTATATATCACCAGATATTGTGGAAAGTCTTAAATTGAAAATAGAAAAGTTAAGTAAATCTTGGTTAGTTAGACTAACAACTGGAACAAAGAGGAAAGTATCAGATTTTATAGAAAGTTATGCTTTATCCATGAATCATTTACAAACACATATCAAGTTGAATATTCTACCTTTAGGATCTTATGATATTATAGTTGGGATGGACTGGTTAGAAGCCCATCATGTCATTCTGGACTGTTACGAAAAAAGTTGTACACGTTTAAATGACGAAGGAAAAACTATAGAAATAAAAGGCATCCCAAGAAAGTTAACCCTTAGATAGATTTCAGCCATGCAAGTTAAGAGGGCAGTTAGGAAAGGATGCTAGTTGTTTGCAGTAAACGTAGTAAATGATGAGTTTATTGGTAAAGAGGACAAACTGAAATTAGAGGACATACCTGTCCTAAAGGATTTTAAGGATGTATTTCCTGAGGAGATTCCAGGATTACCTCCTAAAAGAGATTTAGATTTTACCATCGAATTAATACCAGGAGCAGTACCAAATTCAAAGGCTCCATACAGAATGAACATACTGGAATTAAACGAATTGAAATCACAGTTGAAAGAACTTAATTGATAAGAAGTATATTAGACCCAGTGTGTCTCCTTGGGGAGAACCTGTCATCTTTGTTAAGAAGAAAGATAGAACCCTAAGGCTGTGCATAGATTATCGCCAGCTTAATAAGATGACGATCAAGAATCGGTATCCGTTGCCCCGCATAGATGATCTATTTGATCAACTGCGTGGAGCAACGATATTTTCAAAGATTGATCTAAGATCAGGATATCATCAAGTACGGGTTAAGGATGAAGATATTTTCAAGATAGCTTTCAGAACTCGGTATGGACATTACGAGTTCGTAGTCATGCCATTTGGCTTGATTAATGCCCCGGCTGTATTTATGTGTTTGATGAATAATATTCTGCACAAATACTTAGACAAGTTTGTTGTTGTGTTTATAGATGACATTTTAGTGTATTCTAAAAGTAAAGAAGAGCATGATGAACATTTACGGATTATCTTACAAGTTCTGAGAGATCATCAACTATACGCTAAGTTTAGTAAGTGCGACTTTCACAAAGACAAAATTCAGTATCTAGGACACATAATTTCTAAAGAAGGAATCTCGGTTGACCCAGATAGGAGAAGGGCCATTAATGACTGGACAGTTCCTAAGGATGTGTCGGATGTAAGATCATTTATGGGCATTACTGGATACTACAGAAAATTTATAGAAAAAATTTCAAGAATTGCCAACCCCATAACTTCCTTGCAGAAGAAAGGGAAGAAATTTGTGTGGAATCAGAAATGTTCTGACAGTTTTAAGAAATTAAAGGAATTATTGACTACAACACCTATCTTGAGGATAGCAGACCCTAACAAGGATTTTATAGTTTGTACAGACGCATGCAATGACAGACTCGGTGGAGTCCTGACACAGGAAGGGCATGCGGTGGCATATGAATCTAGAAAGCTGAAAGTACATGAAAAGAACTACTCTACCTATGATTTAGAGTTATTGGCAGTAATTAATGCCTTAAAAATGTGGTGTCATCACCTTATTGGCAGAAAATTCACATTATTGACAGATAATATGGGTCTGAAATATTTATTAGACCAGACAAATATGAACGCTAGACAAGCTAGATGGTTGACCTTCTTAAGTGAGTATGATTTTGAAATTCAGCATATTAAAGGAAAGGAGAAGAAAGTTGCAGATGCCTTGAGTCGTAAGGCAAAACTAAATTTTATTTCAGCCATCAGTACTTATTCAACTGATTTGGAAAATCAGATTCTTGAAAAGAGTGAAATGGATGAAGAATACATAAAAATGAAGGAAAATACAGCAAACAACAGTTCTGAAAATTTTATTGCAGATTACAGCATGAAGGAAAATGGGTTATTATTGTATAAAAACAGATTGTATGTACCAGACATACCAGAAATAAAATTTATGATATTAAATGAGATGCATAAAAGTCATTATTCTGGTCATCCAAGTTATCAAAAGACCATTACTATGCTAAGAAAAGAATACTATTGGCCCAGAATGAAGGATGAAGTAGCAAAGTACATAGCTAAATGTTTGGATTGTCAAAAAGTGAAGGTTGAACACCAACATCCTGCTGGATTGTTGCAACCATTACCGATACCAAGTTGGAAATGGGAAGTGATCAGCATAGACTTTATTACTAGATTACCTAAAAATCAGAAACAACATGATTCTATCATGGTGGTAGTGGAAAAACTCAGCAAAGCAGCACATTTCATACCTGTGAAGACTACTCATAAAGCTCCAGACATTGCAGAAATCTTTATGAAACAGATTTTTCGACTACATGGGATACCGAAAGTAATAATTTCAGATTGTGACTCTAAGTTTACCGGAAACTTCTGGAGATCACTGTTTAAGGGGTTGAATACAACCTTAAATTTCAATACAACATTTCATCCACAAACGGATGGACAGACAGAAAGGGTAAATCAAGTTTTAGAATATTTATTAAGAATGTATGTTAAGGATCAGCCTGGTAAGTGGGAAGACTACTTGCACTTAGCAGAATTTGCTTATAATAATCATTATCATGCATCATCCAGACTTAGTCCTTTTGAAATTCTTTATGGTAGGAACTGTGATACACCTGTTTCATTGAATGATCCAGTAAATAGAGTTGTTTTAGGACCTGAATTATTGCAGGAGTTAGAACTAATTGTGAAACAGGTACAAGGAAATTTAAAAGCTGCCCAAGATAGACAAAAGAGTCAAGCAGATTTAAAAAGGACTCATAAAGAGTTCCAGGTTGGTGAATATGTATTCCTCAAGGTAAGACCAAAAAAGAGTTCATTGAAATTGGGGAGTTGTGCCAAGTTGGCACCCAGGTATTGTGGTCCTTTTGAAATATTATCCAAAGTTGGACCAGTGGCATACCAACCGGCTTTGCCACCAAACTTAAAAATACATAATGTTTTTCATATATCGTTTTTAAAGAAGTATGTACACGATGCTACTCATGTTGTAAACTGGAATGATGTACAGGTGGGACAAGATGGAGATTTTCAGGTGGAACCGGACTGTATCCTCGGAAGGAGGGAAACTATTCTCCGGAATCGTACCATTGGGAAAATGAAGGTGCAATGGAAGCGCCTTAGCCCAGAAGAGGCAACCTGGGTGTTGGAGAGTAGTATGCAGGAAGCATACCCAACTCTGTTTCAGGAACACTCAAGGAGTGATTAACCAACATCGAGGACGATGTTGAGACTTAAGGAGGGGTGTATGTCACCTACCCAAATTTCAGAAATTATTATTTTATTAGCAAAATACTTTCTGTTAAATTTAATTACAAAGTTTTGTAATTATGATCAGTTTTGATCAAGGATGAATGTAATTACTGATTATTATTATTTAAATAAATTAATTAGGAGACAAACACCCAAGGGGACTGTTAAATGAGTGTTCACTGGCCCACTAGGAGGAATGGAAGCTGTTCGAAGGTATGGGATAGATGGTAGCAATTGCAACACACCACTAGCTGTTGGTTATGTGACAACTATCCATAAAAATGTGGCATTATACCCCAGGTGGTGGGAGTGGGCAGGCAGCTCATTTAATGACCAAGTAACAACTGAAAAGGCCTAGGCAACCTACATAAGGCAAATTTTAATTGAGAAAGCGGCTCTTACACAATAATTCTGTAGGAATATTTCCTCATGTGCATCAGGTGATCACTGAGAGATTCGAATAGGGAGGCTAGTTGTGAGTGCAATCATAATTCTGCATACTATATTTATTAAGGAGAACCAGAGGTGCTGGAGGAGGTCCCTTAGACTGCTAGCTCTTAAAGATTCCACAGTTATTTACTACTGCAAGAAGAGATCCTAAATTCATAAGTTTCTTCCTCCTGGTGGTTCAGTGAACAGGCTCGGGGGTCCTAAGGCAAGTACTTGACTGTCTTCAGGAATTGGTTGGGTGGAACAGTCTTCTTGGGCTGTTTGTTTCCCTACAGATTAATCCAAGTTTTACAGTTTCTACTTTATTTCAGTTATTAGTTCTGTTTAAGTAAAATTAGAAATCTCTTTTTTGAAGAAGAATTGAATTCTGATTTTATTTGAAGTCTGAATGTCGAAGTTTATGTTATTCTGAATTAATAAACCAATCTCTACATTTTTCCTCATGCTGTTGTTTGCATCGTACTCTAGTGTAGAGACACAAATTAAGTATAGATGAAAAGATAAGCAGATTGCCATTGATTCGATAGATAAATATAGTAATTTATATGTTTATCAGTTTCCGCCCTATAGTTAATAATAGTAGAAAGTTCTGTATAATACCTAAATATTATAGAATATTCCATTGTTTCATTACAAACAAACATTGTATATTTCTTGTATAAATATATTGTAATTTCTTATCTCTACTATGTACATAAGAAATAAATGAAATTCAAATTTCCATACATCATATCATGTCTGCAATATAAATAATATTGCTGCAAATAAATAAATGTATAAATTATGGATAATGCTGCAAACCATAATCATTTCACAGTCCTCACATTTTACACACACATTGTTTTCATTTCCTATTATAACATATACAATAAACATTTTAGTTCTATCAAATAATGAAAACATGATAAACCTTATTTCGTTTTCTTTCATCTTATTCATATAATTTATAAACTATATATATTATAAACTGCATATATTGATTTCCAAAAACTGGGTTCGTATCAAACCCTAGTTAGAATTTCGATTTCCATTACCATCGTTTTGCAACATAAAAAAACACAATCTCACAAGCTATGGATCGAATCCTATTTTTTGGATTCAAAGACCTTTTTAGAAGTTCATATTCAAACATTTATTTATATTCAAAGGCAAGACTCGAACTAGGGTATGACCCTGTTCTTTTCCATTACAAACGAAAGGAAAACCATTTCGGCATTACATATTACAGAGTTATCATCTACGATAAGCATATAGACCCTGGCCTAGCTCGAAAGTCACGATATCAACCTATAGTATTCAGACGTATAACACAGACGAATAACACAGAATGAAATAGCATATATTCATTGCCGAGAAGAAAAACATTGTATCCACAGTAGACGAGCCTCGGCTCTATACCTCATTTCTCATAACATAAACCAGCAGGTCATGGCTCAAAGTTTAAACTAATACAAGTCCCAACTCCAGGAAGGGAAACCAATGTTCTCAAAAACAAAAATATTACAACATGTTTCCAAACTAAAATCGCACAGGGTTTATTCCCAAGTTTAATCATTTTAAAACAAGTCCAAAAACCCTCAGCGTTGACGAGTAGTATAACTCCCAGTTCGACGAAGTTAGGTATCAAAGTATAAGACCAAGTATCATACAAACAAATTAGGGTCACATCCCTATACAAATATCATTTGAATAACAAAAGGGTCTTCAAAGTTTTTCAACTGACAAACAATGCCGAGGCATGGTGAAAAACTGGTTTTTCATCCTCTTGAAACCACATCAACCAAAGTCGAGAGGCACCTACAAGGGTTTGAGACCCGGAGCTTACCAGGAATGGAAGCACACCTTTCCTTTCCAAACCCTTGCTCAAGTCGTTCTTCGGACCCTGCAATTGACAAAAACAACAACTTAGATTTAGACAACTGTAATATTTTAAACTGAAAGTCGAAGTTCAACAAAGGAATCACTATTAATTTTCGAGAACACTTACCTTCTCAACAAGCGGCCAAGTTCTTTACATTCACCAGTAAAACGACGAGCTCTTTGTTGTAGACGATACCAGGATACCTCTATCATTTTACAACATTGTGTGTTTCATTCAAACTCTAAAATGAAAAGCTTAAAAATATCGACTCGATAACACTTCAAACCAGAGGTCCAACATTTTAGCACAACGCCATTATAATGAGAAAGAACCTGCAACTTCAACCCTAATCCTCAGGTCTCGAGGTCGAAACCTCTTACAAGCTTTCTAACCCTAGAATTCGGCAGCCTGTCGGCCACACAGACCGAAACAATAGAAAAATGAATGACATTCAAATCTCATTAACCAAAAATGACAACAAAAGTTAGGGTTGCATCTAACGATCCAAACCCATCACTATCGACGATCATAAGAGTGCCAGCGAGATGACATTGGGACGAACAACTTCTGCATTTAATGCCCCATTCATTAGTACAAGCAAGGCAATGCCACTTTGGCACACGGAGGATCGATCAACAGCTAGCTCGGAGGAGTTCATTATAGAAACCATTACACAGTGGTTGCCGCAGTTGATATTACATCGAATTTACACTACGTGGATTGGTAACAATTCCTGTCAACCAGAGTTGTGAACTGAGTTTTTAATGCAGGATCGAGATATGATCTCCATGATAGCTCGAGGCTTATGCCATTTATTGAAACGCCAACTTGTCCACCCTGTCAACATAAATGAATGTCAGTACCATTTATAACAACAACCAATCTTCACATAAGATCTTTTATAAACTCAAAACATTCGATTGCATTGTTAATAGTTAAAGCTCTAACTTCATGATCACGATTAGGGTATTAAGACTAAAGTTTAGCCATGTATTAAGTTCAGATTTCATGTCATTTTAATATTGTAAACTCTCATATATTTTGTAAATAGTTTGCAATTGTAGAACTATTGCATAGGATAGCAAATCTCTAAGAATTATATGAATAGCAGGTTAATCATAGTTTTCATTTTTGCAACTAATAAAAAGATAAGAGTATGCATTTATGATTTTCAACAAGACCAATGAATAGTAACTAGCATAGAAACCACGCTATTGTCATGAACATCATACCCTAACTCTTAATACAATGCATTTGACGGTTAGCGATACATTTACGACGTTAATACTTTACAAGTATTAGTTATCTTAAGATGACGACCCAAGCCAAACTAGAACTACGTCATTGGCTTACGACAACAAACTTAAATAGCATGTATACCTTCTAGACGCCATTGTTTTCCAACATTCATAAATTGTAAGACAGTGTTGAAAAACCAACAAGCAGCACTAGACATTTCATACCTGAAGATACTTGTTTTCGCAAAAGAATTCACAACATTTTTATTTGACATTGAATTGAATTACACACGTACTTTTAAACTCTGCAGTTATTGAACCTCTTACCTGTCGTCTGCACATAGAATATTCAAATGCATTAGCGTCGCAGCTAAGTAAACTCCAGGGTACCTCGTAGGACACCCTTGTTCATCAAAAATCAAACTGTCAGTATCTTTTCAAGAAAAAGTATCACATCACATTAATGACCTGTTAGTTCGTCTATTACCATAATCATGTTCGTAATTTATGCATTAAAGTTGTCATTGTCACAATGCTGCTAAAACAGAAATTAAATTATATTTAGTACTAACAACTTTTTAATTAAAGCTATCGTAATCAAACAATTATTATTTCCGCATCTATAAATTTTGTATTTAATGCCGTTTTCAAAAATTTAAATTTTTATGAAAATTCGGGATGTTACAAGCAAAGAGTTTCAGGAATGACAAATCCAAACAAAAGATGTTCTCAGATGAAGAGGACTCTAATGAAGATTCCAAAGCCAAGAAGATGAAGAAGGAGAAGCCCAAGTGTTCTTATTGTTGCAAAGGAACTAATCCTGAGAAATCATGTTTCAAAAATAAATTGGACATCATGGCCAAGATGCTTGAAGAGCATAACATAGATGTTCCTAACTTTGCAATAAAAGAACAAGGCAAGCTTGTTATAGAGCAAGAACATTGTCTCCAAGCCTCTCCCAAATGTAATCATGCTTATGCTTTGAGTACGAGAGTGAAAAATACTTCTTATTTCTCTAACTTTGATTCACATTTTGATATATCAGAATCAAAAACCTCCACCTCTTCCTTGGTACAATCTCCAGTCAGTTCACCCAAGTCTCCTCTCAAACCTAGTCATTTTTCACTAGTTTCTGACTTGTCTTATGAAAGGTCTTTCCACCTCCATTCAAATATTTTAGATTCTGATTTTTTGTAGATAATATACAGGTCATGACACCTCCCACACCATTTTCCCAACTTTTGGATGCACAAAATACCCTACAACCCCCAAGTTCTCCAGTTAAGAAACCACACAATTCCATGGTTTCCTATAGTGTGTCACTTGTCTATGTTGTTCTTATGGCTGACATATATTTCATTGGTTGGAAATCCATGTCCTTGGCCATCATTGGACTTATATTTCACACATCTGGACCTGACCCCATCACTCATGGTTCAAAATTCAAGACCTCAAACTCTGCAAGCTCGCTCAGCTGTCAGGGTGACCTAGTTGTTCACTCTTTTCCTACTGAAACTCTATCTGATCATGGAGACTCTCCACCCTTGTTGTTTTGTCAAAACCCGGAAATTCCGAAAAATTTAAAAAATTTAATTTGGCAATAAATGTTATGAATTTCATTCCTTGATCTGTTGGTTTTAATTAAATGATCATAATTTTGTCTAAGTATTCTGTCGTTATAATTAAATCCTAATGTGAGTTTCTTAAATGCAGTTATTGATTCTCTTTGTTCTTAAAACCTCAAAGGGTGAAATTGCCATAGTTGACTGGCTTACTTAGCTTTCGAGCTAATGCATAATCCGTCCCTTTTTCCACAGGTATACAGGTAAAGTATGGATCGTTGTCAATGATTTTTATAAGCATAAAAGTTCCTTTTACTGTACTATAAAGCTCAGAGAAGATTTAAATATTCTTACCGGTTGTCACGTGTGAGACGGTAGAGTTCCCTTTTCTATAATCTTTATGAAACTCATGCTAGATAGAGAGTTGATAGTTTACATGAAAATGATCACTACTGATCTGGATAAAATAAGATAGGTATTCCTATGAAGTAGTATCTCTTTGATATTATCATTTTGTTGTGACAATGTCTCTTATTTACTGCTGTATAAAGTCACTGGATCATGTTATTCCTATTATTTTTAATTGTCTTAACGATACTGTAATTTTTACCCTTCCTTCTATAAAGGCTATAAATTAATTCATCGTATACATTACTTAATGTTAGCAATGTGTGCAGTTCGATCAACTATCAGTTCTGACTAAGGATGTGACCCCTGTCGTTCGCATGAAACTGGAATTGTGATAGCAATAGTGATATAATGTTCTATCCATTTATATTTATGATGCATCAACAACTGTATAACTAATACAATGTGTTGTTCCAAGCCTAGAATACTTTCTTCCTTTGCTTTGAACACCGTTTGTTTGTATGGAATAATAAATAAGTTTATATCATTAACATAAAGATTATAGGCATTACTCCTATGTTAGTTCGTTAAAGAAGTGATGTGTGAACTAATAATAGTAACACCTTCGTGGTTAAACTATGCATCAACTATATTAGCCAAGGTAGAAATTTTAATTTACAACAATGATGAATTCTTGTCGTAACTGGACTATACACATTCTAATGGTCTGCAGTGCAAGGTATCATGTTCACTTGGAAGCTTTGATAGTAGGGTTCCAATCATGCGTTATGTGATGGTTACTTGATGGTGTCTCGATCATTGTAGAATATCCTCACTATGATTGTAATTTATCCAAACAACGATTAAAATCGAGAGACAAGGATTTGGAACACCACCTGGACTATAGGTTATCGACCCAAGGCAAGTTAAAATTTCCAAGACTACGTGGACAGTTTTCATCCTTGTATTAATGATATAAAAGATTTGTCCGAAACCCTTCTAAGTTAGTTTTCTCTGCCTTCGGGCTCGGCTACCTGTGGAAACCCTCCTGGTCTGCACTTCTTCGTTGTGGTAATGTGAGTGCAGCTTTCATACTGTTACAGCTCGTATAGTGTGTCTCTTGTGTGGGTTGTGAGTTGGTAAGCTCCATTATTGGCATTCTAATGTATATTGAGCAATCTCGGTTATCTCTTCTTCTATATCCGTTGGCTATCCGTTCCCAGATCTTTTCTCATCCCTTATACTCATTCCCTTGTAATGCTTCAGGACCATGGTATTCCTGCTATCGGCATCTATGAGGGGATTATAACCTGGGTTTTTAATCGTGCTTCCATGCTGGTCCTTACATGGTGTGAGGGTATTGTTCTGTGGGCTTCCTGGTCACGGCTTTCATTGTAAACAGGATAACTTAGGGTTTTCCTGGCACATTCTTTTAGTGATTAAGGTGAGGTTTTTCTACTTTGTTCAACTCGTGGCTATAGGGTCGTTCACTGGGTTTTGCTCCTTCAAAATAAATCACTGGTAAGAGTTATCGTTTGTTTCGTTACCTTTAGTTTTAAAAGGAATGGTTTATTTTAATAAAAGTTGACCACTAACTTGTCAACTTGTACTGTGCAGGTGTTAATCCCTCCTGGAGGCGTACGAGGTTCGATCTTTGGCGCTGAACTCCTACCGGGTAAGCCTGGTTATACCATGGTTGTTTCTCCCTTTGATGGTTTGGTTGATTAGTGTTTGGTTTGGGAGGGACCATCTTTGCGACTGTTTGTTAACACATTCATGTATATGATTGCGGTCATGTGTAATATTTTTGTTTTCTTACAGTAGATAGGGTTTGTATACGAAGTCATGTATAAAAGGAACTTGCCGTGGCTTAGTATGTCATGACGGCCTTTGGGGTTTTTTATTTATCACTGTGTTTTGGAAAGGAAAAGGGTTATCGCCCAGCTCTGTATAAGTTAAACAAATAATGAATGTTTGCCTGCAAAGTGGCCTTATACTGTCTGTGTTTTCCCTTAAATAAATACAATGTACAGTTGTAGGAATATTTTAAGTTTATAAGATACTTTCAGAGAAGTAATAACTCGGCTGTAGGTGATGGCACAGTCTTATTTCTCTGTGTTTATCTATGGTTTTAGTGTGTTGAATGTTAACGATAGGGTTCGATTATCCTTACAGTGGTAGACCATTTAATGTGTTGATAACCCTGTCGAAATAGGTTCTCTCCCAGATTGAAATATGGTAATATATAAAATGTGTTCAAGCTCTGCTGTTCGTTTATGGTTGTGAACGAGTTGTTGTAAAGGCCTTTTAATGTTTACATACTGTAATAAATTCCTCATTGCTCAGAATCAAAGTAGTAGGGTTTGATATTCGAATTTCCAACAATGGCTGGGTTAAATGATAACTCTGTGGATACTATGATGTTTAAACTATTGTCATGGTAGAACCCTAACGATGTTGTGTAATGCATAAAGAATGAGCTCGAAAATGAGCAGAAGCTATACTTGTGATGATGGATAGGTTTTTAACAAAAGATAATAAAATTACTATATTGTGGAAAACTTGGCCTCGAGCTAGTTATTGGGTTTGTCTTTAAATTCCTTCTGCCCTGAGGTTAATAGCTCGGTCAAACTCTGCTATGAGTTTCTTGGTTGTAACAACAATAGAGGTAGGTTTTGAATAGAACTTCTTCACCACGATCTTTATTTATAAGTTCAATTGTTTTGTTTTGGCTAATATTTTGTCGAAAGAAGATTATAGGTAAAGAGTTTAAAGATGTGGCAATACTGCAATTCGAATTCTATGATGAGTCAATAACAGTTCAGCTATATTCTGACAGTAAATAAATAAATTCATTAACATAAAATTTGTTCACCCATCCTTGGTACAGATAAAAACCTGTATACTTATTTAACTAAATCACGGGATAGATATAGACCGGTATACTGGTTCAGCTAGGGTTTATATTTGTTAAACTATCTATAAAAATAATTGTCTATGATTCTGTTCCTCTAATGGTTTTAACGAGTGTATTTCCAGGATTATTTACTGTATAAATAATCTATACTTATCTATTTAACTATTAAAAATAAACAAAGATAAAATCACAATAATATTCTATTATTTATAATAATAACAAGCATATTATGCATAAAACATTTACTTGAACTGTAAGATAATAGTGATAATAGGGAATTTCTAAGACATATTAGTTCTGCAGATTCTATCTACTAAAAATACAGAGATGCTAACTTTACTGAATTAAATCCTATTCAAACATAGATGAGATAGTCATATTCTACATTTAAATTTATTCAATAAACAGCAGGAATAAGTGGCAGAACCTGTGTCAATGGTAGACAACAACAGCAATGGGAGGATGTTCCTCCCTACCAACTCCTGGAGAGTGCCCAGACAACACTTCTCAGGACCCCCGATCTTGCTCTGGTCTAACTGGCTGGAACTAGGTACAGCAACAATTCACTCAGCCAAAACAGCTAAACTGGAACCAAGTTACTGCAGCTTCCTATCTCAAAACACTTCCTTACTGTTTTTCCCTCTTCCTCAATGGGACTCCTGAATAGCATTCACCTGAATGTATTCTCCCTCCAGAACTATGTTGAACCCCCAGCTCAGTTCATTGAGTACTATTTAAAAGATTGCCTAGGTCTTAGTTGGGTTAACTGTCATTAATGAGCCACCTGCTCAGATTCCACTTTCTTGGGGAATCATGACCCCAAAATATAGGGAAGTTGCCACCTGCAACTTAGGAAGTGTTTGAGGATGCTGCCACTTGTCTTTTGCCTTTCCACCTAGTTCCATCCACCAGTTAGACCAGTAACCTCTTTTAACAGCTCTCCCATGCTGTTGTCTCCATAATTTATTTATTAATAATAAAATATTCAGAATTTACATTCCATTTCTGGTGACTCTGCTGAGTCATCAATTCCCACTTAGCATTAAATTTAACATAATGTCTCAGGAATATTAATAAATAATTACATTAATTTTGCAAAATTGGGGTATGTGACATGTTTGCTGCTCCATATGACTCAAATTCTGATATTTTAGAGCTGCATGATCTCCTTTACAATATCATAAAGGTTCTACATCATTTTGAGAATAAGGTACAAGAATTAGTGCACCACATTGCAGCTGCACAAGAAGTTGATCATGTTGAGTCCATCGATGCTCTTTGGGAAGGAGTTTGCACAGATCTTCTTTCCATCATTGATTATGTTTCCAGATTAGATTATATATGTTACAACGGAAAGAATAATTCATATGATGCTCCTCCATCATCAAAAGATGAGCTTCATGGAGCCTCTACACATGATTCTTTCCTACACCACATTGATGCACTGATGCATGATCATGACATTCACAATATCTTCATCAAGTTTGTTACTCAGAAGCAGCCCATTCGGCTGATTTAGCTCCTCCAAATGAGGAACAAGACAATATGAAGACTTTCAATCATGTTCATTTTTTAGGGAGGGTTTTGTTCCCATGAGGTTTTCCATGTTTCCTCGTTTTACATGGACTAGTTATTTTTGTTTTGGGGTATCCATATGCCTTGTTGCTTGGGCCCTATATTTCTGATTTTTTTTATTATTTCCACCACATAAATTCAGGCTTAAGGGGGGGTGTTGGAGTATTAAAAAACCCACCTATACCATTTTAGACTTAGGATATAATTAATTAATCAGCTATGATTAATTTCCTAAGTTTTGACTAGGTAAATAGGGTCAGTTTTGTCTTTTAGTGGACCACTTTCTATCCTAAGTCACTAGGGCGCACTTGAGGAGATTATGGATAAGATTTCATTGGATTTTGTCTGATTTATTTCCATTTCTGGTTTAAAAGGTGCTTTCTTGATTTAGATAGCTTTATCATGTTTTTTCTACTTTCTAGTGGATAAGGTAAAGCTAGTTGACTTAGAAACTCTCTCCACTTGACCAATTCGACCTCCACATCATATCTTCTCTCTTAAAGCCATCATTACATTCCATTACCTCACTCATGAGCTTCCATACCCTATTTAGCAAATTCATGAGCCTTTAGTAAGCCTTTTCTTTTTGTCCTTTTCAACTTGCCTCTAAGGCATTCGATTTTCTCCATGGAAGATGTATTATATATTGTAATCATATTGATGAATAATATACAGAGATTTTTCCACAAATTATCTTCTTTATTCTTCTTCTCTCATTCTCAGAAATATTCCATGTGAAGTTGTCTTATTGAATCTAGATCTAATCCATTTAAAATCTCATATGTGTGTGATTTGAATATCTCTTCATTTTAACAAATACGTTGAGTTTTGGGTTATGGATTATTATTATTTATAAAATAAGACAAGTTGCTTTATTAATATTCGTAATTATGATTTAATTTATTTTTATTTGTAATTCAAGTTTCAAATTTAAATTTGAATTTTTTATAAGATAAATTGTATTGGTTGTATTGTTGAATTTGATATTTTAAAATAATTTAATATTTTATAAAATGGTTCATATATTAACAATATTAAATATTGAAATAAGTCAATTCTCACTAGCGCACTCAGTTAAGGTGTGGGTCTCGTCAGCAAGGCGGCCCGAGTTCTATTTCCCTTAGGGGTGACTTAGTTGGGAGGCAACACCTAAAAACCCCAATCAAGTTGAGGTCGATGTGGTCCAGGCTAGGTGCGATCCCCAGGTGATTTTAACGGCTTATATGCCTCTAGGTCGTGGTTTCTCAGAGGCCACTCCTACAAATTAGAGATATTCGAACAAAAAAAAAACAATATTAAATATTGGTGCCAAAACAATACAAACAATTCAACAAATTCCAATATATTATTTATATTGTAATTTATATTATTTTTTCAAAAATAAATATATTTAACTTATTTAGATTCACCTAATCTGTACTATTCTTTTCAGAAGTTTGCAATTTCACAGTTTTTAATATTTTTAAATATTAACATTTAATATGTTATTTCACAATTTTTTAGATTTATAGATATTAACATTTGATATTTATTGGTATGGATATAAAGTTTTGGTCGGAATCCAGCAATTTGTTTTTGGGTGAAATCCATATTTGGAAGTGTTCAAATTCTGTTTTTGAATTCATAAATAGATTCAGCATCTTCAAATGCCCCATGGAACCTGGATTATGCAATTTCCATAACTAATATATGTGATTCTAATATTTTTTACAGATTTCCAACTGGACTCAAAACAAAACATGACGGAAAATATACTAAAAAAAAGTTGAGAATGTAGAATATTTAGACTACACCTATAAGTTTTACTTATTTATATGAAATTTTACTTAGAATTTATTTATATTTTTAAGTTAATTTCGAATAATTTATTTTTTTTAAATTAAAAGGCATGGACTAAGCTGCATGTAGCTCTTGTTAATATTAATTCTATTATATTTATTTTTCATATCAGCATAAAAATAGTTTAATGTCATTTTACATTTTCATGAAGATTATAAAAATCCCAAAGGAAGAACGAGGTGATATCCTAAATATGCCAGTAGAGATGTCCAAAAACGTGTACAAGGAGATGGTCAAAGAAATGGACATAATTGCATCGCAAAAGGAGCCATCTCAACAACAACATGCTTCAAATTAAGAAATAATTGAATTTTTCTATTATGTACATATAATTAATTAATTAATTTAGCATTAAATATTAATTTTCAATTGTTTTGTTGCAAAAAACAAAACAAAATGGAACTCATTCAGCACATAAGACATGATGATAAGGAAAAAAGGGGTTGATAGAAAAGTTTGTGAGTAGTTGTGATTTTTTTATAATAGCTTAAGATTTCATATTGGTTGTGATATTTATATTTTAAAATTTGATTTTACACCGACCATCCTTGGATGTCTTCAAATAGGTGTTAACAAACAAATTCAGATTCATTAGAAGAATTGATTGACATTGGGTTAAGGAAGGATTGTGAATATATGTTGGCATATCAAAAATTAATTGTGGAATTTGTAAGTATCTATGTTGTTTTGCTTCTTTCTTTTTATAAGTAATAGAGCAACACAAATCCTTTATATTAAAACTAAGATTTGTTATAGGGGTAAAACTTACAGGAAACAAAGTATGGAATGGAGCCAACAGAAGAGTTGTTGAAAGAAGGCATGAGATGTGGTTTTGAAAGAATATGTATCATGCAGGACTCAATTCTTTCTATGGTACGTCATTTTTCAATTTACAATCATGTATTTTATCTATTCTAATTTTCATTATTCCCACCAATGTAAATACACTCATTACACTTTATTTTTATATTTATAGATGGAAGCTGAAGAAGAAAAAAATAATCGAGGCAATCAACAAATTTTTTTGCCAAATAACCCAAGTCATGCAATATCTTAACTTTTAATGTATATACAATGCTTTCTCATCCATGTACTAAATGCATTCTCAACCACCCTTCTAGCTGGTGCGGGTGTTCCCACGAAGCACAAACGTTTTGGTTCCTAGAATCCAAAGTCACTCTTGCTCTTAATGAGGAGTGACCAGAAAGAAAGACGTGGCTGTTTAAGTCCCTCACCGCATTATTTGTTTATTTAAGCATTCGTTAAAAGTATAAATGCTTCCCAAAATACAATTCCTTTTTATTTTGTTTTCCGCAGTTCATATGAATTTCTTTTAGAACGTGTATACCTCTATTCTCTTTTCTTTAGAAGTAATATTCATTATAGTCTCTTAATATGAATGTATATATACATTTATTCTTTTAGTTTTGGTATCCCCTTTTCGACTATGTCATATATATATATAAAAATATATCATGACCAATGTTTATAGTAAAAAGTTTACCTTTCAATTTTATAGATTTTATCATAGTCGTTGAGTTTGCATTCCACCATCACTTATATATATAAAATCAATCATATATGTATTGAACCATTGTTTATGTTTATAACGTATATTTAAACATAAACTCTAATAATCCTTATATTCATATTAAAAGATACATATACACTTATATTTAATTTCTAAACATGTGACTATATATATAAACATATATATATATATATATTAAACCATGCCTTGGATTCCTTTGTCAAGCTCCAATATAAGTTAGTGGTTTTGTTATCTCTACCCCATCCATGGAGATCTTCATTTTTCTACTTTCTTAAGACTAGCAATCTAAAGGAGTTTGCTCTAAGGACTTAGTTTAGTTTAAGATATAAGCTTTTTAGGCTATTAAGTGATTATATTTAGTTTAATTAAGTTTAATTTAAACCATAAATATAGTTTATTCATCAATACATTTATATTAATTAAGTTGATACCAAACATATATGTAATTGCTTTAACATATATAATAATGAAACCTTTATATATTTTATTGACCTTAATAGTTTATTTATTGCATGATAAAACTTATAACCAACCTTACTAATATCTTAAAATTATAAGCATATTAATCCAATAATCTAAGCTCTACCAAACATGTTACTTAACAACCTCAGTTTGTTCTAGCTTAGGGAGTTTATTGTGTTCCCTAATACTTTCTATCGGGTTAGGTTTAGATAGTGAAGATCGTACTACTAACTTGTTCCGGTTCTTTAATTGTGTAATGGGTAATTAGTTTCATGGTCCTCTGGTGGGGCCTCGGCCTTGAGCTCCTCACCAGGGACACATGTACACAGTTACAATAATTATTTTCAAATTATTAGGTCAAAAAGGAGGGATGTTACAACAAATGTTTAGCTCATGTGCTTGATAGTAGTTGTTGGATTGCAATGATATTGAAAACATGAAAGTAAGTATTCAATTGTAGACGTTTATGAGTGCTTGATTATTATTGCCATCATCCCATTTTTCTTTCACTTATCTTTGATATGAGTATGTCTTACTAATTCAATTATGTGTGTATTGATTTGTGTGGTTAGTGTTGATGTATATGTAACTTCGGAATGTATTTCACATATATGTATATTGTATTCCTATAAAGATGTTATTATTCCTCTATACGGAAGTGTCATTATTTATATTGTAAGTGTCGTAACTTATACTTGATGGGTTATTAGACCACCTTGTTGGGGTCATCCCTGTATAAGTCATGTGGGTCAAAGGGTTATTAGACCACCCTAGTGGGGGTCAGCCCCAGTCAGCATTATGTTAAGTGGTTAAGTTGAGGCCGACCTAGTTGAGTAAAGGTCAAGTCAAGTTAGTGTGTAAATAAAGAGTGCGTCTCTCTCATTTTACACATTCTATTCTCTCACTCACACTTGGGAGAGTGGTGCACTTGTGGAGGAGGAGGCTCTGCTGCTAGGAGAATACTATCTCTTGTATTCTGGTTGTATCATTGCTCTATCTATCTCTGAGGAAGTTATTGGGGTTTTTCACCTTTATGGTTTTCCCCAATTAAACTCTGTGTCTCTTGTGTGCTTGCATTATTGTGTCCATGATTGATATGTTGTAGATTGATTGTACATGTTGTTCTCTTAGTTAAGATCCTGGATCAGATTGAAGTAAATTCTGAAAATTTAACATGGTATCAGAGTTAGCCTAAAAGAAGGCATGATATGGCATGTATGATACTTGTTGCACTTATGATGCTAGAGCTTGATATAACAAAATCCAGTCATCGTAGCACTTTCGCTATAAATCAAATTTGACAAAGTTTTTGTATTTGAAACTTTTACAGGTCGAAGATCAGATCCCCATGTACCTTGTCTCCAAAGGACAACCTCTAATTCGTTGTACTTTGTGATTTATGATATGTAAAATATAGGGTTTCTACCTCTTCCGGATCTGAGTCAAAAACAGGTGACCTTGGAAAAAAGGTCATAACTTGGGCTAGGAAGCTCCAAATGAAATTTCGTAAAAAGTGATAGGTAGTACACAGACTTTACTATCTCAAGAAAATTTTCAGAGGCCGAAGTTGAACCAGTGACATGTGGCACGTCGTACAAGTTCTCTCTCCTGTTTTATCCCATAAACAAGTCACGTTACGACACTTGGCATAACTCTCTCCCAGAGAATCTAATTGAGGTCAGACATGTTGGGATGGAAAGATGACAGGTCGGGCTATCTCAGGAAAAAGTTTCAGACCCTGTGGATCGAAAAGTTCAGAGTTACACCAGAAACAATCAGGTACATATTTCTGTCAAAACAGAATTATTTTTGAGCACCTTCATTCATGGCTTCCGAAATTTAGGGTTTCGGAGAAAGTTGGAATTCTTGTAATCAGAGACCACGGCTGAATGCTACTCATCAAAATTGAAATTTAGAGACCAAGATCAGAATTTTTGGTTGGGCAAAAGACCGGGCTTGATCAGACCCTAGTTCGGGACTTTGATCGGAAAAGTGGAAAATTAGGGCTTCTGCAAAAATGAGAATTTTTGAAATATGTGACCATGGCTAGAAGCTCCTCAGAAAAATAGAAGCTTAGAGCTTTGGATCAAACCTTTTGATTGGGCAGAAGACCGAGCTTCATTAAACCCCAGTTCGGGGTCACGTCCAGTGAATCCGAAAGTTTCAAAGGCAAAAATTGAGGAGTGAACTTTGTAGTTTTCAAATTCTGAACATATCATCTTGATCAGCTCATCAAGGTGCATATTTCTATCCTTTCGGAAATTTGAAATTCAAAGTTTGAATTTTTGGGGTTTTTCTAACAAACCCTAATCTAGCTCCAGATCCAGTTCTTGCAAATCAAGTGGATTGGGTTAATCCTAGAAGAAGATGGATTGGTCACCTGCATAAGTGAAGAAGTTCTTGTTTCAGAGGGAGATGAGGCTAAGGCCTTACATAAGAAGATTACAAGCAATATCGACAGGTATGACTTATCCAGGTATGTTTCGAGATTTGTTCATGATTAAGTTTATGGTATATTTGTCTTCATATTATTACGGTTAGTACAATCTTGATTAAATCTAGACTTGTCGTATCACCTTAATAAATTTCTGAATGCACGATAGAAGATATTCATTGATTAGGGTGTTGACACTTATGATTCTACTAATGTATTATGGTATTGTATGAGGTTTATGTTGTCTTCTAACAAAAAAGGTGCACCAAGAAAGTCAAATCATGTTCTACTTCAAGAACATATGCTCATGGTGACATGAAGACAAAGATTCATCCATTGTCATGGATCACATAGAAGATCTACTTTTGAGGTATGTATAACTTGGTTCTTCAATGGTTAACTTATGAGACATGCAGGTTACTAGCACAAGTCACTGAAGAGAACCAGAAGACATTATGCGGGTATGTTAGACATAACTAGCTAGCATGCTAATCCAAGTATGTTTTTCCTATATCAAGCTAGAATCCTACCTTGTGTTAGGATCTTATACTGTTGTGTTTTTTATAATGATTATTCATGAAGTCATAGGTTTGAATAGTCATGGCTGTATATTATGTTTCTTACCATAATTGATGATATGACTAACCAGAAGAATCATGAAGGTATAGGTTTGAGTAATCACAGGTTTATGCATTGATGATTTAACTAATTAGAAGAGTCCTATGATCAAATAAGAATATGCATGAGTAAAAGAAGACTTCCCTGAAACCTTGAATACTAATGTTTATTATCTATGAATGATCATGACTATACATGTTTAAGATTAATGTGTTTTGATAGTATTAAGATTATACTAATAAATGTGTGATTATGTATGAGACCTCAAGGATAACACAATGATGATACTAACAAGCATGCATAGTGATTAAGGATGGATGTAAGTTCAAGGACAGGTAATCCAGGAAGCAAAGATCAAGAGGGAGCACACTCTAGTTGTTCCTGCAAGAAAGCAAAGGAGCACACTTTAGTAGTTTCTGCAAGGATGCAGATATTCAGAGGGAGTCCACCCATCAACCAAACAAAGATAAGTATTTGAATTGTCATTACTTGCATATTTTATTGTTTAAATAATACTATTCAATAATGTATATACTGATGTTCCTAGAATTAGGTTGTGTATTATGCATATTAGAATAATTGCATTGATGAATAGTATACTACTAATATACATGGGTAAGTGGCCTATGGCACTGTACAACATTCCATTGCTACTTATCTAGAATGAAACCTCTTTGCTGACATGTTAGGAGTTGTGCACACTCTTAACAATGTTCTGGTAGAGATTGGAAGGCATCTAGAAAGTTATGGAATATGGATAAATGTTTTATTGAAGCATTGGCTAAGATAATTGCATGACTGTATGACATATTTCTTTATGTGTAAGAATTTGTTCTGAAAACTATGAGATGTTTTCTAATCATGCAATTTAACTTGTTGTGTAGGAAAGATCGTATACCATCACCTACAAAAGAAGGACTACAACATTTGTTCAGCAACAAAGTTATCTATTGAAAATATTGAAGATATTGAAGTTCCCAGGATCCAGGACAAATTCCATGATCGAGGAGTACCAGTCGACCATGAAGATGTTTGGGATGTAGTCCCAAGACCTGAAGGGGAGTCTGTAGTGACTTCCAAGAGGATCTACAAGATCAAGCATGCTGCAGTGATGAAGAGGAACATACACTTTCTTGAATGGTGTAGTTGAAGAAGAAGTGTATGTGGTGTAGCCACTTGGTTCTGAGACACATGACAAGGAGTCATATATGTGCAGAACTTGGTATGGTAGGATAGATAGCTTTCTATCTAGTTTGGGCTTTACCAAGAAGAAAGTGGATTCCAACCTTTACTATAAGGTTGAGGAAGGCAATCCAGTGATACTACTATGTGGATGACATGTTTGTAACAGGTGAGGATAGATTGATTACCGACATGCAGCGGAAGCTTGCTGCCAAGTTCGAGTTGAAGAACTTGGGGATGATGCACTATTTGTTTTTGGCATGGAGGTGTAGCAGAGTGTAGATGGAATCTTCCTTGGACAAGGGAAGTATGTAGTAGAGATCCTGAAGAGGTTCGGGATGATGGACTGCAAGGCTATGGACACACCTATGGCATCGAACCTGAAGCTTCTGTGTGATGTTTCATTTGAACCGGTTGATATCACTATGTATCGTTAGATGATTGGGTCCTTGATGTACCTGATGAACACGAGACCAGATATTTGCTTTGCGGTGAACACATTGAGCTAGTTCCTGACGGATCCGAGGAGTGTTCACCTGGTTGTTGTAAAGCATATTATGAGGTACCTGAAGGGTACAGTTGATTATGGGCTCAAGTATGATGCGAATCAAAAGTTTAACCTGCAGGGTTATGTTGATTCAGATTGGGCAGGAAATGCTGCAGATAGGGATCAGGTGTGATCTCTTGGTTTAGCAGGAAGCAGTCCTGTGTAGCACTAAGTACAGCCAAACTAGAATATGTTGCGATGGATGAGTAGGTTGCAGATGTATTGACCAAGCCGTTGGCCAGAGTGCAGTTTGAGTACTTCAAAGAGAGGCTTGGTGCACTTCAGATCAAGGTTCCTTCCAAAGGGAAGTGATGAGTCCGGAAGATGCATATGCACATGAGCTTTTCTGACATGGTTGATGTATTCTCCCTTGGTCGTGATGTAATTGCTGAGCCATTTTTTACATGGTGGTAGATGTGTTCTCCCATGGTGAAAAAGTAAGGGTTGGAGCCTTCCCTGAATGGTGGTAGATATGTTCTCCCATGTCGGTGGTGTAAGTGATGGATGATGTGCATCTGGGCTGTGCTTCGTGGATGATGAGATGATTTGAAGAGGATGATGCTATGATGATCAGGAGGATCATGGATGATGAGCATCAGGACGATGCTCCAGTTACTACTTTGTATATGTATATGCATCATGTTGGATGCTTGATATGATCAGTTGGATCATTTATATATATATGCATCATGTTGGATGCTGGATATGATCAGTTGAATCATTTGTATGTATTTTGTATATGCATCATGTTGGATGCTTGGACCATGTATCTATATATGTATCAAGTGGATACTGAGATCATGTATGTTGATATGTATCAGGTGGATACATTGTGTGGATCATGTATCTGTGTATGTATCAGGTGGATACATTGTATGATCAGGTAGATCATGTATGATGATATGTATCAGGTAGATACCTGGTATGCATCAGGTGGATGCATTGTATGATCAGGATGATCGTGGATGACAATCTTCTCCAGATGACATGCATCAGGACGATGCAGTGATGATGATCAGGATGATCATGTGTACATAAGGATGATGTATGGTGAGTATCAGGATGATACTTTGTGGCCATGGATCAGGTTGTGCAGATGAGCATGTCTGGGAGATCCTATAGGTCGGAGTTGTGTACCCGTAACAGCCTGGGATGCTCTTTCGAGACATTGCTATGGGAGGACATGTAATTTGTGCCCTGGGAGATCTTCAGGTCAGAGTTGTGTACTCGTAACATCCTGAGATGCTTTTGCGAGGTTTTGTCTTATGGCATGTAATTTGTTCCTAGGAGATCTGGACAGGATGAAAAAGGCCTCAGATGCTTCAGCCAAGTTTTGTGGTGGACCACATGTAATGTGCTCCTGGGAGATCCGACAGGTAGAGCTGTGTGCTCGTAACAGCCTGGGATTCTTTAGCCAGGTTTTGTGGTGAGATCACATGTAATGTGCCCCTGGGAGATCCGACAGGTAGAGTTGTGTGCTCGTAACAGCCTGGGATGCTTCAGCCAGGTTTTGTGATGGGTCACATGTAATGTGCTCCTGGGAGATCCGACAGGTAGAGCTGTGTGCTCGTAATAGCCTGGGATGCTGCAGCCAGGTTTTGTGACGCACGTCATAAGTCCTGAGGATTCCACAGTATGGCCAGTGATGATGAAGACCTGCAGGTGGTGGGCCTACATCCAGTATGAAAAAGGACTGGCTCTGTAGAACTTCCTATGATGAGTAGATTCAAATATTGATTGAAATAGCAGCAGCAGTGGTGATGATGATGACTCGATGACGATTATCCAGTGATGATGATCTAGAGAAGATGACTTGTGCTAGAAGACCTGTGTCGAGAAATACCTTCCTAGTTAAGAGGGAGTGTTGATGTATATGTAACTTCAGAATGTATTTCACATATATGTATATTGTATTCCTATAGAGATGTTATTATTCCTCTATACGGAAGTGTCATCATTTATATTGTAAGTGTTGTAACTTATACTTGATGGGTTATTAGACCACCTTGTTGGGGTCAGCCCTGTATAAGTCATGTGGGTCAAAGGGTTATTAGACCACCGTATTGGGGGTCAGCCATGTGGGTCAAAGGGTTATTAGACCACCCTAGTGGGGGTTAGCCCAGTCAGCATTGTGTTAAGTGGTTAAGTTGAGGCCGACCTAGTTGAGTAAAGGTAAAGTCAAATTAGTGTATAAATAGAGAGTGTGTCTCTCTCATTTTACACATTCTATTCTCTCACTCACACTTGGGAGAGTGGCGCACTTGTGGAGGAGGAGGCTCTGTTGCTAGGAGAAGACTATCTCTTGTATTTTGGTTGTATCATTACTCTATCTATCTTTGAGGAAGTTATTGGGGTTTTTCACCTTTATGGTTTTCCCCAAGTAAAATCTGTGTCTCTTGTGTGCTTGCATTATTGTGTCCATGATTGATATGCTGTAGATTTGTTGTACATGGTGTTCTCTCAGTTAAGATCCTAGATCAGATTGAAGTAAATTCAGAAAATTTAACAGTTAGATAGTGAGTATTAACAACATTAACAACACATCCACATAAACCATAAGAGACACAGATACACAGGATACCATATGCAGCCATCAAAACAGATCCCATGGATGTCCCCTACAACCATCACTCACTAGTAAAAATCATATTCGTGGTTGCACCCCCTTCAACCATCAAAAACTAATACAAATCAAATTTTATGGTTTTCATTTATATCCCTCTAAACATATTACAAATCAGATCTCGTGACTTCCATTTATGGCCATCTAAACACATTACAAATTAGAAATGATGGCTACTATTTACAGCCATCTAAACACATTACAGTTCAGAAACGATGGATTCCCTCTACAGCCATCTAACCATGAGAGAAATCAGAAATGATGGTTGTAATGCCCTGTATGTTAAGCCCTAGAGATATGTAATAATTCTTATTATTGTCGTACAAGGTGCTAGAACAAGGGTCTCTAAGGACCAAGAGACATTATTATTTTGTAAATAATTAATTAATAAAAACAATTGGCACAACGGAGACCAAAAAAAGTATGGGAGGCATGGATCCACAATGTGAGGGGGAATGGGAACATTTCTAGCACTTTAGAACTTTTTTGGTTGAGCTTAGTCCATATTTATGCCTTGGTGGATTTATTAGTTGATGATCACCTAAACATTGTACAACAAACCCAACTTTTGATTATTTTATCCTTTGTTGGTACTATTGAACCTAATTCATGATTTAGTGTGCCTCCCTTGGTGAATGCACCCTCCTTAGTGCTTGGGTGGATTCCACTTATTGATTGATCCCCTTTGGTGGTTTTGTAACCCCCACTTGCACAAGTGCACCCTCACTGGACATTTTTATCCTTGGTTTGTGTAACTCATTGTGTAACCCCCCCTTTGCTATTTTGGGAAGATGATTTGTCTTGTGTAACTCCTCACCTCACTATTTTGAATTCCTCTACATGGATGAAGTGTCCACGCATGAATTTGAGTTGGGTGGAGTGACTTGGAGACACTCTCCTTGAAATTCGAATTGCTTGGGTTGGATTCGAGTTATCCTCTTGTGGTTGAGTTAACCCCCCTTGGGTTGACTCAAGTTGGCTTACCTTGGTTTGATTTGACCCCCTTGGGTTCGAACTGTCTTCTTTGGTCTATAAATCCATGTTTTATCTCCTTGGTTAGGTTGTTGATTATTATTGGTTTTTCTTGGTTGTTCATGTCATTGATGTTGAGAGCTTGGTAAGCTTGTGATCTTGGGGAAGCCATGTATTCTCTGCTATGTGAATGAACCTTGTGCTTGAAGCACTGTGATCTTGTATGATGATTGTAGCAAGCCTGGAAAACTCTATTATATTTCCTTCGTGTCCATTTCTTGTCTCATTCCTTGACCTCCACATAAATCCTAATGGTGAATGGCGATGTCTTGAGGAACCTAGGGGGTGAAGGGATTACCATTTCCCATGGTAGTGGGGTGGAGGAGAAAGAATGTGGTGAGGATTGAGTTGTGGCTTCTTAAATTGACACTAGATCAATCATTGAGTGCACCTATGTTGTGGATATGTGGCATCATCTTGGGAGTGGCCTGTCAAAGTGAGATCTGGCTTGGCAGTACCTTTAGCTGGGTGGTACGTGGTCCGGTTGATGCCGGTTGTACATTAATAATATAAGTGGTTTATTTTTTTTATGTAAATTCATATGTTTATATGATTTTTCCATTGTTTCCATAGTTGAACTATTTACTGTTGAAAAGCTTGCTAGAGGTATCAATGGTTGGATGCAAATATGATGGTTTAATTGCTTCGAAGTTGGTGTATTCTCCTTGATTTTTTTATATCTAATCTTGATGGAAGCTTTAAATATGTTTATTCATGTGTTATTTGTTGTAGATTACACTGCAAATTCTCCCTCTATGGCTGATCAAATCTGTGGATGAAATTACATATGAAAATGCTTGGTTTTTAGAACATTGGTTGAGGAATCCTACTTGGAAATTGGTGTTTTCTCCTTGATTTTGAGATATGATCTTGGTGGTAGCTTGAAATATGATTATACATGTGTTATTTTTTGTATCTTACTCTACAAGTGCACCCTCCATGGTTTTTCATATCTATTATATGATTTTACCATTGAAAATACTGAGTTTTGACTCCTGGGAAATGGGTTTTTCTGTATGAAAACTAGATTGAATGGATTTTTGCAGTGATTTGGATGCTTACCGAATGATCTGGTAGTGATTTTGAAAGCAATTGGTATATATGATCTTTTGTATGAATTAATGGTTGTATATGGTAGCTCTATACTTGTAATTTTGTATTATTGAATGGATGTATGTGTTAGATTCAAATATTATCTGATGAGCAATGCAAAACTATTAATGAAGGTGTCTTAAATTGGAATTACAGATGTGTAGTAATTGCATAGTTTTACGACGGAAAGTTCTGGTTGTAATTGTTTGCAAAGAATTCTGTAAATTTGATTATATAGTATTATTGGGCTATTTATCGTCCCCCTTAATGTTTTAATAATGATAAGTTCAAATTTTAATAAGCTTGTAAATTTGTTTGTATACTCATGCTTGCATGGTCTTGCATCTGCATGAGTTTTTGGGGAGTTTTATAGTTGTTTTTAAGGTGTCGTAATTTATTTTAATGGTTGAATGTTGTTTTAAATTGGCTTCATGGTATGTTAGCCTGACCTTTGGTTGACCCTATTCCTCTGTACAATACCTTTATTCAGCCTTCCTTTGGGTTTAAATGTGCCTGTGACCTTGATTTCAAGGTCGGGTACACTACAATGGCTGCCATCAACAACCATCTAGCCATTAGAGAATAGAGAAGATAGAGAAGTTTCATCACAAGTTGGGTTTTACAATGCACGAAGGCCACCCATCCTGCATTCAACTATTAACATAATAATCCATATAACATAGATAAGCATGAGGACCGTCCATCCTACATTCAACTGCTAACATAACATCTATAAACATAAACATAGATCAAGTTATCCTCCATGGCACATATGCATAATAAAATACAATTAATAAGAATATAACCAAATTTGTATCTTAATATGTGCAACTGGATTCAATAGGACCAAGTTCCTCATAGCCATAAACATGCCATGCTCATGCATCTCTCAACATGACAGTCACCCTTGATCTGAGGACATGGTTCCACAAGTAAAGGTACTCTCAACCAAAGTAGCCACAACTCATTCCCTCACCATCTACCTTCCTTCCATCTACACTATCCGGTGAGTTGTGACTACCCACGCTCACCACGGCCCTTCGGATATAACCACCCTCGCCCAATGGCTTTACATGCTAGACTAGGGACAAGTAATGGTCTGTGAGGAAACAAAGGTAAACAACCAAAAACTCTCTGGTAACATCACTCTCCAACACATAACACAAAATTTACAATGAGCTCCACCCAACCAACTAGCTAAATAACTAGCACAATAAGGAGATAGAACATGTATATAAAGCTCAAAGAGGGAATTTCGAAACCAAGGAGACCAACTTGAATTATTTTGAGGTGTGGTTAGGCTTCATCATGGAGAATTAACTTGAATTGGTGTAGTGGTGGCTTAGTTTAGGAGATTCCCTTTCCCAAATTAGCGCCATGAGGAGGAGTTACTAAAAAACAAGAAGTGGAGGGAAAATAGCACAAGGAGGGTGTATGAGGTGAAAGAGTGGATCCAATATTGTCATAAATATCCTAGAAGCACAAAAATAGGGATGAATAGAGGAGTGGGGTGCACTTGTGGAGATGGATGAAAGAATCAAGGAGGTGGAAGCTAAAAACTAGCTTACAGATCCTATAAAGTAGAAAGAGGGCGCTCTAGTGCAAGTGGGGCCTACAAAAGGGCATATTTCAATCAAGGAGGGCGCATTCACCAAGAGGGACCCACCAAATATCCAAGAGGGGCGCATTTCTCAAGTGGGGCCCATATAACCATGAATAAGGTGCAATAGTAACTCCAAGGTCCAAATTAATCAAGAATAGGATCCAAAGTACAAAGTTTGGGTGACCAACAACTCCTAGTCCCCATTCCCCCTCACATGTGGAAACCATGTCCCCCAATTCTCGTTTATTGTCCATGTTGATCTAGTTAATTTATTAATAATAATAATGTCTCAAACCAATGTCTTGGCACCTTGTGCCACAATAAAAAAACAAAATAATAATTACATATGTCTGGGGTATTACAAAACATTGGGGTCTTACATGAAGAATGATGATCCATATATTTTGGATGTTAATGCAATCCATTGTATATTTTGAAATAATTGTCTGTGAAAATTAGACATTTTGTATAATGTACTAGACATAGTGTCCTAATTGAAAAACAATGAGCTACCAATAAGTGTAACAATTACATGCATGTTGACATTTTGATTATTGTGGAGTATATGTTGTCCCATTTTGTATGACAAAGGGCCTCTTATTGATATATAATAAAATAATTTTTGTATTCTATTCTATTCTCCACTATCATTGTGAAATGTTACATCGCTAATTAAATATATGGATGATTAAATATTACAATAGATGCAACAACTTATGATATAACAAATTAATCCAAACATCATATCTAAATGCAAGAATTCAAATTCAAATGAATACTACTATAACAAATATTTCAATTTATGATGAATAATGGAATTAAACAAAATAAAAATAAAATATAGATATTCCGGTGCAATGTTGGTAGTCACTATTCACCAAACAGCAAATAATCTATGGTGCTTTCGATCATTTCAATCGCACTAGTGCATTTGAGAAAATGTAGCACTGGTGCATTGAAAACAACAGAGCCCTAGTGTAACATAATACTCGTTGCATGCCTCAATGTTGTTTTTATTATTATGCCCTGGTGCGCTACTCTGTATTAACCACACCATTAAATTTTAAAAATATAGTGACAGTCAACGTCTCAATCAACTTTACTAGTGTGTTTTGTTTCACTTATTGCACCAATGCTTTGTAATAATTAGTTTGCATCGATGCTTTTTAATAGTTTTTTTTTGTAAGCTTCAAAGTTCTATTAGGTAGTTAAAATCACAATTACATAGCAATGTGCTGGTAATGGTGGTCTAAGAGTACCGAGCCACTAGCCCAGGAAATCAAAAGGATCAAAATGGGTGGAACTAGAGTTTCCAACCTTCCGCTCAGTATAAGGAGAGTCATAATGTTCAATTAAGAAACAGTGGCTAAGAGAGCCCATATGAAAACTGCTGAAATAAACAAAAAGAGTAAGCAGACTAAGACAAAAAAACTAAAAGTCGCAGAGATCCTCCAGAACCTTATTTGCTTGTCGTTGCATGATTGGGGGGATTTATTCTAGAATTGCACAGTTGAATTTTTCCTCCTCCATAGCCTCTTGATCCGACCTTTTGACGGGCTCGAGAACCACTTTACGCCAGGGAAGAACAATCTTCTCTGCTTCTTCATGAACCCTCTTACAAGCCATTTGACCAATGGTGGAAGGGATGGCGAAGTGTGAGTGGAAACCTCTTTTCCACGCAGCTGTTAAGATCCTAATGGACGACCTTCACTAACACCTCAGGGTTTTGGTGTAATGGTTCGTATCATTTGGTATCAGAGCCTCCACCCAGGTTCAAGTCAGAGAGCGGGTGGCAACGTCGGCATTGCAGTGTTCGCCCGAGGCTCATACGGCGCAAAGGGGACACTACCGTATGGGCGCACATCTAGCCCAGAGTCTGGACTGCGGAGCGTGGTGGGATGTTAAGATCCTAATGGATGGAATTCACTAACACCTCAGGGTTTTGGTGTAACGGTTCGTATCAGCAGCCCTGAGAGCATTGTCCCCTTGTCCTCTCCCCGGAAAGCCACCGAAGTGTCCAGACCTCCCATAGCTCCAATGTTGTTGCCACCTGCATGACTGCCAACTGCATGACTTCCACCCGCATGGCTTCCACCTACATGGCTTCCACCTCCATGGCTCCCTCTTTCATTACCGCCACTGACATAGCTCCCACTTGCATGGATCCCGTTGGCATGGCTCCCTCCGGTAAGGCCTCCTCTGGTGAAATTCTGAACTCCAAAGATGATTTCCAAGGAGCTGGCCAGGCCCTCCAAAGAAGTCAAATGAGCTTTCATGTTATGAGTGGTGTCCTTGGCTCTATCCCAGTTGGCCTTCGTGTCCTCCATGAGGGATCCCAGCATGTTTTTGACGAGCCAGTAGTGATTTATGAAGCCATCGTTCTTCCCCAAGGAAAGGTGGTCAGCCAGCAGATGAGCTTCCCAATTGTCGATAATCAGTAGAACCGGGATGAAAACGCCTTCTCCGTAGCCTTTGTGAATTCCTGGTGACCTCCATTGTAGCCCGTTCTCCCTTTGCGGGACCTTCCTTTCTGTTTATACTTGAAATCCAGAAGCCAAGGGCCTCTACCAGGAGCAGAGTGTGATGTCGGAGGAGAGTGGAAGGATATTGCGAAAATTTAGACAGGGGTAATCTGATCAAATGAGTAACGAATACAGAGAGTATCCCTCTCCTGTTGCTTTAACCTGTGCCTAGAGGAATCCATTGATGTCACATGATTAAGCTTCATGGAGTTGGTACGAGGAGCTCTGTGACAATCAGGCTGATGCGACATGGAATTACTAACTGGAGTGAGCTAGGGTGAGGTTCCCACTGCACATTAAACTACTGTCACCTCTCGTGCCACTGGACAGTTTAGAAGGTTGGAAAGTGGCGAGCTCGCCACGCGTCATGGGCCCCAAGACACCCGCATCCGGGTTAGGTAGCTCTTTCTAGGCAATGTTATGGTAGTTGTGACGCAGTTCTTCAAAGTTGATGTTGTTCAGCTGCCCCTCCCAGCTTGGATTGTTGATGTTCACACTGAATTTAGCTAGGAAATCAGCAAGGGAATTTTCCTTCCTTCTGACATGGTGAAAAGTAATGGAGTGAGCTTGCAAGAGAATATTTGCAAGGTTGTGCAATCCTTGCTCAAGTCTCCAACTGGGGGATAGATTTGAATCCTGAGAGCCATTGAGGAGACGAGTGGCCATGGGGATGATAATTTGAGAATCTCCTTCAACAATGAGAGGTAGAAGGGTGTCCAAGATGGCTAGGGATATTCCCTTAGAAATATCGGCAAGCTCTGTTGCATTGTTGTTGTCATAATGAAGAGAGACATAGAAGACTTTCAGAATGGAACCCGACGGATCACAAAAAACTCCCCCAAAGCCTGCTTTGCTAGGATTTCCTTTGGAAGATCCATCGAGGTTGAGTTTGAAGAAGCCAGCAAAAGGGGGGCTCCAGGAGTCCGAGATGGAGGTGGTAAGAGGGAGGGGTTTAGGCAGAGGTGCGGCTACATTTTTCCAGAAATTCCAACTTTTCAGAATGTTGATTTCCTGTTGAGTAGAGGAAGAGTCTGAATCATACCAAGTTTTCATGAGAAGAGTCTCTTGAATGTGCTCAACCATAGAGTCCCATAGCTCCGGAACATGTTTTTGTTTTTTTCCTTCAAAAATTATCCGATTTCTTTCCAACCAAATTGTCTAGACGACAAAATCTGGTATGAGGATCCACAGTCTGTTCAAGAGGCTCTGATTGTAAGGATTTTCTTCCCACTGTTGCAATGTAAGGACAATGTTTCCTTCAACTCTGTTTGATCTTCTGCACCTGGTATTAACCATATTCCAGATGTCACAAGTATCAAGGAGATGGTCAATAGTTTTAGCATGGGCCCTGCACATAACACAGATGGACGGTCCCTTAAAGCCTCTTTTTAGTAGATTATCCCAAGCAAGGATCCTTCGATGAGTTAGAAGCCATAAGAAGGTTGAAATTTTGGTCCAAATACTGGAACCCCAAATTTTTCCCTAAAGTGGATCAGGATTCGCATCTTGTTGATGAGTTTTGAGGGAATAAGATTCCTTAGTGGTGAAAGTTCCTTTCTGTCTGTGCCCCCATCTGAGTATGTATAGTCCTCGAGTGGTACGTATTTTTCTCTTTCGCAACTCCTTCTATGGATTCTCTGCCTGCTCGATGAAGCCCCAGGTCGCAGAAGCAGTCCAGCACCTAAAGGGCGAGTTTACCAAGGTTGTCCAGAAATTCTGCACCTGTAGATTCACTTTGTTTTGCGTGAAGATTTGAATTTCTGGAGAGTCATTTTGATTGCAAAGACTGGGCATTTTTTGCCACAAGTCAAACCAAAAATTCGGTTGGGCCCCCTCCTTGAGTTCCCAAAAACTGTGTTGTTTGATCAAAGCTCATTGGCGATTGGATGCTCTCCACATAAGAGAACCAGGAGGGTCCAGGTCATAGTGAATAAGCAGAGAGGTGGACCATCCAGGAGCATATTTTAGGTTCCATAGTTTGGCCCGTGGGGGGGCATTCTTGGAGACCCAGTTCCACCAAATTTTAGCTGACAGGATTTCGTTGTTTGTTTCCGTCTCCCAGATTCCAATACCTCCTTCCCTCTTCGGAAGGAAAACAGTTTGCCAATTGACGAGGGCCACTTATGGTGGTTATTGCCCCCTCCCCAAAGGAACGTACGTTGCAAATTTCTGATGCACTTGAGGACCCATTTGGGGGTAGCTAGGACCGAAAAAAGATAAAGAGGCATAGATTGGAGAACAAACTTGAGAAGAGTCAATCGGATGGCCAAGTTCATAGAGCGAAAGGTCAAAGAGGATATTTTACTCTCAAGTTTGTCCAGGATTTCTCTCCAAGAGGAATGTTTGATGGTAGAATCTGTAACATCCCAAATATTTCACTAAAATTTAAAAATTTTCAAATAGCAGTAATTGCTTGTGTTTGCTATGAGAAATAAAAAGTATTGACTGAAACACAACCAGATGCTAAACAAAGTGCTTAGCGATAACAACTTCTTAAAATTTGTCATTAATGACTAAGAGTTCAAATTTCATATGACTCACAATAAATGTCTTAACATCTGTTAACTTAACTAATGTCTTACAAAGTCGTAAAGTCAATTATCGTCAAGCCAACGTCGAGATGTTGAATATTCCCAAGCTTGCATTATGTATTTATTGTTAGCATGCACATCGTCACTTTTGTTCTATGTTAAACATTTTGTTTCTAGATACTAATTGATCGTCTTACTGTAATGAAGGGTTCCTTGTACGCCCCGAGGCTTACTTAGCTATTGCTAGCTAAGGCTCCTAAAATCTATTTGCAGAAATGCGGGTAAGACAGAGGGGTTTCAAACAATGCATTTCAGATTAAACTTGCAATACAATGTTAGTCTTTATAGTTAAAATGCAATTGCATAGAGAAAGTGTCTGCCTTGCAATCAAACTCAGGTATAATCTGCGAAATTGGATTTGGTTACCTCCATATATTTTGTATTCATATATATTGATTAATTTTATCTAATGTAGGAACCCATGTGATAACCTATTTTAGTCAAAACTATTGAGAATACTTTATATTAACATTACATGTTATTATATCCACGATATGGAGAATAATACATGGTAATACCCTTCCATTTTAATAGGCTATAGGCCTAACACTTATAGTATGCATTATGAACATAGAAAAATGGTTTTGACAAAGCTATATGTTGTGGCTATGATTAATATGCTCTTTCAATATACATAAACCATAAGTTTAAACTATATGCTTGAAACTATATTCATGAACTATATGTATGAGACTATATGCATAAACTTTCACATTATGCTTTGACTTGAAAATGGTAAAGCTTGCTAATATGCAACATTACGTAACCTTACTCTATGCTTTCAAACTATGTAGAGACAAAATGTATTATGGTATTAACTTCGTAGTGGAGGGTGCGTTGGCATGTACTACGAACCAGTAGCTAAGGTATTTATGGTTCAATAACTGCAATATGGTGGATTTATTGTTGCCAGTTGTCATGGAGGCCTTCACGTGAATGGAATTTGGAACAAGGTGACAAACCTTAACTGTGCAATGAAACACTAGCCGAGTTGTGCATGGATTGTTATGATGTTATCCTAGGTGGATCTATGTGTTGGCAGATAGATGTGCATTGAAAGTTGAAACTTTAAATGCTAATAAATGAGTTTTGATGTCGTGAATAGACCTGCCTCTGTGGTGAGATCTGCACCGTCGATCTCAGGGTCAGTCTCGGGTTTGGGGTTAACCCTAGTCCTGGCATTGATATGCCAACCTACTCGACATTCAATTCATTTTGCCAATTGTGTGGGAGAGGCTGATAGGCTCCCTACCCTTCAGGGTTTGTAACATTTTTGAAGGTGTCTTCCGGAGTTTCGATACCTTGACCTGGCTGTAAGCAGTGTTCTCAGGATAGTTTGTATTCTGTACAGGTTTCAACTCTCTTGAGGTTCGATGGTGAGACCTTCTCTTATTCTGTAGGCGTTGATGGAGTTTTAAGGTTCAGGCATGCTTCGACATCCGTAGCCTAACAGGGTTTTGGGATCTTCTTGGAGTCTGATGTGGGAACTTCATACACATGTTGTATGAATTGAAGAATCTGGGATTCTAAGTTGTACTTCCAATTTAAAAGCAGGTGAAGTAGCAGTTTACCTTTAAGTTTTTCAATAGTTGTTTAAGCAATGTCTTATGTTTTAACTTTCGATTCTAGGTTTAACCATACATCATCTTGCAATGCTTGACAGGTCTTTTTTCTCAACGAAGGTTGAAGTTGGTCGTAAGGGGTGAATGCATGATTTCCTGGTAAGCCTTGGCGACATCTTTCAAGGGTATCCATGATACTGCGAAATCTTGGCACCATGCAAAACTTCGTTTGTTTTTAGCCGAGAGTTTGGTTTATATGAAATTTGGTTTCGCTGAGGTTCGAAAGTTTTGCAGACTTGTTTTTACAGTTGAATGTAATATATTCTTTAAGCCGCAAGGGATGATTTTATTTAATGGTTTTGAACCCTGGAGCCTTGGCTCACATCGGTTTCTCGATGTTTTTTTTTAATATTGTCTTAAGAAAAACTTAAGTGATGGTTGAAAGAAATACTAGAGGTTCGGCCTACTGTAAGGGAAAATTCTTTTTGGCAAAACGGATAATGGAAGATACATATTTATCTATGTATTTAGTGTTTTAGGGTTGATACTTGTTATGGTTTAAATTAATTAGGTGTAGGGAGGTTTGAACCTTCGAACTACGTAGATTCCCGCTTCCTTTTCTTTATAGAGCTATGATAATTATGTTGTAGGGAAATGCCCATCACTATGGTCGAAATGATATAATGCGTAGTTTAAAAACTCTAAGTGATCAAGGCCGTAAGCCTGATTTGAAACCCTGTCAAAGAAATGATTTTTTTTGTGTTTTGATTTTGTTTGTAAACAAAATGCCAAGGGTTTCGAACCATGTAAAGAGTAAGGATGAAACCCTAGAGAAAAGTAATAACTTTGTTTTGAAAGTTTTAACCCTTAGGGTTTGGTTTATGGTCTTGTGATTAACCTTGTTTTTTATGAAAGCGTGTACAGTGTTCTTCGTAAAGCTAAATGGAGCTTATTCTCAGGATTTATTGGTTGTTATTTATCCTGTAAATGCATTTAAATTCGTCTTTGATAATACAGTGATGATGTCTAATAATACTGGTAGTATGTATTATAGTTTACAGATTTACACTACTATTTCTTTGTTGCAATATAATACTTCGTTTTGTTTATAAAATATTTACTTGTGAGTTTTCGATGTTGAAGGTATTATAAAGTCATTATTTAACTTAAACTTGTTTTCTGTAACTTAGAAATCTATACATGAATTGTTATTATTACTCTAGTGAATTTAAATAGTTCCTGTATGAATTATTTGATTTGAAATAATTATGTTGCTATAATTTAACATTCCTAAAGAAATAATTAGAATAATATACTAATGTGAATAAAATCAAGAGTTTAACTACTCAACATAAACTGTGAAAATAACTTTGTTTCCTATGTAAATTCTGAGATGTCTACCGAAATAAGACAGTACTACAGCACTGAAATAATGTAGATTTATTTATGAAATAAGTCATTTAAATTTTATTCTCAGTATAAAATCATTTTGATTTATTTTAATTACCCTTCCCTGCACTAGAGTATGGCATTTTTAAACAATGCGTGGAAAAATACAGGGAAGGAAATTTTATTCTATCATTCGTTTAACTATTCATTTATCAAAATAAATCTAACAGCTGTAAATCCTTTCATCATAGATAAATTGCGGAAATGAAAACATTTATTGACAGATCCGAATATTTAAGATAATAATAGAAAACTGATAGCATAATAATATTGGATTTTTAATAATAATCTTGACATAAATAAAATAAGATAACACAAATTGAACCTGGTAACTTGTAGAAGAAACAAACAGCCAAAGGAGCCCATTCCACCCAACCTGCTCCTGAAGACAACCAAGTTACTTCTCTTAGGACCCCCGAGCCTGTTCACTGAACCACTAGGATGAAGATGCTATGTGGAGTAATGGAATAAATTCCCTTGCAACTTAGCAGTAGCACTTCCTGCTTTTAGAAATATTGAACTCAGCAATGTGGCTGCACTAGTTCAAAATGCAGTCTTAGTTCACTCAATCACTTCTAACCTTCCCCTCATCGAATCTCTTGTGCTCAGAAATTATCACAAGGTAAGTATGAACAACCTCCTGCTGAATTCGATGGGTAGATAAGTAGCATGCCTAGGTCTTTTGGTCAGTTTATTTAGTAAATGAGACACCTGCTCAGTTCCACTTTCTTGGGGAACATGACCATAAAAGTAGGGAATTTGCCCCGTGCAACAGTTAGAAGTGAGTTGAGGATGATTCCAAGTGTCAGTTTGCTCTCCACCACAGTCCATTCCTCCTAGTGGGTCAGTGAACACTCATTCAACAGTCTCCTTTGGATGTTTGTCTCCACTTTTATTTATTTAATATAAAATATTCAAAGTAATTAATTACAGTCATCCTTGACCCTACTTGGTCAATAGTCATAAAAATTTACAATAAAAATAAAACATAATGTTTTCTTCATAACATAAAATTTCTGGAACTTGGGTATGTGACAGAATTAGTGAGAGGCACCCCTAAGTATTTGGAGGGGAGGGAGGAGGCCGTATAGCCAAGGACACGGGCCACATTGTGCTGAGAGATAGCATCTGTATTGAAGAAAAATATTTGTGATTTTTCTAGATTGATGGTAGTTCCGTAAGCTTCCGAGAAAGTGTGAAGGATTTTCTTGAACTTGTGGGCTTCCTGGACAGAGGGGTGACCAAAGAGAAGGTTATCGTCAACAAATTGTTGGTAGGTAATTGGGGGGTGCCATGAATGGAGAGACCTCTGATGTGACCTGCGTTCACCTCGGCACGGATCAGGTGGCCCAGACCTTCCACCATTAAAATGAAGAGAGAAGGTGACAGCGGGTCTCCTTGATGGATGCCTCTAGAGGGGCAAAAGGTGGAAGAAGGGGATCTGTTAACCAGGATGGAGAAAAAAGTTGAGGAGGTAACGGCTAAGATCCAACGAGTCCAGTCCTGACTGAATCCAAAAGCTAGAAGCATTCTTTCTATGAACTCCCAGCTGAGTTTTTCAAAGGATTTAGAAAGATCCAGCTTAATGAGCATGCCAGGGGCTTTGGTGATTTTCAAGGAATGAGTGATTTCGTGGGCGAGGATGATGCCATCCAAGATCTGACGCCCTTCAACATATCCAGTTTGCTCTGGGGAAATAAGAAGTGGTAAGAGGGGATTAAGCCTATTAGCAATGAATTTAGTAATAATTTTGTAAATGACATTACAGAGAGATATAGGCCTGAACTTACCGGGATGGGTGGCTCCTTGTTCCTTGGGGATTAGAGTGAGGAAAGTGGCATTGACGGTTGGAAGGACCCATTTCTTCTCTCTAGAATCCTCTACCAGCTCCAACACTTTGTGCTTCAGCAGA
The DNA here is from genome assembly GCA_027924585.1 of Larix kaempferi. Taxonomy (NCBI): domain Eukaryota; kingdom Viridiplantae; phylum Streptophyta; class Pinopsida; order Pinales; family Pinaceae; genus Larix; species Larix kaempferi. Next base: position 268,203 of record BSBM01000410.1, on the reverse strand, counting down.
TCCCAAAAGTAGTGGAAGAAATTGATGGTGAATCCATCGGGTCCCGGAGATGTACCTTCCTCCATTAGGTTGACTGCGGATTCCACTTCCTAGAGGGAGATAGGCTTCATCAGGGCGGAATTGTGATCCTCATTAAGGATTTTTGGAATCTTAGTTGTGACCTGATCGATGGCTTGAACCCTAGAGGGGACGGTTTCTGTGATCAGCTCTTTGTATAAGCGAACCAGTTCATGCTCAATGTCCTTGTGATCTTTAAGATGAGTTACGTTCTCAACTTTTAGGGAGGAGATGCGGTTGGTCATTCGGTGTTGGATGGTGGTGCGATGAAAGAAAGTAGTGTTGCGGTCTCCATATTCTAACCATTGCGCACGATATTTTTGCTTGCCCGAGATTTCTTCCTGCTCACACCGCTTGTCCAGATGGTTCCTGAGATATTTTCCCTTGATTTTATGAGCTTCATAAAGGCCTTGAGTCATGATGGTTTGTTGGAGATCCTCCAGCTCTTTTTCCAAGTCGCTCTTGGCTTGAAAAATGTTGTCGAAGGTGTGATGGTTCCAACTCTTGAGCTTGATTTTTAATATTTTTAGCTTCTGTTGCATAATGACCATTTTAGAACGGCCTTCCACCCGAATCCCTATCCACCAAGCACTTATAGTGTCGCGAAAGTCCGGATGAGACAACCAGAACTTTTCAAATCAAAAGGGTCTTAGTATTTTAGTGCCTGCACATTTCCAAGAGAGAGAGATAGGTCAATGGTCTGAACCAACAGCCAGAAGGATAGCTGCTGTTAAGATCCCCCCAGATTGATTAAGTCTTCAAATACTATGAAGCGATCCAGCCTCTTAGTGATCTTTTTTTCTCCCCCTTGACATTTTTCTAGGTAAAGAATCCTTGAGAGGTGTTGAGATCCACCAGATTGCAACTATTGATGAAGTTTTTGAAGCCAGTGTCTTCATTGGTGAGAATGTTCATGTCTCCTTTCTTCTCCCTAAGGGAGGTAATCATGTTGAAGTCACCTCCAAGGATGAGAGGAAAGTTGAGATGCTGAGAGTTAAAAAAATGCAGATAATTGATAAGCTTGAGTTTGAGGGACGAGATCTGGGGTCCATAGATGTTAAGTAGAAACCCATGGATGCTAGTCCCTAAAAGGTGGAAGGAGGTCGAGAGTGAATGAGCAGTGGAGGAGAAGTCTCCGAGAGTGATGAGGGAGGGATTCCAGGCTATGGCTAGGCCGCTTGAAGCACCGGCAGCATCAATGGAAATGCAACAACTTCCTTTCCATATTTTGGCCATGAGTGGTTGAATAGTGAGGCTAGAGCATTTGGTTTCTTGCATAAAGAGGACAATGGGTAGGTCTTGCATGACTTTTCTTTTCAGCATCTTGTGCTTGGAGGTACCGTTGAGACCTCTTACATACCAGGAGATGAGCTTCATTGAGAAAAGGGGGAGAGGGAGGGGAAGAATTCAGTTAACTGCGCATATTGGCCAAATTCAACAAGCTTGGTGCCAAGTATGCTAACTCTCTGGAGATCAATTTTACGCCCGCGCTTCTTACTATATTTTAGAGCTTTATGTTTGTCTTTTTGGGGTGTGTTGAGTACACCCAATTTATTCTACCCCTTATGTCGTGCTAGAGCCTCTTTCAAGAGTTGGATTTGTCGAGGAGGGATAGAACTATAATCTTTCTTGGTACAGGCATCCTCGAGGCCTAAGAGATCAAGGTCTCCTAGCTCGATCTCATCCATTTCCTCATCCATCAAAATTCTAGGTCCTATGGGACACTTGTGAGCAGGCGGAGCCATCTCAATCTTTTCAGCTATCCCCGGTGAGCCAGGGGGGTCCGCCCTAGGGGGAAGTGAGCACTCCTCCATTGGAACAGAACATTGGCCTATTTGGGGTTTTGAATGCGAGAGGTTGGGGATGGTGTCACCGGGTGTTTCTTTTTCTGAAGGATTCTTCGGGGTTTCATCAAGCACTGTGAAGTTGTTGTTGGTGGTTGGTCTGTTCGAGACTTTATTCCCTAGTGGGTTGGGGGGCTTACGGCTATGGCATCTTTTCTTGCTGATTTTTTGAAACCCCTCCTCGTTTACTCCTTTTCCTGAGGGCTCAATAGGAGTGAAGTGATTTTGGGGGCAGTCTCGGTACAAATTCCCATGTTCATGACATTTTCGACATCTAAAGGGGACATGCTCATAGTCAAGAGATTGAATCCACTCAGAGTCTTCATGCAATAGACTAATGGAGTCTGGAAGGGCCTAAGCGATGTGCATATAGACACAGATACGGGCATAGGATCTGTACTTACTGATCCTAGATTGTTCAGCCGATCTGACATAGCTGCCAAGGGATTTTCCTATGTCGCTGAGAATCTCTTCATCCCAGTACTCCTGCGGCAGGGAGTACATACGGATCCACACTGGGGCCCAAGTGAAGTATTCCTTGTCCGGGTTGAATCTTTTCGTCTAGTTGCGGAGGTACAGTCTTGCTGAGTTGAAAAGGTACGGCCCGTCGTCCTTGACTCTGGTTTTTTCCTCCAGCCGGTGAAGAATAACAGTGAAGAACCCTTTTGATCCCGGTTGGAGATCAAAGTGGGATTTGGGTTTCCATTTGGCCAAGATCCATCCTTTTAGGGCCTGATTAGTAGGCCAGACTCCAATAAATTTTCCAATAAGAGCATGGTCTTTCATTCTTTGGGCTCTTGCGTTAATCCTTTCTGCCGGGAGTTTGATGCATGGTCATTCAACTGTTTTGGATATGCATGTACGTGTGTCGGGAGGATCTGGATTGGACTCTGTCGCGACGGCTTCCTGGGACGATTTTGAGGGAGGTTCAGTCCCAAAGAGGGGGATTTCCTCTATTCCGATCTTGAGAGTGACGGTAGGGGTAGTCTGAGGGGGAATCAAATCTACTTCAGTGGGCGCATGAGAGGGGTTGCCCGCTCCTCCCAGCGGGGTGGCCATGGGACCAGCCACGGCCTGGGTGGGACGGAGAACAACAAAGGGAGAACCAGGGTTTTAGACAAGCTTTCTATAGGGTTTTTGATGCGTTTCAGACCCCTTCCTTGGATGCAAAGTCAGGTTGACCCCTTTTTAATAGTTAGTAAGCATTGATACACACTACATAACTAGCAAAGCAAACTTGTGGGTTCCAACAATTATGGTGAGTTCCATGAATTATTCTTTCTCATGAAATATGCAAGGACTAGAGGAATTGAAATATTCCAGGTTTATGTGGACTCAGCCTTTACAATCAAGTGGATGAAAGGGGAGCTTCAAGTACAAAACTTGGGTCTTCACAAGCTTGCTATCCACTTGAAAGATGTAGCCAGGCAGTTCAACTCGATTTCCTTCTCCCACGTATTTCGGGAGCTTAACACTTAGACAGACTCACTTTCTAAGGAAAGCCTGGCCAGTGCTCCAAACCTACTATTTGAAGATGAATATAGGGGGGGCACTCTTACCTCTTCCAATTATAGTCCTATTTTATATATATAAATTATGTGTCTATGGGTGGGTATAGCTATGTAATTATGCCAATCAAGTCTTTCGAACATTTCAAAGTTTTATGGTGACTATTTATATATATGAAAAGTGGTAATGATTAGTTTATTGAAAGGATGGAAGGTATGAATATGAAAAACACATACAGGGACATTTTTTTTTGTCGATGTTGAGTTTGAAGGAAAATCTTTAATAAGCATGAAGATTGTATTTTGATTTCAACTAGAAATAGAAATAGAAATAGAAATATATATATATATATATAAACAAAAATACCTTTTTTTTTTCTTTTTTTTTCTTCTGCCGAAAGGATGCACGGGAAACCCACCAATACTTCCCCACATTTCATTTCGTGGATGGTAAGGATGGTAAACCGTCGGCCAGAGATAAACGGTTGGCCTAACCCCGAAGGACTCAAGGGTCAAACTCGTGACCTCCCCCCATACCGAGAGAGTGTTCGCACGTCTTACCAATTGAGCTAACCCTTGGGGCTACATAAACAAAAATAGCTATTACTTAAATAATGATATTAAAATATTAATATAGAATAAAATGTAAATTTAAAAATATATTATTTAAATAAAAGTTATTAATATAAAATGAGGTGTTACCTTAGCCTCATAGTGTGTAACATCGCATAAATAATATATATATATATATATATATATATATATATATATATATTAATGTAGTAAAAAAATTGTAATATTATATAAATATTAAGTGTAACTCAAAATAATTTACAAGTATATATATATATTAAAGGGATAACCTTTTTTTACAAGCAAAAAAAACAAATAACTTGATATTCAAAAGCAAAATCAAAGTTACATATGTCTTGTTATCTTTCTTCACCATCCAAAATGGGTATCTAAGCAAGTTCAGAATATGTTGAAGAAACAGTTACATAGTGTCCAAACAAAGTCATCTTTGTTAAATATCAAAATAGTGGTTGTTGTAGATCAAAAGTGCAATACACATACAAAATCTGGACATAGTCAAAACTAGTAAAATTGATAAGTACAGGAACTGCATAAGAGACGGTCCTGGTACTCTTCAAAGGCTAGTAATCCCTCAAGAAGTCCCAAATCCTCCTTCGATAGCTTGTCTCAGGTCTGCCAAGGAATTCAACTCTCTAAAGATATGACAAATGGTGTAACTGTTGAGTTGATCAAGTAGACCTCTAGTTTTTCCACACCATTGTTCCATAATTGGCACAAGTAAGGAAGAAGTATGACCCTTCTCCCAATCAATCATGACTCAAGAGTCACCAAAAATATGAAGGTGTAGATATTTTTTCAAAATGGAAAATTTTACAAGCCCCCATAAGGCCATAAATTATTCCCGTTGATTGGTTCCATTACCACATCCCAAATTTAAAAGAAAACAATGATTGTCCACAAAGAATAATGCCATTCCACCACCACATCAATCCAAACTAGTTGCACCATCAAAAAATCCCCACTAGAAATATTTATCAATAGCAGGATCACATAAAATTCGATATTTATTCAGTGCACTAGATCTGAAGAATTCTTGAAAGTAACTTAGGAATTTTTAAGCTACCAAAGAAGGATACTGTATTTTATCTTCAAAGGTCTGAACATTGCGCGCTTTCCAAATCCACCATATCACAAAGAGAGGCATTGATTTGTGAAATGGAAAAAAATTTTTCCGTTGCAACATATTTTCACCTAGGGAGGGTCAATTCCATTGAAAACAAAACTTGAGCCGATCTGTCATCTCATACCAAACTCTTTGATAGAAGTTGCAATTCACCAGAAGGTGGTGAATGCTCTCATCCACCCTTCTACAGAGAACACATAAGCCTGGTCTGATGAAGCCCTTTTTGAGTACCCTTATCCCACATGAGAACCCAATTCTCCATGCACAACTAGGTAAAGCATTTAATCTTGAAATGAATATTCCAATGCCAAATCTTGTACCACCAGTCTGTAACTATAGTAGAATTAGAATGAATAATCCCTTCATAAGCCGACCTTGCATAGATCTTACCCCCGTGTTTGTCCCACGACCAGATGAGACAATCCGCCTTCTCGCTAAGAGCAATACCTAAATGTCTGGGACCCTCCTGTATATATGTTTTATTCAATTGCTAAACCATCCTACAGACCCAACTGAGGAACAAAGAGCCAATAAGAATGGTCCTACTGAACTTCTATAGGATTTTTAATATGCACCAACCTACTAATTCCCAAGGAAGCTAAATGAGAGATCACATCACCCAAGAGGTCATAAAAGTGATCGCTGCCAATAAAGGGATCTATCCCAAGCAAATATTATCACCATGTGGCCAATCTTCCATGAAATCCAGTTGCCAAGCCAATGAAAGGATTTGGAAAATCCTTGCCAAATATTTGACGCCTACGCCACATACTTATAGTCCTTCCAAGCTCAATCCTCCACCGATAAATGCTTTAAATATTTATCCCTCAACACCATACCCCACAATCCTATGTCAAATAAGCCTCTCCAAAGGCTTTTAAGGCTAAGGGCTTGGCTAAACCAAGCCACGTTTTTTATGCCCCCTCCCCCCCGGAGCTTTGGGCATACAAATTTTCTCCCAATGAGCCAAATGAAACTCCCCAGAACCAGACCACACAAAATTCGTCATAATTTTCCTAATGTTATGCAAATCGAAAAAGGAATTCTTGCCAAAGACATCCAATACACGAGTATAATTTCAAGAACAAACTTGACCAGTACTAGTCTCCCGCCCAGTGAAAACCACTTATAGCTCCAGCAATTGATTTTCTTTTCGACCTTACTTTGAAGCCATAACCAATATTTCATGAAATAGCAGTTTGGCTTTAAGTAAAAGCCTAGATACTTGAACCCTTTATCTAAGGGGTCCAACTGATAAGGGAAGAGAGCAGTAATTTGATGCAATACCTCTATGGCACCTCATTATGTAGAAGCTCGGATTTAAGGACACTGACTTCCATTCCAGAGGCTGAGTAAAAAAGCTTAATAATATCACTATACTCCACCCATTCCCTAACTGTACCTTCGCCAAAAATCAACACATCATCCACAAAGAGAAGATGTGTGATATTGTGATGAGGCAAAACCTTAAGCCCATTAATCTTATGATCAAATTTAGCTTAATTGATCATTCTACTTAATCATTCAATCACCAAAAGGAAACATAACGATGATAGTGGTCATCCATGTCTAAGTCCTCTAAAACTTCTAAAAAAATCAATAGGTAATCCATTTAACAGAACCACAAATCTAGGAGAAGAGACACAAGCCATGATCCAATATATCATTCTAAAAAATATAATCTCTAACATAAAATTATATTACTATAATAAAATATTTTATAACACTATAAAAATCCTAAACACAACCTATGAAACATAATATCGAAAATTCAAAAGTAATGTTAATATTTAGTAAATGAAACAAGCCCCCAACCTTGAAGAGTTGACAATCCTTGATATGAGAAATCTTGATATTTTTGTGAGGTCACACGAGGGCCAAGTTGATATTATAATTATATAATATAATTCATTTGGATATCAGATGTAAGAGGTGATGAAGTATATTTTACATACAAATAAAAGTAAATTAAAATAATTATATAATATAATTCATTTGGATAGAGGTGATATAATATAATACAAGTCCAACCTAATAAGTGAAAAAAAATAAAAATATAAAAAAGCTGAGTCAAAACCAAAATAAAAACAGGTAAGAAAGGACATTGAATCCCTTCCTGGCTCTGAAATAATTGGAAGTGAAAAGGGGAAGAATCCAAGACTTCACTAAGTTCATTGTTTTTTCAGTTTTCCTGTCATTAAAAATGGAGAAAGAGGAACTCCTCTGTAGGTGTTTTTTCTCTGATAGGTTTGTGGGTCAAAAAGAGAATAAAATGGGTATATGTCAAATTTCTGAGAAGGATCTCTCAGAGAATCACAGGTCGTCTTATTCTGTAAGTAATGCAGATGGATTGATATTAAATGAAAAGGTCGGAAACAATTCTTCGAAGGATAAAAAACGAGGATTAAAGAGAGAAAGACCCATTACTGCGGAGGATGAGCAGGGCGGCGAGATGGATTTAATCAGGAGAGAATTTGTGCACCATGAACAGGGAGTATGTCGGATAAACAATGGAAGTTTTGGGGCCTGCCCTGCTTCGGTTTTAGAATCACAGGCCAAGTGGGCACGTTTGTTCTTGCAACAGCCTGATAGTTTTTATTTTGGGCCTTTACAGGAGGGGCTATTGCAATCTCGCAAAACAGTAGCCGCGTTGATAAATGCTGCACATGTTGATGAAGTTTCCCTAGTGGACAATGCCACCACTGCAGCGGCAATTGTGCTCCAGCAGGTTGCTTGGGCATTCAAGGAGAACAGTTTCCAGAAGGGTGATGTCATACTGATGCTTCATTATGCCTATGGCTCTGTCAAGAAGTCAATCATGGCGTATGCAGGCCGTGCTGGAGCGTGCATCATTGAGGTTGAATTGCCATTCCCGGTGAGATCTAATGAAGAAATCATAGAGAAGTTCAGGGCAGCAGTGGAGCGTGGCAAGCGAGAAGGGGGTAAAATCAGATTGGCAGTCATAGACCATGTAAGTTCCATGCCCTCTGTTCTTGTTCCTGTAAAAGAATTGCTTGGAATATGCAGAGATGAAGGGGTAGATCAGGTTTTTGTAGATGGTGCTCATGCTATTGGGAATGTGGATATTGATATGCAAGAAATTGGTGCTGATTTCTACACTAGCAACCTTTACAAATGGTTTTTCTGCCCTCCCTCTGTTGCATTTTTTTACTGCCGACGCACATTCCATTCTATTATGCATCACCCAATTGTTACACATGAATTTGACAATGGATTACCAGCAGAGTCTGCTTGGATTGGTACTAGAGACTACAGTGCACAGCTTTGTGTGCCTTCTGTTTTGGAGTTCACAGAAAAATTCGAGGGTGGCATTGATGCTATCAGGCAGAAGAATCATGAGAAGGTAGTTGCTATGGGGAAAATGCTAGCTGAGGCCTGGGGAACAGAGTTGGGAACATCTGCAGAATTATGCACATCTATGGCGATGGTTGCTTTGCCAAATTGTTTGGGGGTTTCATCAGACAAGGATGCCTTCGAGTTAAGGGCTCGTCTAAGGAATGAGTTTGCTGTAGAGGTTCAAATTTATTACAGGGCACCAAAAACAGAGTTGCATTCAAATAGAGGATCTAGTTTCAAAGCTTATGCAAGAATCTCTCATCAAATTTACAATACTTTGAATGACTATTTGACTTTCAAAGCTGCTATACTTCAGATTGTAGCAGAGGCTCCTAAAACCTTCAAAGCAAAAGAAGATGTTTGCTCTTAAAAGAGGTAAGTTTTCAATCAGTTTGAAAATGGATGGCCTATTTTTAAAAGTAAAGTTTGTTTGTGTTGCCCCCTGTTTATGGCGATGGAGCATTCACAAGTAAGAGAGGGTGATAGAGCCAATGGACGGGGTTTATAATGCTTGAATTTTTGTATTTGCAGCAAAGTTGTCTGAAACAGCAGAAATATGATTTTCTGAAAACATTTCCAGCTTGTTACCATATTATCAAAAAAATTGAAAAACATAACATTTTCCATATTTTAGATGTGTATCTATATGGGTACAATTTCAAATTGAATTTTTATTTTTATTTTTTCTACACTATTTTGAAAAAATCTAGGAAATTTTTTTAAAAATATTGGTTGCAATTGTCAAGCTTTGAAACTTTGGAGGCCTCATGGGTTTTTGCTGGTGTTGAATCTATTTCTACCCGGTGAGAAAAGCTCCCATCCAGATCAAATTGTAAAATATTTAGACAACTTCATATCTATATGTAAATGTAGATGTTAGTCAGTTTGAATAATTGAATACTATGAATTGAATAATTGAATGCTATGAATTACAAATATAAGATTAATCAATCAAGCCCCTCTGTAAATATTGTGGGGGAACTCAGAAGACTTGCTTGGATTATTTTCATTAGAGCATTGCTTTCATCTCTTTTCATCCAGAAATGAAGTTTTATTTTGGTTATTGTGCAGTGAACGAAGCTTTATTGATGACGTCCTTCTGATTTAAGGGTCAGGAATTTCACATATGATATTTAAAGTGCCAACGGTTTGTTTGAAGTCATGATAATATAAGTACCTAGTATAATACCAGTTCCACCATTAAGCATAGAAAGAAAAAATGAAGATACTATTTTGAAATTTTCCAATTCTCAGTGAGACTTTGTGACATCTCCTAGAGTACAATGCAAACTTCCATTGTTGTGACTCTTATTTGAAATTCTTTAACCGGTGAAATAAATCAGTTTAGATTTCGATTAAAAGGCTTTGTGTTTCTTTGCAGCTGTCATTAATTGATCCAACCCTTTCCCTCAAACTGCGTTTAGGATTTCAGCTCTAGAACCTGTTCTAGCAAAACGTCCTGCCTTACGTTGTTCGTTTCTGCCTGCTCCGTGGAACACCCCTTTGAGCAACTCGTGCTAGTACAGGTTTTCCATGCGAGAGGCAAGCGTGGAAGTGTGTAATGCAGTTGTTCATGGGGTACCGCCAATGACAAGAGAGGAATGACACAATCATTTAGGCGATGATCCTCCAAATTTGAGATCTGGGCCTTTTCTGCAAAGCATTCTTTCTAGAGGCGTAACAGAATCTAGGGAGTTCTCTAGGGAAAATCCTCATAAACCCTGCCAGTTGAGAACTGAGGCAAGAATCAACTGGATCATTAGACCATTTTGAAAACCATTTGGCATTGTTACCAGTAAATTGGCCTAAATCCAAAGTGATGAATCACTTATAGTTGTTCTTATTGTCAATTTGACTATATATTTTATTAGCACAGCCATTTAACTTGTGGTTAATGAATACCCAAAGGCCACAAGTTAAGTGTCATAAATAAGTAATAAGTTATTTGTTAATTATTGTTTGTAGGGAAGTTCTTTATCCATGCATGACTTAAGACTCCAATGTTCCCCGGGTTTCTGGGACGGTTTCTGGGACGGGGGAGTGGGAGTGGGGAAACGCACATTCGGGACGCGTGGAGACCACCCTGGGGCGGAGGATGTCCTTAAAATTATAAAAATAAAATAAAATACCAAAAATAATATTTCATTTGAGGTATATTCATGATTGTGCAATGTAAACACTGAATATATTGATTTATTTTCTAAGTAGTACTAAGTAGGGATTGTAAAAAGTGAAAATAATAGAAAACCGTAAAAAAAAATATTCATAAGGGCATGGGTGCAATGAAATGTTTGGTCAGGAGTCCTCGAGACATCGAGACGTAGGAAACGTGGGAAACGCATCCCCGACCCCAATAGCCATAAAATCAATCTTGACAATACAATTGTCTCATCATCATGCAATCTAGGAAAAACATAAATGATAATCCACTCCAAATTCTAAGATATAAACACTTATCAATATAATAAAATTTTAAAATAAAAATTATATAAATATTTTAATATAATACAAAATTATTATAAAAAATTAGAAATTATACATAAATTAAAAAACTAATTTAAAATGAAATAAAAGAAAAAGTGGCCTAATTGAAATATTAGGGAATCGTGGGCTAGCAAGGCTTGATCAAGCATGATCTTAACTATAAAAGTGGATTCACTTGGATTCACTTTCACTTAAGTGTTCATAAGGATCTCTTTGCCCATGATACAAGGAGCACCATCATGGTGATCACTAATTGACATTGATGATCCTTCTCAATCTATATTTTTTAAACTATATAAAGTATAAATTATGAATAAGAAACTATTGAATTAAGTGAATATTTTTAGATATATATCCATTTCTTCATTTCCAAAAACAAAACTTAAATATTAAAAAGTTGATTGACATTGAATTAGCATAGTCATTAAAACGAAAAATCTCATTCCCATATTGTCTCACTAAAGACGCATGCTTAGTATGTCATTATTTTCATAAAGCAAACACAATAATCCATGTCCCAAGGCAAGGCCTCCCAATAATAAAGACCATACAAATATTGCTTTTCTGAGATCAATGAAAATCTTGCTCCCAATAATAAAGACCATACAAATATTGCTCTTTTGAGATCAATGAAAATCTTGCACAAGAAAATATTTGAAACATGTAAGTTCTCTAATTAGATTGAGACACCATTTCTTATTTTCCCTCAACTAGATAACCATTAACACATTTTTTAATGTTTCTAACTCCAACCCCTTTGCTAAGTCATATGCACTTACAATCTAACTTTAATAAATAGACTAGTATAACATTTATATTTAGCAACATTTATTAGCTTCAACTTATACCTAATGTAAATAAATTTGAACTTTTTATGTTAATTGGGTAAATAGTTGTGAGAAAAAGTTGATATTTTTTTTTTCAAATTTTACTTTGCTACTTATTTACATCTATTTAAAAATTACTAACTTGGCATTGGCATTACATTATATTTAGAAAAGAAAATTAAAGTCAAAGATGTTCACTCTTAAATAGGGTTAAAATATCATTATTTTGTTTTACTAGTTTGGAATGATCGTGTTAAATAAAAATTTCCTAATAACAATGATACAAGTTATATTATGACAGTGATAATTTATATATTTAATTAGTTTTTTAAATTTAACAATGGAGAATAATTAAATCCATATTATTCATTAATTGCTTTATATTAAATGTGTTTTTATTTTACATACTAAATCCATATTATTAATTAATTACTTTATATTTTTAAAGATGTGTGTTTTTGCTAAATCCATGTTATTAGGTAATTACTTTATATTTCTTTAAAAGTACTTTTTGTTATTTCTTTCTGTTTAGATCTTAAAGATTCACATGTTTAACTTTTTTCTTTTTCCTTTTTAATGCAATTGAGTGTTGATAAAGATTTTAATAATATTAATTATTTAAAATTGAAGTTGTTTTCTTTTTATTTTATTACACATTTTTATTGAAAAAAAATCACTAATTATATTCAATTATATAATGAAATTCACATTTTTATTAAAAAACAATTCCTGATTATATTCAATTATATAATGAAATTCACATTTTTCAAATATTTAAAGTACAATACAAATACAAATACAAATATAAATAATTATAATATACAATATTGTATTTAATATAGGGTTAAATTATTAATGTAAAATTCATTTATTGCTCTCTATAAAATCATTCTTGATTTTTCCCTTGTTTTCCTTTTTCTTTTTAACTTATTGATTGTTCAGATGCCGAATAGGGAAGACAAACACATTGGCTAACACAAAGCCAAAAAAAGACTCAAAAGATAGATAAGCATGCATTGTTTTTCTCATTAATGTGTGTACAAATAAATATATGAGACGACCCTTGGTTTTCGAATTCCAAGGTGTCTCTTGGACTTTTGAAGATGGCTCTTCATCTTCACCTATCATGGTGAATTAGGTTCCAACAATCCCCCCCTTAATCTGAAGGGGTGTATAGGAGTCCAAGAAGAGAGCTGACATCTAGAGGAGGACAACTAGAAATAGCTGAAGGTATTCTCTGAGTCAAAAGGATAGAAGAAGATGAAATATTCTACTAAATGAGTGGTTTTAGGATGACCACATACTCTGGAACTTGGTGATAACTCTGATTATGGCTCATCAGTTCTCTGAACTTAGCTTTGACTCAGGTTCTCGCTCGGTGGTTCTTGGAACATTCTGAAGGCTAGCAGAAGTTGTAATTCTTCTACTAAATGGTGGTTCAATGATGACCACGAACTCTAGAACTTGGCTCTAAAGCTCAGAGGTTCGTGGAACATTCCAAAAGCTAATAGAATATGATTCATTCTACTAAATGGGTGGTTTTAGGATAGCCACAAACTTTGGAGATCAGTGGAACATGGCTCTGACTTTGGTTCAATGTTGAAGCTCTAACTTTGGCTAGGTGGCTCTGGCTTGAGGCTCTGGAAACTGGCACAAAGTTATGGCTATCTGGCACTAGTTTAGGCTCACTTGTTCCGGCTTTCTTGTTTCTAACTGTCATTTGGCGATCTCATTCCCCCCCATCAAGGACAAAGTGAGGAGAAGAAGATCTCTCAGCCGCAAGATGTGTCATTAATCGAGAATGAATTCGTCGGTATAACATATTTATCTTCCTGGATGTTAATGACCATTGCTAAGAAGCGATCCACCTATGGAGAATCTTCTCTCTTGCATTTTTATTCAGAATGAAGCATCTATTTTTATTCAGAATCTTCTCTCTTGCTTTCCATAATTCTTACAAGGATGAAGATCAAAATAGTGATATTTCATATGGTCAACTCAATCACAATGTTGACATGTCAAAATATGAACTGGAATAGATGAAGATGAACTTTCTCTTAAGAACCCAACACTCTAAAACTGGATTGGCTTGGAGAAATCAGGAATGTGAATGGTCACTTCCTTGTCATATTCAAGACCGGTTATGTGCTTGTTGTGGGTGACATCTTCCCATGGTTTGCTGATGGGATTGGAAAGAACAAGTGAAACCTCTATATGCATAACTTCATCTTCATTTTCTTTTGCTTTTGAAATGGGGCCACTGATTTTCTTTTGTGCTTCTGGAGTGGCATCATTGATTTGAACATGTGTAGGTTGTTGATATGAATCACATAAAAGAGGATTGTTCTGAACAGAAACAAGTTCAGAATGTGTTTCTTCTTGTAGGAGCTGTGACTCAAGCTATAGAAACTCAAGTGTGTCTTTTGATTCTTTTACACAATTTTGAATGTGCGTGAGATTTGTCTTGTCGACCATGATAGTGTTGTTGACAGAAGAGAGAAGTAGAGTGTTCAATAACTCTACCAAGCCATTGATTCCAGCAATTGATTCTTGCAATTCCACCCTTTTACAAGCATATTCAACAAATCAACAAATGAAGGGTGTTGACTTCTACCGAGAATACACCAGATTACAATTCAGCTCACAAAAAACAATTTCAAGTACAAATGAACTTACAAAATGCAAGATACAAATTTGATGATGATCCTCAAGTTGAATTAAAATTCAAAAATTGAATGCTTTACCTCCTTTTGTGGTGTCAATTTCACGTAAAAACTATCGACCATTGTATTCTCTAACACTGTCTTTGGGCTGCTCTTCGCAATACAATTTCTTTCCTCACAATCTCAGCAATAGCACGTTCTACAATAGGTAGATGGAGATGGAATATGAGAGGCGCACAGTAATTAGGATAACTTGTAATATGAAACCCAAAATAATAGTATCTTCAATTGCAGAACATCCAACTAGACATATACACCTACTTTAAAAAATTATACTAGTCTAATCCTTTCTGTACTACAACAAAATAGGAGAATAAAAAATGTTTTTAAATTGTCATCTCTAATGATTTGTGTTGTACAAGCTTGACAAAAAATATGAAACCCATATCTCCTACTCTTCTTATGGCTTGGGTTTCTTTTCCTCTTCTTTTGGAGTAGCTGCAGAAGGCACAACTTCTAGCAATTGGGGTAGCAAAAAATGCAAACTTGCTCGGATCCTTAAATACTCCTTGACTTTATCATCCAATGAGAATAGTTAAACCATTATTATAACCATTGATGATAGCATGTGGAATAGTTGCAATGGTAGGATAATTGATGGCCAGAGAAGGAGCTTCCCAACAACAAATTTCAACATTAAATCATCCTCTCTAAGATCAAGAACTTCAAGCCCAAATATTGATCCATTGTCATATGCACACTGCACGATCAAGCTATAAGAAAAAAAGGAAGAATGCCAAGCTTCACAAGGAAAGTTGTAATGAGATTTAGATGATAGGACCTTCATGACGTATTTGTAAAATATTAAGTCTGGTAAAGCTCTAAGTAAGACAACATGCAAACCAACAATTTGGAACTAGCACCAATTCTAAGAGAACCAAGTACACAATCGGCCCACAAGCCCAAATGTATTCAAGCCAAGTGAACTCCACCATTTGGAAAAAGAGGAGGGGCACAAACCCATTGGTATCAACCACCAATCTACCTACTTATGGATTGTCTGGAATTTTTACTTGTACGGGGTGACCGGTTTTAAAGAAAGTAATGTGAAACACAAGAGGGAGAGAGACCCATCATTGAGAGAATACATCATGTAGAGTTGTGACTCCTTGGACTCATTACTTGTGCAAGGGAATTTGTTGTGTGGACATTGTTGACACAAACCCAGTCGACAGGGGTTCCACGCACTGTCGACACCCAAACCACGGAGATCTCCCTGAGCACCAGCCCAGACAGGTTTTACCCTGTCCGACAACACCTATAGAGAAGATGAGGTCTCACCCGAGATGTTCAAGGGAGAGTTGACAGAATCATGTTTCCATTGAATGAAGGAGGATGTTGTGCATTAACTGATTAACTTATTGCAACATTCAGAAATAGATCTAAGCATTCAACTAAGACATTAAGCATAATCGCAACATCATTCAACAGATCTTATCATTGATAGAACCACAAATATGCAACAGATATAATAGTAAAGTATTAATCGCAACAAGGAAACATCACACCATTCATAGATTCATATCGCATAAATGAATTTACCACAGAGAAACGGAAAATACATAAGGATTATGCTCAAAAAATCTGTCACATCATATTTATCTCCGCAAAAACCCAGATACAACAAGATATTCAATCACCAACTCTCTATCTTTAGCTTTATCACAATGATCAATCTCTTTGATATCTTTCGACACTTACAATCCTACATCTATTTATAGGCTTCCGCCTTTACAATTACGACCCACTTAGGCAACCGCCTACTACTTCTTAACAAACTCTACAAAAATATGACCCAAAACCCACATAATACGATCCAAATGACCCAAAATACATATGACGCGATCCAAATGACCCAAAAATACAAATGATGCGGTCCAAATGACCCAAAACTACAAATGACGCGGTCCAAATGACCCAAAACTACATAAACTATTGTCACCTTGCACGCCACTTTCCTCCCTTCATGGTACCTTTGGCCTTGCGCAACATCCGCAATGCTGACTCATCGAACCGCTTGCCAACATGCCCCCAACACAATCTTGTGGCTCGCCCTCGAGCCACGTCAACTGGACGTGGTGTACTGAGTGGTCTTCATCCAGAAGTCCTCGTACTGTTGATCGACGTCTTGGACCTGCTCCTTCACTGCCATGGCCACTACCTGGCTCTCTGCCACATCCTGTGCGGATGGATGCTCAGTCATCTTCTCTGCAACTTGCCGACGACCCTCCTGCATAGCCTCCAGTGCGGAAATTTCCTTGAGCAAAAACTGACCTCCAATCTCTTGGAACTCCTCCAGCTGCGCTTTGCGCTTCTTCTGACGCTCTTCGGCCTTTGTGATGCGTTGCTGCAAATCTTTCAGTTCTGCTGATTTAGCGACTTGAGCAATTGGTGGTAGTGTTCTCAGTGACACCTTAAATGTCGCCAGTTTCCCTTTTGCTTCTTGCTGCAGCTTGGTCAGCTATTCTAGTTGCTCGTCCTGAACAATGCTGCCCCAAATCTGTGCGGTCTCGGCAGTGAGCTTTGTCGCTGCGTGTTCCGGCTCGCCCATCTGTGTTTCCACCTCCTCGAGGGCACGCTTCCATTTATCCACCTTCTCTTCGGGTGTGCCAGGGTTATTTAGAGCTACTAACTCCGCATTGTCATGATGTAATTGGGAAATGACAGCCCCAAGTCGCGACGCTTGCTCGATCGGATCCAACTGCACGGTGGGCTCCGATATGTGCTTGCATGCTTCAGAGACTATCACCTCCAATCGCACCACTTGGAATGCTGCAGCAGGGCCCATCTTGGCTTACCAATTCCTCACCCTCCGACACAACTCGCTGCCAGCAAACACTCAACACCTAACTTAGCAACTCAACTTAACAATGCAACACTGAGCTATCCTTCTCACTCGGTGCAATGGTTCCTTCCGACCAGAGCCAACCCCTTCTTATAGTGCCGAATTGCGTCCTTAACAATCATTACCAAATCGGACCATTCATCATGATCAAATCATGCCTTAATTACCCAAATCCGTCGTCAATTCTGTCAATCCAACGATTGGATCTGCCATTAATGCCAATCATTTCATTACGCGACGCTAATTAACTGTCTTTAACTTCCTGCATTTATTTCCGATTTGACCTGGTTGCGATCCTGCCATTGTCGCGACCCATCGCCTAAACTGCGATACATGTTTTACAACCTATGCATTCGGTTCATGCTAGTGCGCCATCCTGCCACCTAGCATCCTACACTTTTTTTTTTGCTGATGCAAATTAGGCACCGCACTGCTCCAAGCCCATCCTGTAGGGCTTCAACCTGCTACCATTTACCAACTTTGGGAGCATCGCTCCATTTAACTACTGCAGTTGTACTGCTCCTCCTGAAGTTATGCTACTGATGCGATATGAACCAAGCCAATGCATCTGCAATTTTCTTGGATCCTTCATAAACTTGCTGTCATACAACAGCACCAAGTCACCCTGCTGAAACTGTTTGTTCTTGATATGGCGATCATGCCAAGCCTTTTGCCAATCCTTCTCCATGCTCTAGTGGAAACTTATGATAAAGCGATCTTCCTCAAGCTGCACTAGCTATGTCAGATGTTCTCCTAATGCCGCTTCATCATCCATTCCTGTTGCTGCCGCTATGTGCAGACTCGGAACAATGTACTCTATAGGCATAATCGCTTATTTCCCATACACCAATTTGAATGTGTCTGTCCCGTCAACCTTTTACAAGTGGTGCGAAATGCCCACAAAACTGTTGGAATATTCAAATCCCAGTCATCGCGGTTCACATTACAACCCTTTGTCAGCGCATGCTTCAAGACCTTGTTGAAAGATTTGTTAGGAACCCATGTCAACCCTTCTATTTACTTTGTTAGTATATTGTTGTTGGACGCATATGCTTTGTAAGTCGTCCCATAGTATTTGTTGATCCATAGTTTGTATTATTGTTGTTGGACGCATATGCTTTGTAAGTCATTCCGTAGTAATTGTTGATCCATATTTTGTATTGGCCCATGGTTTGTATTGACACATGGTATTGACCCATGGTATTGGCGCCTAGACTTAGTATATAAGTTTGTGTTGAGACCAATGAAGGCACAGTGAAGTTATTTGTATTGAGCTTGCTCAAAGGAGGCTGCCCCCTCGAAGTGGCCTGCGATCAATATAAAAGTGATTTTGAGTTCTGTTATTTCTGCTATATCGCGTGTTTTCATTAATTAATTATTGCAGGTTCTTCACATCTGGTATCAGAGCACTTTCTTGGGCTCGTTGGGTGGAATTTCTGTTAATTTTTTTTTTCGCATCTGTTGCAGCTTCGGATTTGGGAATTATCCCTATTAGCTTAACTGTGGGAAGTACTTGGGCATAATCCATAAAACTCATTGTGAGGAGTACCACAGGAACCCCAAAGTAGTTGGCCCATTGATAGGACCTGCCAGTGAAACAGGCAATCGAACCCTACTTGATTGACTAGTTCCCACCCGTGAGGTAAACCAAGAGCTGTCGTTTGTAGCAAAGCGGTTATTAGTTTTACCTGAACCGTGGAGTGAGGGGTACTGCCCCAATACACAAGCCGTCAGACAGCATTGGTGGCCGAGTGAAACCCCTAAACTGTTAGGAATCCGCACATACCTGGGGTCCATATCTATTTTTAGCTGAACTGTTTCCCATCACTATTGCGCCGTTTCAGATCCAGCCATTTTAGATCCATTCTGAAAGCCATTCCAGATCCAGACGTTTCAGATCTATTTCAGATCCAGCCGGTTTAGATCCATTCTGAAAGCCGTTCCAGATCCAGCCGTTTAGATCCATTCTGAAAGCCATTCCAGATCCAACTATTTCAGATCCAGCCGTTTTCGATCCATTCAGCGCCGTCTCCATAAAATTTAGTTTTTTCTCCATATCTCCCTTGTTTTCACTCCGTTTCTCTTGAAACTTCCCTGGAACCCCTGTAATCTCATTCTGCATATATCATTCATGAGGACCCTATCCCAAATTCCACTTCCTAAAGCCCGAAATCTCACTTTTGTCTATTTTTAGGGTCTGCCATAACTTCCTCAGATTTTACCCAATCACCTTCAAAGTTTACCACATAGTTCCTTTCCTAATTCTGCTTCTTTGTCCCTCTCTGCCAAATTTTCCCATTCTTTCACCTCGCTTCTGAAATCCTCCTTTTCTGCTTCCTTGTCCCTTGAACAGTGTCCAAAACCTAGTCAAACCCCAATTACCCATCTGAGTTTTTCCTAAATCCAAATTTTCCTTTACTAAACAAGCTTTTGTTTGTGTTTTTCTATCCATCCCCCCCCCCCAAAGAAAAAAAAAACTCTTGGTTATGGTTGCCACCCGCGCAGGAGAAAAAACCATGGAGGAAGCACTTGCAACCATCCAAACCAAACTCCAAGATCTGGATGAAAAATTTCTCAGCCTCCATCTTCAGCATTCAGCCATGAACAATAACCGACAACCAGAATCTTCTACAACCAATGGGTTCTCTTCTTCCTGCACTTTCTGTGGTCCGAAGCTTGAATTTCCTCGCTTCAATGGTACTGATCCGATTGGATGGAGCTATCGTGCATAACAGTATTTCAGTCTGCATAATACTTTTGATGTCCAAAAAGTTCCACTTGCATCCTTTCATTTGGAACAAGAAGCCCTTCAATAGTACCATTGGTACATCAAGGCTCATGACGAGCCAAAATTGACAGATTTTTGCCAACTCCTTTTGCAACGATTTGGTCCTAGTGCTTTTGATGACTTCACCGGAGCACTCACTAAAATTCGTCGAATTGGCACTGTGAGAGAGTATCAGACAGAATTTGAGAAACTAGCCAACCACACAGAAGGATTGTCTGATGAATTCTATAGGAGTTGTTTCATCAGTGGTATTAAGGATGAAATCCGCTCAGAGGTCAAAATGTTCTATCCCAACACAATGATGGAAGCCCTGGGATTGGCTAAGTTGGCAGAAGACAAGATTGCTTCCCAACAACACTCCAAACCCACTTTTGTTCCCTTCCAAAATATGGGTTCTCAACGACCTCCCATCCCGCCATCTCCTCGACCAACTCCTATCAAGCATTTGTCCGAAACAGAGATGCAGGCATGCAGAGAAAAAGGGCTTTGTTATAATTGTGATGAAAAATTCACTCAGGGACATAGATGTGTTCAACAAAAGCTTTATCTCTTGGATGTGGATTCTCCAGCCGCCTCTGAAGTTGGTGAAGAGGCTCGAGATACACCGGATGATTAGGTCGACATTCAGGAGCCACCTATTGACCTTCCATCTCAAGATGACCACCCAGAGATATCTCTCCATGCTTTATCCGGCGTCACCACCCCCCAAACAATGCAAGTCAGGGGTTACTTCAAGAAGCTTCCTCTTACAATACTCATTGATTCTGGCAGCTCTTATAATTTCATTGACCCTCGGATCGCCAATCAGGCTGATCGTTTTGTCCATCCTTGCTCCAACTTTGAAGTCATGGTTGCCAATGGGGGCACCTTACCTTGCAAGGGGAAGTGTCACAATGTACGTATCTCTCTGGAAGATCATAACCTGCACTCTGACATGTTTTCCTTGTCCCTAAGCGGATGAGATGTGGTTTTGGGTGTTCAATGGTTACGCACACTTGGACCCATATTAGGGGATTTTGCTGAACTTTGGATGCAGTTTTCAGTCAATGGGACACGACACAAATTTATGGGCTTTCAACAAGGGTCTCTTCGCATCATCAGTTCACATCGCCTGGAAAAGATCCTTAAGAAGAATTCACATGGTGTCATCGCTCAGCTCCATTCCATTCAGATGCAACCACCAACGGTCTCCACTACTTCCTTGGATAGATATGCAGGTGTCTTTGTGGGATTTCCACCTTCAAGAGACCTTTCCGGTAAGCATTTAACCGCATCTACATCTCAGCGGAAAATGATGGCTATTTTGCATGCAGTACAAAACTGGCAGCCATCCCTATTAGAAAATTATTTCTTCCTCAAGACTGATCTCCAGAGTCTGGAACATTTTCTGGAACAACGGGTCTCCTCACCAACACACCGGAAATGGGTTATCCAACTCATGGGTTATGACTATGCGATCACTTACAAGAAGGGTAAGGATAATATGGTGGCAGATGCTCCTTCTCGCCAATTTGATGACCCAGTTTCTCTTACAGCTATTTCTCTGCTTGTTCCAAATCAGTTGCAATCTGTTCAACATGACTATATCTTCTATGAACTCCATGCTTCTTCATCGGCAGGGCACTCTGGGTTCCTCAAAACCTATGACCGGGAACAATGTAACTTCTTTTGGTAGGGACTGAAAATGAAAATTCACCAGATGGTGGTTGAGTGTGATACTTGCCAGGTCAACAAGGGTGAAACGACACTCCTTTTGAGACTACTCAAACCCTTTCCCATCCCTACACAGATGTGGACAACTATTTCTATGGATTTCCTAGAAGTGCTCCAGTGGTACAATACCACATCTAAAAAGACACCATATGAAGCAGTTTATGGACAGACACCGCCATTTCTTCTTCCATACACACTCAGTAACTCCCCAGTTCAGGCAATTGACTCAGTTCTTCGAAACCGTGATCAAATTCTTCTCATTCTGCAGGACAATCTTCACATGGCATGAATTTGCCTGAAACAACAAGCTGATCAGCATCGTTCTGAGCGCACTTTTCACGCAGCTGATATGGTCCTTCTTCATCTACAACCTTCCAAGCAATCCTCCCTAAAACTCAATAGGCATCAGTGGTCCAGAATGCAACCCGAGGATGCTACAGGGGAACCACTCCTTCAAATTTTCCATCAAT
Organism: Larix kaempferi; assembly: GCA_027924585.1. NCBI lineage: Eukaryota > Viridiplantae > Streptophyta > Pinopsida > Pinales > Pinaceae > Larix > Larix kaempferi. Next base: position 245,870 of record BSBM01000410.1, on the reverse strand, counting down.
TTCCACATTTAAAGCTTTGAGGATAAAGCTTTTTCTAAGGGAGAGGGGATGGGAGAGGGGATGTTAGGAACCCATGTCAACCCTTCTATTTACTTTGTTAGTATATTGTTGTTGGATGCATATGCTTTGTAAGTCGTCCCGTAGTATTTGTTGATACATAGTTTGTATTATTGTTGTTGGACGCATATGCTTTGTAAGTCCTCCCATAGTAATTGTTGATCCATATTTTGTATTGGCCCATGGTTTGTATTGACACATGGTATTGGCACCTAAAATTAGTATATAAGTTTGTGTTGAGACCAATGAAGGCACGGTGGAGTTATTTGTATTGAGCTTGCTCAAAGGAGGTTGCCCCCTCGAAGTGGCTTGCAATCAATATAAAAGTGTTTCTGAGTTATGTTATTTCTGCTATATCGTGTGTTTTCATTAATTAATTATTGCAGCTTCTTCACAAGCTTCTACTATCCCATTTTCATGCGGGCAATATGGCGTACTCTTCTTATGCTATATTTGCTGTTCCGTTGTTAATGCGTTGATGGTGCGATTGATGAAATGACTGCCTTGATCACTCAGCAATACCTTTGGGTAGCCAAACAGAGTGACAATGTTGTCGAACAAGAACCGCGCTGCTGTTGCAGTGATGCAATCGACGACTGGTGCAGCCTCTGCCCATCTTGTCAAATAATCTGTTGTTGTGATGATGTATCGTGCACTAGTGCGCTTCCCAGGTGGGTTGATAGGGCCCACGAAATCCACTTCCCATTTATCAAATGGTAGTAGTGTCACTTGAGGTTTTAGTGGCATCTCATCCCTCCTGGAGGGTTTCCCAGTTCTCTGACAGACATAGCAGGTCCGCGCATAATTTGTCGCATCATTGCAAAGCGTGGACCACCAAAGCCCTACGCGAAGCACCTTTTTGGCAGTCGTGCAATCGCCATAGTGCCCACCAGCTATTCCTGCATGTGCTTCCGACAAGATCTTCCCTTGCTCATGAGGCAAGACACAACACCGCAAGTCATTGTGAAGCGTGGGCCACTAGATCGCGAAGCACCTTTCTGGCAGTTGTGCAACCGCCATAGTGCCCACCAACTATTCCTGCATGTGATTCCGACAAGATCTTCCATTGCTCATGAGGCAAGACACAGCGCCGCAAGTTCTCGTCTGATCCCAGTTTGTACAACTGACCCGCAATCAGCTGGAAATCTGTAGCCTTGACCACCAGCTGCTTCTTCTGACTGGTGGTGAACCCCTCTGTTGCGGTTCCTGTCGCCAGAAACTGAATGATTTCTTCATAGTAGTCATCAGCTACTTCAACCTTAAACAATTGCGCATTGGGAAACCTGTCTTCAATGTTGGTTGGTTCCTCTCCCGTCTCAATCCACGATAGATGATCTGGCCCTGCGTTCAAGCGTCCTAGATTCACAAGCACTTTGAAATCGAACTCCTGAAAAAGAAGTAGCCAATGACATATCTTCCCCCTCAACATAGGCTTATTGACCAGATAATTCAATGCAGAATGGTCTGTGGACATATTAAAGTGACCTCCCAATAAGTAGTGCCTAAACTTCTGCAACACATATACCATCTCCAGACCTTCCCTCTCTGTAGTTGTATAGTTCCTCTCTGCAGACGACAAATTCCGACTCATAAAAGAAATTGGGTGATCCAGATCCCCTTCCCCTGGTTGCGTGAGCACTACTCTTAGCGCAATTTAAGATGCATCTACATGGACATGGAATTCCTTGCTCCAGTCCGGAAATACCAGTATCGGTGCTGAAGCCATCTTAGCCTTCAGGGTCTCAAAACTAACCTGACATTCAGAGCTCCATTGGAATACCGCATCCTTCTTCAACAATTTCTCCATAGAGGCCGTGATCCCTGCATAGTACCCAGTGTGTCCCAACATCGCTCTCAACTGCTTGACATTGGTCAGCGGTGTTAAGCTCAGAATGAGCACAATCTTGGCTGGGTCGACCAACAATCCCTGCTTTCAAACAATGTGACCCAGTAATATCCCAAATGGTGCATAGAATATGCACTTCTTCAAATTCAACGATATCTGATGCTGTCGACAGTGCTCCAACATCAGTCGTAGATTTTCCACATGATCGTTGATTAATCCATAGACTGTCTAGTCATCCATGTATACCTGCAAAAAATTCTGAATGAAATCCCTGAAAGCGGCAACAACCACCCGAGAGAATATCGCATGTACGTTCTTCAACCCAAACGACATCACTGTGTACTGAAAACAACCCCATTTTGTCACAAATGTTGTCTTGTGGAGGTCTTCTTTCGCGATTCTGATCTGGTGATATCCAGAAAACCCATCTGTGAAATAATACATCTCTTGGCCACCCACGCCTTCCAGCACCTCATCAGTGAATGAGGTTGGAAATGGATCATGCAGACATGCGTCATTCAGCTTCCGCAAGTCGACACAAATGCGCACTTCACCTGTCTTCTTGTCCTGCACCACCATACGACTAATCCAGTCTGATTCCTCAATCGGTTAAATAATGACAGCTTCCAACATGTGATCAAGCTCCACTTTGACCCTTTCCTTATGGTGTGGATTTAGTCGGTATGGTCGTTGCCTTATTGGATTTGCATCTGGTTTCAATGGGATCTTCATCTCCCCCAAATCCCCCAATATTCCCTTCATCTCAGAAAACTTCGTAGGGAACAAGTCTTGGAACTTGTGCAACAGGTCTGTGACCTTCCCCATCATCTTGTCATCCAAATAGTCCCCAAAATTCGTGAACTTTGGATTGTCCTCTGTCCCAATGTTGATCTTCCGGAGCTTCAGTGGCTGACTGATCGGATTAGTCAGTGCATTAGGTGCTACAACATCACGATTGCCTTCTGGCTCCGAAATATTGACATTCCGCGGATCATCACCATCTTCTGGCCCACCAGTGATATTATAACATTCCATCATCGACTGCATCTTGCAGTGCGTATGGGGATCTGCAGGATATGCCATTGGAACAACCTTCAGAACAACATCGCGGAGGAGCTGCAAAGCATTATGGACATAGGGTTGGCATCCGCGAAGCTGAAAGTATGAGTAAAACAAACTGCCAACTCTAACCAAGTGGTAATCTCCCCTTGCAATTGAGCTGCAGTATACAATGATCGTTACATATCATCCAGAGTATGGACAAAGGAATGGACCCACTCATCCCTTGGTTGTGATGCCCAAAACATCTGACATTCCATTAAATGACTGCTAGGGTCATTACCTCCGTCGTATTTCCCTGTGTGGTAAACGTCGATGTCACCAAAGCAAACCATCATCAATCTTTGGCACTGCGACCACCTAGCAATCGACTTCTTATGTGTCTCCCACCAACGTGATGGAGAAGCCTTCAGCACTTCCTCCAATGCCAACAATCGTTATGGTTCTGAGACCTTTTCCTCAAACGCCACGAGAAAGGCAGACAATCCGGGAAGCCCCTCATATATTGGCAGTGCAACAATTTAAGTCGCAACACGGCATAATGACTGCGTGATCAACACACACTTGTGGAGTGACACCTCATGCAAGTGATTCCTCCAACTTTCTAAAGCGTCATCAGAGTTGGAAGACGCAGAGCTGGAGCTGTGCCATCCAAGCTCACCATCAGCAGTTAGATGAATATAATCTTCTGAGATATTGTATGCATGGTCCCATCCACTGGGAACTTCATCTTTGACTGGTTCAATATACCTGTGTCCTTCCGCCAGATCCAACAGAGCTATGAATCCGAGGTCGCGATTTTCAAAAGTCATCATTCGCTTCTTAAAGTTAATTACAGCTGCACTGTCATTATCCCATCCAATCCCCAGCAACGCCGGATAGGAACTTCCCCCTTCAACTACTTCGATAACATCGAAATCAGCGTATGTCTTCATTCCCTCAATGTCCACAACAAGGCGTCAAACTCTCCCAATCGGTGTCACCTTGGCCTGATTAGCTAGTCGGAGCTGTATAGGAGACTAGCTCAGGGTTGGACTCCCCATTTTCTACCAGGCCTGCTTGGTTAGGATGTTGACATCCGAACCAAGATCCAGAATGACTGAATCGACTTCATAATCCCCAATCTGAATGTTCATGCGCATTTCCTTACCTATTTTTCTCCTTTGTAAGGAGTTTACCGCGGACTCTCGCCGTCCCCTGGTTGGTCGCTGCAACAACCCCTTGATCTCGGCAAGAGCATTAGGATCCCTTTCCAGTGATAAATAACTCTCAAAAAAATTCTATAACTTACCAGACTGCCGCGATGGACCTGCCTCAGAAGTGGAATAAAAAACATGGGGCATGTCACAAATAATTTCCTTACCACGATCTTTTTACATCGCACGACGCACTTGAAAGAATGCATCACGCTTGGAATCAATATCAAACTGCACCTTCTTCTTCCCTACTAACCAGATGAGTGGATGTGGACCATATTCTCTTGTCGTCGCACCTCCACGAGTGATAACTGCAACGGCAACATCTTGTGTCCTCGGCTTTGCATAAATTGTCGCGATGGTTGCACCCTAAGTCTAGTTTAGTGGTGGATTCCCAGGTTGGTTCACATTCTGGTTAGCATTATGATTTGCACGCTGGTTTTGGTTCTGCGGCGGGTTTTGATTCTACACTGGTTGCTGTGCTTGATTATGGTTCTGCAATGCTGAACATTTCCTGCTTGCCATCGCACAATCAACTGTGGACAGTTTTAAACAGTGTGATCAGTAACAAAACAAAACGTACACTGTGTCTACATTTGTGGGTAATCTCTCTGGTAGTGTCCCAGCACTCCACAATTATAACACTGGACAGGTGCACGACCTCCTCATCCTCTTCCGCGACTAAATCCTCCACCACGTCCACCCCAGAATCCTCCACGGAATCCCTCTTGCTGCTGATATTGCGGTTGATTGAATTGTTGCTGCATGGGATTCAGTTGTAGTTGTGTTGATGTATATGTAACTTCGGAATGTATTTCATATATGTATGTTGTATGTACTCCTATAGAGATGGTATTATTCCTCTATATGGAAGTGTCGTCATTTATATTGTAAGTGTCGTAACTTATACTTGATGGGTTATTAGACCACCTTGTTGGGGTCGGCCCTATATAAGGCATGTGGGTCGAAGGGATATTAGAGCACCCTATTGGGGGTCGGCCATGTGGGTCAAAGGGTTATTAGACCACCCTATTGGGGGTCGGCCCAGTCAGCATTATGTTATGTGGTTAAGTTCGAGCCTACATGAGTTAGGTAAAAAGGCAAGTCAAGTCAAGTATAAATAGAGTGCGGGAGGCACTCTATTTGCTCACTCACTTCTCACACAAGCACTCAAGGAGGAGTGGCACACTTATGGAGGAGGAGGATCTGCTGCTAGGTTATGGCTATCTCTCTTGGTTGGTTGTATCATTGCTCTATCTATCTTTGAGGAAGTTATTGGGGTTTTTCACCTTTATGGTTTTCCCCAAGTAAATATTTGTGTCTCTTGTGTGCTTGCATTATTGTCTCCATGATTGATATGCTATAGATATGCTGTACATGTTGTCTTCTCAGTTAAGATCCTAGATCAGATTGAAGTAAATTCTGAAAATTTAACATGGTATCAGAGCTACCCTGAAAGAAGGCATGATATGGCATGTATGACACTTGTTGCACTTACGATGCTAGGGCTTGATATAGCAAAAACCAGTCATCGTAGCACTTTCGCTATAAATCTGTTTTGGCGAAGTTTTCGGATCTGAAATTGTTACAGGACGAAGATAAAATCTCCAGGTACCTTGTGTCCAAAGGACAACCTCTAATTCATTGTACTTTGTGATTTATGATCTGTACAATATAGGGTTTCAGCCTCTTCCAGATCTGAGTCAAAATCAGGTGACCTTGGGAAAAAAGGTCATAACTTGGGATAGGAAGCTCCAAATGAAATTTAGTGAAAATTGACAGGTAGTACACAGACTGTGCTATCTCAGAAAACTTTTTCAGAGGCCGAAGTTGAACCAGTGACACGTGGCACGCCGTACAAGTTCGCTCTCCTTTATTATCCCATAAACAGGTCACGTTGCGACACTTGGCATAGATCTCTCTCAGAGAATCGAATTGAGGTCAGACCTGTCAGGATGGAAAGATAACAGGTCAAGCTATCTTAGAAAACTTTTTCAGAGGCCGAAGGTCAAACAGTGACACGTGGCACGCCGTACAATTTCGCTCTCCTGTATTTTCCCAAAACAGGTCACGTTGCGACATTTGGCATAGCTCTCTCTCAGAACATCCAATTGAGGTCAGACCTGTCAGGATGGAAAGCTAACAGGTCAGGCTATCTCAAAAAACGTTTTCAGACCCTGTGGATCAAAAATTTCAGAGTTACACCAGAAACAATTAGGTACATATTTCTGTCAAAACAGAATTATTTTTTGGTACCTTCATTCATGGCTTCCGGAATTTAGGGCTTTGGAGAAAGTTGGAATTTTTGTAATCAGAGACCACGGCTGAATGCTACTCATCAAAATAAAAATTTAGAGACCAAGATCAGAATTTTTGGTTGGGCAGAAGGCCGGGCTTGATCAGACCCTAGTTCGGGACTTTGATCAGGAAAGTGGTAAATTAGGGCTTCTGTAAAAATGGGAATTTTTGAAATCTGTGACCACGGCTGGAAGCTCCTCAGAAAAATAGAAGCTTAGAGCTTTGGATCAAACCTTTTTATTGGGCATAAGAGTGGGCTTCATCAAACCCCAGTTCAGGGTCACGTCCAGTGAATCTGGAAGTTTCAAAGGCAAATTTGAGGAGTAAAACTTTGCAGTTTTCAAATTCTGAATATACCAGTTTGATTAGCTCATCAAGGCGCATATTTCTATCCTTTCGGAAGTTTGAAATTCAAAGTTTGAATTTTTGGGGTTTCTCTGACAAACCCATATCCAGCTCGAGGTCCAGTTCTTGCAAATCAAGTGGATAGGGTTAATCCTAGAAGAAGATGGATTGGTCACTTGCATAAGTGAAGGAGTTCCTGTTTCAGAGGGAGATGAGGCTAAGGTTTTACATATGGAGATTACAAGCGATCTCGACAGGTATGACTCATCGAGGTATGTTTTGATATTTGTTCATGATTAAGTTTATGGTATGTTTGTCTTCATGTTATTACGGTTAGTACAATCTTGATTTTAGATTTGTCGTATCACCTTAACAAAATTATGAATGCATGATAGAAGATATTCATTGGTTAGGATGTTGACACTTATGATTGTACTAATGCATTATGGTGTTGTATGAGGTTTATGTTGTCTACTAACATGAAAGGTACACCAAGAAAGACAAATCATGTTCTGGTCCAAGAACATATGATCATGATAACATGAGGACAAAGATTCATCCATTGTCATGGATCTCATAGAAGATCCATTTACGAGGTATGTATAACTTGGTTTTATAATGGCTAACCTATGAGATATACAGGTTACTAGCACAAGTCATTGAAGAAGATCAAGAAGACATCATGTGAGTATGTTAGACATAAATAGCTAGCATGCTAATCTAGGTATGTTTTTCCTATATCAAGCTAGAATACTACCTTGTGTTAGGATCTTATACTGTTGTTGATAATGATTATTCATGAAGTCATAGGTTTGAATAATCATGGTTGTATGCATATTATGTTTCTTACCATAATTGATGATATAACTAACCAGAAGAATCATGATGGTATAGGTTTGAATAATCACAGGTTTTATGCATTTTATATCTCTTATCTTGATTGATGATTCAACTAACCTGAAGAGTCATAGGTTTGAGTAATTACAGGTTTAGACATGTTATGTTTCTTATGATTTGACTAACCATAAGAATCCTTGAATGCTAATGCTTATTATTTCTGTTTGAAATGATCATGACTATACATGCTTGAGATTATTGTGTTTTAATAGTATACTAATGAATGTATGATTTTATATGAGATCACAAGGATAACACATTCATGATACTAATAAGCATGCATAGGGACCAAGGATGAATATGAGATTCAAGAATAGGTAATTCAGGAAGCAAAGATCAAGAGGGAGCACACTCTAGTTGCTCCTGCAAGAAAGCAAAGGAGCACACTCCAGTTGTTCCTGCAAGAAAGAAAAAGAGCACACTTCAGTAGTTTCTGCAAGGATGCAGATATTCAGAGGGAGTTGACCATCTTTCTACATTCCACAACAGAAAAGTGTAGAAGAAGCTACTTCAGATTATGACTCCAACAGCTCCTGCAAGGAAGCAAAGACTCAGAGGGAGTCCACCCAACGAACAAAGAAAGATAAGTATTTTAATCATCATTTCTTGCATATTTGTTTGTTTAAATAATACTGTTCAATAATGTATATACTGATGTTCCTAGAATTAGGTTGTGTTGCATTGATGAACAATATACTACTAATATACATGGGTAAGTGGCCTATGGCACTGTACAACATTCCATTGCTACTTATCTAGAATGAAACCTCTTTGCTGACATGTTGGGAGTTGTGCACACTCTTAATAATGTTCTGGTAGAGATTGGAAGGCATCTAGAAAGTTATGGGATATGGATAAATGTTGTATTGAAGCATTGGTTAAGATAATTGCATGACTGTATGACATATTTCTTTATGTGTAAGAATTTGTTCTGAAAATTATGAGATGTTTCTAATCATGCAATTTAACCTGTTTTGTAGGAAAGACCGTATATCTTCACCTACAAAAAGGACTACAACATTTGTTCCAGCAACAAAGATATCTATTGAAGATATTTAAGTTCCCAGGATCTGGGATAAAGAAATGGAATGCCATGATCCGTCGATCATGAAGAATGATGTTTGGGATGTAGTCCCAAGATGTGAAGGGAATTTTGTTATGACTCCCAAAAAGGAACTATCAGATCAAGCATGTTGCAGATGGAAACATTGAGATGAAATAGAAGATGCACCAGATGGATTTCAAGACAGCATGGTGTAGTCATTTATGTGTGCAGAACTTGGTATGGTAGGATAGACAGCTTTCTATCTAGTTTGGGCTTTACCAAGAGTAAAGTGGATTCCAAACCTTACTACAAGGTTGAGGAAGGAAATCTAGTGATACTACTTTTGTATGCAAATAACCTGTTTGTTACAGGTGAAAATAGATTGATTGCCGACACGCAGCGGAAGATTACTACTGAGTTCGAGATGAAGAACTTGGGGATGATGCACTATTTGTTTTTGGCATGGAGGTGTGGCAGAGTGCAGATGGAATCTTCCTTGGACAAGGGAAGTATGCAGTAGAGATCCCGAAGAGGTTCGGAATGATGGATTGCAAGGCCATGGCCACACCTATGGCATCAAATCTAAAGCTTCTATGTGATGCTTCATCTGAGCCGATTGATGTCTCTATGTATCGTCAGATGATTGGGTCCTTGATGTACCTGACGAACACGAGACCAGACATTTGCTTTGCTGTGAACACATTGAGCCAGTTCCTGACGGATCCGAGGAGTGTTCACCTGGTTGCTGTAAAGCATGTTCTGAGGTACCTGAAGGGTACAGTGGATTATGGGCTCAGGTATGAGGAGAATCAAAAGTTTAACCTGCAGGGTTATGTTGATTCAGATTGGGCTGGCAGTGCTGCAGATAGGAAGAGCACATCTGGGTGTTGCTTCAGTATGGGATTAGGTGTGATCTCTTGGTTTAGTAGGAAGCAGTCCTGCGTAGCACTGAGTACAGCTGAGGCAGAGTATGTTGCATCTTGTTCAGCTAGTTGTGAGGCAGTATGGCTACGGAAGCTACTGTCTAAGCTATTTGATCTCCCGTTGGAGGCTACTGGTATCTTCTATGATAACCAGAGTTGTGTAAAGCTGTCCGAGAATCCAGTGTTTCATGACAGGTCGAAACACATAGAGATCAAATATCACTATATCAGGGATATGAGAGGAGCTGTGAAGCTCCTGTATGTTGCGACGGACGAGTAGATTGCAGATGTGCTGACGAAGCCACTAGCCAGGGTGAAGTTCGAGTACTTCAGAGAGAGACTTGGCGTTCTTCAGATCAAGGATACTTCGAGGAAGAAGTGATGGACACATTTGCTGAAGCCATTCCAAGCATGTTGGAAGGGGGATTCTTCACATGGCTATGGATGTAAGCGCTGGATGATGAGCATCAGGATGATGTTCTGGTTTCTGCTTGGATATGATCAGTTGGATCATTTATGTATGTATGCATCATGATTGGATGCTGGATATGATCAGTTGGATCATGTGTACGTATTTTGTATATGCATCATGTTGGATGCTTGGACCATGTATCTGTATATGTATCAAGTGGATACATTGTATGATCAGGTGGATCATGTATGGTGATATGTATCATGTATTTGTATTTGTATCAGGTAGATACATTGATGATCAGGAGGATCATGTATGATGATATGTATCAGGTAGATACTTGGTATGCATCAGGTAGATGCATTGATGATCAGGAGGATCATGTATGTTGATATGTATCATGTATTTGTATTTGTATCAGGTGGATACATTGATGATCAGGAGGATCATGTATGATGATATGTATCAGGTAGATACTTGGTATGCATCAGGTAGATGCATTGATGATTAGGAGGATCATGTATGATGATATGTATCATGTATTTGTATCAGGTGGATACATTGATGATCAGGAGGATCATGTATGATGATATGTATCAGGTAGATACTTGGTATGCATCAGGTAGATGCATTGATGTTCAGGTGGATCATGCAGCAGGATGTTGCAGTGATGATCAGGATGATCATAGATGACGAGCTTCAGGATGTTGCTCCAGATGACATGCAGCAGGATGTTGCAGTGATGATCAGGATGATCATAGATGACGAGCTTCAGGATGTTGCTCCAGATGACATGCAGCAGGATGTTGCAGTGATGATCAGGATGATCATAGATGACGAGCTTCAGGATGTTGCTCCAGATGACATGCAGCAGGACGTTGCAGTGATGATGATCAGGATGATCATGGATACATCAGGATGATGTATGGTGAGTATCAGGTTGATACTCTGTGGCCGTGGATCAGGTTGTGCAGATGAGCATGTAATCCGGTGCCCTGGGAGATTTGCAGATGGTCTTTCGAGGTTTTGCCTATGGCATGTAATTCGGTGCCCTGGGACATCTGGCAAATGCTCTTTTGAGGTTTTGCTCTGGGAGGACATGTAATTCGGTGCCCTGGGAGATCTGCAGATAGTCTTTCGAGGTTTTTCCTATGGCATGTAATTCGGTGCCCTGGGATATCTGGCAGATGCTCTTTCGAGGTTTTGTCCTATGGCATGTAATTCGTTTCCCTGGGAGATCCGATAGGTTGGGCTGTGTGCCCGTAATCAGTCCTGGGATGCTCTTGCGAGGTTTTGCCATGACCACATATAATTCGTTGCCCTGGGAGATCCTATAGGTAGAGCTGTGTGCTCGTAACAGCCTGGGATGCTCTTGCGAGGTTTTGTGGTGAGGTCACATGTAATTCGGTGCCCTGGGAGATCCTATAGGTAAAGTTGTGTGCTCGTAACAACCTGGGATGCTCTTTCGAGGTTTTGTGACGCACGTAATATGTCCTGAGGATTCCACAGTATGGCCAGTGATGATGAAGACCTGCAGGTGGTGGGCCTACATCCAGTATGAAAAAGGACTGGCTCTGTAGAACTTCCTATGATGAGTAGATTCAGAGATTGATTGAGATAGCAGCAGCAGTGTCGATGATGATGACTCGATGACGATCATCCAGTGACGATGATCCAGAGAAGATGACTTGTGCTAGAAGAACTGTGCTGAGAAATACCTTCCTAGTTAAGAGGGAGTGTTGATGTATATGTAACTTTGGAATGTATTTCATACATGTATGTTGTATGTACTCCTATAGAGATGGTATTATTCCTCTATATGGAAGTGTCGTCATTTATATTGTAAGTGTCGTAACTTATACTTGATTGGTTATTAGACCACCTTGTTGGGGTCGGCCCTATATAAGGCATGTGGGTCTAAGGGTTATTAGACCACCCTATTGGGGGTCGGCCACGTGGGTCAAAGGGTTATTAGACCACCCTATTGGGGGTCGGCCCAGTCAGCATTATGTTATGTGGTTAAGTTCGAGCCTACATGAGTTAGGTAAAAAGGCAAGTCAAGTCAAGTATAAATAGAGTGCGGGAGGCACTCTATTTGCTCACTCACTTCTCACACAGGCACTCAAGGAGGAGTGGCGCACTTATGGAGGAGGAGGATCTGCTGCTAGGTTATGGCTATCTCTCTTGGTTGGTTGTATCATTTCTCTATCTATCTCTGAGGAAGTTATTGGGGTTTTTCACCTTTATGGTTTTCCCCAAGTAAATATTTGTGTCTCTTGTGTGCTTACATTATTGTCTCCATGATTGATATGCTGTAGATATGCTGTACATGTTGTTCTCTCAGTTAAGATCCTAGATCAAATTGAAGTAAATTCTAAAAATTTAACAAGTTGCACACACTGTCCTAGCTGCACGTATTGTGGCTGCTGAACATATTGTGGCTGCTGTGGAGCCATCTGCATCGGAGCATATTGTGGCTGCTGTGGAGCCATCTGCATTGGAGCATATTGTGGCATAAAATGTTGTTGTGGTTGCGGCTGCGATACAAACTGCACCTACAGTTGAGGTAGCGGTTGAGCCACCTGCGGCTGCGGTTGCGGTTGTTGTACAACACATTGATCGTCCTTCACATAGAATGCATCGTACATTCTCTCTTGAAGCAAGCCATATGCGCGGAAATCTTTGTCTTCATGTCCCACAGATTTGCAGAAAGTACAATACAAATTCATCAGCTTTGTGACCATCTTCTGCATGTATTGATATTCCTCATGTCGATGCCCATATACCTGACAGATGCAACACCACGGCATACCGCCACAGCTCAATGGGTCTGGTGCTCCTGATACTAGATAATTGCGGAAGTTTGGGAAATTATCCTTAGTATGCCCCTCTCCGCGACATCGCGTACACCACACCTCTTCACACTATTCTTTACCCTTCTTAAGGTCTTGCAGCTGTATTGTCAAGTTGACCAACTGCATCTGAATCTACGACATACCGACTGCGTTCTCACCAATCGGTGAAGATTCTAACCGCATCGCAATTTCCAGGGCTTCACTCGGTGTTGTAATGTTATGTTGCATCAGCGGTAGTCGAATGTGAGGGAGAAATGCCGCGATGAACCATTCTTTATGCTGGACATTGCTCATGTAGAAGTTGACCCTTGCCATCAGATTTTTGAATCACTGGTCGAAATCCCACATAGTTTCATTGGGATACTGCTTAATCTCTTTTAGTTCTGTAATATACTACGCTTCAGACTTGGGTTTTCGGAATTCTACAATCAATCCTACTCAAACCTCATCTAGCGTCTTTTCTCGAGCACCTACGGGAACCTGCACAAATTTCATGAACCAGTCTAATGCACGACCCTGAAGAGTTGTCGCCAATTGTCCTTTCTTGGCATTATCATCGGTAAATTGCTTAACAGTCCATACTAGTTCACATAAGAACTAGTATTTCTCGGGATTATATGTTCCATTTCCATGGAACAATAGTAACTTTGCATCTTCGCTCGCCATCTTAGGCTTCCTTCCTATAGTCGCTGAGCTACTAGCAATCAAGTTCTGATGACCTAATGAACACGGTGGTGTCAAAGTTGTATTTCTTATTGGTTGAGATATAGTGAGCATAGGTGTGGGTATGTTGCTGTTGGGGTTTGGTCCTGCCTTTATCCTGGGCATAGTCTGGCTTTCCTTGTCGGCACTGTGAGGTCGCTTTGTCCCATGTGGTCTTCCTTTGTGGATTTTCATTTCGATCACAGCAGGACCTTCCCCTGTCCTCTTCCTCGTTTCTTGTCGAAACCTTGCTCCTCCCCTTGTAAGACCAGTCTCTTCCTCGGCTTCCTTCACAGTCTCATCATAACCTTCACCCATCTACCCCTTATCATTCCATGTACCGCCCCCCTGCTGTCGCCCTATCCATAGCTTCTGCCCACTAGGTTTCTTACTAGTTTAGGTGCATCTTCAGTATGCCCTTTTCGCAAATGAGCATTTTAATGGACAACTGTAGCGACAACAGAAACCTACCTCTTGGTCCATTGAAGAATTCCCTCTCTGCTTCAATGTAGGACTTTATTGTATCAACCGCAAACTCAGTGATGTAGCCTTCTAGTATATTGTCGACCCAAACCTCAACAGCCCACGATGCTTTATTGTCGACTTCCTGCAGCTCCTAGATCAGTTATGGGGTCCAAGCTATCGGCTCACCACCTTGGAATTTCCTCTTCTGGAAGGTCAATTTTGCTAACCACTCATACAGGATGATTGGGAACTCGCAGAAAAAATATTCATGTGGACCGTTGTGAATGTACGTCGCCAACCACCAATCTGTCGACAACCCACGATTCTTATTTTCCTTTTCAGTGAACTATCACAATTTTAGGTCCAACCAATCTTGGATCTCCGGTCTCGTCGGATGCCACAACATATCCTCCTTTCAATTCACGCTGGGTCCCGACAACGGAAACATTTGTTGACACAAACCCAATCGACAGGAGTTCCACGCACTGTCGACACCCAAACCACGGCGATCTCCTTGAGCACCGGCCCAAACAGGTTTTACCCTATCCAACAACATCTACAGAGCATATGAGGTCTCACCCGAGATGTTCAAGGGAGAGTAGACGGAACCATGTTTCCGCTGAATGAAGGAGGATGTTGTGCATTAATTGATTAACTTATTGCAACATTCAGAAATATATCTAAGCATTCAACTCAGACATTAAGCATAATTGCAACATCATTCAACATATCTGATCATTGATAGAACCACAAATATGCAACAGATATAATAGTAAAGCATTAATCACAGCAAGGAAACATAGCATCATTCATAGATTCATATCGCATAAATGCATTTACCACAGAGAAACGGAAAAGACACAAGGATTCTGCTTAAAAACTCTGTCACATCATATTTATCTCCACAAAAACCCAGATACATCAAGATATTCAATCACCAACTCTTTGTCTTCGGCTTTATCACAATGATCAATCTCTTTGATATCTTTCGACACTTACAATCCTGCATCTATTTATAGGCTTCCACCTTTACAATTACAGTCCACTTAGGCAACCGCTTGACTAGTTCTTAACAAACTCTACAAAAATATGACCCAAAACCCACATAATACAGTCCAAATGACCCAAAATACATATGACTCGGTCCAAATGGCCCAAAAATACAAATGACGTGGTCCAAATCACCCAAAACTACAAATGACGCAGTCCAAATCACCCAAAAATACATAAACTATTGTCGCCTTGCATGCCACTTTCCTCCCTTCGCGGTACCTTTGGCCTTGCGCAGCATCCGCAATGCTGACTCATTGAACCGCCTTCCAACATACATACAAATCAACCTTCATCTCTTTTCTACAAAATTTCCTTGAACCCCTCTGTTCACAATATTCTCTCAACATCTTGTTCGCAAACCCTTGGTGGCCACCTCAGAAGAATGCCTTCATTCAATGCAGATAACCATATAAAGAGATTAATATATGACGATGAAGTGTAGCTACATCTAATTCTTGAGAGGGACATGTTTACTATATCCCAATAGCCACACCAATGAGGGTATGGCTATTATAGAATAGTGAGGGTTCGTTCATTTATGGGCATAGTCTACACCACGATTATGACTAGGTTGTGTGGAGAGAGGAGTCTGCGCATTCAATATGTAGACATGCAGAGGTCACACCATTTCATTAAGTTTCACACCATGCCAATGGAGAGGGAAACACTATCCATGTTGAAAATGGATACTCCTACACTTTCCTCTATGGGGGAAGCTCATATATGAGACCCGACGACCGGTAGGAGATGACCCTTGGTTTTTGAATTCCAAGGTGTCTCTTGGAATTCTAAAGATGACTCTTCATCTTCATATTGCAATGGATTAGGTTTCAACATTGACCACTCCTTAAAAAAGGATCCGAGTAATAAGTAGGAAAAATATATCAAATTTCTTAAGAGGAACCACTTCCTTATTTGAATTAGATGTATTAGTTTCATCATGTCCTTTGTTCCAATTACACGAGCATTAACTATCACAACCTCCCTTGAGGAGGAAAGTCCTATATCCAGGTCTTCTACTTTATCCCCCAAGAAAAGAGTAGATTCCCCAATGGACATTTATGGGTCCTCCATAAAATTACATCTCTTTGGTTTTGATTTGGTTCCTTTTTTGGGAGGAGGATAAGCTCAAGCATAGGAACAAATAACTTGTAAATGTCTTAGAAAATGACAAATCCTAACTTAAATGTTGTTTTATCATCATTTTACACCGTATTCAAAATTCTTTTATGTGAGAATCATTTTCTATCAAAGACCCTTATTAAGGTCTATCTCAACACAAGTGTATGAATATGTGCATAAACTTGCTACAACTCTCTCAAGATTTGGCTTTATGTAAGTGCCTAAAGAATTTCCAATATTCTAAAAATGTAATAAATATTAGACATGTATATAGAAAATTGTGGAGATGAACTCATGCTAGTATACCAGCCACTACATGGTGTGAGGATCAAATTTTGGGAATTGAAAATTATAAAAATCCCGACACTTCTTCAAAACTAGGTACCCTCCTCAATCGCTTGTTGATGTCAACATGGTCATAATATTAAGCAATAAAAAAACCCTTCAAACACATAGAGGCCTACCATTTCTTTAAAGTTGCTTATTCTTTAAACGCCAATGATCCCACACTAATGTCAACTATTTCAAATAGGAAGTTAAGAAATTTATCAATGTTAATATCAATATCAATATCAATATCAATATCAATGTGTGAATGATCTCTTTAAAAAAATAAAATGCATCCAATGGGGTCCTATAAGGCACTCTTTCTACAAATGAAACCAAACCTTTCCTCCCACCTAAAACTTGTGTGGAACCCTCTATTGATCATGGTGTTGTTTGTACTTAGCATTGGCATTCTGTAAAATATCATGGAATGGATCCTCTTGGAAACATCTTCCCTCACATGCGCATATGCACCTTGGTCATCATCCTAAGAGGTTGGCTACAGAATGAGGGTGGAGTGACCGAAAACATCTAAAAAAATAAGTAAAGCAACTCTGAAGAAAATTGGAATAGTATTGTCCTTCCATCGAACATAGTGCGACAACGATCCAGAGTAAAACAAAACTATCGCAAAAAAATGGTCGACCACCTGATGCATCTAGGTCTCTGCACTAAAGAATCAACATAATGTAATGAGGGGAAACTAATATGTTTCCCATCAGTCGTGACATGGTCCACTATCATTACCAAAAGCGAGAGGCACCTAACCTCCTCTGCATGAAAAGAAGATATATGCAACTAGCCATCGACTACCTAGAAGTAACTAGGGGTAGTAGCATCCTCACTAACATATCTCGTTACATATGCCATATGACTGGATGCTAAAAATTTAGATGGGACATCAGGGAAATGGGGAAAATCCTCCCCTTTCCCGGATAATCCCGTGATGAAGTATTCCTTTATGGGATAGAACCACAGATTGAGACCCACCCTAAGAGCCTGTTGACATTGATCCCAATGACAGATCAATTGCATCAACATCTACCAATGCCCCCTCAACAATGTAGCCTCCTCATAAAACATTTGGAGGCCAACATGACGTAAGCGTTGTTTGGTCTATGGAGTACTAGGTCGAGGGAGCAAATCCCTCTCTCTCTCTAATCTCCCAACCCTATATCACACTGTATAGGTCATGCCACTGTTGTTGGTCCCATTGTTTCTCTTGTCGCTCTTGTCCCTTAAACACATATGAGCTTCATCAGGAACATATACATAGAGAGATATCACTAGTACAAAATGAGAGATAAGTGACCAGGCGACCAAAAAATTTGGTCACCACAGCTTTTTTAAGGGATAAATGACCAAAATTGAGAAATTTTAAGTGAACTGACTAAAAATGACCAAGATAAATGACCAATTCGGTCACGGGATAAGAACTAAACTAAAAATGATCAATTTGGTCACGAGATAAGAACTAAACTAAAAATGACCACATAATAATTGGTCATTTATGTGGTCATTTTTAGTTGTGTCATTCCAACAGTGAAAAATTATAATTTTGATCATGAATTTGTACAATTTACTAAATTTTAACACTGCAGATGGATTCGGAGACTGGGGTCTCCGAATCCATCTGCAGTGTTAAAATTTAGTAAATTGTAATGTTAATAGTACACAACTTGGATTATTTTTCAATACATGTCTTCTAAGGGATCATTTCTTTGAGGCCATCCCGATACCTATTGTGTTAGATGATAGGAGAATCATTGAGATACTCATTTAGGGGTTTCTCTACTAATTAGTGACTTGGGTGTGGTGAGTTGATATCTAGATAATACATCATGTCTTGTATATAGTTTATCAAGTGATAGATGAGTTCTTCGACATGTGGTTGAGTTGAGTCTTATAGGATATTTGTCGTCTTTCCCTTTTGAAATTGTCATGTCCTGAAGTTAGTGTCACTCTGTTTAGCTTGTTGTACTGGTTGTGTTCATATTTTGTTTGAACAAAACCATTGCTGTTTGACCATCTCAGCAGTCTGTTAAAGTTTCGACAAGTTCATGCTTTTGTGTCATGTTAGCTAAAAATTGTCAATTTCACAACCTCCATTGATTCTCCATATATTGCATTCATTCACCATGGTTCTCTCTGCACCTGAGTTTGAAAATATTTAAAGTCCCCCTAGGTCCCTCCCTTACAAGAAATAGCCAATATCCTCCATTTTGAAGAAAAAAAATTCCTCCCTTTTTGTAAAAATCCATTTGTTCCCATCTCCTTGAATAATAATAATAATAATAATAATAAAACCCCATAATACCTAACCCCTTCTCCTTTCACATATAAAATAAATAAATTATCAAAAACCTTTTTTCCCTATATCTTTTCATCCATATACAATATTAATATATTGTATAGTTATTATAATATATATTTATATAATTAATATATGTAACTAGTATTAACAAATTAAGAAAAAGAAGAATATAAACAAAACAAATGTAATAGATAGAGGGAAACAAAAAATGAAAAGCAAATGAGCGGTAAATTAGAAAATAGATTGAGAGGGAAAATAAAAGAAAATAGGGCCTCCAATAGATTTGATCTCCACGAATTTCTTAGAGAAAGCAAATTTCTCCATATGGTTGCAAGGATCTCCATGTGATCTCCATGAATTGCGCACAGGAAGCAAAGTTCTCCGTATGGTTGCAAGGATCTCTATGTGATAGGCTTCTTGATTTTGCTTCAGATCATTTATATTGTGCCATCAATTTTTTCAACAATCTTTGGGGTGGGTTCGAAACCCTAGCTCAACTACTGCATCACAATGATGCTTCAGGTAACAATCCCTATCTTTATCACTTCGGTTCCATTGTATTTATGGGATTTATTTAATATTCTGTGAATTCAGTCGGCCAAACCCTATGTCGATAGTTTGTAATTTTTAGCCCCAATTCGAACCACATGTGGGGTTTTTAATTATGAGACTAAATTCTTTCTTCATGACAATTTAGGGCCTTTCTGTGATGCAAAAATATAGATATTGTAGGCAATTTGCTTAATGACACCTATTGTAAATGTACGGTCCATAGTAGTGTTGCACATCGGCCACATAGTGGGGGGTGTGGTGAAGGGTCGACCTTAGCAAGATGGATCACTCAAATAGAGAAGGCCTTTTACTTCACTCAATAGACATTTCCCCCTCCTCAGCGTTAGCAGGTTTTTATTTTTCTTTTGCACTCTTTCAAGAGTTGAAGTGAATGTATAATTTTCCCTAGGGCCTATATTAAAAGCTCGTTATAAGGACTATGCTTGAGTGCCTGACTGGTGGGTTCTTCTATGGACCTAGTGATTTGCATAGATGAAATAAAGCACTCAAATCTTCCACCTTCCTTGGAGTTGCAAAATATTAGTGGAGCTAACAATGCATGAAGAAGTGTGATAAATGACGACAGATAGAGGGAAACAACAACTCTAGTCTACTAAGAACAAGACCATTTCTAGAAAAAGCATGTTCTCTTTGATTTGGTGTTAGCAGATCATGAAGGCTTTAGCGGAAGTTTAATACTCCCGAGAAATCACATAGCTTCCTTACCTTTATGAAATATCAAGACCTTTATGGTTCATATTTTTTTCAAGATCAAGGACTTGAAATTTGTTACTACTTTGTCGACCCTTGATCTTAGTGTTAGTGCGGATATGCATTTTGTTTTCCTAACTTGTGTTGATGGTAAGCATGCATAGCAGTGATTTTTCAGTAAAAACTACAAAATGTGATTGGTTTTCATATTTATACCTAGTATCTTTATAAACTTACCCTCCCCCCCAAAAAATGCTTGAAATTAATATTGTTTTTATATAACAATATATAAGTCAACATAAAATATATTACTATATACCATTCCTATATATAAAAACATAAAAACTATATTATTAAAACATTTAACATAAAAAAAACAAATTAAACAATATGTAATATAATATAATATAATAATAAAACAATGTTTAAATAATAATAACATATTATAACTAAATATATTATAATATATGTAATATTAACAAATAAAAAAATAAAAAGGAAAACAAACACAATGAAATGGGAATGGATGGACATTAGAGGGAGGGGTATGTCAATGAAAAATTTGGTTGGGATTCTCCTAAACCAGTTGAAGAATCACATGTTGAAATTAATTAGAACCTAATCATAGAAGTTGATTGGAGAGAAGCAGAGAACTGTTGGATAATGAATCGTGATCTGCTCATCAAGGTTTCCAATTCTTAACCCAATTTCACCATTTTTTCTTTCGGCAATAACAGAGTTTTTTTAGGGTTTTCATTTTTTAATTGAAGAGGGATTTTATATTTTACAGAGTTATGGAAAGATGGGTTTCGATTTTTTTAATTATTGGATTATACCACATAAGAGTTGTTCTTTCATCATTTGCAGAGTTTTCTTAGGGTTTTAATTTTTTTGGTTGAAGAGGGTTTTCTCTCATTCCCCAATCCCTTGGATTTTCTCTGTGGTTTGGATGAAAAACCAAATCCATCTTCATAGTGGATTCATCAAGGATTATCAATTTGGAGATTTTGAGCTTCATCAAATTTGTGCCTTGAGTATAGATCTTGGTCTCTTGGATTGAGATATAGATTGTTTTCCAAGAAGGGCGCAACCATTGAAAAGGAAGAAACAGTTGAGGGAAGGGCGCACTTGTTAAAAGAGGAGCTAAGTACATTATCATCTGATATTTCCATTTCTACTTCCAAAGAAGGAGGGCGAGTTTCCCTTCCTCCACATTGTTAATATCTGCTTGCTATTTTCATAGTTGGAGGTCGAGTTGTGCACAAAGGGAAAAGAGGGCACTAATGTACATCATTGATATCAATTTCTTTGTGGAGAAGAATACCCATTGCATGAGTTGTTTCAGACTTGAAGGGGGGGGGAAACAATTATCTTCATTTCCACACAACGATTAGTTTCTTGGGAAAACATGCCAGTATAGGAAGGTTTCATTATTGCAAAGCTCTATTTGAGAGGATCAGATGGAGTGCTCAACCTTTAGCAAGATAAATTGTGGCACATAGTGAAAATATACATTCTGCTATCATTTGTCAGAAGCTAACAGAGAAGGAGTTGTTTCTTGTCAGACTAGGCATTCTTCTACCATTAGTCAGCAAGTGGCTGGTATGGATTAGGCCATTGTTGTTAGGAAAAGAAGAAAAACCTCCCATGCATAGGTCGATGCATCGCATATCCCTTGGTTACAGGCTCTTGGCTTCAGGCTAATGAGTCATGGCTTCTCGTTCAGTGTGCTCCAAGAAGTATTTGCTTATAAGGTTTAACAAACTTAGGTTGCAATAGTTTGCGTTATGAAAACAAGAGTGCGCCAGATGCCTCCGAACCCTCAATGGGCATCCAGGGTTTTATATATAAAAATAACATCTGAGAAGCTTTTTGAATTTGATGGATAGACCCTGCATGGCTTATATATCTTGTTTTAGAGGATTTATTAACTGGTCATTTTATTCTTGCTGGATCGGTCGGAGGAGGAATGAAGTCCTCTATGGAACTAGGGATGTAGAGTATTTCATGGAGGATATGAGATTGATGATCCCTGAAGAATAGTTGGTTTAGTTTATTCCATCATTTATGCTAAGACCCAGTTTGAGTGCATTTTAACTGTTAATTTTTCAGAATTTACTTCAATCTGATCTAGGATCTTAACTGAGAGAACAACATGTACAACATATCAATCATGTACACAATAATTCAAGCACACAAGAGACACATAGTTTACTTGGGGAAAACCATAAAGGTGAAAAACCCCAATAACTTCCTCAAAGATAGATAGAACAATGATACAACCCACGCATAAGAGATAGACATCTCCTAGCAGTAGCTTCTCCACCTCCACAAGTGCGCCACTCTCCCGGGAGTGTGAGAGAGAATAGAATGATGAAATAGAGTGCCTCCCGCACTCTATTTATACTTGACTTGACTTGCCTAATAACCTTTACTAGGTCAGCCTTAACTTAACCACATAACATAATGTTGACTGGGCCGACACCCAATAGGGTGATCTAATAACTCTTCGACCCACATGACTTATACAGGGCCGACCCCAACAAGGTGGTCTAATAACCCATCAAGTATAAGTTACAACACTTACAATATAAATGACGACACTTCCATATAGAGGAATAATAACATCTCTATAGGAATACAAACACTTCCGTATAGAGGAATAATATCATCTCTATAGGTGTACAATATACATATATGAAATACATTCCGAAGTTACATATACATCAACACTCCCTCTTAACTAGGAAGGTATTTCTTGACACAGGTCTTCTAGCACAAGTCTTCTTCTCTAGATCATCGTCATTGATGCATTGTCATCGAATCATCATCATCACTGCTACTGCTATCTCAATCAATATCTGAATCTACTTGTCATAGGAAGTTCTACAGAGCCAGTCCTTTTTCATACTGGATGTAGTCCCACCACCTGCAGGTCTTCATCATCACTGGAAATACTGTGGAATCCTCAGGACTTATTACGTGTGTCACAAAACCTGGCTGAAGCATCCCAGGCTGTTACGAGCACATAGCTCTACCTGTCGGATCTCCCAGGAGCACATTACATGTGATCTCACCACAAAACCTGGCTGTAGCATCCCAGGCTATTACGAGCACATGGCTCTACCTGTCGGATCTCCTAGGAGCATATTACATGTGGTCATGGAAAAACCTGGCTGTAGCATCCCAGGCTGTTACAAGCACTCGGCTCTACCTGTCAGATCTCCCAGGAGCACATTACATGCCATAGGAAAAAACCTCGAAAGAGCATCCCAGGCTGTTATGAGCACACAGCTCTACCTGTCGGATCTCCCAGGGATAGATTATATGTCCTCCCAAAGCAAAACCTCGAAAGAGCGTTTGCCATATATCCCAGGGCCACATTACATGCCATAGAAAAAACCTCGAAAGACTATCTGCAAACCTCCCAGGGCTGGATTATATGCTTATCTACACAACCTGTCCACGGCCACAAAGTATCATCCTGATACTCATGATCATCGTTCACGAAGCACAACCCAGATGCACATCACA
The DNA here is from genome assembly GCA_027924585.1 of Larix kaempferi. Classification (NCBI taxonomy): domain Eukaryota; kingdom Viridiplantae; phylum Streptophyta; class Pinopsida; order Pinales; family Pinaceae; genus Larix; species Larix kaempferi. The sequence continues at coordinate 222,157 of BSBM01000410.1, read as the reverse complement.
CAACACTTACATCTACACCATGGGAGAACACATCTACAACCATGCGAGAATGGCACAGCACTTATATTGCAGCCATGGGAGAACACATCTACAACCATGCTCAAATGGCCCAGCACTTATATTGCAGCCATGGGAGAACACATCTACAACCATGCTCGAATGGCCCCAGCACTTATATCGCAGCCATGGGAGAACAAATCTACAACCATGCTCGAATGGCCCCAACACTTATATCGCAACCATGGGAGAACACATCTACAACCATGCTCGAATGGCCCTAGCAATTACATCACGACCATGGGAGAACACATTTGCCACCATGTCGGAAAAGCCCAACAATTACATCGCGACCATGGGAGAACACATCTACAACCATGTCCGAAAATCTCATGTGCATCTGTGTCTTCGGAACTCATCGCACATAATCCAACTGATTATGTAATGTATCCACCTGATACATGTCATCACATATGATCATCCTAATCATCATCGCTGCATCGTCCTGATGCATGTCATCTGGAGTAACATCCTAAAGCTCGTCATCCATGATCATACTGATCATATAATGCATCCACCTGATGCATACCAAGTATCTACCTGATACATATCATCATACATGATCCACCTAATCATACAATGTATCCACCTGATCATACATTGTATCCACCTGATATATATCAACATACATGATCATCCTGATCATACAATGTATCCACCCGATACATATACAAGTACATGGTCCAAGCATCCAACATGATGCATATACATATGCATGATCCAATTGATCATAATGTCATGTCCCAAATTTGGCATTGGGTCACAATGGCCTAATCACATTGGCCCTATTCATTAGAGTTCGTCAAATTGATGCTAAAGGTCAAATAATTGCTAAGGAGGAAAATTACTAGTTTCCTAGGTTTGGGGTGGAAGCTTTGGGATTTGGAATAATGGGGATAATAAATGATGTTTGAACTTTAGAATGGCATAAATATTTAATAAAGGAGCTAAATAAATATATACAAGTGAAAATCAAAGTGGCATTTGATCATGAAGACACATGGAAGAAGTGGGACCCACATATGGCTAGATTTCCCCACCCTTCTTGGCATCATTCTCTCACCAATTCGAATTCAAGGTGAATGGTAACATACTTGGGGGAGTCCAAAAGGTATTATTCATTACATGACTCATGCAAGGTCGAAATATAGAGGAAGAGTAACTCCCATGGAGGAGGAAGAGGCAATTTGGAGCTAGTGAGACACTTGGGCTAGATTCCCTAGCTCTATGACAACAATGATGAAGATGCTATGACACCGATGACACAAATCAAATATGAAGGCTAACATATGACATATATGACATGTCAGGGCTAAAAATAGACTCCAAGAGGGCGCTCAAGGGTGTTAGGGCAGCTACTATGCTTCCACATGTGATTTGGTGGAAGTGGGAGACTAGAAATTGTTGTACAAGTGACGTTCTTTGGAATCTCTTCCCAACTTGAGTTGGCATGAGTCTCTTGGAAGGAATTCGACCCATGGAGGACATTAGAAGTTTATAAATGCCAATAACAAATAAGGAAACCAGATTCTGATCATTTGTAGAATTTGCAATTGCATTTGTGAAGAGGGAGAGCTAGTGGATGACTAGTTTCTTGCCTTAGCCAATTTCGAGGGTGAAAGATTCCCATCCAAGTTGGTAATTGGAAAGGACATTCAGAACTTTCATTTGGAGATTTAATGGATTCTTTATTTTCAGGTGTAAGCTATAGGGCATCTCATGGTTTCTTCTATTGCAGCTCACTCCTTCAACCATTTCCAGTTTTGATGGCATATTCTTGATCCTTGAGGGAGGGCGTTTTTGGTGAGCTATTGTACTCTTTGGGGGAGCTTCTAATGCCCCATTTATTTTTTAATATGAATTAAATACTCTGTTCTTCATCTCCAGAAATTTTCAGGTCGAAATTCCAAGTAGAAATGTATAAATCTCAATTTTAATGAAAGGACAGTGCCATTTCCCCACTACCTTGTTGTGAATCAATGTAATGCTAATGATTTCGAATGAATAGATGATTATCTGATAAATTTGTGATTAATGGACTGCCATGGATGTATTTTACAATTTTCATGTACTGTACTTGAGCATTTGAAGTATTTTTACTCAGTTTAATTGCATTGGGAGAAGAAATAGTGCCATTTCCCCAAGGGTCGAATTGGTGATTTTTGCAGTTGAATGGGAGAGGGTTGGAACAGATATAATAATCAATTAATGGTGCACATGAGACCTTAATAACATACTTAATACATTCCCTACCTCTGTTCATAAATTTGAGTGGGTTTGGAGGCATTTGGGAAGCCATTTTCAGTACTCACCTTAGGGGGATTTGAACCCCAAATTACTAGTAAAATTGCATACTTGGTCCAGAATCTTAAGAGAGTTTGAAGAGGTATTTTGGTGGCCATATGTCATCCATGAACATCATATTCAAGTCCTAATATCATTCATACACCTTCCTCGAATATTTGAAGGCATTTGGAGTCAATTTGGGACCTAGAGACCAATACTAGTCAAAGGGAAATCACTAGTAAAGTTACCTACATTGACCAGAATTGAAAGAGAATTTGTAGAAGTATTTTAAAGGTCCAAAGGAATCCTTGAAACACATATTTATGTTCTAATATCATTCATATACCTTCTCAGAATATTTGGGATCATTTGGGGCAAATTTGGGACCTAGAGATCAAAACTAGTCAAAGGTCTAACGAGGGAAAAAAGTGAAAAATTGTCATTTTAATAAAATTCCTAACAAGGGACATTACACATAACAAGAATCCAACATGATGCATACATACATACATATAAATGATCCAACTGATCATATCCAACATCCAACATGATGCATACATACATACATATAAATGATCCAATTAACCATATCCAACATCTAACATGATGCATATACAGAGCAGTAACTGGAGCATCATCCTGATGCTCATCATCCAGCGCTTACATCCATAGCCATGTGAAGGATCCTCCTTCCACCATGCTTGGAATGGCTTCAGCAAATGTCTCCATCACTTCTTCCTCGAAGTGTCGTCAATCTGAAGAACACCAAGCCTCTCTCTGAAGTATTCGAACTTCACTCTGGCTAGTGGCTTCATCAGCAAATTTGCAACTTGTTCATCCATCGCAACATACAGGAGCTTCACTACTCCTCTCTGCACCATATCCATGATATAGTGATATTTGATCTCTATGTGCTTCGACCTGTCGTGGAACACCGGGTTCTCAGACAGCTTCACACAACTCTGGTTGTCACAAAAATACCAGTAGCCTCCGGCGGGAGATCAAATAACTCATACAGTAGCTTCCGGAGCCATACTGCCTCGTAACTAGCCAAACAAGCTGCAACATACTCTGCTTCGGCTGTACTCAGTGCTACGCAGGACTGCTTCCTGCTAAACCAAGAGATCACACCTGATCCCATATTGAAGCAACACCCAGATGTGCTCTTTCTATCTGTAGCACTACCCGCCCAATCTGAATCAACATAACCCTGCAGGTTAAAATTTTGATTCGCATCATACTTGAGCCCATAATCAATCCCTTCTTTCTGGGAGAAGCCACGAGCTACAAATCTTGCTTTATATTTCTCCATGCTACCATCTGTAGCATGCTTGATCTTATAGATCCATTTGGAAGTCACAACAAACTTCCCTTCAAGTCTTGGGACTGCATCCCAAACATCATTCTTCATGATTGACTGGTACTCCTCAATCATGGCATTCTTCCCGAATCCTGGGAACTTCAATATATTCAATATCTTCAATAGATAACTTTGTTGCTGAAACAAATGTTGTAATCCTTCTTTTGTAGGTGCTCGTATACGATCTTTCCTACAAAAAAAGTTAAATTGCATGATTAGAAATATCTCATAGTTTTTAGAACAAATTCTTACACATAAAGAAATATGTCATACAGTCATGCAATTATCTTAGCCAATGCTTCAATACAACATTTATTCATATCCCGTAACTTTCTAGATGCCTTCCAATCTCTACCAGAACATTGTAAAGAGTGTGCACAACTCCCAACATGTCAGCAAAGAGGTTTCATTCTAGATAAGTAGCAATGGAATGTTGTACAGTGCCATAGGACACTTACCCATCACATGCATATTAGTAGTATACTATTCATTAATGCAATTATTCTAATATGCATAAAACACAACCTAAGTCTAGGAACATAAGCATATACATCACTGAACAACATTATTTAAACAAACAAATATGTAAGAAATGACAATTCAAATACTTATCTTTTTTTGGTTGTTGGGTGGACTCCCTCTTGATCTTTGCAACTCCATTCTGATGTGGATTGTGAGAAGTGGTCGACTCCCTTTGAATATCTGCATCCTTGCAGAAACTACTGGAGTGTGCTCCCTCTTGATCTTTGCTTCCTGGATTACCTGTCCTTGAACTTATATCCATCCTTGATCACTATGCATGCTTACAAGTATAATTATTGTGATATCCTCAAGATCTCATACATAATCATACATTTATTAGTATATTCTCAATACTATCAAAACACAATAATCTTAAGCATGTATAGTCATGATCATTTCAAACAAAAATAATAAGCATTAGTATTCAAGGACTCTTATGGTTAGTCATATCATAAATTAAAGTAAGAAACATAATATGCCTAAACCCGTGATTACTCAAACCTATACTTTCATTACTCTTTTGGTTAGTCATATCATCAATTAAGGTAAGAAACATAATATGCATAAACCCATGATTATTCAAACCTATGAATAATCATTATCAATCATGCCATGTATACTTATATAAGAAATCCTATCACAAGGTAGGATTCTAACTTGATACAGAAAAAACATACCTGGATTAGTATGTTAGCTAGTTATGTCTAACATACCCACATGATGTCTTCTTGTTCTCTTCAATGACTTGTGCTAGTAACTTGCATATCTCATAGGTTAACCATTATAGAACCAAGTTATACATACCTCATAAATAGATCTTCTAAGTGATCCATGACAATGGATGAATCTTTGTCTTCATGTCACCATGATCATATGTTCTTGAACTAGAACATGATTTGTCTTTCTTGGTGTACCTTTCATGTTAGCGGACAACATAAACCTCATACAACACCATAATGCATTAGTACAATCATAAGTGTCAACACCCTAATCAATGAATATCTTCTATCATGCATTCATAATTTTATTAAGGTGATACGACAAGTCTAAATTTAATCAAGATTGTACTAACCGTAATAATATGAAGACAAATATACCATAAACGTAATCATAAACAAATCTCGAAACATACCTGTCGAGATTGCTTGTAAGCTTCTTATGTAAGGCCTTAGCCTCATCTCCCTCTAAAACAGGAACTTCTTCACTTATGCAGGTGACCAATCCATTCTCTTCTAGGATTAACCCAATCCACTTGATTTGCAGGAACTGGATCTGGATTAGGGTTTGTCAGAGAAACCTTAAAAATTCACACTTTGAATTTCAAACTTCCGAAAGGATAGAAATATGCACCTTGATGAGCTGATCAAGCTGGTATACTCAAAATTTGAAAACTGCAAAGTTTCACCCCTCAAATTTGCCTTTGAAACTTCCGGATTCACTGGACATGACCCTGAACTAGGGTTTGATAAAGCCCACCCTTCTACCCAATCAAAAGGTTCGATCCAAAGCTGTAAGCTTCTACTTTTCGGAGGAGCTTCCAGCCGTGGTCACAGATTTCAAAAATTCTCATTTTTGTAGAAGCCCTAATTTTCCACTTTTCCGATTAAAGTCCCGAACTAGGGTCTGATCAAGCCTGGCCTTCTTCCCAACCAAAAATTCTAATCATGGTCTCTAAATTTGGATTTTGATGAGTAGCATTCGGCCGTAGTCTCCGATTACAAAAATTCCAACTTTCTCCGAAACCCTAAATTCCGGAAGCCATGAAAGAAGGTACTCAAAAATAATTTTGTTTTGACAGAAATATGTACCTGATTGTTTCTGGTGTAACTACGAAATTTTCAATCCACAGGGTTTGAAATTTTTTTTTGTGATAGCCCGACCTGTCATCTTTCCAACCCCATAGATCTGACCTCAAATGGATTCTCTGAGAGAGCGTTATTCCAAGTGTCGCAATGTGACTTGTTTATGGGATAAAACAAGAGAGAGAACTTGTACGGCGTGCCACGTGTTATTGGTTCAGTTTCGGCTTCTGAAAAAGTTACCAGGGAAATTACAGTCCGTGCACTACCTATCACTTTTTATGAAATTTCATTTGGAGCTTCCTAGCCTAGGTTATGACCTTTTTTCCAAGGTCACCTATTTATGACTGAGATCTGGAAGAGGCAGAAACCCTATATTGTACAGATCATAAATCACATAGTACAACGAATTAGAGGTTTTCCTTTGGACACAAGGTGCATGGGGATCTTAGCTTCGCCCTGTACAATTTTCAGACCCTGAAACCTCTCCGAAATGTATTTATAGCGAAAGTTCTACGATGACTGGGTTTTTCTATATCAAGCCCTAGCTTCGCAATTGCAACAAGTGTCATACATGCCATACCATGCCTTCTTTCAGGTTAGCTCTAATACCATGTTAATTTTTTAGAATTTGCTTCAATCTGATCTAGGATCTTAATTGAGAGAACAACATGTACAACATATCAATCATGGACATAATAATTCAAGCACATAAGAGACACATAATTTACTTGGGGAAAACCATAAAGGTGAAAAACCCCAATAACTTCCTCAGAGATAGATAGAGCAATGATACAACCCAAGCATAAGAGATAGACATCTCCTAGAAGCAGCTTCTCTTCCTACACAAGTGCGCCACTCTCCCGAGAGTGTGAGAGAGAATAGAATGATGAAATAGAGTGCCTCCCGCACTCTATTTATACTTGACTTGACTTGCCTAATAACCTTTACTAGGTCAGCCTTAACTTAACCACATAACATAATGCTGACTGGGCTGACACCCAATAGGGTGGCCTAATAACCCTTTGACCCACATGGCCGACCCCCAATAGGGTGGTCTAATAACCCATCAAGTATAAGTTATGACACTTACAATATAAATGACGACACTTCCGTATAGAGGAATAATAACATCTCTATAGGAATACAAACACTTTCGTATAGAGGAATAATACTATCTCTATAGGAGTACAATATACATATATGAAATACATTCCGAAGTTACATATACATCAACATTAACATCTACAGAGGTCGATTTGGGTGAAGGAAATAGTACTGTTGATTATTGTGTGAAGAATTAATATACACCAGGTTTTTCCCAGTACTTTAGCAAGCTGCCACTTATTTAAACAGCTGATGGGTATACTACTAAGATTCTGAGCTCTTATCTTCATACATTCCAGTCATCTACAGACCTATATACCATTCAAGGAGTAAGGTGTCCCTTGTCTTTGCGTTGGACTGAAGGTACTCCTTTGTACTAAATTTCCTATGCTTATTGTCTAATGAAAATCACTGTTATATGGAATTTCATAGACAGAAATCTACATGTCTACCCCTTTTTATAAATTTGGTGTGATATTCTTATATGTTTATGTGACAAATTCTGAGTTGTATTTTGCATATGGATATGTGGATTATGTTAAACATATAATTTTCACCGCAATAGTTTTGGTCTCCTATAAAAGTTGGGCCTTCCATTCCACGTTCATTTTGCCATTCCCTGTACTTGTTTTCACTGCAGCTAAACCATGCACAAACTTGATCATATTTACTAATCTTAAACTGTAGTGGTGCACTTAATAGAGTAGCTTCTATTTTGCAACTCTTGCTTGTATGTACCATATATGTTTATGGTAGAACTCTTAAGCATATTATTGCTTAGAAGATTTTAAAGAGCTTTGTTTGAACCACTAGAAATGCATATAGAAGGTGATACATGAACCTCGGCCTGTAAGCCTTTGGTTATTCCCAACACAGGATGTGAACCACTACCTTGTTGAAGAATATTTGAGCATTGATTTTTCTGTATGGACTGAGTTATACGATGAAGTAAAGTTCCAGATTTCATCCCTATTATGGGTTGATATCCATGAATCCTTCCACCAAAAACTTCCGGAATAGAGTCACGTGAAAATGCTCCTACTGCATTGTGAAGATTCCTAAACAAGGCCTTTATATGGCCTTCAAGCTTTGAATTCTGTAGAATCTGCACAATAGGAAGGATCAACCAAAGTAACCTTAATTAAATTTCAAAATTTCAAAATTAATTATGTTTCTCAATCTTATAATTTAACCTTCAATCTGAAACTCTATTACTTCACTAGACAAGATGCATTAATAATTCAAATCTTGAGGCAGAACAAGCACCATGGAACTCTAATTGATGCTAATAACATTTATATGTCTAACATAACAGTACTTCCTTAAAAGCACATAAGTTCATGTCATATTCCGAGAATTTCTCTACTTCTTTAACTAAAGCAGGTAATCTGAATCATAAGGTACATAAAGGATAAAAATAACATGAGGCCATTCTCCAACATCTGTACTTATAAACTTCAAATGCATGTCAAAGTTAGACATATGCCATGTGGGATGACAAGCTATGAGTGAGGTAGAATCCTTGAATAAATATGTCCCCAAGCTCATTTATTACAGACAAAAACAAGTTGCTTATTTGAGAATCTATTTCCAATCTCCAATAAAAATAGAAAAGCATCAAGGCTAGAGAAAATCTTCACCGGCAGGTGCATTTGATCCATGGAGAAGATGCAACCAAACTTCTAAATATCAAAATGCCAATTAAGATGAATGTGGAAAATACCAAGGTAGCATGTATATCATAAAAAATTTACTTTGCTAGACCCACCACCTTTTTTCTTGTTTACAGTCCAATTCCTTAATGAATCTGCAACTTAAAGTCCTTGGATTCTTCTCCAGTCAGTTATCAGAGTTATGAGCATTGTTGCAAATATCATTTCAGGGAATATATCGACAAGGGCCTGGAAATAAACTTAACATAAATATAAGGGAAAATAACAGAATATCTGTAGGAATAAATAGAGACATGAAAATTTCTGAAAATAATAGTCAAATCAACAACCTAAAAAACAATGGAGAAATCAGAGATATTTGCAACACTAGTTATGACTGTTAGTGCATTGGAGCATAACCATTTTGCAACACTGGTTATGACTGTTAGTACACTGGAGCATAACCATTGATACGTGTTTTATATTAGCATCCATGTCTAAAAATAACAGAATATCAGCAGGAATATACAAAGAAATGAAAATTTCTGAAAATAATAGTCAAATCAGCAACTCGAAAAACAATGGAGAAATAAGAGATATTTGCAACATTGGTTATGATTGTTAGTGCACTCGAGCATAACCATTGATAAGTGTTTTATATTAGCATGCATTTATAATCTTAAAAGAGCAGAGTGCAAGGAATCCCTTGATACATCTGCTATTTCAGAAGTTCATAATGCCAGGGAAGACTATGATACATAAGAACACCCTACAAGAATCTTGACGCTTTAAGATCCAAAAACTGTAAAGAAAAAAAGGGGGCAAAATTGGTCTTAATTCTCCTTCGATCATACACTATTTCTCATGGACCGAAAAATTTCTCCCGGCCTTCAAGACCACTATATGATAAAAAAAACTGAAGGATTTGACATATTTATTAAGAGTGGAGACCAAAAAGAGAGATTAAATAGTCCCATTTATTTTTTTATTCTGAAGACTCCAATGGACCTTTTCGACTTCTCTCAGACAAACAAGAAGAATGCCACAAGCATATGACAATAATTAGCACCCTCCAACTGTAGGAAGTTGTTTCATAGTTCTATTAGAGTCCTATTGAAGTGATCCCAATCATTATGGAACTCCCAACATAGTTTGTTTTATTACACTAACCAATCATCATAAGAATACTGGGGCCCTTCATGCCAGTTAGTCAGTTTGTTTAATCTCGAAGACATGGACTTGCAAGCTGTTAGATAGTCCCATGGCATAGGAGAGAGAGAGAGAACCTGCTTGTAAAAGATATTTGTTTGGTTAGAGGATGTTGTCTTGAAAATAGCTAGAGTATGGTCAGCATAACATCATCCTCCAATGAATATTTTAGCAAGTACTCCTTCCATTCTTTCTTGAATTCCTGGATCACTGTGTTTGAATATTCCTATTTCTCATCATAACAATTATAGGGGTAGGAGCCCTTCATATGATTTGGTTTCATATCAAAAACATAGAATTGTTGTCGCAGTCAATGAAAAGAAGACAATGCATATCTTTGAGTGTTTAAGAGTGGTATGATGAAAACAACTAGAATATTGTCAGTGAAATAATTTCTTCCTTCAGCAGCATAGTTATTTATAATTCTAGTTTTGGCCTCAGAGGAAATGAGAGATACACATAAACATGGACTCTAATTGCTCTCTTATTAGAATCAATCTCACAAATATCGTGTCAGCAAATATTACACCAAGGATCCAGAAATAAAATTATCAGAAATATTGAGGAAAATATTGGCAAACTTTCAAAAAATTAAAATATTCAATTATTTTCATTTTTTTTTTAAATTTAAAGAAACCCCCTCCAATGTAAGCCTTTTACAGGAAAAGGTAACAGTGAGTAACCCCTTGTTCTCAATTCCCTATTTTTGCACTTCAAAATGAAGAAAAGAATCCAAAATTTTCAGAAAATCTCCTGATTATTTTCATTTAAAAAATAAAAATAAAGAAACACCCTTTTTTTCATTAATTTTTTTTTTTTAAAGAAACCCCTTCCCCTATAAGCCTTTTACAGGCAAAGGTAACAGTGAGTAATTCCTTGTTCTCAATTCCCTGTTTTTCTTCAAAATGACAAAAAGAATCCATTTTTTTTTTCAGAAAATCTCCTAATCCAACCACTAGTTTCCATCATCTCACAGTATTTTAATGATGTATTGTGATATTTTGATACCCCTCAAGAATACAGTGATTTTTCAGCCAATAACATCAGGGAGTTGAAAAACTCAAAATATATTGAAATTATTAAATATCCCAATATATCACCAATATTTGCAACTATGTAGTATGAATTAGAAGCATAATCTAAGAGAATTTATTTGGACAAGGGGGCCTTCATATCAAAGATATAGAACTGTAACCTATTAGTGTCCCAGGTAGTGAGAAGTGAAAGATTCTTGTTTATAGCCAGAGTAGATCTTCGAGTGGTTAACGGGGATACCATGAGAACAACTAGAATATTGTCAGTGAAAATATATTTTCCTTCAAAAACATAGTTACTCTCAGATTAGCCTCGGAGGTAGTGAGTTATTGAAAGGATCATTCTACATCCCAAAGGTGATATGTGTCATGAGTGAGAGTGTAACATTGACATCACATCAGATGTTCACGTTAAAAAATAATAATACAATTTAATAGTAACCAGCCCATATCCATCTTATAACCTTGGGTCTATCTAGCTCTAACATAGATCAAATCCTTCAAGGAGCAAACCTTTTGTGAGGGATCATCTACTTTTTGCACCATCAAAAATTTTGAACCTCAAGGGATATGCTCAATGGATTTGATCCCTCTCGTTGGTTGATAGATCTGGGGTTAACATGGATATAAGATAGTTGGGACACCAGGGAACACTTAAACATAGATTCTTAAGTGTTGTGCTATTAGAAGCATCATATAAGATAATATATATCCATAGGTACCTTGATCATGCAGCTCCAAAAAGACAACATGATGTATTTGGAAGAGGATTATCCTATTTCATTGGAATATGACCCACTAAATATGAAAACAAAGACAGTATCCCATTAAGGAAAAATATCCAATTTTAGTATCTAACACCAATATGATGTCATTTTAGGAACTTCTCAATGATCAAACTGCTACTTAAAAGGTGAAAAAATAACGAGGAGCCTCTCCATGCACCTCCAAAGGCTAGATCTTTAATACACAGTAGTGGAGAGTTTGTGAAACTGCAGAGATCCATCAGTGATTCTAGAGTGCAGGACATGAAAAGGCATGCATATATCCACACAACAATTGCTTACCTCTATCAAACTTCTAAGTTCTCTGAGCAGTGACAGATGAGGGGCAAAGTCATAAAGAGATAATTCAAGTATTGGTATTAACAATATTCCCTGGTTGCTTTGTAAAATTGATAGCTTGAAGCTTGTTTACCCATAAGTGTAAGTTTACCTATAAAAGCATCTCAACATTGAGTCATCTACAAAAGTTAGTTAAAATTGTTTGGATGTAACTAACATCCACAAGGTTTATGTTTAGTATACCTAGACAATTCCTATATCTCTAATTCAGTTACAATAAGCTCATCAATTTTTTGTCCTTGTTATTGTTATATTCTAAGTAATTAGTTTCATTAGTAAGACACTATATAGCATTTGACTGCTTCAAATTTCAACGAGTATAGATCAGGATCTAAATTGACCTTGAAGGCCAATGCTACTCATGGAAAATAACTTGAATAGTTACCCAAGACACCAGTCATATTTATTATACACAATCCATCAAAATTGTTTCTATCACATACAATCATGAATTAGGCCAAAAACACCATCACAACACCAAGGAATAGGGAATCTGAATTATACACATGAAAAAAAAATGACAGCATCAGTTTTTCAATTCACTTACACAAGCACCATGGAAGAAACTGGAGAAAAAAAATTCTATTATGGCCCAGGCTCTGCAACAGAAGATTGATGATTACAACAGAAGATGGGAATTGATGGTTGGCCTTAAAATCCATATGCAACAGGGATCAAACCAAGCCCATCAAAAGGGGGAGAACACATAGCGGGAAGAGAGACATTATAAATACTTTATCTCATGTGCTCAGTTGAACCATTTCCAATGACTCCGGAGTAATAACTACATAGATTTTAGCCACAATGGAATTAAATGACTCACAGGAAATGGGAAGCAGGTTCATATCACCACCTGAAGCAGAAGGTCAACTCCATGGACCACCCACTGCAAAAGAGTAAATTGTCCAACGGATGCATACTTCCTTTTGAATTCTCTCTGTCAGCAAGAAACATCTAGAATAACGTAACGACCAGCTCTAGTTACCTGTGTTATTAGTTTTATAATTATTTTGGAAATCAGGAGATTATCAATAGTGTTTTCATCTTACAGTATGGCACGTAATGTTGATAATAGTAGAATTACAAGAAAAACTTATGCTAAAACTAAATTGCTCAGGTACAATGTTAGAAGATATAAAAAACTGAGTTTTTTTTTTTAAATGAAGACATGAACGACATTAAAAGCCATGCTTCCTCTTTGCAATCTAAGTGGAATCCCAGAACTAAACATAATGGTGGGGCAGTTCACTCTGGATGCATTTCAATATTCCCCTTCATTGGTTCATTTGATGTTTTTGCACATAGTGCATATCTGATACAACAATGAATGCATACCATGATACAACATTTTCTTTTTGGTAAATTTTAATGATAGTATAGCAGATCTAAACATTCTTTTCTAGCTCTTTCAAAATATGATATTTGCTTGGATGGTTGATATGTTCTACATAGTTCATAATCTGCATAAAGGAGGCCATGAGGATCTGGAGGTTGCAAGAAAGGAGAGGTCATACTTTTAGCCTGATGGTATGTTCTTGCTGCTTGAATGATTGTGAAATCAGAAATAACATGATACAAGTCTACCATACCATGAAGCCATAGAAGAAGTACTTAAATCGGTTTAGAGCCACATCTGAGATGCTCATCAGGTTTATTGATCCAACACCCTAAAGAATGGTATATTACACTCAGCTGACTCAGGAAAGAAGTATGGGATTATTATGGAAGTCTTGTGCTAGATCAATAGCTATTATTCACAGCTTCTAACTACTTATGTACTGGTTCTAGCTCCATTATTTGCTAGCAATGTAATCATTAGTCAGGATTATTCTTTGGGAAGGGGCATTGAACTGGTCACTATTATGTATGCTCAGAAACAAATCCATTTTCATGCTTCCAAGGAAATTTGGGTTTGCCTAAAGAAGAGTTAGCAAAGGTTATAACTCTTTCCAGAATTACATGATACAAGAACACTTCAGAGTCCATACTTGTAGCATAATGTGGAAACCTATAGCAGCAGTATTTTTCTTAGGGTATTGTTTTAATCTGCTTACATATTGCAAGAAGGTGAAGTGTTGGAAGAAGGCACACATTGTAGATCACTTGTTTGACAGAACTTATTTGAAACAACACAGTGAATTTCCAGGTCTGTAAGCCTGAACGCTCTGGATGAAAAACAAAGATTGGATATATGCAGCATAAAAAGAGAGGAGCAATTTGAAGTGTAATGATGGAGCGAATACTCGGAGAAAAGACAAAGGAATTTCCAGTCTATACATTAAACAACAATAAACCATAAGTGTTCTGGCTGCAAATGACACATTCAACTCATAATCAACTATAAATTAAGATCATTGTTAATGTTTTGAAGGTTTTTCCCTGTTAAAAGAAATGAAGGTGAAATTTCTTACATATGGAATGCCCTTACTTCACTATATGTTAAAAAAAAATACCTCAATTCACTATATATAGATCAAAATAAAGTTGAAGTTTAAGGGTGATAGCTCAATGGTAGAGCACCTGCCTTATAGGCAGGAGGTTGGTGGTTCGATTCCACTGTGCCTTATTTATATTCTGAAACCACTAAAAATAGATAAATGACTAAAAAAATGACTAAAATTTGCATATAAATGACCACCATTACAACATGAGAGATAAGTGACTAAAAAAATGACCAAAATATGCATATAAATGACCACTTTTGAGTTGACAATCGCTGCTAGCAAATTAGTGGTCATTTATCATGTAACCATTAATGACCAAATATATTACCAAATTAATGACCAAATATACAACCAAATATATGACCACAAGATAAGTTATAAATGACCAAGCTAAATATGACCACATTTTTGGTCGCGTGATATATGGCCACTAATTTGCTACCAGTGGTCACCAACTCAAAAGTGGTCATTTATATGTGGATTTTGGTCTCTTTTTTTGTCACGTATCTCTCATTTTGTACTAGTGTATATACATAAATAAAACATAAAAAAAAAACTACTAAAGTACATTTAAATTTATCAAAATAAGAAAATAAATTATTTTCTAAAAAAAATTGCAAATTTCCTTGGTGTGCCCACAAAACAGTCACACATTGTCTACAATGCTTATGTAAACTAATTGCACTGCTAATGGTGCTAGAAAAACAAACTTGCACTTCCAGCGGTGCTCGAAAATTTATAAACCATATAGGGGAAATAAAAACATTTTTTTCCTATTGATATAACTTTTGGTGCTATATATATAAGTATGCATCAGTGTGTCCGGGTGTGAGTGTTAGAATGTAGCACCGATTCTTGGGTGGGTTGAGTAGGTCTCCAACAATGAGAAATGGGGAAAATGACATTTCCTTGCCATTATTTTTTTACCATGTTCTGGTGCACCGGTGCACGTGTTATATAATACACACTAGTGCGTTGTGTTGAATAGTAAGCATCGCTGGGCAATCAATTTAAAAAAAAAAAATTGTATTTATCTTCTAGTGCATTGTATCATGTTAAGAACTGGTGCGTCTTTATAGATATAGCACGCCAGGTATTCCTAACGAGGAAATTAAAAACATGTTTTTCTAGGGCGGTGCATTGTAACATTGAACACACTAGTGCTTCCATCTCATTTCCATGCATTGGAAAAGGTTTGTCGTGAAAATAAAATAAAAATATTTTTAAAAAATTCCATTGACCTGTTTTGATACTAGTTTTTTTTTATTAATGTGCACCGATGCGTGGGTTGTGTTGGTGCACCGGTGCATCTAGATAGATGTGGAGCATTGTAAGTTTTCTATAATAAAAATTTATGTTTTTTGGCTTTTGGTCTGTTCCTTTTACTTCCACACTCACCGGTGTGTCTATTTCCTCATTACGCACCACCAATTTTGACGGGAAAAAATTATATTTTTTTTGAAATTGCATCAAGCTATGTTCTCTCCAGTACCAGTACTTTTTTGCTTATATGCACTGGTGCGTGGACTATGTTGGTACACCGATGTGTTTGGATAGATGTGGAGTATCATACGATTTTTAGAATAAAAATCTATGATTTTGGCTTTTGGTCGGTGTTTTTACTTCCACATGAGCCAATGCATATGTTTCCATATCACGCACCAACAAGTTTTGACGGGATTTTTTTTAAAAATTGTATCAAGCTATCATGTTTTCGGTGTGAGTCATAGTTTGGCACATCGGTAGGTTGGTTCTCTTACGATTTTGATGCACCGATGTATCTTTTTTTTAAGCGCACTGATGCATGTTGTATGTTCATGCGCACTGATTGTAAACCTCAACTAAAACCTTTTCCCGCTCGCCTTCACTAGCGACATCCGCTATAAACGAATGAATGTGCTTTTTTTTAAAGGTATACAAAACCCTACATTAGAAAGTATTTTCCTTGTAGTGAAGGTATTTGGAAAGATGCCTAAAGTTTTTCCACCTGCTTGAGATCATGACCATGCCATTCACTTGCAATTGGGAAGTGTACCACCTAACTTCAGACCTTATAGGTACCCATATGCACAAAAGAGTGAGATTGAGAATATGGTTCAAGAAATATTATATGTTGGCATCATTTAGCCAAGCCAAAGTGTTTTCTAAATACTAGTTGTGATGGTTCATAAAATGGAATGTTCATGGTATATGTGTTTATATTATAGAGAGCTCAACAAGATGACCATGCGAACTCAGTGTGCCTTAGTGTTTGGATTTTTCCTGCGATTTGATTGGTCAATGGAGTTGAAATTTTTGCACACAGTTGGAAAATTTGATTTCGTGTATACGTAGAAACCATGCCTCCTTGGAAAACAAGAGTCCAAGCATTTTGTTTATTACCTTCTCAATTAAATCTTTAGCAGATTAAGAATTGAATAAATTTTCTTTCAATTTGCCATTATTATTTTTTTAAATATGCGCGGTGTGATTTTTCTATTTGGTTTGCACTGTTCATTAGGATTGGTGCACTATGTTTAAACATAGAGCACACCAATAATGGGCGTCATATTAAAAAATAAACGCACTATTAGTGGTGCTTGACCATAAACCCAATTCACCATTCACGGTGTATTGACCTAAAACCAAACACACTACTTAAGCAAACATTTTTTTTTAAATACACAATAATATTTATATTCTAATGCACTGCCACCGATGCATGCCTATTCATAATGAGCACTGTAAAAATTATTTCCAAGATACCTTAATAAATTTAACACCCAAACCATGTAATATACTTTACAACATACCGATGCTCTCTTTATATACGGATGCACCGATGCTAAGTATATAGTGACGCACTGGTGCCGGTGTGTTTCCATAATAAACATTGTAAAGTATATTTCTAAAACATTCTTTTATCGGTGCTTTAATTATATATGGACGGGTGAAAAAATGAAGATGGATGTCTATTTTGGGGGGTCTCGTGAGAAAATAATTCTGGTTTTTTCATGTTTTTCAACTTCGGGCGAACAAAAGTGATATTTTTGTTTAAAATTTCACTTTGCAGTAAAAAGAAAACTTTTATAGAATTATGTTAGTTTTCTATTTATAATTTTTTCAATTTTTTTTATTAATATTTGATCTGTCGATTTCTCAAATGTTTGACAGTGTGTTCTTATAAAATGAAAAAACTACAAAATAGTTATGATTTGTTGCGCCACTAAAATCGTTGTTAGACTTGTTTTTTGTAAAAACAGAAAATGCTACGATAATCTACACACAATGTACTAGTGCCTGACTATAAGTTTGTAACCAATAGATCTATATACTAATTATTATATTTTTTTAAAGTCGATCAATGGGGAAACTTAGTCGATTTTCAACATCTTTTTTGTTGCGCCACTTTTCTCTCAGTCCGCTATAAAAGTAAAAAATCTACGAATACCCTTTTGAAGTAGACACGCCAATTAAGAGTCCCACATTTTTTTCAATTTTTTTGGTGCTGTATTTTTAAAGTTATGGATTTTTCTTTTCACCGTTTTTTTAAAGAGTTGAATCCTAACTCGACACATGTTACGAAAATAAAACTTAAAAAATATCAGTTCTTATCTATATACAACAAAATTTATACCCACGTAAAGTAGATTCAATGATGAACCTACTGGTATCAAGTCCGACATTCGTTTTGTTGTGTAAGAGGTGGTTTTTTCCTTCCGAAAATGGAGAAACCTGAAAATTCTGCAGAAATGTGAATCTTTCATGTTTCAGAGAATATTCGGCCGAAATAATTATTCGGCCGAATAATTATTCGGCCGAATAATTAATCGGCCGAATAACCTTTTTCCGTAATGGCACCGTCAATTATAGCGAAGGTTATTCGGCCGAATAATGAAACGGAAAAAAAAACTCGTCGACCGAAATTTTTTTTTTTTTATGTTTTCTATACTCATATAAATAAACCTAAAATTGATTCATTATTTTCACATATTTTAACTTCGCATATTTTTTGTCAAACTAATTTTGAAAGGGTTTTCAAAGGAGACATTTTTTGCAAAATGAAGTTTTTACAAGGTATGTTTCTTTTTTTTTTCTTCTTCAAAAAGCACATTGAAGGAGTTTTTTTTCTAAGGCATATTTGCAAGGAGTTTTTTCAAAATATTTCTTTTCTTATTGCATATTTGCAAAGAAGACATTTTTTGTAAAAGGAGGTTTTTACAAAGTATATTTCTTCTTCTTTTTTTTTCCAAAAGGTACATTGAAGGTGTTTTTTTTCTAAGGCATATTTGCAAGGAGTTTTTTCAAAATATTTCTTTTCTTATTGCATATTTGCAAATAAGACATTTTTTGCAAAAGGAGGTTTTTACAAAGTATGTTTTTTTTTTTTTTTTTCCAAAAGACACATTGAAAGTGTTTTTTTCTAAGGCATATTTACAAGGAGTTTTTTCAAAATACTTCTTTCCTTAGACATGTTTGCAAAGAGGTTCTTTGCAAGGATTGTATTTAAAAAGTGTGTATTCCAAAGTATTTTTGCAAAAAAAATGTATTTTTCCTTCTTATTTCTTTGAAAATGATTTTTTCAAAGAGTTGTTTTGGTAAGATAATTTACAAATGGTTTTTTTCCAAAGTAGTTTTGCACTTCTTATTTATTTGAAAGAGGTTTTTTCAAATAGTTGTTTTGTTAAAGTATTTTGCAAAGGGTTTTTTTCCAAAGTAGTTTTGCACTTCTTATTTATTTGAAAGGGGTTTTTTCAAATAGTTGTGTTACTAAGGTATTTTGTAAAGGGTTTTTTTTTCAAGATAGTTTTGCACTTCTTATTTATTTAAAATGAGTTTTTTCAAAGAGTTATTTACTCATAGTATTTTTGCAAATAAGTTATTTCTTTACAATGGTTTTTTCCAAGATATGTTTACAAATAAGTTTTTTTTCAAAGTATTTTTTCCTAGTGGCTTTTTTCGTAGATATTTTTTCAAAGAGGTTTTTTTTTCCAATGATTTTTACAAAAAAGATTTATTTACAAGGTGTTCTTATTATTTTCCAATGGGTAGGTAATTTATTGTCAAGGATTTTCTTATTTCTTTCCAAGAAGGTTTTTTTCAAAGAAGATTTTTGTTCAAAGAGTTTTTTCAAAGAAAAGTTAATTCCAAAGAGATCTTCTTCAAAAGACTCTTACAAAATTTTTATAAGGTGAAGTAAATTTCAGTTCATGTTTTTATAAATTCCGTAAATGTTTTTAAATCTTAATTTATTTATTTTTACTATAAAGTAATGATTCTTTAATTTATCATCTATAGATTAAACAATCATGGGCAATAAGAGAAAACGTAAAAAAAAAGGTGATCGTAAACATGATGATGATGGTAATAGAGAGAAACAAAAACTCAGATATATTGCCAAAAAACAAAGGGATGCCGAAACGGAAGGGAGAACTATTGAAGATACAAATACAGATTTACATGATAATGTTGAAGAGATGGAAATTGAAAATAGAGTACAAGAAGAACAAATTGAAGTTGAAAAGACCATTGTAGAAGATGTAAATAGTGATTTACATGCTAATGTCAATGAAGTCAATATTGAAGATCAAGTTTAAGATCCAGCAATTGGACCTGGTATGTATATATTATATATTTTTCAAATTCATTTTTTTATAATGAATTTTATTTTTGAATATATATTAAATTAAATTTAACTTGATGTATAGGTACTTTTATCATTGATGATGAAATGTTAGAAGACATTGATTGCGACAAATATGGAGAAAAACTACCAATACATGTTGCACGATATCATGCTACAAAATTTTATGATGAAGTTCTCAAGGATTACTCAATAGCAGGACAAGAACAAATTTTGAGATGTTTATTAGTGTCCAAGAAGTTAGAAGGTGCTACATCATTATTGGGTATTCACAAAGCAACAAAAGAGTCGAAATTGAAACAAAATGTGATGGAAAATATAGGTGATGCAATAAAAAAAGTTGAAAAATCCAGGAAGAAAGATATCAGTGCTGCACGTAAAGCAATTCATACAGCAATTCTTTCAGCTAGTACTAAACAAAAATGTTTGACAACAGAACTAGCAAAAACAGTTGGAACATCAAGAAAGACATTATACAAACATAACAAATTCAAAATGCAAATAGATGAAAATAATGAACTTGCTTGCTGGGCAATTATTTGTAGACAACCTTACAAAGATAGATTGGGAGCAGGTGTTAAAGATATTGTACGAGAATATTGGTTAGAACATGCTCGAGTTTCACCAAATTCAAGAGATGTGATACGCAAAATAATATCACGAGATGTATATGAAAGCCAACCAAAACATATAATGTACATGACACAAGTACAATTGTTCAATAAATTCAAGGAAGATCATCGTGGAATTAATATATTAATCACTACATTTGTGCAACAAAAACCATAGTATGTTAGACCTATTACTATACGTGATACATGTTGTTTCCGTTATCATGTGCAATTTCAGTTATATTATGACACGTTTCTTGAATTTGGTAAAATGTTTTGGACAAATTTACCACCTCCGCCCACAATATGTGAATTCATATCTCAAATTTTATGTGAGAGAAATCACGATGAAGTATTTTATTCAAAGAAATGTGTCAATGAAAAACATTGTCATCATTGTGGAAATCTGGTGCTATTCCACAATAAATATCCTATCAATAATGATCAATCGTTGTCAAATGTAAATGTTGATTGGAGAAGATACGAATACATCAATTATAGTACAAGTTCTAGTGATTCACATTCCAAAAGAATTGATTTGCTAGAAGACAAGATATGCGTAACAGATTTTCTCAAAAAATTTGAAAGTGAAATTTATAAATACACCCAACATTCACATAGAGCACAATGGCAAGATCTTCAATTTAAACAGTCTCGTGAAATTTTTTCACCCGGAACAATTTTGTCCGTGGTTGATTTTGCTGAAAACTATACATTTTCTGCACAAAAAGAGATACAGAGTGAATACTATCACTCTGACCAAGTTTCGATATTTGTCTATGTTGTATATAGACATTCTCAACAGGATGTTGATGGCATTGAAAGCATATGTGACAATCGAGATGTGATTAAAGAATATCACTTCTATATCAGCGATGATCGTACACACGATACACATTTTGTTCAACATTGTATAGAAAATATTTTCTATGACTCACTGAAAAAACACGAAGTTAAATTCAATGAGCATTGAATATGGTCTGATGGATGTGCGTGTTAATTTAAATCTTCACGATCATTTTTTTGGTTATGTCGACTTCATAAAGCGCTGAACATTAAACATTGCTGGAATTTCTTTGAAACTGGGCATGAAAAATGTGAACATGATGGTGCAGGAGCATGCGTTAAAAGAGCACTTCGAAGATGACAAATGAACTATTCTTCTGCACGGTTTCATTCAGCTGCAGAGGTTGTCCAATGGTGTCAATTAAATCTAAGCCATGATTATAATCAACAATCAAAAGATGTGCGCAGGTATGTACACTATTTTTTTAATTTATATTATTTCTTGAAATTTAAAAAAAGGTACACTAACATTTAAGTACATGTACACTAACATTAAAAGTTGTTCTTTGAAAGTGATTCATCATTTATTGTGTAGGTTTTTTGGCTTGTTGGGGTCCAAGATATAAATAGATCAATACCATATGACGCTAGAACCATACATGGGACTAGAGATCTTCACTCTATTCAAACAAAATCATTTCAAAACGTGTTTGCATTTGACAATAGAAAGCAATCATGCTTTTGTCATATTTGCATTGAAAATGTTGAATCTACAGAAGTTTGTAAAAACATAACAAACAATTACGTAAAAGCTTGGAAACACACAGAGATTAATCCAAAAGGAAAAATGCCACTGGAAAGTGTAGAAGAGTTAGAATCAGAAAAAATAGCAATATCATCTGATGGCGATAGAATTTCAGATCTTGTTAGAGAAGGTAATAAACTTACTTGACTTTTAAGTTAATTGTTCAATCTAGTCCATCGCCATAAGTATAGTCAATTTAATTCATTTAAAAACGCTAACACCAATTATAATTTACGCAGGAGATGTTTTCGCTGTGATTGCACCTTTAGAAAACAACGAAAATGTCGAATATTATTTGATGTGATGCACTTAAGGAAAAATGAAGTTATTGGAGGACTACAATGACAACGTATTTACATACGAAAGAGGATCCATCATTTTAAAAGGCTATTTTTTTCAGCAGACGCATATGACTAAAAATTATGTCTACTTTCAAGATTATGAGCCCGATGTTATATGTTGTCAGTGTAGTCATTTAGTATGTGCATCTCGAATAAGGTTGGTACAAGTTCCATAAAAAAAATAGTTAAAAACCAAAAAATGGAAACTATCCATATGTGACCATGAACGGATAATTGAAGATGACATTCCATTGCGATGTTTTTAACTATATATCAAAAATGAATTGATCTATGTTTTTGTCCATGTCAATTGTTGTGTACAATATATTTTTTGTCCATGTGTCACAACTGTTGTGCACAGTATATTTTTTCATTGAATTTTTATGAATATTATCTTGAATGACAACTAACATAAGAGTTTAAATGGTTGTAATTTAACATGCTTAAAAATGAATTCAAAAATTATTTGGGAATTCAAAAGTACTTTATTCGGGTCCCCATATGTCTATTAGACCACTTAAGGGATGAGATAACGGATGTGGCTATCCCCACACTCCGCCTCGAATTTTTACTTTTGATTGATTGATGCCAATGAGAAATCACCAAAAAACCTACTAAATTTTGTATTATTTTAATCCATTGAACATGTTTCTTTAATATACTTCACCATAAATATGATCTGAATGAGTTTTTTAAAACAAGTTGTTAATCTATATAGTTTTTAAATAAATGATTGTTGCACAAAGATAATATATCTCTCACATGTAAGTTCACATAACTGAAATCATGGCAAATGAAGATAAAAATCATTTGATTTTTAATCACAAACAAGAATTCCTGGATTGTGAAGCTTATGCTAAATTAGAGCAATGATTATTTACAACAAATCGATAAAAATTCATCGAATTGTTGTCTAAAATTCATTGCTCTAACTTAGCGTAATCTTCACAATCCGAAAATCCTCACTTGTGATTAAAAAACAAAAAATCATTATCCCCATTTGCCATGATTTCAACATTTAGAAATTCACGAACTACAAAGTACCTGAACAATAAACATATGAAAAACATTAGTTAAAATTTGAAATTTACATATGCAATGTATCATATCAAACAATAAACATATGAAAAACATTAGTTAAAATTTAAAATTTACATATGAATCAAACAACTAAAAAATTGAAACTTTTATCAAACAATTCATAGATTTTCATTCAAAACATTAGAATATTGAACCTATTAAAACTTCATATTTCTATCAAAAATTCCTATCATTTCATTTCTTTACATTTTAACATCTCATTTCTTAACATTTTAAACCTTCATTCTTATGATTCAACACTTTCTCAACATTCATTCTTTCCATAACATTTTTCAACATAACAAATTAAATTTTTTTTACAAATTCAACATTTTCAAACTTTAAATTGCACCTATCAAATGTTTCAAACATTCATTCTTAACATTTTAATTACATTTATTCTCAACATAACAAATTGAAATTGTTTTACAAATTCAACATTTCCTAACTTTAAATTGCACCTATCAAATGTTCCAAACATTCATTCTTAACATTTTAATAACATTTATTCTCAACATTTAACAAAATTGAAATTTTTTTACAAATTCAACATTTCCTAACTTTAAATTGCACTTATCAAATGTTCCATTCACTCTTAACATTTTAAATATTTTTGACACCTCCCATTCATTTTTTCCCAACATTGATTCTTACCATAACATTCATTCTCAACATTGAACATTTCCTAACTTTAGATTAACATTTTAAACATTCCTAACACCTTCCATTCATTCTTTCCCAACATTCATTCTTCCATAACATTCATTCTCAACATTCAACATTTCCTAACTTTAAATTGTACCTATCAAATGTTTCATTCACTCTTAACATTTCAAACATTTTTGACACCTCCCATTCATTTTTTTCCAACATTGATTCTTACCATAACATTCATTCTCAACATTGAATATTTCCTATCTTTAGATTAACATTTTAAACATTCCTAACACCTCTCATTCATTCTTTCCCAACATTCATTCTTCCATAACATTCATTCTCAACATTCAACATTTCCTAACTTTAGATTGCACCTATCAAAACCTTTTAAACATTCATGCAAAACATATTCTAAACATTATCAAAACATTTTAAACATTCATGCAAAACATATTCTAAACATTTTACCAAATGAGAAATAATTAACATGTACTCATATATAATCCAAAAAAAATTTCATGAACATGTGAGTTCAATGTACATATATGTATAATCAAAAAATAAATACCCTTCATGTTCAAAACAACTACAATATATATATATATATATATATCAACAAAAACAAAAAAGTTTGAACCACTATCCATCTGGACCAATATCTTTTCACTATCTTCCACTAGGACCTTCCCTGGGACTCAACTCGGCCTACAATATACATAAAAACAAATTATAAATAGATCATAAATTATTTAAACAATTTTAAACTAAATTCAAGATATTAAGATATTAAACTTATACATAAAAAAACAATTCAATTATTAAAAAAGTCATACATCAAATTCTTTGAATGCATGTCCACCACTTTTTTCCACGAGAGCCTTCCCTTTGGCTCCAAAGGACCTAAGAGAGCCAAGCTGCAACATGTACAAAAGTAATTTATGAATCCTAAAGTATGCAAACAATTTTCAAATAAATCCAAAAAATATAAAATATTAAACTTATATCAGAGATCATTTCTAGTTCAACAAAATTACCTCGGTGCCAATATCCGCATTCATCAGAGAACCTACATCTTCACTCCCAATTTCCAAATGGTCTCTTCTCTAAAATTTAAATTTTGTTAATGAATAAAACATAGTAGATACATATAATAAATTAAGTTATTAACATAAAACCAAAATAAGAAAATTAAAATCATTAGCTCACAAGAGATGGTAAATCATCTAAAAAGTTCGATTCTAAAGAAACTTGCATGGATAAGTCAAATTAACAATAAGATACATTGATATTTATCAAAATTCAAAAAAACAAAAATATCAAGTTCAATTATAAATATTATAATTAATATACTTCTCCAAAACGCTCTTCATTTTGACTAGGATGCTCTTCATTTTGACTAGTGGAGACTCGAAAATTATGTGCATTTAACATTCTAGAAAACTGCAAACAAAATATATTTGCTTAATATACTTATTACTATGTAACAAAAAATTCAATTCAAAATGAATAATAAAAAATCAAATAAATTGTCACAGCATAATCAACAAACCGCTCCCATACTTGATGTGTCATTGGATAACACATCTGAAGCTATATCGCGACAAGACTTAGCATAAGCCTTGAGATCATCGATGCTCAATCCAGCTACCTCATCATTCGTCTTGTAAACAAACTTTTGACGAATAGTAGCATGAGCCCTCTCTCGACCCAATCCCACTTCTACTCTAACAAGAGCTGACGCTAAACCATCACCTACCGATTCCTTTGCAGCTGTCCCAAGTTGTGATGTGGGCTCCATCTCTGATCTTAAATCCACAACCCTAGGTGGACGAGGTATCTCAGGTGGAGGTCGAAGAGTCATAGGGTCTTTAAGAGCACCTTTTCGATTATATATTCGACCCTTTCCAACTCCATAAAAGTCAGAAGGAACATCAGTATAGTTTGGCTTCATACCTAAAAAAAACTCCGCATAGAAAAATATAGCAAAATAATTAGGAACCTCATCGTTCCATGGCAATCGACCATAAGCTGCAAGGAACCGATCATATATTAAATGTGCAATTTGAGGATGCTTGAAATATTGCACTTTCAACATTTTTCGCTTAAGGCCTTCTTTGAAATTAAACATTGAATTGGCTTATTCTTTGGTGACTCTCTCCTTCACAACCTCCCACTTGTCTGGACCCATAACTTGGTCCCTTCGTCTCTGCATCAAATGAACAAAACCATTCATAGTTGGTCCAAGTTCCTCATATGCATCAATGAATTTTTGCAATGACCCCAAAACAATCTCTACACTTTGTCTGCTCTCTGGAGGGAGATCCAAAGAACAAAGATCATTGTTCAACCTGTCATAGTGGGATCTACAACTTTCAAGGATAGTTTGTTGCACAACACCTTCCCATGGAAGCTCATCAGGTAAATTATACAGATAAGTTGATATGGGTGTACAACCCTCAGCTAGTGGAACATATGTCGTCCTAGCTCTAAAAGGATCTTCGTGACCCTGCTCTGCACCCGCACCTATCCCATCATCTCCAATCCTATCTTGATCTTCCTCCCGCTCTGTCGAATTAGGAACATCTTCTGAACCTCACTCTGCTTCAAATATAGCCTTAGTCAAGTGTTAACCTTGTCCAAAAATTTGAAACATACAAAAATATAGATTATACATGTATTGAAACATTAATGTTCATACCAACAGAAGGTTGAGATCGACGCTCTCCCACAGAAGATAAAGGGGAATCATTTGTACCCCTATCAACTTGATGGTGATCAGATGACTGTGACCCATACAATAAACTCGAACCCCGAGGTGAATTCGATAACCTTTGACTACCAATTGGAACACCAATTCCTGATGAATGTGATGACCTCCTACGCTTTCGCTTCGAAGACTCCACTCTTTCCATTTGATATTATTTCTAAATTTACACATAACATATTGAAGTTGTACATGTTAATTCTACAGACTTAAAGATATATCTAATAAAGAACTACATACCAAATGTAGAGGTGTCTAAAGCAATATAAGTGAATTTTTTTATAAGTCCCTCTCCTAACTCTAGCATAATTAATAAAATAGAATTCCTACCATCACTACTATTGCAACATAAAGACATATTTAATAATCATTTCATAATCAGATATAAGTTATAATGCAGTTAATTGTAGTAGTATAGTAATCTTACAAAATTTTCATCTATCCAATATGATTAAATTATATATCTCAATGAACTTACACAAATGTCAACTCATACCATATTGAAGTTGTACATGTTACTTCTACACACTTAGACATATCTCATAAAGAACTGCATACCAAATGTAGGGGTGCCTAAAGTAGTATAACTCTTTTTCTTTTTTTTGTAAGTCCCTCCCCTAACTCTAGCATCACTACTATTGCAACATAAAGATAAAATTAATAATCATCTCATAATCAGATGGAAAATATAATGCAGTTAATTGTAGTAGTATAGTCACCTTACAAATTTTTCAACCATCACATATGATTACATTATATATCTCAAAAAACAAACATCACACGAAATATATATTTATATTCACTTTTTATAAGAATCGTACTTTATTTATAAAAAAAATAAATTTACACAACTGTTGACTCATAACATATTGAAGTTGTACATGTTAATTATACAAACTTTAAGGCCTCATGAATCTGTAAACTCTGTTCAAGAACAGAGTTCAAGAACTCTATTCTTGAACAGAGTTATGAACTCTGTTTAAGGATAAAACTTTCAATAACTTTGTCTAAGGATAAAACTTTTTATCTTTTTTATATCTTATTATATAAAACATATATTTCTTACCTTTTCATGAACAAAGTTTTTAGCCTCTGTTCATGAACAGAGTTTAAGCACTCTATCCATGAACAGAGTTCTTAAACTCTGTTCATAAATAGAGTTCTTGCACTCTGTCCATGAACAGAGTTCTTAAACTCTGTTCATAAACAGAGTTTAAGCACTCTGTTCATGAACAAAGTTCTTAAACTCTGTTCATGAACAGAGTTCTTAAACTTTGTTAACCAAAATTAACATAAAATTAAATGTAAAAAACTTGAACAGACTAATTTTAACCTTCAATGCAAATATTTTTTTTAATTTTCTTCAAATGACTACAATTTTTTTAACAATACAAAAGATCGAGAACATTACATACCTCTAAACCAGACTCACAGTGAACAGATTTTCGAACCACAATGCCGCACCGGATAAGACCACCAACTCGCCGAACGATAAATATTTCCTACACACAACAACAAAATGGGTTAACAACAAGAAGCTATAAAATTATGAAAATGAAATCAAAATGACACAACTAATCGTCAAAACATACCTGTCAATGAAAAACTATCAACCAACGAACGGACCAACGAAGCCACGATAACACCCTCCAACTCAACAAACGAAGCGAAGATAACACCCTCCAACTCAACAAACGAACTAACTTGCACACACTACCACATTTCGAGAAGACATTAAAACACGAAAACATACGCATACAACACAAATAGAATTGCAAAATAAAAAACAGACATACAACGAAATGATGAAACAATTTATAAACTCACCAGGCAACCGTCACCTCCACGCAGATCTGCCAAGCAGCAAATGCCCTAATCCGACCGCAAATTTCAAACTCGCAGAACCGTAAGTCAGCCTCCTCGACGAAGGGAGTTTCCAACTGCTGTGATGAGCAGTATCAACAGAGCGGGCGAGCAAGCGTCAGGGATCATGCGAGCGTCGGGAGTGGCGAGGGGCGGAGAGACAACAAAAAGAACGAACGTCGGGAGTAATGCATCACGGATTACCCACACAACGAATGTACGTCGACGTTCGAACGAAGGGCGAAGCTACAGCAGCCGAGCATCAGCACCAGGGGAGAATCAGCACCGGAAGAGCATCAACACCAGGGGAGAATCAGCATCGGGGAGAATCAGCACCAGCGGGCGAGCATCGGCACCAGGGGAGAATCAGCACTGGGCAAGCATCAACAGCGGGCAGGCGTCGTCACCGCGACCATGCAGGGTGGTAAGAATCGGCAGCGGGCCCACGTGCGGGGTCTAGAAAATCACAAACGAAAATTGCCAAACTGTGGATGAGGCTGGGTTTTTATGCAGAAAATGTATTCGGCCAAATAATTGTTCGGTCGACTAATTATTCGGCCGAAAACTTGTTCGACCAAATAAACAAACACGCGAAATTTTTTTCCGTCCGGCAGTGCTTTGCACACATTTCAAGGGTCCCCGTTAAACCAAACGGCGAACTGTTAGTAGGTATTCGGCCAAATAACTTATACATTATTCGGCCGAATAATGAAACTTATTCAGCCGAATAATATTTGTTATTCGGCCGAATAATAAATATTAATCGGCCGAATAACCTCCGCTAAGACTTTTTTGCGCTGGTTTCTCACGGAAGTGTTACCCACCTTCACGTTTTTATCCCCATTAAAGTTAAGTATTATGGTCCCTATAAGGTATCACATAGGATTGGAAGTATGACTTACAAATTGGAGTTGCCTCTATCTTCATGAGTACATCTTGTCTTCCTTGTTTCTTTACTAAAAGAGGTAATTAGCAACAAGATCCAAGTTGCGACTATTTTACTAGAGATATATGAAGAAGGGAAAATCATACTAGAACCTGAGATAATGTTTGAAACATGGATCAAGCAACTACAAAATCGTGTAGTCACTAAGTACCTCATCAAGTGGAAGAACTTGCCAATAGAAGAAGTGACATGGGAAGATGAGCTCTTCATGCAGAAACATCCACAGTTAATCAAGTGTTGAGGACAACACTTGTTTAAAGGGGAGGGTCATTTAATCCCTAGATATTGTGACATAATTTACTTTTCTATTATTATATTAGTATTGTCTTTATTGGTAAGTTAGGAACTTAATTGTAATTGTATGGTCAACTAGGACCTTTTAATTGTAAATGTGCACTTTGTTTCCTATATATACCAAGGCGACCTAGTTTTAGAGATCATCTCATCTTGTGCATTTTATATATTGTAAAAGGAGGTTTCCCCCTTGATGAGACTTCTTATTCAACTCTTGATTTCATTCTTAAGGTGTTGGGTTACTTTTTCTTTCTATTTTTATGCTATTTTGGGAATTTTGTCTATAACAGAAGGACTGAGTCGAAGAGGAGGACAATTAGGAAAGGAAGGAATCATTATGGCAATATGAAGATAAAACTTGAGAGTTCGAGAAGTATAACCTTGGGGCACTTAGGTAAGTGCTAGTTGATCGTTGTCGAGATGGAAACATGTTTGGTGGGGGAGGATGTAAGGCATCCACCTTCGATCAATTGTAGGTGCACTATTGAGCATGCGCAGAGGGCCACCAAGGAAGATCACATAACAAACTACCACACCGAAATGTATGCTTGGCCTCACTCACAAGCCCTGTAAGATAACCCTGTGAACAAACCAAGTCCCTTCTTGAGAAAAAATAGCAAGATAACCCTGTGAACCATAGGTTGGTGGATCCCCTACATAAAAAAAAATCACTGATCAAATCAGATCGGACGCGATTCCAGATCAAACCAATTCAGATTGCATGGAAATTTTCTGAACAAAGGGTATAATGTTTTTTTCCAGATATGGTTGTATTTCTGTTTGGGATTCGCTTAATAAATGTAATTACTGAAAATCCTTTTTTTTTATTTATATATTTTTATAAGGCTTGTATCATTTATTTTTTAATTTCTGTTGTACAATTTCATATCACATGGGATGCGATTCCAGATCAAACCAGACCAGACTGCATCGAAATTTTCGGACCAAAGACAATGTATGATGGTGCAGGATAAGTTTGCCACTATTATTTGTATTTCTATTTGAGATTCTTCATTTTTATATTTTTATAAGGTTTGTAACATTCCTTTTCTAATTTCGATTCTACATTTTTTTTCTAACTAGTCTGGCTATAACAGTTATTTACCAGATACTGTATATGCACAATAATCAATTTTACCCCTAGTTTTTTGATGCAAAAATCTTATAGGACTCGAAAGATTTTATTTTGTTGTGTATGCAATGCCATAACCCTGGTTACAAGGAGAAAATAAATTAATGGTTCTTACCCAAGGTTAGTGTAGCATTTATATTGTTCTTATAGAGCTAGATTTCTTTTTTCACTGTTTATTTCCAATTCAGAGATCCCCTGTGTGGCCCCTTTGGGCATCTTGTCATCATTGCAGATTATAAATTTTCGTAAATTTAATCATGTTTAGTACAGACCCTAATCCATTGCCACATAATGAACGGAAGCTGTTTCCTCCAGAAGTTGTGGAAGAAGCATTCCGAATACTTGCAAAAGAGGATGCTATACAAGAAAAACAACGACAAATGAAGCAACAATTATCTAAACAATGAAGGAAGTCATGACAATTATGTAAAATTGTTAAAAATGATTGTTGGAGTGATGATGAAATAGAGTCTAGCAATAATGATGCTCAGGTCCAGCTTAACAATATACGAATACCTTATCAACTCCATTGTCGCTCATCTATGCAGCGTGTTAGGGGAAAAGCTCCAAACTTCGATACTATTGCCCTTCTTAAAGAAGAAAGTGGTTTATAAGAGATCATTCTCTGCAAAGTTATTGATGAGTCCCATACAGGAAATGTAGAGTTGAAAAACTTGGATCCTTGTGAGAATGATCCAATTCTTTACACTATTGGTACTAGTGGCACATGGACACGTAGTATAGATGATGTTTTTCCCATTCTAATGGTGTATGCAAATGATAGTGGCAAACTTATGTTGCACCATCCTTCATTATCTAAAATAAAATCACAGTTATCTTTAAGGTCATATGAATATCATTCCACTGCAGTCATCAAGCGAGGGTTTTACATGGGATCTAGGTCAAATGTGACTCCCTTATTGGGAGATGATTGTTTTATCAAGATTGGAAGAAAGAAATTCATTCAAATGGATGGGATTCTAGTGCACAACACAAATCCATTTGATTTTACCATAAAGGTAGGCATGTATGTCTGTATTTATTATGAAAATTTGACTAGTATTTCCAAAGAAGAGTCATTGAAAATTCCATATCCTGTGGAAGTGTTGAATTGTTTAGTAAATGTTTCTACTGGTGGAACATTCTGTTGGGTAAGAATTTTTGAATGTGAGTTGGATGTTATTGGTAGAGGCCACCATATTCCCCAAGGTGTGAATTTACATCCACATGAGGTGTTCTATACAAAACAAGGTTTATTGATATCAACTAAAATCATTGATGGTGAGTATACATGTATCTTTTAATTCATATTTTTCAGTTTATATCACAATTTCTTGCTATTCAAAAAAAAAAAAAAAAAAACCCAGTTTCTTGCTATTCAAGTTTATGAATCGGAGAAAAATTACAGAAAACATAAGGTGCATAAGTTCCAAATAAAACTACCAGCTAGACTCTATAGAGACTCTTTGTAACAGTCATTAGTTGTATGTTCTACTGGATAGAACAGATTCCACATCAAATAATTAGTACATATTGATCACTATGCCTTATTGACTGAGACAAAAAAATATTAAAATCTAGAAATGTACTAAACTGGGTAGAGTGCACATATGTAACAGTCTTCAGATAGTATCTAATGCACAAATGACTATATACTAATTACAATGGATAGAACCTTTATCCACTAATGTGGAATCCAGAAATTCCTCGAAATAACGTGTACTCTCTTCTAGACCAATAGTTTTCTTTGATAACAAATATGCCTGTGTGTTGAGTTCCTTATGAATATGACAAAAAGATAAATACTGAAAATTGCTCCCAACATTTGTTAATCTTTGTTTCCATTGATCCAGATTTGTAACCTGTAACATTGATTTCCCTGCCAACTAGTCGAAGATGCATTTTGAATCTCCACAAACTTGAAGTAATGTGATCCTTTTAAAGTTAGCAAAGAATAGTAAATCCCAGCTGGCTATCAGTTCAACTCTAGTGTTTGATCCTCTGCCACAACCTAACCAAACACGAAAAAACTGATTGCCTAGGAATCTAATATAAATACCTCCCCCACATTCACCCAGTTGTGCAACTAATGTTATCTTTATAGTAACTAATGTTATTTTTATTTTTATTGCAGGCATTGTTGATGTTTTCTTTACTGTGATCTCTATCAAAAGGTGGGGCAAGAGCACTCGAAAGGGAGAATTTTGTTTTTGTCGTTTTATTGCTATGAAAGATGATAAGCGCACCACTTTCCAACTTCTTGCAACAAAGGGTGATGATGAAGTTGTGAATGCCAGATTAGCTGCCTCTACAGAATATGGAACTCACAATGCATTACCAACATGTATTCGAGTATTGCAGCCACATCGAATCCATCATCACAATACCCATCTTCTTTCCTACAAATTTTTCAACCACATAAGGTCTCGTAACATGATACGTAGTGAATCTTTTGTGTAAATTCCTTGTTCAGATGAAAGTTTCATGGTTACTTTTGAGCTTATTGCAATGCATGTCGTACCTCCTGGGATTGTGAAGAAAAACAAATCACTAGAGTTCACCATAGAAGGCTATGTGAATCTTAAGGAGGCTGTTTTCTATACATGGTCAACCTTTCCTGATAGATATCAGCTATCTTCAGGCTCAAGCAATGATAATCAACCTGTTGGAAAATGGAGAGTGGGACCAACATTTAGATTTCGGTATTTGTATAATATCCTTCAACCTCATGTGCAGGTGCACTTTTCATGGGATTCATACCAATGGGATCCTGTCCATCATTGTTATGGATTGGGGATGAGCACTGGTGCAACCCATTTGGAGATGTAAACATTATACCTATCATAAATATGATGAATTCTGTATGAGAGATCTGTGGTGTAATATCTATGGTGAAATGTTTGAACTTTGTAATTTGAAGTTTTTATAAGTAAATATAAATTTGAATATGGGGAAATCCAAATAGTCTTCTTTGTGTGCTTGCTGAGATTGTTAGTGATTCAATCCTGACTGTGCACTCTGATTTTGTAGACTTGTAGTATTATCTGTTGATCATGCAGGGCTTCATCACATGACATATTGATGTTGTGTTATCAATGGTTTTTGTTTTCCAAGGAAAAAGTCTTTATCTTTGATATTTCAAAGTTTGAAATCAGAATATACATTTTTAAGCCTATGGGATCTTGAAAAGATACATATGTTCTGTCTTCAAACTATCCTAATAGCTATTTATCCTAGTCTTCCATAATCAACAAAAATATTTGGTGAATTATGTATGACAAATCTGTGGTGTAACATGTATGGTGAAATATGTTTTTTTTTTTCCCAGGAAAAAAATCATACTTTTCATTTCAGAGCAGAAATAACATACATTCTATATCATCCTCTCCTTTACTGCATCAGTAAAGATTATCT
The DNA here is from genome assembly GCA_027924585.1 of Larix kaempferi. Classification (NCBI taxonomy): domain Eukaryota; kingdom Viridiplantae; phylum Streptophyta; class Pinopsida; order Pinales; family Pinaceae; genus Larix; species Larix kaempferi. Next base: position 187,247 of record BSBM01000410.1, on the reverse strand, counting down.
TTTTCAGTAACTGATAGATAACATTTAGCCTATTTACCATTTTGGCTTCCAAGCCCATTTTTATAAGTAAATATAAATATGAATCCGGGGAAATCCAAATAGTCTTCTTTGTGTGCTAACTGAGATTGTTAGTGATTCAATCATGACTGTGCAGAGAAGAAATAACATACATTTCATATCATCCTCTCCTTTATTGCCCCAGTAAAGATTATCTTTTTCAATAAATGATAGATATCATTTAGCCTATTTACCATTTTGGCTTCCAAGCCCATTTTTATAAGTAAATATAAATCTGAACTGGGGAAATCCAAATAGTCTTCTTTGTGTGCTTGCTGAGATTGTTAGTGATTCAATCTTGATTGTGCACTCTGATTTTGTAGACTTGTAGTATTATCTGTTGATCACATGACATATTGATGTTGTGTTATCAATGGTTTTTGTTTTCCAAGGAAAAAATCTTTATCTTTGATATTTCAAAGTTTGAAATCAGAATATACTCTTTTAGCCTATGGGATCTTGAAAGGATACATATGTTCTGTCTTCAAACTATCCTAATAGCTATTTATCCTAGTCTTCCATAATCAACAAAATATTTGATGAATTATGTATGACAAATCTGTGGTGTAACATGTATGGTGAAATATGTTTTTTTTTTTCCAGGAAAAAAATCATACTTTTCATTTCAGAGCAGAAATAACATACATTCTATATCATCCTCTCCTTTACTGCATCAGTAAAGATTATCTTTTTTCAGTAACTGATAGATAACATTTAGCCTATTTACCATTTTGGCTTACAAGCCCATTTTTATAAGTAAATATAAATCTGAATCTGGGGAAATCCAAATAGTCTTCTTTGTGTGCTAACTGAGATTGTTAGTGATTCAGTCATGATTGTGCAGAGCGGAAATAACATACATTCTATATCATCCTCTCCTTTACTGCCCCAGTAAAGATTATATTTTTCAGTAACTGATAGATATCATTTAGCCTATTTACCATTTTGGCTTCCAAGCCCATTTTTATAAGTAAATATAAATTTGAATCTAGGGAAATCCAAATAGTCTTCTTTGTGTGCTTGCTGAGATTGTTAGTGATTCAGTGCTGACTGTGCACTCTGATTTTGTAGCCTTGTAGTATTATCTGTTAATCCTGCAAGGCTGCATCACATGACATATTGATGTTCTGTTATCAATGGTTTTTGTTTTCCAAGGAAAAAATATTTATCTTTGATATTTCAAAGTTTGAAATCAGAATATACATTTTTTAGCCTATGGGATCTTGAAAAGATACATATGTTCTGTCTTCAAACTATACTAATAGATATTTATCCTAGTCTTCCATAATCAACAAAATATTTGGTGAATTCTGTATGACAGATCTATGGTGTAATATGTATGGTGAAATATTTTTTTTTTCCCGGGAAAAAAATCATACTTTTCATTTCAGAGCAGAAATAGCATACATTCTATATCATCCTCTCCTTTACTACCTCAGTCAAGATTATCTTTTTTAGTAACTGATAGATAACATTTAACCTATTTACCACTTTGGCTTCCAAGCCTAAATATGTCAACAAGGATCACTGACCAAAGTATACATAATCAACCATTTAGTTGCAGAGTAGGCTACTAAAAGAGGTTTTTGTCAAAAATGATTATGCATTCCTAGCTTGCATTTTTATGCTTATGGCTTGCATTTTACACCAAGTGTCCATAACAGTAAAAAAAGGTTAAAATTGCACCTTTCATAGATCGATTGTGAGCATATGAGGTTAGGTTATATAAAATTGACACAAGGATAGTCTTCTCAATATATCTAGCCATCCAATTTCCAAAACCATTTACTATAAACATTTAATAGCAGGGTTAGGCTTGCATTTTTATTAATCTGGGTGGATATTTCATAAATACAAAACAACCATGTAGTGTTTATACACAACATGCACTTTCTGAACCCAAATTGAAAAAAAAGTATAATAATGTGTAAAATAATAAAACATACCATTTCCGACTAAAATCACTCAAAAATACCCAATACTTAGGGCTGGGCAGGCATTTCTCTGATCTGGGTAAAACTGGGTTGAAAATACAAAAGTTGTCATTTTGTCAATTTAACCGTGGACAAATGAAACATAATTTTAAAAAACTGAAAGAGGTTTTTGTCAAAAATATATCTTTCTTCAACCCCATGGTGTTAATTTCAATTGATGACAATTGTACGTACTATGGCTTGCATTTTCCTAAGCCCATTTTTGAATATTTACACACTGTTTTTACGTAACAACTTAGAATTTCAGTCATTAATTTTGAATTTGACCAAGATACTTTGTAGTGCCCCTAGACTTTTGTAGACATTGAGGGCACCTGCTGAGTGACCCGACCGATTGAAACATTAATCAAATAACCTTTTGGGCCTTATCTTTGAGTATGTGTATTTGAACTGTTGATGTAAATTGAATAATTGCATATGTTAAACGATTAGCTATGACTATGGAAAATTATGTTGATGGATAATGCTTAACGACTAGCTATACAATGATTATGTGATTGTTGACGAAATGTATATTTGATTAGATAAATAAGAAGTTGAATAAATCATAAATGTTTAACAATGCTAGATTTAGAAATCAGATGATGATTATTGAAGACAGTGCTACTAATAATTTGTTGTGAGAAGTGTGTGTAGAAACAAGTGAGACGGTTCACCGACGGACACACAAAGGAACTTGAAGGGTCGTAGAGTACGGGTAAATCACACACAAGGGAAGCGACGACGATGTCGACTTCCGACGAGAATACCACGCATGAGCAGATAAGCATTGATCCGCTTGCTCAAGAGGAATGCGTGAGGGCGTACGAGGTGGGCCACGACGGAGCTGGTCACGTACGAGTTGAGGGGCGCGCAGTGAGAACGGACTCACTCCTCAGCGCCATTAGTCCCTAGATAGCATGTAGACGGAGGATGGAAGGTAATGATTCCTAAAAATCCCTACAAGAGTTCCCGCAAGTCAAAACGGAAATATGGTGGCAGAAGGGCCCAACGACGCGGTACCCTGTCGAGAACGGAAAGAATGGACGCAAGGACCCAACGAGGGGTACCATGCCAAGGAATGGAAACCATGGATGATTGGACCCGACGGAGTGGTGCCATGTCAGAGAATTAAAAATTAAGGAACCAGGAGCCCAACGACGCGGCACCGTGATCCTAGTGAATTTGATTGTTAAATTAAAATGCATAGAAACTTAGGAGAATAACTCTAGATTATTACTTAGCAAATGCATAACAATAGCTTAGACATTTGCACATGATTAGTTACTTTTGTTGAGCATTTAAAATAATAGAAATTATTATTTAGGAGCAAAATAGATTAGACACCTAGTCAACTAAAAGCTAGGAGCTGATTAAAATATCTGGGGGACAAACTAGAGCAAACTTAGGGATGTAGGTGCACTTCCTTGAGAAACTGACACTTGGATGGGTGAGAGTTTTAAATAATTAAATAATTAAAAATATTTAATTATGCATGAAGCGACATGTGTCGCAAGAGATTTCCCTTTATAAGGAAAGCTTAAGGAATGGGTAAGGGGCCCATAATTTGGACGATTGTCGTAATTTTCGAATGCCTCAAAGACTTGCTGCTATCTAAGGGTTTGGCTAAGAAATCCTGGTGGGAAGGGAAGCCCAAGCTGAATTTCTGAAATACTTGTGTGAACTCTACGGCCCGATTAGCTCGGGGGTCTGGAAGGAAGAAGAGTACTTCCAGAGTGGTTGGGTGGTTTATCCGAGGTGTCCGCCGGTGACTCGTGAAGACTTACGGTGGACTCGAAGCTGCAATTTCTCTCGCTAACAACAAGGATTTTCTTCTCAAACGTCTCGGACAGGTTGGAAGTTTGTGAGTTTATTATTTATCATATTTTGATTTAGTTATTAAGCATGATTTTATGGTATTCGAATCCCACTAGGTTCTGAAAAAGATAAAGGTTACAATTCGTTGTGGACACCGTTGTCTTTATATTTATAATGTTGCTGCTCTGGAATGGATATTATGTTGATGATTAACAGAAAAAGTATAAATGGTTATGTTGTATGTTACGACTGTGTATTCCACCTGACACACAAAGTCGGCTCAGTACATCTTGTATTTGATAAGTAGCTAACAAATCTGAGTCATCATATTTATACTGGTTATCTGAATGCTTAACTTAAACCGCAATTAGTTTAATTATAGGCTTTATTTCCAGATCCGGTTCCATATATAGATTTCAGCACTAGGCTACCCAGATCGGGACTGTATTTCGATTACAGTACTCTGATTTATTGCAGATCGGACTCCATATGTAATTTCAAGGCTAGGTCACTCAGATCGGGACTGTATTTCAATTACAGTACAATGATTTATTGCAGATCGGACTCCATATGTAATTTCAAGGCTAGGTTCCTCAGATCGGGACTGTATTTCAATTACAGTACCTTGATTTATTGCAGATCGGACTCCATATATAATTTCAGCGTTAGGTTACTTTGATAAGTAGCAAAAACTCTGAGTCATTATATTTATACTGGTTATCTGAATGCGTAACTTAAACCGCAATTAGTTTAATTATAGGCTTTATTTCCACCGGTTCCATATATAGATTTCAGCACTAGGCTACCCAGATCGGGACTGTATGTCGATTACAGTACTCTGATTTATTGCAGATCGGACTCCATATGTAATTTCAAGGCTAGGTTACTCAGATCGGGACTGTATTTCAATTACAGTACAATGATTTATTGCAGATCGGACTCCATATTAAATTTCAAAGCTAGGTTACTCAAATCGGGACTGTATTTCAATTACAGTACTCTGATTTATTGCAGATCGGACTCCATATATAATTTCAGCGTTAGGTTACTTAGATCGGGACTGTAATTCGATTACAGTACTCTCATTTATTGCAGATCGGATTTCATAATCTCAGTATTAGATTACTCAGATCCGGACGGCTTCGATTATAGTACTCAATTTGATTTGAGATTAGATTTTATATATATAAACCCTGGTGTAGAATTGAACAGAATGAGACTGTATTACATTACAGTATTTAGTTTCATTTGTTTTTTTTTTTTTTTTTTTACAGACTTCCGTAATTAAATTTCAAGTATGGGGTTGATCAGATTGGATCTAAATCAACTACCTAACTCAGTCTATTGTGTTCAGTTCAGCTTCCTTATCTAACTTCAGAACCGAATTTTCATTACGCAGATTGATTTTATGTATGAACCTTCTTTAACAAGATTTGTCGCCGTAATTGCTTTTAATATTCAGAAATAAACTTTAAAAGTTTCAAAACATGTAATCGTCTTTTAATTTTTAGAAATTACTTTAAATTTTCAGATCCTTATCTAATTATCTTCATTTCTGGGATCATAAGGATTGATTATATAGATCCGATCTTGTATGTGTCTTTAAAAATTCAAAGATGAATTCCAAAGTTCAAAATGTGTAATCGTCTTTTAGTTTCGGAAATTACTTTTAAATTGTCAGATCCTTATGAATTTATCCTTTTTGGATTCGTGTTGATTTTATTGGTTTTACATTTGCATTAATTATTGTAATATGTCGTGCTTTGCATTTAAATTATATTTTGTAACACGCTGCAATTCCCCTTTTGTATTATACGTTGTAATTCGTTGTGTTCTCCCTTATATTATATGATTGAACAATGTTATGTTTACCTTCGTTTTACATTTGCTTCGTTCTACCTTTAATTGATGATATTATACATATGAGAGTGCTGCAGTATACTTCATCTTACTACACAGTTATAGGCGAATTGATGATTATTTGTAAAACCAAAAATATAATGTATTTTATTTTATGTCTTAACTTGGTGCTGTACCCCGACCCGAACATTATCCCTTGAGTTAACTTGTATGATTTACTTTATCGAATATTAAATTATGTGAAGCTAAAATTTATTTAGCATGTAGCATAACTTTTGTTAATATGTCCTATCTACTACTTTAAATATCATGCCACGTTGAAGGAGGTTAGGGAGGTTAATTCGTCATGTTTGTGTAAGTAGTTGAAGAATCAATGTAATAGTTTTTATAATCCTTTTTCTGCAATGTATATAAACTATTGAAGATAAATGATTTACCTTGAACCACCTTTATTAGATAATGATACGGGTTAACTTACTTTATGATAATACTTTGTATGTAATTGATAAAAGAAAATATTAAATAATGATTAGCTCACTCTATGATAATACTTTGTATGTAATTGATAAAAGAAAATAAATAAATAGTTAAAGGGAAATTTAATTTAGTTGAGTGGTCACATTATGCATATATTTTTGAGGGAAGAATTGAGCTATAGAATAAAAGAACCCTTATGTTGTACTTAATGGTTAAAGAAGTGTATATTTATATTTATAATAGGTTGTAATTAAAGTGTTTTTAGATTCACTTAAGTTATATTTGTTGATGGAAATTTGTATGTATAGTTGTTGTTGACGAAATACATTTAGGGTGTGTATTGAATAAATTTTAAATTAATTATCCAATTCTTACATAAAATATGTCAGTGTAAGGTCCTTTCAATCAAAAAAAAAAAAAAAAAAAAAAAATCATCACCTAAACATAGTCTCTACATTTGGTATCAGAGCGAGGTTGAACTTAGTTCGGACCTAGATAATTCCGCGCAAAACAATTTATGATGTTTAGTTGACTAATAAATTTTATTTTTACATCCGGACAGACTTCGTCATGGATCGAAGAACTCGCCAGGGTAGAGTCGGAAGGGGACGAGGACGAGCTGCACGCCCGTCAACCCCAACAACCCCTGTGAATAACCCTCCGAGAGCGGAGGAAACCATTAACCTACCTGCGGACGAGGTCATGACAATGATGAGGAACTACCACAGAATGACAGAAGCATTGATGACACGACTTGATCGCGAAAACGTTGGTTCTCAAGTCACTGCTGTACCACAGGCGCCACCTCCGGTCAACATACACCGAGAGTTAGAAAAGGTGAAGTTTCCTGAATTTTGGGGTTCCACTGAGGGGACTGCCGCTGAGGCATGGCTAGAAAACATGGCCATGTGTTTTTCTTTGAGAGACTACACGTCTAACATGAAGGTGCGGATGGCAATACTACAACTGAAGGGGGAAGCCCTTCTTTGGTGGAAGACCTTGCGACCTCAGCTAGGTCTAGAGCTTGAGGAGATATCGTGGGAATTGTTCGATGAACATTTCCGTCAGCATTACCTATCAGACGAATTAATTGAGCGACAGCTGAATGATTTCCATGCACTAAAACAAGGACTACGGACAGTACAAGAGTACGAAATCCGTTTTATGGAGTTACTAAGATATGCACCCCATGTTGCCACGGAGAAACTAAAAGTCAATAAGTTCATCTACGGATTAAACCCAGTCATACGAGACAAGGTTCGTATTTTGACACCTTCTACTTTGCACGATGCGGTCCAGAAGGCCCTCATAGCGGAAGAAGAGCTTCCCGGCAAGATGCTGCAGAATAAGAACTTTACGAATACAGACCGAGGAAGTCAACCTTCGCATGCACCCAAACATCAATATGGGAATAAGAATTTTGGGAGGAGACCTTTCAACGGAGGGTCTAACAGAGATGATAGAACACCATACCGACCGCCACCACGGAATGATCATGCAAATCCTTTTGCAAAACCGGCGCAGTTTGGACCAAGAAGAAATGATGCACCTGCCAGAAACAAAACAAGAGGGCCCAAAGCAGGATGTTGGAGGTGTGGAGGACCACACTTCCAAAGCGAATGTCCTCAGCAGGACCGGGGAAACCAAAGAACCCAAGCACCGCAACAAACTACCGCAGCCGATCTAGGACGAGCGCATCGTATACACGCTGCCGTCAACAACCGCCAAGCTGAACATCAGTCCACTGTCCTCGAAACTACTGGTAAGATACATGGTAATGTATTTTCCTTGCTTATAGACCCTGGAGCTACTGAAAGTTTTATTTCCTTAAAAGTTGTAGAAAATAATAAAATGATGGCAGTAAGTCAAGATGATTTCGACACTGTCGAGATGGCATCCGGTAGTGTCCAGAGTGTGAGTCTTAAGGTAGAAAACTGTGAAGTCGACCTAGGAGTATGTTCTTCTAGAATATCCTTTTATGTTACGGAATTGGGTACTTATGATCTAATCCTGGGGATGGATTGGCTGGAAGCACACTCGGCGGTGATGGATTGCCGAAGTAAGGAACTAACTTTCATCGACGATGAAGGTTACAAGAGAATGATAACAGGGAAGAAGAAGAAGGTTTCCTTAAGAATGATATCGGCCATGCAACTTAAGAAAAGCATGAGGAAAGGGTGCCAACTGTATGCGGTGATTGCAATGAACAAGGAAGGAGATAAGGTAGAAGTAATTAATCATCCCTTGTTCTCAGAATTCATGGATGTGTTTCCTGATGCATTACCTGGCCTACCACCACAACGTGAACTGGATTTCACCATAGAACTGAAACCTGGAACCGAACCCATAGCTAGGACTCCTTACCGAATGTCTGTACCTGAATTGAAGGAATTGCAAATTCAACTACAAGAGTTGTTAGATTTAGGACTGATCAGACCCAGTGTGTCTCCTTGGGGAGCACCTGTTATTTTTGTGAAGAAGAAGGATGGTTCTTGGCGCTTGTGCATTGACTACCGTCAATTGAACAAGGCGACCGTAAGAAATCAGTATCCCCTACCCAGAATAGATGACCTCTTTGATCAGATGAAGGGTGCGACAGTATTCTCAAAAATCGACCTAAGGTCGGGATACCACCAATTGAGGATCAGGGATGAAGATATCCCCAAGACAGCATTTAAAACTAGATTTGGACACTACGAATTTGTCGTAGTACCTTTCGGCTTAACTAATGCACCCAGTGTATTTATGAACCTGATGAACGGTGTGTTTCGACAACACCTTGACAAGTTTGTACAGGTGTTCTTAGACGACATTCTGATTTATTCAAGAACACTGGAAGAACATGAGGAACACCTAAGGATAGTCCTAAAGTGTTTGAGAGACAACCACCTTTATGGAAAATTATCAAAGTGTTCGTTCTTCCAGAAGGAGATTCATTATCTTGGACACATCATATCCGGCGAAGGGATAGCTGTAGATCCAACCAAGATTGAAGCCATTTGGGATTGGCCGGCACCCACAAATGTACATGAGGTACGAAGCTTTATGGGGCTTGCCGGGTATTATAGACGTTTTGTGGAAGGCTTCTCTAGAGTAGCGGGACCTATTACTGAATTGCAAAAGAAGAACCGTCCTTTCATTTGGACGGAGAAATGCGAAGAGGCCTTTGCTAAATTAAAAGAATTACTAACTACGGCACCAATCCTAAAAGTTCCCGATATGGATAAAGATTTCTTGGTATGCACGGATGCTTCAAAGGATGGTGTTGGTTGTGTATTGATGCAAGATGGAAGAGTAATTGCGTACACGTCCAGAAGACTTAGGCCGCATGAAGAGAACTATGCGACCCATGATATGGAGATGACTGCAGTGATGCATGCTTTGAGGTTATGGAGACACTATCTGGTAGGGAGAAAGTTTGAATTAAAGACTGACCATTGTGGGTTACAACACATCTTCACCCAGAGTGACCTTAATGAAAGACAGAGAAGATGGTCGGAAGTACTCAGTGAGTACGACTTCGACATAACTTATGTGAAAGGGACCCTAAACAAAGTGGCAGATGCACTTAGTCGTAGACCTAGGATATTCTCTGTCATACCATTAAAGACCAACCTAAGAGAAAAGATCTTGACACTACAACAGAAGGACAACTGGTATAATGAAGTAAAAGCTGAGTTGGAGAATGAACAGATGAGGATACCCAAGTTTGAAGGGTACTCTTTGGACATGGACGGTTTATTACGGTATAACCGTCGCATGTATGTCCCTGATAATGAAGAAATTCGAGGTTTAATATTGTCTGAGGCTCACCGAGCCGTCTATAGAGCACATCCTGGAATAAAAAAGATGTACGCAGATTTGAAACCTTTGTTCTTTTGGCATGGCATGAAGAGGGATGTGGTAAGCTTTGTGGCGAAGTGTATGGAATGCCAGATGGTGAAGGCGGAACATCGACACCCAGCCGGATTACTGCAACCACATGCAATCCCAGAATCAAAATGGGAGGTTATTTCTATGGATTTTATAGTTGGGTTACCCTTAACCAACAGGAGACACGACACAATTTTTGTGGTCGTTGACACTCTTACCAAGAGTGCGCATTTCCTGCCGATTAAGAATACATATCAAGCTCCGGAGATAGCCCGAGTTTTCATTAATGAAGTAGTAAGACTACACGGAATTCCGAAGAAAATTATTTCTGATAGAGGATCAGTATTTACTGGAAGGTTTTGGACAAGCTTTCAAGAAGCTCTTGGTACTCAACTTAACTTTAGCACCGCCTACCACCCTGAAACGGACGGACAAACGGAAAGAGTGAACCAAGTATTGGAGGACATGCTAAGAATGTATGTAATGGATCAACAGAAGAAGTGGGAAGAATATCTACCCTTGGTAGAATTTGCATACAACAACAGTTATCATAGTTCTATCCAGATGGCTCCTTTTGAATTTCTCTATGGGAGACCTTGTAGGACCCCCATAAGTTGGGATATACTAGAAGATAGGACATTACTTGGTCCGGAGGTGATACAAGAGATGGAAGACCAGATGGTCACGATTCGTGCTCGACTAAAGGAAGCACAGGATCGCCAGAAGAGCTATGCGGATGCACACAGGACTGATCGTAACTACGAAATTGGGGATAGGGTATTTCTACGGGTAAAACCACAAAAGAGTTCTATAAAGTTTGGAAAGGGATCCAAGTTGTCGCCTAGGTTTGTAGGACCCTTTAGAATTTCAGAACGGATAGGACCGGTTGCCTATCGTCTTGACTTGCCGTCATCATTAAGTAGAATTCATAATGTTTTTCATGTTTCTGTATTGCGCCACTATGTTCCCGATACTTCACATATCATTGACTTGAGTAATGTGCAGATAACGGACGACGGGGCCGTGATGGCCGAACCGATCCGGATTTTAGACCAGCGAACGCGGCAGCTTAGGCACCGTGTGATAGATCAAGTCAAAGTGCAGTGGGACAGCTCTAGTCCAAGCTCTGCGACTTGGGAGGACGCAACTGAGATGCGTCGTAATTTTCCATTTTTATTCTGAACTTCGGGACGAAGTTCTAAATAAGTAGGGGTGTATGTAGTGCCCCTAGACTTTTGTAGACATTGAGGGCACCTGCTGAGTGACCCGACCGATTGAAACATTAATCAAATAACCTTTTGGGCCTTATCTTTGAGTATTTGTATTTGAACTGTTGATGTAAATTGAATAATTGCATATGTTAAACGATTAGCTATGACTATGGAAAATTATGTTGATGGATAATGCTTAACGACTAGCTATACAATGATTATGTGATTGTTGACGAAATGTATATTTGATTAGATAAATAAGAAGTTGAATAAATCATAAATGTTTAACAATGCTAGATTTAGAAATCAGATGATGATTATTGAAGACAGTGCTACTAATAATTTGTTGTGAGAAGTGTGTGTAGAAACAAGTGAGACGGTTCACCGACGGACACACAAAGGAACTTGAAGGGTCGTAGAGTACGGGTAAATCACACACAAGGGAAGCGACGACGATGTCGACTTCCGACGAGAATACCACGCATGAGCAGATAAGCATTGATCCGCTTGCTCAAGAGGAATGCGTGAGGGCGTACGAGGTGGGCCACGACGGAGCTGGTCACGTACGAGTTGAGGGGCGCGCAGTGAGAACGGACTCACTCCTCAGCGCCATTAGTCCCTAGATAGCATGTAGACGGAGGATGGAAGGTAATGATTCCTAAAAATCCCTACAAGAATTCCCGCAAGTCAAAACGGAAATATGGTGGCAGAAGGGCCCAACGACGCGGTACCCTGTCGAGAACGGAAAGAATGGACGCAAGGACCCAACGAGGGGTACCATGCCAAGGAATGGAAACCATGGATGATTGGACCCGACGGAGTGGTGCCATGTCAGAGAATTAAAAATTAAGGAACCAGGAGCCCAACGACGCGGCACCGTGATCCTAGTGAATTTGATTGTTAAATTAAAATGCATAGAAACTTAGGAGAATAACTCTAGATTATTACTTAGCAAATGCATAACAATAGCTTAGACATTTGCACATGATTAGTTACTTTTGTTGAGCATTTAAAATAATAGAAATTATTATTTAGGAGCAAAATAGATTAGACACCTAGTCAACTAAAAGCTAGGAGCTGATTAAAATATCTGGGGGACAAACTAGAGCAAACTTAGGGATGTAGGTGCACTTCCTTGAGAAACTGACACTTGGATGGGTGAGTGTTTTAAATAATTAAATAATTAAAAATATTTAATTATGCATGAAGCGACATGTGTCGCAAGAGATTTCCCTTTATAAGGAAAGCTTAAGGAATGGGTAAGGGGCCCATAATTTGGACGATTGTCGTAATTTTCGAATGCCTCAAAGACTTGCTGCTATCTAAGGGTTTGGCTAAGAAATCCTGGTGGGAAGGGAAGCCCAAGCTGAATTTCTGAAATACTTGTGTGAACTCTACGGCCCGATTAGCTCGGGGGTCTGGAAGGAAGAAGAGTACTTCCAGAGTGGTTGGGTGGTTTATCCGAGGTGTCCGCCGGTGACTCGTGAAGACTTACGGTGGACTCGAAGCTGCAATTTCTCTCGCTAGCAACAAGGATTATCTTCTCAAATGTCTCGGACAGGTTGGAAGTTTGTGAGTTTATTATTTATCATATTTTGATTTAGTTATTAAGCATGATTTTATGGTATTCGAATCCCACTAGGTTCTGAAAAAGATAAAGGTTACAATTCGTTGTGGACACCATTGTCTTTATATTTATAATGTTGCTGTTCTGGAATGGATATTATGTTGATGATTAACAGAAAAAGTATAAATGGTTATGTTGTATGTTACGACTGTGTATTCTTCCTGACACACAAAGTCGGCTCAGTACATCTTGTATTTGATAAGTAGCTAACAACTCTGAGTCATCATATTTATACTGGTTATCTGAATGCTTAACTTAAACCGCAATTAGTTTAATTATAGGCTTTATTTCCAGATCCGGTTCCATATATAGATTTCAGCACTAGGCTACCCAGATCGGGACTGTATTTCGATTACAGTACTCTGATTTATTGTAGATCGGACTCCATATGTAATTTCAAGGCTAGGTCACTCAGATCAGGACTGTATTTCAATTACAGTACAATGATTTATTGCAGATCGGACTCCATATGTAATTTCAAGGCTAGGTTCCTCAGATCGGGACTGTATTTCAATTACAGTACCTTGATTTATTGCAGATCGGACTCCATATATAATTTCAGCGTTAGGTTACTTTGATAAGTAGCAAAAACTCTGAGTCATTATATTTATACTGGTTATCTGAATGCGTAACTTAAACCGCAATTAGTTTAATTATAGGCTTTATTTCCAGATCCGGTTCCATATATAGATTTCAGCACTAGGCTACCCAGATCGGGACTGTATGTCGATTACAGTACTCTGATTTATTGCAGATCGGACTCCATATGTAATTTCAAGGTTAGGTTACTCAGATCGGGACTGTATTTCAATTACAGTACAATGATTTATTGCAGATCGGACTCCATATATAATTTCAAAGCTAGGTTACTCAGATCGGGACTGTATTTCAATTACAGTACTCTGATTTATTGCAGATCGGACTCCATATATAATTTCAGCGTTAGGTTACTTAGATCGGGACTGTAATTCGATTACAGTACTCTCATTTATTGCAGATCGGATTTCATAATCTCAGTATTAGATTACTCAGATCCGGACGGCTTCGATTATAGTACTCAAATTGATTTGAGATTAGATTTTATATATATAAACCCTGGTGTAGAATTGAACAGAATGAGACTGTATTACATTACAGTATTTAGTTTCATTTGTTTTTGTTTTTTTTTTTTTACAGACTTCCGTAATTAAATTTCAAGTATGGGGTTGATCAGATTGGATCTAAATCAACTACCTAACTCAGTCTATTGTGTTCAGTTCAGCTTCCTTATCTAACTTCAGAACCGAATTTTCATTACGCAGATTGATTTTATGTATGAACCTTCTTTAACAAGATTTGTCGCCGTAATTGCTTTTAATATTCAGAAATAAACTTTAAAAGTTTCAAAACATGTAATCGTCTTTTAATTTTTAGAAATTACTTTAAATTTTCAGATCCTTATCTAATTATCTTCATTTCTGGGATCGTAAGGATTGATTATATAGATCCGATCTTGTATGTGTCTTTAAAAATTCAAAGATGAATTCCAAAGTTCAAAATGTGTAATCGTCTTTTAGTTTCGGAAATTACTTTTAAATTGTCAGATCCTTATGAATTTATCCTTTTTGGATTCGTGTTGATTTTATTGGTTTTACATTTGCATTAATTATTGTAATATGTCGTGCTTTGCATTTAAATTATATTTTGTAACACGCTGCAATTCCCCTTTTGTATTATACGTTGTAATTCGTTGTGTTCTCCCTTATATTATATGATTGAACAATGTTACGTTTACCTTCGTTTTACATTTGCTTCGTTCTACCTTTAATTGATGATATTATACATATGAGAGTGCTGCAGTATACTTCATCTTACTACACAGTTATAGGCGAATTGATGATTATTTGTAAAACCAAAAATATAATGTATTTTATTTTATGTCTTAACTTGGTGCTGTACCCCGACCCGAACATTATCCCTTGAGTTAACTTGTATGATTTACTTTATCGAATATTAAATTATGTGAAGCTAAAATTTATTTAGCATGTAGCATAACTTTTGTTAATATGTCCTATCTACTACTTTAAATATCATGCCACGTTGAAGGAGGTTAGGGAGGTTAATTCGTCATGTTTGTGTAAGTAGTTGAAGAATCAATGTAATAGTTTTTATAATCCTTTTTCTGCAATGTATATAAACTATTGAAGATAAATGATTTACCTTGAACCACCTTTATTAGATAATGATACGGGTTAACTTACTTTATGATAATACTTTGTATGTAATTGATAAAAGAAAATATTAAATAATGATTAACTCACTTTATGATAATACTTTGTATGTAATTGATAAAAGAAAATAAATAAATAGTTAAAGGGAAATTTAATTTAGTTGAGTGGTCACATTATGCATATATTTTTGAGGGAAGAATTGAGCTATAGAATAAAAGAACCCTTATGTTGTACTTAATGGTTAAAGAAGTGTATATTTATATTTATAATAGGTTGTAATTAAAGTGTTTTTAGATTCACTTAAGTTATATTTGTTGATGGAAATTTGTATGTATAGTTGTTGTTGACGAAATACATTTAGGGTGTGTATTGAATAAATTTTAAATTAATTATCCAATTCTTACATAAAATATGTCAGTGTAAGGTCCTTTCAATCAAAAAAAAAAAAAAAAAAAAAAAAATCATTACCTAAACATAGTCTCTACATACTTGCAATTTTAGTCATTCATGTTCAATTTAACTGCTATGCATTCCTAGCTTGCATTTTTATGCTTATGGCTTGCATTTTACACCAAGTATCCA
This sequence comes from Larix kaempferi, assembly GCA_027924585.1. Lineage (NCBI taxonomy): Eukaryota > Viridiplantae > Streptophyta > Pinopsida > Pinales > Pinaceae > Larix > Larix kaempferi. The sequence continues at coordinate 171,559 of BSBM01000410.1, read as the reverse complement.
TAACAGTAAAAAAAGGTTGAAATTGCACCTTTCATAGCTCAACTGTGAGCATATGAGGTTAGGTTATATAAAATTAACACAGGGATAGTCTTCTCAAAATATTTAGCCATCCAATTTCCAAAACCATTTACTATAAACATTTAATAGGAGGATTTGGCTTGCATTTTTATTAATCTATGTGGATATTTCATAAATACAAGCCAACCATGTAGTGTTTTTGCACAACAGGCACTTTCTGAACCCAAATTGAAAAACTAAATGTATAATAATGTGGAAAATAGTAAAACATACCATTTCCAACTAAACACACTCAAAAATACCCAATACTTAGGGTTGGGCGGGCATTTCTGTGATATGGGTAAAACTGGGTTGAAAACACAAAAGTTGTCATTTTGTCAATTTAACTGTGGACAAATGAAACATAATTTTAAAAAACTGAAAGAGGTTTTTGTCAAAAATATATCTATCTTAAACCCCGTGGTGTTAGTTTCAACTGATGAAAATTGTACGGACTATGGCGTGCACTTTCCTAAGCCCATTTCTGAATATTTACACACTGTTTTTTACGTAACAACTTAAAATTTCAATCATTAATTTTGAATTTGTCCAAAATACTTGCAATTTTAGTCATTCATGTTCAATTTAACTGCTATGCATTCCCAAATTGCATTTTTATACTTATGGCTTGGATTTTACACCAAGTGTCCATAACAGTAAAAAAAGGTTAAAATTGCACCTTTCATAGGTCGACTGTGAGCATATGAGGTTAGGTTATATAAAATTAACACAGGGATAGTCTTATCAATATATCTAGCCATCCAATTTCCAAAACCATTTACTATAAACATTTAATAGGAGGGTTTGGCTTGCATTTTTATTAATCTAGGTGGATATTTCATAAATACAAGACAACCATGTAGTGTTTTTACACAACATGCACTTTCTGAACCCAAATTGAAAACTAAATGTATAATAATGTGGGAAATAGTAAAACATACCATTTCCAACTAAACTCACTCAAAAATACCCAATTCTTAGGGTTGGGCGAGCATTTCTCTGATCTGGGTAAAATTGGGTTGAAAACACAAAAGTTGTCATTTTGTCAATTTGACTGTAGACAAATGAGACATAATTTTAAAACACTGAAAGAGGTTTTTGTCAAAAATATATCTATATTCAACCTTGTGGTGTTAGTTTCAACTGATGACAATTGTACGGACTGTGGCATGCATTTTCCTAAGCCCATTTTTGAATACTTACACACTGTTTTTTACGTAACAACTTAGAATTTCAGTCATTAATTTTGAATTTGTCAAAGATACTTGCAAATTTAGTCATTCATGTTCAATTTAACTGCTATGCATTCATAGCTTGCATTTTTATGCTTATGGCTTGGATTTTACACCAAGTGTCCATAACAGTAAAAAAAGGTTAAAATTGCACCTTTCATAGGTCGACTGTGAGCATATGAGGTTAGGTTATATAAAATCAACACAGGGATAGGCTTCTCAATATATCTAGCCATCCAATTTCCAAAACCATTTACTATAAACATTTAATAGGAGGGTTTGGCTTGCATTTTTATTAATCTAGGTGGATATTTCATAACTACAAGACAACCATGTAGTCTTTTAGCACAACAGGCACTTTCTGAACCCAAATTGAAAAACTAAATGTATAATAATGTGGAAAATAGTAAAACATACCATTTCCAATTAAACTCACTCAAAAATACCCAATACCTAGGGCTAGGGGGGCATTTCTCTGATCTGGGTAAAACTGGGTTGAAAACACAAAAGTTGTCATTTTGTCAATTTAACTGTGGACAAATGAAACATAATTTTAAAAAACTGAAAGAGGTTTTTGTCAAAAATCTATCGATCTTCAACCCCGTGTTGTTAGTTTCAACTGATGACAATTGTACAGACTGTGGTGTGCATTTTCCTAAGCCCATTTTTGAATATTTACACACTGTTTTTTACGTAACAACTTAGAATTTCAGTCATTAATTTTGAATTTGTCCAAGATACTTGCAGTTTTAGTCATTTATGTTCAATTTAACTGCTATGCATAGCTAGCTTGCATTTTTATGTTTATGGCTTACATTTTACACCAAGTCTCCATAACAGTAAAAAAAGGTTAAAATTGCACCTTTCATAGGTCAACTATGAGCATATGAGACTAGGTTATATAAAATTAACACAGGGATAGTATTCTCAATATATCTATCCGTCCAATGTCCAAAGCCATTTACTATAAACATTTAATAGGAGGGTTTGGCTTGCATTTTTATTAATCTAGGCGGATATTTCATAAATACAAGACAACCATGTAGTGTTTTTGCGCAACAGGCACTTTCTGAACCCAAATTGAAAAACTAAATGTATAATACTGTGGAAAATAGTAAAACATACCATTTCCAACTAAACTCACTCAAAAATACCCAATACTTAGGGCTGGGCGGGCATTTCTCTGATCTGGGTAAAACTGGGTTGAAAACACAAATGTTGTCATTTTGTCAATTTAACTGTGGACAAATGAATCATAATTTTAAAAAGATGAAAGAGGTTTTTCTCAAAAATATATCTATCTTCAACCCCGTGGTGTTAGTTTCAACTAATGACAATTGTATGAATTGTGGCGTGCATTTTCCTAAGCCCGTTTTTGAATATTTACACAATGTTTTTTTACGTAACAACTTAGAATTTCAGTCATTAATTTTGAATTTGTCCAAGATACTTGAAATTTTAGTCATTCATGTTCAATTTAACTGCTTTGCATTCGTAGCTTGCATTTTTATGCTTATGGCTTGCAGTTTACACCAAGTGTCCATAACAGTAAAAAAAAGTTAAAATTGCACATTTCATAGGTCGACTGTGAGCATATAAGGTTAGGTTATATAAAATTAACACATGGATAGTCTTGTCAATATATCTAGCCATCCAAGTTCCAGAGCCATTTACTATGAACATTTAATAGGAGGGTTTGGCTTGCATTTTTGTTAATCTAGGTGGATATTTCATAAATACAAGATAACCATGTAGTGTTTTCGCACAACAGGCACTTTCTGAAGCCAAATTGAAAAACTAAATGTATAATAATGTTGAAAACACAAAAGTTGTCATTTTGTCAATTTAACTGTGAACAAATGAAACATAATTTTAAAAAACTGAAGAGATTTTTGTCAAAAATATATCTATTTTCAACCCCGTGGTGTTAGTTTCAACTGATGACAATTGTACGGACTGTGGTGTGCATTTTCCTAAGCCCATTTTTTAATATTTACACACTGTTTTTTACGTAACAACTTAGAATTTCAGTCATTAATTTTGAATTTGTCCAATATACTTGCAATTTTAGTCATTCATGTTCAATTTAACTGCTATGCATTCCTACATTGCATTTGTATGCTTATGGTTTGCATTTTACACCAAGTGCCCATAATAGTAAAAAAAGGTTAAAATTGCACCTTTTATACGTCGACTGTGAGCATATGAGGTTAGGTTATATAAAATTAACACAGGGATAGTCTTCTCAATATATTTTGCCATCCAATTTCCAAAGCCATTTACTATAAACATTTAATAGAAGGGTTTGGCTTGCATTTTTATTAATCTAGGTGGATATTTCATAAATACAAGACAACCATGTAGTCTTTTAGCACAATAGGCACTTTCTGAACCAAAATTGAAAAACTAAATGTATAATAATGTGGAAAATAGTAAAACATACCATTTCCAACTAAACGCACTAAAAAATACCCAATACTAAGGGTTGGGCGAGCATTTATCTGATCTGTGTAAAAGTGGGTTGAAAACACAAAAGTTGTCATGTTGTCAATTTAACTGTGGACAAATGAAACATAATTTTAAAAAACTGAAAGATTTTTTTCAAAAATATATCTATCTTCAACCCCGTGGTGTTATTTTCAACTGATGACAATTGTACGGCCTGTGGCGTGCATTTTGCTAAGCCCAGTTTTGCATATTTACACACTATTTTTTACGTAACAACTTAGAATTTCAGTCATTAATTTTGAATTTGTCCAAGATACTTGCAATTTTAGCCATTCATGTTCAATTTAACTGCTATGCATTCGTAGCTTGCATTTTTATGCTTATGACTTCCATTTTACGCCAAGTGTCCATAACAGTAAAAAAGGGTTATAATTGCACATTTCATAGGTCGACTGTGAGCATATGAAATTAGGTTATATAAAATTAACACAAGGATAGTCTTCTCAATATATCCACGGGGGATTCACTCAGTGAACTTGTTACATAGCACGATTGTTCGCATGATATTAAACAATATCCCTAATTTCACTAAATTTTGGAAAATTCCTCCTAAAATTTTATTGTTGAAACCCCTCCCAATATGCCTTTCCAATTAATAAAACCCCTAGTTTCACTATATATTGTATGTATCCATTTTTATCAACCCATTTTTAATACCCCCTTTATATCATATTATCAAGTTGTAACAAATAGGATCCCTAACACATATTAGTATAAGCAAAGACGATGCTAAATAAAATGATAGTATAATGCTAATAATGATCCCACCAGGATTGTCAGGGTGATTGATCAATTTGTAGCATTGAATAGTGGAAGACCCAACGAAATAGTTTTGGGGAAGGGAAAATGCATAAAAGGAAACCCGGTCAAGAGACCAACATAACATGAATTCAAACCAAGCCTAAATAAGCTATTAAATGAGGATTTCTCAAGGCCAATAATCCAAAGGGACTTCCATTGATATATCATTGGTACACTATTATCAGATTTATGCAAAACTTAGGATCATAAGCAATATCAAATAAAAATGGAGGGTCCTTAAGTTTTAGGTGGGTATGAATTGAGCCCATGATTTGGAGGTATGAATCCATCCCAAGATTTGGAGGTTATTCCTCAACCCATCCATTTAAAATAATCCCCAATATTTATATCACTATGTCAAATTAAAAAACCCCCTTGACCCCTTAATACGAGGCAATATATTTTTGAGGTTTTTAAGAGTATTCAAACCCCCAATATGAATGGATGTGATATGATATTGCCTCACTAGTGAACCCTCCGTGAATATATCTAGCCATCCAATTTCCAAAACCATTATTATAAACATTTAATATGAGGGTTTGGATTGCATTTTTATTAATCTAGGTGCATATTTCATAAATACAAGACAACCATGTAGTCTTTTTGCACAACAGGCACTTTCTAAACCCACATTGAAAAACTAAATGTATATTAATGTGGAAAATAGTAAAACATACCATTTCCAATTAAACTCACTCAAAAATACCCAATACATAGGGCTGGGCGGGCATTTTTCTGATTTGGGTAAAACTAGATTGAAAACACAAAAGTTGTCAATTTGTCAATTTAACTCTGGACAAATGAAACATAATTTTAAAAACCTGAAAGAGATTTTTGTCAAAAATATATCTATCTTCAACCCCCTGGTGTTAGTTTCAACTGATGACAATTGTACGGACTGTGGCGTGCATTTTCCTAAGCCCATTTTTGAATATTTACACACTGTTTTTTATGTAACAACTTAGAATTTCAGTCATTAATTTTGAATTTGTCCAAGATATTTGCAATTTTAGTCATTCATGTTCAATTTAACTGCTATGCATTCCTACCTTGCATTTTACGCCAAGTGTCCATAACAGTAAAAAAATGTTAAAATTGCACCTTTCATAGGTCGACTATGAGCATATGAGGTTAGGTTATATAAAATTAACACAGGGATAGTCTTCTCAATATATCTAGCCATCTCATTTCCAAAGCCATTTAGTATAAACATTTAATAGGAGGGTTTGGCTTGCATTTTTATTAATCTAGGTGGATATTTCATAAATACAAGACAACCATGTAGTGTTTTTGCACAACAGGCACTTTTTGAACCCAAATTGAAAAATTAAATGTATAATAATGTAGAAAATAGTAAAACATACCATTTCCAACTAAACTCACTCAAAAATACCCAATACTTAGGGCTGGGCCGGCATTTCTCTTATCTGGGTAAAACTGGGTTGAAAAGACAAAAGTTGTCATTTTGTCAATTTAACTTTGGACAAATGAAACATAATTTTAAAAAACTGAAAGAGGTTTTTGTCAAAAATATATCTATATTCAACCCCGTGGTGTTAGTTTCAACTGATGACAATTGTACGGACTGTGGCGTGCATTTTCCCAAGCCCCTTTTTGAATATTTACACATTGTTTGTTATGTAACAACTTAAAATTTCAGTCATTAATTTTGAATTTGTCCAAGATACTTGCAATTTTAGTCATTCATGTTCAATTTAACTGCTATGCATTCCTAGCTTGCATTTTTATGTTTATGGCTTGTATTTTACACCAAGTGTCCATAACAGTAAAAAAATGTTAAAATTGCACCTTTCATAGGTAGACTGTGAGCATATGAGGTTAGGTTATATAAAATTAACATAGGGATAGTCTTCTCAATATATCTAGCCATCCAATTTCCAAAACCATTTACTCTAAACATTTAATAGGAGGGTTTGGCTTGCATTTTTATTAATCTAGGAGGATATTTCATAAATACAAGACAACCATGTAGTGTTTTTGCACAACAGGAACTTTCTGAACCCAAATTGAAAAATTAAATGTATAATAATGTGGAAAATAGTAAAACATACCATTTCCAACTAAACTCACTCAAAAATACCCAATACTTAGGGTTGGGCGGGCATTTCTCTGATCTGGGTAAAACTGGGTTGAAAATACAAAAGTTGTCATTTTGTCAATTTAACTGTGGACAAATGAAACACAATTTTAAAAAACTGAAATAGGTTTTTGTCAAAAATATATCTATCTTAAACCTTGTGGTGTTATTTTTAACTGATGACAATTGTACGGACCGTGGCGTGCATTTTAATAAGCCCAGTTTTGAATATTTACACACTGTTTTTTACGTAACAACTTATAATTTCAGTCATTAATTTTGAATTTGTCCAAGATACTTGCAATTTTAGTCATTCATGTTCAATTTAACTGCTATGCATTCCTAGCTTGCAGTTTTATGCTTATGACTTGCATTTTACGCCAAGTGTCCATAACAGTAAAAAAAGGTTAAAATTTCACATTTCATAGGTCGACTGTGAGCATATGAGGTTAGGTTATATAAAATTAACACAGGGATAGTCTTCTCAATATATCTAGCCATCCAATTTCCAAAACCATTATTATAAACATTTAATAAAAGGGTTTGGCTTGCATTTTTATTAATCTAGGTGCATATTTCATAAATACAAGACAACCATGTAGTGTTTTTGCACAACAGGCACTTTCTAAACCCAAATTGAAAAATTAAATGTATAATAATGTGGAAAATAGTAAAACATACCATTTTCAACTAAACTCACTCAAAAATACCCAATACTTAGGGTTGGGCGGGCATTTCTCTGATCTTGGTAAAACTGGGTTGAAAACACAAAAGTTGTCATTTTGTCAATTTAACTCTAGACAAATGAAACATAATTTTAAAAAACTGAAAGAAGCTTTTGTCAAAAATATATCTATATTCAACCCCATGGTGTTAGTTTCAACTTATGACAATTGTACAGACTGTGGCGTGCGTTTTACTAAGCCCAGTTTTGAATATTTACACACTGTTTTTTACGAAACTTTGAATTTCAGTCATTTTTTTTTACTTTGTCCAAGATACTTGGAGTTTTAGTCATTCATGTTCAATTTGACTGCTATGTATTCATAGCTTTCATTTTTATGCTTATGGCTTGCATTTTACACCAAGTGTCCATAACAGTAAAAAAAGGTTAAAATTACACCTTTCATAGGTCGACTGTGAGCATATGAGGTTAGGTTATATAAAATTAACACAATGATAGTCTTCTCAATATATCTAGCCATCCAATTTCCAAAACCATTTACTATAAACATTTAATATGAGGGTTTGGCTTGCATTTTTATTAATCTAGGTGGATATTTCATAAATACAAGACAACCATGTAGTGTTTTTGCACAACAGGCACTTTCTGAACCCAAATTGGAAAAATAAATGTATAATAATGTGGAAAATAATAAAACATACCATTTCCATCTAAACTCACTCAAAAATATCCAATACTTAGGGCTAGGCAGGCATTTCTCTGATCTGGGTAAAACTGGGTTGAAAACACAAAAGTTGTCATTTTGTCAATTTAACTATGGACAACTGAAACATAATTTTAAAAAATTGAACGAGGCTTTTGTCAAAAATATATCTATCTTCAACCCCATGGTGTTATTTTCAACTTATGATAATTATACGAACTGTGGCGTGCATTTTCCCAAGCCCAGTTTTGAATATTTACACACTGTTTTTTACGAAACTTAGAATTTCAGTCATTTTTTTGAATTTGTGTAAGATACTTGAAATTTTAGTCATTCATGTTCAATTTGACTACTATGCATTCCTAGCTTGCATTTTTATGCTTATGGCTTGCATTTTACACCAAGTGTCCATAAAAGTAAAAAAAGGTTAAAATTGCACCTTTCATAGGTCGACTGTGAGCATATGAGGTTAGGTTATTTAAAATTAACACAAGGATAGTCTTCTCAATATATCTAGCCATCCAATTTCCAAAACCATTTATTATAAACATTTAATAGGGGGGTTTGGTTTGAGAGTACATCAAAACATGTAGAGAAGAATATTACTCTATTATTATATTACTCACGCTATTACTCTATTTTTTCCAGAATAGTTAGAAGGCCAAATTTTTACTCTATTATTTACTCTTACTTTATTATTTTCAATAAGCATACTTAACATGCTAGAAAAATAAGTATACTTAACATGATAGAAAAATAAGTATACTTAACATGCTAGAAAGTTAGCTATATTTAAAATGAAAATGTAAGTTGTGTATAGTTGACTTGAAACACATTTGTAATTTTTATTATAGTTTGGAAAAGTCAGAACACATTTGTAACTTTTATTATAGTTTGGAAACGTCAGAACACATTTGTAATTTTTATTTTAGTTTGGAAAAGTCAGCATGCTGGTATCATGTGCGTGCATTCTCGTGCATCCTGTGCATGCATCCCCTTCTTCCTTTCTGAGTGTGCCATCATCCTGCAAAATGGAAACAGCAGCCTCATGTTCCATGCCATCAACTGAAACAGGGGGTTCTGAATTTGCTGAGAGGTTCACTATCAGAAAATTCGGAGAGAGCGTTGAGGCATGGAGTGACAGAACCAACTGACCAGAAGGTATGCTAGGAGGGTTTGTCTAGACCCTGATTTGTTGTCCAATGCAACGAAAATTCCACGTAGGGGGGGTGTAATGTTGACCACCAAGAAAACCCTCAAAGTAGAAAAGGGTGAGATGGCAAACAAAATATGTGGAAAACAGTTTTGGTTGCCCGAAATGGTTTAAAGATGCAAGATGTTCCCCCAGGACTGTACAAAACCTTAATTCAAATTGTACTTAGGACAATTATGAATCACCACAAGCAAGATATTTCAGGTCATTGTATGAAGTTGGTGATTCATTGGGTTGAAGACCTGGCCATAGATGTCCCTCATCTATTGGAAAAAAAAATGCATTTCACACTGCAGGAGAGCAAAATGAGGAGAGTGAAGTTCAGTTTCCCTGGTACACAACAAAACATTATTGACTTATATCGACCCAACACTGTAGAAGGAAGCAGATTTAAAAATACATACATTAAGAGGTCGAAACTGGAAAAAATTAACCAGGAAGTTCCTCAACAATCTCCAAAGGACAATGTACAAGTCCTTGAAGAGCCTTTTGAGTAGTATGCAAGGTATGGGAAGTGACCTTGAAGAATTTGATGTTGTCTCAATTCTGGACGGATTACATGAAGGTAGAGAAATAAAAGTAAACGAGATGCATGATGTTGAGATTAATGAACAGGAGGAGCATATTGATGATGATATTTATGCTCCTGCAGAAATGCCACTTGTTATATATACACCTCCATAGTTGGGAGTTGAGAAAACTTTCTCTCCAAAATATTTTTTTGATGGTAAAATTGTTTTTAAGCTATTCGATGAAATGTTGCATTTCAAATAAAAAGCTGAATTTCAAAGAAAAAACTTTTTCCTATTGGTATCTTACCGCAGTACAGAGCATAGAACTCTATAGGATTAAGCAGATGCAAATTCAGGACCTCTTAAAGGTAGGCGCTATTTTTCAATGCTATTTTTCAAAAAGAAATAGTTGCCAAATAACTTTTTTTGAAGCCTCGTTAAAATTTTCACTATTTACAGGTAATTGCAAAGTTTGAAACAAAACACGTGGATACTATGGAATCTTCTATTAAAAATTTGCAAATGTTGGACCTCTTTAAGGTAGGAGGCATTTTTCAATGCTTTTTTCCAAAAAAAAGTTGCCAAATTCCATTTTTTGAAGCCTCCTTAAAATTTTCCCTGTTTACAGGAAATTGCAAGATTATGAGAATCGCTTGTGAAGACTGTGGACAATTCGAGAAGGACAATAGTAGGCAAGGACTATGCTCTTCAGTCTTTGAATAAGGAACTAGAAAAAATTCAGGATGAATTTAGAAAGGAAAATGAGAAATGCAGAGAAGAATATATGGTTGTTCGAAAGAAAGATGAACAAACCATAAAGAGACTGAAAGATGAGTTGAAACATCGACCAAAGGTTTTGGACATCCCCCATCTAAAGACTTTTATCGACCAGGAAGCAAGACTTACGGCTGAAGTCATGCACCTAAACAGAATAATTGAAATAATGAAGGTCGAGTTTCAAAACAACATTGTTGAAGACTACAATAAACATCAACTTGAGATAAATGAATATAGAAAAAAAGAGGAAAACATGAAAAACATAATTGCTAAGAAAGATGAAGAGTTGAAAGGAAAAATAGTTGAACTTGAAAAGATTATTGCAGAACTACAGACTAGAGGAGTTGAAAAGTTAAAAGAATCTGAAATTGGTAAGGGATAGAGTAGGCATCTGATTTTTGGTGAAATTTATGATATGTCAGCACACCAACATGCTTTAATAAGGTATGAGAGTTCCCTACAAAACAGAGAGAAGGCACTGGACGTAGCTTTTAATGGAATACAAGCTCATGAAAAAGTCAAAAAGGGGTTACAAAGCTATCGTGCCTTCTTAAGAATTCGAGCGAAGTCCTTGATGGATGCTATTGTAAAAATGAATGCTGGAGCTCATCTCTCTGTGTGGTCAACCATATATGAAACATTGAAAGACAAGGTAGCTAACAGGGAAGATGAGATTAAAGAGCTCAAATTGAAAATACTGGAGGATAGAGAATCACAACATTTGGGATGTAAGTTTGAGATAGAAGATCTGAAATCCCAAATTGCCACTCTACAGAAGAACAACATACTTCAGCGAGTAGCAATTGTGTATACTCCAAATAATACAGAATTGAGGGAAAAAGAGTTGGAGACAGAGACAGAGCAGCTCAGGAAAAAATTGAACCAAGTTCAGTCTCAGTTGAAATATGCAAATGGTCATCTTCAGCAAAAGGAAAAGGAACACGAAGAGAAACATAAGAAGAATGTGGAATTGTTGAAGAAGTACACCAAGATAAAGATAGATTGAATGAGAGTTTGCACAAATGTTCAACAAAAGTGAAAGAATTAGAACAAAAATATGAACATGCACCTGCTGCAGCTTCTGAAGAACCAGAAGCTTCTAGACAAGGAAAGAGACTAGAATGTACAAATTTATCTTCTCTAGAAAAGGAGGACTTGCAGCCTAAACCTCCCAATCAGCCTAGAACTATGGAATAACATTATTTATATATGTTGTGTATGTAAATACATTTCAAGTTTTAATACATAAATTTATATGTGTGTGTGTGTGTATTTCTCAACAATGTATATGTTTTTGATGCATTTAATGTGAATGGTAATTTTGAATTTAACTTTTCAATAAGTGTACATACAGGCCAGAAAGTTAACAATATCAAAATTGAAAACTTAACTTCTGTACTGTAGGCATATATATTTGAATTTAATTAAAAGAGTGATAGTGATTAGTGGATATGAGATGTGAGTAGATTTGGTGACATAGGTAGATCCTAGCTATTTGCTTAGAACTGTGAATATTATAGGGATAATATGAGTATGATGGATTGAACACTTTCAAGTTCTTTATGAGAATTTTGATGCTATGTATTGTTGTATTTATGTAAGTTTATTTATCTAATGAAATTGAAATTCCAATTATGGAACAATGTCATACAATTCTACTCATACAACCAAATTTCAGCGAATAACCCAAAGCTGTAATGCCTATAGAACTGGCTTAAAAAGACAGAAATTTACAAAATATAATCAAACATAGAAAACAACTGTAATTTTATTGCTGAACAAAAAATATATTTAATATGCCTTCCAGCATTTGCTACATTTCCAAAATTTGGTAACATAAATGTTAGCGCAATAGAATAAATTTTCAGTACGGCAAGATCACTAGAAATGCTTATTGCAACATAAGTTTCTTTCATCATTTTGCATACAATGTTTCATTTCGATCATCTAGGAATTTTTTCTTTTTGGCTTGTCTCACACTTCTTATAATTACATCATTTTTTATAGGATTCCCGGCATCCATCTTTTGGATATCAACTATTGCCCCTTGGATTTCTTGTTTTTCACCACTCTGCCCTGTACCATTTACCGAGGATGGAACACCCTTTTTATTGTGAGTCATAGCCTCCATCATTGGCATATGAATAGCAGCTGCTCCATACACTTCTTGTAATTCATTGATTTTCCCTGCTTCATTTCTTGAGGATGAAACACCGATTTTACAGTAATTTTCATTTGCCATCATAGGTATTTCAACACCAGCTGCCCCATTCAATTCTTGTGTTTAATCAGTTTGCACTGCCACTTTCCTCTTGGATGAAACACTTAGATTTTTACTGTTATTTCTTCTTTCAACATTATTTTTTGCCTTGCGCCTTCCGAAGCGATGTGATTCACGAAAAGCCTCTTCACCATATCTGCTTATTGGCCTTGATCTTGGAAGATGATTACTGAATTGCGAGAACATATTAGTATTTAGTAGTTAAAAACAGCTTATGAGTCCTCACACCATAAAATGAAAGTAGAATTAGAAACCATTTAAAATTAGGGCATACTTACTGTTGGTGGTGCAATCAATGATTTCTTAGATTGTCTTACCCATGACTGAAATAGTTGTTTTACTTGTTTAGAAGTGACATCAGGGAAGCAGGATGCCAACTGTGCTGCAGTTTCGTCATTTAGTGGACTTTTTGTCTTTCATATTCAACACGAAGTTGACATCTAATATTGGAAGCCAAAAATATTCTTTCTTTAAAATTTTGGAAAGTACCCTCTAATCTCATAACCAGTTTGAAAATTTGTGCTCGCATCTCATTTACAAGACACATTTTGTCATGTTCAAATGTGTTTCTATACTCCTTAGCAACTCCTCTTCCTCCTCCTTGGTTGTTGTTCAAATTTTTCATTTCCCTATGCTTACGTTCCATTACTTCATTCCTTAACCGTCCTAAAGTATAAGGATGAGCAGCCCTAGTCATCTGAAGAGCATGGGCCCCTTGGATATGCATATAAGGAACCATCTCATCTCCTAAACAACAAGAACACAACCAAAGCCACTCACTAGCAAGGAATCCAATCCTGCAATGATAGTGGATCAAAATTTATATCGTGAATGAGATAATACCACCATGTTGAAATACATAATACTATGAACTTAGTATAAATTGGCGTACTTTTCCTCATATTCATATTTATCATCCCCTACACACCCTTGCAATTGCACCATGTGGAATTATTTATAACACTTCCACATCCTCACCAACTTTTTATACTTTTCTTCATCTGGTAGGCCTTCAATAACCTACAAGCACAACATTTCAGTGTACATGATACACTACTTAATTTTCTATTAAAATTGCATAAAAATAAGAGTGAATTTCACTCTTGTGCCATCATAAAATCAACACTTATTGTTAGTCAAGACCCACATTAAAAATATTGGATATGCTAACATAATTATTAAACCTTTAAAATACCCTCATACCAAATGAGGATCTTGTTTGATGCAGATCCATCTGATTTCCCATAGTTAAGATCATTGTACTCTTGGCCTTTATGATGGTATGGTTCCCTGGTCTTACATGGAACACCAATTTTCTCCATCACCTCCCATATTTGAAAAAAAATCGTTTCCTCAATCGCTCTAGTTGGATGAACCTTGTCGTAATCTTGTGCAATTTTTAGAATTTCACGAAACATCTTCAAAACAGTTCTAATTCTGGCATGGAGAGCACAATATACAAGGTTGGAATTGAGCCAGGAGTCATCTGTAATAAGTTGGCAGCACATGTTTCACTAGGTATGAGTTAGTTAAATAATAATAATTTCCATTTATAATAAAGAAATCATTTTGAAAACATGTACCTTTTGATCATTTGTTCTATTCATGAGATACTTTTTAATAATATTCAATTCTTAGTTGCATAAGGCTGGTTGAATGTCTGTAATACACTCATCCAGATTTTCTTCCCATCCTTCGATGCTTTGTTCCAAAGCGGGATTCAATTCCTAAAGTTTTAACCCAAAGTAAGATTAAGAAAGTCATGGCAAGATATCAACAAAAATCAGTAAACTTTTAATAAATATGTAAAACGTATGATGAGCAAGTTCGGTGACATTGCATAAAACTTGGAAATGCTACGAATAGTATCCCCATCTTGAATTTTGATTTTATATGTAACCATGTGTATAGCTTTTTTATGGCATATGCACCAAGGACAAAAATTATTCCCCATTGGAGAAACATTATTATTGCATACTAAACTGCATATGACCACTAGATCATGGCAATCGAACAAATTCACTTCCACTACCCTTCCATCTGGCATTAGGATCCCGACTTGTGAAAGTTTGTTTATCTGATTCATTAAGTTATCCTCATTTGTAGGATCAACAGCATGTGCTAAAACCTGTTTATATTCTTCCTTTCCATCCCATTTTCCAAGGCTTACACAAGACATCAAGCCACTATCTTCTAGTAACTCAAATAATATCTCGCATACTTGCCCACCTCGATCATAATGTACACGAGAATCAATACCAAGTTTGAAAGAAACTTCAATGACTCTACTTCCAGTCCTCTTTTCATAGGACTCAACCATAAAGGAAGCATATGACTTTACTTGCTTCACTCTAACTCCATATGTGAGACCATCAGTTCTCTCCCAATCCATATCAATATCCTCAGCTTCTTTGTTCCACTTTTTCATCTCCTTGGAAACTGAAGTTGGACTAACCCCTTGCAATACACCATGATGGTCAATCCACTTCAGACATTGCAAAGCCTTATGGCTCATGCTTGATTCAATAAATACAGAAGCCATATTCCTAGGCATAAAATCATTATGGTTCTCTTGCATAACAATTGATCGAAGTTTATGAAGCACTCCATCTAGGTGTTCAAGAACATCCTCAAATTTAGAATCTTGACTATAGTTTTTTCTCATGAAGTACCCAATTCCAGAAATAATGTCATTTTCATCTACATCTTCAAGTGACTTCCCAGAGAACCACCTACCAATTTCCTTAAATTTTGTGTTCCCCTCATTTAGTCTGCGGTTAAACCATCCAGACCGCTTCTTAAGACTCAATAAGGATGTCCTTAAGCGGTTTCCTGCTGACCTTCTAGTTACATAATATGTAGTTTGATCTGTTGAACACCCTTCAGGCATTTGTACTGAAGCTTGTACATATACACAATTTTGATTTTCTGTAGGTGCATTTCTATCCCTTTGTCCTTCTGCCATTTTTACATCTGCAGAATTTTAATTTTCTGTAGTTGCATTTCTATCCATTTGTCCTTCAGGCATTTGTACTGAAGCTTGTACATCTACAAAATTTTGATTTTTTGTAGTTGCATTTCTATCCATTTGTCCTTCAGGCATTTGTACTGAAGCCTGTACATCTAGAAAATTTTGATTTTTTTAGGTGCATTTCTATCCATTTGTCCTTCAGTCATTTCTACTGAAGCTTGTGCATCTGCAGAATTTTGATTTTTTGTAGGTGCATTTCTATCCATTTGTTCATGAAAGGTAGTTATTTCAACTGTTTCATGACTTCTAGTTGTATCCAACTTCTCAAGGGATGCATATTCAAATTGTTGTCCACTAGGTAGGATTACACTTTCATTCCCTTCAACCGTAACCAGAGACAAATGCAACCTAGGTTGTTGAGCAAAACAACCTTCTATACTTTGATACAACTTATTTGTAATGGCAGCATCATCAATAATTGATCTTTGAGGGACATTTCGAACCACATTATGTGAATCAGAGTTAATAGTATGGTCAAGAGTTATATCTTGTACATTACCATTGCCCTCAATTGTAATTGGAGTCAAAGGCTGCCTACGTTGTTAACAAACATTGTTGTTTGTCACACATTGCTTACATACAGGAAATCTAATTTCAACAATTGCTGCATGATTGCCTGTTGTTTGATGTAAATTCATAGTATTATTTTCTGGTATGGAGTTGTGATCTGTAAGTGCTTGACATTGTTGACGGACAACACGAATAGTAGCTCTTTTACCCCCAGCAGGAGTGAATCGAAGGACAATATCATGTGGTGGAAAAATTGGAATATTATTCAATTCTACTTCCTTGCGTCGACCTCTTTTTCAAAGAATATTTTGTTGAGATGTTTGGTTCGAATGATCCATTGATGAGTTATTCTGCAAAATCAACAAAATAATCAACATTAATACAAAATATAGTTTTTTTTTGTATAAAAAATACTTTTTATGGCTCAAAAAGAAAATATGGAATAGTACAAGAACATGGGAGGAGGAAACATATATTCTCCAACTTTAGCCACTTAAAAATACCTAAGGATGGAACTTATGCTTGCATTTTAGTGGACTAAGCAGGCATTTCACATTTACAAGGAAGCCTTGCAATGTTTTTGCACAACAGAAATATTTTTAGCCAAAATTAGAAAAATAGAAGTATAGGAAGGTGTAAAACAATAAAAACACCATATCCAACTGAGATCACCCAAAAATACTAAACAATGAGGGCTAGGTGTGCATTTTATAGACCTAGTCAAATAAAATTCAAAACAGAAAAATTGCAATTTTCAAAACTTTACTGTACACAAAATAAACATATTTAAAAAATTATGAAGAAGTTTTTGTCCATAGTATATATAGCTCTAGGTATATGGCTTTAGGTTTTGAAAATCACCTCTATACACATTATGGCGGACATTTTTCTAAGCCCATTTTTACATATTTACACTCTGCTTTTACAAAACAAAATTGTGAATTTAGACATTCTTTTCAATTATGACCATGCTACTTATAAATTATGATAAGTCATACATGTATAATACATATAGTATGATATAAATAGAATACTATCTTGAGGCTGTGGGCCCGCTACAAGATCCTCATGCAAATGTTATGAGACATATTTGGACATGTATAAGAACATGGGAGGAAGAAACATATATTATCCAACTTAAGCCACTTAAAAATACCTAAGCATGGAACTTGTGCTTGCATTTTAGTGGACAAAGCGGGCATTTCACATTTACAAGGCAGCCTTGCAATGTTTTTGCACAGCAGGCATGTTTTTAGCCAAGATTAGAATAAAAAAAAATTCAGGAAGGTGTAAAACAATAAAAAACACCATATCCAACTGAGATCACCCAAAAATACTAAATAATGAGGACTAGGCGTGCATTTTACAGATCTAGTCAAATAAAGTTCAAAACATAAAAATTGCAATTTTCAAAACTTTACTGTACACAAAATAAACATATTTTAAAAATTATGAAGGAGGTTTTTGTCCATAGTATATATAGCTCTAGGTATATGGAATTAGGTTTTTAAAATCACCTCTATAAACATTATGGCGGGCATTTTTCTAAGCCCATTTTTACATATTTACACTCTGCTTTTACAAAACAAAATTGTGAATTTAGACATTCTTTTCAATTATGACCATGCTACTTATAAATTATGATAATTCATACATGTATAATACATATAGTATGATATAAATAGAATACTATCTTGAGGTTGTGGGCCCACTACAAGATCCTCATGCAAATGTTATGAGACATATATGGTCTTCATGCAAATATTATGAGACATATTTGGACATCTTTAAGAACATGGGATGAAGAAACATATATTCTCCAACTTAAGCCACTTAAAAATACCTAAGGATGGAACTTATGCTTGCATTTTAGTGGACTAAGCGGGCATTTCACATTTACAAGGCAGCCTTGCAATGTTTTTGCACAACAGTCATGCTTTTAGCCAAGATTAGAAAAATAGAAGTACATGAAGGTGTAAAACAATAAAAAAAACCATATCCAACTGAGATCACTAAAAAATACTAAACAATGAGGGCTAGGTGTGCATTTTACAGACCTAGTCAAATAAAGTTCAAAACATAAAAAATTGCAATTTTCAAAACTTTACTGTACACAAAATAAACAGATTTTAAAAATTATGAAGGAGGTTTTTGTCCATAGTATATATAGCTCTAGGTATATGGCATTAGGTTTTAAAAATTACCTCTAAAAACATTATGGCAGGCATTTTTCTAAGCCCATTTTTATAGATTTACACTCTGTTTTTACAAAACAAAATTATGAATTTAGACATTCTTTTTCAATTATGACAATGCTACTTATAAAATATAATAATTCATACATGTATAATACTTATAGTATGATATAAGTAGGATACTTCTCCGCAAAAATGACACTGCAGACACTTTTGGAACCCAAATTGAAAACCTATATGTACAGTAAGGTGGAAAATAGTAAACCACACCATTTCCAACTTAAATCACTAAAAAATACTCAATAGTGACGATTAGGCGGGCATTTTTATGAACATGGTAAGAATTGGTTCCAAACATAAAAATTTGTTATTTTGTCAAATTAACTGTGGGTAAATGAAACATAATTTTAGGAAACTGAAAGAGGTTTTTTTCAAAAATATACCTGTCTTCAATCCCATGGTATTACTTTAAATTAATAATATATGTATGGACTGTGACGTGCATTTTGTTAAGCCCATTTTTGTAGATTAACACTCTGTTTTTTACATAACAAAATTTAGGATTTTAGTGATTAATTTCAATTTCACCAAAATACTTACAAATTATGAATAAGTATATGTTTAATGCCTATGCTATGATACTCTTTATTATGATAAATTCATGGTATCTTCATGGTCAAATTTGTTGATATAATCATTTTAAGACAAAATCCCATGCTCTGTAAAAATGCATACATCAGGCACTTTTTGAACCAAAAAAAAAAAAAAAACTAGTTGTGGAACGTGGAAATCTTTATAAATTCATGAAGATGATGTACAAAATACAGTGTCAAAAACCAAGTGAAAGACAAATTGAAAGACAAATTAAACAACAATGTCAAAAACCAAGTGAAAGACAAATTGAACAGTAATGAAAAAAACAACCTTCGAGACTACGGTAGACTGTAGAAACGACTTAACAGCTTTCCCAAAATAGATAACAGCTTCATTGCTGGATAAATGTACACATATTGATCTTAACGGCTATCACATTAATAGACTGTAACATTGACATCAAAGATATATGAACAACTAATAAAGCAAATCCATATCACAATGCCATATCAGACAAGTGCATTCATTACAATCTTATTCTATATGCTACTGTCCAGATTCTTTCCATTTTTTACCATCAACAGAAGTGACAGGCAAGTGCAATTTACTATCACTTGAGATAAGGATGGGACTGGAAGAAGTACAATGCAGGCGTACCTGAGTTAGAATAATATGATTTTGTGTGGATGAGTCAAGGTTGGTAGACTTCACACCAAAGGAGTCTCATCAGGTAATGCTGCTTCTTATGCCAATTTAAAATTCTGAAGGTATCCACAAGATGTTTTTACATAATCACCAGGCAGTCCAAAACAAAACACAAAGAAGTTTGTCTGGTTATGTTGCATGGTACCAGGCAGTCCAAAACAAAACACATTGTTATAAAAATCACTCATTCAAATTCATGAGAAATGAAAGTTTTTGAAACTACCCACCATGCTCAATCGATCATGGATGCTCAATTGATTTCATTCCACCATGTAGATCTAAAGGCGGCTCATATCATAACTGTGCCACCCATTCCTAGCATGTCTTACACTTCCAAGACTGTTACAAACAGTGCTAATTTAATGCAATTTCGAATCTCCATACGCTTAACCTACGTTAAACTCATGGTGGGTTGGAAATTTCGGTTGGGTGACTATGCTTGCTTTAAGAAAATGACCAGTTAACTTATATTTTTGATCGGAAATTGTCCCGATTTCCTTTTTTTGGGCTCAAATATTTTCGGTGAGTAGACTCATTTAACTACTTTACAATAAAAAATAATATTTTCAATAAGATGTGAGCAATTCTAGCCAATAAAAAAAACATCTTTTGATATTCCTTGATTAACATTCTTAATGATTTAGGATACACGCTAGTGTATGATAGTTTGTTATGCATGATACTAGATGTTTCCTAGTGGACAAATGAATAGATTGGTGAACTGTTCAAGTTGCATTTATAAGACTTGGGGTTTCCTTGGGCATACAATCCATACATGTGGGCCTAAGGGTGTTGATCCTCCACTTAGTTAGCAAGAATTGCCATTGATGGACTTGACTAGGTGCATCTAGGTGCACGCATTGGGCATATTGCGATGAACACACTTGTGAAAGGAAGAATTGTGGGCACACATGCAATGATATGTGACAGACACACTTGTGATGGGGGCACTTATGGGCACATTGTCATTGGCATACTTGCAAGGGGTGCACTGGCAAATGTGAATGAAAGACACCAAAGGAAGCAAAGTTGGATGCAATGACTTGGGTTCAGTACCTTAGAAGCGAGAGGCTTGCAAGAGCTTGGAAAGACTCATATGTATAGTGGATGCCTCAAAGAGGCTAAGGCATTCAATTTTGGCAAATGATTGAGACACAAGTTCAAAGTGAGCTCTATGATTGTGCTAAGTTATGGATTTTGCACAGTAGGTTGAATTTGTACTTGTGAAAAAACAATAGTGAACATGACCTATAGGAGATGGACTTGTGGTAGCTTTAGGGTTTGGCTTGATAATTATGGGAAAGAGGTTCCTTTTGTAATTTGAGTTTGTGGAAAGAGTGATGGACACTTGGTCCAGATCCTATGTTGCTTTTGTAACATACTTCATTTGATTAAGGCATCTTCCTTGGGTGTTGGTTGCACATGTGCCTTGTGTTCTCTTTGGTTGGATGAATGTTGTTATGTTTCCTATGATGCATTGTGTTGGATAACTATTATAATATGGTTAAGTATAAGTATTGTTGGACTGTTTTAAAGGCCATGGTTGGATGTGTGCCTATTGTTGGATAACTTGGTTTAGTAGAAGTAAAGTTGCACATATAACATATTATAGTTTAAGGCGAAGTTATGGGCAAACTTTAGGCGAAGAGGGGTAGTCTAGCTGCAATAGGAACAGGTTGGTGAAACTCCTATGGTTAAGGCAAGGCAACGTTGTGGGACTGGTGTTGACAAAAAGAAGATTTTCACGCAAAACTACTAGGTTCGTGACAAGTTACCTTTAGAAATCTGATGTCGAAGGTCAAACATCTCACGGAGAAAAATGACTAAGCATCGTTTGGCCTTATAAACCATAAAAATATGGAGACAACCATGTATATTATTGAAGAAAACAAAACCATCTTTTAATCTTGTTTGTCCTTATAAACCATAAAAATATGGAGACAACCATGTATATTATTGAAGAAAACAAAACCATCTTTTAATCTCATAAAAGTTGATGTATATTATTGAAGAAAACAAAACCATCTTTTAATCTCATAAAAGTTGAGAGCATTTGAAAACACAGTGATTCTTAATATCTAAGGATATTAAACAAATTTGACAAATACAATGCTTCCTAGAAATATAGTAATTTGTCTTAGTATTTGTCTTATGCAAACCGAGTTGGAAGCAAACTTTAAACTAAACAAAATGAACCCTCAAACGACATGGAGTCTATGTGGTGAAATGAATTATACATCTTCGTAATGTTGAAGCTTTTTAAAAAGGCTATTATGAATATTTGTGAAGAGTGGTTATCAAGTGGTTAAACAAGTTGCTCGTGAGTGTAACTGTAGTCGAGGGGTAGGGGTATCATAATATTTTATATGACAAATAAGATTCCCCGTTGATTTTTTAAAAAAGGAGTTAGTGGTGGGACAAGGAGATAGACATTTTCCCACGTTCAACTTATAAAAATTCATATTTCCTCTATATATGGATATATATTTAACTTTTTTCGACGTGTTTTCACGTTCATCTTATAAAAATACATAATCAGTAGCCATCACTGCTTTAATGGGATTTGACAAGCGAAAATAAAAATGCAGCAAGAATAGTAGAATCCCTTCTCGGCTCTGGAATAATTGTGAGGGAAAAGGAGAAGAACCCAAGACTTGAACTAAGATTTTGTTTTTCATTTTTCCTGTCATTAAAAATGGAGAAAGAGGAAGACTTGCGTGGGTGTTTTTGCTCTGATGTGCTTTTGGGTGAAGAAGAGATTAAAATGGGTATATATGAAATGTCTGAGAAGGATCTCTCAGAGAATCACGGGTCGTTTTATTCTGAAAGTATTGCAGATGGATTGGTATTAAGTGAAGAGGTCAGAGACAATTCTCTGAAGGATAAAAAACAGGGATTAAGGAGAGAAAGACCCATTATTGCAGAGGATGACCATGGTGGCGAGCTGGATTTAATCAGGAGAGAATTTATGCACCATGAACAGGGAATATGTCGGATAAACAACGGAAGTTTTGGGAGCTGCCCTGCCTCGGTTTTAGATTCACAGGCCAAATGGGCACGTTTATTCTTGCAACAGCCTGATAGTTTTTGTTCTGGGCCTTTACAGGAGGGGCTATTGCAATCTCGCAAGATAGTTGCTGAGTTGATCAATGCTGCACATGTTGATGAAGTTTCCCTAGTGGACAATGCCACCACTGCAGCGGCAATTGTGCTCCAACAGGTTGCTTGGGCATTCATGGAGAACAGTTTTCAGAAGGGTGATGTCATACTAATGCTTCATTATGCCTATGGCTCTGTGAAGAAATCAATCCAGGCGTATGCAGGCCGGGCTGGAGCGTGCATCATTGAAGTTGAATTGCCATTCCCGGTGCAATCCAATGAAGAAATCATAGAGAAGTTCAGGGCAGCAGTGGAGCGTGGCAAGCGAGGAGGCGGTAAAATCAGATTGGCAGTCATAGATCATGTAAGTTCCATGCCCTCTGTTCTTTTGCCTGTAAAAGAGCTGACTGCAATATGCAGAAAAGAAGGGGTAGATCAGGTTTTTATAGATGGTGCTCATGGTATTGGGAATTTAAATATTGATATGCAAGAGATTGGTGCTGATTTCTACGCTAGCAACCTTTACAAATGGTTTTTCTGCCCAGCCTCTGTTGCATTTCTTTACTGCCGACGCACATTCCATTCTATTTTGCATCACCCAATTGTTACACATGAATTTGAAAATGGATTACCAGCAGAGTCTGCTTGGATTGGTACTAGAGACTACAGTGCGCAGCTTTGTGTGCCTTCTGTTTTGGAATTCAATAAAAATTTTGAGGGTGGCATTGAAGCTATCATGAAGAGGAATCATGGGAAGGTAGTTGCTATGGGGGAAATGCTAGCTGAGGCCTGGGGAACTGAGTTGGGAACATCTCCAGAATTATGCTCATCTATGGTGATGGTTGCTTTACCAAATTGTTTGGAGGTTTCATCAGACCAGGATGCCTTAAAGTTAAGGTCTCGTCTAAGAAAGGAGTTTTCTGTAGAGGTTCCAATTTATTACAGGGCACCGAAGACTGAGTTGCATTCAAATAGAGGACAGAGTTTCAAAGCTTATGCAAGAATCGCTCATCAAATGTATAATACTTTGGATGAGTATTTGACTTTTAAAGCTGCTATACTACAGATTGTAGCAGAGGCTTCTGAAGCAAAGGAACAGGATTGCTCGTAAAAAAGGTAAGTTTTCAACCAGTTTGAAAATTGATAAAAGTTTGTTTGTGTTGCCCTCTGTGTTCATGGCGATGGAGCATTCAGTAGTAAGAGAGCGTGATAGACCTAATTTATGGACGATGGATTAAGAGGTTATAAATATGTAAATAGATGGATGGATTAAGAGGTTATAAATATGTAAATAGATGTATTGCTTGAATTTTTTGCATCTCGGTGCTTTACAGCTTATCTCAGTATGGGGGAGATGTTGTAACGTTTGTAGATGTTGTAGCCTTTGACTTAAAACTTAAATCCCAATTTATCAATTAAGAGAGATCAAATTTCTTGAGTTTAAATTTAAAAAAAGAAATACATTTCAAGAAATTGGATCCCTCTTTGTGCTTGATAGATACGGGTTTAAGATGAATCTATGCTGGTGTAGTTACAGCAAAGTTATCTAAATAAAAGAAAATTTGTAACATTTTCCACATTTATCATACATATTAGATGCTTTAACTTCGAAATAATTTATAGTATTTTTTATATAATTTCATAGATTAGTTTGAGTTGTTGGTATTATGAATGGCAAGTAAAAACTTTAATCAAATTCTTAATTGTGAATTAAAAGTAAAAATTCATCAAAATTCTTAAATTGACTACTTCAGTGGATATTGTAGAGAAGCAGTTTCTAATTTTCAAACTTTTAACATTTTTCTTTGAAACTTAAAATAATTTTTCTTTAGAGTTACTTCCATATAATTAATGCGTGTTTTTTTCCCTTGAAGAAATTAAGTTTTCTTTTGGTTAATGTGCAGTGAAACAAGCTTTATTCATTTCAAGTCAAGAATTTCACATTAAGACTTTTACCTTTATAGAATTATATTATAAATACCAAGTTTTAGGTTATAGATCCATTATTGGTGTGGGGATTTCTAATTGGAAAAAAAAAAAATACCAAAGTATATTATTATATTAGAAATCATGAAGCAACCACCAAAAAAAATAAAGATACTGTTTTAAAATTTTCCTCTTACGTGAGACTTTTTCGACATCTTTTGCACAATCGAAAATAAAAAGAAATCTTAGTTTTAAGAGGGATTACCAAGGGGTTGGAAATTATCAAACTTTTGAAAATAAAAAAATCTTAGTTTTAAGAGATTTTTTATTATTGAAGAAAATTGTTAAAAGAATTGATTATGGGCATTATCCAAGAAAAAATCATATAAAATGTCAAATAATTTGAAGTCAATATTTTATATGTTAAAAGACAAAATGATTTTATGGGGACAAGTTACAAAGCAATAGTTTTGAACAAGGGGTGTTTGTTAAAACTAGGGTCAACTAAAACATACGTGATTACCTTAGTTTTAATTTATTCACATGAAAAACTATAGGAAATGTTTCATTCAATGTTTGATTATGGAAATTGAAATTGAGAGCATGCAATACACTTGGCACGCTTGCCCCCAACTAGGCTCGAGCCTCTTCTTTATGGTAAGCGAGGTAGCCATAACACTCCCTTGTGTTCTTGGCCTGCTCATCCCTATCCTTTCTTCGTTGAACATTTCCTTTATGGCATTAAACTTGCTACTATCTTCTATGGGTGGGATATCTCTAGTAAGAGATATCAATGGCGTGGATAAATGTTGGAAGTTGAGTAATTATATCTTGAGAGGGAGTGAACATGATAGCACATTGTAGAATTATTGGGTAGCATGGGGAGCTAATAACTTGTCTTGTGTTTTTATGCCTTTGCCTTATTGACAAGATAGAATACAAGGTTGGAATAATGTTATTTATAGTAATGGTCAAGATGTAAATCTTCAAATGCTCTACTTCTCCGTTTGTGATTTCAATACTATGTTCGGGGGTTAATTACTCTATGGGGGTGGAGAATTTCAGTCTTTGAAACTCTGTGTGAGTGTGCATATGGCCAGTCTCTCAAATTGGGGTGTTGGTGGAGGGGACAACCTCGGTGACATAAGGGAATTGGAGATAATGATGTGTAGGTTTAATGCTCAATTGGAGGGTATTAAGGGGGCATTAGATTACTTAACCTCCCATATTGAACAACGGGATGTCACGTAAGAATAATTGGACAACATAATTAGAGAACAAGGAGAGAAAATCAACAAGTTGGTTAGTGATTTTAACATCATTTTGGGGTTAACCCAAGGTACAAAGTCACAACATGTACACTATGTTGGTTTGAAGAAGATTGAAGAGGACATTGTGCAACAAACAACCATGACAATTATGGAAATGCCAAGTACTTAAGGACCAGATAAGAAGGAACAACAAATGGATGAAGAACTTAACAACTATGATTTTTCTTAAGTCCTCTAATCTTATATATCCATGTTTTACACTTGTATTATTCTCTGAAGACAATTTATAAGTTTTTATAGGTACAAGTTTTTTGTGAACAATGTAAGCACAATAATATGATTGTATGTAAAGGGACAAATTTTGTGATATTGCTTTACAAGCTTATGAATTATATTTTTTTATCATTTTCTTAGAATTATTTAATATAAAAATTATATTTGTTTTTATTTTAAAAATAATAATATTAATAAGTAATCATGTGTAAAACATTTTATAAAATAAAAAATTATCTTATTATCAATAGATTATTTAATATACAAATTATTTTTTATTTTATTCTTTTTAAATAATAATAATAATTAATTATGTGTAAAACATTTTTATAAAATAAAAAATTAATCTATTATTAATAAATTTTATAAAATAAAAAAATGCACGATTATAATTATAAACTTAAAAATACATTATACTATAAAAGGATTATTATTAATAGATAATTATGTGAAAAACCTTTTATAAAATAAAAATGCATTGTTTTATGAAAATATTATAATTATATAATTTAAAATTTAAAAATATATAAATTTATTTAATATAATACAAAATTGCTCTAAACCTTTTAGAATTCTTCATATGCAATACACTAACCTAAAATAAAATAGAAAGTCAAGTTGAGTAAATAAAATATGAGGCAATCATGTATTAGCAAGAAGCGAATGTATTAGCAAGAATGTAATATGACGCACTCATCTATTGTAATTTATGTCTCAAAATTGTTTTGTTTTATTTGACATTCTTGTATATTGTATGTTTTTTATCGAACCATTTCAATATGATGTTATGAAACCATTTCAATATTGATGTTATGAACTTTTCAATAGTGATATGATGATTGAATGTTTTTATATGTGGTATGTTTTTTATCAAACCATTTCAATATTGATGTTATGAAAAACGCTTTTATGTTTCTCACATGTGTATCCTATATATATATATTTAGTTGTTGGTGCTCATGTTATTCAATTTATTAAAAAGTGCATTTGAAAGTTAACCATTTTATATGAATATTATTATATAATAAATAGTTTTTATCAAATCTTTTTAATTTAGGTAATAAAATTTTGAAAACCCAAAAAGTTATATCAAAATAAATTTATTTTTCAATGAAAACATAATAAAATCTTACCTTATTTTATCATGATTTAATTATTTATTTATTTCTTAACCATTTTTATTAGTCCTTCAAGGGATATATTTTTCGTTTTAAAATCAAAATCTTTTGTCTTTATATTAATTTTTAATTTTTATGCTATTCATTATAAAGTTTTATAAAGTTTCGTAATGTTGTAAAAAAATAGTTATTAATATGAATTTAAAAAATTTTGAAAATATATTTTTTTTTATTTTTTGAATAAGAAAAATTATATTTTTTTTAGTGATGAAGTACACCTTGATATAAATTTTTGGTAGAGGTTTTTTTATTTTTAATTATTTTTAAAAAATTTAAAAATTTGACATTTGTAATGCATGGGACATAAACCTGGGTTGGCAAGTGCAAGTGGGGTCATTTTTTACCCTGGGGAACAAACAGAAAGATTATGGTTGGGGAATAGGGAAAAAACAAACAACGATGCGGAATGGCTCGCATTAATCAAGGGGTTGGAAATTGCAAGCTCTCTCGGAATAAAAAACCTGATTGCTTTTGGTGACTCTCTCATGATCATAAGAGAAGCACGAAAGCTCACTATGAACTACAAAACTCCTTCCACAAGATGCACCAAATCTTCAAAACTCTTATCAGTGATTTCAACTCTGTCATCTCAACATTCTTAGAACTAACAACCATCATGTTGACCAAATGGAAAATAAAGGGGTGTATTTGGATCTTGGTTACATTGTCTATGATGGAAACACCCCTATCCAGTGTTGGGTTCCTTGTATCCCATAGGTTCTACTCTAGGGCTGCTCTACCTCTCTGCCCCTTCCTCCTTAACCTAAGCCTTATTCCCTCCACAATTCATGACACCATTCCCTCCCTCCTTCGCACAGCTGGCTCTCCTCGTTTTCGGTCCCTTGCTCGCATGATCCATTTAATGCCATCACATGGGTCTCTCTACCACCCCCACCTTCCTTACTTCCTCGTTACTCTTCCTCCTTTCACTCCCACTCGGCCTTCTGCATTACTCTGGTTCAACTCTGTAATGGGTGACTCGTCCCCTGCACTTCCCTTAGCTGCCTTCTTGGGCGCTGGTTCTCCGGTCTCTCTCGGCCTTCTGCATCCATCGTCGTGTCTCCTGTGCATGAAACCGCTTCCCCACGCCCTGGTTCACGTTTCTGACGCATGTTTTCATTCCCCTCTGCATACCCTTGTCGACGACCTCTCTAATCTCAATCTACTCTCCCTGGAAGCTCTAAGCCCAGTTCCCACCTCCCTGCAACATTTTTCTATCCCTCATGTCTCGCTGGGAACTATGGAGGAGCAAATGCGTTTAATTAGGGCATAGAATGCAGAAATTAAGAGGACGATGATGAGGATGTACACTCTACTCCAATCCATCAGCACAAAAATCAAGAACAACAACAATCTTATGAATGGAAGAATCTCCAACATCTCTGATACTGTGAATTATGCGGCCAACAGCATAGCTAACGTGGACTCCAAAAGAGAGGACAATTATCGAAATATTACAGAAGGGATGGAAAAATTGATAAACTCAGGGAGGACATCAGCCACTACATCCCAAGCTTTCACGACAACAAAGGCTCGGGTATTGGACCTGAACATTCACTAGAAAACACTCTGGGACCTACTTCTCAATGTCGCAATTAGCTCATCGTTCTCTACGCATATGGCACCTTCCTCACAGTACTTCATAATGCTACTCATGCAAATTTTGGTTCCTCTTCCTTTTTATGCAGTTATTAGCTCAGGAGCTATTTTGACAATCAGACTCTTTAGCAAGCTGAATTTTACGTTACATCTGGATTTAAACACTTTAGAAATCCTTTTTTGATATGTATTGCTTCTGCACTTATATCCTTGGGAAATTTTTAAGAAGGCACAGTCATCTTAGAATAGGGTTTTTTCGAGATATTAGTCATTTTGTAAAAAATGATCAGGATATCACAGGCTTTGAATCCTTCTGGGTACATTCCAGGGACTTATCTTTGTAATTCTCTGCTATTCTCTTTTAATATAAATGCTCTCCAACCGTTCTTGTTAAAAAAAATGCATGGGACATAAACATTAAATTATTATTATTATTTTTATTTTATTAATTTAAAATTTGCATTTAACCACTAATCGCTCAGGTGTCCGTCATTTTCTGTGAACCAGCCTTGCAACAATGCTCGACATAAGCAATAGGCCTATAGACCAGATAGGATTCACAGTTCCGGTCAAGCTCCTAATTTGTCTTATTAGATGCAGAGCCTCAAGGTCCTTGAATGACAAACTATTGCATGGAATTTAACTTGTCGTGATTGAAGAAGCCGACGGCGGGTATCTAATGGATTTGAGAGGACTGGGAAAAACGTCAGTTGTTGCTTAACACTCATCAAAAACTAATCATCATGTTTGCATTGAAGAAGCTCGTGTTATAGCCTTGAAGATCATTACTACAAAAGATGCCTAAGGGAAGCAATTGAGATTGAGAAACATCTTAATAATTTCAATAAGGATGATGGCCTAACCCTTAAGGACACTTGGAAACCAATCATTCATTCCCAAATAAATCTAGATAAACCCTAGTAGATAATTATTAATTATTAAGTAGTACATGGAAATTCTTCTTTAAAGGGTTTTTCACGTCTACAAGTGGCGGGGAATTCGTCAACCATTATAGGATTGATCTCTGGGAGTTCCTCCCTCTTAGTTCTCAACTTGGAAGGGTGGCAGCGCAGGGTTCATATTTTGAAGCAGAGCAGTTTGCAAATTAATTTTCAATATACATTTAGAGAATTCAATGGGGTGGCAGACAAACTCTCATGGATGCTTTGGTTTTTGATGAAGGAGTTGTTTCTTATTGAAGAGATCTATCCTCCCTCCAATCGTAGGGGCTCTTTTTTCGCTTTATAATCTGAGGAGCCGAGGTAACTTCCTTGTTGGAGGGTTTCTTTGTGCTTCTTAGCTTCTGGCCTATATATATAATGCTGAATTGATTTATGATATGGTAAAATTGATAACTGAATATTAAAATATATTAAAATAATATACAAAAAAATTAAGGAAAAAAGACAAATATAAGGATAAAGAATAATAAAAAACCTGTAAAGAAAAATGGTATTCTAAATGCAGGCTAAAAATTAATTCTATGGTGATCATAGGGTGAAGGATTCATTCTCCTTATGTTTGTCTTAAAGGTTTATTTGTGAGTTTGGATGCTATTCATACTATCCTATCATTGCTTTCAATTGGAGAATGATATGATCAACCGGTTGTTTGTTTTATTAGAGAACTTGTTTCTTTAATTTTATGATGAATTTAAACATTTCACATAAAAAAGATTAAGCATTTTTAATTTTTATAAATAAATAAAGTAAATTTTTAAAAAAATCATTATTTATTTTTTGATGAAAACAAAGTAATCCTCGCCAATTCTAAGAAACAAATTTGACAGATACAATGTTATATTAGAAGAAGAATATAGTGATGCAAAAATGATAAAATAAAACCTTGAAGAACCATAAACCTACACAACCACTAAAGTCCGGTATATCCAGCTGTTGGAAAGGACATTCAAGAATTTGTTCGATTCGTGAAAAAACGTTATCTTGAATATTTGTGAAGAGTAGATTATCCATTGGTTTAAACCAGCATAGATCCATCTTAAACACGTCTCTATCAAGCATCGAGAGGGATCTAATTTCTTGAGGTGTATTTATTTTTTTAAATTTAAACTTAAGAAATTTAATCTCTCTTGATTGATAGATCCGGGTTTAAGTTTTAAGTTTTTATTTTATAAGTTTTTTAATTACTTTTCATAATATTTTATTTTATGAGCCGACATCAAAATATTTATTACATTTTACTTTTTTTTACATTTTAATTAATGGCCGACAATAATAAAGACAAACGTTACATGTAACGCTACAAGATCTCCCTCATAGTATTACTTTTTACTATTTAGCCGATAATAAAGACAAACGTTACATGTAACGTTACAACATCTCCCCCATACTGGGTTGTAGAGCACCTCGTTTCACTCGGTGAAACAAATAGATTGTGAATTGGTGTCTGCTTTATTTTACAGCAAATTTAATGTATTTGTAGAGAACTCTCGGCCTTGTTGGAGGCTCTGTCTTATTTTAAAGCGAATTTATTGTACTTGTAGAGAACTCTCATCTTTGGTGGAGGCTTTGTATTACGGATTGGTTATTGTAATTTTGATTCAACTTTTGAATAATAAGTTTTTTTTCTATTGAAAAGAAAAGAAAATCTACTCTATAGTTGAATAATGGATTCTTATGTCGCTCATAATCCATGTTTTGTAAAGGTTAAACACCAAACACAAAGCATAGGTCTCTTAAGATCTCCATAGGTTTCTCGTTTCACTACCACATGCTTTTCACTTCCACACACACTCACATTTTTTACCATTGAGTAGCTTCTTCCTCTTCAATGCATCTCTCCTAGGTAGCATTTGATGCGTGTGGGTCTTCTCTACCAACTCTTCATTGTTAAATGATGGTTGTGATCAAATCTATCTCAATTGATTGTCTTGAGAAACAAATTATGTGACTAAAAAGACCTTCAATTGTATCAAATACTCTTATGATGTAGATTGTTTCACCACTATTCTTACTCGTTGCATTCATGTGGATGAATGGAAATTGCTACTCTAAGGCCTCCATCTTGTCAACAACTCTCGACTTAGATATACAGATCTCTTGTAACAACATCTCATCACAATGACAATTATGGTATCTCCCAAGTCCTCAACGGTAGTTCCTTCTTGCCAGTGGCATCTCCCTCTAAAATGGTGGCTCCTCACCACACACTCTTCCTAGTTCCTTCACACTAGTGGTTGTTCTCCATGGTGGTAGGGAGGGCCTCCCTCATGTGGCAGTCTCTCACAAATGGAAACTCAATAGAAACTCCATAGATCAAGAGATTAACATGTAGATGGCATCTTGATTCCTCTTCTCACAGAGCACTACAAGAAAAATTCCTTGTAATGAAGGTTTTTTGTGGATGCCACTCTAAAAAGAGCGCAAACATCAATTTATAGCGGAGGTCACTAGCGTAGGTGAGCAAGCGAAGGTTTTAGCATATGTTTTTTCTTCGGTGCTTTTATACATCCAAAATGCATCGGTGTGGATTTGACACAAATGCATTAATGTGAACATAAATCATGCAGCACCATGGTCAGAAACACCATTGAGCAAAACAAAAATATATAAATTTACAACCAGTTCTTTTAACTTACAAAAGCGCACCAGTGCGTACCCATTTTGAAAGCACCAAAGTAGCGTAAACGGATAGTGGAGGGCACTAGATTAGATTTGTTTATTTTTTATTTTAATTTCTAGTGTGGTTGTTTTAAATAACTGCACCGAGACATTCCAGTTTAGGGTGCACCGTATTAAATTAAATTTTTAATTTTCATTTTCATTTACGGTGCAGTCATTCTAAATAACAAGACCGGGGAATTTGACTTTCTAGTGCACCGTGAAAGGGTTAAATAAAAAAATGTTTAATTAAAAAAACAATTTATTACATTAACTTTTTATTTTTAATTATCATTGTGGTGCGGTCGTTCTAAATAAACACATCAAGGCATTAGAGCTTACGACGCACCGTGAAAGGGTTAAATAAAAAAGTGTTGAATTAAAAAAAATGGATTGGATTAATTCTTTATTTTTAATTCACACTTCTTGTGTGTTAGTTCTCCCAGAGCACACCGGTGCATTCAAGTTTTGGGCGCACCAGAACAAGGTTAAATAAAAAAAAATTACGGAATTGAAAATTTATTTTTACCACCTCTACAGTGCTTTTGACCACATGAGCACCAATGACATACCTTCCCTGCGCAAACGCCTTTACATTAGTTCTACAAGTGATCACATTGCTTGGTTTTATTACTTGCTGAGTGGATTTTGAATTTTCTCAAACAGTGGGAAAATTTTGAAATTTGGTGGATTGAAATTTAAAATTCAACTTTAGTTTTCCTTTTTTAAAAATTAAAAAAAAAAACCTGCATGGATCATTCGAGTTGTTTGGCTCGTACTACTACACGCTGCACACTATAAATTTACAATGTGCACTATGTAGTAGTGCGAGCCAAACGACTTGAGTTCTCCATGCAGATTTTTAATTTTTATTTTTAAAAGGAAAACTAAAGTTGAATTTTACAGTGTGCATCGATCTCGGTGCATTTATATGTGTAGTAACCATGGTGACGGTGCACTATACTTTTCATAATGCATTGCCAAAATTGAAACATAATATCAAACGCACCGATAAACTAATTTTTTAAAAAAATCACAACGTTAATCGGTGTGCTTTGTAAACACGAACGCACCACCACACTGAAAATATTTTTAAAAACACCACGTTAAATGGTGTGCATTGTTAACATGTACGCACCAATTAATCAGTGTGCTGACGTGTAACTAGTGCACCATCTTTTCGATAAAAAAATATTCTAAAATTGAAAAAGGGGTGCTCCTATTACAATGCGCTTTAAAGATGGTTGAGCACCATTTTCGGTGCATGTGCGTGTAACTATTGCACCAATTCTTTCTATTGATGAAAGCACTGTATCTCATATTTAGAAAATATTACTAATCAATCAAAAAATACCCCACACACCGATGCGTTTTTTGTAAAGCGCACCGCAAAACTAATTTATTTTAAAAAATTACCATGGTAAACAGTGCACTTTATTAACATGTATGCAGGGTATATTCGGTGCGTTGACGTGTAACACCCACATAGTTATGCCAATCAAAAATAATTATAAAACTAAAAAGAAAATATCTTGCTACGATGTGCTTTAAAAAGGTTTGCACCCCATTGATGGTGTGTTGACGTGTCACCACTGCACTGGTGCTTCCTATTAATGGAAGCATCGTTCTTAATATTTACAAAATATAGTCGATGCATCTCAAAAACATACATGTACCGGTGAGTTGAATTTAAAAGTGTACCGTCTTTGTTTTATAAAATAAATTGTCACACGATGCGCTAGGTTCAATGTAGCGCACCATTGACAGTGCTTCTATTGTTGTAACGCACCAGTTATCCACGTGAGTTAAATTTTAGTTTATTTTATTTATGTACCCAGTGCATTTCTGTTATTGCCACACATCAGTTGAGGTGCTCTTGTGATACAAGAACATCGGTGTCAATGCGTGATTGTAATTTAGGCGTGCCGCTTGTCAAATTCATTTATTTTGAGAAAAAAATATTATTTGATGCTAATAAATAACAATCTCATTTAAAGAAATATTTAATGTTTTTTATGTCTATTTATGAGACTGATCGATGTTATATGTGAATCAGAGACATCAGCAGCGAGAGGCCGATCAACAGCAACATGCACGACTTGACCAGTACAACTTTGAGCACAAGTGGGAGGCTAGATAGAGGGAAAGGGATTTGTACCCTCTCCCCATTACTCATCGAACATGATACCTATTGATGGTTATCAGCCTCCTAAAGTTCTATCAGGAGGATACATCCCTCAAGGGGAAATCTTCTTTGATGGCGCAATTTATTTATCGTTGGGATCTTCAAAGGCAGGAATTTTGTGTTGGTCCCGATCAATGGTTCTATCCCACTGAAGAGGACATTTAATTCATCACTAGGATATCTAGGAGAGGGGAGGATTTCCCGCAATTCCCTGGTGTGCCAGCTGGTGTTACAGCAGAGAGTCATCTTGTTTACTCTCAAATATATATCACTAACCACATAACTCATCCTACTGATTTTTAGGTGTGTGGTGGATAGCTACGGATTTCTAATTTTAGTGTAGAGGAGGTTAGGTTCCTCTCACCATTGGTGATGACCATCATGCCCCTCACTAGTGATGGAAAGCACATTAGTTGTCTTCTTTTATTTTATGTAGATTATTTAGTGCAGATACCTAGATGCATTAGGTGGTCTACCCTTTTTTTGCGACAGTTTATTTTGCATTAGATCGACGTCGTGCACAGTTTGATGGGAGTGTCAAATTCCCTTTTGGTTCAAAGCTCTTTTATTTTTTTTCGAGAGGTTTTCGGCCACGAGGCCTTA
Source organism: Larix kaempferi (assembly GCA_027924585.1). NCBI lineage: Eukaryota > Viridiplantae > Streptophyta > Pinopsida > Pinales > Pinaceae > Larix > Larix kaempferi. The sequence continues at coordinate 135,903 of BSBM01000410.1, read as the reverse complement.
ATTTGATCGTCGACCTCCTAGGTCGATGATGTAGGTGCGTATACACATGTGGGGATAGATGATTCCTAAGAGGGGGTAGCCTGAGTTCCTAGATAGGATCACATAAGAGGTGTTGGAGATGTTGGACAACGAGGAGGACCATGCCTTGGACCTTGTTCCATATTCGTACATGGGGTTGGATTGGAGAGCATGCCCCAACATAATTTTTACCCAAGCTAAGCGACCAGATGATAGAGGTAATATTAACATTATGTTTAAATTACACTAGTTGCATTCTATTATCTTACTTAATGCAAAAGAAATATTTTATAAATTGTTTAATGGAATTTTCTAATTATTGTTATGTACTATATATTTTGCATACATTGGCATGTTCAATGGGGAGGTTCCTCCACCCATTCAGGATGACGAAGATATGCAGGAGCTCGAGATGCATGTGTTTCCTACACCCGTCCTACGAGATAGGACATATGATAGGTTTAGACAGGATGTGGAAGACATTTTGTCCACATTGTTGTCTCAATGAGGATTCCATCCTACAAGGGAATAGGAGATCATCTCATACCATGAGCTTGAAAAGTTATGGAGGATGCTTCCTCGTGATCGGAGTTCTTTGATGCAGTATGTCGTCGGTGCATCCATCCTTTTAGATGCTTGGAGGTCGACAAATGAGTCTACATCATTTGATTAGGGTGGCGGTCCTCTTCCTCCTCCACCTCCTCCTCCTCCTCCTCATCCTCACCATGACGAAGCCTCAACATCATGTGATCTACCTCCTCCTCCTTCTCTAGCTCACCATGACGATCAAATAGTATCTACTCCTCCACAACCAATTGACCCACCACCATATCCAAATCATGATCTATAGGGTGACTGACTAGCCTCTCCTCCTCACTAACCCAAGCATCCACCATCTCCTACTCCACCCATCTCCTAGGCTCCAAATACGAGAGTCGTAGAGGGTGAGATACATCATGAGGGAGATATAGGCTATGCTTCTTTATTTTTTTTTATCTTTCGTGACAGAGGTATTGATGCCTCTGGCATGCTGGTGGAGGTGTCAATGCCTTTGGATCTATTGGCAGAGGTATGGACGCCTCTGGTTCCAGAGGTGGACCAAATATCTCATAGCATTTATTGAACTGGAGATGTATATTTGGCATGTATCATGAGTTTGATATTATTTTTCATATATATATATATATATATATATGAAAAATAATATCAAACTCATGATACATGCCAAATAAACATCTCCAGTCCAATAAATGTTATATATATATATACTACATTTTTCATGTCGATGTTGATGTTGATGTTGATGTTAATGTTTATTTATATGTTAATGGTAATGTGTATGTTATGTCAGGTTAGATATGTTTGTTAGTTGTGCTTGATAGATGTGTATGTTTGATGGTGTTTGTTAGATGTGTGCATAATGGTTATGTTAGATCATGCAACTTGTGTTTTGTTAGATGTTATTATTAGATTTGTGTGTTAGATGATGTTTAAATCTGTTAAAAGTATATCTTAGATGGTGGTAGGTAATGGTTACATGTGTATGTTAGGTGATGTATGATGTGTATGTTAGATTATGTTAGTTATTTTTTTATGTGTATGTAAGATGGTGCTTATATTTGATAGGTGATGATAGATGTGTATGTTAGATGATGTTTTTCATATGCATGTGATGGTTATGTTAGATGATGTTTATGTTTAGTAGGTGGTCATGATGATGATGATGATGATGGTACGTTACATGATGTTAGGTGATGGTGGTGGTGGCCATTGATTTAGTGATCACATTGTAATATTTTTTATTGAAATGTGTATATAGACTCTCTTTTTTAATTCAATGGGCTATCAAATTATTTTATGATATTTAGCTTAATGTGTATGATGTATTTTGTTTATGTCAATGAGTATGATTCATGTTTCTGATGAAATTTTATTTATTTATCTATGTATTTATGTTGATGTATTTTATATTAACTATAATTATAATTACAAATTGTGCACAATCTCAGTTAGAAGTGCAAGTTACAAACTCAACTATAATAACAATTTACAATCATTATTGCAATTTCACAACTACAAATTACAATTACAATTACAATAAGAAATTACTAATTGGATTTATAAAATACTAATGCTTTGGGGGGCATTCTGTTACACCAAAATCTCGTCATCATGATTTATGTGTCCTCTACATGCCTTAATTCCTAAAGCTCTTGGGCTAAAAGACCAAATGGAGATTTGATGTCAATCCCTTTAACTTTTTGTTGTCACCTTGACGCGTCCTGGTCTCTGGAAAGGTGTGTCAGACTTGAGGTGATGCGCTATGCACATTATCATAGCGCGTTGGTGACGCCATTTTCCCTTGTACAAGATGCGCCACCCTTAAATGACGTGATTTGTCCTTGTGCAAGGTGCGTCGTTGTTGGTTAAAATGGAAAAAGAGAAGCTTCGAGAGACTTCTCGAACCTTTGATGATGTGGAGACTTATCCCTACATATTAGGAAAGGTGGAATTCGATCCCCTTACCTAGTGGGATGATCCCTAAAGCTTCTCCTATAAATACTCAACCTCTCCTATCCCTTTAGGCCTATAAATATAAACCCTCTCTACATGATTAAAGGAGGAATGATAGAGTACTTACATGCTGGTGAAATTCTCCTAGGAGATCCCTTTCATCCATAGGAGTCAAAATATTTGAACTTTGAAGCTAGGATTGTTGGAAAGGTGTTATGACGTCAAAGCATCGGTTGTAACCTCTCTCTCTTTGTACTTTCTGTAATTACATTAATACAAATTCTTTCCATAAACATATTGTCTTTATAATGTTTAGGATTGGCTTCTTTGACTGCTAATCTAGATTGATTCATAATCATATGCTTTCATTACTTGTTTTTTTCCACTTGTTTCATCTTGTTTTGCAACTGAATATCTAAAGATCAAGGAGTCAGGTCAAGCAAAGAAGAAAGGAGTTGTGTTAATGTGGTGAGTTATTTCTTAAATTACTTTGCAATTCAATCAATCTAGGAAAGTTGCTTGTGCTGTGTATTTGTTTTTTTCTAGATTGATTCATAATCATATTCTTCCATTACTTGTTTGTTTCCACTTGTTTCATCTTGTTTTGCAGATGAAGATCTGAAGATCAAGGAGGCGGATCAAGCAAAGAATAAAGGAGTTGCGTTAATGTGGTGATTTATTTCTTAACTTACTTTGCAATTCAATCAATCTAGGAAAGTTGCTTGTGTTGTGTATTTGTTTTGTTCTAGATTTGAACCGTTGATACTAGGGAGATCCATTTTTGTATGCCCTTACAGATTGTCTGTAAACAAAATTGGCAACCATACTAGGGAGTAGGTAACCCATAGTTTTGATTTGCTTGTAATTTTTGGTTTTTTAATTTCTTTCCAATTAGCCTCTTAATTGCTTCTTTCTTCTTTGGATCTGATTATCAGAGAACTTATGGGTGATCTCGACTCTTATTGGGATTTTTTATTGAGCCATTTATCTTTTTGTTGTTGATATTTTTTATTTTTTCTTGCTTGGATCTCGCCTGACGCACCTAAGAAGTTCACTTCCTGGGTCGATGTAACTATGACGCACTTTGCCTTCAAGTAGCCTGCGGCGCTGATGCTTTTTTCAAGTTTACAGCCTGCACCATTGACGCACTTCCTATGTGTGCAAAGCGTGTCTCTAAGCGTCCAACACTCTGGTGTGCAATTGCAGGGCGCGTCACCCTTCACAACTTGGTACATAAGTTGAAAAATCTCTCAAATTGATTTTTGGTCTAGTTTCTTGAGCTTTGTTTGTTGTCTTTGACAATCACAGAACCTCCTAGACGCAGCGTTCCTTTGTCTTTGGCTTGTCTTTGAAGTTTGAATTTGATTTGAGTCCTATCTAGTCAAGCGATTCTATCCCTTGCAGTGGGAAATTTCAATCCCTCGCGAGTACATTCAGTCTTGTGACTCCCTATCAGTTTATTTGATCTGTTCACTCTGACTTCTTAGCCCTCCGATAGTTAGCTGTTGTGATTTTTGCAAAATTTTGTGTGGTTTTGTGTGTTGTTTTGAGATCTTGGGTGATTAATTTTTTCAAAAATTTCTAATTGATTAAAGATTCCAGTAGCATGCATTCTCTAGTTATTTGAATGTAGGTTAAAAGAGTGGCATAATCCTCATATTCATTAAGTGCATTAGTTAGAAAATCAAAATTTCTTTTATCTCCATTTCAAGCACATTGTTTGGAATTGGTGTAAAGAGTTTTTCATGTTTTGAGATAATCATTTAAGAAACTTTGAAAAAGCTGAAAATTATTAATGCTTGTGATTTCTTGGTTTTGAAAATTTCATTCTTCATTTCCTTGAAAATTTTAAGCATATTTAGGCCTTCTCAAAGTATTCCAAAAGTTAGTGAAAGTTCTTATATTTTTTATTTTCTCTCCACTCCTTTTGATTCTCATTTCAGAATTAGAGTTATTGCATTCGAAATGGAAATTCATCTTTTCATTTTCGCTCATAGGTTTGCTTAAGTTGAAAAGAAAAAAAAAAACATTTTCGATTTGGTGTGTTATTTTCATTTTTGTTGGATTACCGAAAGAGTGCTTTTTAGTCTTTTGGTTGATTTGGAAAATAAAGTAGAGGTACTTTGTTCATTTTTGCTATCGGGAAACAAAAGCTTTCTCCTTAACTTAACTAGTTTTCATCGAAAAGAAAACGAAGACTTGCATTTCATATAGATCAGTTTTGCATCTTCTTTAAATTCCAAGTCTACACTTCATGGATTCACCTAACTGTACAACTTAAAATCAAGCAGTAGCCTAGGTTAAAATTTTATAGAAACTCGTGTTCTAGGTTAGAGACATCTTCTGGCATCTTAAAGCGTGGCAGTTGTCATTATTTTCCTGCATTGCATCCCAGGGGCTTGTAGTTCTTCCACGTACCAGTCGGTATATCGAACGGCCTTTCATGTACCTTTGGGTATATATAAAGGTACTTCACATACTCGATAGTATATCGGAAGGCTCCTGTCATACGGTTGTGCATTAGATAGCACCACTACGGATTGGAGCTCCCACGTACCTTGAGTATATCGGGAGACCCTACTAGGATTCCTGAAACCATCTGAGTTAACCATTGGCTGTCTTGGCATGGAAATTCACCGAGAACAACACTTAGGGAGCTACTATGCACATATTGCCAAGTAGTTGGGTTATACGGTCAGGGGTATGGTCCTAATCCTCCCTGGTTAGTGCTCTAAAATATTGGACCGATTATAACTGTTGGAACCTGTAGTATATCGCTAGTTGTGACACCTTAATAATCCCATGAGGTTCTAGACTTTTGAATCCCATCTATCACATAAGTTTGCATGTGGCTTTAGCTTGAGTAGGTCTTGAAGTGTGTTTTTCTTTCTTAGGAAACTTTTGGGAGAGGTTTTATTTAAGCCACCCTGGCTAAGAAGCCCTTAAGAAGATCCCATAGAATATTAAATTTTATGCCTGAATATCCCCTTAACCAGGAGGAGAACTCAAGAGAAACCATGGATCAACCCATGATATATGTGTCACATGAAGAAGGAACTTCTACCTTTGAAATAAGAGCAAACTACTCTCCTCCTGTAAACCCACCTATCATGATCCTACAGGACCTTTGTTGGTGGAACAACATCCTCCACATGACACAACCTTTCATTATTCGCTTGAAGGAAATCCCAAAGCCACTAACCATATTTTCAGTCGACCCCAGGACGACCCGATGGCGACATCTTTTGTTCCAACCGCATCATTTTGGGACACCTCTTTAGGTCAGCATGTTTCTAATTTTGGTTCACTTCCGATGGTGGAAACTCCACCACATCGGTTTCCTCCCTGGATTCCTGATGACGTTTTCCTTGCTCCAATTTACGATACTATCAAACATTTACGAACATTCAGTAACCAACTTAGACGCTAGAGTTTTCCCCCTAGGTCCAATTCGGAAGTACCGATTTTTTAACAACATTCCCCTATACATTATTTGTCTTTTTCTTCACCAGGAATATCTACACCCAACATGACCATTTATGAGCCAGGTCAACCTTCTTTCCCGTCTAGTACCCCTGAAAACCATTTGACTAGTTCTACACCTTACTTGACCCCATCAACTAGAGGGAAACCTTCAACTTCTATTAACTTCATAACTGGAATTGCACCTCCACCTCATATTTTGAGTGGAAGTTATCCTCTAGTTAGTATTCAATAGATGAGTATGGGTCAACTTACAATTAGTGGTAAACATATGCTTACTAGGCATACTCCAATAGGTGGACGATTTTCAAATAGGGGGAAAACCCTAGTTAGTGGACCAAATCTAACTGGGGGGCACCATCTAGTTAGGAGACACAGCGTGAGTGGAGGATATCCTTCACACATGAACTATAACATGGTTGGAAGTTCACTCCCAGCCATGGGACAACCTACATGGGCACATCAAATACAGGGACCATCCACTTGGAACCAACCCCCATGGGGCCATACATACCTGGGTAATCACAACATTCCTATAGGTCAAAATTATCCAGATAATTATTTTCCTGGACTACCCTATCCCGGAAACATGAACACCCCATAGGGGTATCATAATGTTCCACTGAATGGACATTCATCCAGCGGACCATCCCCCCCCCACCACCTGTCCTGCCTCCTCCACCGTCACCTATCCCACCTCCACCCGGAGGACCCCCGTACTCCGACGATGGACCACCTTACTCCAACGGAGGACCCCCTTCACATCCACCTCCCAATATGGGAGGCCCACCTTCATATGGCCAAAAATATATGGGAGGACCTTATGATCATTCAATCCATGGTCCTACTGGTACCAAGATGCCTTATCAATATTACCACTATCCACAACCGAACTGACAGCTACCATTTATGGCTACATTAGATCTACCAGATATGTCACGTTTGACTAACGATCCCATCCAGCATGGTATAAATTGGCCAACTATTCCTGTAAATTTACCATCAAACATCCCGGAGTTTGACAACAAACCCGGTGACGATCCTAAGAACCATGTAATGACTTATCATTTATGGTTCTCCTCCAATTCCTTAATGGATGATTCTATTCATTTGAGGTTGTTTCAATGGACCCTTACTGGTACTGCCGCAAAGTGGTACATCGAGATACCACCACACTCTTTTCCCGATTTTCGATCTCTAGCTCTGGCCTTTTTGACACATTTTCAACTACCGATCCACTATGAAACTGGCACAAATATTTTGACTTCCCTTCGACAATCAACTTCCACTCACATTTCAGATCATATTCAAGAGTGGAGATGGAGACATCGTCTCATTAAAGCTCCCATTCTTGATCAATTACTTGTTGATTGGTTCACGAAGTCATTACTACCCATCATAGCTAAAGATGTGGCTATGGGAGGGATCATTATGGAAGAACAAGATATCTCACATGATCAGTATCTAGACCTATTCTATGATCAATTTGGCACATTATATGATATTATTCCTAATTCCCCCCTCCCTACACATGATCCAACAAACCTCCTACGGGATCACATGTCGATGGCATTATTGGTTATGTTCATTCCCGGCCTTCCACACAATCAGGTGGACCACAAAAACACCATAGTTTGAATCCATATTCACCACAGGCTGGAAACAACACCAATCAATCACCCAACCCTGCTTCCACTGCAGAAGTGAATTCAGTTGAATCTTCTTCACGTCAAAAATCCAGTGGAAAAAGAAGAACAAAGGCAAATCCAAGAAGTATTCTAACCAACAGGAGCCCAAAAATAATCTCGAGGACACCAAACAAAAATGGAAGGTTAAATATCCTCGATTACTATGTGGTGATGATCACTTTAGGAAAGAATGTCCACATCGTGAAGAAGTGCAAAAGTTCTCTTTTTCCTTCATCCGAAGGGAGTGGCAAGCCGGTGAAAATTTTATGTGTTATAGGGTAAAATGGCACAGTTCTAACCGATCCCTTCCCCACACAATAATAGAAAATGGTTGCACAACAACCACCTCATTCTCAAGGAGAACCGTCCATAACCGCTCATGTTCTCATGATGCACAGGGAAATAGTCAACTTGTCTACTAGGTCACATACATACGACTCTATTCCTGAAAAGGAATATAACGGAGGTAATACTGAAAAATCATCCACATCTACATCTAGCATCCCTTCACCTCAAGGTCCTCTCATCATAGAGAAACCTTTACCATATACAGTATTGCGTCTACAAAGAGCACTATTCGAAAATCCATTTTCAATCCTAACGATCTGGCTGCTCAAAACCACAACATTGTAGAAGATCTATCCCAGGCCCCTTGTGCTATGTCGACGCTATAAGTCTTACAAAATTGCCCCAACCAGCATAAGACCCTGTTATTTGATATAGGAGTTGTAGATCCAGATTCCTCCAACACCATCATGTTCAAACTAGAGTACTTCAAGCCGAGGCTTTCCCGCTAACTATCTTTCCATATTGTTACCAATGTTTCTAGGAAAAGTATCCATAATACCGTTTTAAATGAAGGAGCCTCTACCTCGGTTATGTCTCTATCCTATTGGCGAGCCATCGAATCTCCCGAGTTGAACTGTTCCCTCACTACATTGAAAGCATTTGACGGACGTGGATTTCAACCCCACGGGCTATTACAATCCTTGGTCGTGTAGTTGGGAAGTAAGATTGTTTCCATTAACTTGGAAGTAGTCGCCACCCTGTTGGATTATAATTTATTACTTGGTCGAAATTGGTTCTATTCCATGACCACGATTGCATCATCCGTCTTCCGCATTGTACAATTTACCCAACAAGGGATAATTGTCACTATCGACCAATTAGATTTTTGTACACCTGACACCACTACTCATCCCGTGGATAATGTGCCTCTTTTAAGACACTCTTCGTAGATATATGAGAGTGTGGGGGTAGGACTCCTTAAATATTCATCCCTCATGGGAGTCTTTCCAACACCAGATCCCCCTTCCCATGTTGCCACGGTGAACATGATCTCATATATGATCCCATCCTCTTCCGACTCGATCGACCAATGGATTGTGCCCAATCCTACTCATATGGATTTGATTGGAGATGTGATGCCTCTCAACCCTGCTGAAGTCACTTATGAGGCCATCCAATCAGCACTTGATTTACCGGTTGCCCACTTTTCGGTGGCATCCAACCCAGGTTCTCTTCCACTCCAACGGAACTCATCCTTACCTGATCCTCTACTCTAGAATTTTCATTCTGATGAATCAATCATGGAGATTATGAGCATGGATGAGCCCCCATGGGAAGACCTTCATCATCGATCGTCCTTCCTTCCGCCTTTATATATGGTAGAGAATTCCATTGAAATTATCATTTCACCATATGTATTCCCTTACCCTCAATCTCCTATCCTTACCTACGATACGGTAACTGAAGGAAATTTGGAAAACATCATGCATACCTTTCCTATAGACATCTTGGTAAAACCAAGAGTTGTGGAACATATTCACATAGGCCAAACTTGTTCTCTGGATGAAGTCAACACTTTTATGGCCTTGTTTAAAAAATTCCATGACGTATTTGCATGGAGCTACGAGGAAATGCCTCGGATTGATCCTGCTATTGTCATGCATGAGATCCAAACATATCCCAATGCAAAACCTGTCAGGCAAAAACTCTGCCCTGTGCACCCTAGGAGACTGCGGCTATCAAAGCAAAGATAGAAAAGTTGTTGAAAGTTGGGTTCATTTATCCTGTTCCCTTAACATATTGGGTCTCTAATGTCGTCCCAGTTACGAAGAAACAGGGAACCATCAGAGTTTGGGTTGATTACAGGCATCTGAATAAGGCTTGTCCAAAGGACAATTACCCTACCCCATTTATTGACCAAATTATCGAAAACTGTTCCAGAAGTGTCATCTTCTCATTTATGGATGGATTTTATGGCTATAATCATATTGAGATCCACCAAGATGACTATCATAAAACTTCTTTCATCTTCCCATGGAGTACGTTCGCATATCGCAAACTCCCATTTGACCTTGAAAATGCTGGTGCCACATTCCAGCGGGCCATGTCGTATGATTTCCATGATGTGAAGTATTTTGTGGAACCTTACCTAGACAGTCTCCCTGCTCATTTGAATTGTTGTGACTTCCACATCGATCATCTGCAGGCCATGTTTCTCAGATGTCAATGGTATAACATCCATTTAAATCCTCATAAGTGCATTTTCTGTGTGGAGTCTAGACGCCTCCTGGGCTTCATAATTTCCAAGGATGGGATCTTCATTGATCCCCTCAAAGTGGAGGCCATTGTTTCCCTACCACCACCCACGGATATTACAGAACTTCAAAGTTTGCAGGGGAAGGAAACCACCTGCATCGTTTTGTGTGTAATTTCACAGAGAAAACATAGGGATACATGCAGTTATTAAAGAAGGACGTCCCGTTCATTTGGGACGACTATGCCCAAAAATCCTTTGACAACCTCAAACACGCAATCACTGATGTGCCTGTGTTACAACAACCGGATTACACCAAGTATTACATCATTTATCTCGCTGCTTCTACTTCAACAATCGCTATGGTTTTAGTACAAGAAGATAGTCACCCACGGGAACATGTGATATACTACCTTAGTAAGGGTCTCATTGAATATGAAACTGGGTATTCGCATGTAGAGAAGTTAGCTCTGGCAGCAGTCATTGCTATTCAGAAGTTCCGTCACTATATCCTACTCCGCACTACTACCATTATCGCCAACTCTAACCCCATGTACCACGTTCTCACACATCAGGTACTAAGGGATAAATATTCGCGTTGGATCGTGATTCTCAAGGAATTCGATATCCAGTTTGAGAAGGCCAAATCGAAAAAGTATTTGGTATTTTCATAACTTATTTGCGATCTTCCCCCAATAATCTAAGCCCATTGACTCTCTCCCCGATGAGTCCTTGTTTCTTATTAGTACTTATGACCCTTGGTATGGAGACATTACATTGTATCTCCAAACCCAATACTTTGGTCCTCATTTATCTCATGATGAATGCCATCGTGTCCATCACCACATCAAATATTACCTAATCATTGGTGATACATTATATCGTCGTGGCATTGATTCCATTCTTCGATGTTGTTTAACTCATGAGGAGGCCGAGCATGTACTGAATGATTGCCACTCAGGAGCATGTGGCAGTCATTTTTCTGGGATGGCTACAGCCTAGAAAATATTATGCATTGGATACTATTGGCCTTCTATTTTCAAAGATTGTATAGAGGTGGTCAAGAAGTGTCTTCCTTTCCATCTTTTTCATTATAAAAAGCACTCACACCAAGCCCCACTATATCCAGTTATCTCCATTGGTCCCTTTTCCAAATGGGGCATCGACTTCATGCATTGTAATCCTACCATGACCGGGGGGCATGGTTATGTGATTGTCACAGTTGACTACTTTACCAAATGGGCCGACGCTATGCCTACATACAAAGAAGATGGTGAAATTTCCGCACTCTTTATGTTTAACCACATCATTGCGAGATTCGGAGTCCCTCAACCCATCGTCACCGATCACGGATTACACTTTCAAAACAAGATGTTGGATGAACTAAGCACCAAATTGGGTTTTCAGCATGAAAACTTATCTCCCTACTACCCTCAATCAAATGGATAAGGTCTTGAAAACCATGATTCAGTGTATGGTGGGTACACACAAGTCAAATTGGAATGTGATTCTTTTTTCAGCCCTTTGGGCATACAAGACTTCTGCTAAAACTGCCACTAGTTTCACACCCTTCCAGTTGGTCTATGGACTAGAGGCAATATTTCCTATTAAGTGCGATATTTCATCGCTAAAACTTGCTGTCAAAATTTTACCGAACACAACTACCGAGGAGGAACGATTTCTATACTTGAAAAAACTCGACAAAACCCGTCGTGATGCAGCTCTAGCTAATGAAGCGCATAAGAAACACATCAAGTCCCAGTTCAATAAATCTGTAAAACCCTGTATCTTCAACAAGGGTGATTTGGTCCTTACTTAAGACCAAAAACATGATAATCTGGGGGCAGGAAAACTTGAGTCTATGTGGCATGGTCCATATGTAGTGAAACATGTTTTGGAAAAGGGAGCCTACGAGCTAGTTGATTATGACAGAGTATCTCTATGGGATCCTCGCAATGGGTTCTACCTAAAGTGGTACTATGCCTAATTCATTATGCATTAGTACTTTGTATATACTGTACATGACGTGTGTTTTTGTTTGGTGTGACACTTTCTTTTAGTGTGTTATGATCTTATCTCGATATGTGCTTATACCGTGTTCTGCTTGGATGTGCAGATGACAACTTGCTATGGATTTGAAGATAGCGCTAGCCGGCACACCCACAACATCTCCTCGGCAACATGGGTACTATTTTCCCCTGCCAGCGAGCTAATAAGATTAGGAGGAACTTTCCTAGTTTATGCAACCAACAACACCGTCGAGTATCACATGGTGATTAGATTATTGACAGATGCTTCTTCCCTAGGTGTGGACCACATCATTATCTACCTTGATTCACAGTTAGTGGTCTCTCACTTGAACCGTGTCTACGCTATCCATGACCCTATATTACTTTGCTTATTTCGGCGGGTATTTCTCTTGAAAAGGTCCTTTGAGTCCATTCAATACCTACATATCCCAAGAAGCATGAATGCAATTGTTAATTCCCTAGCTAATTTCATATTAGATTGGTATATTTCACATCCATAAACATTTTTATCAAAGATGCATAATTCGACATAACATGTAATGTACTCATAGTGTATAAGCCAACATCTATAAGATCCCATATTCATCATAGAAAACACAGTATATAAAACCGCTAGATAGTGTTTTTGTATATATATCATCATGTCCAGTAAAATGTCATACAAACAGTGGTACTGATACAAAAACCTGAAGCTCATAATCTTTCAGTAGGTCATATCTATAAAATATGAAGCCTGTGGATTTCAGTACATACATCATACATAGAGTCTATCCCTGAGGGTGCTCATGATAACATATAATGGCCCTAGCCACTCGACGGAGTAGCGGACCAAATCATCCAGAAACCCCAGTTGTTCTGCGCTGGTAGTGGAGAGGAAGATCATCAATAGATATGTCAGGAATATTGACATTCAATCTCTGGAGATTCTCCTCCAGCTCATCTAGCTCCTCTACCACCTCATTTTGGACGACTTCCATCTCTCACACGACTCCCCTCCTCTCAATCGGAGAGAAACCCACAGGTCGGGATGGGCCAACATCTGCATAAAACATGTATGAACCATCGATACTACACAAAATACATTAAAAAACTATAAAATACATAATAATAAAAACAATATTTTCTTTCTTACCAATGTCTCCCCATTTCTCTCCCTCTGGAAGAGCTACATCTGGATCCCCTCTAAAATCGTTTCCCGCATAGGCATACCCTCGATCATGAGGAGCTATCGATGGAGCCACCTGAAGAAGGTTGGCCCGTAGGTAATCATAGGTCCCTCGCCTCCATGATGGGCCATCACCCCTGACCACCTGACCATATGCGTATCTCATGGATCGAGATCATCCAACTCAACCTCTGGCCCCAGTAGTGGAACTCTTTCTAAGAAGAAAGAAACCACAATGGAACCATAACCAAACTATTTCAACTCACCCCTTTGGAATTTGGTGAGTTGATTCTTCATGTTCACGAGGATTCCCTCGCACCAGTTGAAAATTATCGGCTCCATGCACTCAATGGCGTATAACATATGAGCTTTAGTAGCATGATGAGCATCATTACTTCCCGCCACCCGCTCAATGGTAAAAAGCAAGGTCCTCAGAGGTCAGTCCCATACGTTCTTGATCGGGATTTTCCCACCAAGCATTTGTGTACGTGGCATACAAAACTATGCAATAAGGCTTTCGGTAGACTAGTCATTACCTCGAGGCACGGATAATGATACATGGGCCCCACGTCTCGATAACCCCATCAAAAAATAGATGTCTTCCACATACAATGTGAGGATATGGGAACCTACCCTGAAGAACTGTTGATCTGGGTCCCATAACCTGATTAGGTAGTCAAGTAGTTGTACTTAGGCCCTCAACCCTTATACATGGAAGAATTTAAGTAGTCCACACCCCTGCAAAGCATTAACGAAGTGTGGGTCATTTTCCACTTGAGCGTCTTCTAGTTCGTGTTCCCTCTCATTCCAATGGACCATCTTGCTGGCCAAAGCCTACATAAACATCAACAAGACAATTATTAGACCCTTTTCATTGCTTTGGATTTGGATTTTTGGGGCCCATTTTTATTTTTGGGTATCAAAAAACGCTGACGCACCCCACATTTGTGGACAGTCTGTCAGCGATGCACTTTTCCCATTGAGAAGGTTCGTTAGACCCCTTACGACGCACTTCCCACAAGGAGAAAGCGCGTCGCCTAGGGCGTGCGCAATCCCCTCCATTATGAACCCAAAAACCCTAGAACATTGCATTAAAATCAACTTTTAAACCATTGAAAAGCTTAAGCATGAGATTGAGGCCTACCTGAAACCGACGAGGGGTTGATTGGATGACGGAGGCGTCCGTAATCCTCAGCATAAAATCAATCTCCGAAGAGGTTTTTTTCACTATTCCAACTTGGTAAAATGAATTCGTAAATATTTTTCTACTATTCACATTTTTATATGAAAAAATGGAATATTCCTTTGTTAATATTTCCTTTATGGGTTATTTGTTATAGTTGGTGTCCTTTTTATGTTTTAAAACCTTATAAAGGATCCTAACTTGGTTCTCGGAGCTTGCAGATAGAGAAAAGTGGTGTTTTGACTATGTCGGTGACCATCATAGAATTTTCATGCTTTTCATCAAGTGTGAACAAGCCTTTGAGCATTTTTTATGCCATCATCACACTTGTTAAAATTAAGTATTAACGGTATCGATCTCACTCTTGTTCCTTCGCGTGCTTGTAAAACCATGAGAATAAGTCACCGACTTATATTTTATCTCTTTTTTGGGCTCGTAAAACTCCCACGAAAAAGGAACCCCCTCAAAGTTCTTCTTTAAGCTCTTTTCAGACTCCCTAAATAGGAAAAGATTTCCAAGCAAACTTGATTCTTTCACGCTTGTAAAAGTATTTGAAAGGTCGTCTTTCTGGTGATAGTTTACCCCTTTTTCAGACCGGTAAGACTATTTACGAAAAATGAGCACTCTGGTTAATCATGACTGGAAGAGTTATCTCTCATATTGTTTTATCCTTTTTCGGATGAGAAGACTAACTTTTATGAAAAAGAACCACTTGGAGTCTTCTTTAGTTCTTTTAGACTCTCTAAATATGAAATGACATCGAGTTTACCTTCTCTGGGATCGTTAAAATATGATATTGAAGGGCCATTTCAGAGACGAACCCCTCCTATCTCAAGTTCGTAAAATATGTGAGATTGGAATCGTTTGAAGGATGAGCTATACTGAGCATCTGTTACCCTCCACAAGCTCATTAATAAACAAAGAGGTACTCATCAATCATGATGGGGATAAGGAAAGCGTTTTTGTTTACTTGTAAATATGGCAGTACTTAGTCACCCTTGAACATGGTACTCGTTTGCATATTCATTCAATTACTTTGATAATCTGCTTGTCCTCGAGTCCCACCAATTCCATGATTCATTTTACTCCTTTGATTCATTCAAAGAATGCTTCCATCATCAGTTTCATTAGGTATCGGTGTCATTCTCCTCATGTCAATGCTGCCAAGTCATACCATCCCATGTTCAAGAAAGGTCTGTTAATCGAGTCAATCTCTGCATTCATTATACCTTCTATCATGTCGGTCACCACTGAGTCAGTTTCAAATGTTGTTCTACAGTATGATCTAATCCAAAACATCCTCTATATTGTTTCCTGTCGATGATGGGGGAAACATCATGGCCCTCCTTCGACCGGTTTATACTTGTTGACTTCAACACATAATCTGAGGATTGGACCTAGAAACCGATCAAGTACCTTGGACCTACATGCCTCAATGGCAGGTTACCTTGCTCTCAACAGTAAGTTCACATCATTGACTTCTGATTGAAGTATTCAATCGAATTTTCAACCTCATCTCATTGATTCACATTCGGAAGTATGTACTATGATACCTTGGGGATCATTGACATCAATACATTGGTTGTAACCTCTCTCTCTTTTTAATTTATGTAATTACATTAATACAAATTCTTTCCATAAACATATTGTCTTTATAATGTTTAGGATTGGCTTCTTTGACTACTAATCTAGATTGATTCATAATCATATGATTTCATTACTTGTTTGTTTCCACTTGTTTCATCTTGTTTTGCAGTTGAATATCTAAAGATCAAGGAGTCGGATCAAGCAAAGAAGAAAGGAGTTGCGATAATGTGGTGAGTGATTTATTAACTTACTTTGCAATTCAATCAATCTAGGAAAGTTGATTGTGTTGTGTATTTGTTTTGTTCTAGATCTGAACCATATAGACTAGGGAGATCTGTTTATGTTCGCTCTTACATATTATCCGTAAACACACTACAAATTGAACACAAAATTTTAATTGCTTTTTAACCTGTGGGGTAAAAGATTTAAAAAAAATTGGCATACATACCTTTAGAAGGTTCAGATGGTCATGTGATTTCAAACTCGACAAATGTTCGTCAATAGTGAAGTAGTGTCGTAGAGTAGACCCATATAAAGAAGGTTCCTTCACACCCAATATAACTTCCTTTTCCAAATAAAGATCATATTTCTTCAAAAACCATGGGACATCATCTTCTTTAAATGACCAAGAGCGGCCAACATCTCCTTTAATTCCTTGGCTTGACCAATGCTTCTTTTTAGTATTTGAAGAAATAATATATCTCCTTTCAGCCAATGCGTCACTTTGTTTCGATGATATGTGTCTCCACAAAGACAATTAATCATTTTTAAATATATGCATGGGATCTAGTAAATGGACAATCTTAAGATGCTCCCAATATGGAAACTCATAAAATACCGATTTCATTTTCATCCCAATAGGAATTTTCTCAACATAGGTGTCAAAGAATTCAGGATCATCAAACATAAGTTCCCCATTTGAATCAAACATTTTTGCAATTTCAATCTCCTTCTCTCTGTCATATTCCCGAAGATAGTACATCGGTGTCATTATTTCATTCCTTTGGGTTTTCTCTGCTTTACCATTGAAAGCAGATGTTGCTCCTTTATAAGGGTGCTTTTTCGGGAGGAATACCCTCGAGTAGTCAGACACTAGCTTTCGTAGGTGGATAGACCACCTAGCCTTCATAGAAGGTCCACAGCATTTACATCCATGATGCCCTTTTGTTACAAGACCTGCGGTGATATGGTATACAAAGTGCATTAGTGTTGAATATCAATACAGTCGCACCAAATTAAATATGCCAAAAAAATATTGCTACGAATATAAACAAATCAAACAATATATTTACCAGAGAAAACTCCTAATCCCAAATAATCATGTATGGTGTGCACACATATGCACTACAACGTAAAACTTCTCTCTGTTGGCATGGGCCTTGATACATCGTATACCTGTATCCCTGCCCATAATTCCTTCAATTCATCAATCAATGGTTGTAGGTAATCATCCATATTCTTCACTTGTCTTCTACCATGGACTATAAGAGCCATCATAATATGTTCATTCTTCATGGACAACCATGGGGGAAATAGTGTTATTGATTGATACTACATGCGAAATAAAATAGTTGGTGTTTTGGAGGGAATATGGGTTGACACCATCCATGGTTATTCTCAATTGAAGGCTTTATAATTCATCCTTGAATTTATCATGCCATCTATCCTCTATATGCTTCATGGCTATTGAATCTGTTGGGATTCACATAACTCTTGCCTCACTTTGGTGTGAGGCATGCCATCCTTGCAACATAGCTAATTCTTTGCAACGAAAGAGTCTTTGAATATTTGGGATTATAGGCATGTGCCTCAATGTCTTATGAGGAGGGCCATGTGATTTAACCTTGTTTATTGATTTACAGTACCTTCCATGCCCACATTTTGGACATATTTCTTTCTTTGCATATTCTCCTCTATATAGAATACAATCATTCGGACACGCATGATATTATATGTACTCAAGACCCAACATTTTCAACGTTTGCTTTGGCCCTTCATAGCTGCCGAGAAAGGCATTATCACTCAGAAGTACCTTACCTTTGAATAACCTATAGTTAGTGGGAAATATAAATGTACAATGTCATTTAACGTTCATAAAATTGGTCATTTTCAATGTTGATTGTGTGACAATATTCCTCAAAATATAAGGGAGTTGATTGTTAGTTACCTCAAAAGTGTCGAGAAATATGCATCTGACATGCCATATATTTCTTTCAAGTTGTATAGTAACATTGTTGTCCCAAATTGGGTAGACTTTAACCGGCCAGGTCCAAAGGAAGGGGTGGTGGAAACCGATTTAACACTTTGGAAGAAGGTATCAGCGATATGAGCGTCATCCCCTAGCTCATTGTCCTGGAATGAATCTAACAACATTGCTTCCATAGCACTTGTATATCATAAGAACTCATCCATACCAACCTCTATTTCATTGCCTCCATTGCCAACATGTGAAGAACTACTATTACTGTAGGCATTCCTAATTAGTGAGTTTGGACGTAGTGAGAATTGAATAGGTGGTTGATTCAACCATGCTTGGATGCTTTCTTTTCAAGTTGTTGCTCTCTTTTTGTAGTCTTATCTCGATTTGGCATTGTATTGGGGTGCAACAGAAGATGATAGACAGGTCGCTCATCATTAGAATCTTGATTTCAAAAATATTGAACATTACATCAATGATATTATTAAGCACAATGCAATTGGTTTGTCCCAACATTATACTAAACAATTATTCCAGAAGCATGAGAATTTCTTCTATAGTAAATGTTCAACCGCAAACAATTTATAAAACAAAATCTCAAATTGAACAATACATTAAACATCAATCCCATTGAAAATTAAAAATACAATTAATTAATGTTTTTTGTCTTACATCCAAAGGGGACGTCTAAAGGTAGTCCCATTAGTGCATGGATGACCATCAATATATAACAGGTTCTTCCTGTTAAATTTTTCATAAACATAACAATCCATGCACATACTATGCATAGAAATGTTATGTTTGTATTTAACAATATTCAAGTAATCTGACCGACAATATCTAGGACCACAAAATGGCATAAGTGTTATTGACTTTTTGGGAGGAACGATTACATGTGGAAGGGTAAACAAGCCAATATTTGTAGCATCTATATTAGACTTGGAAATCATAAAACTATTACCACAAAAGGAGAATTCAATTCCAACATCAGGAATAGGTAGAGAAGATGGACAAGCACCATACAAAGCGCAGTTGTAACAAGTTTGCTATTTACTTTGCAAATTCACTGGAAGAGAGAAATCATTACTACCCTCCAACAATTGGACCAACCTTGTTGTGTACTTGGATATTTTTACTCTCAACTCTTGCAACTTTTTGGATCTCTCGTAGAGATGTTTTGGGTGGCATTGATGTCATACTTTAGATCACTAGAACTTTTAGTTGACTAAACAGAAGCAGAGGGGTTGGTCAATTTAGGTCGAAACATAGTTGTTTTGGCTTCCAACTTTTTCAAAAATGAGCATAGGGAAGTGTTCCTACATGTCTTTTCTATTATCACCTATTGGATATTTTACTACAGTAGGGGGTATTACACCATCAACATTGGGTAGTCGATCATTAGTATAATGGGTGAATGTGACATGCCGAGGGTTCTCCTTCAACCCTTGACATTTTGAACAACCACATACTACTGGGGTATCATAAAAGAGATTCATATCACGATGAATTACCATCGATGACCCAAGAATGTGGTTGGAAGATGGCATGTTACAATTGGTAGGGTAAAGCGACTTCTCATTTTCATCTACCAACTGCTTGTGGTATCTTGCTCTTGATAAGAGCTTACAACGCTTTGCAATTGGTGGAATATATTGTGCATACGAACTCGATTTTGAATCGGGATCCTACAAAATAGAAAACATTATTATTCAGATTCACATGGATAAGTAACATAAATTTAATTAGATAATCAAAATAAAATAAAATCTGAAATTACTGGAGATGGAAAGGGGGAACCTGTTGAACTTTAAACAATATGAAATGAGATGGAATTTGAAGAATTGCCCATTTAATATTTTAACATTTTCTCCCTGCATTTGATCCAAATCATCAATTAATACGTGTTTACAGTCCTAAAATAAATTTTGAGAACCAATGATATCACAATCTAACTTCCAATATATTTTTGAAACCATTTTATAAGAATAAGGTGAGTTTAAGTAGCATATGTATACTATGAAGTATTTTAATTAGTGTGGTTGAATCCTAAAAGAATATTTAAGATGAATATATAATTTTAAGTTGAAATAAAAAATCATAGGGATTCTTAATTAAACCAGTGCGTCATAATAATACAATTGCACCAATGCATCTTGAGTAACTGGATGCACTGGTATGGATAAACCACAGATGCATTATGTTGGAACATCTGCAAAGGAAAATATCTTCTATAATTTATAGCGAATAATTTTCTTTGCAATTTTCAATATTGTTGACCTCGTGCGCTCAATATATAAAGGCGCATCGATGCAACCGTATTTTTAATATGCGCCGCTATTCAGAAGAAAAAAATAGAAATATATCTTTAAGGTGTGTTTACTCTTATGGCACACAATGTGCCTACATAAATAACGCACTGAGTCTGGAAAATAAAAAATGAAAAATTACATGAATTATTTTCCCATAAACTGGAAAAGGAGCGGCAATTTCAATTTCAAAAACTAATTCTATAAGGTATTTTAAAAACAACTAATCACTATTTCGTTATTTTGTCGAAATTTCAAGGGGAGAGTTTTGGAAGAGAGATTTACCAGGGAGGAGTTTGGAGCAACCAAATTATGATGATGATGATGGAAATTTGTAAAGTATGGTGAATAAAAAGAAAACCTGCATAGTAGAAATTTCAAGTATGTAAATTATTACTATTGATCACAATGCATGGTTTATTTATTTTCCTATTTAAATTTTAAAGAAATTCAGATAAAAAAACTCATAGTTACCTTCAACATTGGAACCCTTGTTTTCTTGTTGCTTCCTTTCGTTTTATATCGCTGCAAAATTTTACTTTAGGGTTTTAATCCCTCTATTGTTTTAGAATTAAGATTTTTCTTTTTAGGGATGTTAGATTTAATGTGTTTCTAGTTTTATAAATAAGGTATTGGGTGCGATGGCACCACTTCTTGGGTTGAATCTGAAACCTTATCGGTCTTGTCACTTTTATTTATATTTTTGTATTTAAAAAAATACTTACACAATTTTCGATGCAATCAAGTTGTTTAAACGCACCGTTAATGTTGGGGCTATCATATTTTATTTTATTTTAAACACTTACACATTTATCGGTGCTATCTAGTTTTTCTAATGCACCAGTGTGTTATTCATAAAAGTGCATTGTTTTGATTAATTGTGCTTTACATTAAATAAACCGCATTGACAAATGCTATAAGATTTTTTTTACTCTGTCTAGTGAATAGTACATTCAAGTATGAGAAGCACCGATGCATTTTGTGTACTGGAACACACCAAAATGGAAGACTACATTTTTATTTTAAAGATATGTAATTTATTTGTATAGTATACTTAATAGCTTCTCTATTTAATGGTCCAGGTTGTTTATTAATAGAAAATGCATGATAAGAGTTCAATGAACAACAATTCTGGTCGATGTGATGGGAGCACTTCCAAAATTGTGAAGAAGACAAGTCCTTTGTAATTTCTGTACTAAATAATATGTTTGAATTATTTGTAAATTTAACTAATATATATTGGTTGACATGCAAAGCAAAAAAAAGAGGAAGCTTGATAAGATTATTTTCAATCTAAGTGTAGAAGAGCGTAAAACCTGATGGAAAAGTTGCAGAGGGATGAATCATGTGAATAAAAAAGAAATCAATATGAATTTTGCCTTGAATTTTGAGTAATATTGTACTTAAGAATATTCGCTAATATGTTTCAAACAATCTAATTCACATAAGTTGAATGTTATATAGAGACTGACAACAATAGAAGGAAATGTCATCACAAGAAAAAAAACAAATTATGGATGATTTAAATGATGATGAAATTGGTCCTTAACTCATCTGGAGTGGTGTTGTAAGTTAATGAAAGGGGGAGGGGAATTTTATAAAACTATGAGGGATTTAGTGGAAAGAATGTATAAATGTACTTTCCACTTACAGTATAGGAATCAATCCAATGACTCCAAGAACCAGGTTATATCTAAACTACATGAGGCATTTCCGGAGCAATGGTCAATGAGACTTGTCAAACTTGCAATAGAAAACCATACAACAACAAAAAACGAGCATTACAAAGCATTCCTTTATTAATCCATGCCATAGGCAGTGACTATATGTTTCAGTTTACCCTATTAGTTTGGATAGTAATACAAAGAAACCAAAGGTATTTTTAAAGTTTGTGAAAAATAATATTAATTTGTTTTTATTTATTCAAATTATTTTCATATGTGTTGAATTCTGATTGGCCTATGGGACTTGTCAAGACTAATTTTATCATTGCTTTGAATAGTTAAAAATAAGAAAAAAAATCGAATTACATATATTATGAAAACTTTACAAACTTTATGAAATATTTATGTAAGAGTGTTGAACTGTTGTCACTTTATATATATATATTCTCTAACTATTCCAAAAAATTATACAACTTAAATCCATATGTTTATATTGAAATAGTACCATTAACATCTTCAATATTCTCTTATGCACTCTTAAAACTAATTTTCAAAAACAAAATATGCCATATTTATATTTTATGCTCTTTCTAAAGCGTGAACACAAAAATTCTCTCATTTTCCACCTTTTTCTTTTTAGTTTAATATATTTTTTCAAATTAACTTTTAAAATTATAAAAATTTTAATAAACATAATTATAGTTTAATATTTTTAAAATTAAAAGACAAAATATTAGTATAAATTACACACTAAAGTAAATTGCAAATGGTAAATTACTATGTTATTTACTACATTACAATATTAAATTACAAGTCAAAGTTTGAATTAAGAAATAGTAAATTATTATTATATTATTTACTACATTACAAGTAAAAAAAATGCATTTTATTTTAAAGAAATAATATCAATAATTCAATAATATTAAATAATGATACTGTAAAAAAAAAATTTCATTTTCATTTTGAACACACACACACACACACGCACACAAACATATATGATTTAGCCCGATGGGTTAGCTCAAGTGGTTGAGAGCTATGAGTTGTAAGCAGAAGGTCTTGGGGTCAAATCCTCGGGTGTCTATGCATAGATATATAAGGGTCTCACTTGATGTCCCCACCAGGTTAAGCTCTATAATCATAATTGGCAGGGTTTTCTTCCCGTGGACATAGAAACTCTTCTCTGGGGTTATGAATCACATTGAATATATGTGTGTGTGTGTGTGTGTGTGTGTGTGTGTGTGTGTGTGTGTGATTTGAATATCTCTTCATTTTAACAAATACTATTAGTTTTGGATTATGGATTATTATTATTGATAGAATAAGACAAGTTATTAGTATTTGTAATTATGTTTAATTGATTTTTATTAGTAATTTAAGTTTCAAATTTAAATTTGAATTTTTTATAAGAGAAAATGTATTGGTTGTATTCTTGAATTTGATATTTTAAAATATTTTAATATTTTATAAAATGGTTCATATATTAACAATATTAAATATTGAAATAAGTCAATTCTCACTAGCTCACTCGGTTAAGGTGTGGGTCTTATCAACAAGGCGACCCGAGTTCAATTCCCCTTAGGGGTGACTTAGTTGAGAGGCAACACCTAGAAAACACAATCAAGTTGAGTTCGGTGCGGTCCAGAATGGATGCGATCCCCAGGTGATTTTGATGGCTTAGATGCCTCTGGGTCATGGTTTCTCAAACCACGGGCCACTTCTGTAAGTTTGGGAAATTCGAACAAAAAAAAATATTAAATATTGATGTCAAAACAATACAAACAATTCAACAAATTCACATATATTATTTATATTGTAATTTATATTATTTTTTCATAAATAAATATATTTAACTTATTTAGATTCACCTACTCTATGTTATTCTTTTCAGAATTTTGTAATTTAACAGTTTTAAAGATTTTTAAATATTAGCATTTAATATGTTATTTCACAGTTTTTAAGATTTGTAGATATTAACATTTGATATTGGTATGGATATAAAGTTTTGGTTGGAATGCGGTAATTCTTTTTGGGTGAAATCCAACTTTAGAAGTGTTCAAATCCTATTTTGAATCCATAAATAGATTCAGCACCTTCAAATGCCCCATGGCACCTAGATTATGCAATTTCCATAGCTAATATATGTGATTCTAATATTTTTTACAGATTTCCAACTGGGCTCGAAACAAAACATGACGAAAAATATACTGAAAAAAAAAAAAGTTGAGAATGTAGAATATTTAGACTACGCCTAATAATTTTTACTTATTTATATGAAACTTTACTTAGATTTTATTTTTATTTTTATTTTTAAATTAATTTCGAATAATTTATTTTTTTTAATTAAAAGGCAGGGACTAAGCTGCACGTAGCTCTTGTTAATATTAATTCTGCTATATTTATTTTTCATATCAACATAAAAATAGTTTAATGTCATTTTACATTTTCATGAAGATTATGAAAATCCCAAAGGATGAACAAGGTGATATATGAAATATGCCAGTAGAGATGTCCAAAAAAGTGTACAAAGAGATGGTCAAAGAAATGGACATAATTGCATCGTAGGAGGAGCCATCTCAACAACAACGTGCTTCAAATGTATGAAATAATTGAATTTTTCTATTATGTACATATAATTAATTAATTTAGCATTAAATAGTAATTTTCAATTGTTTTGTTGCATAAAAGAAAACAAAATGGAACTCATTCAGCACATAAGACATGATGACAAGGAAAAAAGGATTTGATAGCAAAGTTTGTGAGTAATGATTTCTTTATAACAACTTAAGATCTCATATTGGTTGTGATATTTATATTTTAATTTTTGTTTTTACACCGACCATCCTTGGATGTCTTCAAATAGGTGTTAACAAACAAAGTTAGAGTCGTTATAAGAATTGATTGACATTGGGTTAAGTAAGGGTTGTGAATATATGTTGGCGTATCAAAAAGTAATTATGGAATTTGTAAGTATCTATGTTGGTTTACTTCTCTCATTTTATAAGTAATAGAGAAACAAAAATCCTTTATATTAAAACTAAGATTTGTTATAGGAATATAAAACTTACAGGAAACAAAGTATGGAGTGGATCCAACATAAGAGTTGTTGAGAGAAGGCATGAGATGTGGTTTTGAAAGAATATGTATCATGCAGGACTCAATTCTTTCTATGGTACATCGTTTTTCAATTTACATTCATGTATTTTATCTATTCTAATTTTTTGTTATTCCCAACAATGTAAATAAACTCATTACACTTTATTTTTATGTTTGTAGATGGAAGTTGAAGAAGAAGAAAACAATCGAGGCAATCAACAAAACATTCAGCCAAATAACCCAAGTCATGCAAGTGGCTTGAGCACTGACAACAGTTCCAGCGAAGTGTGGTGTGCTTGGCCCCGAATCCAAGGCCAAAGACACCACGTAACCGAAGGGGAAAGGCTTAGTCAAGGTAATGCATAGTGGATTAATGGTATTTAAGGCTAGGCCAGCATGCCAAAAGACAATAGATTAAAACATTCAGAGTTTCGAAAGGTAATGCAAACATATCATTTCCTAAAGCACATGCTATGTAAGATAAATATGTTGTACTTGTAAACAATGAATTTTTATGAATAAAAGTACGATAATTGATCATTCCAGTATGCTTGTAATGGTTGAGTACAAATGTTTAGCTCATGTTCTTGAAAGTAGTTGTTGGATTGTAATGCTATTGAAAACATGAAAGTAAGTATTCAATTGTAGACGTTTGTGAGTGCTCGATTATTATTGTCATCGTCTCATTCTCCTTTCACTTATCTTTCATATGATGATTTCTTACTAATTCGATTATGTGTGTTTTGATTTGTGTGGTTAGATAGTGAGTATTAACAACAATAACAACATAGCCACATAAACAATAAGAGACACAAAGACACGGGATGCCATATGCAGCCATCAAAACAGATCCCATAGATGTCCCCTACAAGCATCACTCACTAGTAAAAATCATATTCATGGTTGTGCCCTCTTCAGCCATCTAAAACTAATACAAATCAAATTTTATGGTTGTCATTTATAGCCATCTAAACACATTACAAATCAGATCTTGTGACTGCCATTTACAGCCATTTACAGCCATCTAAATGCATTACAAATCAGAAGTGATGGCTACCATTTACAGCCATCTAAACACATTACAAATTCAAAAATGATGGATGCCCTCTACAACCATCTAACCATGAGAGAAATAAAAAATGATGGTTGTAATGCCCCGTATGCTAAGCCCCAGACATATGTAATAATTGTTATTATTGTGGCACAAGGTGTTAGAACAAGGGTCTTTAAGGACCAAGAGACATTATTATTTTGTAAATAATTAATTAATAAAAACAGCTAGCACACCGGAGACCAAAAAAGAGTATGGGAGGCATAGATCCACAATGTGAGGGGGAATGGGACATTCCTAGCACTTTAGAAGTTTTTTGGTTGAGCTTAGTTTGTATTTATTCTTTGGTGGATTTATTAGTTGATGATCACCTAAACATTGTACAACAAACCCAAATTTTGATTATTTTACCCTATGTTGGTACTATTGAACCTAATACATGATTTAGTGTGCCTCCCTTGGTGAATGCACCCTCCTTGGTGCTTGGGTGGATTCCACTTATTGATTGAGCCCCTCTGGTCATTTTGTAACTCTTTTTTGGAGGTTACACTTGGTTTTGTAACCCCCACTTGCACAAGTGCACCCTCACTAGATATTTTTAGCCTTGGTTTGTGTAACCCCTCCTTTGCTATTTTGGGAAGATGATTTGGCTTGTGTAACTCCTCACCTCACTATTTTGAATTCCTCTACATGGATGAAGTGTCCACACATGAATTTTAGTTGGGTGGAGTGACTTGGAGCCACTCTCCTTGAAATTCAAATTGCTTGGGTTGGATTCGATTTAGCCTCTTGTGGTTGAGTTAAACCCCCTTGGGTTGACTCAACTTGGCTTGCCTTGGTTTGATTTGACCCCCTTGGGTTCGAACTACCTTCTTTGGTCTATAAATCCATGGTTGATCTCCTTGTTTAGGTTTTTTATTATTATTGGTTGTTCTTGGTTTTTCATGCCATTGATGTTGAGAGCTTGCTAAGTTTGTGAGCTTGGGGAAGCCATGTATTCTCTGTTATGTTAATGAACCTTGTGCTTGAAGCACTGTGATCTTTTATGTGATTGTAGAAAGCATGGATAACTCTATTATAGTTCCTTCATGTCCATTTCTTTTCTCCGTCCTAGACCTCCACTTAAATCTTGATGGTGAATGGCGATCTCTTGAGGAACATGGGGGGTGAAGGAATAATTTACCATTGCACCTGGTAGTGGGTGGAGGAGAAATCAGGTGGTGAGGATTGAATTGTGGCTTCTCAAATTGACACTAGAGAAATCCTTCAATGCACCTCTGTTGTGGATATGTGGCCTCAGCTCAGGGGTGGCCTGTCAAAGTGAGATCTGGCTTGGCAGTACCTTTGGTTGGGTGGTACATGGTTCGATTGATGCCAATTTTACATTAATAATATAAGTGGTTTATTTTTTTATGTAAATTCATATTTTTATATTATTTTCCATTGTTTCCATAGATGAACTATTTACTATTGAAAATCTTGGTAGAGGTATCAATGGTTGGATGCAAATATGATGGTTTAATTACTTGGAAGTTGGTGTACTCTCCTTGATTTTTTTAGATGTGATCTTGATGGTAGATGTAAGTATGTTTATTCATGTGTTATTTGGTGTAGCTTACTCTGCAAATGATCCCTCTATGGATGATCAAATCTTTGGATGAAATTACAGATGAAAATGCTTGGTTTTAAGAACATTGGTTGAGGAATCCTGCTTGGACATTGGTGTTTTCTCCTTGATTTTGAGATCTGATCTTGGTGGCAGCTTGAAATATGATTATACATGTGTTATTTTCTGTATATTACTCTTCAATTTCACCCTCCATGGTTTTTCATATCTATTATATGATTTTGCCTTTGAAAATGCTGAGTTTTGATTCCTAGGAAATGGGTTTTTCTATTTGAAAAGTAGATTGAATGGATTTTTTTTGTAGAGTTTATTATCTAAAGTTGTATGGATGTGTATGAAATTTCTAGTGCACTCTTTATGGATATATAGTTCCCCTATGCTTTCTATTTTGGACTCTTGGTTGGTTTTGCAGTGATTTGAATGCTTACCGAATGATCCGGTAGTGATTTTGATAGCAATTGGTAGATATGATATTTTGTATGAATTAATGGTTGTATATGGTAGCTCTATACCTGTGATTTTGTATTATTGAATGGATGTATGTGTTAGATTCATTTTTTATTCGATGAGCAACACAAAACTGTTAATTAAGGTGTCTTAAATTGGAATTACAGATGTGTAGTAATTGCATAGTTTTACGATGGAAAGTTCTAGTTGTAATTGTTTGTAAAGAATTCTGTAAATTTGATCATATAGTATTATTGGGATATTTATGGTCCCCCTTAATGTTTTAATAATTATAAGGTCCAATTTTAATAAGCTTGTAAATTTGGTTGTATTCTCATGCTTGCATGGTCTTGCATCTGCATGAGCTTTTGGGGAGTTTTATAATTGTTTTTAAGGTGTTGCAATTTATTTTAATGGTTGAGTGTTTTTTTTAATTGGCTTGATGGTATGTTAGCCTAACCTTTGGTTGACCCTATTCTGCTATAAAATATCTTTATTCGGCCTTCCTTTGGGTTTTCATGTGCCTGTGACATTGGTTTCAGGGTCGGGTACACTACAATGGCTGCCATCAACAACCATATAGCCATGATAGAGAATATAGATCAGAAGATAGAAAAGGTTCATCACAATTCGGGTTTCACAACGCACGAAGGCCACCCATCCTACATTCAACTATTATAATAATCCATATAACATTGATAAGCATGAGGACCGTCCATCCTAAATTCAACTTCTAGCATAACATCTATAAACATAAGCATAGATCAAGTTATCCTCCATGGAATATATGCATAATAAAATACAATGAATAAGAATATAACCAAATTTCTATCTTAATATGTGTAATTGGATTCAATAGGACCAATTTCCTCACAGCCATAGACATGCCATGTTCATTCATCTCTCAGCATGACAGTCACCCCCGAGCCGAGGACATGGTTCCACAAGTAAAGGTACTCTCAACCAAAGTAGCCACAACTCATTCCCTCACCATCTACCTTCCTTCCATCTACACTACCTATTGATGTATTTGTAACTTTAGAAGATATTCTTCTATGTATTACATTTGTACTTTATTGTATAGCCCACATAGATGTATTATTCCTCTGATTGGAAGTGTCGTCATTTGTATTTGTAAGTGTCGTCATGTGCATTGACAAGTGTCGTCATTTGTATTGATGGGTTATTAGACCACCGGTGTCGGGTTGGCCCTGGTTAGCACATGTGGTTGGGTTATTAGACTTGAGTAGCAAGTCGGCCCCAGTGAATTAATTGGCAGGTCAAGTCAAGTATAAATAAGAAGGGTGTGTCCCTCATTCTATTCATTCACTCACTTCTCAAGCTCGCATAGCTAAGAGAGAAATTGGCTCACTAGTGGAGGAGGAGGAGCATCGGCTAGAGACATCTTATTGGGTTTGATCATTTTGATCTTGTATTGGGGCTTATCTTATCTTTGAGGAAGTTGCGGGGTTTTTCACCTTCTTGGTTTTCCCCGGTGAAACTCTATGTCTCTTGTGTGATTGCTTTTGTGTTCATGATTGATATGCTATACATGTTATTCTCTTAGTGATCCTGAATGATAATGGAATGAAATTATCGAAAAAAATTAACATGGTATCAAAGCTTACCTAAGAAGAAGGCACTGTGTAGCTGCGGAAGCTAGGGCTTCTTAATATTTGGGTTTCTCTTTACATATCATCAAAGTAAAAAGGCTAGATTGACTCTCCTTGGAAGGGTGCATCTTTCTATCGAGACAGAATTCAATTCTGAGCATTTTCAGTTTTGACCCTAAAAATTAGGGTTTCCACAAAAATAGGAATTTCTGAAATCTGAGGACATATCTGGAAGCTCCTTGGAAAAATCGAAGTACAGATCTTTGGATCGAACTTTTTGGTTGGGTGAAGCTCCGGGAAACTCAAACCCTAATTCAGGGTCCTCCCTAGTGAATCTGGGAGATTGAAAAGCAATTTTGAGGGGTAAAAATTTTTAGAATTCAGATTCTGAGTATACCAGCTTGACCAGCTCAGCAAGGCGCATCTTTCTATCCTTTCAGAATGTTGAAATTCACATTTTGAATTTTTAGGGTTTCTCTGACAAACCCTAATCCAACTCCAGATCCAGTTTTCAGTAACTCAAGTGGTAAGACCTAAATCTTTTTCTATTTCCATTTGAAGTACTCTTTAAGATGTCTCACCACACCAAGCTTGAGGATAAGCTTGAAGGGGATGATAACTTCCGAGACTGGAAGTATAGGATTGGGTTAATCCTATAAAAGAATGAGTTGGACAACTACATAAAGGAAGAGGTCCCAGTTCCGGAGGAAGAAGAGGCTAAGGCCTTACACAAGAAGAACCTGGTCAAGGCTAAGAGAATCATTGCTAATTCTATAAAGGACCATCTCATACCCTATGTGTCTTCCCTAAAGACACCTAAGGAGATGTTTGACTCCTTGACCAAGTTGTTTGAAGGAAAGAACATAAATCGGAAGATGACTCTACGGAACCAATTGAAAGGGTTAAAGCTTCAAAATGGAGAGGCCATTCAATCCTACTTTTCCAAGGTCTCTCAAATCAAGGAACAACTTGAATTTGTGGATGAAGTAGTGGAGAATGGTGAAATTGTAATGACCACATTGAATGGCCTACCTAGGTCATGGGACTCCTTCATCCAAGGAATCTATGCAAGAAGAAAATTGGTCTCCTTCAGTAGACTATGGGAGGAGTGTTCACAAGAAGAGGCTAGGCTTGTGGCCCAAGAAGAAAAGATGGGAAATGAAGATCAAGCTCTCACAGCTCACACCAAGAAAGGAAAGCTCAAGAGGGAGCCACCTCATCGCAAGAAATTTTCTCACTACCATCCAAAAGAGAAGAAAGATCTGAGATGCTTCAATTGCAATGAGAAAGGACACTTTGCCTCAAATTGTCCCAAGAACAAAAAGGAAAACAACAACAACTTCAACAAGAAGAAGAAGAGATACAAAAGGAGATATCATGCTCATGTTGCTGAGGATGATGAACCTCCAAAGAAGAAGGCCAGAGCAGAAACTGATGACTCATCAAGTGAAGATGAATATGTTCTAATCTCTGTTCTCACAGGTACTATCTCTCATGGATGTAATGATTGGCTTATTGATAGTGGGGCTTCTAAACATATGACCGGGTTTAAAGAATCTTTCATGGACCTATCTGAACATGATTCACCTCACAAAGTGAAACTTGGGGATGACTATCAATATCCCATAAAAGGAAGTGGTGAAGCCTCCTACAAACTAGACTCTGGGAAGTCTATAAAAATGCAAGATGTTTTATATGTACTTGGACTTAAGAAGAATCTTCTCTCCATATCATCTTTGGATGCAAAGGGAATGAGAGTTGCATTTGTGGATGGCCAAGTACTCATGTGGCCAAAGGGTAAGACCATAGATGATGCAGTAGTGATTGGGGAGCAAGAGGGAGGATTGTACAAATTAAAGGGACAACCTAAACATGCCATGGTACATGAATCCATGGAGCCAAGTGAAATTTGGCATAGAAGGCTTGCTCATGTGCACTATAGAGCACTTCCAATAATAAGCAAAGTTGTAGAAGGTCTTCCTGAAATCCAGTCAAAGCATGAAGGTGTTTGCAAAGGATGTGCAAAAGGAAAGAAAACAAAAAAGGCATTTCCAAGCAGTGAAAACAAAGCAAAAGGAATCTTGGAGATTATCCACTCTGATGTATGCAGTCCAATGTCATCCAGTTCTTTGAGTGGGTATGTATACTATGTTTCATTCATTGATGACTTCTCTAGGAAGACTTGGGTTTATTTCTTGAAGAATAAAGATGAAGTGTTTGATAAGTTCAAGAAATTCAAATCCTTGATAGAAAATCAAACATATAAGAAGATCAAGACCTTCAGATCTGACAATGGTGGAAAATTTACTTCAGGTGATTTCAAGAAGCTATGCAGTAATTCAGGGATTAAGAGGGAGTTTACTACTTCCTACAATCCACAACAAAATGGAGTTGTAGAAAGAAAGAATAGAACTATCATGGAAGCAGCACGGGCAATGCTTCATGACCAAGATCTTCCTATGCATCTATGGGCAGAAGCAGCTAGGACAACTGTATATGTTCAGAACAGAACACCTCACAAAATACTTGACAACAAGACACCAGAAGAAGTCTTCTCTGGTAAGAAACCAGAAGTTAGCCACCTCAGAATATTTGGTTGTCCAGTATACACACACATTCCAAAAGAAAAGAGGACAAAGCTAGATCCTTCAGGAAAGAAGGGTATCTTTGTGGGTTACAGTGAAAGCTCGAAGGCTTATAGAATATACTTTCCAGGGTTCAAGAAGATTGACATCAGCAGGGATGTAACATTTGATGAAGACTCAACATACATCAAATCAAGGAAGACACCTGTTGATGACCATGAAGAACCAAAGGAAACCAAATTTCAAGACATCACTATGAATGAAGCAATTCCAGAAGTAGATCGTGAAATTAAAGATCCACAAGAACCTATAGATCCACCCAGTGAGAAGAACTCTCACAAGAGGAAACCTGCATGGGCTAGATAGCTCATTCAAGATGGAGAAAGGTATGGCATTCCAGAAGAAGAACACAAAGAAAGGAAGAGGACTAGATCACATACCAGTTATGTTTCCTTACTCTGTGATATTATGAACAAAGAACTTTCCAGTTATGAAGAAGCAGCAGAAAAGAAAGAATGGAAGGATGCCATGGTCGAAGAGTACCAATCGATCATGAAGAATGATGTTTGGGATGTGGTCCCAAGACCTGAAGGGAAGCCAGTGGTGACTTCCAAATGGATCTATAAGATCAAGCATGCTGCAGATGGTAGCATAGAGAAATACAAGGCAAGGTTTGTAGCTTGTGGCTTCTCCCAAAAAGAGGGGATATATTATGAAGAAACTTTTTCTCCTGGAGCCAGATACACTTCCATCAGAACAGTACTTTATCTGGCTACAGTGATGAAATGGAAGATACACCAGATGGATGTCAAGACAGCTTTCTTGAATGGTGTAGTCGAAGAGGAAGTGTATGTGGAGCAGCCACTCGGTTTTGAGACACATGACAGGGAGTCATATGTGTGCAGATTGAAGAAAGTCGTGTATGTCTTGAAGCAAGCTCCTGGGACTTGGTATGGTAGGATGGACAGTTTTCTATCTAGTTTGGGATTTACCAAGAGTAAAGCAGATTCCAACCTCTACTACAAGGTTGAGGAAGGAAATCCTGTGATACTACTCCTATATGTGGATGACCTATTTGTTACAGGAGAGGATGGGTTGATTGCCGACACCAAGAGGAAGCTTGTAGCCGAGTTCGAGATGAAGGAATTAGGGATAATGCACTATTTTCTAGGCATGGAGGTGTGGCAGAGTGCAGATGGGATCTTCCTTGGACAAGGGAAGTATGCAATAGAGATCCTGAAGAGGTTCACGATGATGGACTGCAAGGCCATGGCCACACCTATGGCATCGAACCTGAAGCTTCTGTGTGATGCTTCATCTAAGCCGGTTTATGTTACAGTGTACCGCCAGATGATTGGGTCCTTGATGTACCTGACGAACACAAGACTAGATATTTGCTTTGTTGTGAACACATTGAGCCAGTTCCTGACGGATCCAAGAAGTGTTCACATGGTTGCTGTAAAGCATATTCTGAGGTACCTGAAGGGTACGGTTGACTATGGGCTCAAGTATGATGCGAATCAAAAGTTTAACCTAGAGGTTTATGTTGATTCAGATTGGGAAGGCAGTGTTGCAGATAAGAAGAGCACTTCAGGGTGCTGCTTTAGTATGGGATCATGTGTGATCTATTCGTTTAGCAGGAAGCAGTCCTGCATAGCACTGAGTACAGCCGAAGCAGAGTATGTTGCAGCTTGTTCGGCTAGTTGTGAGGCAGTATGGCTGAGGAAGCTATTGTTTGAGTTATTTGATCTCCCGTTGGATGCTACTGGTATCTATTGTGACAACCAGAGTTGTGTAAAGTTGTATGAGAACCCAGTGTTCCATGACAGGTCAAAGCACATTGAGATCAAATATCACTATATTAGGGATATGGTGCAGAGAGGAGCAATGAAGCTCCTGTATGTTTCGACGGATGAGTAGGTTGCAGATGTGTTGACGAAACCACTAGCCAGAGTGAATTTTGAGTACTTTAGAGGGAGGCTTGGTGTTCTTCAGATTGAAGATACTTCGAGGAAGAAGTGATGGGACACATTTTCAAGAGCCATTCCAAGCATGGTGAGAGGAGGATCCTTCCCATGGCTGTGGATGTATCCCATGGCTGTGGATGTAAGCACTGTGTGATGAGCATCAGGATGATGCTCCAGTTACTGCTCTGTATGATCAGTTGGATCATGTATATGTATATGCATCGATTGGATGCTCTGTATGATCAATTGGATCATGTATATGTATATGCATTGGTTGGATGCTCTATATGATCAGCTGGATCATGTATATGTATATGCATCAGTTGGATGCTCTGTATGATCAGTTGGATCATGTATGTGTATATGCATCAGTTGGATGCTTTGTATGTATCAGGTGGATACATTGTATGATCAGGTGGATCATGTATTTGTGTATGTATCAGGTGGATACATTATATGATCAGGTGGATCATGTATGATGATATGTATCAGGTAGATACTTAGTATGCATCAAGTGGATGCATTGTATGATCAAGATGATCATGGATGACGAGCTTCGGGATGTTGCTCCAGATGATGCATCAGGACGATGCAGTGACGATGATCAGGTTGATCATGGATGATGAGTATTGGGACGATGCTCTGGACGACATGCATCAGGACAATGCAGTGATGATGATCAGGATGATCATGTATGATGAGTTTCGAAGTCACAGATGCACATAGGCTTTTCAGACATGGTGTAGATGTGTTCTCCCATGGTCGTGATGTAATTGTTGAGCCATTCTTTACAAGGTGTAGATGTGTTCTCCCACGATAAAGATGTAAGGGATGGAGCCATTCTTTACAAGGTGTAGATGTGTTCTCCCACGGTAAAGATGTAAGGGCTGGAGCCATTCTTTACAAGGTGTAGATATGTTCTCCCACGATAAAGATGTAAGGGCTGAAGCCATTCTTCACAAGGTGTAGATGTGTTCTCCCATGGTGAAGATGTAAGGGCTGGGGCCATTCGAGCATGGTTGAAGTTTGTATTCCCATGGCTGCGATATAAGTGTTGTGCCATTCAAGCATGGTTGAAGTGTGTCTTCCCATGGATGTGATATAAGTGTTGTGCCATTCTCGCATGGTTGAAGTGTGTCTTCCCATGGCACAGATATAAGTGTTGAGCCTTTCACGGATGGTTGAAGTGTGCCTTCCCATGCCGATGATTGTAAGTGTTGTGTGATGTGCATCTGGGTTTTGCTTCGTGAACGATGTTATGATCAGTATGATCATGAGTATCATGATGATACGCTGTGGCCGTGGACAGGTTATGTCGTGGCATGTAAAAGGTCCTGGGAGATCTGATAGGTTGAGCTGTGTGCTCGTAATCTGTCCTGGGATGATCTTTTGAGGTTTTGTTGACTCACATAAAAGTACTGAGGATTCCACAGTATGGTCAGTGATGATGAAGACCTACAGGTGGTGCGCCTACATCCAACATGAAAAAGGGATGGCTCTATAGAACTTCCTATGACGAGCATATTTTAGAGATATCCCAGTGATCGAGATGTTGAGTACAGCAGCTGTGATGATGATCCAGCTCCAGAATTGAAGACTTGCGCCAATATGTATTGATGACCTGTGACGAAAGAATACCTTCCTAGTTAAGAGGGAGTGTTGATGTATTTGTAACTTCGGAAGATATTCTTCTATGTATTACATTTGTACTTTATTGTATATCCCACAGAGATGTATTATTCCTCTGATTGGAAGCGTTGTCATTTGTATTTGTAAGTGTCGTCATGTGCATCGACAAGTGTCGTCATTTGTATTGATGGGTTATTAGACCATCGGTGTGCGGTCAGCCCTGGTTAGCACATGTGGTTGGGTTATTAGACTTGAGTAGCAAGTCAACCCCGGTGAATTGATTGGCAGGTCAAGTCAAGTATAAATAAGAGGGGTGTGTCCCTCATTCTATTCATTCACTCACTTCTCAAGCTCGCATAGCTAAGAGAGAAAGTGGCGCACTAGTGGAGGAGGAGGAGCATCGGCTAGAGACATCTTATTGGGTTTGATCATTTTGATCTTGTATTGGGGCTTATCTTATCTCTGAGGAAGTTGCGGGGTTTTTCACCTTCTTGGTTTTCCCCGGTGAAACTTTGTGTCTCTTGTGTGATTGCTTTTGTGTTCATGATTGATATGATGTACATGTTATTCTCTTAGTGATCCTGAATGATAATGGAATGAAATTATCAAAAAAATTAACACTACCTAGTGAGTTATGACTACCCACGCTCACCACAACCCTTCGGATATCACCACCCTCACCCAATGGATTTACATGCTAGACTAGGGACAAGTAATGGTCCGTGAGGAAACAAAGGTAAACAACCAAAAACTCTCTGGTAACATCACTCTCCAATAGATAACACAAAAGTCACAATGAGCTCCACCCAACCAACTAGTTAACTAACTAGTACAACAAGGAGATAGAACATGTATATAAAGCTCAAGGAGGGAAATTCGAAACCAAGGAGACCAACTTGAATTATTTTGAGGTGTGGTTAGGCTTCATCATGGAGACTTAACTCGAATTAGTGTAGTGGTGGCTTAGTTTAGGAGATTCCCTTTCCCAGATTAGCGCCATGAGGAGGAGTTACCAAAAACCAAGAAGTGGAGGCAAAATAGCACAAGGAGGGTGTATGAGGTGAAAGAGTGGATCCAATATGGTCATAAATATCTCAGAAACACAAAAATAGGGATTAATAAAGGATTGGGATGCACTTGTGGAGGTGGAGTTAAGAATTAAGGAGGTGGAAGCTAAAAACTAGCTTATAGCTCCTAGAAAGTAGGAAGAGCGTGCTCTAGTGCAAGTGGGGCCTACAAAAGGGCATCTTTCAATCAAGGAGGGTGCATTC
The DNA here is from genome assembly GCA_027924585.1 of Larix kaempferi. Classification (NCBI taxonomy): domain Eukaryota; kingdom Viridiplantae; phylum Streptophyta; class Pinopsida; order Pinales; family Pinaceae; genus Larix; species Larix kaempferi. Next base: position 98,240 of record BSBM01000410.1, on the reverse strand, counting down.
ACCAAGAGGGACCCACCAAATATCCAAGAGGGGCTCATTTCTCAAGTGGGGCCCATCTAACCATGAATAAGGTGAAATAGTAACTCCAAGGTAAAAAATAATCAAGAATAGGATCCAAAGTACAAAGTTTGGGTGACCAACAACTCCTAGTCCTGATTCCCCCTCACATGTGGAAACCATGTCCCCCCATTCTCGTTTATTGTCCATGTTGAGCTAGTTAATTTATTAATAATAATAATGTCTCAAACCAATGTCTTGACACCTTGTGCCACAATAAAAAAACAAAATAATAATTACATATGTCTGGGGCTACAAAACATTGGGGTATTACATGAAGAATGATGATCCATATATTTTGGATGTTAATGCAATCTGTTGTATATTTTGAAATAATTGTCTGTGAAAATTAGACATTTTGTATAATGTAATGGACATAGTGTCCTAATTGAAAGACAACGAGCTACCAATAAGTGTAACAATTACATGCATGTTGACATTTTAATTAGTGTGGAGTATATGTTGTCCCATTTTGTATGACAAAGGGCCTCTTATTGATATATAATAAAATAAAATAAAATTTTTCTATTATATTCTCCATTATCGTTGTGAAATGTTACATCACTAATTGAATATGTAGATGATTAAATATTACAATAGATACAAAATTTAATGATATAACAAATTAATCCAAACATCATATCTAAACGCAAGAATTCAAATTCAAATGAATACTACTATAAAAATATATTTCAATTTCTGATCAATAATGGAATTAAACAAATTAAAAATAAAATAAAGACATTCTGGTGCAATGTTAGTGGTCACTATTTACCAAACAGAAAATAATCTATGGTGCTTTCAATCATTTCAATCGCACCAATGCATTTGAGAAAATGTAGCACCGGTGCATTGAAAACAACAGATCCCTAGTGTAGCATAATACTCGTTGCATGCCTCGATGTTTTTTATTATTATTGTGCCCCATTGCACTACTCTATATTAACTGCACCGTTAAATTTTAAAAATATAGCGACAATCAACGTCTCAATCAACCTTACCAATGTGTTTTCCTTCACTTATTTCACCGGTGCTTTGTAATAATTAGTTTGCATCGATTCTTTTTAATAGTAAGTAAGCATCGATGTGTTTTAATAGTTCGTAAGCACCAGTGTTGTTTTTGGTATAATTAGCTAGTGCATATATTGTTATAAAGCATTGGTTCGGTTAAAAATTGTGGTGCGCATCGGTGCTATATATCTTATCAAGCACCGATGCATATAATGCTTTCAAATTTTTGTGCGCACCAGTGGATATGTTGCTTTTAAAACACGGATGTGTTTTTCATTTTTAGCACCGGTGCGTTTGTTTAAATAAAGTATTTGGCCACCGAGTTTTTTTTGTTATAATAAATTTCTGCAAAATCCTCCGCTAAAATAGCTAGTAATTGGCGGAGGTTGTAGGGGATGTTTTTTTGACAATTTTGGTCAATCTCGTAACACTAAAAAATTCTACTACAAGTTCTTTTCCTTGTAGTGGAGCTAACATTTGTTTCTTGTGAGGCTTATACATCAATACATGTCCCATATCACATATTCGTTCTCTAAAAACAACCTCTAGTGCATGAGAAGCATGTGCTATCATCATAGCATAAACATGTTAGCATGGTCATTTTTTTCATCTTGAGCATCATGGCTCTGGTATTATTTGCTAAGAATTTTAGCTCAACAAACACATAACATTCATGCACCAGTTGTACCATAAGAACACAAATATGCTTTGAATCTACATTGCATTAAATTTGTCTTTCACATATCATACATCTGTCGTATGTTGAATATAGTAGATGAAATCCCTTTATATAGCACGAGGAAAATTTGGTTCAACCATCTCCATAACTATCTCCCAAATATTTCAAGTGATCCCATGAGATCCTCACCCCTAACTTCTCTCTTTGTCTTCATTATTGGTTTTGTACATAGACATTTGTGAATGATGTACATTATTAAATATCACGAGTATGAATTAAATTTGGTTTGTAGAAAAAAAATTCACTATGTTTCAATTTTTTTAATACTCTTCAATTTATGCTCACATAAATCAATAGCTTATTAATTTTGTTGTGGTCTAAGCATTTTACAAATTTACCATTTTAAGCTGAAATTGATAATAATATTTTGGATTTTGATAGAGTTGTATATATAAAACGTTAACATTGCACAATATGGTTACAATAAGGGTATTCAAAGGTGTTGAATCCATTTATACAATCAAAAGAACAATTTTATAAATCCAAAATACAATTTTGGCAAATTTTGCATGGCCAATTCGAGTGATAACAAAATAGAAAAATTAAAATTCCTAAAATGTTTAGTCATCTTCACTAATTTAAGATTTAAAAAATACACAAATACAAAATGCTATTAAATTGGAAGAGTTTATAATCACGTTATCCTTACATAGTAGAAAAACCATGTTTAGCTTCATAATAATAGAATTTGGATTTAATATTGTTTAAAGATTATTTATGTCACATTTAGAGATTTTTTTTTTTCAAAATTAATCAAGCCATTTATAATAAGAGAAATTCATAGGTCCATTGGATGTAGCTTGGGTGGTTGGGAGGAATGAATGTTACCCTCCCCACCCAGATTCAATTCTTGTAAGTGATATGATGATCTTGTTGAACCCTTATGTAATGATTGAGTGGATTATGTAATCTTGTAATATATTAAAATAATATTAGCCTGTGGGGGGAAGCTCAAGTGGTAAAGATGAGAAGTTGTAAATGGAAGGTCACGTGTTCGAATCCCCCCAATATTACCTATGCGCCATGGTTTGGGCCCTATGGATGCACCTAGAGGTATAGTGGTAGTGATATTGGATCCCTGGACTCTGTGTCACGCGAGTACCACCCCAACTCCAGTTGTCAATTCCCTTAGTACAAAAAAAAGAGAAATTCATAGAAAACTAAAAGCAACCACAACCATACTTAAAAACGTTTAAATTGGACATAAAATTTCAAGAATGTTTATGACATCATATAAATCATAATAAAAATATGTTAGTATAATAAAATACTCTTGTGATATTATATATAGAACAAGTGCAATTCAAAAATAATATAGAGAAAGACTAGACCAGTTTCTGTAGAGTGGGGAAAGCGGTTGTAGGTAAAAGACTAGACCGGTTTCTTGTAGCAGAGGTTATTTCAGACATGTCTTTCAGATGTCGGTCGTGGGTGGAGCTAAGTAAGCTTTCGGACCACCGTCCCATTGTGTTGTAGTTGGATTTTGAGGATAGGAGAATTAGGTTCCCTTTCAAATTCAATCGTTCAACAGTGGGAAAGGAAGATTTCATTAGTTTGGTCAAAAGTAATTGGTTCCCTTTCGAATCAAGAACTGGTGGTTTGGCAATGGAACATATGGTGAGGGAGATTAAGACTTTGAATACAATAGTCATTAAGTGGGAAATAAATAAAAAGAAGGATCTGAAAGCGGCATTTGAGGGGATACTAAAGTAGATTAGGGAAATTTATCGCAATAGCTTGCCGGCAGTGTTCTCTATGGAGGAGAGCAAGATTTTGGGAAGCTTGCATGCAATGAAATTTCATTTATTAACAATTGAAGAGAAAACATGGCGATTGAAGAGTGGGGCCATTTGGTTGTCTCAAGAAAACAACAACACCAATTTTTTCCATAAATTTGCAGAGAATAGAAGGGTATCCAATGCTATCTAGAAGGTTACAAGTGTAGATGAGGATATCATCCATTCACATGAGGGTTTGGGGAAGGAAGCTTTGTTATATTTTCAAATTTTATTTTAGTCCTTGGAAGTCTCTTCCATCACTCATCAACTACAAGTAATCCAATGTTTTCCCTCTTTCTTTAGTTTGGAGAAGAGTAGTGTGGCAGTGGCCCTATTTCCCTAGAAGAGATTAAGAAAGTCCTTATGGGGTTTGCAAAAGCTAAAATTCCAAGGCCTGATGGCTAAAGTGTGGAGTTCTTTCTATAGTTTGTTTATTTGATTGTGTCGGACTTGCTGGCAAAGGTGGAAGATTCTCGTAGGAATGGAAGAATTTTGGGTGCTCTTAATTTGACCTTTATTGCATTGATACCTAAGAAATTGAATTCCTCTTCTTTCTTCGATTTTAGGCCCATCTCACTTTGCAATGCGGCATACAAGTTGATTGCAAAGGTTATTGCCTCCAGTTTAAAGGAACATTTGTTAAGATACATTACCAGAGAACAATTTGGATATCTCAGAAATAGGTAGATTTTAGATGCAATAGGAGTGGCACGGGAGGGGATGCACTCCATAAAAAAATATGAAGGCCATATTACTGAAACTTGATTTGGTCAAGGCTTATGACCATCTGGACTAGAATTTCTTAAGGTTGATCCTACTACAAATTGGATTGGACACGGAGGTCACAAACTAGGTGATGATATGTGTTACTTATGTAAACTATGTAGTTTTGGTGAATGGCTCACCTACAATTTTTTTTCTAGGGAAAAAGGGGTTTAAGGTAGGGATGCCCCTTGTCTCCTTTACTATTCTTGTTGGTGGTGGAAGGTTTGAGTCAGTTTATAGGGAAGGAAAAGTTGGAGAGGAGAATTTTGGGGGTAAGAATTTCATATAACCATGTGTTGACACATCTTCTCTTCGTTGACGATGTGTTGATCTTTGGTGATGGATTGGTGGTGGAATAGATTAGATATTAGGAGTTATTAAATTTGTTATGCTCGACCTCTAGCATGAACATAAGCATGGAAAAATATGTTATACTCTAGAATGGGCTTAGCATTCACCTCTATGACAGGATTCAACATATTTTTCTTTCTCAAATGCTAAAATTGGAGGAAGATTTTAGGTACCTTGGGTATCCTATGAAACCAAATTACTACAGGAAGAGGGATTGGAACTAGATTCTCAAAAAGGTGGACCACAGGATCAACAATTGGTGCTTTAGATGGTTGTCCTTGGGGGGGGGGGGAGATTTGTCTTAGTAAAATCTGTTTTGGATTGCATCCCTATTTTTTGGATTTTTTTTGGAAAAAGTGCCTAAATTTATCCTAGAGAAGATTAGACGGAAATGCTTTAAATTCCTCTGGTCTAGTAAAAAGAAGAAGGAAGGGATCCACCTGGTAAAGTGGGATAGGTTGGCTAGGCCGAAACAAGAGGGGGGTTGGGGCTTGAGGAATATCCTCTGGTTTGGGCAAGCTCGATGTTAGTGGTAAGGTGTTATTTGGATTTGGAAGGCCCCCTTGAAGATTAAGATTTTCTTCCAGATATCCTTGGCAAATAAGGTGCTCACTTGGGACAACTACCTGAAGAGAGGTGGTTGTGGCCCCTCAATTTGAATTCTATGTCTTGTTAATGCAGAAAATGAAGATCATCTTTTTGTTAAATGTTCTTTTGTGAAGAAGATTTGGAAAATTTTAAAAGGATTGTTGAATTTTAGAGGTCGGTGGATGGCAATGTCTTTAGTATGCAAACTAGAGAATTGGATAAATAATGAAGTTTCTAGTAGTTTTAGGGAACTTCCTTATTTATTATGTTGGGGAATTTGACTCCATAGGAATAAATTGTTCTTCGAAGGAGGTAAGCCAAATGTAAACTTGGTGTCTCATAATATTTTGGGAGCTTCTCAGTAGGGACATGCTATGGAGGTGGCACCTACCAGTAGAAGACTTAAAGAACCTTCTTTCCTTGAGAATTCGCCAGTTGGTTTCTTCAATGTGGCATGCCAAGGGGAAGAGGGAAAGTTTGGTATTGGTGTTGTGCTTAAGGTGAACATGGATCTAAGTTTTAAAGTTAAGATGGGGGGGATTATGGTTCTAATACCATAGTCGAGCTATTGGCAATGTGGCTTACCTTGCATTTTTCTTCTTTAAAGGGTTTTTCACATTTGCAGGTGGCGAGGGATTCATCAGCCATTATAGGATGGATATTTGGGAGTTTCTCCCTCTCAATCCTCAACTCTGAAGGGTGGAAATGCAGGGTTTTGATTTTGAAGAAGAATTTTTTGCAAATTAATTTTTATCATATATTTAGAGAATTCAATGGGGTGGATGACAAATTCTCAAAGGATGCCTTGGTTTTGGATGAAGGATTTTTTTCTTTTGAAGAGATCTGTCCTCCCTCCATTCGTAGATGCTCTTTTGTGGTTTTCTATTCTGAGGAACCGAGGTAACTTCCTTGTCGAAGGGTTTCTTTGTGCTTCTTAGCTTCTGGTTTGTCGGCTCGTGGTGGTATCTAAAATTTCAATTGCCTCTTTTATCTTTTGTTATACAGACTTTATCCTTTGTTGGCTTCGTTGTAGCTCATGCTACATGGTTCGGTTGTTGTATATGGTCTTATTGGCTTTGTAGGTGGCCTAGTGGTTGTTGATGTCTTTTGGGACTATAGTGGTTCCTTATCAACAACATTATCGGTTATTATGTTGTTGTAGCTCTATCTTCAGGGCTCGAGGGTGCATCTTTAAGGATGTATGGTCTATCTGCTCCCTACAGGTTTTAATGTATGGTTTTTGAGGGGATAAATGTAAAAAGCTATAATGTACTTCAGCTCAGGTATGGACAAACACTTATAATGTTATCGTATATATTGATTCAATAAAATAACATATATAATATTTTTTTCTTTATTGAAAAAATAAAAATATTAACGTACACATGATTTAGACATAAAGTAATAATGTACAACAAAATCTCAACATGGAGATATGTTATTAGAAGATTTATTCATATTAATAAAGATATGTTTTTATAAAATATAACATGTAACATCACATAAAAGTAGTCACAAGTTAAAGATAACCTCTGTCACTAACATTAATGAAACAATTTACGACATTCATATGGGAAAGAGAAAGAATATAATCACATCATTTTAAAATTTTCACTCCAAAATATATTTTGAAATTAATAAACTTTTATTTATCAAAAATACTTTATAAACCATTTTCATTTTATAATTATTATATATAAATCTTTTAACCATTCACAACCTTCATATTGCAAAAAAAAAAAAAAAAATATTATCACAACAATTTAAGGATTTCACTACAAAATCTACTTTAAAATTTACAAACCCTTTAATAATAAAAATACTTTATAAACTATCTCTAATTTAATCTTATTATATAATGTTATTCACAACGCATACTCAACTATAATATTAACATCAATTTATTTAATTTTTTATTTATTAATATAACCCTAACATAAAAATATAGTATATTATGTAACAAAATATCTTCAATATAATATTAACACCAACGTAATTAAAAAAAAATATTCACATAAAATATAATGTAACATAAAAATATTTTACCATAATAAAATGGCGTTAAGCGCTGGCAAATCTTGGTGGAAATATAGGAAGATTCCATTTTATAATAAAATGGCGTTAAGCGCTGGCAAATCTTGGTGGAAATATAGGAAGATTCCATTTTATATTTTATTTTTGTGAAGTCACATGAGGGCAGATTCCAAAAACAAGTTGATATAATATATATATATTTTATAAGTGAGGTAAGAGATGTGGAAAGTTATGGCAAGTAATATGCACCCCGCAGCAGACTATTTAAGACTGCTGCGGGGCTCTGACAAACGACAACTCTCCGTGCGCATCCTGTTCTCAGCAAGAACTTTCCGGCTACCATGTTTGCATGTCCATCGTCCGGGTGAGCCATATGATATCATGGATGCCTATACCAAGAGCCCAAAACCCTGCCCATGCATATCATGCATGACATATCCCGTCGCTTCATTGTTCTGACACCTTTTTCAAGAGGCGAATTTGAATTTTGAATTTCAAATGTCGCGCTCCATATAATCTATCAGTGATGGCTCCTCGCACCCATTGATCCCCTTCTCCGCCCTGGCAGAAGCTGCCGCTGTAATAAAGGATCTCTCCGAAAAATTGTGGTCGGCAGTTCGAATCCTGCACAATGCACAATGTTTAGCGGAGGAGCGCCTTACGGGGCTTGCAAGTTTCTTAGAAGGAGATGTGTGAAAGGCTGCGTGTTTGCTCTATATTTTTGCTGTGATGAAGGAGCCGAGCGGAGGAGAAAGTCTCTCTCAGCAAAATTGTGGTCGGCAGTTCGAATCCTGCACAATGCACAATGTTTAGCGGAGGAGCGCCTCACGGGGCTTGCAAGTTTCTTCGAAGGAAATGTGTGAAAGGCTGCGTGTTTGCTCTATATTTTTGCTGTGATGAAGGAGCCGAGCGGAGGAGAAAGTCGCTCTTAGCCTCAAATTCCGAGCCATTGACTCTTCAAGCCCTCAAATTCCACAGTGGCGGCCGGTCGTCTTCACCAAGGCCTTGCTCCCAGCAGGGTGAAGAGTGAATTGATCGTGGGAAGACCCTGTCTAGTGGCGAAGAAGATGATGGATTCTAAGAACGAAGGTGTTATCGAGATATTGGATTCTAGGCTCTCCAGTGTCCCTCTGCACGAAGTTATGCATGTGTTTTATGTGGCAATCCTGTGTCTATTAGAACAGAGTGGGGAGATACCAACCATGAGAGAAGTTTTCCAACTGCTTTCAGAACCTCCAAAGATAAGGCGCTTCACCTGTTACAGAACTTAAGTATTCCAAGGACCCAGTTGCTGCTGCTAGTCTTGCTCAGTCTCATCCCGATCTTCTTATCATATAAATCGAGGTTCCTCCTCTATATTATCCCCTCGTTACTTTTGGTAATATGGGTGATGAATCTAGTTGCTTGAAAAGAAGCTTATAGCTTACTGTACAGACATGCGTGAACGATGGGTAATGTGCAATTTTCTTGTTCAATTTAGCGGTCAATGGAGTGGGGGGATTGATTGGTTGCAGCTATAGTGTTCTCAAACTATTTTTTTTGCTTTCTCTATATGTGGATGTCACGCCAAAGCCTCCATCCATTTTGCAGATCAAGTCATCATAATAGCTCTTTTAAGTTTTTACATTATCTCGCTATAGTTTTCATATGCATATCAGTTGTGCAAAACCATTTACAATGTTTAGATAAGATATATATAAGCAATGGAAGTTCTTAAACTAAAAACTAGAAATTGTCTCTCAGAGCATGCGTAGGTGCAACAGCATGCAAGAGATTAGATAGATGAATCATGAGGGTGGGGGTACCAAGAGAGGATAGACCAGATTAGCAATGGAAGACACTATTCTGTTTTGTAAGGGATGTTATAATTAGGGATGATCCAATATTTGAGTGATATATATATACTTGTAATTTATGTTGTTAATTGCGATAATGCTATACACGTTTTTCAAATTTGGTAACGAATTGGATTGTTGTGAGTTTTTTAATATAACCATAGTGTTTGGTATTTTCATGGATTCCACCTCATGTTTATTTGAAAAATCACATATTAATTAAATAATTAAATAGTGAAAGAAACCCATGTTTACGAGATGCACTTAAGTAGACCGTATAATGTCACATAATTTCAGAGAATATGTACCTCACAATGCATCTTTATCATACTTAACCAATGAATTTGTATGTGTTACATACTCATTACATATATATCAGTTGTATATACCAATGATTATAATACTAGAGTGTATATTGTTGGTGATATATTTCCATGTACTCGGTCAATATGGAAAGGCACAAACAATTTTTCTATTTGCATTGTCCTTATGTTCATGTTCATGATTTTGTTAGCTGTCATGGACATTGTTATTTTTGGTTTTTGTTATTATAGACCCAAATAGTCATACCATCTTTGATAAGTTTTAAGTAGAATGGAAGAATTGAGAGTATTGCATTAATATATGTTTGGAACACATTATTATTATTATTATTATAAACTTCTCATTTGAAAGGTATCTTTGCAACATTTTCGTGAAGAGATTATTCAACAAAATATTCATTTTTTATACTTCAAAACATGTGTCATATCCATCTAAATGGAATTCCAATGTTATACTCAACCTTATTTTGTGAATAAGTTTCCCTCTCATTGTGGAAGCCTTAATTGATATTACATTTTACAATTCTAAGATGGAATTCACAACCTTTTCGTTTCAATACTTGATTAGGATTTGAATTTGACAATGAGGAATCATCATCCTATATATTGAATTTCTCATAAATGTCTTGCTTACAGAATTTCTTGGTTATGTACACCATAACAACTGCAGTGTTCCAATCAATTATACTTATTTGTGTCATTATGAAAAACATCAACTCAAAGCATGCCTTCCCAACACACAACATATCATTTAAAAAAAAACAAAAGTAACGATGCACTAATGTGTCTAGGAACATCAATAACTAAGATTTCTAATCATGCTTTACTATCATGGAAGTAATCTGCTATTGTAATAAAAAAACAAGTAGGCTCCAAGTAGGTTTTCACTTGCTCCAATATTGTATAAAATTTCAAATTGTCAAAGCCCAAATAGTTCATACATGACAGAGAACATGAGAGGCCATTACATACCAATGGACATGCCAATCAAAATGTGTCTAGGAACATCAATAGCTAACCTTTCAAGCTATGCCCTACTATTGTGGAAGTATCTTTCCAACATAATAGAGAACAAGTAGGCTCTGAGTAGATATGCACTTGCACCAATGCTATATAAAAATTTCAAAATAATGAATCCCAATAGTTTATAGATGACATGGAAGATGAGAGTCCATTGCGTGTCATTGGAAATGCCAATAAGAATGGAGGCCAAATATAGGGATCCAAAAATTGCAGAAGCAATGAGGAGATGACGTACATATGTGACCAACAGGGCTAGGGTTAGTAGAAAGAGCTTAATAACTGGATAATCTAGAAACCTACAATAAATGTTGTAATTCCATGATCAAATAAAATTATTGTAGTTCCATATGAGATAGACACAAATGGAAGATGGACCACTAGCCTAAAATTCTAGATAAAAATATAAAATCCCTTCGTTTATTATTTCTTAACTTGGTAACATAAGCAATGTTGTAGGAAATATGTGACAATAATCAAGGAACTACATTGCGAATGGACAACAATGCTAGAAGTAATCTAGTTAATTGAGTAAACATCCATGATGCAATCCCACCACAATATCATATCCTACTAGAAAGAATAATATAAAAGGCCTCCTAAGGTTTTGTTTCACTAAGCCATTATTTCCATCAATGCTGAGCATAATGCACAATTTACAAGTCAAAACTACAAACTAATTGAAGCTCCAGCCCAAACAAATTTCACAAATATCAAAAGTCTAAGCAAAGTAGAAATAGATAATCCAACAACCTACAATATAGGCTATAATGCCATGATCAATTAATATTATTGTAGTTCCATATGAGAGAGACGCAAATGAAAGATGGACCACTGGCCTGAAATCCTAGGTAAAAATGTGAAATCCCTTCATCTATTATTTCTTAACTTGGTAAAATAAGTAATGTTGTGGAAAATCTATGACAATCGTAGAAATACATTGCCAATGGAAAATAATGCTAGAAGTAGTCTAATTAATGGAGTAAATATCCACAATGCCAATCCCACCACAATAGCATATCCTACCAGAAAAAATAAAAATAAAAGGCCTCCTATGACCTTTTGTTTTATCGAGCCATTATTTCCACCAATTTATGAAGCATTTTGCAAAGCATAATTCATAGTTTACAAGTCAAAACTACAAATTAGTTAAAGCTCTAGTCCAAACAAATTCCACAAATATCGTAGTTATAAGCAAATGTAGAAATATATAATCCAACAACCTACGATATAGATTGTAATGTCGTGATCAAATAAAATTATTGTAGCTCCATATGAGATAGTTGAAAATGGAAGATGGACCATTGACCTCAAATTCTAGGTAAAAATATAAAGCCCTTCATTTATTATTTCTTAACTTGGTGAAGTAAGTAATGTTGTAGAAAATCTCACAATCAAAGAACTACATTGCCAATGGATGAATCTATGAATATGGGTAATACTTTTCAATGAAATGTGGTGAATCTTTTTTGGTATTTTTCATATTTTTTATATTGAAGCTGTGAAAACTCATATAAGCCTTGTGAATTTTGATTTGTAGTTAAAAGAAGTTGTAGGGAATTGTGTTGTCTTTCTAACAATATTTTTTCCAAAAACTATTAGTGCCATTTAATGTGCCAAAGCTGCTTTTAATTAAATACTTGTCCTTGCAAATTAATGGAAAATTTAACAAGTGAGTTTGTTTCAATCAAATAAATTCAATGTTCAATATATAATTTTCAAAATATATATATAGGAGGATGATCTACACAAAACTTAGTAGATCTCACACACACACACACACACACACACACACACACACACACACACACACACACACACATATATATATATTTTGTTTTTCAATTATAGTTTTGATTATTTTTTGAAGTTGACTCATTAATATTTGAATCACATTTTATATAATTTTTTCTTACATTTTATATAATTTGAATCAACATTTTTCCAACTATTTACATAAATTGAAAAGCCAAAAATACACTTTTGAAGAGGAAAGATCCACGAGGATCCCACATATATTTTATAATTTTTTGGTTGATTATCTTTTATGCTATTAATTTTTTTCTAAGCACTTTTGAAATCCTGGGAAAATAATTTAGTATAATTTTTAAAATGTGTGTGTATGTGAAATCAAAAGTGTGAAAATTTTATGCCATTTGATAGAGTATCGTTCGAGGAATACATTGGCCTTAACTCCACCACTTAAAATGAATGAGATGAAGGGGTTTCACCCTCTAGAAGCTACAAGTAAAAAAATCCCACAACAAGAATGCTAGAATTCTACAATTAAAGCACTTGATCGGGCTAGTGATCTCGATTGGGATCTTGTAAACACAATGTAACTAAGGGTTTGGTATGTTAAGGAGCTTGATCAAGCTCCTGTAACATACTAAAACCTTATTTCAGAGTGTTAAAGAGATTCAAAAGTGTAGTGGGAAGAGGAACTCAATCGAGCTCCTACAACACATGAGGAAATTTTTATATATTACAGAAATCCAACTACTTATTCATAAAAGAATAGAGAAAACATAAGTGAACCAATTAGAGGTCAACAATCAACATTGAAAAAAAGGCTCTTGAAAGAATAAATTGATCAACAATCAAGATAGAAAAGTTTAAAAAGTGTAGTATAAAATATGATTGCCAATAGGTTAATAAAAGTCAAGTACAAGAGAAAACTAGAGAGAGGATGAGACAAAGACGAGTAGAATTGAGAGAATAGAAAGAAAAACATGTAGGTCAACCCATTGATGAACCTTCAATGCATATAATAAGACACTCTTCAGGGCAGTCAATTCAAGGAAATATAGATGATTCTTTAGGTTTTTATTTAACTAGATTAAAATATATATCTATTTTATACTTATTTAGGTTTTTATTTAGCCATTAAAATGCACATCTATTTTGTAATTACTGATGTGTATTCCTTTAAATGTTTAGTTGAAACCATTAAGCAATGCAATAAATCAAAGTGAAACCTTAATTTAAGCAACGTAATTAACCAACTTACTTCCACTTTGTTTGGGTCACAAAAAAAATTATAGTCTAAGTTAGGATTGTTGGGTTAGGGATTCAAATATTGCCTCTCAATCATTTCTCATTCGAAACATAGCTTTTTTTTACTAGAGAGATTGAAATCGTTTTATACCAAGTGTGAAAAGAACAAGCTAATAACGATGTGGTGCCCCAGGACGTGGTCCAATGTTTCTCTAACGTTTCTTGAGCTAGCTAGCTCTTGTTTACTTGTGAACCATGACCATTCAAGGTCAAATCTCTTATTTGCACTTGTTGAAGGTATCTTAGTGGCCAAAATCTAGGACTATCACCAAGGTGACTTTTGTGGGTTGTGATTATACCTAAGGCAGATAGTTGTTGGCTGCTACGATATGCCCTTAGTACTATTCACTATAAATAAATCTATCATACCTTCACTAGTCATCTTAGGGGGCTTCGTCCCATGTTGTTGGGACTTTTGGAAGGCTCGGTTACATTTTTATAATAATATTAACAAGAGTCATAGAAAAATCGATCAACTTGCACACTACAAGCTATGTCCATCCATGAACCAAACACCATATTGTTCACCATTAACACCAGTCATCCAACAAAATATTACACTAAGGAAAGTCTTGTCCTCTACACAATTTCCTAGTTATTAGCGGCATTCCTTGGTGACCCAACCCAACCACCACCTTTAATTTATTTACCTGTCTATACCATGTTAGCAACAAATGAGGAACCTTCGACCTTGTTACATATGTCAATTATGCCATCATCACTTACCACTTCATGTCATGCATTAGGCATGACCTCCTCCCTCTCCCCATAGAGGGGATCCCATTTCACATATCCCATTTTTCTTTCCCACACCAAGTGTAACTAAGACTCTAGTATTTGGTTCTGAAGATACCCCAATTTCACAATATTTTTCTTATTGTGCGACTAGAAGTTTTAGTCTAGGGATGTGTATATAGCATTTATAAACACACACACACACACACACACAATGTGTCACACACTATGACCAAGAACAATACATGTAGAGGATACAAGTGGGGTCATCATAGTATCCCCTTCTACACCTTTGTTGGTACCTGACTAGTAGTACCATATCAGACAAAATATGTTTATGGGTTTGATTGTACACATATCCTAAGATATATTGAAATCCTCATATGCATACAAGAAACCATGTTTAGATGAATTTAAACAATCTATATCTATAGTACACTTAGCATAAAACTCAAGGATATCATTCTCATGTACCTGGGAATTAGGTAGTATCGATAAGGGTACAAACCATCCTCCTTAGTCAGTGCCATGAAAGACTAGCTTCCGTATCTGCGCATATGCGAAAGCTTCCGTATATGCGCAGCACATATGCGGAAGCTGCGCATATACAGAATATTTCGTATATGCCCAGCTTCTGTATATGCGCAGCTTCCGTATATGCCCAGCTTCCGCATATACGGAAGCTGCCATATATGCGGAAGCTGCGCATATACGGAAGCTTCCGTATATGCCCCGCTTCCGTACATGCGCAATTTCCGTATATGCGCATATGCGGAAGCTTCCGTATATGCGCTGCGCATATACGAAAGTTGCACATATACAGAAGCTGCCGTATATGCGTAGCTTCCGTATATGCGCATATACGGAAGCTTCCGTATATGCGCGCATATACGGAAGCTTCCATATATGCATATACGGAAGCTTCCGTATATGCGCAGATTTTGGAAGATTTCGTAAGGTGTTCTATATGCGCTGGACATATACGGAAGCTGCATATATGGAAGCTACGCATATACGGAAGCTGCGCAACGCATATATGGAAGCTGCGCATATATGGAAGCTGCGCATATACAGAAGCTTCCGTATATGCCCAGCTTCCGTATATGCACAACTTCCGTATATGCACAACTTCCGTATATGTGCGCAGCTTCCGTATATGCGCATATGTGGAAGTTTCCGTATATGCACAGCGCATATGCGGAAGCTGCGCATATACGGAAGCTTCCGTATATGCCCAACTTCCATATATGCCCAGCTTCCGTATATGCACAGATTTTGGAAGCTTTCGTAAGGCATTCTAATACGCTACGCATATACGGAAGCTTCCGTATATCCGCATATGCGGAAGCTTCCGTATATGCACTGTGCATATATGGAAGCTTCCATATATGCATATACGGAAGCTTCTGTATATGCGCAGCTGCTTCTGTATATGCATATGCAGAAGCTTCCAAATATGCAAATATACAGAAGCTTCCATATATGTGCAGCTTCCGTATATGTGCATATACAAAAGCTGCGCATATACGGAAGCCTCCGTATATGCACGCAAGCTTCCGTATATGCACATATTTTGGAAGCTTTCGTAAGGCGTTCTATATACGGAAGCTTCCATACTGCGCATATACGGAAGCTTCCGTATATGCGCATATGCGGAAGCTTCCGTATATGCGCAAATTTTGCATACAGAAACTTCCATATATGTGCAGCTTCCGTATATGCATATGCAGAAGCTTCCATATATGCGCTGCACATATGCGGAAGCTTCCATATATGCGCAGCGCATATACGGAAGCTTCCGCATATGCGCATATACGGAAGCTGCCCATATGCGGAAGCTTCCGTATATGCGAGCGTGCATATACAGAAGCTTGCGCGCATATACAGAAGCTTCCGTATATGCCTAGCTTCTGTATATGCACATATAGGGAAGCTTCTGCTTCCGTATATGCGCAGCTTCCGTATATGCGCAGCGCATATATGGAAGCTGCGCATATACGGAAGCTGCGCATATATGGAACCTTCCGTATATGCGCAGCTTCTGTATATGCCCAGCTTCCGTATATGTGCATATACGGAAGCTGCCATATATGCGAAAGCTGTGCATATACGCAAGCTTCCGTATATGCACGCAAGCTTCCGTATATGCGCGCATATACGGAAGCTTCTGTATATGCGCATCTTCTGTATATGCCCAGCTTCCGTATATGTGCATATACGGAAGCTTAAGTAGGCGTTCCGTATATACGCATATACAGAATGCCTACGGAAGCTTCCGTATATGCTCATGTATGGAAGCTTTCGTAAGCGCTCCGTATTGGCGCATATACGGAAGCTTCCGCCTCTGTAAGCAACGTATGCATAGCTTCCGCATCTGTAAGATTCCACATATGCATATACAGAAGCTGCGCATAAACAGAAGCTTCCATATATGCATTGCGCATATACAGAAGCTTTCGTAATTATGCGCAGTGTATGAGTAGCATTCGCATCCGTAAGCTTCCACATATGCATATACGGAAGCTGCGCATATACGGAAGCTTCTGTATATGTGCAGCACATATATGGAAGCTTCCGTATATGCGCAACTTCCATATATCCGTATATGCACAGCGCATATACGGAAGCTTCTGTATATGCACAACTTCGGCATATGCGCATACGTCCGTATATGTGCATATGCGGAAGCTTTCGTATCCATAAACTGCACATACGTTGCACATATATGCGCAGCTTCCGTATATGCGCAGCGCATATATGGAAGCTTGCGCAGATATGTGTAGCGTATGTGCCGCTTACGGATATGGAAGCTTCCGCATATGCACATATACGGACGTATGCGCATATACGGAAGCTTCCGCATATGCGCATATACGAAAGCTTCCGTATATGCGCATATACAGAACGCCTACGAAAGCTTCCGTATATGCGCATGTACGAAAGCTTCTGTAAGCGCTCTGTATATCCGCATATACAGAAGCTTCCGTATATGCGCATATGCGGAAGCTTACGGATACGGAAGCTGCGCATATACGGAAGCTTCCGTATATGCGCATATACGGAACGCTTTCGTAAGCTTCTGTATATGCCCAGCTTCCGTATATGCGCATATACATAAGCTTACGAAAGCTTCCAAAAGCTGCGCATATACGGAAGCTTCCGTATATGTGCATATACGGAAGCTGGGCATATACAGAAGCTTCCATATATGTGCATCTTTCGTATATGCCCAACTTCCGTATATGCGCATATACGGAAGCTTAAGTAAGCGTTCCGTATATGCGCATATACGGAAGCTTCCGTATATGTGCATATATGGAAGCTTTCGTAAGCTTCTGTATACGGAAGCTTCCATATATGCACATATACGGAAGCTACGCATATACAGAAGCTTCCGTATATGCGCATATGAAACACGTAGGAATTAAATGAAATTATCCAGCTTGCCAATTGTCTGGCATGCGAGCTGGGAACTAACTTTTATCTCAGCCATGGGATCCCTTCATCCCCTCATTCTGACCCAATAATCTGTCTGTATAGAGACGTATCCACTAACTATGATGAGTCATCAGCTAACAGCTTCAAGTTGGAATCCATGGGAGTGGCCATGGCTTTACATTCCAACATATCAAATCTCTTCAGGATTTCTACAGCATACTTTCCCTGGTTGAGAAAGATTCCTTTTGGGCCTTGCCATACTTCCAAACCTAGGAAGTAGTGCATCAATCCGAGATCTTTCATCTCAAATTCTGAAGAGAGCTTCTTCTTGTACTAGATAATTTGTCTCTCATTTCCAGTTAGAAATAGATCATCCACATACATCAATAATATGACAAGTTCATCATCCATAACTTTGAGATAAAGCTTAGGATCATCTTTACTTTGGTAAAGTCCAAGATTGTCAAGAAACTGTCAATTCTTCCGTACCAAGCTCTGGGAGCTTGCTTCAACCCATACAAAGCCTTCTTCAGTTTGCATACGTGGGTTCTTCTATCTTCAACCTCAAATCCTTATGGTTTTTCTATGTACACTTCCTCCTCAATCACACCATTCAGGAAGGTTGTCTTTACATCCATCTGGTGTAATTCCCACTTCATCATAGATGCAAGTGCCATGATGGTTCTAATGGAAGTGTACCTTGCAACTGGTGCAAATGTTTCTTCATAGTCAATTCCCTCTTTCTGAGAGAATCCTCTGGCCACAAATCTTGCCTTATATTTTTCAATGCTGCCATCCACAGCATGCTTTATCTTGTATATCCATTTGGAGGATACCACACTCTTGTCCTTTGGCTTGCGAACTATATCCCAAACATCATTCTTCATTATTGATAGGTATTCCTCCGTCATTGCCTCCACCCACTCCTTCTTATGGGATGCTTCTTCATAACTAGTGGGTTCTTGATCTACAAGATCACACATCAGGGCCACATAGTTGGAAACTATCTTTGGTTTCTTGCTCACCCTAGTGGAGCCTTCAGGAGCTCCATACTTTTCTGCTCCTAGTTTAATGTCTCTTACCCATGCTGGTTTTCTCTTCCTTGATATTTCCATGACAGGGGGTTCTTGTGGTTCCATCATGTCATGAACTATGCCTCAAAGCACCCTACATAATTTTTTGAAGCTATCCTTGGTCTCTAAGTTGGGATATCCATGTTATTAGGAGGTTGTGAGCACCATCTATGATGACCAACTTCGTGCACTCACCCTAGAACTCAAGGATGATCAACTACCAATTTTATGTAGGAGATAGATTCTTGATCTATCTTTACAAACATAGTTCAAACTAAAAGGACAATAAAATCAAGTCACTTGGATACTTATAATCCACCATCATCAAGAAAATGAGAGAGAGCATTTTCAAAATGAAATTATCATCAAATCCATATAATATTCCATGCACCTCATTTAATATCTATGACGAATCAATGTTGCACACGACATGAAGGGGAGTCTCTTGCACCACCACTTTTTGAATAACATATTAATGATGTTTTCACAAATTTAGAGGAAGATACAAATCTATTATGCAAAGAGTACAAGCCTCCAATATTTGACTATGCTTAGGGTAGTTAGACTCATGCTAAGGAGAAGTTCAACTAGAATCTAACGAAGTATGGGCATGAAAAATTTGTTATTGTATAAGGAGCATGGAATTTGTTAGAAGTATCAATGCATGCTACACATTTTAGTGAGCAACCCTGCAACTAGTATCTAACTTTGTTATTTTATTAGGAACATGGAATTGGTCAGAATAATCAATGCATATTATATGTTTTAGTGAGCAAATCTTTTTATAGTTTAGTTTTAGATTTGTGCAAAAGTGGAGATGTATAATCTAGCACTAAACTTGTGAAGAGAATGAAAAAATTATCTCACTACTATTCTATCATACAACATATGGAGGCCCAAAAGGAACAATCTCAAGATGATGATCACATTGTATCTACATAAGAAAACAATAAGCACCAAGCAGTGCGGCATTAATTGACATATATCATGAGATGTACACAGTATGACCTAAGGCATTTAAATTCTAACGATTTATATCTTTCACAATTGGTGATACACTACTTGGTGCTTATTGTTTGTTGTATACATATGTCTAAGATGACCCGTTGAATAAGGAAAAGGGTGGGGTTTAGGCCTCTGTGAAATGGAAGAGGATGGTGATGTTTAAATATTTGGGGGAAAATGTGAAATTGTTGTAGTTTGAGGAAAAAATGAAGTTGTTGAGAACAATGAATATTGGTTGTAATTGATGGGGAAGGAATGAGGGGTGGAGAGTTATGGCATGGTGGAGCATCACTTCTATGAGGATATTGATGATGTGATGGGTGCATGTGATTATATCCTATCTTTCACAACCAAGGCTTGACGGTATAGAGGATAGGATGGGTTGTCGAGGTAACCTAAACCATGTCATGTATAAGATGCCATAAAAAATTGAATCAATATGTGCAGCACGACGCAAAGAATCAATGGTGAAGGTGGAGACATACACGACATTGATGTGAATGACTAAAACAACATATATATCTTACATGCCTTTCTATTGTTGTGCCATGTCAATAGAAAAATGCATGTCTTCTGGAGCAAAAGTCTTGTTCGAGTGCTACATTAATCTAAAGGACCCTATCAATATTTGTTTCAAACTTAGAGTCTCTAATTGTGCAAACTTCTTCCTATAGATCATGTGGGTTAGTGGTGGAATGTATTTAGATTATGATCACATTCTTTCAAGTTCAAAACTTTCTCCATGTTGATTCTAATTTACATATTTTCCATAAATATTTATGCTCGGACCTTGAACCTTTTGTGTCAGTGAACAAAAACATTTTAGAGTTTTGAAGGGCAAGTGATTGAGTTCACTCCAAAAGATATAGAGACGAGGTTTATGTTATCTTTCAAGGTTACTCCAAAAGTACTTACACCATGTTTGAGTGTACTTCATGATTTTCGGTGTACATTGTGTATGATCAACCCCTGGATGTTTGTGATAAATTTTCACATTGGATATGTCTTACTCAATAGTTGCTTGACCTCAATTGGGTGTGTGCATGACATTCTTCCTTATGGCGTTGGAGATCTTCAAACAAATTGGTGACATTCTATATGTTGGCCACATGGAGGAGGTTGCTTGCTTGGAAAATTCCTTGCATTGGAGGAGTGTTTGTCACTCAAGAGGAGGGATTTGAGCCCTAGACAACATGGGGTAGCTTGATGGAGGCTAGAGTTGGCTTTCGGATGCCTGGTTTGCAACAATGTTTATGTAGGGGTAGTAGACCCAATGGATTACATGGTTTCAAAGGTTCATTGGAGTGATTAGAGGATTATAGGAGTGTGGACACATCTCATGGAGCACCCTGTCATTTGAAGCCTTGATTTTGGATGGCATCACCTTGGAGCTTGGCATGTGTACCCTCAGAGTGTAGCACTCCACATGTGTGAACTACATGTGTCCTTGTAGGTTGCTTGTAAGGGAATACCCACATATGTATTGTTGGCCTCCCTTACCTCTAATATGTATAAAGGAAGGAGATAGTCCTTTCATCATCATCATTTTACTCCTCTCTTTGTACTTATCTTCTTGGAGTGAGACACCAAGGCTCATGGGGAAACTCTAGGAGAAGTTATCAAATGGAAAGTTGATGTCTTTGTTGGGAGCTGCTCTTGTGAGATACTTGGGTTTACTCTTCTGAAGAAGATATATTGTAGATAATCTAATGATCATTCTTATCACTTGTGTTAGAGATAAGACTAGGAGTGTACTAATATTTCTCTCTCTCTTCGTTCTTCATTTGTACTTTATTTCTCAGCTTGGAGTGGCTAGGGTTTCTTAGATCTTCTTAAAGCATGGAGACTTGGGAATTAAGGTTTTGAGATGAAAATCTAGGTTGTACTCGTTAAGGAAAATAAGAAGAGGAGATGTATTTCCTTGAAGTACATGGTTGTGTGATGTTAGCTTGTTGGATCTCCTAGATGTGAGCTAGTGTTTTCATTGTTTTCCCTAGATAGGGTTTTGGAGAGTTAAAGGGTTGTACTTAAAGCCTTGAAATAAAACTATGATATGTGCATGAAGTTCATGTGTGTGTGTGAAGTTTTTTGTTGTACAATACTTGTGTATTTTCATATTTGATTTTCAACTATCTATTTCTTCATGATTTTGTAATTTCCAACACTTGTGTGTCTTGTTGATTTGACATAAGTTAAGGTTACAATTGTTAAGTGATTTAACATTTATATTGAAGAATATAGGGCATATTTGTTGTTGTATGTACACTTGTCATAAGTGGTTTTCATTCTGTTTTGATGCATGATAAGATTTCCCTAAAGCATTGAAACTTATGCGCGCACTTTGATATAATTCTCTTGAATTGTCTAGTTAATTGGAGTTATTAAGAACTGAAATATTGGCCAATGTTGTTTTTGTTTAATTTATATTTAATAACACTCCCGAGGAAATTAGGAGGTAAACTTTCTATAGTATCCACTTTGTGAAATTTTTAGGAGACCAACAATCTATTCATGATGATAGAAACTAACTTGTTGAGGTTCTAATGTGATCACATATTGCAAAGTTTGTAAAAAAGCATAAATGTTTAAACTAGCAACTATGCTAAAATAAACTAACTAGAATGTGAACTCAAAAACACCAACATGTCATAGCCTTGATGACAATGGAATATGTAACTTTCTCTCCCAAATCATGCACATGTTTGGTGCACTATAATTTACATGAATACACATGGATTTGATGCCATGTGAATATTAGCTTTAGCAAGTGTGCACATAAGGCCTTGAATGTGTGCACACACATACTAAAAGAATATGTTTAATAACTATAATAGTGTATTAAATCCCTCATAAATATGAAACCTTGGGTAAAAAATTCATAATTGTCACCATGCTTTTTGAGCATTTTTCTATTCCCATTTTTAAGGTGTGAGGTTTGATAACCCTTTTAAATTAAAATGAAAAAAAATTAACAACTTCCAACTAAACTAAAAAGTGGAAAGACTGTCAATAAAATGTTGTAGTCAAAACTTATATTTAAGTTTTAATCTTATGGTTTTAATAGGTGTAAATGTTTGTTGTATTTCCTGTGAAGTTTAATAACCCTTGTAAATTAGAAAAATGTTGACCCAGCATTTATTACAAATACATGCCCCTTATTACTAAAATTATATATGATTAAAAAACTAAGATAACCCAATTCCATTCAATCTTTTCATCGCTAAAAATGTGTCGCTTGAATTTTTGAGCATCCTCAATGAAACTGTTCTGGTCTTTCAGGGATTCATATTTACTAAATGCGATTACCATTTTATTCATCACTCTAAATAGAATAATGAAAAGTAAATATAGTTTTCCATAACTTATGAAACACTATTTTCGGACACAAGCAATCGCCGGAAGCACACAAATCTCAAGAGAATTGAATTATCAATATCTCAAAATCCTGCGTTGAAGATGCCTTCTGGAACACCACTGGACTCCTTGTCGACTTCTCTTTGCAGGCTACACTACTCTTGCTTCGTGTTTATACAAAAGCGTTCCCTCACTTTCTCATTCCATTACATACATCTCTCAAAGGGTTACATTTCAAAACATATTCAGTTCAAAATTGTCACTCGGTGGTCGAAATAACCCATATGCAAATCCAACAATATATTTTGTAAATATTAAAATAAATTTTAGGAATAGAAAATATAATACAAAATCAGGTAATTACAGAAGCATATGCGCATAACAGATGGACTGCCCAAATCACGTATCGACTCCAATACAGAACTTCTTAATTTGCAAAGCCCCGAGAAGATTTTCGCAGATGTACAGAAAAACTTTACACTCAGCCGACACAAATATTCCATTGTCACCCTTGCCTTGGAAGTGAGAGACCGCAGAAAAAGCAGGTTGAAGGCCATCCATGATCTCGCCAGTGCTCACACTCCGCTCCTCTGCGATCGTGAGTAGCTTTTTGGCTCAAGACTACCGTTTCACCACGCATTCCTTCCAGGAAGGGGGGATTTCTATCCACTTCCCTTTCGTCGGAGCTACCATTTTCAAAATCGCCATTAACAGAGTTTTCCTGGAGGAAACAATCTTTAAATCAAAACCCCAAGGCGACTTCTTTGCAAACTGCAATACAAGGCAACTTAAACCCGTTTTATAGCAAAAAACTGCTTGCAGAGCACGCAAATCAGAATATTCTCCGATTTTTTAGCACTGTGATGTTTACAACACCTGATTTGGGCTCTGATGAATCACAAAAACGTCGAATCGGGCACATTTGTGGAAGGCCAGAAAGTGCATGGACCGACATTCTTGGATGGACGGAATCACAGAAACGCCGACTCGGGCACAATTGTGGAACGCCGCAAAGAGCATGGACTGGCAGAGTTCATGAAATAGACTGAAAACCAGTGGATATTATTTCATATAGATCATCTTCCTACTTAAGAATGAAGAAAACTTGCAGAGGTTTTCAGCTGAAAGTGCGTTTGGCGGGCTTACAAATTCAAAATTCGAATTTGAATGTCTCCTCGAGCACTATTATTCAATTCAAAATTCAAACCAAGAGGACATCGTTAATGTACAATGTATGTGCATTTGCCGTATGTGTCATCCATATGGAATGGGGCATGGGGCAATGGGGCGTGGGGCCGTATTTGTCATCCATGTGACATGGGGCATGGATCATGCAACCAGCAAGATGTTGAAGTTGCATGCGGATGTCTGCGGATAGACATGGGAGCAGCGTTGCCGGAAAAAAAACTAGACGGCGGGAGTGTAATGATTGAGCCATGTATTCGTACCTAGGTCAGAGGCCCCTGCAGCAGACTTAATTAGTCTGCTGCGGTGTGCATATTGCTTGCCGAAAGTTATATATATTGATAATGGAACATTAAAGTATATTAAAAATATATAATAAAAAAAACTTTAAAAAAAAATTAAAAAAAGTCAATACGAGGATAAAGAGTAATAATAAAAACTTGTAAGTATACTTAACACATGCTAAAATTGAAGTCTATGATGATGGGGTGAAGGATATGCTGATCATGGGGTGGAGGATTCATTTTCCTTATCATTGTCTTAAAGGTTGATCATGTGAGTTTGGATGTTATTCATAACATTTTATTAATACTAAAGCAATGGGAGGGAGAATGATATGATCAATTGGTTCTTTTGTCTTATTAGAGATAAAGTTTAACCTTTCATATAAAAAAGGTTAAAGGTTAAGCATGGTTTATTCTTATAAATCATAAAAAACTAAAATAATTTATAATTTAGTAAATTATAAAAACAATCTTAAAAAAGGGTTCGCCTTTCCCATCTTCCCTTCCATTGCTGGAACGATGAAGTCTTTCAAGCTATCGGGAACTCTTTAGGCAGATACATTGACAAAGCAAAACCCAAAGGGCACCTTTTCTCCTATGCTAGGATTTGTGTCAAAGTGGATCTGGAAAAGGGATTGCCAGAAGGAATCAATCTCCTCATGGATGGATGGGAATTCTATCAAAAAGTGGATTATGAACAACTACCCTTTAAATGCAGAAAATGCCATGAATATGGGCACTTTGTCAAAAACTGCCCTAAATCCACATAGGACAACTTTGAAAAAGTCTAGGAAGAAGGATGGAAACAAGCTAAAAAAGGCAAAAAGACTACACACAATGCAGCCTCAAACAAATCTGGAGCACAGCAAGGGCAAAGCAAGGAACAGCAACAGAAAAGCACCAAACCCACAACCAGCAACCAATTTAAAAAACTCCCGCTAGAAGAAGGAGAAATTCCCAACCAAGTAGAACACCTGAATGAGGAAAGCGCTGAAATTGGAGAAAATGTAGATACGCCTCCAGAAACCCAACATATCCCTATTATCGAGCATATCTTTGGAAAACCACCCCCGGATCCACCTTCACCAAAGGAAACTTGGGTAGATATGGCAGCTGCAGAAGCGAACACCAAGCACCAAGCTTCTCTAAGAGAAACCTAGGCTGAAATGGTTAAAATAAGCAGGCCGAACCCGTTGTCCTCATCCTCGGGACAAACCACCTCTAAAGAAACACAGTTTACTCAGGATTCAGAGGCAGCAGACATTGGTCCTCCCCCGTCTAGCAGAGGAAGAAGATCGCAACGGAAACATCGTGAAAAAGAGTCAAAGAGAGAACTGAATCTAGGAAGGCAACTAAGTGTTGAAGACACCAAGCTTTTGCAAAACACCAAAAATACTGGCAACAAGGAAGCACGATCCCGAGCAGGATCAGAAGCGCTCAAGAAATAATGAAGCCTGTCTCTTGGAACTGCAGAGGGCGTGGCGGCATCCATAAAATCGTAGCACTCAAAAATATGTTGAAGTCTGAAAAAGCCGACGTCCTCCTCATCCAAGAGACTAAGATGAATAAAGAGGAGATTTTGGATCTTTCAAATCTCTTTTGGAAAAATAGCACAGGTATGGCAATTAGCTCCAGAGGAGCTGCAGGAGGCATTGCAACCTTTTGCAACTCAAACAATTACACCCTCAATCTGGTTAAAGAAAATACCCATTGGCTCCTAACTGAAATAATCAACAAAAGCAGTTCAGATTCTCTCTTATTATGCAATGTTTATGGCCCAACTCACTACAGAGACAAGCAGGTCTTCTGGAACTCCCTCTATTCCATTTGTGAAGATTATCCTGGCAAAAATCTCATTATTGCGAGAGACTTCAATACAACAATCTCTAGCTCTGAGAAAAGAGGAGGCTCTCTCATCAGAGACCCTTTTGGAGAAATGATGCAAGACCTTCTGATAGACTTTGACCTTTTGGATCCAAACCCAAATAATGGAAGATTCACCTGGAGCAACAAACGTATTGGCCCGGGACACATCGCATCTCAATTGGATCGCTTTCTGGTAAGTACCTCTATCCTCCATCTTGACTTTTTAGTCTCCTCTTATCTAATTTCCTCAGCCTCCTCAGACCACAGACCGATAGCACTCACCCTCTCCCCTTCCTCCAATATCGGCCCCATTCACTTCAGATTCAATCCCCTTTGGCTCCATTGCAATTCAACGCTGGACTTAATTCACTCCGTGTGGATCAAACCTTTCTCTGGCTCTCCATGCTACATTTGGGAATCCAAGCTTAGAGCAGTCCGTCAAGCCTTAAAATCTTGGGCAATCTCCTCCTTTCTGGACCCCTCCTCTCATAAAATCAATCTTCAAGACAATCTCTCAAACCTGCAAAGTCGCATGGAGCAGGAAGAAATCACCCAGGAAACCCTTTTGCAAGAAAAGGCACTCAACACTGAAATCCTCATAGCTTCCAAAAGAGAGGAAGAAACCTGGAGATTAAAATCTAGGCAACTTTGGCTCAAAGGGGGAGATAAAAATACCAAGCATTTCCACAACCAAGCAAAAGTCAGGCTAAGTCGAAACTTCATCAGAGAAATTAAGGACACCAATAACCAAGTGGTTAAAGGTCAAAAAGCCATTAAGAAAACATCCCATCAACACTTCAAAAATATGTTTATGGATAGTGGAGACACGGATGCAATCTCCCAGGCAGATCTCCTATCTGGAATCAATCCTTCAATTTCTGGCAAAGACAATGAAAAACTTGAAAAGCCTATCTCTGAGAATGAAATAATCTCGGCAATCTGGTCGCTCCACCCGGATAAAGCCCCAGGTCCCGATGGCTTCACTATTAACTTTTACCGAGCTGCCTGGCACATTATCAAAGAAGATTTAGCAAAGATGCTGAACTGGACAATGAACAAAGAGAAGATCGGAGGTGCCATAAACTCTACTTTTCTAGCTCTCATCCCAAAGGACAAAAACTCTCATTCCCTAGATAGATTCAGGCCCATTTCCTTATGCAACACCTCCTATAAAATCCTCACTAAAATCCTTGCAAATCGAATGAAAAAAATGATGAACAAAATCATCTCGGACACCCAAGGTGGCTTTATTGCTGGAAGGAAAATCATGGACAACATAGTTATTGTTCAAGAGGCTATCCACTCCATCCTGAAGGATAAGCAGCAAGGAATGGCTATAAAACTTGATATGGCCAACGCCTTTGACAGAGTCAACCACTTCTTTCTCTTTAAAATTATGCAGAAAATGGGATTCTCCCGGAACTTCATCCGATGGATCAAAGCTTGCATCTCCAATCCTGGATCGCACCTCTGATCAATGGCAGGTCAGTAGGTTTCTTCAAAGCTTCTCGTGGTCTCATACAAGGGTGTCCTCTATCACCCTTCCTCTACATCATAGTAGCGGATTCTCTTAGCAGGAAATTATCCACCCTCCAGGAAAGAGGAGAGTTGAAAGGCATTAAAATAGTTCGGGGAGTAAAAGCTGCAAACCACGCTCAATTTTTCGACGACACTATTCTTCTTGGTGGTGCATCCACTACTATAGCAAAAAGAGTCAAAGGAGCCCTCTCCACCTTTGTAAAAGCTTCGGATGGAAAAATCAACGATCTAAAATCCAAAATTTATGGTTGGAATTGTCATGAGAGAACCATATCTAGGAGTGCCAGAATTCTCGGCTATGAAGGAACGACAAATTGGAACTCTTTCAGCTACTTGGGCGTCCTCATCCATAAGGGGAAAAAGAAAGCTTCAAACTGAAACGTATTGATCAAGAAAATCAAGAATAAAATCCAAGCTTGGGGAGTCCAATGGCTAAACCCAGCCGAAAAATTAGTCCTTATCTCCTCTGTCCTTGCTGCCTACCCCATCTACACGTGCTCAATATCCTTGGCGCCTAGCTCCATAATTCAAGGCATTCTCAAAGAAATCAGAACCTTCCTCTAGCAAGGGGGGAAAACAAATGGGAGCAAAAAATTCAATCTGATCAGCTGGGAAATGGTATGCAATCCAGAAAGCAGTGGAGCAGCAAGAATAAGAGACCTTGGAAAAATGAATCTTGCCCTGGGAGCCAAAATTCTTTGGAGGATGCTATCTGGGAAGCCAGCCTGGTGGAAGGACATTCTTCAAAAGAAATATTTAAAAGGAACAAGAAACAGATGCTTGGAAGAAATTCCACTTATGGTCGACGACTCTCCAATTTGGAAACTTTGCAGGAAGGCGGCCCCCATCTTACAGAAAGATCTGCGATGGTTCCCCGACAATGGAAAGCAGATTCGAATTTGCGAAGACCCAATAAGCCCCTCATCTCTAGCCAAAAATCCTCTCTTCTTTGCCGATTTAAAAATTTGGATGGAGCAGCAGAATATCTACACCTTGTATGACCTCTCTCTCTGGTCAAGATCCGGTAGTTGGAAAGGATGGAAGACCCTTGAAATCCCTGCTCATCTCAGCTTGGAGCACTCCACCATGATCTCATCGCTGCAGGGCTATAGCCCGATCCACTTAAATCTCCGTGACTCCAGAAACTGGGGAAAGCATGGCAACTACACAGTTAAAGATGGATACTCCTCCTTACTTAGTAATCAACACAAAGAACTGAAATGGGAAGGCATATGGAACAACGACGGTCTCCCCAAAGTGAACTTCTTCTGTTGGACTTTGGCTCACAAAAAGATTTTAACCGCTGAAAACTTGAGGAAAAGAGGTATTTCCGGCCCATCCATCTGCATCCTCTGTAAAAACTCGGAGGAAACCATTGATCATCTTTTTCTAGAATGTCCTTATACCATGGAAGTCTGGAATTTGGCTACCCAAGAATTTCAAGCCACTCTCATCCTACCCACTTCTCTAACTAATTTCTTCACCTGCTGGAAAGACTACTACCCTGGATCTCTCTGTCAGAAACCTGACTTATCCAAGGCTTGGACAGCTCTGCCTAAATACATCTGTTGGAAAATTTGGAACATAAGGAACAAATGGATCTTTGAAAACCAAATCCACCCTCCCTATCAAATCTCCATCACAGCCAAAGCCCTATGGGTTGAGACGCTCCTCTTAAAAGGTCTCAACCACATTCCACAGGAACCACTAAGCGTAGAAGAAAAACTTTGGGCCTTCGATTTTCTTCTTCCTCCAAGAACAGCTCTCAGAATCCTAGATTTCAAGCCCTGCTCCACCGGATGGAAAATTCGAATCCATCCAAATGACTTTGAAGATTGGAAAGCACAGTTGGGCAAGTATTCTCTTTTTTTTACGGTGCCTCTAAAGGTAACCCTGGGTTGGCAGGCACGGGAGGGGTCATCTTCGACCCCGGGGGAAACAAAATGAAAAGCTATGCCTGGGGGATTGGAATAAAGACCAATAATGACGTTGAATGGCTTGCCTTACTTAAAGGCCTGGAAGTAGCCATCACGGTCGGGATAAAAGAGTTGATAGCCGTTGGAGACTCCCTTCTCATAATCCGAGAAGCCCATAACCTCGTCAGGAAATGCACCACCCCATCCAATAAATATCACCACATCCTCAAATTCATCAGCAGAGATTTCCACAATCTTAATTTTCTCCATGTTTTACGCTCTAATAATCACCATGCCGATGCAATGGAAAACAAAGGAGTGCTTCATTGTCCTGGTTTACTATCCTATGATGGTGAAGAACCTACCCAAAGTTGGATTCCCTAACCTCTTTGCCCCTTGGGGCTCTCACCCCATACTCCGACTTTTACCTCTCCTACCTCCCGTCACCTTAGGCTTCAGCCACCCCAACTCCTGCATGCAACCACTTGTCACTTTGTACGAGGGCCGATGGAGGCATTTAATGCCTTCACATGGCCTCACTCCATCTACCTCCACTACCTCGCACGCTCCGATTTACCTCCCCTTCAGACGCTTCCAGACTCGCGCTTTGATAAACCTCGCCCAAAGGATGGATGATCGCTCCACTGCCTGCTTTGCTCCTTCCCTGAGCATGAGCTCTGCATTATCCTCGCCTCTGCTTTCCTACACACTCTGCGAAAAGCCCCTGCTCTCCCCCCCCCCCCCCCCCCGACTTCTCCCTTCCTGAAGAAAAGCTCCTGTAGCCTCTTCGTTCACTCCTCGTGGACCTCAAGTCCCTTAGTCTGTGTGACGACGAGCTTGAAGATCTTGAATCCTCCACCCATTCGAACCCCCAAAACTCAGAGGTAGAAACCATGGAAGCACGGGTGAATAGGATTCGAATTGAGGTGGCAGATATAAAAAAGAATATGACGAGAGTCTTCACCCTCTTGCACTCTCTCAGCACCGAGGTCAGGCATAACAATGATTTGATGAATGGTCGAATTTCCTCCATGTCAGAAGCGGTGGACTACATAGCCAACAGCATCTCCAATGTGGACTCCAAGGTGGACGACAATTACAGGAATATCTTAGACGTTGAAGGAAAGGTGGACAGACTTAGAGAAGATTTGGTTTGTTGCGTCCTAGGGTTTCATGATACTACGGGCTCCAGTTCCAATCCAGATGACTCCATGGAAATCCCAGAACCTCCCCGTCCTCGTAAAAAATAATGCAGCAAGTTGGCTCTTCATTTTGCGGGTTATATATTTCTTTCTGCATTAGCTTAGAAGCATCTCTGGTTATTAGCCGTTTAAATATGGGTTTCTATCAGCTTTTAATGGATTCCACATCCAAATTTTGTAATGTATTGCTTCTACAAGTTTATCTTGGGACAATTTGTAAGGGTTTATAGTTATATTCTTAGACTTTGTAGAGTTCAGAGAAGCAGTAGAGAAGTAGAAAAGAAAAATTTGAATGCTGGTCCCTCACAAAGGAAAACCAAAAACTCTCTCTCTATATTTTTTGAAGACTCCTTTTTAATATAATCTCCATAACCGTTCTTGTTAAAAAAAAAAAACAATCTTAAAAAAAAAATGATTCTTAATATCAAATTCTAAGAAATAAATTTGTTTTCTAAAATGAAGAATATAGCCTCTATAGCTGAACCAGCCTCCCCAGTCGAACTAGTTGAACGAGCAACAGCCCCAGTAATTGATGAACCAGAAGTAGTATCAAATGGACCCCTCAAATACCAAGAATCAGGTAATTACGGAGCGGCCTATGTGAGACTTTCGCTTTCTCAAATCCTGTTGCAGCTGCACGAGCCCATCCCGCATGCCACAAAGACCTACGAAGAAGAAAAATCCTAGAACGAAATGGGAGGTGGATAACCAACTTCGGGGAGAGACATAATTCACCACATTGATTTCGGTATTAATGGGGTCCCTGAGTATTGATGACGTAAAATAAGAGATCAATTGATTCCAATAAACAACAATATATGTTATATTTCTCGAACAAGTCTATGATATGCAACAAGTCAATTAAGGTTATAGTAATGTAAAAATGATAAAAGTAAACCTAGAAGAAATATCAAATCAGTGACAAGTTAAGAAAGTTTTATGTGACTTTTTAATTTTAATATTGTCTTTCATCGACGTTTAAATTTTAATTTTAACGGTTTTAAAAATAGTTGTTTTTTTTCTAAATAATATTTTTAATAATTATATGAATCATTGAATTCTCATATCTTACCTCATATAATACAAAAATAAAAATCTTGCACCATTACAAAAATACATTGCAAATATAATTTAATTTATTCTTTGTTTCCAAATTTGATATACTTTTTCCCAATCTATCAAAGATGAATTAGGTCCGATCAATGATACTCACATAAGAACATCCAATGTAGTTAGTGACAAGAGTATTCTCCTTGTATCTTTGATTAGATGTCATGTAATATGTGAAAGATTAGTAATTATGATCCAACAGGAAAGGCATATAATTATGATCAAATTACAACTAAGTAATTACAAAATTGTTTAATAAACTTCTTCAATAAATTTACCTTATAAAATTATATAATTTCTTTTACTGGAAAATTATTATGAAATCTCCACAAGTTACTTAATGTACAAAACATACAAATATAAAATAAATATTAAATATTGTACAACTAAAATTCATTCAAACATTTTAAAATAATATTTAAAATGTGAATTCAAGTTAATGACCTCATATAAAATGACAATAAACACGTATAGTGATGAATATTGCATACCAATGTTATTGAACTAAAAGTTAATTAATGGCAATCCTTGGTAAATTTATTATTGGAGTTTATGTTGTTATGGAACTAAATATTATTTAAAAAATGCAAACCAAGCTAAATGGTCATAATGAGATAGTCAAAAAGGATGATTTAAGGTTATCCCTATAGTTGACTATATAATCAACATGCACTAAATAAATTCCTTCAATGTTTGGAAAGTTAAAATTTGAAAACCCTGAAATAATGAGTAACATGTAAGAAAATCCAAACCCACAAATTGAACTTTGACATAAAAATACAAGCAACAAGAGAGATCTTAGAACATTAAAGAGAGTTGTCATATCGCATTGGACTTGCCATATTAGTTTATTTTTTATTTTTTAAAGTTTATAAACCCTCAATAGTTTTATTGTCTAATTGAAAATATTATGCTTGCTCATGCCTATAGTGAAACATTGGAGGGTATCTGTTGATAATTCCTCCATTCAAATTTCATGGAGAAGTCTAATGTAATGTATTTTTACGGAGGCACCAACATGACAATTTTAAAAGTGAAACAATAAATGGAAATTGTATATTTGATAAATGCATAGGTGATGGTATTTCCCATGTGTTTCATTGAGTTTTTTTGTGAAACAATAAATGGAAATTGTATATTTGATAAATGCATAGGTGATGGTATTTCCCATGTGTTTCATTGAGTTTTCTTGTTTACATCTTTGGTCACTACTAAATAAAGGCAAAGGCTTTTTTTGTGTTTGTTTGAGTTTTGTTAAATAAACCTTGTTGTTTTTTAGTGCCTAGTCTTTCTTTCTTTTTTAATGAAAATCCAGTTTCCAAAAAACATATGTGGATTAGATAAGTTTAATGTATTTGTTATGTAAGCATAATACATAAGTGAAATGGTAAATGAAAAGTGTGTTAAGTTTAAATCAAATAGACAAGCAAGATCTCTGATAGAAACACAATCACAAGATAACACACAATATATCCTGGGAAACCCTCATGGGGTAGAAAACCCAGTAAAGCTTTCCTCAATAAGATGATCAACCAAAATACAAGATGTGCTCCTTCTCCTTGACTCCTTAGCAGATCTCCTCAACTAGTGCGCACTCTTTCACAAGTGAGTGAATGATCTAATGAGGAGTTCACCTCCTCTATTTATACTTGAATCTCAACTGACTAAAAGACCTGTTGGGGCCGACCTCACCTGGAGAAGTCTAATAACCCCTAAAATGTAACTACAGGGCCGACCCACATATGGTGGGTCTAATAACCCTAGTTAATATTAATCATCGGAGGAATAAACATCTCCGGATACATAATAGGATTGCCTCGGAGGAATGAAACATCTCCGGAATAATAAAGTACAAATATAATATTCTTTGAAGTTACAATATTCAACACTCCCCCTTAACGAGAAGGATATTATAACAGCATCTGCAGGAGCAAGGAGTCACCACACATGATACATCTATAAATCATCGGAAGCTTTCTTCAATCTGTCCTCATCAGTAACTCAAACAGTTACTGGTACATCACTGTCAACATCAACATCACGATCAGCAGCATCGTCACCATATGATCAGCAGCATCGTCATCACACGATCAGCAGCATCGTCATCATATGATCAGCAGCATCGTCATCACACGATCAGCAGCATCGTCATCACACGATCAGCAGCATCGTCATCACACGATCAGCAGCATCGTCATCACACGATCAGCAGCATCGTCATCACACGATCAGCAGCATCGTCATCACACGATCAGCAGCATCGTCATCACACGATCAACAGCATCGTCATCACACGATCAGCAGCATCGTCATCATCAGCAGCACAAGTATCCTACCGATACCTCATCAATACTCTTTCTCGGAGACCATTCGTCTACGGATCAATTCAGGGACCGAAGTCCGGGGATGATACAATCCCCATCACGTACATTTTGAACTATCAGTTCCGGGATGATGCAATCCCCTATCACGTACATTTTGAACTATCTGTTCCGGGATGATGCAATCCCCATCACGTACATTTTGAACTATCAGTTCCGGGATGATGCAATCCCCATCACGTACATTTTGAACTATCTATTCCGGGATGATGCAATCCCCATCACGTACATTTTGAACTATCAGTTCCGGGATGATGCAATCCCCATCACGTACATTTTGAACTATCAGTTCCGGGATGATGCAATCCCCATCACGTACATTTTGAACTATCAGTTCCGGGATGATGCAATCCCCATCACGTACATTTTGAACTATCAGTTCCGGGATGATGCAATCCCCATCACGTACATTTTGAACTATCAGTTCCGGGATGATGCAATCCCCATCACGTACATTTTGAACTATCAGTTCCGGGATGATGCAATCCCCATCACGTACATTTTGAACTAAGGTCCAGGGACGATGCAGTCCTATCCTCTATTCTCGGAGACCTCATGTCTACGGCTCTCTTTAGGACTGAAAGTCCAGGGATGATCCAATCCCCTCAAGTCCACCAAGGACTTCATTCTCGGAGACCTCTCGTCTACGGCTCTCTTTAGGACTGAAAGTCCAGGGATGATCCAATCCCCTCAAGTCCACCAAGGACTTCATTCTCGGAGACCTCTCGTCTACGGCTCTCTTTAGGACTGAAAGTCCAGGGATGATCCAATCCCCTCAACTGTCCACTAAGGACTTCATTCTCGGAGACCTCACGTCTACGGCTCTCTTTAGGACTGAAAGTCCAGGGATGATCCAATCCCCTCAACTGTCCACTAAGGACTTCATTCTCGGAGACCTCACGTCTACGGCTCTTTTTAGGACTGAAAGTCCAGGGATGATCCAATCCCCTCAACTGTCCACTAAGGACTTCATTCTCGGAGACCTTACGTCTACGGCTCTCTTTAGGACTGAAAGTCCAGGGATGATCCAATCCCCTCAACTGTCCACTAAGGACTTCATTCTCGGAGACCTCATGTCTACGGTTCTCTTTAGGACTGAAAGTCCAGGGATGATCCAGTCCCCTCAACTGTATTCACATCCATACAGGTACAATCATGTATCACATCAAAACATGTATTCATCACATCAAAGCATGTGTACATCAAAACATGTATACATCACTTAATCAACACATGTACACATCACATCAAAACATGTGTACATCAAAACATGTATACATCACTAATCAAAACATGTACACATCACATCAAAACATGTGTACATCAAAACATGTATACATCACTAATCAAAACATGTACACATCACATCAAAACATGTATACATCACTAATCAAAACATGTACACATCACATCAAAACATGTGTACATCAAAACATGTATACATCACTAATCAACACATGTACACATCACATCAAAACATGTGTACATCACTAGCATGTATATCAAAAACAATAACATGTATACATCAGACATGTATTCTCACTAATACATCATATCAAAACATGTATACATCTAGCATAAACAATATGTAAGAGTTCTAAATCTAAATAATTGTAAAACAGAAAAATAAGCGACAGAAATACTATACTACTCCCCCTTTCGAGGAGGGTCCTTCTGGACTATACCAAGCTTGTCTCGGAAGTACTCAAACTTCACTCGAGACAGAGGTTTAGTCAAGATATCAGCAACCTAATCCTCAGTGCTTATATACTCGAGCTTGATGGCTCCTCTCTGCACCATGTCTCGTATATAGAAGTAACGGATCTCAATGTGTTTTGACTTATCATGGAACACAGGATTTTCAGTCATCTTAATGCAGCTTTGATTATCACACATAATCACAGTGGGATCCATTTCTAAGTCAAAGATTCCAGATAAGAGTTTCCGAAGCCACACCGCTTCACAGCTGGCAGAGCAAGCAGCTATATATTCTGCTTCAGCGGTACTGAGGGCCACACTAGATTGTTTCTTGCTGAACCAGGAGATCATGGCAGATCCAAGACCATAACATCCACCTGAAGTACTTTTCTGTCTGAGACACTACCTGCCCAATCAGAATCTGAGAAACCGTGCAACTTGAGTTCACTGTCTCCAAGATAGTAAAGGCCAAAGTCCACTGTACCTTTTAGGTACCTCATGATATGCTTTGCAGCTATAAGGTGAACCTTTCTAGGTTCTACTTGAAACTGACTTAGGGTATTTACAGCAAAGCATATATCAGGCCTAGTATTTGTTAAGTACATCAGTGATCCAATGATTTGTCTATATAGGGTTATGTCCACTAGTTCTGATGAATCATTAGCCAGCAGTTTTAGGTTGGAGTCCATGGGTGTGGCCATAGATTTACATTCCAACATATCAAATCTTTTGAGGATCTCCACAGTATACTTACCTTGATTTAGAAAGATCCCTTTTGGCTCTTGCCACACTTCTAGGCCTAAGAAGTAGTGCATTAATCCGAGATCTTTCATTTCGAATTCTGAAGAAAGCTTCTTCTTGCTTTCAATGATTTGTTTCTCATTTCCTGTTAGAAATAGATCATCTACATATAA
Organism: Larix kaempferi; assembly: GCA_027924585.1. NCBI lineage: Eukaryota > Viridiplantae > Streptophyta > Pinopsida > Pinales > Pinaceae > Larix > Larix kaempferi. Next base: position 60,982 of record BSBM01000410.1, on the reverse strand, counting down.
TAGCAATATAACAGGTTCATCATTCATTACTTTAAGATAGAGATTGGGGTCAGCTTTACTTTTGGTAAAGCCCATGCTTAACAAGAAACTGTCAATTCTTCCATACCAAGCTCTGGGAGCTTGCTTCAAACCATATAATGCCTTCTTCAATTTGCATACATGGGTCCTTCCGTCTTTGACCTCAAAACCTTGAGGTTGTTCTATGTATACTTCTTCTTCAATTTCACCATTCAGGAAGGCTGTCTTAACATCCATTTGATGCAATTTCCATTTCATCATGGATGCAAGTGCCATGATAGTTCTAATTGAAGTATACCTAGCGACAGGTGCAAATGTTTCTTCATAGTCAATTCCTTCCTTCTGAGAGAATCCTCTGGCAACAAATCTTGCCTTGTATTTTTCAATGCTACCATCTGCAGCATGTTTTATTTTGAAAATCCATTTGGAAGAAACCACACTTTTATCTTTGGGTTTGGGGACTATATCCCAAACATCATTTTTCATTATTGACTGATATTCTTCTGTCATTGCTTCTACCCATTCTTTATTCTGAGCTGCCTCTTCATAGTTGGTAGGTAGTTGATCCACAAGATCACACATCAAGGCCATATAGTTGGACACTAGTTTTGGTTTCTTCCTTTCTCTAGTGGAGCTTTCGGGAGCACCATATCTTTCAGCTCCTTGAATAATATCTCTAGCCCATGCTGGTCTTCTTTTCCTAGATAATTCTGCTACAGGAGGTTCTTGTGGTTCCAGCATGTCATGATCCTCTGGTGTAACTTCTTTAGGGACATGAACAGTCTCTGAGATTTTGGGAGATGTATCTTCTTCATAAACTTCTTCAAGTTGACACTTTCTGGATTTCTTGAGAGCTGCTTCCTCATCAAAGGTTACATCTCTACTTATTTCTATATGATGGAAACCTGGTATGTATATTCTGAAGGCTTTGGAAGTTTCACAATAACCAACAAACATTCCCTTCTTACCTGAGGGATCCAACTTGGTTCTCTTTTCTTTTGGAATGTGGATGTACACAGGACACCCAAATATTTTAAGATGGCTTACTTCAGGCTTCTTACCTGTAAACACTTCTTCTGGAGTTTTGAATTCAAGAGCACTGTGAGATAATCTATTTTGCACATAAACTGCTGTCTTGGCTGCTTCAGCCCATAGATACATGGGAAGATCCTGGTCATGTATCATAGTCTTCACAGCTTCCATGATGGTTCTATTTTTCCTTTCTGCAACCCCATTTTGTTGGGGATTGTAGGGAGTGGTTAACTCTCTCTTGATTCCAGCTTCTTTACAAAATTCTTCAAACTCTTTTGAAGTATATTCTCCACCATTGTCTGTCCTGAGAATCTTGATTTTCTTATCTGAGAGATTCTCTGTTAAGGCCTTGAATTCTTTGAACTTTCCAAAGACTTCATTCTTTCCTTTTAGAAAGTAAATCCAAGTTTTCCTTGAATGATCATCAATGAATGAAAGATAGTATTCAAAACCACTTAGAGAGGTGGTGGGCATTGGACCACATACATCTGAGTGTATTAACTCCAAGATACCCTTAGTCTTTGTTTCACTCTTCGGAAAGGGGTTCTTGACATTCTTGCCTTTCTTACATCCTTTACATGAGCCATCATGATCAACCTTTAAATCTGGTAGTCCTATGACCACCTTGCTTACATAAGGTAAGGCTTTGTAGTTGATGTGAGCTAGTCTTCTATGCCATAGCTCACTGGGGCTGGATGTTTCATGAACAAGAGCAGCTTCCGGATAACCCTTGAGTTTATATAAACCTCCTTCCTCTTCACCAATAACAATTGCATCCTTAATGGTTTTGCCTTTGGACCACATTAACACTTGTCCATCAATGAAAGCAACTCTGTAGCCTTTCTTGTCCAAAGCTGAGATTGAAAGCAAATTCTTCTTTAATCCTGGAACATATAGAACTTCTTTCATCTTCATGGGAGTTCCAGAATCGAGTTTGTAGTTTGCTTCACCAATTCCCTTAATGGGATATTGATAGTCATCTCCTAGAGATACCTTTTGGGGAGAAGTCTTTTCTTCAAGTTTTGAGAGAGTCCTTTTCTGTCCTGTCATGTGCTTTGAAGCACCACTGTCAATAAGCCATGTACCTTCTTCAGGGGTTATGGATCCAGAGAGTGCGGAGAAGAGAACATATTCTTCTGCATCTTCTTCTGTATTTCTCCTTGTCCTTCTTTTGGAGAAGGTCCTTTCTTCTTCCTCCCTTTCATCTCTAGGCCTTTTATTGTGAGACCTTTCTTCCTCAACTTCTTCTTCTTCACTGTCATCTTCTGCAAGATGTGCTTGGTGTCTTTTGTAGTAAGAACCCTTCTTCTTTTGTAGAGGACAATCTTTAGCAATGTGTCCTAATTTGTGGCAAGAATAGCACTGGAAGGAAGAGTAATCCCTTCTTTGAGTAGATCCTCTTTTCTTCTGAAATCTGTGAGGAGGATGAGACTCCTTGTGATTACCCTTCTTGGAGTAGGATTGACTCCTTCTTCTTTTGGTGTGTGTGGCCAAGGCTTGGTCATCTTCTTTGAGTAGGGATTCTCTATTTGCAACCCTAGCCTCCTCTTGCACACAATCCTCCCAAACTATATCAAACTTCATACTTTCTTTTCTGGCACACATAGTTTGAATGAATGACTCCCAAGGTCTAGTGAGACCATTTAGAGCTGTCATTACAAGTTCATCCTCATCAAGAGTATCACCAATGGCATCTAGTTGCTCTTTGATTAGAGAGACTCTTGAGAAGTAGTCTTGAATGGATTCTCCTTTGTGCATCTTGGTACTCTTCAACTGAGTCCTTAGATTCATCTTCCTATTGATGTTCTTCCCTTCATACATTCTTCCTAGGGCATCATACATTTCTTTTGGAGTCTTCTTGGAAGCCACTTGGGGAATCAAGTGGTCTTTAATAGAATCTGCTATGATTCTCTTTGCCCTAATCAAATCCTTCCTGTGTTTTTCTTTGGCTTCATCTTCTTCTGGTTCTGCAACTTCCTCCTTGATATAATGAGCAAGATCATTCTCTTCAAGAATGAGACCAATTCTGTATTTCCATGCCCGGAAATTTTCTATGCCTTCTAGCTTGTCTTCAAGCTTAGTATTAGGAGCCATCTTCTCTTGGGGGAGTCCAAGAGACAGAGTAGACTAACTTGGAAAGTTACTTTTCACTTTTCCGGAAACTGAAACAGAAATTTATCGCACTTTTGGTAGAATTAGGGTTTGCAATTCCCGGAGTTCTACCCAACCAAAAAGTTCGATCTATAGCTTAAAAGAATGCTCTTGATAAAGGCTATCCAACCAAGTAAACAGAAATAAAAAATTCCAACTTTTTTCTGAAACCAAAAACTGACGTATCGCACTTTTGGTAGAATTAGGGTTTGCAATTCCCGGAGTTCTACCCAACCAAAAAGTTCGATCTAGGGCTTAAAAGAAAGGTATTGATGAGGGCTATCCAGCCATGCAACCAAAAATCAATAATACTAACTTTGGGCTGAAAACCCTAACTTCACCAAAGAGAGAGAGAGATGATCTTACCTTGTGAAAGATGTCCTATTCAGTCTAGCTCTGATACCATGTTAAGTTTAAACCAAATAGACAAGCAAGATCTCTGATAGAAACACAATCACAATATAACACACAATATATCCTGGGAAACCCTCATGGGGTAGAAAACCCAGTAAAGCTTTCCTCAATAAGATGATCAACCAAAATACAAGATGTGCTCCTTCTCCTTGACTCCTTAGCAGATCTCCTCAACTAGTGCGCACTCTTTCACAAGTGAGTGAATGATCTAATGAGGAGTTCACCTCCTCTATTTATACTTGAATCTCAACTGACTAAAAGACCTGTTGGGGCCGACCTCACCTGGAGAAGTCTAATAACCCCTAAAATGTAACTACAGGGCCGACCCACATATGGTGGGTCTAATAACCCTAGTTAATATTAATCATCGGAGGAATAAACATCTCCGGATACATAATAGGATTGCCTCGGAGGAATGAAACATCTCCGGAATAATAAAGTACAAATATAATATTCTTTGAAGTTACAATATTCAACAAAGTGTATATTTGATCAATGCATAATTGATCGTGTTTTCTTTATGTGTCTCATTGAGTTTCTTTGTTTAAATCTTTGAGCATCGATGCATAAAGGAAAAGACTTTGTTGTTTGTCCATGAGCTCCGTATCCCTAATTTATCTTTTTTGTCTTCATTTTTGGTTTTGTACGTAGACATTTGTGTATGATTTACATTATTAAATATCACAAGTATGAATTATTCCTTCATACTCCCCTTAATGAATACTTTTAGTTCAATCTAGATGGTTAAATTGTCTTCATTTTCAATCTTCTACACTCTGCATCATATTTAGTCTTCTTAATTTGCAACTGCATCTTTAGTGTTTGTTGGCTTATTGTCTCATGCATGAGATGTATCATTCTTTTATAAGTTTGTATATTGAATCAATAATCTTAACTACATCATCTTCATATCAAGGGTTTTCTTGACTTACTCTTAACTATCACATGGGTTTTCTATGGGTTACCTTCAACCAATTCATCATATCTAAGGTTTTCCTTGTCTTACCCTTAACCATTACATTATCACATGGGTTTTCTATGGGTTACCTTCAACCAATTCATCATATCTAAGGTTTTCCTTGTCTTACCCTTAAACATTACATTATCAAGTATTTTCATTAGTTTTAATTTAACCATTCCAAGAGGTTTTTGGATTACCACACACCATAATCAAATGAAAATAGTCATGATTTGATTTACTCAAAAAATGACTCTGAAAATAAATTGACAACTTTGAACATTCCCTTAATCAAAATAGTTTTTTTGAAGACCAACTAACTCATGGACTTTTTATGTGGAGGATTTTACCTTGTAGAATCTTTTCAACATAAAGGTAACTTTATGTCATTCAAACACATCTATCCAACTAAACCGTACATGTATGTGAGGTTTCGATATTTTCTTTACCAACATGTGTGATGATCATGATTGGTAAAACCACAAATACTACAAGAATGCAAGTTCCACCACTTCGCTTGTACACGTCATGTTCCACAATGACTGCAATATTGCTCCTGCTTCTACATCTAATTTAGTGTATTGGTACCGGTAGATGACTCACCTTTTATAGATGTTTTTGCTTTTACAAATTTGATGTCACCATTACTTGTGTGGCCTAAGCCTTCAGAACTAATGTTTTCATTTCTTGTCCTTATACATATATGTATACGTTTCTAGATGCCTTGCCCATTTTTGCCTAAACTTTTGCCATCAAAACCCATTTTATTCACAAGTTTGGTGCAAGTTTCTTTTATATGTATTTCAAAACAACCCATTTCATCATTAGTAGGAGGTTCACCTTCAACATATCACCAGGATTCTCATTTTGAGCCTCGTAGCATGAAATATACACATTTATGTCATCATTATTAGCTTCAACCAAATTATCGATATCACAAGAACTATTAATCTTTTGAATTAAGTCACTCGTGTCAAAAATTGCATCACACAATATTTTTTCTTGGTCCAAAATTTTCACTTCACTTTCCAATGCTAACAACACATTTTCTTTTGCCAACAACTCTCGCTTCAGTGTTTTGTCCTTTAATATTTTTTATCAGGAATTTTTCAAATATCATTTTCCCATTGATCCAATGATTCCAACCTTTCTTCTAGTTCACTTATGCATTGTGTAGTGAAACCAACAAATTCTTGATAGAGCTTGTTATCACGTACCCTAAATTCATTGACTTTTCCCATTGTTGAATTATTAAATTTGTGTAACCTGCCTATCTCTTCGATAGCATCTTCATGTTCTTGTTGAAGTAATTCAATTTCATGATTACCAATCTTTTCCTCCTCTACCCATTTCAAAGTGCTAAATTATCACACTCGCTTGTCAAATAATCAACACAAGAAATAGGGTGTCAGATACCACCAAGCATGCACCCCAATTGTTCCACCACTACAACACTTGAAAACTTGTCCTCAAATAAGGACTCAACCACCACCAAAGGTTTTGTTACTTTAAATACAAGGAATGAGCAACACTTGCACAATTACAAACAAATCTCTTTTCAATATGAGGTGAAGGGTAATATGATCCCTTTTACAATTTTTGTCTCATTTGCAAAACCAAATCAACATTCCAACAAACTTAGTTTAACTAACCTTGGATTTGATTTTAGTTTGACTTCATACTCTCAACTTCAATTTCAACTTGGTGATGACTTTGATTTTAGTTTGACTCCATACTCTCAACTTCAATTTCAACTTAACTCTAAGTCTAATTTTCTTTGACTTTGATTTTAGTTGGACTCCATACTCTTAACTTCAATTTCAACTTAACTCTACTTCTAGCAAACTCAGCTTAACTAAACTTGACTTTGATTTTAGTTTGATTCCATACCCTCAACTTCAATTTTAACTTAACTTTCACTTTGATTTTAGTTTGACACCATACTCTCAACTTCAATTTCAACATATGTCTACTTTTCTTTGACTTTGCTTTTAGTTTTCTCCTATGGTCTCAACTTCAATTTCAACTTAACTCTACTTGTCTTTGCTCCAACATTTACTCTAACTCAACTTTGAAACATCAAAATGGAGCCAAGTGACCTTTTTACAACATTGGACCTTTCACTTTCACTGATTTACAACATACAACATTCAACTAACAAACTCTTTCATATTCAAAATGTGCCTTTTTGTTTGTTATGAACTTCCCCTTGGAATTAAACAACAATAAGTAGAAATGAAAATGAAGTTACCCAAAATTCCCTTTACTTCTAGGTGTTAATTTCTTAGTGCATTATTTGTGTGGGCATCAATTTCGACCTCACTTTCACTTTCAATGTAGCTCATTCGACAGCTTTGTGCCTCTAGTGTCAGATATTTCTTGGATCACTATGTCTTGGTGTTTTTCACCATGCAAATTTTAGAATCCGCACAGTAGGTATTTCTATTGCGTAAACGGATAGTGGAGGGCACTAGATTAGATTTTTTAATTTTAATTTTAATTTCTACTGTGGTTGTTCTAAATAACTGCACCAAGGAATTCCAGTTTAGGGTACATTGTAATAGGGTTAAATAAAGAAAAAGTATCAAATTGCAAAAACCACGTATTAAATTAACTTTTCATTTTAATTTTCATTTCCGGTGCGTTCATTATAAATAAAAACACCTGGGAATTTTGATTTCTGGTGCACCGTGAAAGGGTTAAATAAAAACATGTTTAATTAAAAAAACAACTTATTGCATTAATTTTTTATTTTTAATTATCATTGTGGTGTGGTCGTTCTAAATAAACAAATCAGGGCGTTAGAGCTTACGACACACTATGAAAGGGTTAAATAAAAAAAGTGTTGAGTTAAAAAAATGGATTGGATTAATTCTTTATTTTTAATTCACACTTCTGGTGTGTTAGTTCTCCCAGAGCACACCAGTGCTTTCAAGTTTTGGGCGGACCGAAACAAGGTTAAATAAAAAAAATTACGGAATTGAAAACTCATTTTTACTATCTTTGTAGTGCTTTTGACCTCCTGAGCACCAATGATGTACCTTCCCTACTCAAACTCCCTGCCATTAGTGCTCCAAGTGGTCGCATTGCTTGGTTTTATTACTTGCTGATTGGATTTTGAATTTTGTCAAACGGTGGGAAATTTTTGAAATTTGGTGGATTGAAAATTAAAATTCATCTTTAGTTTTCCTTTTTTTAATTAAAAACTTGCATGGAGAATTCGAGTGATTTGGCTCGCACCGCTACACGGTGCACACTATAAATTTATAGTGTGCACTGTGTAGCAGTGCGAGCCAAACAACTTGAATCATCCATGCATATTTTAAAAATAAAAATAAAAAAAGGAAAAGTAAAGCTGAATTTTACAATGTGCATCGATCCCGGTGTGTTTATATGTGTAGCGACTATGGCGACGGTGCGCTATACTTTTCATAATGCACCACCAAAATTGAAACATAATATCAAACGCACCGGTAAACTAAATTTTTAAAAAAATCACAACGTTAATTGGTGTGCTTTGTAAACATTTACTTACCGCCACACTAAAAATATTTTTAAAAAACACCACGTTAACTAGTGCGCATTGTTAACATGTACGCACCAATTACTCGATGCACTAACATGTAACTAGCGCACCATCTTGCCTATAAAAATTTATTCTAAAATTGAAAAAGAGGTGCTCATATTACAATGCGCTCTAAAGATGGTTGAGCACCATTTTCGGCATGTGCATGTGTCACTATTGCACCAGTTCTTCCTATTGATAGAAGCATTGTATACTGATGAATTGGAAAAGACCCCACGCACCAATGCGTTTTTTGTAAAAGCGCACCGCAAAAAATTTCTTTTAAAAAATTACCATGGTAAACAGTGCACTTTGTTAACATGTACATAGGATATATTCGATGCGCTGATGTGTAACACCAACACGGTTATGCCAATCAAAAATAATTATAAAACTAAATAGACATTCTCCTATTATGGTGTGCTTTAAAAAGGCTTGAACCCCATCGATGGTGTGTTGACGTGTCACCACTGCATTTGTGCTTCCTATTGATGGAAGCATCGTTCTTAATATTTACAAAATATAGCCGATGCATCTCAAAAACATACACGCACTGCTGAGTTGAATTTAAAAGTGCATCGTCTTTGTTTTAAAAAATAAATTGACACACTGTGCGCTAGGGTCAATGTAGTGCACCGTTGACGGTGCTTCTATTGTTGTAACGCACCAGTTATCCACATGAGTTAAATTTTAGTTTATTTTATATATGTACCCAGTTCATTTATGTTATTGTCGCACATCAGTTGAGGTGCTCTTGTGCTACAGTGTCAGTGTGTGACTGTAATTTAGGCGCATCGCTTGTCAAATTCATTTATTTTGAGAAAAAATATTATTTGATGCTAATAAATAACATGCTCATTTAAATAAATATTTAATGTTTTTTATGTCTATTTATGAGACTGATCAATTTTATATGTGAATCAGAGACGTCAATGGTAAGAGGTCGATCAGCAACAACATGCATGACTTGACCACTACAACTTTGAGGACGAATGGGAGTCTAGATAGAGGGAGAGGGATTTGTACCCTCATCCCATTAATCATCAAACATGATACCTCTTTATGGTTTTTAGGCTCCTGAATTTCTATCAGGAGGCTACATCCCTCAAGGGGAACTCTTCTTTTCTAGCACAGTTGATTCATCGTTGGGATCATCATAGGCAGGCATTTCGTGTTGGTCCCAATTAGTGGTTCTAGCCCACCGAGGAGGACATTTACTTCATCACTAGGCTATCTAGGAGAGGGGAGTATTTTATGCAATTCCCTGATATGCCAGCTGGTGTTGTAGCAGAGAGTCAGCTTGTTTACTCTCAAATATATATCACTAGCCACATCACTCATCCTACTGATTTTTAGGTGCATGGTGGATAGCTATGGATTTCTGATTTTAGTGTAGAGGAATTTAAGTTCCTATCACCGTTGGTGACAACCATAATGCACCTCACTAGTGAAGGGGAAGCACATTAGTTGTCTTCTTTTATTTTATGTAAATTCTTTAGTGCAGATACCTAGATGTATTAGGTGGTCTGCCATTTTTTTGCGATGGTTTTTTTTACTTTAGATCAATGTCGTGCACAGATTGATGGGAGGTTCAAATTCCCTTTTGGTTCGGAGCTCTTTTATTTATTTTTTGAGAATTTTTCAGCCACAAGGCCTTCATTTGATCGCCACCCTCCTAGGTCAACGATGGAGGTGTGTATACACATGTGGGGATAGATGATTCCCAAGAGGGGGGAGCTCGAGTTTCTAGCTAGGATCACATCAGAGGTGTTGGAGATGTTGGACAACGAGGAGGACCATGCCTTGGACTTTGTTCCATATTCGTACATGGGGTTGGATTGGAGAGCATGCCTCGACATATTTTTCACCCAGGCTAAGCCACCAGATGATAGATGTAATATTAGCATTATGTTTAAATTAATCTAGTTTCATTTTATTATCTTACTTAATGCAAATGAAATATATTCTAAATTGTTTTAATAAATTATTTAATGGAATTTTCTAATTATATTTGTGTACTATATATTTTGCAGACATTGGCATGTTCAATGGGGAGGTTCCTCCACCTATTCAGGATGATGAAGATTTGCAGGAGCTCAAGATGCTTGTGTTTCCTAGACCCGTCCTACGACATAGGCCATATGATAGGTTTTGATAGCATGTGGAAGACATGTTGTCCACATTGTTGTCTCAACGAGGATTCCATCCTGAATGGGAATAGAAGATCATCTCATACCTTGAGCTTGCAGAGTTATGGAGGATGCTTCCTCATGATCGGAGTTCTTTGATGCAGTATGTCGTCGGTGCGTCCATCCTTTTAGATGCTTGGACGATGACGGATGATTCTATGTCATTTGATGAGGGTGGATATCCTCATCCTCCTCCACCTCCTCATCATCCTCATCCTCACCATGATGAAGCCTCAACATCACATGATCCACCTCCTCCTCCTTATCTGGCTCACCATGACAACCAACCAGTATCTACTCCTCCACACCTAGTTGACCCACCACCATCTCCAACTCATGATCCATAGGGAGACTAACCAGCCTCTCCTCCTCACTAACACAACCATCCACCATCTCCTACTCCACCAATCTCCCAGGATCCAAATAAGACGGTCACAACAGGTGAGATACATCATGAGGGAGATATAAGATATGCTTTTGTATTTGTTGTTATCTTTCGTGGCAGAGGTATTGATGCCTCTGGCCCTGCTGGTGGAGGTGGTGATGCTTTTGGCTCTGTTGGAAAAGGTATGGATGCCTCTAGTTCCGGAGATAGACCAGATATCTCATAGCATTTATTGGACTGGAGATGTATACTTGGCATGTATCATGAGTTTTATATTATTTTTCATATATATTTATATATATACTGGAGATTATTTTTCATATATATATATATATATGAAAAATAATCTCTAGTGTATATATATATAAAATATCAAACTCATGATACATGCCAAGTATACATCTCCAATCCAATAAATGCTATGAGATATCTGGTCTAGCTTTGGAACCAGAGGCATCCATACCTCTGCCAACAAAGCCAAAGGCATCGACACCTCCACTAGCAAAGCTAGAGGCATCAAATGACATATGTTGATGTTGATGTTAATGTTTATTTATATGTTGATGGTGATGTGTATGTTATGTCACGTTAGATATGTTTGCTAGGTGTGGTTGATAGATGTGTATGTTTGATGGTGTTTGTTAAATGTGTGCATAATGGTTATGTTAGATCATGCAACTTGTGTTTTGTTAGATGTTATTATTAGATTTGTGTGTTAGATTATGTTTAAATCTATTAAAAGTATATGTTAGATGATGGTAGGTAATGTTTACATGTGTATGTTAGGTGATATTTGATGTGTATGTTAGATTATATGTTATCCATTTTTTTATGTTTATGTAAGATGGTGCTTATATTTGATAGGTGATGATAGATGTGTATGTTAGATGATGTTTTTCATATGCGTGTGATGGTTATGTTAGATGATGTTTATGTTTAGTAGGTGGTCATGATAATGATGACGATGGTACGTTACATGATGTTAGGTGATGGTGGTGGTGGTCATTGATTTGGTGATCACATTGTAATATTTTTTATTGTTATATATATATAGACTCTTTTTTTAACTCAATGGGCTATCAAATTATTTTATGATATTTAGCTTAATGTGTATGATGTATTTTGTTTCTGTCGATGAGTATGATTCATGTGTGTGAAGCAATTTTATTTATTTATCTATGTATTTATGTTGATGTATTTTATATTATCTATAATTATAATTACAAATTGTGCACAATCTCAGTTAGAATTGCAAGTTACAATCTCAACTATAACTACAATTTACAATCATTATTGCAATTTCACAACTACAACTTACAATTACAGTACAATAAGAAATTACTAATTGGATTTACAAATTACAAGTTACAAATTGGATAATTACAACTACAAATTTACAATCGCAAATTGTAATTACAATTATAATCAGAACTTACAAATTATAATAACAAATTTGCAATTATGTTTACAAATTACAAAATAATTTGCAAAATTGCAAAATTACAATTAAAAAATACAAATATGCAAATTTACAATTTTCAGTTTCAATTACAAGTGTAAAGTCACACAATACTCTTACAATTATAATTTTGCAATAACAAGACACATAGGGCAATAAGAAATAGAAATACCGAGTTCATATTGCTTTTGGTAAGGAGAAAGAGAAACTAATATATAAATCTAAGTAAAAAAAATTATTACATTATTAAATCTGGGACATTTGAAAAGGAAATTATGTTCTTTCCTCACCTCCTATTTATCACAAATTTTACAAAATCAATCATCCCAATCTATTGTTTTTTGGTAAGATTGTTGAGTAGTTTCATTATGGAGGTTATGAGTCCCATTGGTTCTAATTTTGACAGTAGTATTTTTTTTTCTTTAAGCACATAAAATTGGAAAAATAGTTTTGACCATTAAAATTAGGATTTATAAAATATTTGTAGCCTCCATCTTCCTTTATTAATCATTTCACTATTTTCCGTCTATTTTAAATGACAATTTAAATTGATTCCCATGTAGGGTGTTATAACCATCACAAAAAATAAGATGATTTTTTTCCTAGGTTTAATTATTATACTCTTGACTTTATCCATCTTAATGTGAAGTTTATAAAAATTGTAAAATGATTAAAAAGGTTGAGTTTCTGATTCATGAAGGGGTTTAAAAGTTTAAATATAAAAATAATAATGTAATCTATGAAGGATGACAATAAGTCTAGCCATCTTAATTTCAACGTAGCCATCCTTTTTTAAACATTTCTTGATTTTAATTATTAACATAGATGTAAAAAAAGATGCTATAAACAGGGTACATTTGCTTAATGCATTAAATATTACAATTATTGTGCACTTGGCCACTGATTATTACATTTAAACTTTATATGAGGATTTAAGAAGTATATCATTAGTTCATGAAAATAGTGATGTCTTTATGGCCAAAGTTTGTTGTCAAAAATCATATGAGGAATCCATTAATTTATAACTAAAATGGAGAGATCACTTAATCATTACAGATATGTATACTCTCCTTGGGTACAAGTTTATTATGCATCGAATTGTCAAAAAGACATAGTCTGGAGAGTGCATTTGTTCTTGTAGGGCTAAATGCCAAACATTAATTAAGGTTGACTAGATGAATGAATCTGACTATATATTTTTCCATGTAGAAACGCAATAAAGAGTTTGTCTAGGATAGGCTATGATATGGGTGTAGATTAGGGTCAAGACTCTATGTACACACTTCCCTTCAATATGTAAGGAGATTGGTCATGAATATCACTCATCTCATGGTAAAGAATTAATCATGCTAGTGACAATGAGTTGGTGAATTGTTATTAATAACTTCATTTAGCAAAACCTTAATGTGATTGCATTGTTAGAGTTTGAAAGTGATTTTGTGATTAGTGAAGACATTAATATTATCTAAATTAATAGAATGAAATCTAATGAAAGAGTGTGTTAGTGTTACTTAAACAAATAAATAAAATGCATTCACATATTATAGATTCCATTTTTAAGTGTAATTAATTTGTAAATGAACTATACATTTCAAATTAATATTATCATTTGTTTATTACTTACTAGTTAATATTAACATAATTAGTATAAAATGACTATTTCCATATTGTTAGACATTCATATTAATATCAACACACATATGATACACACTTACCTATATGTTTTCAATATTGACATGCCATAATAATGGTGCCACAATAATTTTAATATTTTATACTAAATATGCAATGAGATATAAATACTTTCAAGTAATATAAAATGTTTTTTCAATCAATCATTTCATACAATCACAAATTACTTGATAGACAAACACATTTTGCATCAGATTAATTATTAGTCAACTAAAATTGTTTAAAAACATCCGGTAATCAATTTTCCATTTCCATTGTCATAACATGAAAAATAAACAATATAATTAGAGAATTAAAGATAACAATAATAAAATTATATATCAACATTGTAAATGATGAAATAAAACATGTACATGTCACTCTATGTTTCCATCACCTTGATTATATTCCTCACTTGGCATGATAGCATTGTTGTTCTAAAAAATATGTTTAGATTTAGGGTCATGTATTAATACGAACCACCAATCCCTATCCAACATGTCCAGGTAAAAAAAAACTTGGTTGCGGTGTTTTGGGAAAAAAATAAGACTCCTTAGTTTCATCCCACATCTTTTTAGAGTTGATACATATCATCCCACTATCATGATATTCCTTTGCACTATTCATGTCAAATGTGTCCCACCACTTGCACCTAAAAATAACACCTTGAAAAGATGAGAAGTCCACTTGAATGATCTCTTGTATTTTTTCAACATAACCCAACTTCTCCCCTATTAGGTTTTGATCGCAGTGGCTAGCATGGATAGATTGGTCAAACTTGACTTCCACTCCATAGTCTTGTGTGAGACGTTCATCATCAACATCTTCAATTAAAAAATGATGCCCATATGCCCACATAGATGGGAACAAATGCACCCGTAAAAAAGGGCACAAATGACGGTGTCATGTGTCTAATAACCTGGTTAATATATAAAATATAGATGTTATAATTCAAAGGTGCATTATAAAGTTAGAAATGTACAGAAATATATTATTACCGAGTTGCTGCATCTGATCCCTATGTAGAGTGAATCCTCCTCAACATGTGGGTAACAACCAGATGCGCCATATTTCTCTTTGACTTAGTCAACAACCCAACTGTTGGGACATATCATTGGAATATTATATTTTAAATGATCAGGATAAGGCATGCTTCTTGTCAATGTCTCATTTCCTCCTCTTCTTTTCATACAATGTGACCCATGATTGTGTTGCCTCCGCGTTGTAAAGAATGAATTTATTGATGGCATCATTTCTGAATCCATTATTGTATTCAATAAATCAAATCAACTTATAGTACAAATGATATCAAATATATATTAGGAAATTCATTGTGAATACTTACATCTATGTGAAAATGTGACGAAAGATAAGTGACTTACTCTTTATCATGTGCATTTTTTCGTTCGTTTGGAGTAGTTCCCCATCCCTTTTGTCCTCACCGCGTTCATTATCCCAAATCACTACTCTTGGTGTGTGGTCGATTTGCTTGATGTACTCACTAGCATAATAGAACAGATCATATACTATGTACCCCTCTTCCATAGACCCCTCGATTTTTTCCCTTTGTCGAACAATCCCTTCAATTTTTTCATGTATCTCTCTGAGAAGAATATCCATTGACATGAGACCACCTCGATCACTAATTCAACCTCATCAACTAGGTGAATTAGAAGATGAACCTAAAAATACATGAAACTTGTCGGCAATTCCTTCTCAAACATACAAAAAATCTCAACTATCTCTTGACACCACCATGGAATTCTATCCATGTCAATCTCTTTTGATGTGATCCACCGTACAAATGCATATAGTTTAGATATGGAACGTTGCAGATCCTATGGAAAGTTGTGGTTCACAGACCCACACACAAGCAAAGGATAATGACACTACAAAATGAACACAAAAATTTAATTGCTTTTTAACTTGTGGGGTAAAAGATTGAAAAAAAAATTGACATACATAACTTTAGAAGGTTTAGATGGTCATGTGATTTCAAACTCGACAAATGGTCGTCAATAGTGAAGCAGTGTCGTAGAGCAGACCCATATAAAGAAGGTTCCTTCACACCCAATATAACTTCCTTTTCCAAATAAAGATCATCTTTCTTCAAAAACCATGGGACATCATCTTCTTTAAATGACCAAGAGGGGCAACATCTCCTTTAATTTCTTGTCTTGGCCAATGCTTATTTTTATTATTTGAAGAAATAATATATCTCCTTTCAACCAATGTGTCACTTTGTTTCGATGATCTGTGCCTCCACAAATACGATTAATCATTTTTAAATATATGTGCGGGATCTAGTAAGTGGACAATCTTAAAATGCTCCCAATATGGAAGCTCATAAATAATCGATTTCATTTTCATCCCGATGGAAATTTTCTCAACATAGGTGTCAAATAATTCAGGATCATCGAATGTAGGTTCCCCATTTGAATCGAGCATTTCTACATTTTCAATCTCCTTCTCTCTGTCATATTCCCTAAGCCAGTGCATTGGTGTCATTATTTCACGCCTTTGGGTTTTCTCCGGTTTACCATTGAAAGCTGATGTTGCTCCTCTCTAACGGTTCTTTTCTAGGAGGAATACCCTCGAGTATTCATACACTAGCTTTCATAGGTGGCTGGACCACCTATCCTTCATATAAGGTCCACAACATTTACATCCATGATACCCTTTTGTTACAAGACCTATGTAATATCCAGAGTTGGATATTCTCAATTAGTTAGGGTTGAACCCATAATTTCTAAAATAACCCACAAATCCGTAGATGTAAAATGATATATAAATTGATAATATAAGATGATGATTTACAATTGAGGGCCCGTTATTTATACTTTGGCGGAATACCCTTTCACTAATAGTCATGTCTTTTCGGAAAGACATTATTAATTATCATTATTATTATTATTATTATTATATATGTTGATGTTTATTATTATTATTATTTTATTCATAACATTGCCTCTCTCTTAGAAAGGCTTTGTCCTCAAAGCCTTATAACGTTCTCGCACCGTTCCTTGTGACGTCGTAGCTGACGAAACATGTCGGTACGAACTTCTAAGTATAGAACATAACTTTCGATATGTTGACGGATCAATCCAACCAAAATTGATTTGTTGCCGACTATTGGGATTCTCTATTGATCTGTTGTCAGGAGCTTTGAGAACATTAGTACCATTATCTTTCGACAATTCCCACTTTTTAGGATACTGGTTTATATGGTTGGGGTGTCGATAGGGAGTTATTGTTGTTTGTTTTTTTACAAGATTGTCTTCTTTATGAACTGTGACAAGGACTGAATTTGTTTCCTCTACTTGACTTTGTTTTCTAGAGGGTTTGGATGCTTCCTCCTGGATTTGCGCTAATTTGTTCTCTAATAGATTGTTATTACCCTGAATTTTCTCGAACCTTTCGTCTTGCGACTTTTTGTCCTCTTTTAACTTATTGACTTGTTCCTCTAGTTCTTGATTAAACTTTCTGAGGTTTTGGTTTTCTTCTTGCTTTTCTAGTATTCTTCCTTCAAGGTCTTCATTTGAATGTTCCATCTTCTGACTATGTTTCAGCTTCTTGATTTTCGTAAGTAATGTATTGTTATGAATTCTTAGTCGAAATAGCTCTTTGGTATTGCTTGCTAATTCGTCCTTGATTTTCTTAATTTCCAGCTTGTGCGTCTTTTTAGTAGCGCCGTATGTCTGCTGAAGTTCTTTATTCTTTTGATGTTGTTGACCTATGTCTGATTCTTGACTTTGTAGCTTCCTATGAACTTGAGTCAATTCATCAGCTTTGTCCCTGACAAGCTGGTTTAAATGCTTTATTTCTTCTTCTAAATCATTATCGCTTCCATCGGGTGACTTGTCGTCGTTTTTTGACTTTCTAATCTGGTCTTCTAGGTTTTGATTGTGGATTTTTAAACATGATATTTCTTGATCATGATCAGATAAAATTTTCTTGTTATCTCTTATGGTTCGTTCTAGTTGTCGATTTTCATTCCATAAACGATGACACTCATTGTTTCTCTGCTCCTTTAAGAACTTCTGTGTCTCAATCTCTGCTTGTAGACATTTACTGCTCGCTTTGTATTTCTCTAATTCATCTAGTGCCGCTTGTAGCTTTGAATTCATTACTGAATATGTGTTTTCCATTGTTCCTGACTTTTTCGATGATAGCTGGTTTCCTTCTACTTGATTTCTTTGATGATAACCGATCTTCAAATTTTATTTTATTTTTTTAACAATAATTGCTTTGCCCTTATAATAATTATTATTATTTAAATGTAATAATAATATTATTTTAATATTATATATTTCCCAAACAATTGTAATATTTTACAATTATGGACTTCTTAGGGAATAAAACCAAACCCACTTCTCACAAAACCACGTGCACCTTAAAACCATGTGCGGTTTCACTTCTTACTTTTACTTTTTACTTCTACTCACTTCTAAACTTTACTTTTACTTTCTTTCTTTTTTCTCCTTTTCACTTCTTCTCACTTCTTTTTTATTTATTTCTATATTCTATTTTCTTCTTTTTTACTTGTCTTTATTTTCTTCTTTTTATCTTCTTTTTATTTTCTTTTACTTTTTCCTTTTTCTTTCTTTCTCTTTTTTTCTTTTTTACTTCTTTGGGCCACGGGCCTGGTTTTGGACAAGGTCCTAGATTGGTGGCTACAAGCCTGGCTCTGATACCAATGTAATATCCATAGTTGGATATTCTCAATTAGTTAGGGTTGAACCCATGATTTCTGAAATGACCCACAAATCCGTAGATGTAAAATGATATATAAATTGATAAGATAAGATGATGATTTACAATTGAGGACCCATTATTTATACTTTGGCGGAATACCCTTTCACTAATAGTCATGTCTTCTCGGAAAGACATTATTAATTATCATTATTATTATTATTATTATTATTATTATTATTATTATTATATTGATATATAAATTGATAAGATAAGATGATGATTTACAATTGAGGACCCGTTATTTATACTTTGGGGGAATACCCTTTCACTAATAGTCATGTCTTCTCGGAAAGACATTATTAATTGTCATTATTATTATTATTATTATTATTATTATTATTATGTTGATGTTTATTATTATTATTATTTTATTCATAACAACCTACGGTGATATGGTATACAGAGCACATTCATGTTGAAGATCAATACAGTCACACCAAATTAAATATGCCAAAAAAATATTGCTACGAATATAAACAAATCAAACAATATATTTACCAGAGAAAACTCATAATCCCAGATAATCATGTATGGTGTGCGCACATAATCAATACAACATAAAACTCCTCTCTATTGGGATGGGTTTTGATACATCGTATACCTATATCCCTTCCCATAATTCATTCAATTCATCTATCAATAGTTGTAGGTAAACATCCATATTCTTCACTTGTCTTCAACCATGGACTATAAGAGCCATCATAAGTTGTTCATTCTTCATGGACAACCATGGGGGATAGTGTTATTGATTACTACTACAGGACAAATAAAATAGTTGGTGTTTTGGAGGGAATATGGGTTGATGCCATCCATGGTTATTCTCAATTGAAGGATCTATACTTCATCATTGAATTTATTGGGCCATCTTTCCTCTATGTGCTTCATGGCTATTGAATATGGTGGGATTCGCATAACTCTTGCCTCACTTCAGTGTGAGGCATGCCATCCTTGCAACATAGCTAATTCTTTGCAACGAAAGAGCCTTTGAATATTTGGGATTATAGGCAGGTTCCTCAATATCTTATGAGGAGGACCATGTGCTTTAACCTTGTTTATTGATTTACAGTACCTTCCATTCCCACATTTTGGACATATCTCTGTGTTTGCGTATTCTCCTCTATATAGAATACAATCATTCGGACACGCATGATATGATATGTACTCAAGACCCAACATTTTCAACATTTTATTTTCCTCTTTACAGCTGACGAGCAATATATTATCACTAAGGTGTACCTTATCTTTGAATAACCTAGCTTTAGTGGGAAATATAAATGTACAATGTCATTTAACGTTCATAAAATCAGTCATTTTCAATGTTGATTATGTGACAAGATTCCTCAAAATATAAGGGAGTTGATGGTTAGTTACCTCAAAAGTGCCGAGAAATATGCATCTGACATGCCATACATTGCTTTCAAGTTGTATAGTAACATTGTTGTCCCAAATTGGGTAGACTTTGACCAGCCAGGTCCAAAGGAAGGGGTGGTGGAAACCAATTTAAATATTTGGAAGAAGGTATCAACGATATGAGTGTCATCCCATAGCTCATTGTCCTGGAATGCATATAACAACATTTCTTCCATAGCACTTGTATGTCGTAAGAACTCATCCATACCAACCTCTATTTCATTGCCTCCATTTCCAACATGTGAAGAACTACTATTATTGTATGCATTCCTAATTAGTGAGTTTGGACGTAGTGAGAATTTAATAGGTGGTTGATTCAACCATGTTTGGTATGATTTATTTTCAAGTTGCACTCTTTTTGTAGTCTTCTCTCGATTTGACATTGTAGTGGGGTGGAACAGGAGATGGTAGATAGGTCGCTCATCATCAAAATCTTGATTCCAAAAATATTGAACATTACATCAATGATATTATTAAGCACAATGCAATTGGTTTGTCCCAACATTATACCAAACAATTATTACAGAAGCATGAGAATTTTTTCTATAGTAAATGTTCAACTGCAAACAATTTATAAAACAAAAGCTAAAATTGAGCAATACATTAACATCAATCCCATTGAAAATTAAAAATACAATTAATTAATGTTTTTTGTCTTACGCCCCAAGGGGGCGTTTAAAGGCAGTCCCAATGCAAGGTATCTTTGACGAGCTAATGGTGGTCTATGAAAGTTATACTTTATTAACAATTTGTCACCAAAAGACAAACTATGTATTGCATGCACAACAACAAATCTGGATGCTTTCATTTTCATAAAGAACTCTTGGTCATTGAAGTATTTCTCAAATTAACAATGTGCAAAAAATAAAGAGCACTTAGAACTATTTATGAACCCTACAATGTTCCCATTAGTGCGTGGATGACCATCAATATATAGCAGATTCTTCATGTTAAAGTTTCTAGAAATATAACAATTCATGCGCATACTATGCATGGAAATTTTATGTTTGTATTTAACAATATTCAAGTAATCCGACCGACAATATATAGGACCGCAAAATGGTATAAGTGTTATTGACTGTTTGGGAGGAACGAGTACATGTGAAAGGGTAAATAAGCCAAGATTTGCAGCATCTATATTAGACTTGGAAATCATAAAAATATTACCACAAAAGGAGAATCCAGTTCCAACATCAGGAATAGGTAGAGAAGATGGCCAAGCACCATACAAATCACAGTTGTAACAAGTTTGATATTTACTTTTCAAATTCACGAGAAGAGAGAAGTCATTACTACCCTCCAACAACTGGACCAACCTTGTTGTGTACTTGGACATTTTTACTCTCAACTCTTGCAACTTTTTGGATCTCCTGTAGATATGTTTTGGGTGGCATTGATATCATAATTTAGATCACTAGAACTTTCAGTTGACCAAACATAAACAGAGGGGTTGGTCAATTTAGGTTGAAACATAGTTGTTTTGGCTTCCAACTTTTTCAAAAATGAGCACAGGGAAGTGTTCTTACATGTCTTTTCTACTATCGCCTATTGGATATTTTACTACAATAGGGGGTATTACACCATCAACATTGGGTAGTCGAACATTAATATAATGGGTGAATGTGACATGTCGAGGTTCTTCCTTCAACCCTTGACATTTTGAAAAACTAAATACTACTGGGATGTCATAAAAGAGATCCATCTCACGATGAATTACCGTTGATGACCCAAGAATGTGGTTGGAAGATTACATGCTACAATTGGTAGGGTAAAGTGGCTGCCCATTTTCATCTACCAACTGCTTGCGGTATCTTGATCTTGATAAGAGCTTACAATGCTTTGCAATCGGTGGAATATATTGTGCATCCGAACTCGATTTTGAATCGGGATCATACAAAATAGAAAACATTGTTATTCAAATTCACCTAGCTAAGTAACATAAATTTAATTAGATAATCATCTCCCCCATACTTACTTTACTTTACTTTACTTCTTTTTTCTTTACTTTACTTTACTTACTTCTTTTTACTTTACTTTACTTTACTTACTTCTTTTTACGCGCAATCACTTTTTACGTTTTATTAGATGTAACGCTACATTTTTACGTTTTATTAGATGTAACGCTACATCACATACGTTAGAAGATCTCCCCCATACTGGGTTGTAAGCATCTCATTTACACTCGGTGCAAAGATACCACGTCACTAAAATTTAACACTTTATCCCGTTGATGTGTAGTTCTAAAATGAATAATAATAAGTTGGTCATGAGTTCGTATCATAATAAAAGAACTTTCTCATCAGTCAAATATGTTGGACTATGATCCAAAATAATGAACAAAGCTTATTAAAGTTTTAAACAAAAAAAACTCACTTTTCAACTTGGAATTATTTTTAGAATGAGAAAAGTTTAGGCTTATGATAAACTCTTGGATAATCAACTTTTGTATGTGATGATAAAGCTTTCCCTTATTCAATATGATAATTTTAACGTTCCATCCTTTACCTGCAGCCATGTGATTAACTATTAATAGGAATTTCATAAAGCATAATCTTCAAACCTGGTAATAAGGTTTTAAGTGGTAAAATAAAAGGTTTGAAAGTAATCATTTAAAAAATAATCCTTGAAAAGTTTATTTAATAAACTTTTAAGGTTAAGCATATCTTTTGGTGGAATTTACAAAAATGATTTAATTATTAAGACAATCATAAGTGACTTTTAAAAAGTATATATAATAATGAAATAAAGTCACTTCATGTATTAGTCATAAAACAAGTTATATGATTTGTGAGAAACAATGTTTTCCACCAAAATGAGACTTATTGACATGCTTTTAAAAGATGTAACAATTATGTATTATGAACCAAAAATCAACTTGTTGAAATATGAATTTGATCCAATCCAGTCAACTGAAGCATGTGATTGACTTAAATAGGATAAAATTAGGATATTCAAGTATGCTTGAGAAATCGGAAAGCCAAGAGAATCAAACAACAAAAATCACCAAAACATCATGAGATGAAAACCAAGCCCAAAGAACAAGCAATGCAAAGAATGATGGATCAAAGAAAAGAAGCCATGGAATCACCTGTCAAACCAATGAAAGAAAACCAAAAGCTAAATATTTACATGGGGAGTCCCTTTATTTGCAAAATCAATGGGAGTTGTCGAGGTGCCAACAACGCACTAGTATGGATAAAACACGGATGCATTATGTTGGAACATTTGCAAAGGAAAATATCCACTATATTTGAGAGCAAATAATTATATGTGCAATTTTCAATATTGTTGACCTCATGCGCTCAGTATATAAAGGCGCATCAATGCAACCGTATTTTTAATATGCACCGCTATTCGAACCGGTTTAATGTTGGGGATATCATATTTTATTATGATATGATACCATAGTATATCCCTCTATATTTTTAATATGCACCGATATCCCTCTATATGGCCCCAAAAAATGCGTATATGATTTTTTTTCCTTTGTCTAGTTAATAGTGCGTTCAAGTATGAGAAGCACCGATGCGTTTTGTGTACTGAAACACACTAAAATGGCAGACTACATTTTTATTTTAAAGATATGTAATTTATTTGTATAATATACTTAATAGATTCTCTATTTAATTTTGCAAGTAGTTTATTAGTAGAAAATGCATGATAAGATTTCAATGAACAACAATTATGGTCGACGTGATGGGAACACATCCAAAATTGTGAAGAAGACAAGTCCTTTGTAATTTCTGTATTAAATTAATATGTTTGAATTATTTTTAAATTTAACTAATATGTATTAATTAACGTGTGACATGCAGAGCCAAAAAATGAGGAAGCTTGATAAGATTCTTTGCAATCTAAGTGTAGAAGAGCTTAAAACCTTGATGAAAAAGTTGCAGAGGGATGAATCATGTGAATAAAAAAGAAATCAATATGAATTTTGTCTTGAATTTTGAGTAATAATGTACTTAAGAATATTCGCTAATATGTTTCAAACAATCTAATTCACATATCTTGAATGTTATGTAGAGACTGACAGCAATAGAAGGAAATGTCATCACAAGAAAAAACTAATTATGGATGATTTAAATCATGATGAAATTGGTCCTTAGCTCATCTAGAGTGGTGTTGGAAGTTATTGAAAGGGAGGGACTTTTATAAAACTATGAGGGATATAGTGGAAAGAACGTATAAACGTACTTTCCACTTACAATATAGGAATCAATCTAATGACTCCAAGAACCAGGTTATATCTAAACTACAGGAGGCATTTCCGGAGCAATGGTCAATGAGACTTGTCAAACTTGCAATAGCAAAACATACAACAAAAAAGAATCAATCAAAAAGTAGCATTCGTAAACATATTTTTATAGAATATGTATCTACTATTACAAAACATTCCTTTATTAATCCCTGCCATAGGCGGTGACTATATGTTTCAATTTACCCTATTACTTTGGATAGTAATACAAAGAAACCAAAGGTATTTTTAAAGTTTGTGAAAAAAAAAATTTTTTTTTTTTATTCAAGTTATTTTCATATGTGTTGAATTATGATTGGCCTATAAGCTTTGACAAAACTAATTTTATCATTGCTTTGAATAATTAAAAATAAGAAGAAAAAAAAATCAAATTACATACATTATGAAAACTTTACAAAATTCATGAAATATTTATGTAAGAGTGTTGAACTGCGGTCAATATATATATATATATATATATATATATATATATATATATATATCTACCTATTCCAAAAAATTATACAACTTAAATCCATATGTTTGTATTGAAATAGTACCATTAACATATTCAATCTTCTCTTATGCAATCTTTAAACTGATTTTCAAAAACAAAATATGCAATATTTTATGCTCTTTCTAAAGTATGAACACAAAAATTCTCTCATTTTCCACTTTTTTTAGTTAGTTTAATATATTTTTTCAAATTAACTTTTAAAATTATAAAAATATTAATAAAGATAATTATAGTTTAATATTTTAAAATTTTAAAAAAATATATCAATATAAATTACACACTAAAGTTTAAATTGCAAATGGTAAATTACTATATTATTTACTACATTACAATATTAAATTACAAGTCAAAGTTTGAATTAAGAAATAGTAAATTATTATTATATTATTTACTACATTACAAGTAAAAAAAAGGCATTTTATTTTAAAGAAATAATATAAATAATTAAATAATATTAAATAATGATAATGAGTTGTAAGTAGAAGGTCTAGGGGTCAAATCCTCGGGTGGCTATGCATAGATATATAAGGGCCTCACTTGATGTCCCCACTGGGTTAAGCTCTGTAATCAGGGCTGGTATGGTATTCTTCCCGTGGACGTAGCAACTCCTCTCCAAGGTTATGAACCGCATTGAATGTGTGTGTGTGTGTGTGTGTGTGTGTGTGTGTGTGAGAGAGAGAGAGAAAGATTTGAATATCTCTTCATTTTAACAAATACTTTGAGTTTTGGATTATGGATTATTATTATTTATAAAATAAGACAAGTTGCTTTATTAATATTTGTAATTATGATTTAATTTATTTTTATTTGTAATTCAAGTTTCAAATTTAAATTTGATTTTTTTATAAGCGAAATTGTATTGGTTGTATTCTTGAATTTGATATTTTAAAATAATTTAATATTTTATAAAATGGTTCATATATTAACAATATTAAATATTGAAATAAATCAATTCTCACTAGCTCACTCAGTTAAGGTGTGGGTCTCGTCAACAATGCGACCCAAGTTCAATTTCCCTTAGGGGTGACTTAGTTGGGAAGCAACACCTAAAAAACTCAATCAAGTTGAGGCCAATTCAGTACAGGCTAGGTGCGATCCCCAGGTGATTTTAACGGCTTATATGCCTCTAGGTCATGGTTTCTCAAACCACACGCCACTCCTACAAATTAGGGAGATTCGAACAAAAAAAACCAATATTAAATATTGATGCCAAAACAATACAAACAATTCAACAAATTCACATATATTATTTTTTCAAAAATAAATATATTTAACCTATTTAGATTCACCTAATCTGTATTATTATTTTCAGAAATTTGCAATTTCACAATTTTTAATATTTTTAAATATTAACTTTTAATATGTTATTTCACAATTTTTTAGATTTATAGATATTAACATTTTATATTTATTAGCATGGATATAAAGTTTTGGTCAGCAAATTTTTTTGGGGTGAAATCCAAATTTAGAAGTGTTCAAATTCTGTTTTCGAATCCATAAATAGATTCAGCACCTTCAAATGCCCCATGGCACCTAGATTATGCAATTTCCATAACTAATATATGTGATTCTAAGATTTTTTACAGATTTCCAATTGAACTCAAAAAAAAACATGATGGAAAATATACTGAAAAAAGGTTGAGAATGTAGAATATTTAGACTACACCTAATAATTTTTACTTATTTATATGAATTTTTACTTAGAATTTATTTTTATTTTTAAATTAATTTCGAATAATTTATTTTTTTAATTAAAAGGCAGGGACTAAGCTGCACGTAGCTCTTGTTAATATTAATTATGCTATATTTATTTTTCATATTAGCATAAAAATAGTTTAATGTCATTTTACATTTTCATGAATATTATAAAAATCCCAAAGGAAGAACGAGGTGATATCCTAAATATGCTAGTAGAAATGTCCAAAAAAGTGTACAAGGAGATGGTCAAAGAAATGGACATAATTGCATCGCAGGAGGAGCCATCTCAACAACAATGTGCTTCAAATATATGAAATAATTGAAATTTTCTATTATGTACATATAATTAATTAATTAATTTAGCATTAAATAGTAATTTTCAATTGTTTTGTTGTAGAAAAGAAAATAAAATGGAACTCATTCAGCACATAAGACATGATGACAAGGGAAAAAGGGGTTGATAGCAAAGTTTGTGAGTAATTGTGATTTTTTTATAACAACTTAAGATTTCATATTGGTTGTGATATTTATATTTTAAATTATTATTTTTACACCAACGATCCTTGGATGTATTCAAATAGGTGTTGACAAACAAAGAAGAGTCGTTATAAGAATTGATTGACATTGGCTTAAGGAAGAGTTGTGAATATATGTTGGCATATCAAAAATTAATTGTGGAATTTGTAAGTATCTATGTTGTTTTACTTCTCTCATTTTATAAGTAATAGAGAAACAAAAATCCTTTCTATTAAAACTAAGATTTGTTATAGGGGTAAAACTTACAAGAAAAAAAGTATGGAATAGAGCCAACAGAAGAGTTGTTGAGAGAAGGCATGAGATGTGGTTTTGAAAGAATATGTATCATGCAGGACTCAATTCGTTCTATGGTACGTCGTTTTTCAATTTACATTCATGTATGTTATCTATTCTAATTTTCATTATTCCCATCAATGTAAATACACTCATTACACTTTATTTTTATGTTTGTAGATGGAAGCTGAAGAAGAAGAAAACAAACAAGGAAATCAACAAAACATTTGGCCAAATAACCCGAGTCATGCAAGTGGCTCGAGCACTGACAATAGTTCCAGCGAAGTGTGGTGTGCCCGACCCCAAAACCAAGGCCAAAGACACCACATAACCCAAGGGGAAAGGCTTAGTCAAGTTAATGCATAATGGATTAATGGTATCTATGGCTAGGGAGCATGCCAAAAGCCAATAGATTAACACATTCAGCCTTTCAAAAGGTAATGCAAACATATCATTTCCTAAAGCACATGTTATGTAAGATAAATATGTTGTACTTGTAAACAATGAATGTTTAAGAATAAAGTACGATAATTGATCATTCCAATATCCTTGTAATGGTTGAGTACAAATTTTTAGCTCATGTGCTTGATAGTAGTTGTTGGATTGCAATGCTATTGAAAACATGAAAGTAAGTATTCAATTGTAGACGTTTGTGAGTGCTTGATTATTATTGTCATCATCCCATTTTCCTTTCACTTATCTTTGATATGAGGATTATTACTAATTCAATTATGTGTGTATTGATTTGTGTGGTTAGATAGTGAGTATTAACAACATTAACAACACATCCATAAACCATAAGAGACAGAGACATGGGATAACATATGCATCCATCAAAACAGATCCCATGTATGTACCATACAACCATCACTCACTAGTAAAAATCATATTCATGGTTGCGCCCCCTTTAGCCATCAAAAACTAATACAAATCATATTTTATGGTTGTCATTTATAGCCATCTAAACACATTACAAATTAGATCTTGTGACTGCCATTTACAACCATCTAAACACATTACAAATAAAAAATGGTGGCTACCATTTAAATCCATCTAAACACATTACAATTCAGAAATGATGGATGCCCTCTACAGCCATTTAACCATGAGAGAAATCAGAAATGATGGTTGTAATGCCCCGTATGTTAAGCCCCAGAGATATGTAATAATTGTTATTATTGTGGCACAAGGTGTTAGAACAAGGGTATTTAAGGACCAAGAGACATTATTATTTTGTAAATAATTAATTAATAAAAACAACTGGCACAATGGAGACCAAAAAAGAGTATGGGAGGCATGGATCCACAATGTGAGGGGGAATGGGGACATTTCTAGCACTTTAGAACTTGATTGGTCGAGCTTAGTCCATATTTATGCCTTGGTAGATTTATTAGTTGATGATCACCTAAACATTGTACAACGAACCCAACTTTTGATTATTTTAGCCTATGTTGGTACTATTGAACCTAATTCATGATTTAGTGTGCCTCCCTTGGTGAATGCACCCTCCTTGGTTCTTGGGTGGATTCCACTTATTGATTGACACCCTTTGGTGGTTTTGTAACTCCTTGTTGAAGGTTACACTTGGTTTTGTAACCCCCACTTGCACAAGTGCACCCTCAATGGATTTTTTAGCCTTGGTTTTTGTAACTCATTGTGTAACCCCTCCTCTTCTATTTTGGGAAGATGATTTGGCTTGTGTAACTCCTCGCCTCACTATTTCGAATTCCTCTACATAGATGAAGTGTCCACAAATGAATTTTAGTTGGGTGGAGTGACTTGGAGCCATTCTCTTTGAAATTCAAATTGCTTGGGTTAGATTCGAGTTAGCCTCTTGTGGTTGAGTTAACCCCCCTTGGGTTGACTCAAGTTGGCTTACATTGGTTTGATTTGACCCCCTTGGGTTCGAACTTCCTTCTTTGGTCTATAAATCCATCTTTGATATCCTTGGTTAGGTTGTTGATTATTATTGGTTTTTCTTGGTTGTTCATGCCATTGATGTTCAGAGCTTGGTAAGCTTGTGAGCTTGGGGAAGCCATGTATTCTCTACTATGTGAATGAACCTTGCGCTTGAAGCACTGTGATCTTGTATGGTGATTGTAGCAATCCTGGACAACTATGTCATCGTTCCTTCATGTCCATTGCTTGTCTCGGTCCTGGACCTCCACTTAAATCCTGATGGTGAATGGCGATGTCTTGAGGAACCTAGGGGGTGAAGGGATTACCATTGCCCCTGGCAATGGGGTGGAGGAGAAAGCAGGTGGTGAGGATTTATTTGTGGCTTCTAAAATTGACACTAGATCAATCATTGAGTGCACCTTTGTTGTGGATATGTGGCCTCATCTCGGGAGTGGCCTGTCAAAGTGAGATCTGGCTTGGCAGTACCTTTAGCTGGGTGGTACGTGGTCCAGTTGATGTCGGTTGCACATTAATAATATAAGTGGTTTATTTTTTTTATGTAAATTCATATGTTTATATGATTTTTCCATTGTTTCCATAGCTGAATTGATTACTGTTGAAAATCTTGGTAGAGTTATCAATGGTTGGATGCAAATATGATGGTTTAATTGCTTGGAAGTTGGTGTATTCTCCTTAATTTTTTTAGATCTAATCTTGATGGCAGATTGAAATATATTTATTCATGTGTTATTTTTTGTATCTTATGCTGCAAATGCTACCTCTATGGCTGATAAAATATGTGGATGAAATTACATAAGAAAATGCTTGGTTTTAAGAACATTGGTTGAGGAATCCTGCTTGGAAATTAGTGTTTTCTCCTTGATTTTGAGATATGATCTTTTTGGTATCTTGAAATATGATTATACATGTGTTATTTTCCATATCTTACTTTTCAAGTGCACCCTCCATGGTTTTCCATATCTATTATATGATTTTACCATTGAAAATACTGAGTTTGACTTCTGGGAAATGGGTTTTTCTGTATGAAAACTAGATTGAATAGATGGTTTTTGTGTGGAGTTTATTATATTAAGTTGTATGGATGTGTATGAAATTTCTAGTGCACCCTTTAATGCTATATATTGCACCATATAGCTGGTATGCTTTCTATTTGGGACTATCGGGTGGTTTTGCAGTGATTTAGATGCTTACCGGATGATTCGGTAGTGATTTTGATAGCAATTGGTAGATATGATCTTTTGTATGAATTAATGGTTGTATATGGTAGCTCTATACTTGTAATTTTGTATTATTGAATGGATGTATGCGTTATATTCAAATATTATCCGATGAGCAATGCAAAACTATTAATGAAGGTGTCTTAAATTGGAATTACGGATGTGTAGTAATTACATAGTTTTACGGCAGAAAGTTCTGGTTGTAATTGTTTGCAAAGAATTCCGTAAATTTGATCATATAATATTATTGGGCTATTTATGGTCCCCCTTAATTTTTTAATAACGATAAGTTCCAATTTTATTAAGCTTGTAAATATGGTTGTATTCCCATGCTTGCATTGTCTTGCATCTACATGAGCTTTTGGGGAGTTTTATAATTGTTTTTAAGGTGTCACAATTTATTTTAATGGTTGAATGTTGTTTTAAATTGGATTCATGATATGTTAGCCTAACCTTTGGTTGACCCTATTCCTCTATACAATACCTTTGTTTGGCCTTCCTTTGGGTTTAAATGCGCCTGTGACCTTGGTTTCAGGGTCGGGTACACTACAATGGCTGCCATCAACAACCATCTAGCCATGAGAGAATATAGAATATAGATAAGAAGATAGAGAAGGCTCATCACAAGTCGGGTTTTACAACACATGAAGGCCACCCATCCTGCATTCAACTATTAACGTAATAATCCATATAACATAGATAAGCATGAGGACCGTCCATCCTACATTCAATTACTAACATAACATCTAAATATAAACATAGATCAAGTTATCCTCCATGGCACATATTCATAATAAAATAAAATTAATAAGAATATAACCAAATGTTTATCTTAAGATGTGCAACTGGCTTCAATAGGACCAAGTTCCTCACAGCCATAAACATGCCATGCTCATGCATCTCTCAGCATGAAAATCACCCTCGATCTGAGGACACGGTACCACAAGTAAAGGAACTCTCAACCAGAGTATCCACAACTCATTCCCTCGCCATCTACACTACCCGGTGAGTTGTGACTACCCATGCTCACCACGACCCTTCGGATATCACCACCCTCACCCAATGGCTTTACGTGTTAGACTAGGGACAAGTAATGGTCTATGAGGAAACAAAGGTAAACAACCAAAAACTCTCTGGTAACATCACTCTCCAACACATAACACAAAATTCACAATGAGCTCCACCAAACCAACTAGCTAAATAACTAGCACAACAAGGAGATAGAACGTGTATATAAAGCTCAAGGAGGGCAATTTGAAACCAAGGAGACCAACTTGAATTATTTTTAGGTGTGGTTCGGCTTCATCATGGAGACTTAACTCGAATTGGTGTAGTGGTGGCTTAGTTTAGGAGATTCCCTTTCCCAAATTAGCACAATGAGGAGGAGTTACCAAAAAACAACAAGTGGAGGCAAAATAGCACAAGGAGGGTGTATGAGGTGAAAGAGTGGATCCAATATGGTCATAAATATCTCGGAAGCACAAAAATAGGGATGAATAGAGGAGTGGGGCGCACTTGTGGAGGTGTAGGCAAGAATCAAGGAGGTGGAAGCTAAAAACTAGCTTACATATCCTAGAAAGTAGAAAGAGGGCGCTCTAGTGCAAGTGGGGCCTACAAAAGGCCATCTTTCAATCAAGGAGGGTGCATTCACCAAGAGGGACCCACCAAATATCCAATAGGGGCGCATTTCTCAAGTGTGGCCCATCTAACCATGAATAAGGTGCAATAGTAACTCCAAGGTCCAAAATAATCAATAATGGGATCCAAAGTACAAAGTTTGGGTGACCAACAACTCCTAGTCCCCATTCCCCCTCACATGTGGAAACCATGTCCCCCAATTCTCGTTTATTGTCCATGTTGAGCTAGTTAATTTATTAATAATAATAATGTCTTCTTGACCAACGCGACTCCAGTCGACAGGGGTTCCACTTCACTGTCGACACATGCCGCAGTCTCCCTGAGCACTGGCCCGGGCAGGTTTTATCCCACCTAGCAACACCTGCAAAGCAAATGAGGTCTCACCCGAGGCGTCCAGGAAGAGCAGAAGGAACCATGTTTCCGTCAAGAAAGGAGGAGGGTTGCGGCTACATGAACTAACTCTATTGCAACACTAAACCAGAATCTCAAACATTTGACATGTATTCGTAATGCATTATTCAATCGCAGCATTCATTATCATCGCAGTAATAACAGTAAAGCAACATTGCATCAAGGAAACATAGCATTATTCATGAAGTGTGACATTGTATTACCACAAATAACAGAAAGAACCCAGGGGTTGCACCAGAACAGTTTCATCATATCATATTATCACTGCAAAAACCTTAGATACAATATCTCCTCAAGATTAGGTCTTGGCTATACATCACAGGTGCGCAGAAATACCCAAAAACATGCGCTTCTCTTCACCTTGATTCCACTCCTATCTCCTCTTCCTCCCGCTTCTCTTCTCCTTCTTACAATACCTACGACTCTTATCTATATATAGGCTTCCACCATTACAATGCTTGTCCACTTACTCACAATTTCCTAACTGACATTTGGACAAGTGACCCAATATCTAACTAACTTGTTACAAAACCGACCAAAAACCCGCATTCTGCGGTATAACTGACTCAAGATTAGATAATATGTGGTCCAAATGACCCAAAACCCGCATTCTACGGTACAATTGACCCAAAATACATAACTAATCTTCTGCTCCTCGCCATTTACGTCATATTTTGCCTTGTTGCAGCACTCTACCAAACCGCCTGCCAACATGTCTCAAACTAATGTCTTGGCACCTTGTGCCACAATAACAAAACAAAATAATAATTACATATGTCTGGGACTACAAAACATTGGGGTATTACACGAAGAATGATGTTCCATATATTTTGGATGTTAATGCAATCCATTGTATATTGCTTTTAAAAGCACCGATGTGTTTTGCATTTTTTAGCACTTGTGCGTTTGTTTAAATAAAGTGCATCGATTAAAAAAGCTCCGCTAAAGCCTCCAACCACCAATTTTTTTTAGTTATAATAAATTTCCACAAAAACCTCCGCTAAAACATCTGGTAATTGGCGGAGGTTGTAGGGGATGTTTTTTTGACAATTTTGGTCAATCTTGTAACACTAAAAACTTATGCTACAAGTTCTTTTCCTTGTAGTGGAGTTAACATTTGTTTCTTCTGAGGCATATAAATCAGTACATGTCCCATATCACATATTCATTCTCTAAAGACAA
Organism: Larix kaempferi; assembly: GCA_027924585.1. NCBI lineage: Eukaryota > Viridiplantae > Streptophyta > Pinopsida > Pinales > Pinaceae > Larix > Larix kaempferi. The sequence continues at coordinate 27,345 of BSBM01000410.1, read as the reverse complement.
CCTTTAGTGGATGAGAAACATGTGCTATCATCATAGCATAAACATGTTAGCATGGTCATTTTTTTCATCTTGAGCATCATGGCTCTAGTATTATTTGCTAAGAATTTTAGTTCAACAAACACATAACATTCATGCACAAGTTGTACCATAAGAACACAAATATGCTTTGAATCTACATTGTATTAAATTTGTCTTTCACATATCATACATCTGTCGTATGTTGAATATAGTACATGAAATCCCTTTACATAGCATGAGGGACATTTGGTTCAACCATCTCCATAACTATATCCCAAATCTTTCAAGTGATCCCATGAGATCCTCACCCCTAACTTCTCTCTTTGTCTTCATTCTTGGTTTTGTACATAGACATTTGTGAATGATGTACATTATTAAATATCACAAGTATGAATTAATCCTTTAACTTTGGTTTTCTATGTTTCAATTTTTTTAATATTCTTCAATTTATGTTCACATAAATAGATAGCTTATTAATTTTGTTGTGGTCTAAACATTTTACAAATTTTCCATTTTAAGCTGAAATTTATAATAATATTTTGGATTTTGATAGAATTGTATATATAAAATGTTAACATTGCACAATATGGTTACAATAAGGGTATTCAAGGGTGTTGAATCCATTTATACAATCAAAACAACAATTTTATAAATCCAAAATACAATTTTGGCAAATATTGCATGGCCAATTCGAGTGATAGCAAAATAGAAAAATTAAAATTTCTCAAATGTTTAGTCATCTTCATTAATTTAGGGTTTAAAAAATACATGAATACAAAATGCTATTAAATTGGAAAAGTTTATAATCATATTATCCTTACATAGTAGAAAAACCATATTTAGCTTAATAATAATAGAATTTGGATTTAATATTGTTTAAAGATTATTTATGTAACATTTAAAGATTTTGTTTTCTCAAAATTAATCAAGCCATTTATAATAAGAGAAATTCATAAAAAAATAAAAACAACAATCACCATACTTAAAAACGTTCAAATTGGACATAAAAATTCAAGAATGTTTATGACATCATATAAATCATAATAAAAATATGTTAGTATAATAAAATACTCTTGTGATATTATATATAAAACAAGTGCAATTCATTAATAATCTAGATAGCACTAAAATGTTTAAACTTCAAAAGTCAACTTGTATATTTACAATTTTTCAGTGTGTGTGTATTGTAATAATTACGTAGATAGGCGTTTTTTCTCGAGGTGTCTTGTGAAAAACATTGTTCCTTTTCATCTTACCTTCAACGAATCCACTGTTTACACCTGTCCACATGCTTGTCCACCGGTTTCTTTATTTTCCTGCAGGTTTCTGGTTTGCTTTGTGCTCGCCATCCTCGGTTTCAACAGGTTGCTTGCTCTAGACGTCAACAAAATGTATTCTTCACGGCTGGGCACATGGGCTTCATTCACTGCAGGATTCTTCGTAGCTGGACACATGCCTTTCGCTCACACTGCAGGCCTGGACACATGCGTTTGGTAAAGGGCGCACTGATGTGCAGTATTGATGTTGGGTTTACTGCTGCATCGGGCACATGCGTTTGGTAAAGGGCACACTGATGTGCAGTATTGATGTTGGGTGTACTACTGCGCCTGGGTATCAATCTCTACTTGATGTTGGGCAATATAGTTAAGGAGATACTTGCTAAATGGGATCTGTTCCAGCTCCTTCTGATGCTCGGCGAATTGGCCAAGTGCCTAAACTGGTGTGATCTGGAAGCTCTTTTCATGTTATACAACCCTTTACCCATCTAGTTTGCAATAAATCCCAATAAATCCATTCCTGTCTTGATGGATGGCTTGATGGACAGCTTTCAGAGGCAACGAGGTAACAGAGGCCACACCGATGCCATCTAATCTGCAATAAAACCCTTCTGGGACTTCTGTGACATGCACCAACTACAAATCTTGAACTTCACCCATCTAATCTGCACTAGATCCCTTCCTAGGCTTCATGAACAGTTTTTAAGTCAAAACTGTCAGTTTTCAATTAAGGTCTTCATTGAGGTCGCAGGACATCTTATCAATCCAGCGACCATCCCTCCAGCGACCATATATTGGGTGGAGACGCACAGATGCAGATGTTTTTAGCTTTGCTTTCATTCGCATATCGTTGAGCTTTCATCAAATACTTTCATCGAAGATACCCAGGTATTCTTCCAATCTTGTTCTTGTTTCTTTGTTTCATGCTCTCCGCCCCTCACTTCGTGTAATTCTTTATACGTGGATGCGTTCCTGTATCTGATTTGTAGGGTCTTTCGTTTTGCGTATATCTCCTTCTGTTTGAAGCGTTCTGCATGATGAAACGTGTATTATTATTTAAAAGATTGGATGAACCCTTATTTTTTAGTTCTTGTGTGGATAGTTCTATGAACTACATTTGGGGTTCTGGATAATGATTTCAAGGTTAAACTTTCGCATATGATAACTTTAGATATTCATATAATGCATTTGCCTCAATGAACATACATAGTCAATCAAATAAGGAGAATTGTGAGCATCCTACCTCCTCTTGTATAGATCTGTCATGAAGAACTATTGCTGACTGTCATGACACACTTCATGAAGAACTATTGTTGACTTCCATGAAACCATGTATTATTTGCAATCATCTAGGAGCCACTTTAAATCACAATTCACTGAACTTCATATCAATGGGGTCTTTATCTTTGTTTCCGGAACAGAAAGCGGATATCTCTGTTTCAATACGAAGGATCTGAAGCTGCGTTGGGGTTTCACCTTTTTCTATTCTCTGCACAATTTTTTTATTGCAGCTTCAAGCCCTTTCTCCCCTACGAGAACCAGATTATTCTTCTTAATTTTTAGAAGGATTTCTATGAGTCTTCTAATCTCATCATTTCTATTGCCGGAGAGCCTAACATTGTGATATCGTAAAGTTAATTCGTTTATTGGACTGGTGGTATTTGTAGTGGGGCCTGGAACGACAGCTCGTAAGGGTCTCAAGGAGGTCTGTGGACCCATTTTTGGGTGGGCTGATAGAGAGGGAAACCAATGTCTCACTAATCTGGAACCGTAACATACTTATTGTTGGGATGTCAATTTAAGTGAATGAAAAAGGTTAAATAGTAATTTTTTTCAGAATTTTTCCCACTTATGCCTACTAGGCCCAATTAACACAAGATTTACCTATACAAATTTGGGCGTTAAGTTCCGGCATCAACAGTTGGTGGACATCATATGGGGTGAACTCAAAACTACAGAGTCTAGCAATCAACATAAATGGTTCTTGAGTACCTTGGCAATATGGATGCATTGTCACAGATCCTATTTCAGCGAGACTTTGTTTCAGAGTTGCATTGTATGAGTGTTTGGATATCCAAAGATCAATTTTCCAAGAGGACAACTGTTATTTTTAACATTTAGCAGGTTTCTGGTGTAGAGCTCCAAAGATATATTTTTAGCACTTTTCCCATACATTAGATTGACATGCAGATTTTAGAGGGGGGATGACAATCAAATAGGAACTTTCAGATTCTTGATTATGCTATTTTTTTTAGTTTTTATATTTATAAACTTGATTTTTTCAGCAGCAGATGCCATTTTGAGACCCAGTATTAAGTTCTTACAATGTTCACTTCCAAATTTTCAAGATTCACAATCTTAGAAAAATTCTATTTTTAAAAATTTCATCTTTCTTGAAATCTGAAAGTGGAATTGGATACCCATTGGAGAGATGAGCAGGGGGTTCCACTTTTGACTTAGGACTGTAAATTTGGCTAGTGACCCAGCAGAAGCCAGAATTTGATCAGTCAGAACAATACATGGAGAGGAATAAAATGAAAAACCACTTTGAGCAAATTCGGTAAAATTTGAGGAATTTTTATCAGTTTGTTGTCAAATACACTATTCATTGGCCAAAATACAATTCACTGGTAACAGTATTTAAGGAAAAGTGACCTTAAACAACAAATCTGGAAAAATTGATCCACTCAAGATTTAATATGTGGCATTCCAAATGAAATTTTACAAGTTCCTCACTGTTTAAAAGATAGCAAATTGCACTAGTTTAACTGGGCAAATTTCAAAAGTTGACAAGTTCCTATTTTTCGAGGGGCATAGAAATCAGTTGGAGCAGTGTAAGATCAATCTGAAAATTGTTTAGTTCTTAGGATCCATAACTCTATTAGTGCCAAACACAAAGTTTTTGTTGGTTCTTGCTTTTTTTTATGTTTCTTGTTTATGGTAAAATAGGTTTCTTATGTTCAAAACTCAATTTTATACGTATGATATCTCCTTGGGAGTCGGGTAGGGGTTTACGAGTCTTATTCTCCCAAAACCACATAGTCCCGTTTCTGGTAAAATAGGTTCGTAGTGTGGATTGATATTCCAACAAGGCCATAACAAATTTTCTTGTCCACATAAAGCAAAGTAAATCCTACATGTCGTGAGATGCTTTACATTGGGAGAAATTCAGTTCAATATAGTAAGATTGTCATGGAAGTTTACGTAGCCTTGGTATATTTGGGTGAAATATGAACATTTGTATTTGTTTTCTTTTTTAAATATATTTTTGCAGAAACAAACTTACATGTTTATTAAAACTTTACAGTTATAGACAAGTCTTGGCCATTCCCAGTTGGTTCCTATAGGTTCTTGGCTTTACATCCTCTGTTTACTTAATTGATAGGTATAATACTTTTATTACAACTATCAAACCTATATTTTTGTTTTAACAAAAGAGTTGTCATCTTCTTCGAATTTATAAGAGTCCAGTATGTTGGACATACTAATGCAAAAACAAGCACGGAAATATGGATTTTTTAACTTATTGAGTGGGCACTCTTGCTGTTGGACATCCCTACCACAAGTTACTGGTTATCCAGTTCCCCTTGTTGTCACTCTCAGAGTTGAAATCTTTGTTGTTTGTGTTGAACTCTTCATGCTCAGTATTGTCCTTGGGGATCTCTGAGTCTCCTAGCTTGGAGCTCCCACTTGTACTACAAGATGTCCATCCTCATATCCTTCTACTTCTGCCTACTGCCTTGTACATTCTACATTCCTTCTTCCATTGCTACCTTTTATGTTTCTAACCTATGTTGTTGGGAGTGGGGGGCGGGGGGCGAGAGCGAAGCAAAACGCGAAATTCTCAAAAGATCCCATTTCGGGAGTGTTTTTTTATATAGTATATATTTTAATATATTTTGATGGATTTATATCTAAAAACATTAGGATGTTCAATTAGCTATAGAAAACATGGATTAAAACATATCACATCAATCATCTAGTAGTTATAACTTATAACATTGTCATCAAATGATCACCCATAACAACTTTTATAAGAGATTGGAAAATAAAGAAGGTACCATAACATTGTCATCAAATGATCAACCTAGTAGAGGAGCTTTTAGTATAGGAGAGGTAAGGAGCATCTTGGGAGCGCACTTCCAAAATTGTGAGCGTTTTGGGAGCGAGCTTTGGGAGCGAGAGCGAGGGGGTGGGGGGCGCTCCCACGCAGCAGAGTTTCTAACTTCATGTCTTCCTGTTGCTCTAATCGAGTCAAATATTTGAATTATTACCAATTGATTCCAACTTAATAAATTTATGTTGCAGGAGTATATTTTTTTGGGGTGGATTTGCAGAAATAGATTTGTCTTTCTAGGGTTCTTGTTTTGACAGCAAGTATAAGCAGAATTTAAGTTATTGTGTATATGTATTTTTAGGGAGCTCTTTTTAAAAGGTTAGTCTAGAAAATATTGAACAAAATACTCAATTAAAGCGATAATTGGAAAAATAAAGGGTGTAGGGTTGCACTGAATGAAGTTGGGATTTTGTTGTTGTTTTGTTTGGTTCCATAAGAAAATTTATATTTGATATTATAGAGCTGAAATCAAAATATATGGTTTATTGTCTTTACGACACTTTCTTATCCTTAAAATACTCTTTAACATCAAAGCTGCAATTTTTTGACTTCTAATCCTACTTATTACAGACTTCCCGAGCCATTTAAGTCCCATGTTTGTGTATTAAAGCATCGAAAAGATACATGCACAAAGACTCTTGATGTCTTTCCAGCAGGTGCAACCTTCCTATCTTCAAAATACAATAAGCAATACAACACATAAATCATTAATAAAAAGAAAGAAGAGTTTCCCTATGGAGTTCTCCATCCTTGTACTCCGGTTCATAAAATGTTCATTCCTGCAAAGTGGGAGATTCTTTAGAGAATGCGGCTTCGAGAATTTGGGTATTGTTTTCTTGGTTTATAGTCCTAGTGGTACCTAAAGAGGAAATGCACAAAGTGAGATGACTCATGGGTTGATTCTATGTCTTCTCAAACTCAAGTCTGTATATTTTAATTCATTTTATCTCTACAGAATTCATTGCAAAGTTCAAGTTGTCAATTTTGGAGGAATGAAATACAATATCCACTCTTAAAGTAGTGATAGGGACAATGCAAGAACTATAGATATTCTTTCTGTATAAGATATTTTGAAGTATATTCTGATTTCAAACCCTGAAATATCATATAAATCTTTTTTCTTTAGAAAGAAAAGCACAATAGTCAGAAATAATATCCTTTATAGAGTGAATATGTAATATTTGAACAATAGGATCACAAAACATTTTCAATAATCTAGGCAAGTTCTTCTAGCTGAACATTTAACAATGTAAACCTTTCAATCCAAAACTATTACCAAATACTTATTTTGAAAATGAAACGATCAATATGGATTGCCTTTCAGTTCAAACCTTGGCTTCTCTTTTCGCATCCCTGAGTCTCATACTCCTTATTCCTTTAATCATACATTCATTTAATTTCCAGAATTTATGTTTCCATACTGACTTCTTAGCCTTTACAACATTTTCCTTTCTGTTATGAACTTTTGTTGTTTAGAGAATCAATTCAGAAAATCTATCTGGCAGAAATACAAAAATCCCAAATAACTTCCAGCTTCAAATCTAAATTTATGGCTGTGTCTTTATCTTTCCCTTCTCTGCCTACTACTATTTTTATTATACTTTCCATTCATCTTGTGTTCTTTTCCTTGCTTATCAAGTAGACACTCGCATGCTAACTTTTGCATGCTTTCACACTTAGTCTCTATCATGTTATCATGTTCTTATTGATGTTTTCATCCTTCATGTATTAGCTTGCACGGTGATGTTTGAATGATTTCTATGTAGCTTTCTCTTCTCTGCCTACTACTACTTTTCATCTTCCTATGATGTATTACATTCATCTTGTGTTCTTTTGCTACTTCTAAAAAACACACTCTTGTACTAAGAACGCACTCTTGTACTAATTCAACTATGTATACAACAACAAAACCTAACAATCACATCCTCAACTAAAATATCCTCTTCTTCCTACACTAGCACTACCATGACATAATTTACTAGATATGTAGTGATACCACATTAAAAGTGTGTTCTTTTTGTTTCTCTACAGGATTTTGTAAAATATATTGTGTGATGCTCAAAATGATACATTTTAGGAATAGAATGTTAGTTCATTGTATCCCATCTCCTTAAAGGTAAACCTATAACTCTACATTTTAGTGTCCTCTATCCTCCTTTCCACCCTTTTGCGAGAAAGTAAAGGGGCCTTTGCAACATCTTTTCCTAAATTGCAACAAAAAAAAAACTTTGTTGGCTTTACTTGGTTGCCATAACTATAATTGCATTTTTTTGTTATGGATCAACTGCGAAATATGCTTTTGTCCTTTTTCATGGTAAATATTTTGTATACATTTAACTTGCTAGAAAAGATAATTCCTTACTTTGAGCTACAAAAAAAACCTCTCTATACTTGCATCTTCCACATGGTCGCTTTAACATATTACTCTTTAGCTCACTTTATTTCTAACTCCTTCCCACTTGTCTTGCAGATCTCCCAGCACCATACCAGAGTGAAGAATACATTTTCTCGCAACATATTTGGAGTTTTCACTCTTTTTTCCAAGTATGTTTGATTTTGTTCATCACTTTCAATCCTCCGCCATTTTTTTCTTTACTTCTTGCTAGCTCATACCAACAATATACTTGTCTTGAACATAATACATGCTCTCATCTTCTTACAGCAATGTGCCCATACAAATGTATTGTTTTTTTTCCTTTTTTTTCACTCAATCTAATTTACCTTACAGTTGCTATATCCTATATTCTCCCTGGAATATTTTATACTTATAACTTATTTTGCTGTTAGCAATTCTTCTCTTTTGTTTTTCCCACCCATACCAATTCTAATAATCCATCCTTCTACATAGATTACTAAATATACTTATTCTCTGAATCTGCATAACTAAAATCCTATAGCTTTACTTGGAACCATGCACCTTGTAGCAATTTGGCCAAGGACATAGTAATGTGATGAAAGCAAACTGCCCACATAAAACTATGATACCTTGGCTAAAAAACCCAAAATGCATTACTATCACCACTATTGTCCATTTCACATGTGTATTTATGTTGACGTAACCACTCATGTACTTGCAAGTATTGATATGCTATGTGCTACCCAAGTGATTCCAATATGTCTCCCAATGCATCAACATACTTGCACATCATTCACATCTTACCTTTATACCCTCATATAACCAATCTCATTTGAAGCCTAAGATGAGAATGACATATATATACTCATTGTATTGCGTACCAACTGTTTTAGCTTGCTTAGCTGTCCTCTCCCTTTATCATTTAGTTACACCTTAACCATAAAATCAACAACTCCCTTGAAATTTTCACATACATCTATTCTATAGTAATTAATCTTCACTTGGCTTAGCTCTTGCATATCCTTTAGAGTCTCCTCGTTTTTTTTTTAGAAACAACATGGACTCTGCTAGTGTCCTTCCTTCATGGAAAATGTCCTTCATCTAAAACAGATCAGCCTTCATCTTCTTTGTGTACCTTTTACCCAAACCCTTTCTGCTTTTCTTTTAGAATTTAACACAAATTGTACTTGAGAACATTAAATACCTTACACATATACTACTCTTCTTTTCTTTCCATTCTCTCAGTAGTCTAAAGCTTGTTGCATTTAAATGTTCCGATTTTATTCGTTGCACCTTATACTTTGTAAACATGGCTCTTCCTTTTCTTTCCTTCTTATTAAACCAACATTTTTTCCAACAAACATACAAATTTCCCTTCTAACATTTGACAATGTAAATTTTCCAACTATACATTTTACTTTTCTCCTCGCTACACATTGAATGGATGTATGCATAGTTGTCTCAAGCTCCTTTCCTTAATTTAGTACTTGTATATTTACATTTTTTCTTCTTCCTGTAATACTTAGGCAACCCCCACGTAATTGAGCCACCCTTGACAGAAAATGCTATATCGTTGCTCTTGGTCGGTTCTGTACATCTCCAACCATGCCTACAGGTTTTTTCACTATCCCCAATCAGATCAACAAAGGCAATGACTCCGCGCTACCGGCTAACTATCTATGATGGCACCAGCACACATCAGACTTTGCTCCCAACAGCCTTCAACTCCCTCCTTTTAGATGGAGAACTCCAAGAAGGCTCTATCATCAAGCTTTCCAAGTGCACCTGCACCATCATTCACAATACCACGTACATCTCACTTTTCAAAGTTTTTTTCCCTTCTTTCTTTTAAAAAATTTCCTTCAATCCTGCACTTCATATTTTAACCACCCCCTCTTGGCACAACTTTAACATATCTTTTTATGTTGGTTTTTTTTCTTAACAGGACTATTACAGTGCTCAACCTTGAATTTATCCACCACAATCTAGCCCTTATTGGGAGCCCTCACCCTCTTCTTGTACTACCAACTACTCTTATCCTTCCAACTAGTTCATCAACTAGCCAACCCCTTCGCCTCACAAAAGACAATGTTAATTGCTCACCCCATGCAACCACTCCACCACTATCCATGCCATTTTCTATTATTTTGTTCAAAGCACTAAACCCCAACTACAAAAATGGTCCATTCAAGGTCGTGTAGTTGCAAAGACAAACATCCATGAATACACAAACCAGAAAGGACCAGGGAAACTATTTGGTTTTGACCTTCTTGATTGCTCTGAAGAATAGATCCATGTATTTGCATTTAACAACTTTGTTGACTCCTTCTATCCTCATATTGAAATAGGAAAATTTTACACTATCTCCAATGGCACAATCAAACCAAGAAACCCTACATATAACCATTTGAACAACCATCTCGATATTATCCTTTCTGCCGCGTCAACCATCCAAACTTGCCTACATTATTTCCCCTCCATTCCTTTACATTCCTTCCACTTTAAGACAATCAATGACCTTCAAAATTTATTGTTAAATTCCATAGTTGATCTTGTTGGCATGGTCATCTCTGTCTCCGCTGCATCGACAATTCAGAAGAAAGACGGCTCTGAAACAAGCAGGCGAACTGTTGCCCTTAGAGACAATTCATGCTTCAACATCGATGTCATGTTGTGGGGCCATCATTGCCACAATGAGGGCTCTCAACTTGCTTCATTGTACTCCTTTGATCCACCCCTCATCCTCGCAATCAAGGGAGAACTCCTTACAGAATTCAATGGCAGAACAACTGGTTGTGTTCCCAGTACTTCCCTGCTTATTAACCCAACTATTGAGGCAACCCACCTCCTTCATCAATGGTTTCATGCCAATGGATTCCATGCAGCTTACCCATTCTTGAGTCAAAAATATGCAGCCTCTTCATCCCTTTCAACATTTGGCATTGCAACAAGTGTGATGGTGAATTCCCAGAGTGTGACTATCGATACATTTTGAAGCTCTCACTACATGATCACACCGGGAAGCTCATTGGAGCAACATCTTTTGATGATGCACCAAATCAATAGCTAGGGATCTCTGCAAAGGACTTGTGCCTCCTGTCCAGTGAACCATCAACCGTAAAGGAAATCTTTCTACACTTAACTTCACGTCAATACCTTTTCACCTTATCCATCAAGACAGAGACTTGGAGCTCCACTGCCCGATTGAAAACAACCATTTTCAATTCCGAAGAGCTTCCTTATCTCAATGCACCATCCATTCTCCTCACAGAAATACATGCAATAACACCTCATACCAATCTTGTTTCCCGTCGTCTCTATCCTCCCCTCAATACAGCATACCCATCCTCTCTTCCAAACATCCCTTTGCATTTCCCTCCCACATAGAACTCTACCCTCACTCCTTTTTCCTATCTCCATCTATTGCATACATATTTTCCCATATGTCTCCAGTGCTTTCCCGTTCATCTATGCCCAATTATGTTTCGTCCACTTCATCACTGGTGCTATCTTTGTTTCCCATTACCTTCCTTCCTTGCTTTTAGATAGGCTTGTACCGTTATATGATGTTGCTTTTCCTAACTCCGTAATGTATTCAGCTACTATTTATTTTATGCCCATACTACTCTATATAGTTTCCTAAACATTATATTTTTTACTATTCCTTACAATGGTTCACATACACTATACTTATCTAGATGCGTGCAACCAACATTTACAATTCCCTTACATGTATACAACATTTATGTTTTTCTTTTATGTGCTATGCTTCTTTTTATTTACTTCTCACATAGATATATATGCTCTACATGTATCCACACATGCTTTGCACCTTTTTTATTGCACCACTTTTATGTGGACTTGTTTGTATATTCACAAATACATTATGCTATGTATTATGCCTTTCTTTATGTTAAAATATGTGCATCCCTTTTTTCCACAATTTATGTATTTCTAACACTCTACAACCCCATTAATGTCTCATCCAGGTTAAACACAAGCTGATTTTATTCAACATACCTATGTCTTCCACTACTGGAAGTGAACAAAGAAATGCACGTAGAATGCTTCTGTATATGCACACAAAATATCGCCTCAACACACAAAGATGACTTATGTATCAATCCAGACCAGCCAACCTCAATGTTGCACCCATCCCCTCCCCCCCTCCACTTGAAAACCTAAATACTCCACAAATGAAGACCCCCACTACACCCCCCCCTCCAACCACCCCATGCAACTCCCCCTTAATAGACACACAATACCAGTTTCATACACAGCTCGATCGCCTCCACCCAATGCATGTTTGCTCTATATGCAAGGAATCCTATGTCGGCATTAAAACCAATTTTTCAAATGGCATTTATACATTCTCTCATTGTACTAAAGAACAAAATGGCCATCGCTTCTCCTTAGACAACAACATGGACCCTGGAAACTAGCCATTAGTACTTACAAGGCTTACTCAAATTGAAGAAATGCTCATTGCTCGCGTCAACCCAATCCTTCAAGTTACCCATGCACGTGGTGGGAAATACAAATACTCTGGACATACTATTAGTTTCCCCCAAGACATCTCCACAATCGCCTCCTCGCTTCCACGCCTCTTGCCAGACTTGGACATCCTTGTTGTTCGGAAATTAAATGCAACAAGCAATCCTTATGAATTCATTGTTAGTCGTTCCAATGTCCTTGCCGCATTGGAATTCAAAATTTCCAATGACCCATATTACAAGGATGTCCAACTTAACCTACTTGCATTAAATGCTTTGCCACTACAACCCACAGATGTGTCCTCCCTTCTTCGTCATTCCACCACCCCTGGACCAGACCTCCAAGTACCCTTTCCCCATGATGATGATGCAACTCCTTTCTTGCCATCCATAACAAACCCCCAAACCTCCTCCTTCATTTTTTTCCTCCCAGCTTCCCGCACTGAGACTGGAGAAATTAGGCGCTTTTCCTCCTTGAGCTCTGGAACACCAAACATTTCTATTGACTGGCCCCCCATTAGCCTTTCCCCAATCAATGAATACAACACAGAAGGCCTCCTCTCTATGGCATTTCCAACCTTGTTCCCCACAGGGGTTTCCATGTTGAAGAAACCACATCTTCATGAAATTGGCATGCAAGAATTGGCTTTACACCTTATGCGATATCATGATAATAGATTCGTCCAACACCCTCGCTTTGGATACTACTTGTACAACCTTATGATGCGACATCGAAGCCAAGCCACTGTTGCAGTATTTGTTAAGTGTAACCTACAAGACACACTCCTTGCAACTGTCTTGGCCCTACACACACAACTCCACGAGATTCTTGATTCTCATGTTGCTGACCATGCCATGCGCTTTGGATATGGACTTCGCGGCACATGCTCTTTTTGGAACAAAAGACGAGGTGAACTATGCGATATGATCACCCAACTTGGTATCCCAACCTTTTTTTTACCCGTAGTGCAGCTGACACCAAATGGCATGACCTTCACATGCTCATGCCTGGACATCCTCCAACTTCCTTTCCTACGCAATTCTAGTGGATACTTGATAACATTATAACCAATCCACATATTACATCCCTATACATGCACCATTGATTCACCATATTCCTTGAAGAGGTCCTTCAAAAAACATTCAAAACAAAGGATTACTAGTGCAGGTTTTCCCCTCTCATTTGTTGCATTTATTTACTTCAAACATTTTACAATTCCACTTGTTTCCTCACTACTTTTATACCATTCTTTATATAGGTATTAATGGAAAACTCAAGGCTCTACTCATATACATGGATTCCTTTGGTTGGAGGATGCACCCAATATGGACAGCCTCGATTGGGAAGATGCTCCCGCTGTGGAAGCTGCAAAACACTAATTTGACAACTTCTTAACTGTATGGAATCCCCGGCCATTGCACCTTCGTGCACCCGCATTTCATCGAGCAACTCATGCAGATCCTTGCACACTTGACTCATCATCCATACTTGCAGGAAATGAAAGTGCTGACTATGAAGCCCTTGTCAATTGTGTTCAACGACACACAAAATGCAATGAAACATCTTGTCTTCGCAAAAAAGGAACAAACCTTTTCTGCCACTGTGGTTTCCCCTTTGAAATGAACAATACCTCTTTTATGTTCATTGATGTTGATGGGAAAAAAACATACATCCCCACTAGGAATGATGAAATTTTAAACATACACAACTCTCCCATGCTCTCGGTATGGAGAGAAAATGTTGATTGCCAACTTGTGCTCTCCCGGCATGCTATGATGACATACATTTCAAAGTATGCATCAAAATCAAATCGAAAATATGAAAGCTACCATGACATTCTATCTCGTATTGCACACGTTGCCCCTGCAGATGAGCCAATCTTACTACCCATCCAAAAACTTCTATCAGAAATAGTTGCAGACCGAGACATTGGTGCACAAGAGACATACCATCTACTACAAAAACTACCATTGACCCTTTCAAGTCGTTCCTCTGTGTCTCTCAATGTTTCCCAGACTATTTTCAAACGTGTCTCAGAAAACCTCCCAAACACCCCCCCCCCCCCACCCTCCTTGATTGTTGCATACATGCAAAGACCTCCTTCACTTGAGCAACTGAACCTTCTAGAAGTTGCACGCTCTTGGTCCTACTCTGCACGTAGGCGCAACTGCCCATGGAAACCCCACATCACATCCAAGATTGTGTGTGTCCTTCCTCGCTTCTTTGACATTCCTCCTTCTACTTCCCCTCTTTAAGTTAAATTTTGTTGGAGTGAACTCCTCCTCTACAAACCTTTTCGTGTTTTTCCAAATGACATCGGTTGCTCAGATTTGGATATTGTCTCCCATTGCGAATTCTTTCGTGGAACCTACAATAACTGGCATGGCGAACAACAACCTACTTCCCCCCTAGACCTTGTTGTTGAAAATTCCCCCCCCCCCCCCATGAAGTTACTAGACCCTCCCCCATGGACATGTCCGAATGGGAATTTCTCTCTCACCTCCACCCTGGAAACAACCTCCAACTTGATGATATTGACATGCTTGGACATCGTGACTTTGACACAACACATAATTGGGCCAACACACATATTCCCTTACACTTGCAAGACTCATCCATCTCATTCATTGATTTGAACCGTTCATCGAACCAGGTACATCATCAACCCTTTTCAAATTCCACATCTCCTAATTGCTTATCTCCCTCACAATGCATAGCCTTTGACATTGTTATGTCCCACTACACACAACAAACAACCAATTTCCCATTGAAAATGCTCATCCAAGGAACTGCAGGCATAGGAAAATCGTATTTGATTGGTTGCTTGCAAGATGCATTCCGTTTAGCATTTGGGAATACCCCATCCCGCCTTCTCCTACTTGCTCCAATCGGTGTCGTAGCCTTTAACATAAATGCAGTAACCATACATTATGGCCTCCACATACCCATAACCACAATGCATCCTCTTGAGGGCCAAGCCCTTGCAAGCCTCCAAGAACGCCTCAGCCCTATACATTATGTCTTGATAGATGATATGAGTTTAATTGGTCCAAAACATTTGGCCAACATTGACGACCGTCTCCGTGAAGCATTACGTTCCCATCGCACTTTCCCTTTCGGTGGCTGCTCTACCATCCTCGTTGGTGACCTTGGCCAACTTCCCCCTATCAAGGATATCCCCATGTATGTAGGCGCATCATGTGGGAACACACTCTGGCGAAGCTTCAACACGTTCATCACCCTCTCCACAGTTTTTCATCAACAAGGAGACAACCCTTCTCAAATTCAATTCTTAAACCTCCTCCTCAACCTCAAAAATGAAACCCCAACTATTTCCGATTGGAACCTTCTCATGTCGAGTTCATCCTCTTCCCTCTTTCAAAATGACAACCAAGTATTTGACCAGTCCACGCACTTGTTCTCAACTAACAATGTTGTTACCTTTCATAGCAAACAGATGCTTAGACAACTCAATGTCCCAATTGCATGTTCTACCGCAGAAGTTAGGAGGCAACCATTTGCACTTGCACCCGAATATGAACAACTCGATATGACTTTTCTACTTTACATTGGCCAACAAGTTATGCTTACCACAAACCTTTGGGTCGAGGCAGGCCTTGTTAATGGCACTCTTGGGAAAGTTGTTACAATCCTCTACAACACCGATACTACTCCACCTAACCTTCCTTTGTTTGTTGTTATAAATTTTATCAACTATAAAGGCCCACCATGGGATGCTTCCAACCCTAACTATGTGCCAATCCTCCCTTTAACAATGGGCTCTCATAGACAACTTCCACTTCGCATGGCTTGGGGTTTAACAATCCATAAAGCACAAGGCATGACCTTACAAAAGGAAACAATTGACATTGGAAACATTGACCGTCAAGGTCTTACCTTCACTGTTGTTTCAAGAGTTAGAAATCTCTTGGACCTCCGCAAAATGACAGCCTTCTCTTTTGCTCGGTATGCACGTATGAAAGATAGCTCTTATGTTCAGCGGCGGAAGCAAGAGGAAAGTTTAATTGCCTCCAAATCAATTCCACCACATGTCCATTAACAAATGTAGATGCATATGGTTACAACCAATGCATCATTTAGTCTACTCTTACTCTAAATGGGACTAAACACATGTGTACTACCTTTTGTTTCTCAATTTTTCTCATAACTATTGCTGTTTACACACAACAAAAAAACTTTTGCAAAACACCATACAAAACAAATTAAATTGCCTTCACTATTGCTTTGCACTTGCTAGAGAGAAAACATTTGATTTAGTCCTTTACTCATGTTTACCTTTCACTTTAATATATTCTTCATTTTTTCTTCTACCAAATGCCATTTACTTTCATTTCACCTTTTCCCTTCCAGCATAACATTCAAGTTACATCATTGTCTTCCATTTTCCAATAGAAAAACGAAACAAAAATCCAATAATCCCCTTCCAAAAAAAACTTTTCCTTCTATTTAATCTATGCTTTGCACGTGTTAATATACACTTCCTTCCACATTTTTGTATTCATTGTTTTCCCACATGAAAATGAAAAACAAAATACTTCCTATATTCATGGATATCTATCGTGTTTGTATTTCTCATTCTTTTTTCCTTGCACCAATTTACAATTAACTTGTTATGGTTTATTGCCTTCTAGCATAGCATTTCAATTCCAGCATTTTCTTCAATATTCAATACAAAAAACAAAATACTTACATAAATTGTCATTTAATTTTATGCTATCTGTATGGTTTGAAATTGTCAAGAGTTTAACTTTTTTTTTCACTTATAGCCCTTTCACAACAGCTATGGATATGCAGTACCTCAACATCCTTGTCGACTTCGCCCAACAGATACAGGAACAACAAGCAGTACTTCAACGAATAGAAGCACACTTCCAACGACCTTCCAACCTCCCATTGAATTACATCCAACCAACTATTAATCTTCTCTCTGAATTGAGAGCCCTCCTTCAACGCATTATCCATATGCATGAAAGGGACACTCTACGCATGGCCCGAGAAGACTTGCTACGCCACAACCCACATCTTTCCCCATACATAAATTGCAGATGGTGTTGTCATTGTCATAACCCCACTTGCATCTATGATTGATGCCTCCTCGCATTCGCTTTCCTTTCACCTCCCCTTCCACCCATTTTTCTCTTGCCTTTGTATCACTTGCTGCGACTTTCACATTCCTTTACGCCCACTAGCCCCTTATTTTCTCCCACAACTTTCTCCACTAGCCATTTCTGCCCTCCCCACTTGTATCTCCTACCATATCTTCAACCTATTTTGTATTCAATCAATGTATTATCACATCATGTGAACCACAAACATTGTACAAATGAACTACATCCACTAGTACCAAAATACATGTACATTTTATGCACACACAACAAGTTTAAACAAACTCTCATTTTTTGTTTTCCAAGTTTTCATCTACACATTTCAATGCAAACACAAGTATAGCTATACTGCAAATGTATATATGTATGTTGTTTTTCCCATGCAACTACATCCCACTAATACGAAAATAAATTTGCATTTTCTGCACACACAACAAGTTTAAACCAAATCTCATTTTCTGATTTTCTAGTTTTCATCTACACATTTCAATGCAAACACGAGTCTGCCTATATTCCAAATGTATATATGTATGTTGTTTTTCCCACTTTTATCTCTTGATTCAACTCTTTCATATCACATCTTTACATTTTTTTCATGGTGGCTCTATAATTGGTTTTAGTGTAGGTGTCTCCTACAATTTTATTCTACAATCACATATTGTAATATTTTCCCTGATTACATTTACATGTATTGCCCATTTGTTTTACACTACTACAATGATACAATTTGTACATTGAGTTGGTTTAATATGCTCTCCTTAGGAGAGTACAAGGTCTATAAATATTAGCTGTTGCGATAGCTCGCTACTGTTTTTTTCCATTTCATACTACACTTCCTCTTGGTGGAATCATCCTAATTTGGTCTCGCCAAATGCTACGCTTCCTCTGGATGCACACAGCCACGTCCAAGTTCCAATCGAAATGGTACAAACCTCCCCACCATGCTTGTTATACCACATTTTCATTCTATACATATATACAATTTATCTTGTTTTACTGTCTTACATTACTTTTATTGCAGTTCACATTCAAAAGCATAGCGAACAACATGTACACCTTACCACCTCTGAATCCCATTACAATTGTTTATGAAGGTCTGTATAGAATCTACAGTTGCTTTTTCTTTCTTTTTGATTATGTTTAATGTATGGTAGGTCCTTTGCCATTTCCTTTATCATGCAGGTTACTTTATCAATATTTACACTAGGATTTCTTTTCACTAGCTTTCCTTGCCTTTTTTTAGGCATGTGGGTCCATGCTTCAACACCTTTCACCTCAAGCCCTTCATGGTAACATAAAATGGTAACAATGCTTTACCCATTTCCCCTTCCTTTTTTTACTGAAAGTTGCATTAGGATTATTTCATGGAACATTGCAGTCAAGGAAATTGACACATTCTACTAAAGCAGGGAGTCAACATGACCCAAGAATAGTCTTCATGTTTTGACAACATATTTACCTCACATCTTCAGCAAAAACAAAAAACACAATCAGATCACACGAGTAAGAGTCATGTGTTCACATTATTTGCATTCATGATGATGTTAACATTTGACTTTACAACTTGCCATTATTCAAATTTTATGGATTATTGCATTGCTTACACTTACAAAAAATATCTTATGCTCCTCTCCTAATATGATTCTGTGTTTTGTTTCATTGGAATTAGAATACCTTAACAAAATTTTGTCACTGCAGACTTTGCTCAAGTTCCATCAAGGCCTTCTTCTGTTCTTGTACATCATCTTCGTGGGGGGGACTCATCTTCTCTCTACCCAAATTTTGCAGGTGCTTTTTGTATATACATCATATGATCTTATGGAAGCCTTTGTATAAAATAAACATACTGTCCATTAGTACAGTCACGTGTTTACTAGTTGTTGTTGTGTTGCTTTTGCCTTCTTTTTTTATTAGTCAAGCATGGAAACTTATAAGATGTATCATCTATTTTTTCCTTCCATTCTTGAGAACGAAATTATACCATTTCCTAATAAGATGAGGCGTATTCCAATATGTTAGTGCAAACTCAAATGAAGAAACACAACACCATTTGAAAATATCTATGGGGTGGGGGAGAAGAAATTGATGCATTGTATTAAAACCAATTGGAGAAAAAACTAAAAAGCCAACAGATTTACCTCATCCATTCATCTTTTATCATCTTTTTAGTTCCTTTCATCTTATGTCTCTCCTATTTTGTTATTATTCAATTTGCATTGTCATGCAAATTCAGTATACTGTTTACAGCCTGGTAGGATAATAAGCAAGTTGATGCATGAATAGCGCAAATGAACACACTCTTTGCTTGAAACAATTCTTGCAATTCACAAAATCAAGTTCCAAGTATACTCTGGTGCACTTACCTTTATGTGTTGCCTTTGTCTTTTTTTTCCTAAAATATTTTGGTTCTATGTTATGTGCATGACTCGTTAGTACTGTTTTCCTTTACCTACTTTTGTAGTATTATCCACATGTTCTGAAGCACAAACAAAAAACAGCTTACCATATAATTCCTTCATTAACACGCTATCTTATTTAACTTGTTCCATATTTTGTATTTTTTTATGCCTTTCTTTTTGCACAATGCAATATTAATGTTTCCATTTTTTCAAACTTTCAAATGTGTAACCATCCAAACTTGCACCTGTTCATATGGTCAACATTGCAACATGTAGATGGACTTTCTCATCATGCTCTTACCATACTGCACTTAAGATGAACATACCTACATTATTGAAGTCAATGCTGCTCCAGCCTTCTTGTTTCACAAATTAATATATGTGACTCACAATAGCTTCTACAAGACAGGTCCCAACAAGGTCTGCATCCCCTTCATCAAAATGGCACCCTAAACAATGCTGCCACTATTCATGCACAAAATATGCTTGTAAAATATGTGAAGAAGATACATTTTCTGCAATTAAATAAGATATACTTATTTTGTTTGAGAACCTAAGGACTTCATTTACCTATGCCTCTCGTGCATAAAACTTGTGTTCCATGGACGTTTTTTAGAGGCAACATCGTTCTTTTGTGTCATCAAAGACCAAATTCATGTGTGTATGCCATTGAGGCTTTGCAACAATTAACTCTCCCACATGTGTGTATGTCATTAACTCTCTCTACATGGAAACGTTGCATTCTGGTTGCAAAAGTTAAAGTTGGGAATGGTGGATTTATGTTGTTAATACCTTATATCTTCATTCTGCTGTTATATTCCATCCATTTTTTGCTTTAAATTCCAGTTATTTAGATTAACTTAGTACTTCCATTTTTCTTTATATGATTACATATCGGCGTATTATTGCACCTTTTTGGGGGCAATTGCTAGTATACACATTATTGGAGAAACGAGAGAGTGGGGGAAGCAGTTTTAGGTAAAAGACTAGAACAATTTCTTGTAGCGGAGGCTATTTTGGACATGCCTTTCAGATGTTGGTCGTGGGTGGAGCTGAGTAAGCTTTCGAACCACCTTCCCATTGTGTTGCAATTGGATTTTGAGGCTATGAGAAATAGGTTCCCTTTCAATTTCAATCATTCAACAGTGGGAGAGGCAAATTTCATTAGTTTGGTCAAAAGTAATTGGTTCCCTTTCGAATCAAGAAATGGTGGTTTTCCAATTGAACATATGGTGAGGGAGATTAAGACTTTGAATACAATAGTCATTAAGTGGGAAAGAAATAAAAAGAAGGATCTGAAAGCGGAATTTGAGGGGATACTGAAGCAGATTAGGGAAATTTATCGCAATAGCTTGTCAAGAGTGTTCTATATGGAGGAGAGAAGGATTTTGGGAAGCTTGCAGGCAATGAAATTTCATTTATTATCAATTGAAGTGGAAACATGGTGACTCAAGAGTAGGGCCATTTGGTTGTCTCAAGCGAACAACAACACCAAGTTTTTCCATAAATTTGCAGAGAATAGAAGGGTATCAAATGCTATCTGGAAGGTTACAGGTGTAGATGGAGATATCGTCCATTCACATGAGGGTTTGGGGAAGGAAGCTCGACTATATTTTCAAAGTTTATTTTAGTCCCTAGAAGTCTCTTGCATCACTCATCAACTATATGTAATACAATGTTTTCCCTCTTTCTTTAGTGTGGAGAAGAGTAGTGTGGCGGTAGCCCTATTTCCCTAGAAGAGATTAAGAAAGTCCTTATGAGGTTTGAAAAATCTAAAAGTCCAAGGCCTGATGGAAAAAGCATGGAGTTCTTTCTATAGTTTTTTTATTTGATTGGGTCAGACCTTCTGGAAATGGTGGAAGATTCTCGTAGGAATAGAAGAATCATGGGTGCTCTTAATTTGACCTTTATTGCATTGATACCTAAGAAATTGAATTCATGTTATTTCTTTGATTTTAGGCCCATCTCACTTTGCAATGTGGCGTACAAGTTTATTGCAAAGGTTATTGCCTCCAGTTTAAAGAAACATTTGTCAAGATACATTACTAGAGAACAATTTGGCTATCTAAGAAATAGGTAGAATTTAGATGCAATAGGAGTGGCATGGGAGGGGATGCACTCCGTAAAAAAATAAAATATGAAGGCCATACTACTTAAACTTGATTTGGTCAAGGCTTCTGACCATGTGGACTAGAATTTCTTAAGGTTGATCCTGCTACAAATTGGATTGGACGTGGAGGTCACTAACTGGGTGATGGCATGTGTTACTTCTGTAAACTATGTGGTTTTGGTGAATGGCTCACCTACAGTTTTTTTTCTAGGGAAAAAGGGGTTTAAGGTAGGGATGCCCCTTATCCCCTTTACTATTCTTGTTGGTGGTGGAAGGTTTGATTCGGTTTATAGGGAAGGAAAAGTTGGAGAGAATAATTTCAGCTATAAGAATTTCATATAACCATGTGTTGACACATCTGCTCTTCATTGACGATGTGTTGATCTTTGGTGATGAATCGGTGGTGGAATGGATTAGATATCATGAGATATTAAAGTTGTTTTGCTCTAAGCGCAGAAAAATCTATTATACTCTAGAATGGGCTTAGCATTCACCTCTACGATGGGATTCAACATATTTTTCTTTCTCAAATGGTAAAATTGGAGGAGGGTTTTAGGTTTACCTTGGGTATCCTATGAAACCAAACTACTATAGGAAGAGGGATTGGAATTGGATTCTCAAAAAGGTGGACCACAAGATCAACAATTGGTGCTTCAAATGGTTATCCTTGGGGGGCGGATTTGTTTTAGTAAAATCTGTTTTGGATTCCATCCCTGTTTTTTCAATTTTTTTGGCAAAAGTGCCTAAATTTATCCTAGAGAAGCTTAAACGGAAATGCTTTAAATTCCTATGGTCCGGTAAAAAGAAGAAAGAAGGGATCCACCTGGTAAAGTGGGATAGATTGTCTAGGATGAAACAAGAGGGGGGTTAGGGCTTGAGGAATATCCTCTGGTTCAGGAAAGCTTGATGTTAGTGGTAAGGTGTTATTTGGAGTTGGAAGGCCCCCTTGAAGATTAGGATTTTCTTCCAGCTAGCATTGGCAGATAAGGTGCTCACTTGGGACAACTACCTGAAGAGAGGTGGTTTTGGTCCCTCAATTTGCATTCTATGTCTTCTTAATGCGAAAAATGCAGATCATCTTTTTGTTAAATGTTCTTTTGTGAAGAATATTTGGAATATTTTAAAAGGAATGTTGAAATTTCGAGGTCGGTGGATGGAAATGTCTTTAGTATGCAAACTAGAGAATTGGATAAATAATGAAGTGTCTAGTAGTTTTAGGGAACTTTCTTATTTCTTATGTTGGGGAATTTGACTCCATAGGAATAAATTGTTGTTCGAAGGAGGTAAGCCAAATGTAAACTTGGTGGCTCATAATATTTTGGGATATTTTCAGCAGAGACATGCTATGGAGGTGGCACCTGCTAGTAGAAGACTTAAAGAACCTTCTTTCCTTGAGAATCCGCCACTTAGTTTCTTCAATGGGGCATGCCAAGGGGAAGAGGGCAAGTGTGGTATTGGTGTTGTGCTTAAGGTGAACAGGGATCTAACTTTTAAACTTGAGATGAGGGGAGGTTATGGTTCTAATACCATAGTGGAGTTATTGGCAATGTGGCTTACCTTGCATTTTGCTTCTTTAAAGGTTTTTTCACATTTGCAGGTGGTGAGGGATTCATCAGCCATTATAGGATGGATATTTGGGAGTTTCTCCCTCTCAATCCTCAAATTGGAAGGGTGGCAATGCAGGGTTTTGATTTTGAAGCAGAACTTTTTGCAAATTAATTTTCAACATATATTTAGAGAATTCAATGGGGTGGATGATAAATTCTCAAAGGATGCTTTGGTTTTGGATGAAGGAGTTGTTTCATTTGAAGAGATTTGTCCTCCCTCCATTTGTAGATGCTCTTTCGTGGCTTTCTATTATGAGGAACCAAGGTAACTTCCTCGTCGAAGGGTTTCTTTGTGCTTCTTAGCTTCTGGTATGTCGACTCATGGTGGTATTTGGGCTTTCAATTGCCTCTTTTATCTTTTGTTATGCAGACTTTATCCTTTGTTGGATTCGTTGTAGCTAATGCTACATGGTTCGGTTATTGTATATGGTCTTATTGGCCTCATAGGTGATTTAGTTTTATGGCCTGGTGGCTATTGATGGTTTTTGGGGCTATAATGGTTCCTTATTAGCAACATTATCGATTATTATGTTGTTGTAGCTCTATTTTCAAGACTCAGGGGTGCGTCTTTAAGGATGTGTGGTCTATCTACTCACTACAAGTTTTAACTTGTATGGTTTTTGAGGAGATAAATGTCGAAAGCTATGATGTACTTCAGCTCATATATGAACAAAAACTTATAATGTTATCGTATATATTGATTCAATAGAATAACATATATAATGTTTTTTCTTTGTTGAAAAAATAAAAATATTAACATACACACAAATATGTTATTTATTCATATTAACAAGAATATGTTTTTATAAAATATAACATGTAACATCACATAAAAGCAGCCCCAAGTTAAAGATAACCTCTACCATTAACATTAATGAAACAATTCACGACCTTCATATTGCAAAGAGAAAAAATATTATCACATTAATTTAAAATTTTCACTCTAAAATCTCTTTTGAAATTAATAAACCTTTTAATATCAAAAATACTTTATAAACCATTTCCCAATAAACCTTTTAATATCAAAAATACTTTATAAACCATCTCCCAATAAACCTTTTAATATCAAAAATACTTTATAAACCATCTCCATTTTATAATTATTATATATAAATCTTTTAACAATAACATGGAAACAATTCACAACCTTCATATTGAAAAAAAAAAAAAATATTATCACAACAATTTAAGGATTTCGCCACAAAATATACTTAAAATTTACAAACCCTTTAATAATAAAAATAGTTTATAAACCATCTCTAATTTAATATTATTATATAATGTTATTCACAACTCATACTCAACTATAATATTAACATCAATTTATTTAATTTTTTATTTATTAATATAATCATAACATGCTCAACTATAATATTAACATCATTTTATTTAATTTTTATTTATTAATATAATTTTAATATAAAAATGTATTACTGTAGATTATTATCGGGAGCGGCTCTGCATCTAGGGTTTGAGATTCGAACCGAGATGAATTCGACGGCCATGGTTCTTTCCATGGCTGCCATCTCCTTTCCCCCTGATTTGCTATCTAACACGGCCTATTGGAGGCAAATATAAACGGTTTCTCTCTGCGATCGGAGTGGTGGTGGAGCCTTCGTGTGGCGACCCATTGCATAGTGGGTTCCTCCTGCTTACCAGTGGCGGCGACGGCAATTTCTTTGCTGAGAGGCACCGAATGGAAGGGCGTCCATGGCGTTGGGGAGACAGCGGCAGCAAGCTGATGGTAGAGCACTCCCTGAGTGCTTACAGACACGGGCTCCTACTTTCATGTGGCGGTGGCGATAGATACACTACCGAGGGGAGACAACACTTGTTGGATGTCCTCGATGCAGTGGTGATTGTTTTTTTTTTTGCAGAACTTACAGTCTTCAGAAGCCGGTGGCTCCGTAAACCTTTTGTGTTGAAGGTTTCCTCCAGAACATGGGGGACCTGGCAACATGCATTTTGGAATTACGTTTTATGTTCTGCATCAGTCAACATTTCTTATGGCTTCTTTCTATTTTTCTCTTCAGCTCCTTATGAGTTGGTTTCTTCATTTGTACTTGAGCCAATCTTGGCTGCCCTAAAATAGGGTTTATTAGATGTAGGGTTTTTTTCTGGTGGTGTTTTGGTACCTGCGGTTTTTATTCTATGAAGCTGAAAAATTGTTACTGGAAAGGGTTTTTAGAAGCCTTTCTGCAATATGTAATTTGATTATTCCTAATAAAATTACGTTTTTTTCGTTGGAAAATGTATATATATATATATATATATTACTATAGACAAAATATCTTCAATATAATATTAACACTAGGGTAATTAAAAAAATATTCACATCAAATATGATGTATAACATAAAAATAAAAATAAATCCAATAATAAAATGTCGTTAAGCGCTAACAAATCTTGGTAGAAATATCGGAAGATTCCATTTTATCTTTAAGAGCTTACAATTTTTTTTATTTTGTGAGGTCGCATGAGGGCAGATTCCAAAAACAAGTTGATATAATATTTTTTTTATAAGTGAGGTAAGAGGTGTGAATATATATATATATATATATATATATATAAGAAGTGAATATATATTGATTTATTATATATATTGTAATAAGTGAATATATA
Organism: Larix kaempferi; assembly: GCA_027924585.1. Taxonomy (NCBI): domain Eukaryota; kingdom Viridiplantae; phylum Streptophyta; class Pinopsida; order Pinales; family Pinaceae; genus Larix; species Larix kaempferi. The sequence goes on along the minus strand of BSBM01000410.1, from coordinate 1,219 downwards.
TTCACTTATTACAATATATATAATAAATGTGTATATATCACTTATTATATATATATATATATTAAGTAACATTTATTATAATAAGTGAATATATATATATATATATATATATATTTACTTATTATATAATTATGTAATAAGTGAGGGGAGGCGGTGCGCTCTGGAAGTTCTTGGACGGGCGATTCTTGGTGCCCTAGCTATTCTCTGCATTTAGCTTGGGCGGCCAGGGCTTGGCCCAGCCGCCCTTTCTCCTCTGTACATAGCGTGCTTTTGTTACAGGTTTTTGAACTTATCTTACGGTGGTGGCGTCCCGTGGACTCTTCAGGATCTTTGCTCTGGCGTTAAGATGGCGTCGGAGATGGCCTGACGGTGGCGGTTCTGATGTGGTGCACCCCATGGCAGCGCGCTTTTTGGCCTGCATGGTGGCGATCCGCCTGCGGTGGCTCTGGTGCTTCCTTATGAATAAGGTGCTGCTGCTGGACGAGCCGACGAGCGCCCTGGATCCCATCTCGACTCAGCACAGAAGCTGAGGAATGGCAAGGGAATGACGAATCATGGTCTCCCACAGCGTTAAACAGATTCAGATGTCGTCTTTCTGTTGATGAAAACGGTCATGGCGTCTGGACCTTTTGGGCTTGGCTCTGTTTTAAACTGTAAATGCATGAATCCTGAGTTTGGGAAAGCAGGAGGCACCGTCGAGAAGTTCTGAGGCGCCCTCGTCTTCCACCGAAGAGAAGTTCTGAGGCGCCATCGAGCAGACAGAACCCCAGTCGAGCATTTAAAATCGCAGAAATATTTCAGAGGATCTTATATTACCCTGAGCTTTTACATCGCAGAAACATTACAAAGGAGGATATGAATAAGACTGGTTCCTGCCGATCTTTCACTCTCGGCAGTATGGAATGGAGACGCAGAATCAAGAACCTGTGCAGAGGTTTCTTTATTTTCTGCTCTCCTTTCTTTTCAGGCGCCATCCTCTTCTCCGTTTTCAGGGATGTCCCCAACGTCTCACGCAGCTCGCCGCCCAGCTCGCTGTCAATGAGTTGGAGGGAGCGGTGAGGGGCGAGGGTTCTTGGAGAGAAATTTTGATTGTTGTTTCTGCAGGATGATGGACGGCGTGCGGTGGAGGCATCGCAGATCCTGGTGTGTAGGGTGTCTGGCCTTTTTCTTCATCAGTAGTTGCTGGCTGAGTTCGCCGGTTTGGGAGATCCAGAGTTTG